>OY796853.1:22705833-24058750 GCA_963680765.1 Agrochola lychnidis
GGAAAGAGAAATAAGTTGTAATTAGAAGAAAAAAAATATACAAAAAAAAAAAAAGTTGATCCAGTGTGCGACCACTGGATCAACTTTTTCATTGAATGCTGTGCGAGGGGTCCATAGTTCGATTCCTAGCACCCTAATTGCGTAAGACACTTCAATCAAAATCATAAAGATTTTGAAGGGAATTGCTAATTCAATGAATCATGCTTGAGAAATTCGTCTGCTTGAACGTAAATAAAACAATGTATGTTACTACTATGCATGTTGTTGAACTTTCAAAGGCCCCTTGAAGATGTGTTTTGTAATTAATTACCAGCACCCTGTTTGCATCGTAACACACTTTCAATCACAATTCGAATGATTTTGAAGGATATTGCTAATCCATTGCTTCAATGTTCGAAAAATTTGTCTGCTCAACAACGTAAATTTCGTAATAAATGTTGTTGAGCTGTCAAAATACAATTCATTTGATACTGCAAGTGTAGTAAGCAATTACCCGGTCTGGAATAGGTTTTAACAAGAATTTCATAAATCCATGCACCAGTACCCTAATTGCGTAACTTATTTTCGTAAACAATTTTGCCTAATTTGTTTCATTTTGACAGTTCAACAACATTCATTGCGTTATTTACGTTGGAGAGCAAATTTTTTTTCCGACTTATGAAGCAATGGATTAGCAATCTGTTTCAAATCGAAACAGATTGTGTTGTATTACGGGTACAGGTTTCTTTCTAACTATCTACTGAAACAGTCACAGACCCACCTAAGCCATTGAGCTACTGTTATAATTGCTAATATAAACATACACCATCTGAGTTTATTTTTAGGGTTCCGTACCTCAAAAGGAAAAAACGGAACCCTTATAGGATCACTCGTGTGTCTGTCTGTCTGTCCGTCTGTCACAGCCAATTTGCTCCGAATCTAATGGACCAATTAAGTTGAAATTTGGTACACACATGTATAGATTACAGGAAAACCTATAAGAAGTCTATGGTCTTAAAATAACATAGTAAATCTCTCAATATTGTGCGTACTTTACATTTACAGTTGGAATGTAAGTGGGAGTATATATATTTCACCTACAATGTTAAGTTTGTATTTGGGATAAATTCATCCCAACTACAGAACCCTTCATTGTGCGTAGTCCGACACGCACATGGCAGGTTTTTTTTGTCTCTATTATCAGTTATCAGTTTAGCACACAAGCTAAACTGTGTATAAATCTGATAAGGCAAAGAATTAGAAAGAACTAATTGAGTAAATGGACCTACCTGTGTTTATTTAAACCGATATTTGTGTTATCTACAAGCTGATGCTTGATATCGATATATCACTGGTACTCCTAACAATGTTCTATGCTCTATGGATTTATATTTGTTTAAAACACGGACTACTGTTTAATAATATTTATAGTAAATACCATTAAACTACAAAGATAAAACACAATACATAGTTCTTTTTCTGAAGAAATTACTCATGCGTCTTTAACAATAACAATGTGAATAATTAATTATGTATTTAATAATAATAGCAAGGAATATGACAAAAATAAATACCAGTGATATTAAATAACAGACTTTATTATAAGTGTAATTAAGTGCAGAGTTGTACTAACAGCAAAACGGCTTTACTGCCAAAACTGTTTCATGCAGTTTCAGTTGCACTTTACGTCCCTTATAATAAAGTTTATTATTCATATAGACATATTACTCATAATAAAGTTTATATCATAAAAATCCTATGCTGTTACTCCACTTCTGAATGATATCTTAACGTGAACGCGAACTTATCCGAGCCGTGCTTGTGCGAGAGTGAAATTAATTTCAGAATTATTTATATGAAATTCTATGAAACCTCGCACAGCTGCCCGCGTCGAATAGTCCGAATCTGGAAAACCGTTCCTAGCGTTCTCGTCGACTTCGATTCGTTCGACGCGTTCGGCTCGGATAAGTGTGCGTTCACCTTAATTCAACTGTTTTTTCAAAAGCGATATTCTCTAGCCCAGCGTTTCCCAAACTGTGCGAATATTGGGTGGGCCCTGAATAATTGATTTTCAGCTATGATTAATATTAAGACTAAATACCGAAATAAATTGTACGTATCAAACTGTGTGATTAAAAATAACAAAAAAAAAATTGGCGACAAATACATCCTTTTTATTGAAATAGCACTCCTTGTAATTAATAAAATGTTAAAAATTTTGATGACTGGTTTTTTTATTTGAATAATCCTTCATTCATATATTTATGACCCTATTTCTCTATGACAGCCAAGAGGTGAGTCCCGAATATGTAAGCTTTTGTTAGGTGGGTCGCGATCTAGTCAACTTTGGGAACCACTGCTCTAGCCAGTAATAATTTTGTAGGCGGTAAGACTAACAATACAATGTTGGTATTACAATGTTGCCTGTCATTATTACTGGTTGTGATAAAACCATAAGTCTTCATAAACTCTTTTGGTTGTGGCCTGTCCTCTATTTGAGGGTTAAGCAAAAGTAGACCTACTTAAACTTTTATCTGTACAGTTGTTCAAGTTTTTGACAATGTGGCTAAGCGTATGCTGAGATGCAGGTGACGCAGGTCCACGCAGCGCAGGGCAGAGCAGATTTTGTAATGCATGAACGTACTGACAACTGCGTATGCTGCGGCGCAGGCACGTGCGACGCAGAGATGTGTCTGACCTGCTCTGCGTCTCGTTGTAGAGCCGGCACATTTCTGCGCGACGCGTGCAGGTCGTCACTTGTTTTTTACCACTGATGTTTCAATGACAGATTGTTTGTACTAGCTAGGACGCGAACGTGTCTGTGTAACTGCGTCGCAGCATGCGCTCGCGGCCTTATGTCTGCCTCGCCTGCCCTACCCTGCAAAATCTGTACTGTGCTGTGCTGCGTCATCTGCGTTTCAGCATACGCTTAGCCTGAGATAGCTTGCCGCGTAATATAGGTAGGTACAGTAAGCGACTAAAGTTGATTAACACTCAGTTTTTTAAATCTTAATTAATGAGCTAAATATTTAATTAAAATCGGAACATAAGTACGATGGTACTGACTGAGCCCAGTGACTCGAAATTTCAGACCCAGTCAATGAGTTCATATAGACAGTAAGTCATGCGGGGGAAGCTACTGAGCCCGAAAATAGACGAGTAGGTTAGTCAACTGGACTGACTTGAGGGCGCGAAGTCAGCACTGGACTGGGTTGAAACTAGTTTCTACACGAGCTCAGTTCCAAGTCAGTGCTAGACTGACTTACTGTACTATCACATTACTACAGGGCTCGTATAAACCTATTTTAATTAGCTAATTTTGGGTCAATTTAGATAGTGTTAATCGACTTATGTCACTGACCAACCCTTAATCGCACACTCCTTCACCACGTTGAACAATGGAGTATTTAGACCATAGATTTATACTAGGAAGCTGACTGTTAATTTAGTAACCTAAATAATACTTACAAGCTGTTATTAGGAGGGAACGATCCTTTCGTAATAGATCTGATTCTATTGTCATTCAAATTCAACCGCTTTAGTCGCGCCATATTTTCTACGTCACTCCTTTGAAGTATCAAGTCGAATATGCCATTCTTGCTCACATCCAGGTCTTCGAGCGCAGTCATTGGCTGCAGCGCATCCAGCGGAATCTTCTTCAAATTATTGCTTTGTAAACTTAACTTTTTTATATGACTTAGATGTTTAAAATCTAAAGGATTCAAATCCGATAGCTTATTATGTGATAAGTCTAAATCTTCTAATCCTTCGATTTTCGTGAATAGGTCGGGTGTGATTTCGGTCAGTTCGTTGTGCGAGAATGACAGGACTTTCAAATTTGGAACGTCACTAAAAGGGTCTGGCCAGTATGCTTTTATGGCGTTGTTTGTGAATCTCAGCGTCTCCACTAGTGAATTTGGCGGCAACCTGAAAAATATTTAACACAGTACTGTAATTATTGTTAGTCGTTAAAAACTACATAAATCCTAATCAGAGCAACAACTCCACAAGGTTAACCAATTAATTCTGCCTATCGGTGATCAGTGATCACTGATCACTCCCACACGCATAATTGAATTAAGTTTTTCCTATCTCTATGGCGGAAAACTGTCAGACTCAAGGTACAAGCTTGTTTAAGACGATGATCACATTTGTCCGGACTTAAACACTTGTTTCTAGGATATTTTACTATCAATTTCAATCATGACAGCATACGATTACGACTGATTCGACTGCAAGGTTTTGTCCTGATCGTGGGTGATGGACTAAAAGACCAATCTCAACGTATTTTTAAACTTTTGGTCCTTAGATATTTACTTATCAGGGGACGATTAATTGATTCGTAATAAATAAAACATTTCCTTGGATAGTGATCATGCGTTAACACCAGTTATCATGCGTAAATATTGCGTATAGTTACATAATTAATATTTTTATCTCACGCTTATTTGGTCAGGAATTAGGAGCGGAAAACCGCAAATATGAAAAATCAACAACTTTTCATTCGTTTGTTGAAAGCAATCGGAATTTACCATAGTTAATTAAACAATCACGCTTATTTTGTAAATATCTATAAAGTAAATAAATCTTTCGTGCTGTTATTATGAAGTAATTTAAATCGTTAGAAAACGGACGATATTAACAAATCGCTGCTTCGTTTTATGTCAATCTTACGCTGTGCGATAAAAATATCGTCCATCGGGACAATGTGAATTGCAAACTACATTCTGAAAGCCTACAAACCATCGCAGTTTTGAGTTTGTTTTCCTTTAACAGCGCATTGTAAATTACAATTTCCGAAACAAATCGCAGACAGTACACAAATTAAAACATAAAACCGCATAGCATAATTAACTCGCTAACTAGGTAGTCAGAAGTAGGTGGGCGCCTAAACTCTGATATGACAAGTCGGCCATTTCCCTCCGACACCGCGCTGATGATTCGCAAAACAAACGCAGGTGACACGGTTTTGTCGTTGATTGATGTGACAGCCGGCGAAGCTTGAGACGATGCGGGATAATGACCTAACATAGTTACAGAAAGGATTTTGAGAGATGTCGGTTAATCTCTGTTTTAGAAACATCAGCCTATAATGTTCCCACAGCTGGGACACAGGCCTCCTCCCTGTAAGAGGGAGCGGGCTGTAATCCACCACGCGGGCCCAGTGCGGGTTGGTAGATGATACGACACGTCTACGAAGTTTTGGTTCTAGGACATGCCGGTTTTCTTACGATGTTTTCCTTCACCGTTTTTAGAGCAGTGGTGATGAAATAATTGACACAAAGACGACCTACAATTCGTAAGTCGAAGGGATAGGCAGAGATGTCTAAAACACCCTCATTTAGCCTGTTAGATATTTGTTTCTATCTCCCGAGTAATAGGGAGCGAGCCTATTGCCATTGCACAGTGTACACCCGTCATGCACACATCCAGACTTCAGGTTAGCATAGAGGAAATTCTGATGCAAGACCCCATTTAGCCCAACCTGGGAATCGAACCCAGCAGGCTGAAATGAGCACAATAGAAACGGGTTTTGTCGACGGAAGAATAGACAAAATGACAGATTGTAATTGTTTATCTGTCAAATTGTCTATTCTTCCGTCGACAAAACCCGTAGAAAACCCGTTTCTATGGTTGTCATGCTACGCGTGCTGGATTCTTTGCTCAGCAGTCGCAGCTGCGATCACTAGCTGGACTTGCAAGGTAGTTTTAGAAACATTTCTGTCATAGGTATCTAATAACTACAATTCAGCAAAGTTGTAGCGGGGTTGACTGCCCAGGTTGCGCCAGAAGTACCTATTTAAATACAGACCTACCAATACTCGTGCATGCTCTTTTGATGCAACTTATTATAGTGACAGTCCATAATTGAACTTTTGAGTTTTATTTAAGCCTAGACCGTTAGAGTTGAATAGCTAAGTCGGCCTATTAAAATTTTACAGAAGATAGGTAAGAGGTTCTATTTTAAGCTTTTACTGATATAATTATATCGTATCTGATAACAATTTGTCGCGTCGTTACTTACATAAGGGCTAATTTTGTCAACATGATTTTCAGTTACAAATTTCAAGACGTGCTCAAGGTTTCTTCCAAAGGATTACTAAGTACACAGTCAATGTAAGTTTGAAGCTATGGGGGGGGGAGAAACTTCTTTGTTTTGAATAGATAACTTGATATTCTATTACTTCTCCCTGAACTCAGTCGCGACAGTCGCAATGCTATAGCTTGTCCACTCAGGGGGCCTACCACCAGCTCATAAACTGTATTATTTTAATATTACATACTTCAGTGTAGGAAAGAGATGAAGCTCTACAGGTGGTATAGCTCCATCTCTTTCTCCCTCTGAAGTAATATTAAAATAATACTGTTTTAGTTTGTGTTCTAGGACATGCCGGTTTCCTCACGATGTTTCTCCTTCACCGTTTTGAGAGCAGTGGTGATGAAATAATTTACACAAAATAAAGCGCCTGCCTGGGTTCGAACCTACGACCTACAACTCGTAAGTCGCGGCCGTTACCACTGGGCCACCACTGCTCTGGATGTTAGACGAACAGAGCAGTGGTGGTGGATGTTAGACGAACGATTGCAATTAAAAATAACTGTCCTATATTACATCAGGAGACTGTCTTTTGCCCAGTTCTTTATCGTTAGCCTTCGTCTCTTTCACTAAGTAGAAACAGGTTAAATAAATGACAATAGTAATTAATACTAACGGTCTTGAACGACCTTGTCAACGAATGACCGGTTTCCTCTAATTTGGGAACTTTCCGGAAGAGAGTTAAAATGAAGATGTCCTGTTGACAACAATGAATGCTGTATCTAAAGGAAGATGTCGGAAAAGGGCCATGAACTCACTAAGACTACGAAATATTGAACAATTGCAAGCAAGATATAGGTTAGGACTATTTATTAGAACCTTGTTTCCAATTGATGTTATTTCCACTTAAACAAACATCAACTTTATGCCAGTGAAAGTAAAGTTGATTATAGACTGACTAGTACTGTTGAAAAAGTCATTAAAAAAATATGAAGTTGTAGCGCAAACTGCACCTTATTTGTAGGCATTACAGTTGTTTTTTCTAAAACTCGTGTTTGTTTACATGTTTGGGAAATCAATTGCGAACGCAAAATAGATACCAACATTTAGACAAGGGTCCACACACAAATTAACATCACGCCTGTTTCCCCGAAGGGTTTGCAGAAGTGGGTGTACTGTACACACGGCTACATATCGAGCTATACATTTCCAGTATTTCCAGCTGATCTCGATTTCCGTACAATGCGAGGTCAGCATATACTGGAAATGTATAGCTTGATGTGTAGCCATGTGTACTATGTAGGTACACTTCTGCCTAAGAGAATTCATTTCTTGACAACATCTACTGGGCAAAAAGACCAAGAACAGCCGCTGTCTAGAACCACTGAGTAACTTTTTACCCCACTCCTTAGAACTAGGGCTTGCAATATCCGTAAATTTTTACTATCCGGATAATACGGATATTAATATTTTACTATCCGGAATATCCAGATTATGCGGATAATACGGATATTTTTTAGTTTTTATTCTAAACTACCTTTTGCCCGCGTCTTCGCCCGCGTGGATGTCGGAAAATGTTCGACGGGAACATACTACCGATACCGGGATTACTTAATAGACGAGGAAAAGGTCATTGACTCCTACCGCTGCGCCTGCATTCTCGTCAACCATAATCATTTTGTTACGCGTAATTTTGAATCTGATATCTTTTAAGCCATTCATTTAAATGAAATGATGTCACAACACAAGATAAGAAGCCACTTAAGAATAATTGATAATCGTATTGCACATCATTGAGTGTCGATAAAATTGTGGTTAATGCTAAATGACAATGTAATTATCAAATTATTCAGTAAGTACATTAATTGATTCAAATAATTTAAATGTAGACGCTCACAATGAGCCTTATATAGAAGGCTAAAAGCCACTCAAAGGGCAATAGAGAGGGCTATGCTTGGAGTTTCCCTACGTGATCGAACCAGAAATGAAGAGATCTGCAGAAGAATCAAGGTAACCGACATAGCCCGTAGAATTGCGAAAGTGGCAATGGGCAGAGCACATTGCTCGCAGAACAGATGCGATGGGGCCGAAAGGTTCTGGAGTGGCGACCGCGTACCGGAAGACGTAGCGTTGGAAAGCGTCCCACAAGGTGGACCGATGACCTTGTGAAGGCCGCAGGAATCCGCTGGATGCGGGAAGCACAGAACCGGTCGAAGTGGCGGTGCTTGGGGAGGCCATTATGTCCAGCAGTGGACGTCTTTCGGCTGAAATGATGATGATGAGGTAATTTAAATGGAAGCGGTAGGTAGAGTATTTAATTCCGTTTTCCGTTGAGTCGTGCTTTTTCGTAAAGGCGTCTCCCTTTTCTTTGTAATCTAATCTTAAATTGAAGATATCAAATTATTTTATTTATTGTTTGTGCGAGTTTACCGAGAAATTGCTTATTTTTATTATAAGACAATCAAGGTATATTTTTTCCTTGGGAGCTGTTCCTAGTATTTCCGTTGTTAGGTTCCGCGGAAGTGAGTGTGGAAGTCAGACAGATAGGCAGTTACACCATGTGCAATACTGGTATTCAGCTGCATCCGGTTAGACAGGAAGCCGACCTCAACATAGTTGGGAAAAAGGCTAGGCAGATTGACTGGTTCCTCGGAAGTTGTGGCAATCGGGGAAGAGAATAAGGCTTAAGAATGTACCTATATTTTGAAGGTATAACCCCCTACCTAGGCAAGGCTAAAGCAAACTTCATGAATTCATTCATTCGCTGAACGTAATTTAAGTCACAATAGACATTTGAAGATTGTGATTTATGAGGAGCTCGTGGCTAAGTAATAACAGCCGCACGGTTCGATCCATCAAGTTAAGCTACGCTTGCCAAGGTTGGTCTGTGGATGGGTGACTATCTTACCATATCGAGACTCCTCCGTGCCTCGGAAAGCACGTTAAGCAGTTGTTCCCGGCTGTCATTCGTGGATCTTTGACAGTCGTTAGTACCCCGAAAGCCTGACCAAGGGGTATCGTATTATCCAGTTACCGGTTTGTGGAGGTCAGATAGGCAGTCGCTCCATGTAAAATACGGTATTCAGCTGCATCCGGTTAGACTGGAGCCGACCCCAACATAGTTGGGAAAAGGCTAGGCAGATTGATAAACATTTGAAGATTGAAATGACTAAAGGTACAGGGAACTGCTACTATAATTTTACAATATCATAAAAGTGTATGATGAGATTGTAATTACGCTAATTGACTTGGCTTTTATTTCCATCTACCGGCAAGTACTCGGCGACTTGATACGGTTTTCCCTAAAAGAGCTCAAACAAACAGAGATTAAGATACTCGGCGTGTAAACACAATTTCAATGCCCTTTTTAATATATTGTACGAGTACCTAGCGTAGTTTTATTATAGTTGTAGCGAACGTGGCGATAAGCAGTCAAGGTGAAAACTAAATAATGTATCGTCAGGGTCAGGACTGTCTGAGAGTCTAGGAGTACCTACAAATGAAAGAATATAAAGAAGTTGGAGTGCCTACCAATTTTTAACTGACTTCAAAAAAAAGCGGCCAAGTGCGAGTCGTACTCGCCCATGAAGGGTTCCGTAGCAGCAAGTAACGATAAGTTTACGATTTATGACGTATTAAAAAAAAACTACTTGCTAGATCTCGTTCAAACCAATTTCCGGTGGAAGTTTACATGGTAATGTACATCATATATTTTTTTTAGTTTTATCATTCTCTTATTTTAGAAGTTACAGGGGGGGGGACACACATTTTACCACTTTGGAAGTGTCTCTCGCGCAAACTATTCAGTTTAGAAAAAAATGATATTAGAAACCTCAATATCATTTTTGAAGACCTATCCATAGATACCCCACACGTATGGGATTGATGAAAAAAAAATTTTTGAGTTTCAGTTCTAAGTATGGGGAACTCCAAAATTATTTGTTTTTTTTCTATTTTTGTGTAAAAATCTTAATGCGGTTCACAGAATACATCTACTTACCAAGTTTCAACAGCATAGCTCTTATAGTTTCGGAAAAAAATGGCTGTGACATACGGACGGACAGACAGACAGACAGACAGACAGACAGACAGACAGACATGACGAATCTATAAGGGTTCCGTTTTTTGCCATTTGGCAACGGAACCCTAAAAAGGAGGTTCTCAGTTCGTCGGATTCTTTTTTTTAACTTTTTTATTATGTGCCCCGATTACTCGAAGACGGCTGGACCGATTTGAAAAATTCTTTTTTGTTTGAAAGGGTATATTTTCAAGTTAGTCCCATTGTCATTTGGTCACGATCTGATGATGGGATCTTGGAGAAATCGAGGGAATTCTTCAAATATTATAGGCACATCTATAGCGATTTGGGTATTTTTGATGAGCAGTTGACATTAGGCTATTGTAACTTAGTTAAATTACAAACCAACCCACTAAAAAGTGAAAAAAAAAAAATTTTTTTTTACAAAAAATACAACCGTGTTCCAAACTACAAAGTGAAAAATAACTTTAATTTCGGAAGTCGGTGTCAAAAAACTAAAATACTAATCCAAAGACACCGACTTCTCCAATAAAAGTTATTTTTCACTTTGTAGTTTGGAAGTCGGTTGTATTTTTAGTAAAAAAGTATTTTACCTTTAAGAAATCATAATACCGATGTTGGGATATGTTGCCTCTGATTATGTTCATACTATCTGAAACTTTTAGTTTGTGGTTGCATGTACTTGAAACTTTTCCGAGTATGAAGTAGGTGCTCCTATCAGGTAACTACCGCCATTATTTTAATTCCCGGTATCCTGAATGACATCACTTGTCGGGCCGAAGGACCAAATAGATTTTTATCAGCATTCCTGATTCGAACTTACGACTTGGTCTAAGAAATTGTCGCTGCGCTATTTGGGACATTGACCTAACGTAGAATCATTACGCCCACAGTGTCACTGCTGCTAGAAGCATTCCGGATTAACTGAATTTGGGAGAAGATTAACGGTTCTAATGAAACTTTTTGTACGATATATTTAGACTAAAATATAACGGTCACTTACTTGCCCAATGTAGACAGTGCCAATCCGTCGAAAGTGGCCGATATCTTCAATCCGTTTGGATTCAAAGGCCATGCGATCTTGTCCAAGTCGGCAACATTTTCTATCCTATCAAACTCAGAACACTGAACGTACAACACTATATGAGTCCCATCGATATCGGGAATTTCACTGCACGTACAAACATCACATAACTTGATAAGTTTTAACACTTCTTCGTTGAAAACTTCTTCGATAATGTCTTGACCACTTCCATTTTTGAATATTAAAAACAGAAACGTCAAAAAAATAAGGGCGCGCATTTTTACTTTTTAAAAATGATGACACAGGCCCATCTGCGTTCGACTCGTAATCGCGGTGGAATGATAAGTTTTCCTATCGTTGTCTTATCGGCATCGCTGCTGTGTGTGTACATTGCTGAAAATGACGCACACTAAGATAATAGGAGATTAATACGAACTCTATGTGATTCATGGTCCTATAGTATGAAAGCTACCGGTCCTTGGAGGAAAGGTATTTGTAACACGTTACAACTTTAAACAATGTCTCGAGTCTCGGCACATCGTCGATATCGCGCAGTATTTCCGAGCTAACTATTGTAACAGATCATCTGGTTGGTAGATTAGATAAGTAGCTTGTGTTTACTTTATTCATGTGCAGTGAAGCAGGAATAAGGACAAACGCTTTGAAGTTTAGAAGACAAAGTTTGGCGGCTATCAACTTCGTTGGTTCTGGAGGAAAACTTCTGGATTTTTTTTATTAAAACTTTTTGCATTGCATACGTTTTCCTGCTTCCTCACGGGAGTGCACTGGTGAGGTAAGTTTATATCACTTTTTTAACTATGAGATCAAAATCAAAATGTGAACGTCCACACACAAACAGCACTTCACTCATAAAAAAAACAAATTATATCAAATAAATGCTCACTGAACTAAAACAAATGTTGTTAAGAGGCACGTAACGTACGGTCGTACCGACTAGTTAATAGCCAGTAACTATCCGTAGGTAAAGTGTATTATGATAGAATAATACGAGGCGTCGTAGGCAGCCGTAATGCGAGATACATTGACCACAATGACATGCGTCCAAGGAAAGATTGCGATATAATGTGACACTTTAACGAGCAGGTCGGTTTGATCTGTTTTAGGAATTAGATTGGTATGACATAATATACATAACATAACATCACGCCTGTAGTCCGCGAAGGGTTAGGCAGAGGTATACAAACCTCATTGAATTCTTTTGTTCGACTTTGTTGGTATAAATTCAAGTCTGTTTTTTTGTTTTTAGGTAGGTCATCTCGTAGTTGACCTCTGAGATCATGACTACTTAACCGGCCTTTCCTGTGGGTGCCTTAAGCTACTACACTTAAAACTTCCAGCCAGTGGTTATTCAACCATGCTAATTAAAACTAGGTGAACGCTCGCTAAGGGCATCCCCTGTGGGGTACGAACCTTAGCTTAGGGCGTCAACCGGAGGGAGGACATCAAGGATGGGACAGGCTGGATGAAGGATGGGACGGGCTGGGCCAAGTCTGGCAGCCGTACAGTAAGCATGGTAAGAGATATGTATCAAATACTGTCTATACTAACTGTGGGTCTGTGGGTTTATACCAACAAAGTCAAACAAAAAATTAAATGTATTTAAACGGCTATGGAAAGGAGCATGTTGAAGCTCAGGAAAATAAACAAAGTAAAGAATAAACATATCAAACAAAAATAACTGATGCTCTCACACATACACTTCGACTTAAATGGAGGTGGGCTGGACACATCACACGTTACACAGATAAAAGGTGGACCACAGAAACTACACGATGGAAAGGTCCACAGGGAAAGAGGAATGCTGGTAGACCTATAAGACGGTGGGCTGATGACATTATCCAAGTGTTAGGAAACGACTGGACTAACTACAGGCAAGGAAAGATATTTGTGGATAAAGCTGGAGGAGGCCTTTACCCAAAAAGGGGTCCATATTTCTACGAAAGAAGACTAACAGTACACAATAAGTAAATTTACTAATACCCTACTAACAACATCTGAAATGGAATCTAGAAATCATACTAATATTATAAAGGCGAAAGTTTGTGAGTGTGTGTATGTTTGTCTCTTCTTCATGCTCAAACGGCTGAACAGATTTGGATGAAATTTAACACACATATAGTTTATAACCTGGAATAACACATAGGATACTTTTTATCTCGATATTCCCACAGGATCGAGACTTATGCAGGTGAAACCACGGGGCGCAGCTAGTATGGAATAAATGGCTGTTTTTATTTTATTTATTTTTATACATACCTCACGCCTTTTTTCCATAGGGGTTGGCAGAAACTACAGAACGTTACGATCACATACTCCTTTTGCTTCGTTTCCGTTCATACATCTGGGGGCCTACCACCAGCTCATAAAGCAGTATTATTTTAATATTACTTCAGTGTGGGAAAAAGATGAAGCTCTACAGGACGTATATAGCTCCATCTCTTTCTCCCACTGAAGTAATATTAAAATAATACTGCTTTATGAGCTGGTGGTAGGCCCTCTGGTCATACACGCCGCGGTTGTCGGTACAACCAAATTCCTTCAGTTATGTTTAAGTCCCATGGGGCACAAATCCAGGCTCCAGGTGGCTACTGAGATATAGATCAATGAAAAAAATACACAATAGGTAGAATTGTATAGAACAGAAGGTATAACAGTGCTCTTTTATTTAGAAAAAAAACATCTGATTACGGAAAATGCACCCAATCGCGGCCAATCGCGGTAATCTGTTCTAAGTCGTGTCATTTTAAAGGTTTTTGAAGTGAAAACTTCTTCAGGCGCGTTGGGCATTTTTGAAATGGGAAAAAACAATTGAACTCGCGACACCGTTACTGACACCTCATTTTTGTAAACGCGATTGTGCTCTTTATTTATATTACGTTACGGATCAATGTTTTATGCAAGTATTTTTACTTTGAAGGTTTTGGAAGTTTTTTTTTTGTTAACGCGATTGTGCTCTCTATTTAGATAAGGTTACGGATCAATGTTCTATACAAGTTTTTTTGTTCCACTAAAGCAATCTTGTTCAAGTTTTCACTTCTGTCGGCACTCCCGGAGTGCCACTGTTTTTTTTTTCTGACGAAATCTTTACATCTTTTGACAATCAACATCTTTTGGTGTATATACGTATTAGTTTCAGTCATGTTTGGTATGACTGGCTCACCCACATCAATCTATATGTAGGTATAGTTTGTCGGCTTTTGTATCAAGTCTCTTGTTTAAATGTTTTCATCAGGTTTGATGTTAGTTTATCGAGATGGGTCGTAATCCTATTCTTGTAGGTACTCTTTGTGTGATTTCTTCTTTAACTCTTTACGTTTTTAAGTTTTAATAGGGATGTAACGATTCCGATTCCGATGACGATATAATCATATTAAAAAGTTACGCTATTTGGTGAAAAGGCCATATTTTTTTTTAATTCATCTTCGCTAGTACAATAATAAATGAAGTTACACACCAGCGCGGTAAGATTCAAAAACATTTAGAAAACTAGGTCAACCAGGAAAATGTTGCCACACTGATATTTGGCCGGAATGTAAATGGGTTAACGGCGATTAAATGATGCATTTTTATGTGCAAATTCGCCCCACCGAATTCATGAGACTATAAAAGGATAGAAGCGATCCAGTAGGCAAATGTAATAAAATTATGCATATTTTTTATTCGGATTATAAAGGGGATGTTTTGATTTATTTATTTAATACTTTAAGTATATACATGCATAGAGGAGGACCTATTGCCATAGGCATTTTCTACCAGTCAACTTTTGAGTAAGTAATGCAGAGACAAATAGTGATAGGTACAATTAAAAAAATTGAGGAATAAAATATATATTCTATATACATATTATAATTATTATTTTTATTATGCAATGTTGGCAAATTTATTATTCAATGGAAGGCGACCCCAACATAGTTGAGAAAAGACTGCGTAGATTGATTGATTTATTATTCTAATGCTGTTAAAAAAGCATAAAAAAATCTCCGTGCATATCAATCAAAACGATAATATGTAGTAACCTAACAATCTGTTCTAGCAACTAGGTGTTATAGACCTATTTCAGATCAATGAACCAGAAATTTTTTAGCAAAAAATATCGTCTCAAATCAGAGAGTGTACCTATTTTATGATAATACTGTGATTAAACAATAATATTTAGTGTGTAGGTATCAGCCCACTAAATTAAAAAGAGAAAAGTAAAACATGTTTTTATTTAAATAATATTCTTAAAAATAAATAAATAAAAAACAAATCCACAAAAATATTTTTTTTTATTAAAATACGTATAACAGTAAAATACGTAATAATAACATATAATAAATAAAAATGTTTATTATACTTATGAAGACTTATGTGTTTCGACATTTTAAATTGTATACACCATAGAATACATAATTATCAAATTGTGGCCCCTATAATATAGTGGTACTTATAAGTTACAAACAACAATACAGATTGATTACTATATTATATTTATATTATGCGATGGACAAGTAACATATTTTTATTAGTTGTTAACCTTTATGCTAAATCAGTCACTTTCTATTGCCATAGAAAAAACGACAAGGCAGGATAAGTCCAAACAGCTTCCCAATTGCGTAACACACTTCCTTTCACAATCCAAAGATTTTTGGAAGAAATTCCTAAACCATTGCTTCATATGTTTAAAAATTCAATAGCTCGACAACGTGAATAACGCAATGAACGTTTTCGAATGTCAAAATGAGACGAATTGCAATTGTGAGTATGCTACGCAATGACTTACATATCTAAAGGCGAGTCCACACTAGCGTACGCGCACGAACCGTGCATGCTAGGCGCTTCGAATGGCTATTGACGCGTCGCATTCTAGGCGCGCGGGCAAGTTGCGAACGGTTCGCGTGCAAGTATCCACACCTGCGCAATTGAAACTCACTCGCATGAACCATGCACACTACGCGATTCGAACAGTCTCGAACTACTGAGCACATTCGAGGTAGCACAGGTAAATAGGATGCACGCGATAGTTTCGCGAACGAGTGTTTTGATTGTCTCTTGCACGCGAACCATTCGCTAACTGCTCGCGAACATGTCCAAAAGTGTCCATACTATGTTGCTAAGATGCACGCGAACCGCAACCCCTGGCTGGAGGTTTTAAGTGTAGTAGCTTAAGGCACCCACAGGAAAGCCCGGTTAAGTAGTCATGATCTCAGAGGTCAACTACGAGATGCCCAATTCCAAAAAAAAAGCACGCGAACCGCACTGTTCGTGCACGTGCGTAGGTGTGGAACTGCCTTAATACCTCTATTATGCAAACAACATTTCGATAAAGATAAGTAAGTACAAACCTAGCAATTTTGTAGCCTAAAAAAAAAACAATCGAAATAACAATTTCAGCACCTTTTCAAAATAGTTTTTGAACCCAATATCGCAAAAAAAAGAAAACATTCTAAAAATGGAATGTACCATTTAAAGGTAAGTACAAAGAAATCTTTTCTAAGGCGTATTATAAATGCGATTGCCCTTAAAACTATTATTATGTGGAGATAACAACTGTAAGAGTTATAAAGATGTCAAGGTTTACACAAGAAGCATACTTTTTGGTCAATAAAATGTTGTCGTGACATCCGAGGCGCATTTTAAAATGGATTTTGAAATAATTTAGCTAAATGTTTTGGACATTTCCCAGTTATTTATTAGTTATTGCAATAGTCCACTTTAGCCAGTATGCTCATCTAAAATCTTTGATTAAAATATGTTACGCTCAAGGAAAATAAACACGATTATCTCACGAATTCTAAAACGCCACATAACTCGCCTCTCTCAAAAGTCTTTCTGTCGCTACAATAAACTTTGAAGTGACAAAGATAGAGTTATAATGGAACGGCGGGCATTTTATCATTACTAAATGTCCTATTTCCCTTAAAATTGGCTTTTAAAGACAGTTAACAGGTTAATATCATTGTAATATCAGTTTTAAATAATTATGTTCTTTTGAATGATTGTTTTTTTAAATTTATTATACAATCTGTAGATTACTAAAATATAAAATATTATGCAGTAAAACGTTTAGCTTAAGTCTTTTAGAATAATCAAGTTCATTTATGTATTGCGTATGTATGCAAAACTTTACAGAGATAAACATGGATTTCATGGATATAAGAAAATAAAATTGGTCCTTGTGTCGATAAAAATACACATTCAACAAAAACGTATGGAGGGCTATGTTTGGAGTTTCCCTACGTGATCGAATCAGAAATGAAGAGATCCGCAGGAGAACCAAGGTAACCGACATAGCCCGAAGAATTGCCAAACTTAAGTGGCAATGGGCAGGGCACATTGCTCGCAGAACAGATGGCCAATGGGGCTGAAAGGTTCTGGAGTGGCGGCCGCGTACTGAAAGACGTAGCGTTGGAAGGCCTCCCACAAGGTGGGCCGATAACCTTGTGAAGGCCGCAGGAATCCGCTGGATGCGGGAAGCACACAATCGGTCGAAGTTACGGTGCTTGGGAGAAGCCTATGTCCAGCAGTGGACGTCTTTGAACGAAAACGTGAAGTACTTATTGTCATTAATATTGTAATCCATTGGCACGTTTCCACATTGACTGGTGATAGGAAAGCTCTGTATAGTCCTTGTTAGAGTTTTCAAATTTGAGCTTTATATTCAATACAAGACATCACCAATTTGATGTTCAATTATTACAACTGTCAAAAATCTATGTTCGATTGACACATAGTTTGAAGTGTAGTGCCCGAACCGCACCGAACAGCTTATATTACTCTGTATTTAGGACTTTTCATAAGGATACAGAAAAGAAAATAAGGAAATGGTAAAAACATACTTTTTTTTCCGTTCTTGGCAATTGAGCCGGTTACTTAAAAGAGTGTTTATTCGGAAAGTGGGCAACGTCGCAAATAGATGTCAAATATTTCGCTGTTTTGATTAATTTGTTTTTAAATAAGAAATATGGCTACTAGCGAACTAGAATAATAATAATGAATTGCAATTATAACACTGAATCTGATGTTGTAACCGTTTTATGTGTAAAAAAGGCATTTGAAAAGTTTCCAAATACTTTTTTTACATCTAAAACTAAATATTCGGTGTTATGATATTAATTATTGCATTTCATAATCAATATTTTAGTTCCCTAGTTTTCCATACAGTAATATTGCCAAATTAAGGGGAAGCGTTAGGGTGGCCCGCGAAATTCAAATTTTCTTACGTTTTTTGCATTTTGCAGGTCAGTGTCAGGTTTTATGTTGACTAAAATATGATTCGCGGTCGTAACAAATATGGCTTTACTCAATTATAATCATTACAATCAGCAATACAACTCCATAAGTTAGCAAAAGTGTCAAAATCATAACATTTGACACCTTTATCTTCTTAATCACTATTGCTGATTGTAATGATTATAATTGAGTAAAGCCATATTTGTTACGACCGCGAATCACATTTTAATCAACATAAAACCTGACACTGACCTGCAAAATGCAAAAAACGTAAGAAAATTTGAATTTCGCGGGCTACCCTGACGCTTCCCCCTTAATCAAAACAAACGACGTTGCCAACTTTTAGGATAAACCCTCTTAAGGAAAAATAAGGGAGCGAGTACATAAGTGGGATAGTTGGGAATTTAATTAACCAGTCAGAAATCAGGATATTTTCTGATACTGAGTCGCCTAACTTGCTTCAGAGTAAGTGTAAACATAAGCTTTGAATTAAAAAATCAACACAATTTTGATGTCGTGGATAAAACCACAAATTAGTACTGATGGTTCACTCCGCAAAATTATTTAAATAAAAAGCGACTCTTGATACCATACAATAAAGTGCAATTTTGGTCGCACAGCGCTAATTATTATCTACTTATAATTAGATTCACCTAGAATAGAAGTTACCTCTCTTTCTATCGCGTAACTTTTATATCTTCCGACTACGTTACGCTCACTCGGAGGAGCTCGTGGCTAAGTACTAAAAGCCGCACGGGTCAATCTATCAGGTTAAGCTACGCTTGCCGGGGCTGGTCCTCCGTGGCTTGGAAAGCACGCAAAGCCGTTGGTCCCGGCTGTCATTCGTGGATTTTTGACAGTCGTTACGGGTCGTCAGAAGCCCGAAAGTCTGACAACCAGTCTTACCAAAGTGTATCGTATTATCTAGTTACTGGGTTGTGGAGGTCAGATAGACAGTCGCTCCATGTAAAGTTCTGGTATTCAGCTGCATCCGGTTAGACTGAAAGCCGACCCCAACATAGTGGGGTCTATGCAGATTGATTGACTACGTTATGCTCACTGAATTGGCCCGACAAGACGGGCCCATCGCGTACTTGTAGCTACATACCTAAAATGCGGAGTGCGCCTTCTGTACTATTCTGTGATAAAACTAAAGAAAAATGTTTAAATAGAAGTGTTCGTGAAACCGCGATGCTAAAATTGCAAGGGGACTTGCCATTCTTCTTTCTAAACGCAAGTATTTCTAAATAGGCCCCGTTGACAGCAATTCGATAGGACCCTATGTACAGCTAGACTAGACTAGAACAAGTTTACCGGCACCGCATCAGAGGGCGTTGTGTTCTTTCAGCAGATAATGGCCAATGAGTCTCTTCTGTATGTCCGTCACGCCGCCGTAGATCTGTGTGCCTCTTGCGTCCCTGTTGAGAAGAACGAAAATTAGAAATCGTTATTATCATTCAGACGAAAGACGGCCACTGTTGGACAAAGGTGGAGGACTTTATGACGTGATAGGGTATCCATATCTTATCAGGATAAAACAATTTAAAAAAACTTTCTGTGAATTTTCGCCAGTTAATTTCATTAGGGTTTAAAAAATACAATAGACGTGGATATATTTAGTAACCTGTCTGCTTAGCTATTTCTAAAGAGCCATAAAAAAACCATGAAAGAAATCGACACGTGTTTCACCTCTCAACGAGGCATCCTCAGGATGACGAATGACTTGTCGCGAACCCGAACATAGCTTATTGCCACACCGAGCGCTGAACGCAGAGAGGTTTTTCATTTGCATTATAGCATCCCGGATTTTTTATTTGTGCCCGGTTGATGACCTAAACTGGAATTTAAAACAACTAGCGAAATGTGGCAAGGTGTGCAATATACCTCTGCGTCTTCCGGGAATATATTTACTTATTTAGTATCTCCAATCAAAGATATACACAAGAATGGCAAATAATGAACGAATACAGAAGTTAAATTAAGTTTTGAATCTTATCTTTATAAAAATAAATATAAGTTTACCTATAATGTCTCTCAGCATCATAATTAACCGACAGACCGCGCCCCCCGAGGATCTGAACGCAGTGGTCCGCGACAGCGGTGGCGTTCCGTCCCGCCAAGTACTTGGCCATCGCACTGTTCTTAGTGCTTACGTCAACCGCCGCCCGGTATGTCGCGAGACGAGCGGTCTCGACTAACAAACACATATCCGTGAGACGGTCCTGAAAAAAAAAAGGTTTAATATAATATTTATGATACGCATTACTGAGGCGTGGCCATTGAGAGACAAGGCGAAGCCCTTACTGCGTCGCTTGATATCTCAAAAGCTTTTGACAGGGTTTGGCATCTAGTCTAAGATAAGCTTCCCACATTATGCATCCCTGCTGACTTTTGCAGGACTCTTTTTCTACTGCACATCAACGACTTGCCAACTAACACTAAGTAAAATTACAAGTTCTCAACTTAATTTATTATATCTAATAAAAGGGGTAGTTTTCAAACATAGTATAGTACCTTGACAGAAGCTAATCTGGACAGTGGTTTTCCAAAAGCTATCCTTTCCTTAGCGTAGGAGATTGCTGTATCGAGTGCTGACTGAGCGATACCTGTGGTAATAGAAAACAAATTAGATACTGTACATTGCTTGTTAATTATTAACGTCTTCAGCAGTGCACTGCTGGACATAGGCCTCTCCAATTGTAAGCCATATCTATCCCTTGGTGCTGAACTGCCAAGTTATATCGGCCGTATTTTAAGTACCTTAGTCGCCTTTTTCGACGCCCATGGGAAGAGATGGGATGGTGCTATTCTTTACATCGGGCACCACACGGAACAGGGTTTTTTTAATGTTGGTGACGTCACTCACCAACAGCATGCGCCGCGATGCCAATACGAGCCTGGTCCAGCTGCTCCATGGCGATGCGGAATCCTTCTCCCGGCTGCCCCACGATGTAGTCTTTCGGAATGCGGACCTCCTCCAGGGTCAAGGGGCACGCGGTCGCAGCCCTGAGAGTTTCGCTTCAAATTTATTTTATAAGCTCCTTTTGTTTCCTGGTTTGAATTTATGGTAGATTCTTGGGTGCAGTGTACCTGTCTATTTTGTTATCTTTTTTTTTAGGGTTCCGTACCCGAAGGGTGCCAAACGGAACCTTATTACTAAGCTTCCGCCGTCCGTCCGTAAGTCTGTCTGTCAGCGGAGTGTATCTCATGAACCGAAATAGGTAGACAGTTGAAATCACAGATTGTGTATTTGTATTGCCGATATAATAAAAATTGAGTTAAAAATTAAAGGGGCGTACTCAGTATTTTTTTAGCCATGGGGCAGAAGTAAATAAACTCGATAAGTAGTAGGAATTTCTCTTGATAAAACTCGATAACTACGTATGCACGCTCGATTCATCTATACTGCATTGTTTCACGCGGTTATTGTGAATTTTAACAAATGGATAATTAATTAATTTTCTTACATAAATAACTTAAATTTTTGGCTTCGAATCAGGGACCAGGGTAGGGCAGATGCCCCATCTTTCCCCATCGTGGGTACGCCCATTGGTCCCCGTGCAAGAAACTTTACAAAAAAAAGTTGTGTTAAATATTGTAGGGTTGTACGGAACCCTTCGTATGCGAGTCCGACTCGCACTTGGCCGGTTTATTTGGATTCTTTGATGCCTTCATTTAGTTCATTATTTCAGTCGAAGGCTATTGTAGACAAGCCGTGAAACCCGATGGGGTTTCCCATAGACAAAAATTACGAACTTCCATACAAACTTTTATCCCCTTTAAAACCCCTTTAGTTTTAAGGAATAGTATTCAAAACTTTTTTTTTAAATTATTATTTGATGTTTATAAAAATATAAATTATAATGTTCTAGTACGGTAATTGATAGTGCCGTGCTTTCCTATAATTTAGATGCATGCGAGTTCTATTATGAGTTTATGACAAAGACTTTGGGTTAATGCTGTGTGTGTTTAGTTGGTTAGCTTTTATATCTTCAATCAACAATCTGTCAGTAGAATATTAATAATTTAAATGAATTTGGTAAATGAATACAATTGTGGATACTTAATTAGGTTAATCATGACCGGATGTATGAAAGATGTTCACACGCAACAATGACCAATATAAATAAATAATATTATGCAAGTTCTAAACCCAGCCATGCATAATGAATACATGAACCACAAAATAGAATCAATGACGAGCCATTATGTTCATTTGTTTACTTTTTTTATTACTAACAGCTCTATTTGCAAGCCAAATCGAAATTTAAATACAATCTTTTCTCGAACATGCTTGGAAATTCAAGCATTATTTTGACAACCTTCTTCGAAATAAATCGAAATTGCTGTACAGGTCGAATAATTTGCGAGCGCCCGGCCGACAATGTTTGTATGAAAATCCATATCTGTCGTGTTTAGCGGCCGAATAAATTACTATGAAAACTCATATCTGTCGTGTTATTTAAAAATGGAACGAACTTTTTACTTCAACACTTGGCAACCAAGGAGGTAATTTATCAAAGATTTTATTTAAATTTGTATTTGGTAGAAATCTAAACTAATATTACACAGGACAACAGCATGTATGTTGCATGAATTTTTTTTCATGAATCTGAATAGTTTTTCCACGCTGATTTCAAAAACATATGCCGTTTTTATCTAGCAGCTCTAGTTTAGCGGCTATGAAGTGACGGGATTTTTCTCTAAAAACGTACACAGTTTAAGGTATAAAAATTTATTAAATATATTTATTCTGAATGAAATTTTATTATAAATGATTTTCTCACGTGAAGTGTGTTAGAATTACTATTTGGCATGCTCCAACAATAATCAGCTATCATATTTACGTTTCAATATCCCTGATATCTCTCCTCCATGTTGCGAATACCCTGGTGAAAACGCTCCCTTTGTTCCTCGCTGAGGTCACCGAGATTTTCAGGAAAATATTCTAAATAACTGTAAAGGTAGTGAAGCTTAACACTTATATTGCATCCAAGCTGCTGAAAGTGTATCAGCAACTGTTCAACGTGCTGAATATAGCCATCAGACTTTCTATTTCCCAAAAAATTCGTCACTACCCAAACAAACTCTTGCCATGCACATTTCTCGATAGCTGTCATATGGTTGATAAAACTTGAATCATCTATCAACTTAATTTAGTGGTTTGGGATAACCAAAGCAATCAAAATCACTGGCTCCACTACTGTTGTCATAGTCGGTTTGTTGACTGCACTCGTCTGGATGTTCCGAAGATGTACATAGCTGCTGAGGTACTGGTGTGTCACTAGTATTCAAGACTGGTCTTATAGCAGATTTTAAGTTAGGATATAACCACTTCGAGCAATTGTTATGGTTTATTCCTATGATTTTAGTAACACAGAAATAACAGTCATCGTGATGATCGGATGGTTCACGCCAGATCATAGGAGTTTTGTACTTAAAAGAGGATCTTTTATTGTTTGCCCATTATCGCAAAGACTCAACACAAGTTTTACATACCAAACTAGGTATCCAGGGCTTGGCGTTCGTCAGTAATGGAAACCCAAATTAGTCCAAATACGCTTTTTTCACGAAGTCCGATACGTTCAAACGGATTTTTTTAACATATTTTCTCCACAAATAACTCAAAAACAGTCAGGGCTGTTTAAACATGTCCTTCGTGAAGAAGACATAATAAAATTTGTACAGAAACTAGTTAAGTTACACCGCTATTGATAGAAATGATCGACTACTTAACAAAATTCAAGACAGTACCTGTATCTCACTAACTAGAGCTGCTACAAAAAATCTGAGGGTAGATTCGAAATCAGCGTACCCAAATTAGTAAACAACCGTAGAAAAACTTTATGCAACAACAAAAAAGTTTGATTTTGTTGTCCTGTGTTATAATAAAGAGAAAAGATTTTTGCATGTTTGTTTGTAATGGATAAACTTAAAACTACTGGACCGATTTCAAAAATTCTTTCACCAGTTGAATGCTATATTTTCAGTGAGTAACATAGGCTATAATTTATAAAGATATCACGCGAGCGAAGCCGCTGGCAGAAGCTAGTGTGCTATAAACTTTCAAGTCAGACCTAATGTTATTGTTATAGCATTTTAATATCGCATATTTATCTTAGTCAGGCTCTAAGGACCACCGGAGTTTCAGGACCAAATCTTGATGTGTTAAAATCAGCAAACCTATAATAAATTTAAATACTACCCACCAGACCCGAATCTAGGGGGCGCAAGCCGGGGACCGTACCCCGGGCGTCAACTTCAGGGGGCGACAAATTCAAGCGTAGCAGACAAGTGCACCACCCAGCACACCGCAACTTTGCAATAAATGAGACGCGCAGCACATTTAAAATCTTTCAATTTTTTTTCTTTTTTTCAACAGTTTTGGCGCCCGTGTTTAATTGGCGCATTATCGATTTGATTAATATGTTGTTGTCAAAATTTTCATTTTGAGAAAATTTTAATTTCGCGGGGGCTAACTTAACGCATCCCCATAAAAGATTGGCGGGGGGCGGCAGACGGCAGTTTTCGCCCCGCCTCAAAACAAATCTAGATCCGGGGCTGCTACCCACGTGAAGTTAGTTGTATGTTTAGAATGCCCACCTCAATTTTGTAAAGCAAATAAATATAATTAATGACCACTCCAAATTGTGTTGCATGCATGCAGTGTTAATATTATGTATTCTTGCAATAGATTTAAATACATACCTAACGCTCATGATGCGCTCTTTCTTCCCTTTGAAGACGCCTTCAGTTTCAAGCGGGATCAGGAAACCTGTATAAATGGAAACTTATTAAAATATTTATTCTTAGACAGAAAATTTGAAGAGCCAGGGTCAAGTTATAACCTGAAGTTCATATTGAGTGCTGTGAATTTAAAAAATACCATTGATTTTTGACTTGATAGCGTCTTATAAATCGATGAACGCCGGCTGCACGCACGAAAAAGAGTCACGTTCCGCCTGAGCCGAGCGTGCAAGCGAGAGCGCGGAACAAGCGATAAAGAGGCACGATCGGCCTAAGCGTTGTTCGGCTTGTGACGATATCACGTAAAATTATCGTCCGTAAACCGACTTTACAGACAACCAATTTTTTTTTCATAGTTCTGATCTGATTTTCGTTCCTTAATTACCTTTAATAATCACACCAGTTCTAGCAGATTAAGGCTGTTTGTATGAGTATGGCAATGTTATTAAAATTTATATCACCAAAAAAAGTCAACTTCGGACTACCTTTGCAAGAAAATTTTGGTTTTAGTCCTCAGGTACAAATTATGAATTTTTTCTTTATAAAGTCACTTACAACCGAGCCCTTTGTGTCTGAGTTCTGGATCGATGGTGGCGAAAGTGACGAGGGCTTTGCCTTCAATGGCATTGGTGACCCACGTCTTCTTGCCGTTCAGAACCCAGTAGTCACCATCAAGTGTAGCTTTGGTCTGTATTCCCGCAACGTCAGTTCCCGCACCTGAAAGGACCAATCATATTTATTGAAGAACATACATTACTAGTGATAATTTACAATTGCCACTTACTCGACTATCTACTTTAGCGTAATGCAGTCTAAGTTGATTTTTGAGTGACGTTGGTTCTAAAAAAAATGTTGCAATGAAATTTGAACTTTGTCAAGTATGACATTAAGTTTGTGTTTCTAAAACTTAATAATAACTAAGATTCTGAATTCAAGTTTAGTCCAGTTTATTTATGTGATGTTTGATTTTGGCCTAGGTGTTTCCAATTACCTAATTCAAGTTTGTATTTTTATTCTTATTTTGTTTATTACCCGACTACGGCAAAGCCAAAAGGAAGGGTTATGATTTTAGCAGTCTATGTATGTATGTTTGTATGTATGTTTTTACGTGTGTTCCACCGTAGCGCCTAAACTACTGAACCGATTTTGATGAATGAGGTATCAATAGATTCGTAATAATGGTCCGGGTGACATAGGCTATATAATTTTTCCCTAAATTTAATTTGGTGGACTTTACACGTAAATTTCTAACCTCGAAAAAAATTAAAATGGGATGATCATGACATGTTTGGTATCAAAAGAAAGGTCTTGACGAGCACATTACAAATATGTATGTAATATTATATTTTCAAAGTAAATAAATATATTTTAATCGTTAAAAACAAGCAAAAGTGAGACTGCGCTACGTAGTAGGTATCGCCAGATGTTACCAACGTGCAGTTAATCAAATCTTAATAAATAGTAACGATTTGTAATTCCACTCTTATGAAGAAAAACAAGTACAACGAAATATTTATATTTTGGATTTCTTCGAAGCTCGATATCGATATATGGTGTTGGCGTCGAAATAAATCGCTCTACGGTTTCGTCCAAAGCACTATGCACTGCTATTGGAATTTAAAATAGGTTAATTACTGAACTATTGTATTACTCTTATTTACGTTTATCAAGTGTAAAAACGGAAAAGTATCAAATAAAAAATAAAGTTTAATAAAAAACTGTAACCCGACTACGGGAAAATAAAAATGATCTAAAAAGTACGAAACAAGCAAATATTTCAGACAGAAATCAAGACATAGGTACAAAAATGGCCAAGGTAAAGCCGTCGTCGCATGCCATTATAATTTTGTAGGTGTTCCTGGCACCAACATGGTATACAGGCATGCGACCATGGCTTTACCTGGACCATTTTTGTACCTATGTCTTGATTTCTGTCTGAAATATTTGCTTGTTTCGTACTTTTTAGATCATTTTTATTTTCCCGTAGTCGAGTTACAGTTTTTTATTAAACTTCATTTTTTTATTTAAAAGTAAGCATTGTGATCGATGTCACAATAATATGACAAACCTTTAACTGCGGCAGGTGAGTTAACAAAAGTAAAATAAAATACAACTAATTCTAAGTCTACATTGTTATCTAACAGTCAATAATAAACCATTACCGTTACATTGTAATTGATTAGCATTGTTCCAAGTTCGGGGAAATCAGTTCAATGTTCTAAGGTCGACATTTAAATACAGAATGCAAAGGCACTAGGAAGTGGTGAAGGCTGGGCGTTTTTGGGGGACTGTCTTATGTAATTTTGACGTTCGAAAAGTGCTGATTCTCAGCCTAATTTGAATAAATGACTTTTGAATTTTTGAGAATCGAACAGTGTGCGCCACAAAAGAAGCTGGCGGAAAAATTGTGGAACTACGTTTTTTTTAATGCAATGTTTTGCAATGACATAGATCCGCCGCGTCAAAAGGACTTCAGTGGTGGCGCGGACTGTAATAAGTGATTATTTTCACTAACCTATAGCCAACGGCACGTCTATGATTACAGTTCGTTGATAGCGCCTATTGAATAATAAATCTTCTTAATATATATAAATTACGTGTCACGTTGTTTGTTCGCGATGGACTCCTAAACTACTCAACCGATTTTAATCAAATTTGTACACCGTATGCAGTTTGATCCAACTTGAAAGATAGGGTAGGTAGGGTAGGTAGGGTAGGTAGGGTAGGTAGGGTAGGTAGGGTGGGTAGGGTAGGTAGGGTGGGTATTAGGGTGGGTAGGGTGGGTAGGTAGGGTGGGTATTAGGGTGGGTAGGGTGGGTAGGTAGGGTAGTCAGTGATAAAGATGGTCCACCCAAACATTTATATGGCAAAACAACGTTTGCAGGGTCAGCTAGTATAATATAAAAATAATTATTATAATATTATTATGTATACAGGGTGGCAGGGACATCGACGCGGAAACTGTTACCATGTATTCAGTACATGATTCCAAAACCTCTTGCGTTAAAATTTTTCTCTGGTTATTTTTTTTTAAATCAGCTTTTCCATATATTTTGACCGCGTAGGTATTGCACTTTTCTATGAAACAGCAGATTTTTTTTTATAAGCGACGAAAAATTTCAGCGCAGGCGAGTTCAGAATCATGTACTGAAGGGCGCAATTCGGTGCGGGTTGGTCTGTATAATTTACGAAGTAAAAATAATACCTGGTTCACTCAAAGCGAAGCACCCAAGAGCGCCTTTAGCGAAGTCATTCAAGAAAATCTCTTTCTGCTTCGCAGTTCCCTTCTCATTGACTAGATTGAGGTATAAGAAGTTGTGTATAGAGAGGACCATGCCAGTGCTTGCACAGCCCCGGGAGAGCTCCTCAACAGCTAAGGCCAGAGACAGGTAGTCCAGTTCTAAGCCGCCATGTTTTTTGCTGACGCAAGCACCCATCAACCCCAAGCTTGCGAGCTTTTTTATCTGGAAGAGAAGAAGTATTTCTTTATTTAGGTGAAAAGGAGTATTGCAGACGAGGAGGTAAGTTGAGTGCCACGTTTTATTTATTTATTTACAAGCCGCCCGATGGAATTTTTCATCGGCAAAAATGCAGTCTTCCATACAAACGTTTATCCCCTATTTAACCCCGTTTGGGAGAAGAAATTTCAAATATACTTCTCTAATGTTCAGTTTCGTTATACAACGTGTTCCTTTTGATGTCCCATAACTCTAAGGTTATAATGCTTCAAGAAAGAAAAAAAATTTACAAAAAAAAACAACCGACTTCCAAAAAACACTACAAAGAGAAAAATAACTTTAATTTCGTAAGTCGGTGTCTTTGGTTTTGAATTTTCGTTTTTTGCCACCGACTTCCGAAATTAAAGTAATTTTTCTCTTTGTAGTGTTTTTTGGAAGACGGTTGTTTTTTTTTGTAAAAGTTTTTATTTTTCACTTTTTAGTTGTGGTACCTACCCGAAACAAATTCTAAAACCACTACCTGCTATGTAAATAACAGCTGTGACAGAAACTTATCATATCATCCACATACTAAGTGGGAAAAAGTACGTATTATTGAAGCTAACTCAAAGACTATAGAAGCAAAGTTAATAAAATTTATATGGGACCACCTCGAAAGCATACACCCTTTCAAACAAAAAAGAATTTTCAAAATCGGTCCACAATTGACGGAGAAATCGGTGGACATACATAAAAAAAAAACATACGCGACGAACATATAACCTCCTCCTATTTGGAAGTCGGTTAATAATACAAAAAGTCCGAACAAGTGTTCCAAAAATACATAGTTTCGAAGATAACATAACACTAGACTCTCGATATGTGTATCTAAGTAGCATTGATAAGTACGAGCTAAGAAAATGCGACGTTGTCATATTTCACGTAATGTTATACATAAATAATCGTGACTGGCGAATTATTTTGTATGAAAAATGGAAACGAAAAAACAAGTTATTTGATAATTATTTATAGGTCAGTTGATTCTTTGACATTGTCTCATTAATACCCTAGAGTTATAGGATATAGAAAGAAACATGTTGTATAATGAATATTTATGCAGAATTACATGCTTTTAGGCTCAGTGGTTTAGGCTGTGCATTGTCTGTCAATAACTTAGAGTATATTCTAAGGTCAGTAATTATAGATTTTTATTAAGTAGAATTAACTTAGATTAGAAAGGCTTTAGATTTTATTTTTATTAAAACGATTTTCCCCAATTTATCTTTGTCGCAAGTGTGACGGCTGAGCCTCTCCTGGGTCCGATTGCCATGTCAGGCAGAGTGTTATTCGGTTATTCAATCAGGAATTTCTCAGAAGCAGGTCTGAGTCTGAATTTGTGCCCATACGGCTCGCAAATCCTTCCATATCCTGAGGGCATGTCTGCCCTACCATTACTGCGCCCCCTGGTGTACTCCTTGATATACAATGGCCTCTGTAGCCCCATGAAATATGAGCCTCCAGGGGCTAGTGCAAATCTTAGGGTTAAATCTATTTATCGAGTCTGGTTAAACCACGCTGATATCAGTGCATTTCATTCATTGATAAAGGGAATAGGCTCACCCAATATTACATGAAACTTAAAAATAACGTGGTTTGACCTTTGTCATTTGTGTTGTAATGTCTACCTAAACATGCACCTGGTGCAATTTTTTTTGTGCCTACCTGACCTTCTTGGCCTTAGAAAGGCATCTATTTTCGTAAACTCAATATGCAGAAAGTTGATAATGGTGCCGATTCTCTTGTACACCGAACTAAACTAACTAAACTATCACTAAAATTTCTTACTTTTGACTATGAGAATCTCAAAGCTATTCTGCAAAATAAATTCTCTAAAATTAAAAATAATTTTGACACATCTAAATCGAATTTGACAACCGCGACTCCACACGTGATACCTAACCACGTGAATCTTTTTAGAGCCGGAGGCGCGCAGGGGGGGCAGCCTCGACGTGTTTTATATGGATTTTTCACTTTTTGTGTGGAAAATAAGAAAAAAATATTACCTACATGTAGAGTGTTAGGGGTTTAAGGGACTTATAAAGGGTGTCGAAATTTTCATTATTTTTGCGATTGGACTCACCGTTTTCGAGATAAAAGCAAAAGAAAAAAAAATATTCAGTACTCTTTTTTCATCTGAAGTCGAGGTGTTGGTGTGAATTTTAGTTCATGACAACCAATTTTATTCCACATGTTTTTAGTCGCGATTAAAAATAGTCATATTTAGTTAGAAAATCTAAATTTTAGGTTAAAAACGTTAAATTCAGAATAGCAAAATTGCCATTTTCACTAAACTAATATCTCAGTGCCATCTTAGTGCTGTCAAACTAAAATATAGTTAAGTTGTGTCACTTTAGTCTATTTCAGAATGGGAAATCGTCGTTTGACAGGAATAAACTAAATTTTGGTGATTTTTAGTTTAGTTTAGAGGCATTTGTGACAAGAGAATCGGCACCAGTAATGCACTAACTTATTTGAACTGGTGACATCATAACAATATCGTTCATGCAAAACGATAAGAGTAATCCTGTCTTTATCGTGCCGTCAGCAGTAATACCTGAACCATAAAAAAATGGCCGTTACTGCTACGAAATAAAGGCGCTGTCAATTTTTGAAGTGAAAACTTCTTTAGACGCGTTGGGCATTTTTGAGATGGGAAAAAACAATTGAACTCGTGACCACTCGTGACACCGTAACCGACACCTCGTTTTTGTAAACGCGATTGTGCTCTTTATTTCCATTACGTTACGGATCAATGTTCTATGCAAGTATTTTTACATTAAAGGTTTTGGAAATATTTTTTTGTTGTAAACGCGATTGTGCTCTTTTTTAGATATGGTTACGGACCAATGTTCTATACAAGTATTTTTCTTCCATCAAGTAGTTTTTTTTTCCACAATTTTCATTTTTTGAGGACGCCTAATTACTTCTAATTATTATGGAGTTTGTTTCATCGTGATAGATCATTCAGTTTAAAAGTTACACCGTTTTGTTAAAAAAAAATTAATTCCTTAAAATATAAAAATTAAGATTTTTTTTTTTTAATTTTTCGTTGATAAAATTAAGCTTAGATTCCCGGATCATTTCGATATGTGCACATCGATAGTGGAAATTTCAAATGTCTTAAAGGACATTGTATTCCCTGTCCCTTACGACATTAAAAAATTCCACCGTCGACATTATACAGACACTGTATAGTACAGAAATGTCGATGTTTTGGCATGACGCCGTGCGAAGCAGAGGCGGTTCGCTAACCTAAGTTATTCAGTAAAGAGGTACCTACTATAAAGTAAGGTATTGTCTATGTCTTGAGTTTACTTTTTTAAATATATTGAGGTGGTATCAATAACCTCATGCATCACCATAATGTAATCTTGTGATAAAACATTCTGTAATGCTGGCTACATTGTCGCTTTATCGCGAACTTTACTTCGTGCGCTCTCTGTTGCTCAGCGAGACGTCGAGCGGTGTGCGAGAGAGAGCGCACGAAGTAAAGTTCGCGATAGCGCGACAATGTAGCCCCAGAACACTACATAGAGGTATTACAGAAAAGGCAGATAATCTATCTAGTTACTTACGTACTTATCTCTGTTCCACAGTTACAGTACTTATACTCCGTTTGAAATAAGATTAGACATTTAAACAAACCTTTTTTACAGTCTGTTCAACCGATTCTGACTTCTACACCGTAGGTATAAGGATGGCATTAAAAGCAAAAAAGTGGTTACAATACCAACTATTTACTGCAGCTGCCATTTGTCATGCCACCAACGCAATAAAAGTCAAAATCGGTTGAACGGACTGTAAAAAGGGTTTAGTTAAATGTCTAATCTTATTTCAAACGGAGTATAAGTATTTTCAAAATGTGTAGGTACATAAACAGGGTTGGCAATGGCGTAATAATGTGTTGACCATAACATGTTTATTTGTTTTCGATTTTCTAATAAACGTCATATCTATTGACTCCAGAGTGTGTGCGATGATGTGATAAAATTTGTTTTGTAACTTTCACATAATGAAGTAACTGTGCCCCGCGGTTTCACCCGCATAAGTCTTGATCCCGTGAGAATATTGGGATAAAAAGTATCCTGTCTTAATCCAGGTCAAGATCTACCTATGTGCAAAATTTCATCCAAATCCGTTCAGCTGTTTTAGCGTGAAAGCGTAACAAGATAATCGTAGATCATGACCTGGGTTAGGACATAATATAGGATAATTTATATCCCGATATTCCCACGGGATCGAGACTTAGCCGGAGCCCACGTACGCACGGACGTAAAAATATCGTGGCGGGATTTTATCGCGCACTGGATTTTCAACTCTCGATGTTAAGCCGAGCGTTGAGAATCCAACAAATGCATTCCAGCGCGTCGAAAAACACACTGTTAGATTTTCAACTCTTGGCGCTAAGCAGAGCGTTGAAAATCCAAACGATATTTTTACGTCCGTACGAACGTGGGCTTATTTGAATGAAACCGCGAGTACAGCTAGTATATCCTAACTAATATTATAAATGCGAAAGTGAGTTTGTTTGTTTGTTACGCTTTCACGCTAAAACGGCTGAACGAAGTTAGATGAAATTTGGCACATGGGTAGACCATGACCTGGATTAGGATATAGGATACTTTTTATCCTTATATTACCAAGGGATCGAGACTTATGCGGATGAAACCGCGAAAATTACAATACAGCATGTTTTGCGACCTTTGGTGAATAATACCAAAGAAATGAGAATATTGAATATTATATTTATACAGAGTAGGTAATACTCCCAATTCCTATTTTAAACCATTTTAGCAGTGTAGTCTCTAAACCCCACGTTCGCGCGGACTTAAAAATATCGCGGCGGAATTATATCGCGGCGGAATTTTATCGCGCACTGGATTTTCAACTCTCGGTGTTAAACCGAGCATTGAGAATCCAACATAGTACAACCCAGCGCGTCGAAAAGTCACACTGCTGGATTTTCAACTCTCGGCGCTAAGTAGAGCGTTGAAAATCAAGTGCGCGTTGAAAAATCGACGCGGGAAAAATCGCTCGTGCATACCTGGGCTAATACTCTAGATACTTTATACATTGGAAGAACTTGTTGCTGACTAGAATTCTGGATAATAACTACTTACCAGATAAATAAAAATGTTGAATAGACTGATATAAAAAAATCATCTGGCAGATCCAGAGGTGATGAAGAAACCATAGCATGGTACCTCAAATCATCACAGTAAGTTTTCTATCTGATCTTTTTTATATATATCACAAATGATAGGTATTTGTTAAGATAACAATATATGACATGTTATGTCAGAAGAATGATAACATTGAATTTTATGAAAATAATCTTAATCCATTTCAATAAATATTTTTTATTCTGATATGGAGTTGGACCTATTCATATATTTTTTTGAGCCACAGACCAGACAATAAAAGGCACAACCTGCATGTAGAAATGCTAGGAGGTATTAGCTGTTATGATAACAATGGCAACTAAAATTAAATATTTAAAAAAAAAAAAAAAAAATTACAGTTGAATTGAGAACCTCCTTCTTTTTTAGAAGTTGATTAAAAAAATTACTTAGCATCAGCATACAAGATCCACATTATGTGCGTAATTTTCATACAGTAAAATTGTTTTCTCAATTATTTATAAAAGTTATAATACCCACATTTTTTATAATAAGAGAAACGTAAAAATTTTGGTCAAGTATTAGTTCTAGCCAAAAATGAAGCATACTCACAGGTTCAAATGGGAACCGGGCCTCCGTGTCATGTTTGGCTGCGTTGGGCTTCAGGTGCTCGTTGGCAAAGTTCCTCGCCATCTCTTGAACGCATTGTTGCTGCTCTGTCAGCTGTGTTGTGAAGGTGCGGCGTTGAGACAGCGTTTTCAGGCATTGTCGCGAGTAAACTGAAATGGTTTGAGTAAATGGAAATGTTTTTTCTTATTTATATAAATGTTTTATTTAAATTATTTAAAACTAACACTCAAATGACTGTAGTTAACTAACCTCTTGCCACTCACACAAGTTTCATTAATTTACATTAGGCTGTAAACTTAATTTAAAATCACATGCAAGGGCAAGGTCTATGGCAAGGTAATAAATTATCAAATTTAAAATAAAAGTGTAATTTTATTTATAAACTTGTAGTACTTACTGCCTAATTTCGAGGATTTCAACAGCGGACTTGTAGCCATTTTATAATGCAGATAAGAACTGATGTTATATCACCGAAACAGTACAAACGAACAAACTTTGGTAACTCACAGTTGACACTCGAATTGCGATACGATACGAATCATAATGATAAACCAACAAGGTCACACAAACATACAAAAGTAACTTCTACTTCCAAAAACCGGTTCCCGAAACTGTGTCATGAATTTCAAGTAAATGCACAAACAAATAGCACAGTAATGTAGCACATTACATTCATGCAACTAACCACTTCTTCAAACAACGATTATAGCAATAATATTGCATTAATTCAGTTTTTTTTGTATGTTTTACTGTGGCTAAAATATTTTAAAACCATATTTATTATAGGCCGTAACGCTCAGCATTTAAGAACCATTTTATCAAATCAATGCTGACAAATTTATCAACAATTTTCATTTGTAATGACAGGACACTGACATTTGACATTTTTCATTTCTGACAATGGCCGCATTCCGAGTTACGCTTATAGTGATAATATCGCGAATCCGACCAAAGTCCAAAGTCACATTTATTACTCAATAACCCTTATATTTTGTGACTACTAAATTTAGTCGGACTCGCGAAATTATCACTTTTGGCGTAACTCGGAATGCGGCCATTTCAGTGGATTTCAATAAACGTGGCCACTGGTGGCCACTACTATAAGCCTTATAAGCCGACGTACGCTCGGACGTAATAAAATCGCGGTGGGATTTTATCGTGCACTGGATTTTCAACTCTCGTTGAGCCGAGCGTTGAGAATCCAACGCACTGGGACGCACTCTCATCTCAGCGCGTTGAAAAAACAATATTGGATTTTCAACTCTCGGCATTAAGCAGAGCGTTGAAAATCAAGTGCACGAAAAAAATATTTACCGCGATTTTATTACGTCCGTGCGAACGTGAGCTTACTAACATGGATATAACGTCAAAAGAAAAGAAGAATAGACTTCAATCACAGCGATAAATATCGTGGCGAATCTGCAAACATTTTATTTTCTTCTATAGCCGGGTCTCCTGCGCATGTTTTTTCGAAACATTACACAAAAAGCTTACACATAAACATTTATTTTCATACAAAGCATAGACAAATGTGTATGACCACGCCTCTTTGTTGCGATGTTTTTGTGTAAAAACACGCGCAGGAGACTCGGCTTTACTCCAATACTAATGTTCTTGTAACCGAAATAACAGTTTATTAGATTTTGATGCTGAATTAAATGCTCGTACTCTGATGTGTACTCCGTAAATTGGAATTTAATGCCAATTTTTATGCATTTTTTTTTTTTGTTTTGATCAGTATTGATGACAGACAGTAACAGTGACACTGACACTGACACTTTTGGTCTGTGCTTTTCATGTTTGATTCATTCGAAGTTCAATGCTATTGTTTCGAATTTGTGTTTTTTAAAGAAATGAATCAATAAACGGATTCACATAGCAGTTCAACAGGGAATTCGCAGTTAGATAATGTGATCTAATTGTCGTTGTGATTGTGTCGTTGCGATTTAAAACAAGGAAAAGTTTTAGTGGTTTTCAACAACACCCATTTTTCAGTCAACATGACTTCGATTTTCGACCAGTACGAGCAAGCGTCGCAGGGTTCCCAGCGACCTAAACCTGTGTCCGAACCAATGGTATCTTCGGGATATATAAACATGCAATTAGAAGATAATACACCTATGTTTTCGAAGAATAAAATGATGCTGAAGAATCTGTCAGATCTGATAACACATGCCGCGGTATCTAACGATTACCTGGTGCTCGCGATGGCAAATGGGAATCTGTTTCGGCTTAATCTAAAGAAGCCTGATTGTGGTCAAGGTAAGACAAAATTCCATGTCTCTTTGGTAAAATTATAAATATCAATATGTATGACGCTATAGTAACAAAATAATCATTTTCAGAAATCCAATATTCGAAATTCGTCCAGCCAAACTCAAAACTAACGGGCATCTTCCTAGATCCACTTGGCCACCACCTGCTCATGGCATTCTCATCAAAAAACAAAAAAGATGGGTCCCCAGAGCTCATATACTTGCATCAAAACAGTTCTAAGTCGAAACAGGTTAGCAAATCAAAGAACTATGAAGTGACAGAAGTGGGTTGGAACTGGGAGAACACTTCAGAGATGAATACAGGTCCAATATTGCTTGGTACGTCGCAGGGACATATTATTGAGACGGAGTTGGAAGCGGACAGTGATAAGATGTTTACGGCCAGTAACCAGTATTGGAGAGAGGTAAGAGAATGCATACAAAAACTCTTCATATTTTTGGTGTTATATTTTCAAAAATTTAATTAATTTTATTTACTTTAACAGCTATTAGTGATATTTATACGTACACATTTCGCCACCAAGGTGGCCAGATTCAATACTCAATATCTTGAAGCAAACCTGCTGAGTTGATTGAAGTGTTGTTGAAGCAGACCTGCTTTTTACAAGATCCACATGGTCTTGAGGGTTTTCATTTACCATTATTTAAAAGAAAATCAATATTTAAAGCAAAATGAATTACATTTGTATTATTAAAAAAATAATAATTAACAAAAAACGTTTTGATAATGTGAAACAGGAGTGATCCGTGGCACAATTAGCGTTGTGGATGGGGCTCCCTAGAATCAGACTGTCGCACATTGCTTAGTACGCCGTCTCATCAAGGCCGGCCCCTTAAACAACTCTCCTGATTCACCGAGTCACTAAACATTGTGTTCTGTTTGACGCTATATAATTTGCTCACGCCGACATACATACATAAACTCACGCCTTCTTCCCATGGGAGTAGGCAGAAACTACAGAACGCCACCTGCTAGTGATATTCACTCAAGTAAAAATGATTTGTTGATTTTTTATTGGCCTGAGGATTACTCAGTAGCAGACTTGATCCTTGGGGTGAATAATGCCATCAAATTAAAAACACATCTGGTGAAATGTGTGATGGTATGTTATGGTAAAAAAGATTATTCTGTCACAAGTTTTATATTTATTTGACTCACTGCACTTTTCTAGAAACTACAATCTGTTTAAAATCTGAATTAATACGGTATGATTTTAATTTTGTTAATTTCTCACACAAGCTGCCTAGTTACCTTCCTCTGTATGGAAGCAAGGATATTGATGGTTTGGTAAACAAACATTTTTGCTTTCAATCATTATTTTATTTTTGAATCCCAATTCGCTCGTAAATGCTTTACCACTTTTGATAACAATTCCCAGTAAATTGAAACTTAGGACACGCAGAAGGGACGTGAGATGATGGGACGCTGACGCAGCGTCCCTTTCACGTATCTTCATACAAAATGTATTAACGCGATCTGGCACAAAACATACAGAAAAGACAAGACGCAGGCGCGTCGCTTTTCCGTCTGCGACCTATTGTTAAAATATACTAAAGTGATGAAACGCAGACACGCCGCAGATGCAGGGGGGTGCGGAGAGAGCGCGGTGTGATCTCCGATTCAGTCAGTCAGTCGCATTGCTTCGAGACGTGCACGTGTTTTATGTTGACAAATATTTTTTAGCACAGTATGAAGCGTTTTCGTCCCGAATGTGCCCGCGCCTCAACTCTTCTACGTAATTTGAAAAGTCGCAACTGCATCTCGTCCTTGCCGCGTCTGCGTCCCGTCATCCCGTCCCTTCTGTGTGTCCCGCGCCTAAGCTTGAAACTATCTAACTGTCACATAGACAAATAGTTCTTGTTGATATAAGATACAAGTGACATTTAATCTTAGGGTGATAAAGCAATTACGAGATCGACTATAATACAGTGGAACCTTTATTTTCTGGCTCCTTTTAGATCTACAAAATGAATAAAATCAAGATTTTTACTTTTAGCCGGGCTACACACTTGTTCCGGTCGACTTGTTTCAGTACAGCCGGGTGGAAAATCGAATATAATGTAGACTTATGTTCAATCAGGAAAAAGCCACTTGGCTTAACTCGAATTATGTCGAACCGACCCGCACCCTAATTGCGTAACACACGTTCAATCAGAATCTGAATCATTTAGAAGGATATTGCTAGTCCATTGCTTCAAAGTTCGAAAAATTTGTCTGCTCAACAACGTAAATAACGTAATGAATGTTGTTGGACTGTCAAAACGAAACAGATTGTGATTGATACGCAATTAGGGTGCTGATCATGATTCAGTGAAGGTAGATGTCGAACGGAGTTTCCCGATCGACACGAGCCGAATATGTGTGGTAAATGCTTTGGGTCGTCCAACAAATTCTGCCGAATCGATTATGCCGACCCGAACAAGGTGTGCTGCTACCCTTAGATGCTTAAAGAAAATAAAGGTTCCACTATAATGATTTAAGATTGTACGGACCAAGGTGTGCTGTAAATTGGTTTGATTTAATTCTGAAATATCGGTCCTTTTGTTAATATCAAGCAGTTCAAGTAAAATTAATGGCTTATGGCTTGGATGGCAGTTAGCAACAGCAGTCCTGTTGTTGTGGCTCATTGTAATCTTGTGTTTTCCATACTGTAAATACAACTGCTAGAGAGATTGTATTCTGAGGTATAAAGTAACTGCTATAGATTAGCCTAAACTTTTTTTAATCTTGTGCCTCAACGCTTACGATTGTTAATCTTTTAAAAAAACACAACCATTGACCAAAACCATTTCTATTTTCAGATTTTCGACATCGGCAAAGGTACTGACATGCCAATAACAGGCATACAGTTCCATAGAGTAAATAACACGAGTAAATACTTCATATTTATCACTACACCAACTAGGCTGTATCAGTTCATGGGCCATGCCATTACGAAGGATGATAAGCCCTCTTTACAGTCTATTTTCTTTTCATATCTTACTATTCCTGAAACTGGGTTCCAAGAAATCCCATCTACTTTGAAATACTCGAAGCTTCAGTTCTTTGATAAAAATGCAGTACCTAAAACATTTGCTTGGTTGACGGAGCCTGGGATATTTTATGGACAGGTTGGTAGAAAGTAGTTTTTATATAAAACTTTCATCATCTAAGCTAAGCAAGATGTACCATAGGGGTAGCGCAAATCTAAGCATTTTGAAAACAAAATCGCATGCACACAACCCATTTTTTCCCTAGGTAAGCGATAGTATAGCGGCCGACCGCTGCAAGCAAGAATAGTCCTTACAGTGTATAGATATGCGTTTCCGTTTCTTCGATAGCACGTCTCTGCACTCCTCCAAAATTACATACCTAATATCATAATCTTTAAAAAAAAATATCCCATTTTGTGAATCAAATTGCCATCATCATACTGCAAACATTTAGGTTTCAGTGTAACAATGCATTACATTATTATTTCATTTTATTGTAACATTTTCCTTGTACCCGTGCTATTATCGTAACAAATACACGTCATAAACGGTTACAACCAAAATATATAATTCGTCTAATTAATTTGAATAGTATTTTTGCCTGATCAAGTTATCAGCCTATAATATCGAGTCCTGCGTGTCCTGTTGACGGCACATCCGTGAAATTTGATTAAAATTTCAAAATTATCGTTATTCCCTACAACACAGACACCACGGGATACAACAGTGTCTACAGGGAAATTTACCTCCATAAACGAAAATTAGTAAGCTGTAGATAATCTTGACATTTTATACTTTATCTTGTTTGTGTTTTTTCAAAAACCAATTATGTTTTTTTTTTATTATGTGACACAGTCCATCCATCGTTTCTTTGGTCTTCCCCTACTCTTATAGCTATCGACATTCATACCCAAAACTTTCCTCACGTCATTTTCCTCATTACTCCGCATCACATGCCCATACCATGACAACCGATTTCCGCACAACTTTTCGGTCACCGGTGCTACTTTCAGACTTCCTAATATGTACTCATTTCTTATTCTATCCATTCGTGTAACACCACACATTCCTCTTAGCATTCTCATCTCAGCTGCATGCAATTGCCTTTCATTCATCCCTTTTGTGGCCCAACAACCTTATCAAGAAGTCTTAATTTTTTTAAATTGTTTTTACAGTTAGATCCAAGTTCCCAACAGAATTCAAACTCTTTGTTCACACAAGGCGCACTTATCAGTTACCCGACTGACGGCGATGAACAGGAAAATGCTCCTTTATCTTTCGTCCTCACAGAGTTCCACGTACTCCTTATGTACTCAGACAGAGTCAAAGTAATCTCACTCATAAGCCAAGAATTGGTTTTCGAAGATAGATATTCAGAAGCCCATGGAAAACTAAAGAACATAGTGAGGGACACGAAAAAGAGGACCATATGGGCGATCACGGACAAATGTGTGTTTAGATACAAAGTTGTTCGAGAGGAGAGGAATCTATGGATCATTTACTCTGATAAAGGACAATTCGATCTAGCCAAAGAGTATTGTTATAATAATCCTGCGTACATAGATGTTATTAACGTAAAACAGGCCGAACTACTATTCAACCAAGGAAGTTACGAGAGGAGCGCCGAAATATTTGCCGACACGCAAAAAAGTTTCGAAACTATATGCCTCAAGTTTTTGGAATTAGAACAAATAAATGCTTTGAAAGTCTACTTAGGGAAGAGATTGGAAGCTTTGAAGGAAGACGAAAAGACGTTGATTTCTATGCTTGTTATTTGGATGACTGAGTTGTACTTATCTCAGTTAGGTTTACTACGTCGCACAGGAAAGCAAGATTCTGAAGAATACCACCAAATCCAGAGTAACTTCGAGGTATTTTTACTGCATCCGAAAGTTGCAAAATGCATGCAGCACGTGAAATCTGTGGTGTACGATCTCATGGCTTCACACGGTGACAAACAAAACCTGATCAAATTAACGATTATTAACGAAGACTACGAGAATGTAGTAGCTCAGTATATTTACAAGAAATCATACATAGAAGCTATTGAGACCCTGAAAACATTGAAGAGACCGGAGTTGTTCTACCATTTTGCTCCGGTACTAATGGAGGAGTCGCCGAAACATACTGTGAACGCTTTGATATCTCAAGGGGCAAGATTGAGCCCTTCTCAATTGCTCCCTGCGTTTTTATCTTGTAAGAACGACAAAGAACATTTGTCTGAAGTCATTAGATACTTGGAGTTTATTTTGCATCATTATAGCGTGAAGGATAAGGCGATACACAACTATTTGTTGACGCTGTATGTGGAACATGACCACGAGGCGCTGATGATGTATCTGTCGAAGCAAGGACAGGATGTTACGATGGTGAATTATGATGTGCATTATGCTTTGAGGTAAGTTTAGGCTTGGAAAAATTATTAAGAAAGAAAGAAAAATAAGTTTATTTGTCACAGAAACACGTGCATAAAAGAAGAGAACAACACGGTAAAAGTGAAACTTCTATAGGCGCCGCCATATTGGCCTTGACTGCTCTGACGAGCGCCTTTCACTTTATCCCTACTCCGCGGCCGACCGTCACGCGACATGCAACACACAGACGAAAAAGTTTGAGACGATGTAATAAAAATTTCACTTTAACAAAATAAAAACAATAGATTTAATTATAATCACGAGCACAAAACAGAAATATGCGGCAGCTGCTGGCACGTCATGACTGTGACAAGAAGGCTTCCACTCAGCATGATGCTGTGCTATGGGGACCTACAGCACAGCGCTGATTTTCAGTGGTCACCCATTTAAATGTTATTCATCCTGTTTGCGTACATAGAGCATTGCCATACTTCCCCTTTCTCGTATGACCTGCCTCTTGTCGAGGTCTGAGTTGACGTACCTAAGGCTTAATTTACATTGCGACAGAAGGGAAGCGAATTGATTTAGTTTTTTATTGTGCATTTTGAACGTTATTTCCATTACGTAACGTTCAAAATTAGACATGAGACCAAAAGCGGGCAGCGTACCTTCCGTAGACTACAAAAAAATTGACCAGCTAGCAGCATGCACGTCAATCATTCCAATTTATACCTTATTACAATGTCATAAGGGTGACATGACTCGCGCTCGTAAATTGCATTATCTCTAGCTAAATTGATGCTAAACCAGCTATCTTGAATTCCAGATTATGTCGTGAAAAGAACCTGTCGGAAGCGTGTGTGAAGTTATCAGCACTGCTTGGTCTATGGGACTCGGCGGTGGAACTAGCGCTGCAAGTGAGCCTCACTCTCGCCAAGAGCATAGCAGACATGCCGGAGCAAACCGAGCTCAGGAGACAGCTGTGGCTTAATATTGGTAAGTTATTTATTTATCTATTAGAAGCTTGTGTGAAGTTAGCAACACTGCTTGTTCTATGGGACTTGGCGGTGGAAATAGCTCTGCAAGTGAGCCTCAGTTTCGCCAAGAGCATAGTAGACATGCCGGAGCAAACCGAGCTCAGAAGACAGTTGTGGCTTAATATTGGTGAGTTTGTAAGTGGTAATAGATATATTCGGCTCAAAGGCTACCCAACCATTTTAAGTTGAGTAGCCTTGCCTTGCATGTGGTGCGGCAAAATGCCCAGAGTAGGATGAGGAAGCGGGGGTCATAAAATGTGGGGAAAATGGTGAGATACATTTTTTCAGGAGTATGACAAAATAGGTTAGCAAAAGATGGACATAGTCCATAGATATAAGAAAGAAGGAGATATGCCCGGTAGTTGAAAATGTATCGAAACCCAATGTCTCCAATTTCTCCCCACCACGTCGCCACAACTACACACGCAATCAGTAAACAAGTCGCGCTCACACTTGCAATTCATAAATCATAACGTACTACACAATCAATTATAAACCTTATGAACTCAAACACAGCGTGCATTTACAATGCACCGTACAACTCACTCACACGAAAGTTATCGTTGTGCTATGCACAAGCAATTTATTTTACATATACGCTAGTGATTGACTAAATCGGAAACTTATCGATTCTCCCATTAATTATAATTATTGTATTAACATTTTGGAAGTTCCTGAAAAAATTATAAATAAAAACGATTTAAATGTAATAAGATGATATGAATAAACTGAATAAAGGAAACGGCACAAAAAGTGTGCGTGACAGCTCCGACGCACGACTGGATTTCAGTAAGAAATTGTTATTATGTTGTGATCTAGGTAGATACATATTAGATTCTTATTAGGTTCGTGTTAAAATATTTATTTTGATCCAATAACAGTGTTAAAAGTTAATTTAGAAGGAAATTTTAACAAATTGAAATTGTCATAATTACGTAACTTGAAAACTCACTTTTTTTATTGTAAAGATATTTCTTTAATTTTGGTCTTAAATGAAAGGTCTAAACTTAAAACCATTTGTCACGTTTAGTTCATGAAAATCGGCCTGCGGAACAAAAAGATACGGTCATTTTATATGTGGAAATTTTGTTTAGTTAATAATTTGTAAATGTTTGTTCTAAAAAGGTGTAATTACTTAAGTAAATACCTTATATTTGTGTTTTATATGCATTTTAGTAAGCTGAGTACACTTTATTTATACACACATACATAATTTCGAAGTGAAAGGTGCGCAAAGGAACGTAACGCCTGACTTTTAGTTAATGCTCGATTTTACTCCTCATAAAATTTTCATACCGCGGCCTACATATCAAATCGTTTCTTAAGGAGTAAACTCCAAAAAAATTAAGTAAATCAATTAATTTCAACATTATGAGAAAATCTAAATGAGTATAAAACAAGATTTCACATCAGTCTTCCAACCAGGCTATAACTGGTGACAAATTGAAGAATAAACTTTCAAAGTAATATAAATTCGTACGACAATCGACATTGTTGTCGATATCCTACGTTAGTGGATCTGCACAAGCACATCACTAGCTCGTCGCAAGATACAGCGGCCGTACTACGCGATGCAACCGCGTAACTAAAGTATCGTTTTGTGATTTTTACATTGCTTGTCCAGTCAGTAAGTGACATACTTAGGTAGTGGTTAAGAAGCAATGTATTTGCTGCAAAAATAGTACAGTCGCTGTGATATATGAAAACAAAAATAAGATAGTAAAGGCAAGAAATATTTTACGATTTGTTGTTTTTCATGATTTTCAAGACAAATATAGTAAAATACTTGTCCTGTTAAATGATAAATGGTTCCATGATTTATAAAGATTTTAGTTTGGCTTCGATTTTTACAAGAAACCACTGAACAACACGGTATTCTTAAATGTTGTCACGATCGCGGTCGAAAGCGCACTAGTTCGCGGATACGGCCATTTGTCTATACCATGAGCATTTTGATCATGGCTCGCGGACACAGACACGCCCCCATGCCACTTCTCCTGTTTTTTATATTTCTATGACATAGTCTAAGAGCTTGTACACATGATGCGACAAGATTTCGTCGCATTGGTGGTCACACAGTGAGACTGAGCTATGCCACTCCGGTGTCGTAACGCGTAGACCCCTTCCCCGCCTCGTGTCGCGGGTTGCAAGAACGGTATACGTACGGTGCGACTCCGGAACGCATCGTGTTAATCGGCCCTAAGGACCACATTAATAAACTAGTCTTAGAAAAGTTTGGCTTTGTAGAGCGGTATTTCTGTCACTCCACCCCGTGACAGCCTCTTTCTAAAACTTGATAAGTCATATTAACGGCCGCGTACTGTTACTAATAATTGGATAATTAATTTATTCATTTTTCAGCTGAAAACGTAATCACGAAGACTCAAGACATGCAGGAAGCGATGAGATTCCTCGAAGAGTGTCCGCTCATCAAAATAGAGGACATACTGCCTTTCTTCAGCGATGTCGTCACCATTGATCACTTTAGACAACCTATTTGCGAGTCCTTACAGGTAATCTATACTAATATTATAAAAAGGAAAGATTAGTATTTTTGTATGTAACGAATAAACTTAAAAACTACTGGACCGATTTGAAAAATTCTTTTAGCAACGAATAGCTACATTATTATCAGCGAGTAACATAGTGTTAGGGACCTAAACTAAGGACTTAATTTAAAGTAGTGGACTGTATGATAAGAAGTATAATCCAAAATAGGTAGTACAAAAATATGTCGGTGTTGGTAAACGTTAGGAGTGCGCGCGCGTGCCGTCGTCCGTGATCGGTAGCGAAGTGCTTCCATGGCCCGCGTCCCGCACGCCGCACCTCTCGTCGTCACCCGCCACCTTCCGCTGTCCCCGACGGCCGCCGAAGATCGCCGAGTGGTCGGAGACGCCCAAACACATAGGCTATATTTTATCCCCGTACTCCCACGGGAACGGGTATCTATCATAAATGTAAATCTGTCGTTTTCTTGACAGCCTATAATCGTCGCACTTTTTTCTTTATTTCTACCACTATATCTATTTTGGATTTAAATACAAGGCCTTTTTGGAACAAAGTTCCTTAACGCGGTTTATGGTAGGAGTTGATTGGTAGAAATCGCCACGTAAGGAAAAAGCGTTATGCCCCCTCCATGCCACTTTCTCTCTCTGTCTCTTTCTATTATATACGAGTGTGGGTGTGTGCGTGCGAGCATCGCGTAAGGAACTTCGTTCCTCCCTGGGGATCCCCCAATCGCACACGTTTTTTTAATTCGTATATGAGACTTCTTAATAAGCCAATGGTGCCGATTCCCTTGTTCACAAACTAAACTAAATTTAAGTTGTGCATCTTTTTCTTTCCATTTCATTAAGAAAAGGACAGAAGATACATTTTATTTTAGTCCTGTCAAATTAATCAGCACTTGACGTAAATTGACGTAATTTTAGTAGGCAAGTTTTTAATCACGTCTAAACTTGTATGGAGTAGTGACAGGCGCTGATTACTTTGACAGGACTAAACTAAGATTTATCTTGTCCTTTTCTTAATTAAATAGAAAGAAAAAGATGCACTCAAATTAAATTTAGTTTAGTTTGTGAACAAGGGAATCGGCACCAATATATAAAAGATTAAGTAGATTTGACGATATGTGGCTGTACCATTACATACATCTATGCCTACCTCCGTTCGGGAATACAGGCGTGACTCGTGACTTTATGTTATAATATTATAAAAGTTTCATGTTATTCTATTTACAGGAAAATAACAACCAAATTGAAGAAATGAAGACCGAAATGGAAGAAGCGATAGCATCTGCTGAATATGTAAGTTACACTGTTTTCAATGATGATTTCAGCCTGCGGATGCAGAAATAAAGGGACGAACGAATACATAATGTTCCAAGTTCTTGTCAGTTTGATGGTTGTCGTTGATGTTGTTCATACTAAAACACACCGTATGCGATTGACATATAGTTTAATTTAAAATATTTCTTCGTCCAATCAAGATGTTTGACATGTTTTTTTTTTCTCCCGTTCTCCCGTTCTGCCGTCAAATGGGCAAACATTAATCCTTTATTTTTCTGATATTTTGGACAGTCTGTTCGTCCGCCTATTTTGATGCTGACTGTAACTTTCGTAAGTTATTTACTTTTTTTTTTACTTGCAGGTCCGCGCCGAGATCCAGTCATTCCGCAACCGAAGCGTCACCGTGCTAGTGTCAGACGTATGTTGTCTGTGCGACATCGCGCTGTTACTGCGCCCCTTCTACCTGTTCCCCTGCGGACACAAATTCCACAGCGACTGCCTCACGCACGAGACGCTGCCTATACTCAGTACGTATAATGTAGAGGTCGTTATATCCTGGCAGTTGGTTGAACAGGAACCTATTTTTGAAGTGAAAACTTCTTTAGGCGCGTTGGGCATTTTTGAGATGGGATTAAACCATTGATTTCGCGCCACCATGACGACACCTCATTTTTGTAAACGCGATTGTGCTCTTTATTTAGATAAGGTTACGGTCCAATGTTTTATACAAGTATTTTTCTTTCATCAAGGCGATCTTGTTCAATTTTTTTATTTTTATACAAAATTGTATTCAAAATATTGTCACATATCCTACTTTCAAATGGCTGAAGCTTGGAAATACATAAGCTTGTTCTTTGAAAGACATCACAAAACCAGTGTAGCAAAAGCGAAGTCGCATGGCAAAAACCTACGAATTCGCTGATTTGTTTTGTGATTCGAACGAATGATTGTTGAAATAAACTGTCACTAGCTTAAGCGTATTATCTGTGTCGGTCTTATATGAATAAATGCGCATAAAAAGAATTAAATGTGCAGACAAAACCGCACGTCCATCGTTACAATTTAACATTGACAGTGCCTTTATGTCGTAGGAGTAAGGGCGGTTTTTGCAGTGCATATGCTACCTTACTTCTCGACCTACCGCCGCATACCATTAACTGTCTAACTCTCTACTTTCCCCACAGCACCAGCCCGTCGCAACAAGCTATCAGACCTCCAACGCCAACTCTCCGTGTTATCCAACATTGAGCTGACAACGATCCACACCAACGGCCTGCCTCTACGAGAGATCTTGAGGAACGAAATCGATGACTTGGTCGCCAGTGAGTGCATCTTCTGCGGCGAGTATATGATCAACTGTATTGATAAGCCTTTCATTACGGATGAGGATTGGGACAGGGTTATGAAGGAATGGGAGTGAGAATGTTTTATGTATATTGTAGAGATGATTATTCTGTATTCGAGTATTCTGGAGTCTAGTTAATTAGACTGCGTTCCGAGTTACGCTGTAATCGATTTGAGCGTGCTTACATCCGTTCCGAATTAGCGTGAGCGCGATAACGATGTGCCGTGAATCGCCATAGATGACGTCATAAAATGGTTCATCTTATGATAACGCCGACCAAGCCCTAAATTAATATCACCGTGAGTGCTGTCAAAAATGACAGTTGTGCTGTTTCGTTTTAAGTTGCATCGTATCTATAAACTAACGTAGCATTTTCAAAATTGTGCTTCTGGCTACAGTCGCCACCTAACCAAAGAAGAAGAAATTTGTGGTGTATACTCAAAGAAATGCTGTAATGACAGCTCTGAGCTGTCAAAATCATGACATCTAAATCGGTACGCTATATATCGATGTGAGCGCTGTGAGCGATTAAAGCATAACTCGGAATGCGGCCTTAGATAATTGAACTGTCAGTCGTGACGTGTTTCGCAAATTTTTGATGGATTTGAACGGTATTAAGACGAAAGCAGGGGCCTATGGCGTTATAGCTAGCTTTCTTCCAGTATTGAGTGTGGAAGCAGTCGTAAACGACAAAAAAAAATCCACGAATCCATGAAGCAATTCTGTTTTTCTCGCTCATGAATCCGCTTTCTCGTAAAGCTTTGGTGGAAAGCCATCCTTAGCTGGTGGGTGACTTTCATTCCACCCAGTTCTCCGTCTGTCTTAGTTGGACAGTAACTATGGCTGGCGATATCGTTTATTTTTCATTTATATGTAATTAATAATATATAACGCTCTGTAGTATGCCACGGCGTGGAAGTACCATTCCGTATCGAAATCGATATATTACGGGTCTGACTTGACTCGATTTTTTTTTCTGTTTATTTGTCCATGAAATATCACTTATGTAGACATTCTTCGAATTAGAACTTCCGCGCTATAAGCTTTATGTAATCGTAGTTTAGCTTGTCAAAGTGAAATTAAAGACAGTGAAAAAAAAAAAACTAAACAGTGGCACTCCAACTCTTGGAGTGCCACTAGTTTTTTTTTCTGTAGTCTGACAGAAGTGAAAACTTGAAAAAAAAAATCGGTATCGCGGTAATCAACGCGTTGATGTCTTTTACTCCACGGTGTCGGTAAATTCCGTAACAGTGTCGCGAAATCAATGGTTTAGTCAAAGTTTTCACTTCAAAAACTTTTTTCTATTTTTGTGTAGATTAGTTCTATAATAAAATTAGTAAGTGATTGTGCATGTATATTTAGCTTGTCAGACTGATATATTGGGTATATATTCTATGTGACTGAAGTGTAAAAAAGTATGTACACTTGGAAACAGTCTCCATGTGCTTTGCATTCTGTGATAAAATTATCCTACCATCATGGAGTCTAATTCCTATGTAAAATAAATTATTATTTAAGTAATATATGATATGTAATAAAGCTAATTATATTTTGTATTATCCAATATGTGTATTGTGTAGTCAATAATAAAACACTTAAAAACGGATTCATTATTTATTCAGAAAATTGTGTTATCAAGTGATGATAAACAATAAATTAATTAAATATTAGGAGACAAGGAGACCGTTTCAAATCCTAGAGGACAACAAATATCTTTACACATTTGTTTAATATTAAAAACGTAAAATGTACAAACATAAACAATACAATGTCAACACCTGTGTTATTGATGCACAATATAATTAACACGAAGAATAAGGAAGGCATACACTTAGGCCCCGTGCGTGGATTACAAGTGTGTAACTAATGAGACAATTCACTAATGCGAACTAACTTTATTGACTAGCAGCACCGTCTACTTCCATCACCTGTGGCTCCGACTTATCACCTTTATCATCCACTTGCATTATATCTAAGTTTTCTTTCTTTTCTTCCTTATTGCTATCTTCTGGCTTAGGACTATCATTAGGTATATTTTTCTTGTTTTCTTTGCTTTTATTGCGTTTCTTTACAACTTTGGTGCCCTTCTTGGGGCTTTTGTCTTCGCCTTCCGGTTTTTGTTCAATATTTTCAGCTGGATTTTCGGAAGGTGTGTCCTCTGGTCGTGTGTCGGCCGCTTGTGTTTGTGCAACGTCCTTGTTGTCGGCTGGCTCCGCTGGAGGTTGAACTTCTTCGACCTTCGCCTCTGTCGTTACCTCCTGTGGTTTCTCAGTCTTCGCTTCCACTTCTGCGGTCACTTGTGCCAGCTGTGCAGCTTGCTGCTCCTGTGGTTCGCCTTGGCCCTCCTCTTTGGTTTTTTCTTTCATTTCAACCTCACCATTTTCCGTAACCTGTTCAGCCTGCTGTGTATCGGTATTTTCATTCATTTCTACATCTGTTGGTTGAGGTTGGTTCTTTTCGGCAGCGTTACTTTCTGCTTTGGCTTCTAATACAGCTATACATTTTTGGATGCACTTAATGGCCTCCTTCCTAGCCTGCCGAATGTTTTCTTTGCCATCAGTTTCAATAGTATCTAATTTAATAAGATTCCTAGTAAGCATTTCATCTAGGAACAAGTATTTCTTATCATTTTTGGCACCGCCAAAGTTTTCGACCTCAGTCATAAGATTTAGTACATCTGTTTGAATACGAAGAATCTGTGTAATAGGGTCGTTGACCGGGGTTTGTTTAGGTTGTGGCGGGGTCTGTTCCCGCTGCGGAGCTTGTGGCTGCGGCGGAGCTTGCTTCTGTTGCGGCGGCGGCGGAGCAGGCTGCTGTTGCTGCGGCGGCCGCTGCTGAGTTCTGGACGGAGGTTCAGTCTTAGGTGCGTTCTGTTCATGGTGCACTGGCACTTTCACAAAATGTTCTTCGGTATGCGGAGGCGGTTGCGGTTTAGGTGATTGAGCTCGCTGCGGCGAGGCACCGCGGGCGAACGCAGCCTGCGGGTACGCTTTTTGCTGTGTGAATGGTTGTGGCCCCTGTCTAAATCCTTTGTTGAAGGGCGTGCCAAAGGCTCTCGAGAAGTTAGGGGGATGGTGGTAACCAACGGGGCCGTCGTCAGCGAAGTACTGTTCTCTGTCGATGTGCGGCTGCGGGGGAGGCGGCACGTACGCTGGCTTTGTTTCACCGTAGTGCGTGCCGTGGTCGACGGATTTGTTAATGACCGGCTCGTCCCTGCCCTCTACGAATATAGGTATGTGTCGCACGTTGGAGTGCTGTTCGCCGTGCTGTGGCGGGTGTTCTTGGTGGTTCTGTCCACTCATTTTGAAGCTTTGGTTAGATGGTGCGCTACTGTCTGGCGGCGCTGACATAGACCTTTGATTTCTGTCGTCCGCATCGACCAGGCTAGGGTCGGCGGGGCTTTTCTGGCCGAGATCGACTGTGTTTCTTAATCCGTATTGTGGTAGGTGCGTTTGTGGTTCAGGTTCTGAAGGGCCTGGTTGAGGTTCTTGTTCAGTCTGTGTGGCTGCAGTCTGCTGCTGCGCCGGCGGTGACTGCGGCGGGTGCGGCACGTGTTGTTGTGTTGGTTGCGGCTGCGGCTGCTCGTCGCGGGGTCCAAATCTGCGGTTCCAATGTGAGGGGAAGTGTTCTCTGAACTCTGGCGGGATGTCGTCGAAGGGGAATCTATCGAAGCCACCGAAACCGTCGCCGAAATCTGGAATTACGAAAGGTCTTTTAAGCACACCTCAAAAGAAAAAGTATTGTTTCAGTAGATGTTCTGAGACATCTCTACAGACACATATAAGGATTAGTAACTTATGTATGTGGTCTGTAGGTAACTAAGATCTGACCTTTGTCCTCATAACAAGAAAGGTGGTCTTATGGGGAAGATAAGCTTGGTCTTATTTTTTTCGTAATAAAATAAGTAATTCGTACCGTCTGTTGCGTCCTGGCTCGAAGGCCGCCTCTTCCTAGCCCAGGTGGCTGGGCGCTGCCGCAGACGCGCCGCTATGTCAGGGTGGCGCGACGCAAGCTCGCTCCACGCGCCCGACCCCTCCTCCTCGTCAAACGGGAAACCGCGCTGTTAACAAAAATATAAATGGTTAGGTTCATTGATTTTTCAAGCAAATAAAACGTACAAGAAACATTTATCAACTACCCTGCTTGCACCACAAATCAATCAAACTAGCGAAATGTGGGTGTACTATAGGTACACCTCTGCCTAAGCCTTCGAGAGGACTACAGGCGTGATGTTATGTTATATTTAAAACATCATTCTGTCTGTCATTTTCAAACGATTGACAGAAACGGGCCGAAGTTTGCGATTTGTGGTGCAAGCAAGACTTAAAGTACTTTTGATTGGTATTAGACTTCTTGAACGGCTTTCGTCAGATGGATTTTACAAACAATTTAATGTATGTAGATGACTAACCAGCTTCAAGATCGGAAATAATCGGAATGACGCCTAATCGTCATTATACCAACGATAATCACGAACGTCATAGAGAACTAAATAATTTTGCTTTATTCCGCCAGCGGCTTCGCCAGCGTGAAATCTTTATAAATGCCAGGGATGTTATGGATATGAAATTTCGGATCTGGATACGGATATAGAAATGATATTATACCGGTTTCGGATACGGTTACGGATATGAGATTTTTTCGGATTATCCGTTAGTTTCAGATAGTTTCGGTTATGGATTATTAGATTTTTATAAAATTGTAATGTTATAATATTATCCTGCAATGACTGACTAAATAATAACAATAATAAACAAACATGCAAGTGACGCGCGTGGCTATTGTATCGGCTCGGCCGGGCAGAAAAACCTGTCATAATGTGTCTCATTTAGACACCGCCCCAATCCGAAATTATTCGAAACGTTTATACCTATTAACATCCCTATGTTATGCTAGTGATAATATATCATTCTACTGGTGAAAGAATTCTTAAAATCGGTCCAGTAGTTTTGAGTTTATTCACTACAAACAAACATACAAAAATCAAATCTTTTTTTCTTTGATTAGTTTAGACAAATCGACTGACGACTGTTATATTGTTAGTAGGTATGTGTATCGGCTAAATGGAATTCTATAATTGAGCTTATTTATATAAGAAGTCACATGGCTATAGCAGTGGCGGCCACTCCACAACGTGATCGTTGTAATTCCTAGACTGATACATAAATACAATGTCGCCCATCGGCATGTGACCTCCCGATTTTTTCTGTATATTCATGAAAAATTATCGAAAAATAACTTCAAAAGGGGGGTCTACCTTTAATATTTTTCATGTTATTAAATTTTTATGTTTTGAGTAGCGTTTGCCATATCTCCGATGTTATTGGCTCGATTTGGATTCTGCTTATTGTTTCTAAAAGCTTATGAGTTATTTTATCGGATTAACTAACATTTTTATAAAAATTTGTCAACTATGGAAAAAAAACTGTGATGAAAACATTTTTTTCTAAAAACAAATCGTGTTTAAAAAAAAAAAAACAAGCGTAAGTTCATAAAATCATAGGAAGGAATTTTGAAAAAAAAAATTAAAAAAAAATGGAAAAAGAAGTCAAGATATACCTTCCCTTTTGTATATCCGTTGTTGAATGATTATACGAATTGTATTGTTTAACGCAGCTAGCTACTTAATTTTCCTTTATTGAAAAAACATCTTCGAGACAAAACTGCCATCATTTAAATTGTCTTAAAGGAACGTCAATACAGGAAGCTCATATTTATTGCATCGATTTTACAAGTATCCGGATGGTGCGCCCATAAATATGTAAAACGACAAGTGCATGTACCTATAGTGGATTCCGTACTTTGAGCCACCTTACTCCTCAGTAGATATGTGCGAAGGAGACAGAATACACGTCAAAACAGAAAAGGTACATAGTAGTCACATTTGCGTCGCCAGATACAACCATATAAGGCAAGGACGGCCGAGGAAGTGACCTTACAGTTGACTTTCGTATTTTGATACTACGGTATCATTACGCGAACGAACGTTCCAATGATTTACGCAGTGTGAATAAATATTAATAATTTCGATAAGTGCTTGTTTTTGACATGTTCGACACAAAAAATGGTCAATTAGCATAGCTCCATCGTTGGTTTACGAAAATTTTAGTAACCAACAACAATAAATAAATACGAGGGTTTCTGAATTTATCTCGCTTTGATCTTTTCTCGCAGCCTTGTGATAATAAAATAGATTGTTATCAGGAATAACCTTCGAACGTAATTAGCAACGAGGCTTACCGTTTCTGATTCCGCAATTTATTCATTTATTTTATTCTTGTTTATTGGAATGCATCGCCAAAGATAAGTTAACAGGTTCGGGGATACATTCTAATAATTGCTAACCGTATTTCGCAATTGCGACAACTGTTAACACTTGTTTGATTCAATTTAAGATTCTGCGCTTGAGTGGGACGATAAATACAAGACAAAATCGTTTCGCGACGTCTTCAATATGTTGTGAAACAATTCAAAGCGTTTTGACAAAAACTTTTTGTAAACAAAATTAACTACTTCCAACGAAAAAAAGACTCACGTCAGAAGTATGTCACAGAAACAAAGAAAATATCATCAACATAATAGATCGCGAACCGAACGTTAGACCAACAATACCGGCAATATTGTTAGTTACGTGGAAAAAGCCAAGAATGTATATTGTTGTGCTAGGAAAGCGGCATCATGGCACAAAATGTACAAAAGCAAAGCGATACTGATGATTGTAAACGGTGACATCAGCGTGTGGGTTGTAGTGAACAAAAACCGATGGAGATCGTTGCCGTTGCGTCATGCGATTGTGGACGATTGTTGGAATACGTAGCAAACGTGTGCTGGCGGGATCAGGGGCACGTGGACAGTCTCGTGAGTTAATAATGTTGCCATTGTGGTAATTTAAAAGTAATTCACGATTCACGTGGCACTTGAACCAATATCATTATAAATAATTATAAATGAATAAGATGATGTAACTCAGATAACGGTAATTGAGGGTTCTTAAGTGTTTACATATTCGAAACTGCACAGAATTCAAGATAAGACAGAGGTATGCCATTTATAGGCGATGAGCTAATAGTCACTTATCTTCATGAGAACTCGTCTTATTATGTATTAAATACTATGTTACATGATCAGTTCCAATTATGCTTGACAGAAGCATCTGTTACATAGATCTGAAGAATACCGTTAAAATCGAGAAGATTTTGGAGAGAAGTCTTCAAAAAGTGAAGAAATTACTTAATTTCATGCAGTCTCGTCTAGTTGTCGCAGTCTAATATAAAATATAAAAAGTATTGTAGGTATTGCATGTCGTATTCGCATAATCGTTATATTGCGCTAGGACTAAGTGCCCAATAATATTTTGAGACATAATCACGGAGGTGGGTGACGCAAGTAAAGTCGTTGACCGCCGAACATCCAACGTTCTCTTCTGAACTCAGAGGCAAGCAAAATGAAGACGTTTACATCATTTAGGAAGAGATAAAGATGAGACGTGCAAAAAATCAATCAAGTTTTTGCCATTTTGCCGAAAATAGCGCCCGTTATTGCAGTTCTTAATCGCAAGTTTTATTTATTTTATAACTTCATACATTATCTTTTATGGCAAATATTGAAACTCAATACCCCATAAATAAGATTGTAATTAAAATTTTATCAGCTTGAGGTCGGTTCACCGATAATAATCATACGATAACCTACTTAATCTCCAGAAACAGAAACATGAATCAAGGCGTGGGATGGAACTGTTATATCTACTCTAAGAGTCTATAAGGTCTTATATGAAATATCCGGTGATTTTTACCTTCCTAATAAAGCCAATCTGAAGTAGGTTTCTTTCGTTCGTTCAAATTTGCATAGGACACTAATCCTCGTGGGCGCTCGCGTGACGCACCGTCAAAGGCACAACGTTAAAGTCCGCTTATGTACGTGAACGATACATTTTACCTCCTAAGATCACACTGGCATCAGTGACATCACCATCTTAACTTAGCTGAATATTTACAAAGATAATTTCATAGTCGGAAGACCGGTTATCCATAAACTTGAGTTGATCATTACATGCGTTGTTTGTTAACTCTTCAATGTGGGAAGACCGTTGATTGGTTACTTGAATGATAAGAGCCAGCCATTTGAAATAAGGAATAAAATGGCCAAAGAAAATTCGTGTTTTCAATTCTCCCAAGTCTGAAGGACGACCCAATGACGAAGTCCAAGGCAAAACATAAAAGTGAATGATAATAATAAAATCACGTTTACAAATAGCAGCAGTCACAGCTGGAAATATTTTGTTTACATTTGTAAAGTCAAACATCACGCACATACAAACATGAAAGTGATGTCGTAATGTACGGATATCACTTAAAATGATGGCGTCGTTTTGAGTCGAAACCCTGTTGGAATAATATATATCGCAAAGTGAAGCACTATTATTGGGAGAGTATTTAGAGCGAGCGTGCACTTACAGATAAACAAAGCAGAAGGGGTTTAGCATTAACAGAAGCACGAAAGGTAAGTGAACTTTGACGAACAGCTCAAGAATAACGCTGACCAAAGACTATGATCGAATATGTATTTTCGTTCATAATTTATGGAATTAATATTGATTATTCGCACTGTTTGATGTACCTTTCCGTCAACGTTATATTTGTACCACATATAAAAATTAGTGGTGCTTTTTACTAAAAATAAATTTGTTGGTCTGCGAAACCGCAGTCTTAACTTCAACTTTGGAAACAAAATGGAATATTCTGCGGTTTTCAGATAGCTAAAGAAAATATTTTTCGTAGGCAGTCGCTATACATGGTATTTCGATAAAACCAAAGCGCCTCGTCGGCGTCGCCTCTGACTCACGAGACTCGGCGCATGACGTCGAAATGTTTACAATGATCTCGTGTTAGTTATGGACGTTTTTGTGGGCAAATATGCGAAGGCAGACGCCAGTGCTGTATAAATATACGGACTTTTAAAAGAAATTCAACTCGTGAAGTTTACACAAAGGCTATATGGCGCATCAAGTGAGTCAAAGCACTGAAGGAGTGAAAGATAAGAAATAAATATTATAAATTCCGTACTTTGAAGTATTTTGCCTTGTCTTTTCTGAAGGGTTTTAAATATTTGAGATATTTCGATAGTAAATGGGGGTACTTTCATTCATAGCTCTACAAATGAGTTCCATATGAATAGGAATTAGTTATAAAGTAATAATTTGTGCGAAGGTAACACCTGTGCTCCAGACAAGCAATGTCTTTGACCATGCCACCACCTGGCCAGTTTCCAATAACTAATGCGAACAAGGAAACATTCTGCAGGTCATTCGGCTTTCTCACACAGTCCTTGTGTTAGATCATCACTAATTTAAATAGTATTGAGTATGCAGTAGAAATCACTTCCATCAAATTTTTTTACATAAATTAATACAAATGTTGAACTAAATTATTATTTTTGTTATTTATGTGTTTACATATCTCGGGACCATGGAGTCCCGGTACTTTGGAAGGCGTACGAGGGGCTGTAGCCAACTCGCAGAGGCCCCTTGGACAATTTTATATGGAATGAGGCACCATGAAAATTATTATTATCAGATAATGATAATCATGTAGAAGTAGCAACCTGGCATATTGAAATGCCAATTGTTGTGATCTTTAAAGGTTCACTACAAGTTGCAGTGCAGGTGCATTGTGGAAACGATAACGAAAGATAATATCATCGCTTTAACTTCAAAAGAACAATGTTTAATTCATCAATTAATGAAAATGAACTTCCGGATTTCCTCATTATTGTAAGCTGATAAGTTTGAGAAAACTTACTTCGCTTCCATGGTACTCCGGTGGTTTATCCAATACCACTGGGGATTCCATTTCCTTATTACAAAACACTGGAATGTTTCACTTATAACCACTTCACAAGTAAATAACGCGAAAGTACTGACGTACTTGGAGTAACGTTCGTCACTTTGTTTCGATTTATACTGCGGCGATCGACGCCGTAGAATCGTATTTATACAGCGTGTGGAAGCGCGGCGCCACGAGTTCGCGGACCGTCCGGACGGTTCGAGAACGACTCAGCAACGTCGCCGTATCGCAGACAACAAAAAAACGATATACATGGGCGAGTCCGTTCGTACCAAAAGGCTTTTACATTTAATTCGTTGTATAAAAGCAGCAATGTACGTGTTACATGAGCGAGACAGTCTGGTTTCCCGTACTACTTACTCCACATCGCGCCTGCGTTAATTTTGTCTGGAAGCTTCCTGGGGTGGTTGAACACATAGTAGGGTGCAAAGAGCCCGGTGCGCAAAACAGATGCAACCCCTTTCGAACTTTGTCGAAACTTCTGGAGAAGGATCGATCGATAACAATGACGATAAAGTTTGAGCACCTACGCTCTACAAAAAGTTGTGGGCAATTGTGTGACAAAGTGGGGTTAGTAAAAAAATTATGGAGTGAATAAAAATAAAACAAACATTATTAATTTTCAGGTCATCACGTGTGAATCATTGTGGACAATGAATTTATACTATAATGGACTTCACAATGGCAATAACAGCTTTTATGAATTTATTTAATTTTTCCTTCAGCGTGCCTTATAAACCAACTGATTAATGTTGGGGTGTTGCATTCATACAACCTCTCTACATTAATTTACGTTTCAATTGTTCTTTAATAAAAATTAATGGTTTTATGGAAAAGGTTCTTGTTGGTCAGACGTGAAAATAAAATCACTCTAATTTAAAATGGGCTTTGTGATTGATTAGAGAGTGTATAAAAACAGATATTATTTTTAATGAAGATACTCTTGTGAGGAAGTTTTTTTTTGGTAGTAGTGGTTTTGGTTATTTTGATTTTGGTTTTTGGTTGTTTTTTGGTATGATATAATAGCAAATGTATGAATAATGATAATTAATATAATATAATGTAAAATGTATAAAATTTTGATATCCATTTAATTGCAATGCCTTAACAGGCAACTAAGTTCTAAGAACCTACCTATTGTTAACATCTTCAAAATATTGTACACTTAGTTCGCAATAAAGAATTTGAATTTGAATTAATTTTACCTGGTGGGTATTCTCTAAAATTCGAAATTGACTTGAGTTTGTTAAAACAATTCTAAACCAGCTTTTGGTTTGGGTTGCAATTTTACTAGTTTTAAATCTTGATCTTCTGAAACTTTTATCATAGTTTACAACGAAGCAGTTATTGAACTCTGGAAGTTGATGTTTTATTTGCGGCATTACTCATGGTATTTATTGTTTATATAATATTTTATTGGTTTTCGCTATCGCATACAAATCAAGAGAGACTCCTGAAGATGGGTTTTTAAATAGCTTGTGTCGTGCTTTCGCCCACTTTAAACTAGCACTATACTATTTGTGCAGAACAATCTTTTAGCTTTGGTGAGCTAGTAAACCATGCACAATTTGAAAATAAAGTACCGTTTCTCATAGGGATAGAGCCTACTCGAACCGTGGACTATACCAAAATGTTCTCTTAGAAAAAACGCCCAGCTGCTCTTCCGAGTAGTACAAAAAAAATTGTTACGCCCAGCTGCTCTTCGAGTAGCACAAAACTAATAAGGGTAGTCCATGATTATTTGAAATGGATAGTCAAAATCAATAACTATGTTCTACGCTAGTTTTTGCCCGAAGTAATTGAAAAAGAACATGACTATTACAGGTCTAGTCCAACTTTCAAGAAACATACAATTACTACGAATTTGTACTTTGAAATAAAACAGGTGACATATTGTTATAAATAGCTTGCTGCCAAAAATACCGCAGGGCTATTATAGATGTAGTACTAGTAATCATTGCTATTATAATCATATTATTATACAAACATTTTTAGATACAACGACAGCCGGACAACTACATCAAGGTTGTTATTACTCATTGATAATCCATACTAATATTATAAATACGAAAGTAACTGTGTTGGTATGTTTGTCTCTTAGCTTTTCACGCCTAACTGTTGTACGGATTTCTATTCTAATCCGTTCAGCCGTTTAGGCGTGAAAAGGTAACAGACAGAGAGTTACTTTCTTATTTATAATATTTGTATGGATATGGATGGACATCATAATTATATTTTATGAAAAAGATATCTATGAGTATGAATGTTTAAAAAGGGAAGACTTTCGAATATTTGAGTTTCTCGAAATATCCTTCAGTGTGCTCATATGATTATGACAAGCAATTGCGTATCAGCTTATCATGATACTGCATTTATCTCCCTCGGGTGAATTACAGGAAATTATCAAGATTACAAGAGTATTTAGATGTAATTAATTATTAACATACAAAGTGGTATTTTTAATTTTAGTAAAGAAATTGATCCAGTTAAAGGTCTATTTGAGTATTTCTGGAATACTCTGGAATCCCGAACATTTATTCAAATACTTTTGTTTGTTTGGATCAATAAAAAAGCTCAGGTAATAAAATCCAAAACAATAGAAGCATTAGACAAAACTTAAATAGCCAGTTAAGGAAGTAGATACATACACAGTTCATTTAAAATTCTTATCCGACGAGTATTTTTGAGAAAGAATTGGTTGAATTTAAGTAAAACAGCTATGAACAAAGAACATAAATGTTATAATGTGATTATACATAATTATTTAAAACATTTGTTTACATACTAACATTGACGCGAGCAGCCGGAAAGCGTGGAAGGAAAAAAAAAAACGCTTTTCGCGTGCGTCTCACGACATATCAGTTTTATTATACTACACGATAAATATGTCTTCAACGCAGTCCAGACAGCAGAGGCGGTCTGCTGTTCGTTGCTCAAGGTACATACAATATTTCAAACGTCAGCCTAATGACGCTGTCTTTGGGACAAAATCAACACGATACAATAACCTAAATAGAACAAGGCTTGGAAGCCAAAATTCGTAAGACCTTCCTCCACTCGCCAAAATATTTAATTGGTTAACTAGATTCGGTTTGTGATCCAAATGAATTCGAAACCTATATTAAATTGGGTAAATGCTTCGACCGCGCCTCGAAGCATTTAACAAACATTCGCGAAACAATGTAAACTGAAACATTAGTTCATACTTGTTATCTAACAGACTAATCAGCTGACTGCTATTTGGCAATCAATGCATGGTCGTTGACCGAGTATCTCACATGGTGTTGAGGACGCAAGTGGAATAATAAGTTTCTCATTCATTCAACTTTGTTCTTACGGAGTTGGTTAATTTCCTGCGCTAAAAAGGACGACTAATCAGTCGAAATTAACAATTTAAAACCGAATTTTAATCAAGGTTTTTGCACAAAGAAAAGGAAGTATTAAAGAAAATGTTTACACGTCATTTCTCAGCGTCAGCGTCTTGCGCTGTGCATTTTTTTCATGAACGCCAATTTGAACAGGTATGCAGCAAAGTGGCTATTTTTAACAGCTTTAATGTCAGGATTCCTACAGGAAGCGAACATCGACAGTTCACATTGTGTAGCCGTGATTAGGCTAGGCGTTTTTAATTAGACCGACTAACAAGAATCATAGAATTTAAATGAAATCTTGAAAATTTAAACGATAAAGTCACAAAGAAAAGATGGGGGATGAAATTTCCAAGTTTAACACCATTCGGAATATAAGTGAACGTATTTGTGGTAAACGTCTAAGACTAACTAGAAATACTTCAGGGTTAATCAAAATACAATAAACAAGTAAAGTGGGACGCACGGAGACGTAGGAGGCAACTCGCTCCAAATACCTAACGATTCTTATAATAATGTTGTGTAACATGAAAACAATTCGACCCCTGGATAAGATGTTAGGGACAAAGTGAAGAGCAACATCCAGAAAATAGTACACGGATCGTCTGAATGTCACATGCATATGTATGGTATACGTGTCTATGATGTATATGCATAATATTATCGATGACGATTTAAAGCCTAAATCAGTTAATTAAAGCGTGTAAACAAAACATTGTATCGTTGGCAGCATTTGTAATCGGTGTTACCAACAAATAGGATATTTGAAGCTATTTATAATTTGAATGTACCACCGCACGTTCGCACCAATACCAATGACTGTGGTGTACTCACGTTTCGCTTCATAATGTACTGTCACAGAATTATCTCACGTTATTATATTTTTTAACTGCCGTATTAACATTTAGCTGTTAGGATCGACACTGAATTTTATATATCCGTCTCAGCACCACTCACTAGTTCACGTCTGCGCGTCGTTTTGCATATGCTGTCGGTGGGTGCCGCGAATCACCGAAATAGAACTTTTGGAATAACACTACACAAATTATATTCCTTGCGTCACTAGTAACGTTTGACGAGATGAAGATCAAGAGCGTATGCGCAGATACTTGGATAGCACACGAAAATTGTCGCAAATAATCTATTTATCATTAGAAAGCTAGACAAAACATTGAATTTATTTTTTGCCAGAAAATTTTAATTGCAAAATTTATTGATGAATGTTGGTGCGATTATGTCAAATACTAAAACCTCTAGTGACATAAATTTTTATTTTTATTCCAGCTTTCTGGAATCAGACCGCAATGTATCGTTATAACGTAAACCAAGCTAACAACTGGGTCACAGTAGGTTCCCAAATAACTGAACGATGATTGGCCTGTGAATATTGGTTATACTGGAGAGCAACGCAATATCCTATCAACATCTGTAAACTTTCTATATGTAGATTAACAGTAATTAATTAAAATCTTTGTACTGACAGAAAGCCTTCGGCTGCAGTTTCATTGAAAATTACTTTGTTGCGGAACGTATCGTAGAATAATGTAAGCGACGCGATATATCAAAGGTTGATGCGATCAAGGCGGCACGTGCTCCGTTCTCATTCTCTTCCTCCATAGGTGCAGTAAAAGGGAAGTCCTTGAGCAGCCCACTACTGTACTGATTCATTATCACCCACGCGCACAAATTGCATGTTATTTCTCGATAGAACACAGCAGTGTTGCAAGCCGATTTGCGGTTAGGGTCAACAGTGTATGAAGTCAGAAATAATTGGCTTCTATCTGTCGTGGTTTACATATTATTCTTGTTTTTGTTTATTGGAATAAATTTAGCAGCAAAATGAGCTTTGGAATTGCATTTGTCTCGTCCGATTTCATAGCACATAATATTGACAAAATTTTCTTTCTTCCAGTATCTGTCCTCCTCTTATCTTTTCCTATACTTTCCCTCTAGCTGGCGTAACCGTGGTAGCCAAAGGTTCCAGAAATAAAGGTGTTGTTTTTAGCCATGTCTTATGTCTACCGAAAATGTTTTAACCTTGGGGCCAGTTTTACGATTATTTTTACTGTTGGCGAACGGCGACTTTAATCTTTTTCGGAAGCAGATTGCAACAGTAGAGAAAACGTTGAACTCGCAGACTGATGGTCTGACGATTACTGTATCAGACGTCCGAGTCTAAGTACAGAACAGCCTAATGCAATGCAGTATCCATTTTATGCAGTTGCCTTTCTGTGCGATGTTTTTACGTGTGTGATTAATATAAATTCATCTGCCAGTTTTATTTTAATTACATATTTGATACTCATACCAATCGTAAACATGGGGAATAATAATGTTTGTATTAATATTAAAATAGTACATAACGTGTTTCAACCCTAATGTATATCAAGTAGCGAGAACTAGTGTTAATGATGATAAATAGATCCGATACCGTACCTACGGTCTTATTATTCCGGTCGCTTATTTCATCGTAGCTGGGGTTCTGTTTCATCGTCTAGATTACATTTCCTGTCATTCTCAAAAAAAGTCTGAGTAACACAAAGTTTATTCTTCGATTTTAAGATCACATTTTTATAATTTTAGCTGCTCATCTTATTTCTTTTAGTAACTAACTGCCTTTTCTACGGATCCAGTTTCGTAGCCATTTGGCTTAGATTAATCATAAGTATACATAAATTACGTCTCGTAATTATCATAGAAAAAGTAAGTACGCTTAGGTTCTATAAAATAACAGGAATTACAATTAAATGTCAACAGCAAACAGGAGTGGTGATTTATTTGAAGCTAGTAATTTCTGTCGTACGGCAAATCATAGGATATTTTAGGTCTAAACATAATTTACCTGGACGACCTTGCGCGCTATTATAAAGGTACTCGTGTCACGGAATATTTTTGTTTTATTTGCGAATTCATGCTAATGATATCACGCGATATTTGAGTAAAGTCACAATAATTAACATTGAACATTATGTCGTATCACCTTTTTAGTGAACTCATTTTTACGAAATTCAACTAGGTCTATGTAGACATGATTCTCCAAGAGTTCTTACCTCTCTAGGCTTTAACACCCATCTTGTCGTACATTTAACAGGTCAATGTATTAGTGGGCAAGACTCACATCGACATTGAAATAATTTTTGTCGACCTAAATACTTCTGAAGTCTACGCTGTAACATGAAAATGAACATAATTTTTATGTACTGCAGATCTGTCAAATCTTTCGAATGTTACGTGCGCTTGCGTCGATCCGACGTTGTATACAATGTAGACGTTCCATTTGGATTCGTCTTAAAATGCGGTCGTGGCTACGACGCAGATGTATTTATGTTGAGTGTAACGGAAATCATTTTGTGGTTCAGTTTGCGCCTCTGAAAACGTCGTGCGTCAAATTGCCTGCACATCTTTTTTTTCTGGTTTGATAATAATTAGTTACAAAATAATTTGTGTCGTAATGGTATTGGTACTGTACAGCCAGTATTATTAATTCATTTATTACTGGACTGGTAAAAGTAACCCTAATGACACCAGAAAAGCCAGAGGCACGAAATCGTCGTGATTAAACAACAACAGAAGAAAAACGTTTGAATATTCTATGCTTCTAATCATTCAATAAAGTCCTCATCAAGGAGTAGCATGAAATCGATTGATTCCATCATCGGACCGGGACGAATCAATCAGTCACCACCGGTCAAGTTTACGACTGGTGTAATTGTCATTTATTGCCCTTGAACTTCTGAATTAGTAGGCCAAATTATTTGTTATTTGTCTTACAAACGCAAAGACAAGTTTCTGGAATAACAAACGATGCTTCATTCGCCGTACCCACGATAGGCCTATGAAATGCTATTTTAACATTTTGCTATCTCTATGACTAAGCAGACTAGATAGGAAAAGCTCGTGCAGGGAAATGACCGATAACTTAACTCTGAGAAACGCTAAAATAACTTTGTTTTGATTAATTGTTCAATTAAGACTATTGTTACTCGGCAGCAGTGGCGTGCGTTTCATAAAGACAGAAAGACACTGCCTACCCTAGTTCTGATAATAGATCTAATATTATTTTATCAATAAACAAAACAAATCATAAATCAGCTCCACCTATCGAGTGCCGGTGGTATCATCATTCGAATTTCGCATCATCTCGATTCGCGCTGCACTAGCGCCGCCTCGCCTCTGCCACGGTAAAGACACAAACTATTCGTCTCTGAATGTTTTTATGTGTGCTCTCGTGGTAAGTCGTATTTAATGTGTGTGCGTTCCTATAGCTACGCGGGCTTTGCTGACACACAATGACAAAAATCACGCACACAACTGCAAGAAAAGCCAGTGTCTATTTGTAGTTATTCTATACAGCTAAGACGAAAAATTACGACTCGTACCGAACATTACCGAAGGAAAGTTAGCTATGCAATGCAAATATTTTAGGAAATAACGTTGTTTCATTGAATTTTATACATTTAGATGACCATAATTTTTTGTCGTATAACCTTTTTTACCCTTTATTGCCCGTTTTACTATAGTTGCCATATTGTTTGACGTGCGTTGTGTTTGTGAATACGCTATCAGGTAATTAGAATTTGATTGTTGTTATTAGTGTAAAATGGATAATATTGTCTGTGAAAGTTGTTCAGATGGTGTGTGTATTGAGAAAATAAAACATGATGCGTTTTCAAAACTATATTTCGGTGAAAAAAAAACAAGTTATCGAGATAGGTCGTGGTACACCGGATTTGCAATTAATACAAATTAAAGGTAAAGTCAATCGTAAATTCAATAAAAAACAATATGATTCATATCATTGGCTGACAGGTTGCATACACAGTACCTAATCGGTTATTTTGTTTCGTTTGTCTACTATTTTCAAATAATAAAACCGTCTGGAACGACACCGGTTACGCTGATATTCATAATTTTCCTACCGCCGCGAGAAAACATGAACAATCTGAAAAACACTTAGAAGCTTCCCTTAAATATCACACCTTTGGAAAAAATCGTATAGAGACGCGTTTAATCATCAATCGACAAGACGACGCGACGAACCAAAACCAACGTGCAGTATTTTTGGTGAGTAAAATTTTCTGCCTACCCTGTCTTAAAACTGTGTGCACGCCACTGCTCGGCAGAGATAAAAGCTTTCAGAGTTCAAGCTCAGGATCCATTCGTTATTCTACTTGACAATGATAAGTTTACCAATCAGCTACTATATTAAACTATTCTCGTGTTTTGAATTTAGAATTTTATTGTTTCGATCATTTTCAAAATATGGAAATAGCTTAGTTTCTTTCTATATAAGAAATTGGCAACCGTATTTTCTCTATGAATTGGCTCGACTGATAATTTTGTGAATTCTTGGAAATGTTCCTATTTAAACCTCGAGTTCTATGTAAGTAAGTAATAGTTACTAACATTAAATCACTATCCCCAAAGAACTCTTTACAAAAATGATCAGTATTCAATACACATTTGCGCAGTTTGTTGTGTTCATGCCATATAGGAAACGTGTTATTACGTATTATATTAGCATGGCTTATGTAATCAGTGTATGAAGCCGGATATCTAATGAATTTTGTCTCACTATGTCCTGCTCCATGTTTGACTAAGGAGTTGATTTACTGATCACCAGTTCTTGATGATATTATAATTGCATTAGGGAAAGCAGAAAACTAATTTATTTTTCCTCATGCACTACCTTACTACTTAAACAAAAACATATTCTGATGGCGGTGGAATTGACTAACCACAAATGACGGAAAAAGATATGAGTAACGATCAGGTGCAGTGGGTTACAATAAAAACAAAATACTGATTTCCAGTGATAATTTGACGCTAAGATAACACAACTACGCAGACGTAAAACAATACAGCCGTGCCAATGCCCCGAACTGTCCATTGCTGGCTCGTCAAGTGACAGTCAATAGTGTAAATATCGGAGTCTATATAAAAACTGATGTACGAAATAGATACGATATTCTCGTATGGTGTGAGTAATATATCGTTGTTTTTGTATGACACAACATAGCCGTGCGACGACACGCTTCATGCTTCGACGGCTCTCTGCATTGTTCTAAATACTGCACAGATGTACAATACCGTTTAAATTGTAATAAAATATTTGAATTTCTCAGAACCCTTGATTCATCGACTAACAACAATTTCTTGAATGAACAATTAATTTCTGACTACGCTAATTTTATATTGTTTGTTTGTCAAGAATAAAGTTATTAGCTTTGAATAAAAGTATTATTATGACCTGACTGACTGGTTCATGAATACAGAACCTAAACCACTAAACGTAGAATTTCTTAATTTAGTCAGCAGTTTTCTTTTGGCTAGAAACTCTACCTGTCTCTTTTAGTAAATTCTAACCTTAAGGGGATTAAATAGGGGATGAGTTTCTGTATGAAAATACGTAATTTTTAAGTACCTAAAGGCAATGAGTACTTTGAAAATATTCAACAAAAATTCTAAATTTAACCCCTTTTCAATTCCGAAAACTATGCGGACGAAATCATCGACAAGGTGCTATTCAAGTCCCGCAGACAAGCGCGACACGATGGTGGGACGCGGTTCTGGTAGAACAATTTCCATGAAGTTGTCATAGAAATTGTTCTACTAGCCTTAAATGACACTACGTCCAGTACCTCCACCTACACGCTGAATAATAAACATTTATGTATCACCTGTTCAAAATACGTGTGCTAGCATCACTATGCGTCAAGAATTACAATTGACACCGACAAGGAAAATATATAACATCATTTTTATCCAACTAGTACACTGCATTCAAGACATTTGCATCTTCATTTTAGAGTAGCATTGACCGAACTGTTGCCAAGAAGCTTGTGGATAGGTCGTGCGTGACATAGCAGATTTTATGGCAGCCAGAATGTTTCACATGTGAACTATGAGTTTGTTTTGAGTTAGATAGGAATCACCGACGTCGTCTAGGTTTTTGAACACTATTGACGTGTAAAATCCTACTTACAGAAATAAACATAAATTATCCAGAATTCCAGACTGACTCAAACCAAGAGATGTATTAGAAATGTTGGTATTGGTGTTCTTGATTCAGAAGTAAGGCTTTGATTCACGTCACTCTGATTCGTATGTGATTTTTGTGTGTTCAGACGAAACTTTTCTTCAAATTGTCGTAAGTATTTTAGAACAATTAACTCGCGCAATGTATTAGTAAAATAGCACGACGCTATAAAATTTGTAAATAACTGAATAATTAGGTACTAATCCTTCTTGGCGCCTGATAAAGTATGCAAAACCAAGCGGAGCGCCTGAAGAAATAAACAATAATAAATTGTTCAATTTGATTGTTGAACTTATCATGAGCGATTTAAAGTCTATTTAATAATAAATGGGCGTATATTTAGGACCTAAAGTTACATGTTATTATAACTTATTTGTTGAAACGCGAAGATGAAGAATATGACAATAACAGACTTGACAAATACAGGATTACAATTTACATTTACATCCAAGAGATCTTCAACTGATTGTAAAATATTTGCCCATTTCAATCCCTAAACTGATGCAGGTAGCCAGATTGATGATCAATTCGTCAATAACTCAGGCTGTGGTCTTTCGGCAATTTACACAATCTCACTCAATGAACAGTCACAGTACATTACAGGTAACTATGACTCACATCAAAGTGTGCCAAGTCCAATTTTACGCAGTTGTGGGAAGACTTCCAGTACCTACGCATAAACACCAGTAGGTACTTATTTTACGCGTAAATTAATGAGATTGAGGACTACTGAAGAGAAATTGGCGTAATTTCAGTCTTAAACTATCCAAACAATAAATAAATAATTAAGTTGTCAATTAAATGTCATGGGCAATTAAAGTTGATGGAGTACCCCCGTAAACTTAAGCCAAAATCGTTGAGCATTCATGGCTTTATCGCTTGCCATTTGATCAAAAAGGCAATGTTCTGTTCAACATCCCATAAAACCATAATCAGAACGGAGAATCATATCATAAATCAGAAGAGCAATCAATTTCGAAATCATAACATGTGCTGAAATGTGCTATAATCTGACAACTCATAATTAAAACATTTAACGTTACTCAGCACATCAATTATACTGAAATTAAAACAATACATAATGTCGAAGTAACATGTGATATGACTCAACAGGCGATTATTCATTGATTATTGTACCACAAACAGAGTCTGGAACCGTGTGTTTCAGCAATAAAAGCATTTTATTTTAACATTAATCTTGTGCAAATCCAAAACTGCTGTAAAATAAACATCGAATTTCTGCATAAAGATAAATAAATTTCGTATAACCCTTTTGAAATAAGTCTTTTCGCAGCACGCCAAGGGATGAAAGACTAATTTTATGGAATACCATTCATGTCATAAAACATCTGTTATTTATTTGTTTCGCCGCTAAAGCAGTAAAAGACGGGCAACAACTGCGGAAAGCGATCAGTATTCAGATAGCAAATGCAATTTACTTCTTATGACCAGTTTGCATGCAGACCGCGCGAATACACTTTGTAAGTGCCAGTGGAAAGGCAAAAGCACTACGCGTGTACGCTACGACTACATTAACTCGTAGACCGTAGTATGTGCCAGTGGCGTAATGAGTAGTCGGCGTAGCCGCTGCTGATGCATATGCAGTTATACATTATAGGTCAACTGTTTTACAACAGCTACAAAACAGAAATCGTTTCCTAGCCACACTCGGAAAATTGGGAGCAATCTTGTTAAATGCCTGCAAATTGTTTCCAAACTACCTGCTAACCAGTTTTGTAGTCCTTTCAACCGAAAGCAGGTCGAATGTCGGCTACGATTCCTATGTTCATCGTAGCTTAAACTGGAAGACTAACTCAAGAGCCTTTATGATTATTCTCCAAGAAATTCAACATTTATGTTGAATTTCTTGGATCATAAAGGCTCCAATGTTTAGCTTTAGCTAAACATTGGAGCTGAAGCACTAGGGACATAATATTTGTATATAATTAACGATTATTTTATGACGCTAAACAAAATAATCGTTAACTATTTACTAACTAAGCTAGCTTGATGGCTAACGTCAATGAAAAGTTACAGAAGACAGACAGATAATGGAATATATTAAATCCTGTTAATAACCTCAATTTAAGAGGCGTCGATAGTTAGGTCGTATCAGGACTACGAGGAAACATTGATAGCTAGTTTTAAGTGACTGAAGACATGAAGTGAGAGATAAGATGATGGATGAGTACTTAACCTTAAAATATAAGTGAAACCTAACTCACGAACATCAGCAAAAAATTAAAAATAGGAATTAGAAGGGGACAAAGTGATGAGCAATATTTGACCTTGCATTTTTTTATAATTATGCTCCTATCTAAAAGTAAATATTGCGTCTCTATTATTTGAAGTCCAAAAACGCAATGCACACATTGGGAAGAAGACACAATATTAGGACATCAATAAAATTCATGGACTGATTAAATAGGTCGGGTTTACGACTTATTGGCGTCTAAACAATTTTACGAGGCCCAACAAGTCAGTATGCCAAATACAGAGGCAGAGATTTCAGCGTTGTTCAAACAAAGCAAGTAATAAAATATCGGCATATTGATATATGGCTGAAGCAATGATACGCCTACAAAAACGCCCACTGTAGCCAAAAAAATCATGGGCACTGGTGAAACCATTCATTACTTCTGGGGACGAAGCGGCTAAGATTACTCATGTAGTAATGAGGAGTATTTTTGAGTGTCAACGCTGCACCGTGTGATACGGAAGTAACAAACAGTATCAAATAAAAGAATATTGGGCGAATAACAGTTCGAATTTTCGATTCTGACCTTCGTTGAATTCATTTTTTTAACATGCGACTTGCGTGTAGGAATGTTTAACGTGTTTTTAAACGTAGGCACACAGACGCTACGACTCTGATGACTTAAGGAAATCTGGTAGAGAGAAACTCAATTTTCTTTTGAATAAACCCCAAATATCGAGTAAAAAATCGATCCTTAAAATTAATATGAAGCATTTCACCCCAGAACCGAATTCTCAACTTGCAATGCCCTAACAAAGCGAGTTTAAAGATTGTTTATCAACAATGTTGTAAGGTACAATAAACGATGAAAGTATGTTTGACCCAGAAAGGAAATTGGCCATCCACTCGTATCTAGCTTTTATGTTGCTTCCGCTACGATCACTTTGGAGCCATTTCCGTAGCGTGTTTCGTAGTAAATGATGTAGCGAACTGGACGCACTCAATAGGTTAAAGACCTCTGGCCCACAAAGCTTTTCACAGTTTACACCCTTTTGCTTACGTGCTTGCGTCATCACAGCAACCGAAACCAATGAAATACTTAGCAAGAAAGTGACGAAAACACAAATAATTGCATATCGTATGTTTTAAAACCCCACATTATGTTGTTGCTAAACGTTAAGTATGCGAGCTAAACAAACAAAACGCGAGGAATTTGTATGACAGAAGCACCTCGCGGTTTCTAAGAAAAACAAGACATTCAAGGTGAGATAAGTACAAGCGCAGAATGGCGCGGAATCAGTGTCCGTCGCGCTAACGAATGGAGGTAATGAGAATATTTATGATTGATGGCTTGTCTGTACTCGCCAATATAGGCTCGATACAATGACTGCGATTTACTTACAGCCAGTTCAGTTCTTTAACCGGATGTCCCTTCCTTAAAATTAAATGTAGGTAATTCAATTGGGAATCGCGAGCCGATTTCCGGCCACCGTAGGCGCGGGCTTGCGGACGATGAGCAATGGGTAGCTCGCCGTCCGATAAGGACCAGACCCGGGTCGACGGCGCGTTGTGTTCCACGCGCGCCTCAAAGAGATGTCAGCAGAATTGACGGGGTCCGCTAGGACCGATGCCTGCCGGGGGTGCGAAGAAAACCGATAGGGAAATCGTGGCTCCCGGCAACAGGGCAACCGAAGGAACATGGGTGGGTTTTAGTCAGTAAGAGTCTGACACGCCCTCCCGCTACGCCCAGAGCGGAAGAAGTTATTTGATAATTTCCCACCCAAAAAAAAAGTCGGGATCAACATCCGACAAAATGTGAACAGCGCCATCCAACCTGACAAGTGGGAACAAGTCATAAGAGAACAGGAACAGCCGGAAAAATGCAACAACGCTAAATGAGCCTATGCATGTATAAAACTCTATTCAAACACACGACAATGATTAAAGGATTTTCGTTTCGTTCAATCACTATTGTACGCGGACGTTCCAACGTCTGTCATTTGTAACCAACATCCGCTTTTATGTACAAAAGCTATCATCATTAGATATTGTGCCTAGATAAATATTTAGATTTACCTGGCTGGTCTCTAGCTAGATCACGCCTCGCTTATAGGAAAAGCAAACTAAATAGTCGCAATCTGAAACGTCCTTGTCGGAATATGACCTTCAAGATACCTTTGTAAGCATAATGAACCATAATCATCTTGATTGAGACAGGTATTGTGAATCAGAGTAAGGTTTCATTAGTCAAAAACAATTTGAATTTGTCACAATACGAGCACCAAAGAAAAAAGGGTCCCTGCAGGAAGTCAGAAATTAAGCTAAGGTACCTATTGCATTAATTCCACCATCAACATTACTGAATGAACCAATTTAATTCGATTCAAGTTGCGCAAAGTTAAGCCAATTATACAAATTGCTATAATACAAACCTCTGCCCGATATTAAACAGTTTATTGCGACGTTTATTGAGTCGACGAGATTATTATGCGCATCTTATGTGCAAGATATGCATAGGAATTAGTGCGTAATGCATTTGCAGGCAAAGGAATTGGTACCTACACGATGATTTATGTAGTATAATAAATCATTGAGGATAAAACGATGCCTGAGAATTACCGCAAACTAGTTTACATCAGATTCTACTGATGATTTGTACCAGATCGGTCATCGTGAGTTTCAACTGCATCAATATCTACATACTAAGAATCTTAAATTCATTGAAAGACAATGCCCAGCCTAAACCGCTAGGTCTAGAAGTATGAAATTTTGCAAAAGCGTTCCATAATGTTATTTAACGAAGGCTTAGTTAGGCAGATTTGGTTTCAAAAATCCTTATGTTCCCAAATCGTGCTCACCAAGGAAGGATTTTTGAAACTAAATCCCCAAAAGGGGCTAAAAAGGGTTTGAAATTTTGTATGGAAAAAACAATTTTTGCCGATTGAATATCTCATCGGGCACACGGTTAGTGACAAATATAGGACTTTAAACTTTACAGGTCGCTCACTATATTGATTGCAGGCAATAAATAATATTGCAAAATAAAGTAACTCTGCGGGATATTACTTAAGAACTGTTCAATAAGGAGATATATTAATTTCTGTAATTTATTCATGTCTCCGAAAACACGGAAAGAGAACAGCTATTGAAAGTAGCTTAACACCTACGGACCAAGCGTTTTGGACATGATTGTCGGTTACGTAACTAAATGATGATAAATGATTCTGTAAACAAGATGGCTGGCCATTCAATTTGCCTCATTAAGCCAAAATTGTACCGTAGATTTCTAAATTACTAGCTTCTGCCCACGTAGAAGATACCTTAAAACATATCTTAAGGCACTCTGCAATAGTGGAGCTTTCTGCAAGTGAAAATTTTTTTGTAATCGGATCAGGGGGCCTACCACCAGCTCATAAAGCAGTATTATTTTAATATTACTTCAGTGTGGGAAAGAGATGAAGCTCTACAAGAAGTATAACTCCATCTCTTTATCCCACTGAAGTAATATTAAAATAATACTGCTTTATGAGCAGCACGCGTAGCATGACCACCGTAGAAACGAGTTTTGTCGACGGAAGAATAGACAAAATGACAGATAAACAATCACAATCTGTCATTTTGTCTATTCTTCCGTCGATAAAACTCGTTTCTACGGTGGTCATGCTACGCGTGCTGGTGGTAGGCCCCCAGGTACTTCCACAAGAAAGAAAAGGGAGTAAATGGTAGCGTGACGGTTGACAGGAGAAAATGGAAGAAAAAAACGTGTTGCGCCGATCCCACGTAACATGGCACAAAGGTAGGAAGATGATGATGGATCAGTACTTAGCACCACCAGAGATTACCACTTACAAGCAAATTGAACGCATCAGATGCTAAGGAAGGTCCGCGTAAAGACCGCGACTGTAAAACTGAAGACCAGTCTGTTTCCAAGAGAATCCAAATACCCTTGGGCGGAGAACTTAGCACAGCTTCTATTCAAATAACAAAAGTTTTGTCATTTGGATAGAAGCGGAAGTAAATTGCATTTCAAATAGGAACATGCAGCATTCAGCAACACCCACAGTTTAGTGACGTCACTTGTCGTGCTACGTGAGACCGATGTTGTAGATATGTCCACGTGCGTGCAAGCAGCGAAATGACCCACTAAATATCATGAACCTATACGCAGTAAGAAAATGAGTCAACTGTGACTTATTGATTAGATTACAAAGCGTTGCTCTAATTCTCCTTTTCAGCGACTGGTGATTTTCATTGCCTTGCTGCGTGGTTCTGGGCTGAGAATAGGTCCCAGTACAGTCTAATGTTGTGACTTCTTCTCAGCTACGTGGCAAAGGGTGGGCGGCAATTTAGGGTCTGTTTTAACTTTTGTCTTTTAAAAAGTGCATTCACAACAGACAAGACACTTGATTTGGATCAAGCTTTAAAACCATTTGGGGAGGAAAAAAGGACCAAAATTTTTTCTGATAACTTTGAAGTGCAACTATTAGCCCGTAATAAAAACTTTTTTCAAAAAAAAACAACCGACCGCCAAAAAAAACACTACAAAGTGAAAACTAACTTTAATTTCGGAAGTCGGTGTCTTGGGTTTTGTATTTTCGTTTTTTGCCACCGACTTCCGAAATTAAAGTTAGTTTTCACTTTGTAGTGTTTTTTTTGGAGGTCGGTTGTTTTTTTTTGAAAAAAGTTTTTATTATTCACTTTTTAGTTGTAGTACCTACCCCACACACATTCGAATACCACTACCTGCTACCAGTGACAGAAACTTATCATATCATCTACATACTAAATGGGAAAAAAATACGTATTTTGTAGCTAACTCAAAAACTATCCAAGCAAAGTTAATAAAATTTATATGGGACCAATTCGAGAGCACACCCTTTCAAACAAAAAAAGAATTTTCAAAATCGGTCCACAATTGACGGAGAAATCGGTGGACATACATAAAAAAAAAAAAAACAAACAAACATACGCGACGAACATATAACCTCCTCCTTTTTGGAAGTCGGTTAAAAAGCGTGATTATCGACATGACGACTATTATCTCTGGAATGTACTTATATCATAACGTTTTAGACACACTCATGCTATATCGCGTGTAAAACAATATTCATGTCGTCTGCGGACGTAGTTGCGTATGTAAATATCCTAATAACAGTTAATCGAGTGTGCCCGGCACAAAAATGTTAGCCCAACCCAATTCTCAGAGTGTCGGAACATGACGTCAATGTATGTCGTGATTTGTACAATTATTACTTTCATTTATTTTGTGTATTTTGCTAGAAGTTGGTTACCGCGGTAGAATATTGGAAAACTATAAAGATCCAAGGTTTGCTCATCAACCGTGAAATGAAGATATTCGTAAGGTCTGACATCTTTTTACATGAGGTCCATCCAAAGTTAGTGTAAAGGTGTAATAGTTTGTGTCCAAACTTTTTCAGGTCACAGTACACATGAATATGAGCTATTTCTACTATAGGACTTGGCCAGCATAAGCTTATAAAAATATTTGAAATTGACATTATCAAACACACAATCTTATTTTCGTGCATCTGGTTTCTTTACGAACCAACGACTCAATAGATCATCAATATTTTGATACCACTGTTGCAATAGGAGCAAAGAACCGATCAAGAGTTGAACGGCATACATGGCTGTGGTAACGAAATTTATTATTAGTAGAGAATACTTGTGTAGGCAGCAATAAATGTCAATCAGTTTAGTCAGAGTATAAATAAAGTTGGGCGAGGCGTGCCCAGATACATGGATGTTCCCATAAATATGTTGTAACTGTAACTATCAACTGGAGGACAATAGTACGACGTAGGACACACAGACTAAATATAAATAGGTACTCTATTTAAAAAGCAATGAAATTATGGGCTGTTACAGTGAGTGTTTTATCGCTAACAGAGACTTCTTATAAATGACTTTTTTTATGGAACAACGGTCAACGATACAATACACGAAGATGAATCTACTACTTAATAAAAACCTTTATCTCACTGATAGACAACACAGCCTAAACGGCTGGGTCTAGAAGTATGAAATTTTGTACAAGAGTTCCATAAATGATAAATGATTTTATTTCTGTAAGTACAAACACTTTTACACGTCAATCATATTTTTAAAAAACTATATGAGGTCGGCTTTTCCTATCTGACTACTCTGAGAAGAAAGTATAAAATATACAGTGAAAGTAAGTACTAAGGAAGGATTTTTGATAATTCATCCCCTAAAGGGGATAAAAAGCGGAAGAAAGTTTGTGTGAGGCCCTTCGCTGACTCACAACTAAACTGGGCTGATGCTGGTGAGTGTTTCCTTTATTTGCTATTTACTGTAGTGGAGCTAAAGCTGAACTGACTCTTTGACGTGATCTGATGAACTATTGACTATGGTCTTTTTTTTTCTGTAGGGCATCTCATAACTGACCTTTGAGGTCATGACTATTTAACCGGACTTTTACTGACTTGGGCTCCTTTTATACAACTAAATTACGGTCGCACACAAGCGCATTGCACAAACACCAACAAGGCGGGTTTATCCCGAGCGCTATGCGGCCGGGGGTGCGGGATCTGCAGGCGGGTTTAGATCAGGGTTGTAACGGATGTCATATAACGGATGACGATGCGGATGAGGATATCGAGATAATCGGGTTTGAGGATACGGATATTGGAAAATTCCTTATTGAGGATGCGGATAGGGGTGCGGATACGGATGTTTTATAAAAAGTAGCCCTTGTTTTTTATAGTATTTATATTTGTATTATAGGTTGTAGGTAATCATTTGATAGGTTACCGTAGCGTAATTCACCAGCAAAAAACTTCACTTCTACGTGCAAACAAAAAGTAAACAATAACACGCAACCGGCACCCGGTAACTCAAACTGTGACATGTGGAACCATAGTCGTGCCACCACTGCCACGTGCGGTCGATCGTCTGTCATAGGACAAGGACTTTGCGAATTTAGCCAACAAGAACGCGTAACTCACTTATCGGCGCGCCCATTTAGCTCGGCGCGTTTTTTAAAAAATCCACTATTTGTGCGAACAAGGTAGGGTCACATCCTCATAGAAATTATGAGGATGCGGATGAGGATGCGGAGCTTTTAAAATCAAAAGTTGAGGTTGCGGATGTTTTGCGGATATCAAAATTTATGCGGATGTTCCGCAGTTGCGGATGCGGATACGGATATCCGTTACATCCCTGGTTTAGATCTATACCATCTGCTGTTCCTAGCAATCCAATTTTACTAACATTAATATTTATACAAATCTAGGATTATTCATTACTACTTAGACATAACTACGATGCTATAATAGTCACAAACAGTTTGTATAGGTACATAGAATTTTGTCATTTTTGCCGATGGGAAATCCTTTCAGGCGGGCGCTTGGCCTTGTCTATTAATAAAACTGGTAATATAGATTTTAATCAAACTTTTCAGGGACCCAATTTTTGTGTAGTAATATCACATTATCAAGTACAGGCGAACATTCGTGCCACTGCTATTAGTCTTTTCTGCCGCGATCACGAACCTACGACAAAACCAGACAAGCCGACGTAAGCACGGACGTAATAAAATCGCGGCGGTATTTTATCGCGCACTGGATTTTCAACTCACGAGGTTAAGCCGAGCGTTGAGACTTCAACAGAGTGCATCCCAGCGTGTCGAAAAAACACACTGTTGGATTTTCAACTCTTGGTGATAATCAGAACGTTGAAAATCCAATGTACGAAAAAATCCCGCCGCGATTTTATTACGTCCGTGCGACGTCGGCTAAGTGTGGCCATAGTCTTACGGTAAACATTACATGTACCTACTTTGTTCATGTTACATCAGTGGGTTTTCATTATGAGTTCCTTTTATAGAAACTATGTTAAGTTAAAGGAATGGTGTCCTTTATCTATTCTTGGATAGCTGCAAAACCAAACATGACCATAGAGTAAACAGTGATAAACTAAGCTATTTATTACCTTTACCATTTTATTATCCATCAATTATTTATTTTGCTGTGGTTCCTTTTCTAAAAGTAGCAATTCTTAATTTGAATGACTTTAATTGCATTTTTATTATGTGATTAATCTATACTAATATTATAAAGAGGAAAGATTTGTATTTTTGTATGTTACAAATAAACTTAAAATTACTGGACCGATTTGTAAAATTCCTTCAGCAATGGATAGCTACATTATCAGCGAGTAACATAGGCTATATTTTATCCCCGTTCTCCCATGGGAACAGGAACTACGCGGGTGAAACCGCGTGACGTCCGCTAGTTAAAGATAATATTTTTATTTTAAAACAAAACACATTATCATCATCAGCCTACTAATTGCAGCTAATTGCAAAAAAAAAAACTTCAAATTACTGTATTCACATAAAAAACAAGTACCTGGTCGACCAAACTCTGCTCAGGTGAAAATAGAAAAAACAAATTTTCCCCGAAATGAGACCTAGCTAGACAGATTTTTCGCCCCTGAAACTCAACATTCAAAAAATCGTTAGATCCGTTTTCGGGAACGTGATTACAAATATATGTATTCAAATATTGCTCATTTAATAGTGTAGGATATTACGAAATAATAACAACTTTCTTCTCTAATATTCAAGTTCTCAATAAACGAAAGAATGTTTAAGAGGTTAATGATTTGGCCAGACACCAAAAGAATTTAGCCAATAACTTTTACAATGTTGTAAATAATAAAATTCTCTTTTCTGTTGTGATAGTGTAACAGAACTTTCACTTTTAAGGATACATTAAGATTTCTACAGAAGACTTTCTAGTTGCATATGCACTTACATCCTTGTTTGAAGAGTGAAGTGACTATGTCAGAAGTGTGAAGAGTTTTTGCTCAATCATTGTTGTATTTATTAGGTATGCAAAAGGGGTGGTCACCTACAGGGCCCAGCTCATCTAGCATAATAATATATTTTACACCATTGACTCAAAAAGAAGAAGTCACTTTTAAACCAGTTTTTAGTTCCAATATAAATTTTGTTCTTATTATTTGGCCTGGACAATGTTTTTAGTTTCAATAAATGATGAAACTTTTTCTTTAAGACTTTGTATACAGTAATAAGTTTAGAACATAAAAGTTTAACAGCAGATATGTTTAAAATAAAGCCTTTAAATACAGTATATTACACAATATAACTTCCGTCATTATCATCCAACATTACACCAGTAGCAACTGCCACCATACATAGAGCTGCGCAAACAGTTCAAACGTGTAGACACATCAATATTTGACGTTTCATGGTCCAAAAATTTGGCTTCGAAACACTGTAAAAAGGACTTACTCACAGTTCACAATTTTGGCACAAAATGCAAATGCATTATTAAGCACAATTTGTAGTTAGAACATCACATAAATTTTACAAACTTCACAAATGCAAACTTCACAAATGAATGCCCAATTCTTGTTCAAATATTGGTTTATCTACAGCAGAGAGAGAACAAAATGTGTGACTAACCTCAAAAGCAGGCTGTTAGGAGGCACTCGGGAACACTTGTGTTATAGTAGGCACGCATCAACTATCCTGTGGAAGACCACCATATCAGACCTTTAGCAACACCTTCAGTTTGATCCCAAAATTTATGTTAATTAATATATTAGTTATTACACAGTCAAGGATACTACAGTTGGGTGTGTGCCAAAAATGTGCTGCAACTGTAAGCAAGCAAAACTGAAACTCATCGATGCAATCGTCACAGCACTTTACACATGAATACACCGTATTATTAGGTTAGTATGTCAATAATGCAGATGAGTGTAGACTACAGTCAAGGGCGTCTTTAGGAACCCGGACATCGGACGAGAGCAGTGTTAGATACATGCATGAGATAGCAACGCTGCGCACGACATCGCTACACAAATCGGAAGGAAATAAGATATCATATAACATGATCACTTACGAAACTTCTTCCTCTCAAAGGCATCTCACGCACTAATAAAAAAACACAACTATTGTCACTTCGTATTGAATTGAGTAACAGCACTCGTTTCACATAAACAGTCTTTACACAATTTTTCAGTTCAATTTCAACAGCAGACAGCAAGTTGTCTTGCAGATTGCAGATTATAATTTGACAGAAGCTGAGAAGCGCTAACATTACACAATTCTAGAACAATCATCACTCATCAACCATAGACTAACAAAAAACTAAAACTAAAAACGTAACCCATGCATCTATTAAACAGTATTTTAAAAAAACCCCGTCTAATCCGAAAGGGGCTTAAAGGTACTGCAATAACATTACCTAAAAGTAATAAAAAATCGAATTATTATTGAATGAAAATAAAATAGTTATTGCTATAATAATCACATTTTTTGTACAGACGCCAGCACATCAAGCTACCCGAAACTGTCAAATTTTCCCAATCAACTTTGAACCTTATGGTTCAGCGATAAAGTTGAAAATCTATTAAATAAATTTGACAGATTGTAGTAGCTTGAAGTGCTGGCGTCTGTACATACCAAAATTCAAACACCCTCACGGATTAGACAAGGTTTTTTGACATGATAACGTCTTATAAATCGATGAACGCCGGCTGCACGCACGAAAAAGTGTCACGTTCCGACGGAGTCGCCTGACCCGAGCGTGCAAGCGAGAGCGGGGAAAAAGCGATACAGAGGCACGTTCGACCTAAGCTATACATTATTAATCTGTGGCCTAAGCGTTCGGCTCGTGACGTTATCACGTAAAAAATTACCGACTTTACAGACAACCAATTTTTACATGTGTTATGTCGTCACGTCGTTATAGCTCTATCTGAAAAGAAAAACTTTATTTATTATTTAGAGCACATATCTAAACAAGTAAATAATTAGGAAAATACTTGACGTGCCAATGTAATAAATTTCTTTCCATGAAAGAATTCTCACGGCTGTTATGGTGACTGTGGTGGGAGATGAATAAATAACAGAGAGACCTAAATAAGTAAACAGTAGAGGTTAAGCATTACTTCGTCCGACTACAGAGTGCCGCGTATAACATACGTGCAACTAAAAATGAGACTTGACTCACCATGTGGTTAGACTTGCGCAGTTCACGATTTATAGTTCTCTCTCTTTAATGGTATGAGATCTGAGGACAGGAAGGAACTGGGCTACAGCGCTTATCAAGTCTCATCTTTCATGGCGCATATTGTACGTACAACTCCTTTCGCGAAAAGCCAGAAGTCTTTTAGGCTTGATGTAATGGATTCTGATTTTATCTTCTAGTGCAGTACGTGGTGTGTATCGTCAATCGCTATCGATAAATATTACACATTAAATTAGGGTATTTTTGTGTAATTAGTGTATTGCAAAGCGACATTCTCTTACATTTAAGAGTTACCACGGAAGTGCAGTTGACTGTACATACAATGGCAAGTTTTCCCAAATCAGATTTGATTTGATTTAGGCGATTATACGATGATCCCTCTAGGCTGTAAATAAAAAACGATGGATGATGGTCGATGGTCATCGGTCATCTGTCATCTTGTTTGTCACGAGTGTCAATGTCATTTGGTCACTTGAGAACACGACGGATACGGATGGGACTATCTTTTGAAGATGTATTTTGTTGTGTTTGAGCCTGCATTCTTGGTTAGATTGTTATAGTTGCTTATTTGAAGAGTATTCTACTACCGGCTGGCTCAACTGCCTTCACAGTAAAGTGTTTTTCTTCATGTTAACTGCAGTTACACAAGCACTAAGATGGAATGTGTTAAGATACAAAATAAGATAAAGCTGTTATTTGAAAAAGTTACCGAGCCGAACTATGTGCTCGATAGCTACTACGCCGATGGGCTTATCACGAAACTATCAAACTGCGCCGATCCTGGTGAGTATTATCTTTCTAACATTTTTGTAAATGGGCCTTACTGTTTAGTGTTTACAGTTAGCAGAGAAATGTATATAAGTAATAAATCTATTGTGCAAGAGTCGTAGTATTTGTATTTGATAAACAAGCCGGTAGTGCTATAAATGTATAATGCAACAAGTTTGAGTGCTGTTTGAGAATTATTTAACAAATTTTCCTCATAAGGACATACTTACATGCTTTGACTTGTTTTACAAAGTTCTGAGAACACACCACACATCCTTTTAAAAACCAGTAAACATTAGGTACAAAATTTTATAAATAATACAAAAAAAGTAAAATTTACTTGAGTAAATAACTCATCATCTGTTACAACGCCTCATTGAGGTGGATAACAATTAAAATTCTATTGTGTCTCGTTAATGACAGTTGAAAGGATAATTATCTAAGCCAGTTGATAAGATTTTTTTTAATAGAAAGCATTATTGTTCAGAACATGCTTTGTATTCACATGGTTACTTCCCATGGTCTTTTTTTTATTTACCGGATTATTCTAAGTACATATCTTTCCTTTTCCATATCGACGGTTGAAAGGCTAATTGATTTAAGCGACATTTTGTTAAACTTGCGGGAGGATGAATAGGTTGTTTTTTTTTTTAAATCATAATAAGATCATATTATGATTGATTGATTTAAGTAAATAAAAGTCTATCAAATAGTTGTTTTATTATGAATTTAAAAAAAAAAACCTATGATCCGTCCAGGAGGACGAATCATAAAATTGCAGGAGCAAGTTTTACAAAATGTCGCTTAGATCAATTAGCCTTTCAACCGTCGATATGATCAATGAAGAAGAAAAAATGACTCATTACATTACCCAAGATTACTTGTAAAACATAACAATAAATATTACTAAGTCACCATTAATAATTATTGAAACAACTTTGGAGCTTAGTATTTTTTTTTTCATATTGGTAACAAATAGTAAACTATTAATATTGACATTGTGTTCATTTCATACATCTTTAAATGCCCTTGAAATGTAATAAAATATCTACAAGGTGTGAAGTTGTGTGTTATACAGGTCTACTGATTGTACATGTGAAGTTGTGTGTTATACAGGTCTACTGATTATTATGTTTAGCTTTGTTTTTCAATGTAACTCATTGGTTAGAGGGATGGCACAATTTCTAAAGGTTGCTGGATTGATTCCCGATTTATTGAAATACAGGTTATGGTTTAGGTATGTACTTACTTAACAAAATTTCCAAAAAGATAGATGATAATAATAACAGTGCTCTATTTGCAGCTCGAAGCCATACCTGAAAGTCCACTTTTGGTTTCTTTATTTTTTATTAGTAGTGGCATATTTCTGCACTCTTTTGGTGGTAAAATAACGAACACAAAACAATTTGCCAAGTGAGAAAAGATGATAACTTTGTTTCGTGTCTTATTTCCCGTTGTCACTAGAACTAAGCGACGCATAAATGAATGCCTAAATAAAAGCTCGCCATTGGATATTCTATGGCGATAAACCGAGCATTGAATATCCAACAAAGCGCTTTTAGTTGTCGTCTAGTGTTAGTGAAAACGGGCATTTGTGAGGTAATATTGTTATCTATTGCGAAGAGGCTACAGTATAACCTGCATAAGAAGTAGGTATCATACCAATTAATCTGCCCACCCACACTTTTAGTTATTTATTATGCCTACATCAAGGTCGAAAAATAAACAAGAGATAACATTTTGAACTCCTTTTAATTAATCAGCATTTAGTGCTGCCGTGCTGGGTGTACTAAAATGTTATTATAAAAACGAAGTAGTCCACTTTAGAGCACCCGTCCGAATAGCACCTGCGACTCAGCAGCCTACTGCTGGGATGTATTTGTTTTACAGGACGTTATTAAAATCACTAGAATGTTTATTAATTATAACACGTACTTACGAAATTTGTTTTATTGATATCTTTAATTTAATAATGTCCTGTAAAACAAATACATCCCAGCAGTAGGCTGCTGAGTCGCAGGTGCTATTCAGACGGGTGCTCTAAGTGGACTACTCATAGATATAAGTTTTTTATATTTCTATGGGACTACTTCAGTGAAACATTTTGGTGCCACTCAATAATAGCTTTGGACTAAAAGCAGCCACCTTGAAAACCCTTTTACCCTATCGTTAAACATTCTTGTTGGCCATCTTATTGATCTAATACGATGCGCGTTTTCATTAAAAAAAAAAACTTTAACATCAACAAATTCGTGTCGTGATTTGTTTGCTGATAACATTATCCACTATCCGATAATACCTATGTCAAGGGGTATGCAATCATCGTATATCATCGTTAAGAAATGAATGCATACACATAAAAGTTCAGTCATGAATTTCTTTGTGTTTTGTAGGTACATTTTTTGTGTTTACTGATGCGATGACCTAATCTAATCTTGTCGTATCGGTAAAAACTAAGGATACTATTGGCTACACGGCATATCAAGCTATAAATTTCCAGTATAAGCTACTCTCGCATTGTATAAGATTTCAATACAACGAGAGGTCAGCCTATATTGGAAATTATAGCTTGATATGTAGCCGTGTGTACAGAATGAGCCTTACATACAATCATAATTATCTAATTGTTTACTGCAGCTTTCCGAAACACCTTTACCGCTATGTATGTTCATCGATTATTTATAGTTTAGGACCTAGATTGTTTTGTTTTAAATAATTACCTACTTAAAACAATCAAAACGAAAAACAACAGTGGCACTTCGGGAGTGCCGACAGAAGTGAAAACTTGAAAAAAAAATCGGCACCGCGGTAATCAACGCGTTGATGTCTTTTTAATGGTCCTTTTGACCGTGGTGTCGTCAAAGTGTCGCGAAATCAATGGTTTAGTCCCATCTTAAAAATGCCCAACGCGCCTAAAGAAGTTTTCACTTTAATAATATCAAAAGAAAGAAAAAAAAAACTACCGTCGGATGAAACAAAGGCCGCATTCCGAGTTACGCCAAAAGTGATAATATCGCGAATCCAACCAAAGTCCAAAGTCACAATTATTACTCAATAACCCTTATATTTTGTGACTATTAAATTTGGTTGGATTCGCGATATAATCACTTTTAGCGTAAGTCGGAATGCGCCCAAAATGTCTTTCTACTTCTCTTGATTTGTACTTATGTCAATAAATTATCCAAGTTGAGGTAGTTACACAGCAATGATTGGCACTATTGGCTCAGAAAGTGCTGTGTAAGCTAAGCACATACATACATAGGACTCCAACCAAGCTCTGTTAGAACTTGTGATAAGATACGATATCAACAACACACAACTTGTACCGACAGCAAACATTGCTCCAAAACGGTTCACGTTGAGTTACGTAATAATCTTTTTTACCTGTATGTATCTCCGTCTCTATTTTGCCTCGTAACTACTAATCAGTACCCTAATTGCGGAACTTATTTTCGTAAACAATTTTGCCTAATTTGTTTCGTTTTGACAGTTCAACAACATTCATTGCGTTATTTACTTTGTTGATCAGATTTGTTTTTCCAACTTGTGAAGCAATGGATTAGCAATCTGTTTCAAATCGAAACAAATTGTGATTGTGTTGTTTTACGCAATTAAGGTACGGTTCAATGAATGATATGTCATTGGATTCGTCTTTATTGCGCGCGAATGTCACTGAGGGTTCAAATTATAAATTTGATTTTTGGCGCCAAAATTGTATTTCGCGACTCCGTCTGTTTGGAAGACGGTAAATAAAAACTCGCAACAAAACTGCCAATGCAACAGCGTATAGGTACCTACATGATTTAACATGATTGATACAATAATAGCCATTTTCGATCCAACAAATAGTACTTACTTACTTATGATAATTTATCATGTTTTCAGATGGCTTGTTGATATTAGATATAAACATAGTTATCATGATTAGTAAGATAAATTAAACAATACGTACGTACTAGAGACTAGGCAGGTATGAGATAGGTACACACGGCTACACATCAAGCTATATATTTCCAGTTACTGCTGATCTCGTATTGTATAGGATTTCCGTACAATGCGAGGTCAGCTTATAATGGAACTGTATAGTTTGATGCGTAGCCGTGTGTACTACCTTGTTTTTAAGAATCAAACTAAACCATTTGTCGTGTTATTTACAACCTTTTACAATCTACTAGAAGGCGTGTTTTTTTGACAATTTTATCAGGCGATTTATCTATGATTAATTAATATAACAATATTATCTTGTATCTCTGAAGGCGTAGATCTATGTTGCTGGGGCCATAATTATCGCGATGATGGGCGTTAACCCGTAGGAATAAAGTCCATCATCGCGATAATCAACGGCGTTTCCTGTTGGTGTGCCCCCGGCATTAGACATCATGCAGTACACTCATAATCGTCTATACTCCATTGGTTTAGGTAGTTAAAAAAAGGTAAACAAATCGTAAAAAGGGTTTTTATAGATGACACTTTCTTGTTAAAAAAACAATAAAACCAAATTAAATTTATTTTAGTTTTTTACTATAGTTTCCTCTTTTATTAATGTATGTTAAACTTTATCGTTTATTCTTCACTACTTTTCGTAGATGTAACTGCTTGAGCACAATTTTTTTTGGTCTGGCTTATAAGATTTTGTTATCTGTCTATTGTAAAGAGCCCAATTTCTAAACGTCAACGAAATATAACGTTGCTAAATTGAAGAGTTCAACTGTGACGTAGCATAACAACTGAAGTGACTGGTATTACGTTTAGTCGGTTACTTGACAGCTGTCTCGTCACGTGGTTTTTTTTGTTTACCTTTTTTTAACTACCTAAACCTATGGAGTATAGATATCATATTTTTATAGGTAGGTAGGTTGGTAATTTTTTGGTTTTTTTTCCCGTCTGATTAGGGGCATATTATGAAAAAATTAAGTTATGAAAACGTCTAAATATTTGGATATTTAGTGGGTTACTTATGTGGATTTGGGGGAAGCCTTTGCCCAGCAGTGGCACAGTGTGGGTTAACGAAAAAAATATTTATCAATCACCAGCGCTAATCATGTGGTTTGGAAAGAAAGATGTCGGCGTGTCGCGTCGGCCGCCACGGGGCGCGCGCGCCTATCATACATCGTCATTCTCATCAAGTCATTCATCACACATCACTAAAAACTTTGCATACGTCTTGTTACAGCATTAGTGTACTTAGTAAAATTGTATATTTAGGATCAAGGATGGTATAATATGTCCTAAAAAGCGGTCTCCAAACATCTATTTAAATTATGTTTGTAAATATTATTAGCATGGGTAGGCAATGACGTCCTCATCATTGTAGGTAGGTATATATGCAGTTACAGTTTCGTAAGTTTAAAGGGCTTGTACAGACGCCAGCACATCAAGCTACCCGAAACTGTAAAATTTTCCCAATCAACTTTGAACCTTAGATATCAGCCATAAAGTTGAAAATCTATTAAATAAATTTGACAGATTGTAGTAGCTTGATGTGCTGGCGTCTGTACGTTAGGAAACCTATATTATGTCAAATGGGTGTAACGTCAGAATGTTTAGATATATGAATTTTATCCTATTGTTTATTCATGCACCGGTTTTGAGCACCTAATTAACTGAAATGATCAACAATTCAGCATGATCAGCACCAACAATCAGGCACCTGGCATTACTCATCCTTTATAATCTAAAATGTGCCAGTTCATCATTGCACATACCTTCTCTTGTCAGACTTATCAATTAGTACAAAAGGGAACATGTATGTAATTTTTCTTTATCACTACCTAAATCAATAAAATACAGTAATCTTTATTCTTACATATTATAAAACAAAGTCCCCCACCGCGTCTGTCTGTCTGTCTGAATGCGATAAACTTAAAAACTACCGAACGAATTCTGAAACAGTTTTCACCAATAGACGGTGTGATTCACGCGGAAGGTTTTAGTGTATAATTCATTAAGTTTTGTGTAAATTGGCTGAAATTTGACGATTATAATTGAAGATGTCGGAAAAAATCATGCCGACTGGGAACTTTATTGGTGTGCGCCGCAGAAATTGTAAAAATTACATAAAATTTATGTTCTGCAGTACATCGCTCATCTTAAAAACATTGTTCATCTTAAAAATTTCAACAAAAAAGTCCGCGATGGCATATGTCTATCTTCTAAGGATGACCCACAGTAACCATTGTTATCTTTCAGAATTGTTATTTCCGAAGCTTTTTTGACCGGTATTATATTAATCCTTATCCAATAAAATATGTTATTTAAATTGTGCATTTAATTTAGATTAAAATATGCCTTGACATCATATCATTTAAATGAATAGTTTAAAAAATATCACAGTTTCAAAATTTCGACGACAACGCGGGCGCAGCGGTATTAGTCAATGACATTTCCTCGGCTAATAGGTATGTAATCCCGGTAGTACGTTCCCGTGGGATATTTTTGGACATCCATGCGGGCGAAGCCGTGGGCATAAGCTAGTATTGTATAATTATCACTTGCTTCAAAAACTGTGAAGTAAGGCTTTAAAACTGACACCAGTGCGTAACTTTTTTTCGTAAACAATTAATGACTATTTTGTTTCATTTTGACAGTTCAACAATATTCATTGCGTTACTTACGTTGTTGAGCAGATTTTTTTTCCAACTTATGAAGCAATGGATTAGCAATCTGTTTCAAATCGAAACAAATTGTGATGGATCGTGTATTACACAATTAGGGTAGGGTACAGGTTAGTCACTAACCAGACGAAATGTAGAAGACTCATAATGTAAATTTAAATAATGAATAAGTTTTGAATTCCGTGCATATTCGCTAGATGTCTTACGTCCAATACAATAATGTTTTTAGGATGCTGTTGAAACTGCCCCGTTTCTGTAGCGCATCGGAGATGTTTGCTCAGAAACGAACTGACAGCTTCCACGCAGTGATTCGAAAAAGTCGCGTCACTGATGCGTAGAATGCGGGTCAGTGACAATAGCATCCTGAAAATAATGTTGGAGAGCCCTTACTCCCCTTTTCTGAGGCACTATGTGGGGGAGAATGGTCAGGTAGCATATTCCTTGCTTTATCGTTCTCTGCACATCCTGCCGCAGTCACCAGCTAAACTTATCCTTGTTTTGTGTACTACTAACATTAGTGATAAGGTATTTTACTAACAAATTGGACCATATTGTTGTCCGAACTGAATAAAATAATAAATAAATATTCTCTATTCTCGTAATGACATCATGAGTTGACAAAAAACGTAACTCCACACTTCTAAAATAAGTCGTAACACGCTCAGATGATTTATGAGACAATGATTCACAGTGTGAGCGGACATAACATCAGAGTCATCCTTACTGCATTAAATAGTTTTGACAAAACGAGTTTAGCTTGCTTTATAAGCCCGAACTTGCTCTATAAATGTTAAGTCATAAGTACTTACTTACTAGTTTTTAGGGTTCCGTAGTAAACAAGGAACCCTTATAGTTTCGTCATGTCCGTCTGTCTGTCTGTCCGCGGTCTAGCTCCAAGACCCTTTGTACTAGAAAGCTGTAATTTGGCATAGGTATACATATTAATTACGTCGACAAAGTGGTAAAACAAAATTATGAAAATCATTTTTTTTAGGGTACCTCTCATACACGTAAAGTGGTGATGTTTTATTTTTTATTTTTTTAACCCATGGTGAGAGGTATCATTGGAAAGGTCCTTTAAAAACATTATGAGTTTGTGAAAACCATTTTTGGATCTAGGGATCCGTTTGCGAAATATTAAGCTTTAAAGTGCTAATTTTTGTTAGAGTCAAGTGTCCCCCCCCCCCTGCCGGCTAAATGGTTAGTTTTGGGTGTGTGAAAAAAATCTCAACAGTAGTTTATATAACGAAATTAAAAGGAAAACTATCACAGCTAAGTAGGCTCTACAAGTTAACGAGTAATAATCGACCAACCTAACTTTGCAGTTGCAAAAACATGTTTTCCCATACATTCCGTATGGGAGAACATATTTTTCAACTACAAAGTTAAGTTTGTTTTTGGAATAAATTCATCCCAACTACGGAACCCTTCATTGTGCGTGGTCCGACACGCACTTGGCCGGTTTTTTTTTTTAAGTCGTGACGATTAAGCCGACGTTCGCACGGACGTAATAAAATCGCGGCGGAATTTTTATCGCGCACTGGATTTTCAACTCTCGGTGTTAAGCCGAGCGTTGAGAATCCAACGAAATCCTTTGAAAAATCACACTATTGGATTTTCAACTCTCGGCGCTAAGCAGAGCGATGAAAATCAAGTACACGAAAAAAAAAAATCACTGCGATTTCATTACGTCCGTGCAGTCGTGGGCTTATTGATGTGCGAAGTCGTTAAATCAACATTAGGTAAAAGAAAAATCATCTGTACGATAGTCTGCTAAAAAATATATCGTTCTAAGTGTAGGTTTTTCTGAATTCTAACCCACATACTTTTTTTAAGATATACCTCTATCGCAGGAGGCCCATGAGGTTAGGTTATTAATTATTTGTTTCTCATGAATATCTTTATCTTTTTTTCAGAGGTAGCGTTCCTTAAAAGTACGCCCTTACTGTCTGATATGATAAACGAAGCATTAGACAATGCCGACAATGCACACAATACAGTCAAGGTGTTCCTCACGAGGGTCCTCGCTATAGCGTCGCAGAAAGAGCTGCATTTCGCTAAAATGTTCGCGAAGCAGGGAGACAGAATGCGCGCAGGTTTTAAAGAAATCTGTGCACCAAACACTAACCCCAGCATAAGAGTAGCTTATATGGAAGCTGCATTAAATATTGTTAAACACAACTCAGGCATAGCTTGGCTTCTAGAAACAGGCGTATGGAAAGAAATACTCAGTTTATGTAATGAGAAATCAACTGTTTTTGTTGTACGCCAAATATACAAGTTCATGTCCGAATTTCTTTGGAGACTCAATGATCTTGGCGATGCTGCTAATATCAGAATAATAGTCAACCACTTAATACAACCCATCAGTAAATACGATTTCATTAATATTCAAACACTAACGAGTGAAGAAGAAGAAGAAATTTGTATTGCAATAGAACCTACGGTACAGATACTGCTCGCTACTGTAAGCAAGGAATGTCGCATCGAGAATATAACTTTGCTTATAAGTATACTAATCAAGGAATTCTCAATTATTTCATATTTATACGTAGCATTCGAGCGGATACGCAGAGACGACTTGGCTTTGGTATTTTTGAAATTAATGTTTTGGTTGACACTCGCGAAAGTTTTTCTCGGAAAACCGATGTCGCCCGGAACACTTTATAGTGCCGAAGATTTCCTTGAAGTAGCAGCTTTCAATTTTAATATCATCCAAACGTTTGTACAGCGTCGCAGCGCATCTATCATTCTAGACTTTTGTTCTGCTTGTAATATCATATGGAATAAGTTGTGCAAAGATAAGGAACCTGGTATGTACCAAGAAGATGATCAGAAGCGAATCAAAATGAAAAACCAAATGTTATTTGTATTTTTAGTCCCTGTTTTGGTTTTTGTTACTTATGGGAAGCCTCAATCAGCTCTAACTGATGCAAGGATTCATGATTATATAGAGAGACTATTGAATCTCTCCTGCGAGTATACAGCGAAGGCCGCTTATGCTCTAAGAGATTTGACTGGAGACTTGGACACGTTGGCAGTAAGTCTTCAATGTGTTAAGAAACTCATCCATTTGAAGGATCATTTAAATGATGAGCAAGCAAATCTAGTTTTTCAAGCCTTGTTTTACGTCCTGCAAGAGTACAATCCGCTCGATATGAACGGGGACCCGAAATTGGAACATTTCGAAGATGGTGAAGAGAAGAATCTTGTGATGACGTATGTGATGGACAACGTGCTGTCCTTGGTGACACATCGGAACATCAACTGGCACGAGAGTGTGGAAATCATGTGTTTGTATAATATTGTTATTAACAATCTGGAGAGATCTAACTTGAGTTGCAAGGTGAGTTGAGAATACCTTTTGTTTATTGCCTTTGTTGAACCCCCTTGTACATTTGAGTTCTCCTCGCTCAAATTTTGTTTTTGTCCTAATACTAGAATTGTAAGCATAAGTACCCTTTTCTTTTACAGTTCGTGGTAGTATCCTTAAAAGTGATAGGGTTGACAGTGAAGAAGTTCTTGCAGCCAAATCTGAGTTTACTAGTAGATTCTAAGCCGGGAGGCTCAATCCACGACTTAGGCAAGCTCATATACAGGAAGATGCAAGATCGACATTGGGAGATAAGGGACACTGCCTTGGAATTGTTGCACATTTGCACTGACATCGCGTATATAAGTATGTGGTTTTAGTATTTTTGTAGTTTTCCCTATTCTAAATTGTGTTGTTGTAAACTTATTCGATAGTTTTTAATTATAACCAGATTTGCCTCCGTGTAGTCAAGTTCAACAATCTGCCATACTAGACTAGTTTGCTATTTCTAAATAATTCAACTCCAAGGTTTGTTCAAGGTTGTCTGTAAAAGATCGCTTTTAGCGATAAGCCCACCCATTGTAAAATTTCGACACCCTATGTAAAATTTCGGCACCCATGTGAAATTTCTTCGTTTAGATCTTGAATCCATATGGTGTTCATAAAGAGTATTCTATTATATTCTAAAATACAATAGACGTGGATATAACATTTAGTAACCCGTTCTGCTTAGCTATTTCTAAAGAGACATAAAAAACCCTGAAATAAATCGACACGTGTTTCACCTTTCAACGAGGCATCCTCAGGATGACGATTGACTTGTCGCGAACTCGAACACGCTGAGCGCAGACTACAGTTTGCGTTCAGCGTTTGGTGTGGCAACATGCCGTGTTCGTCTATTGTGTTTTATAATGGATTTCCGCAAGGTCACGCCTGCACCTATTCTATTCTACTCATAATAGCCTCCCTGAAAGTAATCACTTCTAAATTATTTTATACACTTATGTGCGATCCACGAAGACGCGTCCCACTCCGCTATTACTGTTCTGTAAGCTGTACTTTAGTACGGTGCGGAGCGAAGTGGGACGTGTCTTCGTGGATGGCACTATTACATATAGAATAACTATATTCCAGGTACTAATAGACCCTTTCTTATTGGTTTTCAGAGTACCCACCATTCCAGAAGCAGATTTTGGAGAACAATCTAATCAACGTGGCAGCGACGATCGCCTTTAACGACTATGAGTCTTACGTGCAGGTGTCGGCACTCAAGTGCATCGGTGCGGCCAGCCGGATCAACGTTGTGTGGGAGCAGTTGATCATAGAGTATCCTGATATAAAGGTACACAGAACTGATGATTGAGAAATTGAAATCGTGTATAATCTGTTTCAAAAATATCTGATAAAAATGTAAACAATGAGATGCCAATTTGTAGTGCCACTTACAAATAGAGTGATTTTATTTAAAAAAAAAAATCAAATAAAAGCACTCTATTTGTAAGTATACTTAAACCTGAAATTCTAACTTTAAATTACCTTGAAGATGTTTTTCATTTGACAGTTGATGTAAAGTTTATAACCTCAATTTTTGTCTATGATTTTTCAATTACAATTTAATAATATTATTCAAACAACAATTGTTAGATTAACTGGTGAGATATTTGAACTAAAATTTAAACCTTCGAAATACAGATGAATTATTGTGTTACAGATACTTTTGGAACGCAAAAATACTTAGTCTATATTCTGTTACTATATCTGTAATTTTCGTTTTGCCAGAGTCGATTACTCTACATTTTGCGTAACAACGAAGAAGGCATTGTAAGAAAAGAAGCGTGCAGCGTCCTCTGCAACTTGTACCAGAACATGAAGCTGTGCCCCAACGGCACTCAGACCCTGTACGAGCACATGGCCTCCTCCGCCCTCACCGACTTCCACTGGGAAGTCCAGATCAGTGCCCTCAACTTCTGGAAACGTGTCTACTACTCCCTGCTCAACGGACAAGGTATGCTTGACGGCAACTTCCCCCCAGTTACATTCTCTAGAGAAACTCGAAAAATTGTCACGTTGAACGAAGCAGAAATACAGAAGAGACTGATCAAAATTTTAGACGAACTATCAGCCATTGGATGCCTCACTGTCTTCGTTACATTACTTCACGACCAAACTGAAGTATGCATAATGGATGCTACACTAAACATAGCACAGGAATTGTACGATATTCTCAAAAGATATAACGTGCCAGATTTATTAACACCAAAAGAGGGAGAAATAACTAGCGTAGAAGAACTCCTAGGTCATATTAAGGAAGAAAAAGTAGAAACTGATGATAATGTGGAGATGATGGACGTGCAGAACTCTGAAAACGTTATCGAAGATATACTAAACGTAGACGATGTAAACTTACTGGCAAGCATATACGAAAGACACATGACATTACAAAGTACCAAGACGCAAGACACCTTGGCACTTTTAAAACCAAAGATAAAACTACTGAAATTCGCATCGCCTTACTTATTTACTAATTACATCAAAAATACAGACTTCAAGCAGATTATTGAAGATAAAAGAAAATGGAACGACGGTATTAGAAGCTTTTCGTCACTTCTCGATGATGTTCTGGGATTATATGAGGTGAATCAAGAAGCCAATTCTTTAGATTGTTACTAGTGATATGATGTAAACTCTGTTACTTATAAATAATATTACTGTTAGTAAACTTGAGATTATATTTTCTTTATAATCATTGTGGTTTTTTTTATTAAATATTATCAACATAAATAATACACAACAAAATACTTAGATCATTTGAAACTTAAATATGTAGTACTCTCCATGCTTAAACCTAAAACTTAAACATCTAAAATTTCATCTAGCAACATGTCTAAACTATTATATACTTCAGAATTCCATTTCTTTTTGTCTTTTATAATTGAGCGAAAATCCGTACCTTTAAATGTTTCTAGAAACTTATTTGGATGTATAATTTCTTTTCGTGGAATGCTCAATCTGTAATCTTCTTCCATTTCATCGGGTTTCGTTTTAAAATAATAACTGTCATGTAGATTCATGATGAGCTGACTTTGATCCATATTTAATATACTATCTATAACTTTATCCCTGGTATCCGTATTACTTGTGAAAGTCAAATCCATTGCCATTTCTTCGTCATTCTCTTCAACCTTTGTTTCCATTGGATATGTTATAGCGTTATCTTTAACTATTCCGAATTTATATTGATCTAGTATTCCTATCAGTTCTGTGGCCATGCAGTAGGCTAATTCCATAATTTCTATGTTGCATACTTCCTTCATACATTCGTAAATGACCGTTAAGCAACCTATAGAAGATAGATCGTGCATGATTGACGTGAGTTGTCGTAGAATTTCTTTGTCATGTAACGTTATTATCTTCCTCTTCTCTTTTGAGAACGTGACGGACGGGAACTTTCCGTCGATCATTCCCCTGTAGGACAGTTGACTACATATCTCGTATTTCCAGAACAGTAATGCTGCCAACTGCACCTCCCAATGCAGATCATCCAACGCCGCGGCCATCATTACTTCATATAACGTATTTTGGAAGTTCGGTGTGACTTTTTGGTTCATGTAGACCCTTGTCAAGACTTTCGCTGCTTCCTTTCGCACCATTCCTTCCGGATTGTTTCTTAGTAAAAAGACGAGTTGCAACTGAAATTTCAAAGCATTTTTTAAAGTACACGTTTTAAAAGTACGTATGTCCTTCTCATTTAGGTACTGGGTTTACTCTTGTTCGAAGAAACATAGAGAGTAACAGCTATGAGATAACCATGCATATTTCTCTTTTGTTCCTTTACTTTTACTGATGACTGCTGAGATACTGTTAAAATCCTCCTTAATATTAAGGTCTTCCTATTTATTCAAGCAGCCTTCCATGGCACACAATGTACCTAGTATGTGCTCACTTGACATTTTCATCACATGCCCTTTCATTTTAGTGCACCAGTTTTGAAAAAGTGGTAAGAGAGAGAAAGATTTAAATGTGGACCATCTAAAACTCTTAAATTCATTCATTGACTGACAGACAACGCACAAGGCATTTTTTTTTTATTCACCCCCTATTTATAAATTAAATAGGTAAAATCCCATCGGGCACACTGCTTGTAATAAAAGATCTTACAGAAACTTACATAAATATGTGGGTTATCAACGAGCACCTTCTTCCATATGCTCTCGATCTTCGTAGCGGCTGCCAGGCACCTGAGCGCGGTGCTCTGAGCGTAGTACTCGGGGTCAGTCAGTGCCGCCTTTGCAGCGAAGATCATCAGGTTGTTCTCGCTGATCACCTTTTGTAGTGGTATATATTCTGGAAAAACAATTATGGTTTTTATTTAGGACAGCTTTTGCACGCATGGAGGTCGGAAATTATCCCACGGGAACATAGTACAGGGATAAAAAAGTATAATATTTCCCAACCCTGGGGGCCTACCACCAGCTCATAAAGCAGTATTATTTCAATATTACTTCAGTGGGAGAAAGAGATGGAGCTATACGTCCTGTAGAGCTTCATCTCTTTCCCACGGTCGTTGTCTATTCGTGTGCCAAAGACAAACAGACAGTTACTTTCGTATTATTAGTATGGCTTTTTTTTTTCTGGGAAATTATCTAATAACTTCACCCGCTCTGGGCGGAGCGAGAGGGCGTGTCAGACTCTAACTGACTAAAACCCACCCGTGTTCCTTCAGTTGCCATGTTGCCGGGGGCCACGATCTCCCTTTCGGTATTCTTCGCAACCCCGGCAGGCATATTAGTATGGCTATGAATTGTAAAACTGCTGTACCTATTACCCTTTTTCATTAGGCGAAATCTATTTCAAGTTTTTGACTGTGTAATGTGTGTAAATTAAGGTTACTAGACGACCTAGACGTAACCTTCTTAATATTTTTGCACGTATGTAGTCGAAATTGCAACCGCCCATAGCATGTTTTTATAAGTCTATAAGTTTTTGTTGAGTGGTTTGTCTACGTTGTTTTTTTTTTGGTTGGGTTGGTGTTTCTCGTCAAATAGTTGCTAAGGAAATACTCATAAGTAATTAAATACTGGTCAAAGACTCGTTAACTTACGCCTTTTACGTCAAGTCCCCCCAAAAACAAAACAACTGTGCTTTCGTTGCCAAGAATTCTAGATTCATCTTGATAAAAAAGATGGCCATATCCTTATTAACTTCTTTCTTGTTCCAAAAGGTGGTCCCGTGGTTGCGGGATAACAAATAAGTTGCGACATTTATGAGACGGTACCTACGTTCAAAACTAGTTGACTCTTTTAAGCGTTTTTGTTTATAAATGAAACTTGCATTTTCACCAATATCCACCTATTATCGCGTTTTTGAAGTGTGTTTACTAAATAATAATTATGTAGTCGTGTCATGCATGTACCTATTTACTAATATTTGTGCGCGCCACATAAGCATGACCGTGCATTTACATCGGTCGGACATAAGGCCACAACACCACATCGATGAAATCATTCGGTTCTAGAATTTTGAGACATAATCTGGAATAGTCCTTATTCCCGCCCGACTGAGAAAGACCAACTTGGGATTCTCCTTGTTCATTTACATTGCGTTTTGACTTCTGTTTATCTTTCTCTCAGTAAAGAGGCTAATCAACATGTCGAAATCCAAATCGTATTACTAGTACAAATGTGAAGTGATATTATTTGCTGAAGTTATTTCCGTCAACCAATCCCATCGGTTATCATGTTTTAGACAATAGTTTAGCAAATTTTTGTCTTGCTTCGTCTCTCAGCGTTTGTCTCGTTGTGTTTGAGAAGTCATGGATAGAATATTTAATTAGTACTCACTAATAAACGATATATCCGTACAACTCAGCAGCAGGTTTAGGGCGGAGTCCCTTACTTCCCAGTCCTCATGTTGCATGTACATCTTCATCACAGCCCCTATGACTGTCAGGGTGCTCTCCTGCTTGCTCTCCACCAGCAGCGTCATGTTCGGAGACAGGAACTTCTTCATGCACAGGTCTATCAGATCTAACACTTGGACTACTTGCTGAAATTGAAGATACGAGGTAATTATTCACTTTATTGTCATTTTCGTTGGGGTCTTTATGATTTCGTTGAATGATGTGGATGTGTTGCACATTCTCAACATAGATTTGAAATGGTGCGGGGTCTATGTTCAGGATTTAGAAATTATAACTAACCATACAGGTTGTACGTACTGCAAGCACTAAACTGTTTACATAGCCAGGCGATTACCTACATGATTTATAGACTTGTGCAAAAAACCAAACGCTTCCACATTGAGACTTCCACAGACACTTGGTCACCGACTCGATTAATTTGAGTTACGAATGCCAATGACTATTAGGTATAGAGGGGACTTTCTAAATTGTTGTTTATTATAATAATATATACCTTTGTATTCAAGATATCCTGTTTCAGTAAATTCATCAGTCCTTCTTGAAGGCTGGCGATCTCGACGTTCTCGTACCAGAATATTTTGTGTTCCTTCAGTAACATTCGGATCGCGTCCAGTACCAGTGACAACAATTTCACGTCGTTTGGAGTCTTTATAGGGCTCTCGGTCAGAATCAGTCCGCCAGCGCCATCCGACAATATGTAAATATCCAAAATGTGGAAGAGACTCTGAAAATACAGACCTGCTTGTGCTGCGGTTAGACACTCCTTCAATCTAAATAGTTCTCTAATCGTTGCAATGGCGACTGCTGTTAAATCATTCGCTTCTATCAGTACCCTGTATGTATAACAAGCAGTGAAGATGTGCTCTGTCAAAGTTTTTCCAATTTTCGTCAGAAACTTATCCATAAATTCGTGTTTCTCTTCCGGCGTACGCCCAGGCTTGTTCTCAAATGCATAAATTAACAGAGGCTCGACCAAGAACACTATGAATTGATTGGACAGCTCTAATTTCTGTCCGTTCCTCTCAAATGTAAGCGGTAAAGGTAATTTATCTTTGTTAGTCTTCTCGAAGTTTGACCAGAATATGTTACACTTTATAGAGAAATCAGTGACAGCTTGGATTTCTCGTTTCTTGATGCAACGCAATATACTGTTGTGGAAGAAAACAGCCATTTCATTACAAAACTCGTCTACTCTACCGCTGAACAACAAATGCCTATGAGATGAGTAGTAAAATCTAAGACATATGTCATTGACAAGTCCAAGCAAACAAAGGTACCTTGTTGCTTTCACAATGAACATTAATGGGCGCTCTATTAGAAAATGAGACCGTAAAATAGATACTACATGGTTAACAGGTACATTCTCCATCTCGGTTAAAATATTTAGTAGCGCATACATGTGCGAACCAATTTTTTCTGCAAAAGCTTTGTCCATTTCATGATCTATAACTTTTACTGTGAGATATTCGCTCGTCATGATAGGTTTCACGACGTACTCCAACACTTGCGTCAGTTCTGCTTCCATTTCATATTCGTTTAACTCTCTTATTAGTTTTGATATGAACTTGTAGGCTTCTTTAGCTATTGGGATGGCTTCCCGGTGGGTATCCGGATGAAGTATGTATTCCCACACTTTATGGTCTACAAGTAATTTCAATCCGGAAAGGTGTGTTATGTGCACCGTTGCAAACTTGATACAAGCTAAGTGAAGTCCACGGCTCTTTATCTTCGTGCTCAACGTGTTGAGAATGCAATTTTTGAAGGCTTGACCTTGTAAAGCATGCATTTGCATTTTGATGAACTGAAGCTCATTGTTGAAGAGTATCGTGATGATTTCAATAAAGAAAATTTTAACCGATGTCGTAGCATTTTTTAGGTTTGCGACCGAATCAAATATAACATCGGAAAAGCAGGGGTTCTCCAGAAGACATTTACCAGGACCTGGAACATATAAAATGCAGGTTAGGAAGACCGAGTTCACTTTTTCACCAGGCGTGGCTGCCTACTATCTTTTTTCGCAGCTTGGCTCCGCAAGGGTGGGATAAACATTGACATTATTTTGCTATTCCGAACGACGGCGACGTCACAATCACGACGAAAAGTTTTTCAAAACTTGGATATCACCAACATATCAGGCGGAGATCAAACATGTCCAGATGGCTTGACCGGTAGGTTGAATTGATATCTAACAATAGGTGAGTAGGTACACAACACTAGTGGTTAAAAAAAGTGCCTATTAATAATTCTATAATTTCCAAAAAGCTGTGTAATGATGACTGAAGCAAGTTTTTATTACGACATGACATAGCAAGTCGTGAGTCGTGGATTGGTGAATATTGACGTAAGAGGTGATTAGATTAGCGAAGAAAGAAGGCGGTAGAACAGATAAGGAGGGAAACATGCTGGGGGTAGCCCGACTCGGATACCGATACGACCGATTAGAAAGGAATCTCCTCGGTCACGGTCAAGATCCAGCTGACAGTAAGCAGTCTGTGAAAACTTGAATTTATAGATAGGTACCTACATTAAAATATATATACATACTTTACTATGTTTTCTACACTAAATTCATATTTTTCCATACTATACTTTCAATACAAACTTCAAGTTTTCATAGACCACTTACGGCAAGCCGGATCTTGATCGTGACTTGGCATGCCACGTTCGGGCGACCCACCTGATGGGAAGTGTTTGCACCGCCGCCGCCGCCTATGGACATCTGCAATGCCATCATTACCATTACCAGCATCATCTGCCTGCGTCAGTTCTGCTTTCATTTGATATTCGTTTAACTCTCATAATAGTTTTGATATGAATTTGTAGGATTCTTAAGCATTTGGGATGGCTTCCCGGTGGGTGTCCGGATGAAGTATTTATTATGTAGGTATTCCCACACTTTATGGTCTACAAGTTTTCCAACTGAGTTGGGGTCGGCTTCCAGTCTAACCGAATGCAGCTGAATACCTGTATTCGACATGGAGCGACTGCCTATCTAACCTCCACAACCCAGTTACTGGCTAACACGGTACTCATTGGTGAGACTGATTGTTAGATTTTCCGGTTTCTGCCTACCCGTAACGACTGTCAAAGATCTATGAATGACGGCCGGAACCAACAGCTCAACGTGCTTTCCAAGGCACGGAGGAGTCTTGGTATGTAATAGATGGTCACCCATCTCAATAGACTGACCTCGGCAAGCGTAGCTTAACCTGACGGATCGACCCGTGCGGCTGTTATTAATTAGCCACGAGCTCCTTTAACGCTGCCTACCGTAATTAAGAAAATCGAAATTTTCCAACAATTACCCCGAAGAAGGCTGCAATCACTGAGTACCTACCTCTAGTAATAATATGAACCAATAATATCGCTCTCTCTGAGATCGCCTTGGAGGGTGCCAACTGTCCCCTTTTTGTTCGTTTGCCTACCTCTTGCACTGAATTTGTCAACTCAATACTTTATTGCATTCCACAATGTATGTGCTTAGGTGGTAAACATTTGCTTATAAAACAATCGTGTACCCTGTCGGGCACAGCAAAAGAAAGATAGTAGATATGAGGACTTATCGTTTATCTTATACTGAATCTAACTTATTAAAAAAAAAAACATTTATTGTGTATTTTATATAAGTTTTAGGACGTACTCAGTTACCGCCGTGTCCTCGTGGAGGCGATCGGCGGCGGTGATCTCTCGCGTCCGGCTCTGGTTCAGGTCATGGTACGGAGCGAGAGGAAATGGGAGGCCGTCACCTCCTTCTGCGAAGCAGTAATGCTCGCGAAGGAGGAGGTGGAACGCGTGAGGGAGAGGCAAACTTCGCGCCCTCACGCCCCTAACCGCCGCAGGAGGAGACGCCCTGGGCGTCGGGAATCGCAGGCCGATTTCCGGCCACCGTAGATAACCGTGGGCTTGCGGACGGTGAGCAATTGGTAGCTCGCTGTCCGATAAGGACAAGGCCCGGGTCGACAGCAAGTTGTGTTCCACGCGCGTCTCAAAGAGATGTCAGCAGAATTGACGGGGCCCACTAGGGCCGATGACTGCCGGGGTTGCGAAGAAAACCGAAAGGGAGATCGCGGCCCCCGGCAACATGGCAACTGAAGGAACACAGGTGGGTTTTAGTCAGTAAGAGTCTGACACGCCCTCCCGCTCCGCCCAGAGCGGGAGAAGTTATTTGATAATTTCCCACCTATAAAAAAAGGACTGAGTTAGTTATTATTGAGAGTCGAAAACAAGTTAGTACCCTACACGAAGGGTGTGGCTGACTGTGGGTGTGGTGGAGCAAGATCTAAAAGGAACTACTGCGGGAAGTGACTAGGAGCCCCGTAGGTCTCGTCTCGTGGTCGCAACACCTGGTTCGATTCCGAGGCCGGGCAAAGTGTTATAGGTTTTTGTACACACGGCTACACAACAAGCTATAAATTTCCAGTTTATGCTGATCTCGCATTGCATAGAATTTCCGTACAATGCGAGGTCAGCTTATACTGGAAATGGATAGCTTGATGTGTAGCCGTGTGTACCCCACTACGGCGAAGCCAGAAGGAAGTGTAATATTTTTTACAGTCTATAGATGTATGTATGTTTGTATTTACCTACGTATGTTGATTCGTTACTATGGTCCTTCCGGGTGACAGGCCACATTTCCGTCATATTTATTTTATATGTAAAAACTCAATGATGTTAGGTAAAAGAGGGTCTCTGTTTTCTTTTTTTTTGCTGTTGTAGGTATATGTTTAAAGAGTACTTTCTAAAAATATATTGATCACCTATAGGTACAGACGCCAGCACATCAAGCTACTACAATCTGTCAAATTTATTTAATAGATTTTCAACTTTATCGCTGAAGTGTAAGGTTCAAAGTTGATTGGGAAAAATTGACAGTTTCGGGTAGCTTGATGTGCTGGCGTCTGTACATACATAAAGCCCAAAACAATTGAAATAAAAAATAATGTTAAAAACTTAAACCCAGCTCTGCCTCGGAAAGCACGTAGGTAAGTACCTAAAGCCGTTGGTCCTGCGCCTGATCTCTTCCTGGTCGTGGGACTGCCTACCCATGGATTATGACTATGAGAGTGAGGGAAGAGGGAAAGGACTTGTGTTAGCGCACACACTTCTGCACTATAATATCTCCTGTGTATCTACTTAGCTAATCTCTGTTGACAATGGCCGCCGTGACAGAAATACGGTCGGAGATATTGGGAGAATAGTCAATTGTTTTATTAGACGAAGTAATAATGACCGTCGAGGTAGAAGTGTTCATATATGGTAACCACAAATCGGAAAACGGAGAGTAGTACAGTTTGCGGGGTGGTTAAAAGTAGCAGCTGGATGAGAGTGGTTGTTTCGCAGCAATATTTTTGCTCAGTGTTACTTACTTTGATGTACAGAATGCTTTCGGCTAAGTGATGGGTGGTTTAATGTTTGTACACTCTGTATATTATGTCTAGCGAACTAATAAATAAATCTATGTAAGAAAGACAATGATTAGGTAAGTTACGTGCAATAGGTATTATTATGAAAAATGAAAAACAATTAAGTAGGTAAATATTATAATAAGTTGAGATAACCTACCGTTTGTTATATTATATGAATAGAAAATATATAACACACATAAACTAAACACAGTAGGTATATAAGATGATATACTCACTATTTTCACTAGGATCTTCCAGAAAGTTCAGTAATTTCTCTGTTATATTCTCGTTCAACACCACTTTCCCTTCAAAAATATATTCCACAAGCAATTTGAACTTTTTCAAGTAGTTGCTCACTTCCATCTTCCGAGGAATAATGATTACTGGCACTATTTTGTCCCCGCTACGATTAAATTTTTATCAACATTTTATAGATTTGATAACGCACCCAAACACCGTCGCGTCGCAAGTGAAGTGTTTTTAGACGAAATTTAATACACAACGCTCATTATATTATTGCAAGTCAACAAGTTGAGAATTAATGTCCGAGTGTTTTATTTTTATTAAAATAATTTACAATCACTATATAAATAGATAATAAAGTTGACACTTGCAAGTCAAGGACGAGCTAGAGAACACATAACTTGTTTCTCGAGCTGAGCAAGGCCAAAAACTAAATTCGTTTTATATAATTATGGTAATCACGTTTTTTCTTTGTCCGTCCGTCTCTACACGTGTTTGTATACTAACTGGTATGTTTTTATCGAACCAGTGCCTACATACGTAAGTATTTAGAGCCTATACATCTAAACTAATATTATAAAGAGAAAATGTTAGATTTTTGTATGTTTGTTTGTAATGAATAAACTCAAAAACTACTTAACCAATAATAAACATTCTTTCACAGATAGAAAGCTACATTATCAGCGAGTAACATGGACTGTATTTTATCGAATTCCAAGTGAACAAAGTTACTGGCAGAAGCTGGTATCTTAATTTTTTTTTTTAGGTAGAGCGTCTCGTAGTTGAACTCTGAGATCATGACTACTTATGCTACTACACTTAAAAACCTTCAGCCAGGGGTTATTCAACTATGCTAATTAAAACTAGGTGAACGCTCGCTAAGGGCACCCCCTGTGGGGTACGAACCTCGGATTAGGGCGTCAACCGGAGGGAAGACATTAAGGATGGGACGGGCTGGAATAATAAAGCTATACCTATTCGGACATGTCCAATTTTTGCATTGGTTTCACATCACCACAATCTCGTGCTAATCGTCTTTATTGTGCTTATAACATCGTCACACAGAACACGAAAGGTTTTTTTCTGGAAACGTCAAAGTTGGTACAGACGCCAGCACATCAAGCTACCCAAAACTGTCAAATTTTCCCAATCAACTTTGAACCTTAAACTTCAGCGATAAAGTTGAAAATCTATTAAATAAATTTGACAGATTGTAGTAGCTTGAAGTGCTGGCGTCTGTACATAATAGCTGGCGAAACTACAAGTCAACACATGTGTCCATGTGATGAGTACTTATGAAGAAGAACAGATTTTCTAAACTTATTTTTTCAATTCAAGTTATTGCACTACCAGCGACCGATATCTTACGATATGATAGATGCATGGTTATAATTACATAGGTAAGTATACATAATGTAGATGTTATTTACACAATACTTGAGAAGTTAAACGTTCAAACAACATAATTTACTTATGCAAACGCAACTTCAGCCACATACTTCGGCCGTAGTATTATTATTATCTGTGCTTCAGCCTACCTACTGTGTTAGGAAACTGGAACTCAATCTAACTTAATAATGTAATGTAGGCATTATGTAGGTACCTAAACTAGTTTCTATGAAAGCCATTATTATTATCCTATGCCACTAAATACTTGAACAACATCTTCCGATAAAGCACAGGCACGTTCACGGCGTAAAGTACGTTGCGCAGGCAATAGTGACAGGCGTTTGGGTATCAGTCAGATTATTATTTAATCATAGGAGTAAAGTCGTAAAGTAGTACATTTATTATTCAACTAATTATCTGTCCACATTACACACTTATATTGGGAAGGTCAGGGTCACTAAAACCGATCTATCGAAATTAATAAATAATATTGCTACTCACCTAATTACCTAGAGGAGGGGTCAAATAAGTTTAAAAGCGGCCAAGTGCGAGTCGTACTCGCCCATGAAGGGTTCCGTAGCAGCAAGTAACATTGAATGATAGGTAAATTGCGGTTTACGATTTTTGACGTATTAAAAAAAACTACTTGCTAGATCTCGTTCAAACCAATTTTCGGTTGAAGTTTACATGGTAATGTATATCATATATTTTTTTTAGTTTTATCATTCTCTTATTTTAGAAGTTACGGGGGGGGGGACACACATTTTACCACTTTGGAAGTATCTCTCGCGCAAACTATTCAGTTTAGAAAAAAATGATATTAGAAACCTCAATATCATTTTTGAAGACCTATCCATAGATACCCCACACGTATGGGATTGATGAAAATTTTTTTTTGAGTTTCAGTTCTAAGTATGGGGAACTCCAAAATTATTTGTTTTTTTTCTATTTTTGTGTAAAAATCTTAATGCGGTTCACAGAATACACCTACTTGCCAAGTTTCAACAGCATAGCCCTTATAGTTTCGGAAAAAAGTGGCTGTGACATACGGACGGACAGACAGACAGACAGACAGACAGACATGACGAATCTATAAGGGTTCCGTTTTTTGCCATTTGGCAACGGAACCCTAAAAATGAACGAAAGTAAGTAATTGAATTAAAATACGGTTCGAAACAAACAAAACTCAGACATTCTAGAAATTACGATAATGCTGCACGTTCTTAGACTCTCAATACTGGATTCTGGAACCATTTTAAAAAGGTCTGAGTTTGAGGATTTTTTGGGAACTTTTTTCTCAACATAACGCCTAATTTCACGCAGGGTTAAGCAGGTAAAGGTACACCACCTTTCGCTAGTTATGTTTAAGTTCAAAGCCCAAATCTAAACCAGTACCCTAATTGCATAACTTTGTTTCATTTTGACAGTTCAACAACATTCATTGCGTTATTTACGTTGTTGAGCAGATTTTTTTTTCTAACTTATGAAGCAATGGATTAGCAATCTGTTTCAAATCGAAACAGATTGTGTTGTATTACACAATTAGGGTACTGGACTCCACTGATCCTGATGATTGATCTCAAATCAAAAACGTAGAGGTATTCTATTGTAAAAAAAACGGCCAAGTGCGAGTCGTACTCGCCCATGAAGGGTTCCGTAGCAGCAAGTAACGATAAGTTTACGATTTATGACGTATTAAAAAAAAACTACTTGCTAGATCTCGTTCAAACCAATTTTCGGTGGAAGTTTACATAGTAATGTACATTATATATTTTTTTTAGTTTTATCATTCTCTTATTTTAGAAGTTACAGGGGGGGGGACACACATTTTACCACTTTGGAAGTGTCTCTCGCACAAAATATTAAGTTTAGAAAAAAATGATATTAGAAACCTCAATATCATTTTTGAAGACCTATCCATAGATACCCCACACGTATGGGATTGATGAAAAAAAAAATTTTGAGTTTCAGTTCTAAGTATGGGGAACTCCAAAACTATTTGTTTTTTTTCTATTTTTGTGTGAAAATCTTAATGCGGTTCACAGAATACATCTACTTACCAAATTTCAACAGCATAGCTCTTATAGTTTCGGAAAAAAGTGGCTGTGACATACGGACGGACAGACAGACAGACAGACAGACAGACAGACAGACAGACAGACAGATAGACAGACAGACAGACAGACAGACAGACATGACGAATCTATAAGGGTTCCGTTTTTTAACGGAACCCTAAAAAGGCTCCTTAAACTAGTGTTGGAACTGTTTTACAAAAAATAAAAGGAATTAAAAACATAATTCAAATGCAGTTTTATATTTTTATTTCAGTAATTTTCTAAATAATTTACACACTAAATGCCTTAACCTAAACTATATTGCATCTATTCTATTTCTATGACTCCTCCAACTTTGCTGAGGGCTTCCTTTAGTTTCTCCGCCTCATCTTTGGACACGTCAGCCTTCACAACGGTGGGTACGCTTTCAACAAACTTCTTTGCTTGCACAAGATTGAATCCTTCTAGAAGACTCTTTACTTCTTTGATGAGTGCCACTTTCTGTTTATCGTCGAACTTTGTTAGTTTGACCTGAAAATTCAATATAATAGGTGTAATTGATGTAAGAGAATATAGACAAATATATTATAAGTCATCCATAGCACAGGTTTTATTGCTCTACAGACAATTTAAGGAGTTTTAAATACTTACAGTGAAGCTAGTCTTCACAGCTTTAGGGGCAGCATCTTCCTCATCCTGAACAGCAGGGGCGGCCATAGCAAAGCCCCCCATTGGCATAACAGGAGCGTCAGGAAGATTCAGCCTCTTCTTTAAGACTTGACTAAGTTCAGATACTTCAAGGAGGTTTAAGTTGGTGATTTCAGAGACAATCTTTTCAATTTTTGGGGAGACGGGTTTGTCTACGCCCTCTGGTACCGGTATGGACAGAGGAGAGGCTGCTTGAGTTACCTCTTGGCGAAGGATCGCACTGAAATATGATATAGTGTTAGGTACTGAAGAATCATATTACATATATAAAATGCACAAGATCTTTAAAAGTAAAACAAACTGAACTCTTCTTTCATATATTTTAGTAACGGCCACCTAATAAAATTATAAAACGAGTGATGGTTAAGTTTGATAACCTATTTTTTATGAGACTGTTATTATCTTCTTACCATCGTGAAAAAGAACGCCACTGAAGGGGAAGGCTTTTGATAATTCTTATGCCATTCATTTTTGTTAATAACTTGATTTTACTTCTTCAATAAAAATACTTTTTTGCTTTTAGGTTAGGAATAGAGTATTAACACTTTGACAGTATTGACACTTGAAGGCCGCATTCCGACTTACGCCAAAAGTGATAATATCGCGAATCCGACCAAAGTCCAAAGTCACAATTAATACTCAAAAACTCTTATATTTTGTGACTATTAAATTTGGTTGGATTCGCGATATTATCACTTTTATCGTAACTCGGAATGCGGCCGAAATCTTGAATCTTGATTTGACAGTCAAACATAGACAAGTGAAAATATTTCGTTCAGTAAATCACTAATGTTGGAATACACTTTTAGTAAAACTACTGTTTACTGAAAGATAAGCGAATTTCATAAACGTTAAAGATTTTATTTGAATCAATCTGTTTGAAGATCCTCGGTTGATCATCAAACAAAGGCCGCATTCCGACTTACGTTAAAAGTGATAATTTCGCGAATCCAACCAAATTTAATAAGTCACAAAATATAAGGGTTATTGAGTAATAATTGTGACTTTAGACTTTGGTCAGATTCGCGATATAATCACTTTTGGCGTAACTCGGAATGCGGCCCTAGTAGCATATTCATTTACTTTTGTTTTGTGTGTTTTTTCAAACACCATTTATTTTATTTTATTGAATGCTGTAGAATGGTAGTAGACCATGGTCCTGAACAACGTTTGTTCTTGCAAAACTGTGATTCAAATTTCATGGCAAAACCACATTTTATTCATCATTGCCTTTTGGAATTTATTGGTAAAATGAGAATTTTGTGGGGAAAATGACCTGCATTTTAATACAAAAATGGATTGAACTGATGTCAATAATGCATTTTATTCAAAAATAGTCGATTAATAGCGCGTGATTTGAACAGGACATCCTTAGCCATACATAAACCCTTGACATAAATTATGACAACTGACAACGACTTGTAAAAAGGGTTACAAGTTCTCTAATGAAAGATACCATAAAAGTGCGATAATAAACAGATGATAAAGATGAAGAGAACATTCAAACTAAATTGTAGACACATTACTTCCCTTTTTAGCTTTATTAGACTACATACAGTGCTTATTAAAAAAGTGTGAGGTTCCTAGGAAATCTTTTATTAATAAAATTGAATAAACATTTGCCGATAATCGTGGAACACAGGACCGAGTATCGACAGTTGGCAATACCAGACATGTCCGCGACTTTGCGATGTCAATATTTTGTTTACCATGAAAATGTACCTAGAAATTGTGTTTTTCAAGTTTTTCAATTTTTCTGTTATAATTTTGACGTGTTAGCGAATTCTTAACATTATAATAAATACAGTGTTCTGTGGCAGATAGTGGTAATTAGATTTGAAAACAATATGTATTGAAAAAAAAAACAGAATTAAATGGGATTTGATTAAAACTTCGATCAGCTGTTTTCTGTTTTCCGAGGTAAGTTCGCTAATTCTTAAAAAAAAAAACTATGTCAAATCATTTATTTCAAATAAATAGGCCTTTGTATGGCACTTTTGAAATTGAGTCGCTCCTTTCAAAAGGTGGTTTTCGTATGCAGAAGAAAGGGCAAGAAACTCTGCCGTCAGCCCACGTTCGCACGGATTTTAACGCGCACTGAATTTTCTACTCTCGGTGTTGAGCCGAGCGTTGAGAATCCAACAGATTACGTCCCAGGGCGTTGAAAAACACACTGTTGGATTTTCAACTCTCGGCGCTAAGCAGAGCGTCGAAAACCCAGTGCACGAAAAAAAAAATCGCCACTGGAAAAAAACGCCCATGCGTTTAGCCTTTTAAAATGTTTTACAATATTTTGTATAGGTTCATTAGTTAAATAATTATATGTGAAGACGATGCACCTAGAATAAAATTACTATACCAAAATAGGTAAAAATTAAGCAAAACAGATAAATTAAATAAGTGATAGATACATGGTGCTCACATATTTACAAGCATTGTAAAGGTAGACGATTTTCCAAAAAAAAAAAAATCTTTTAATAAGTCAGTGTGTGAGGAAGTAATCACAGAATGATAATAAATTATACAATTAAATTTGCAACCAGTTTGATTTTGTCTAGATTATCCTATGGAGCAGGACCAGCGTGTTTCCAAGCATTCTTATCTTGGATATAATCCTCTAATTTGTAATATATGCTTCTTTACAAAGTGTACTTTTAATATGAGTTTTAAATTTTCTTTAATTGCAATATATCACAAGGTATTTTGTTTTAACATTTAACACAGTACCCCATAAAAGATGTGTAGGTACTTTAGATAATCTGAAAAATGGTTGATCTATTTTATCTTTATTTCTAGTATTACAATTTATTATGTCTATCACTTATTTTATAAAAAAATATGTAGATTTTTTAATGTACAGTGGGCTGCATCAATTGGGTACCCTAGTTGTATTAAAATTTTAACACAACTGGTGTACTTACCCAATTGATGCAGCCCACCGTACATAATATTTTCTGAAATAAATTGGCAAGGTACTGTCATTATATAAATCGTTTTAAATAGTTCCCTGAGAGATTTGCGATGATTTATCTTAGCAAATAATAACTTAAGAACTAGCCCTAACATCAAAACCGCATTTCAGGAAATATATGAAATATGTAATTAACTTTTCACCATCAAGCTTCTTAAACTGCAATTAAAGGATATCTACGTTATTTATGTAGGTTATTTTTGCAAGGGAATGGTCAACACACTAGTCATCAGTGGTGCCGATTCCCTTGGTCACAAACTAAACTAAATTTAAGTTCAGTGCATCTTTTTCTTTCTGTTTCATTAAGAAAAGGACAGAAGATAAATTTTAGTTTAGTCCTGTCAAATTAATCAGCGCCTGTCACTACTCCATACAAGTTTAGACGTGATTAAAAACTTGCCGACTAAAATTACGTCAATGGTGCCGATTCTCTTGTACAGACGCCAGCACATCAAGCTACCCGAAACTGTCAAATTTTCCCAATCAACTTTGAACCTTATTCCTCGGTGTTATAGTTGAAAATCTATTAAATAAATTTGACAGTTTGCAGTAGCTTGATGTGCTGGCGTCTGTACACCGAACTAAACTAACTAAACTATCACTAAAATTCCTACTTTTGACTATGAAAATTTAGAGAATTTATTTTGCAGAATAGCTTTATTCTGCAAAATAAATTCTCTAAATTTAAAAATAATTTTGACACATCTAAATTGAATTTGACAATCGCGACTCCACACGTGATACCTAACCACGTGATCTTTTTAGAGCCGGAGGCGCGCAGGGGGGGGCAGCCTCGACGTGTTTTATATGGATTTTTCACTTTTTGTATGGAAAATAAGAAAAAATATTACCTACATGTAGAGTGTTAGGGGTTTAAGGGTTTTATAAAGGGTTTCGAAATTTTCATTATTTTTGCGATTGGACACACCGTTTTGGAGATACAAGCAAAAGAAAAAAAAAAAATTGTACTGTTTTTTCATCTGAAGTCGAGGTGTTGGTGTGAATTTTAGTTCATGACAACCAATTTTATTCCACATGTTTTTAGTTGCGATTAAAAATAGTCATATTTAGTTAGAAAATCTAAATTTTAGGTTAAAAACGTCAAATTCAGAATAGCAAAATTGCCATTTTCCACTAAACTAATATCTCAGTGCCATCTTAGTGCTGTCAAACTAAAATTTAGTTAAGTTGTGTCGCTTTAGTCTATTTCAGAACGGGAAATCGTCGTTTGACAGGAATAAACTAAATTTTAGTGATTTTTAGTTTAGTTTAGAGGCATTTGTGACAAGAGAATCGGCACCAATTTACGTCAAACGCTGATTAATTTGACAGGACTAAACTAAAATTTATCTTCTGTCCTTTTCTTAATGAAGTAGAAAGAAAAAGATGCACTGAACTTAAATTTAGTTTAGTTTGTGAACAAGAGAATCGGCACCAATGTCTGCCAATTATAATGATGATTATTAGCAAAGTCCCTAAATAAAAGCAGTCTATGAGATTCTAAAGCAAAAATCTAAATGATTAAAACTTCTTTTTATTTTCATTCAAATAAATTGGTATTTATAAAACAAATAAAATTGGTAATTCAGAGAAAACTGCGCTGCGATGCTCCAAGGTATTTCACCGAGCATTGAAATATATACCTTATTTCGATTGGGTAAGTATTCAATTCAATTGATAAAAAATCCTCTTCCGGCCCTCCCGCCAGTCTGCGCAGGCCAGATCCGTATCGAATGTTTGTGCATGTGCATGAATAAATGATTGAATGTGTGTAATTAAACGGGGCGGCAAAATATCCAATGTCGCGCCCTTACGCTCCTAACCGCCGCAGGAGACGCCCTAGGCGTCGGGAATCGCAAGCCGATTTCCGGCCACCGTAGGCGCGGGCTTGCGGACGGTGAGCAATGGGTAGCTCGCCGTCCGATAAGGGCCAGGGCGGATCGACGGTGCGTTGTGTTCCAAGCGCGCATTTTTTTTTTTTGGGTTGGGAATTTTCAAATAACTTCTCCTGCTCTGGGCGGAGCGGGAGGGCGTGTCAGACTCTTATTGACTAAAACCCACCCGTGTTCCTTCAGTTGCCATGTTGCCAGGGGCCACGGTATCCCTTTCGTACAAACACCGCGCCTCAAAGAGATGTCAGCAGAACTGACGGGGTCCGCTAGGGTCGATGCCTGCTGGGGTCGCGGGAAAGTGGAAGCTGGGAAGAAGTAGTGGCGCAACAAACTCCTCAGCAGCACAGCTGTCTGTAAAGTTACGCAACAATATGCTTAGTACTGTAAACCTACATAGACCTATACTCCATTTGAAATAAGATTAGACATTTAAACAAACCTTTTTTTCAGTCCGTTCAACCGATTTTGACTTCTATACCGTAGGCATAAGGATGACATTAAAAGCAAAAATGTGGGTACAATACCAACTGTTTACTGTATTTGCTATTTGTCATGCCACTAACGCAATAGAAGTCAAAATCGATTGAACGGACTGTAAAAAAGGTTTATTTAAATGTCTAATCTTATTTCAAATGGAGTATAGATGCCTACATCGTGGTTCTAATATCTAGGTACCTACTAGTGATGTGCCGGATCGTTAAAAAAGATCCGCGGATACGGATACGGATACGGAACATAAGGGTCTAGATCCGCGAATACGGATACGGATCTCAACTTTCTTCAGGTTCAGCAGGAATTATTTATTATCCTCATCGTAATTTACTTTTGGGGGACAAAGCTGCCAAGTTACTCTTTTTGAAATATAATTTACCATTACTCGTAGTACAAATATTAGAGGTTTGATCTCACTACAAAGATAGTTTAATTACTACCTACTTGAATTAATTAAATATGTGTTTTTTTTTTACTAATTTCAATTGAAGTTAACAGTAGGTATTTCATTGGTACATATCTTTAAAATTTCATATACGTAATGAAATGTATTAATATAAAAGATCCGTTCAAGATCCGCCAAAAAGTAACGGATACGGATCTGTTTTCTCCCTCGGATATCCGCGGATACGGATATCCGGCACATCACTAGTACCTATATCTGTGGGCACAATTGAACAACAGGATTAAACAAAGTAAAACCTACAATAAACGGTTTATCACGCGAAAAATCATCTTAATGCAGTTGCAAGAAAAGCAAATTTACAGCTTTGTTTAAATAAAAAATAAAGTTTAATAAAAAATTGTAACCCGACCACGGGAAAATAAAAATGATCTAAAAAGTACGAAACAAGCAAATATTTCAGACAGAAATCAAGACATAGGTACAAAAATGGTCAAGGTAAAGCCGTGGTCGCATGCCTGTATACCATGTGGGTGCCAGGAACACCTACAAAATTATAATGGCATGCGACGACGGCTTTACCTTGACCATTTTTGTACCTATGTCTTGATTTCTGTCTGAAATATTTGCTTGTTTCGTACTTTTTAGATCATTTTTATTTTCCCGTGGTCGGGTTACAATTTTTTATTAAACTTTATTTTTTATTTTATACTTTTCCGTTTTTACACTTGCTAAACGTTACAACAACGCCGCGCGCAACGTCTCACTGAAAATTGAATTTACAACGAGAACATTTTCGCGCGATGATTTTGTACGATTTCAAATGTCGACTAAAACCAAAATAATCATTTGAAAGACTTCGAATGATGTTCATAGACAAAAGCCCATCTAAAGCGACTGTTTTCCGCTGGTTCAACGAATTTAAGCGTGGTCAAGTAACTTTGGCGGACGAAGAAAGAAGTGGCCGTCATAGCCCTATGGCTATGACGGCTGTTACATAAGAAAACGTGCTGGCTGTGAAAAATTTAATTTTAGAGAATAGGTGAATTACATATGAAGAGATTCAGCAAATACTGCAGATTGGATCGGGAAGTGTACATGAAATTCTACACGGGCATCTTCAGGTAAAGAAGATAGTTTCACGCTGATTACCACACAATCTAACGCAGAAGGAGGTTCGGGTAGAATGGTGCCGAGACATGATAGCAAAATTTGAAGCAGGCTCGTCTCGGCGCGTTTACGATTTCATTACGGGTGATGAATCATGGATTTGTCATTTTTGTTCCCCAAAATAAAAAATCAACTCAAGGGAAAACAGGGATTAAAGAGGTGTCTGATGTGGACTGGAAAATGTGTAATGAAAATTGGTTAAGACGCATGAAACTGTGTATAGACGCCAATGGAGAGTTATTTGAAAAGATTTAATGAATAAAATATAACCTGTAGTAGATTTCTTTTTATTACCTATTGCAAAAATTTCTGAGTGCCCCGTGTATAAATATTAATATTTCGTTGTACACAGTGCTACACATCAAGCTATAAATTTCCAGTATTAGCTGACCTCGCATTGTACGGAAATCCTTTACAATGCCAGATCAGCTTAAACTGGAAATGTATAGCTTGATGTGTAGCCGTGTGTACTTGTTTTTCTTCATAGAGGAATTGAGGATGGAATTACAAACCGTTTTTATTTATTAAGATTTGATTAACTGCACGTTGGTATCATCTTGCGATACAACGTAGCACAGTCTCACTTTTGCTTGTTTTTAACAATTTAAACATATTTATTTACTTTGAAAGTATAACATTATTTACATATTTGTAATGTGCTCGTCAAGACCTTTCTTTTGGTACCAAACATGTCATAATCATATCATTTTAATTTTTTTCGAGGTTAGAAATTTACGTGTAAAATCCACCATATTAAATTTAGGGAAAATTTATATAGCCTATGTCACCCGGACTATTATTACGAATCTATTGATACCTCATTCATCAAAATCGGTTCAGTAGTTTAGGCGCTATGGTGGAACACACGTAAAAGCAAACATACACACATACATACAAACATATAAACATACATACATAGACTGCTAAAATCATAACCCTTCCTTTTGGCTTTGCCGTAGTCGGGTAAATAGGCACTGGGTTTGCATAACGGGTCGGATCTAGGTCATTAGTAGCTTTGGTACCACCATCCGATAGAATTTATCTGTCGAGTCGAAATATAAAACAATATAATTAAATCAAAAAAGTAGTAGTGGTAGCGTTTTTAGGGTTCCGTAGTAAACAAGGAACCCATATAGTTTCGCCATGTCCGTCCGTCTGTCTGTCCGCGGCTTAGCTCAGAGACTGTTAGTACTAGAAAGCTGTAATTTGGCATGGGTATACATACATATTAATCACGCCGACAAAGTCAAAAAAAAATAAAAATAACTTATCTCCCCTACACGTAAAGTAGGGATGTTTTTTTTCTCATCTATCCATTGGTGTTGGAAAGTTCGTTCAAAAATATTGTGAGTTTGTAAATTTTGGATTTTGGGATCCTTTTGCGAAATATTAGGCTTTAACAAATTTTTGTTAGAGTCAAGTGTCTTCCCCCCCAGATAAATGGTTGGTTTTAGATATATGACAAAATTCACAGCAGTAGTATTTATAACGAAATTAAAAGGAAAACTATCACAGCTAAGTAGGCTCTACAAGTTAACGAGTAATATAATAATCGACCAACTTACATTTGCATTTGCAAAAACATGTTCTCCCATACATTCCGTATGGCAGAACATGTTTATCAACTACAATGTTATGTTTGTTCTTGGGATAAATTCATCCCAACTCCGACACGCACTTGATCGGTTTTTAATAGTAAAATAGTTCTGTAGTTTCTGCTTACTCCCACATGGGAAGAAGGCATGAGTTTATGTTTTGTGCCTGATTAATCGAAATAAGCTCTCCCCCTTTAATACTATGGGACTTAAACAAGGCGAAATTTGGGTTTTTCATACACCTTTTGCCTAGTGCCTATAGGTGCCTACCCCTTTGGGAATACAGGCGTGATGTTATGTTATTGTCATTGTAATAATCACTGTCCAGTAAATCGCTGAACAAGATTGCCCGTGACGTCATTTCAAGTTGCTCATCTCCTTACAAAATAAAACAGGGGTACCACAAGGGCGTATTCTTGAGCCACTAAAATATGATTTTCCTGCAATCAAAAATGTAATCAAAATCAAGAAAAGTAAGTATGTAAAAAGAGCTTTTCTCGAAAACTTTTTCAATTTTGTTGAAATTATCTTGAAACTTTTTTCGATTGGTTACGCAAACTAATATAAATCGTGATTGTAAGCTGTTTATTACTCAAGTAACTTTGCCAAGTCTCAAGTTTTAAAAGTCTTCCTTTTCAATTCAAAATAAATCTTACGAACTTGCTCTCACACAATTAACCTTTAGGAAAGTTTTTGAAACCATATTTTTCTTACTTTATTATTTTTTCCGTAAATACTTGTTTTTTTTTTTGTTTTTACCCTAACACAGGAAAGCCAAAAGCAGGGTTATTCATTGTAGGAGCCAATGGTTGTAGGCACCGTACATTATCACTTTGTTAATGTGGTTTAGTTATGGAGTACACAGAAAGAACCACAAGTTAAAGTGGTAGCGATAACTTCTCTTGAGAGTCTTGACTAGTGGTTAGTTCCACAATTATTGTCTGACTCGATGTGCACTGCTTAAGAGGCCGGCGACACGGCTCGCAACTACAAATCGAGATGTTTGCAAAATTCAATTCCAAGCACGTTGCGCTAGTGTGAGTGCCTGTCGGAGCGATATACACCTACAGTGAGCAATACTACCACGCACACATTGACAATTATTGCTTGACGCGATAGCACTACTAGCTTTCGAAAATTTATGATTAATTTGGATGTGCTCCGTAATACAAAAAATTATGAATGAAAACTTCCATTTTTTTTTCTATAATTTGTAACTTGATAACATAAACTATGCTTCTGCGGAAACAATATTACAAATATTGTTGTTTATAATACAGAAAAAACAATATGAAAACATGTCATTTAGGCTGTAAAAATGTACGAAATGCAATTCGCTTACACTTCATTTAAAGGTAAGTTTTTGGAAATAAAAAGACGTAGAAGCCCAGATAAATACTGTCTCAATCCGAATATCAACATAATATGGTGGAAATATGCTCAAATTGCAAATGATTTATGTATTACGTTTGTATGGACAATTCATGCGTCGCCGTAATCTTAAAACGTCATAATTACAAGTAGCATAATATTTGTGACGCACGACATCCAAGTAGGTTGCTGCGTTCGCAAAGTAAATGTACGGTTGATGAAACCGTACATTCGTTACTTTCAGCAGGTATTTTGTTTTTCATTTTTTCTCCCTGAAAATCCTTCCTAAGTTTTTAAGACTTCACACCAAAATTAACAGGGAGAGGAGCTCGTGGATAAGTACTAACAGCCGCACGGGTCGATCCACCAGGTTAGGCTACGCTTGCCAGGGTTGGTCCGGGGATGGGTGACCATTTCTACATACCTAGACTCCTCCGTGCCTCGGAAAGCACGTTAAGCCATTGGTCCTGGCTGTCATTCGTGGATCTTTGACAGTCGTTACGAGTCGTCAGAAGCCCGAAAGTCTGACAACCAGTCTTACCAAGGGGTATCGTATTACCTAGTTACTGACAAAACAGACAAAATAGACAAAATGACAGATAAACAATCACAATCTGTCATTTTGTCTATTCTTCCGTCGACAAAACTCGTTTCTACGGTGGTTATGCTACGCGTGCTGGGTGGAGCGGGAGGGCGTGTCAGACTCTTACTGACTAAAACCCACCCGTGTTCCTTCAGTTGCCATGTTGCCAGGGGCCACGATTTCCCTTTACCCCTGCGTTGAAATTTTTCGTCGGTTATTTTAAAAAAAATCTGCTGTTTCATATAAAAGTGCAATACCTACGCGGTCAAAATGTATGGAACAGCTCATTTTTTTTAAATAACCGACGAAAAATTTCAACGTAGGGGTTTCAGAATCATGTACTTACTGAATCCATGGTTTCAGTTGTCGCGTCGATGTCCCTGCCACCCCGTATAAGTTCTTTTATGTAATATGTTATTAGTGAATAAGTCGTTGGAGTACAAAAATAAATATATAAATAATACTTAGTCCTCACAAAGAACCAGACTTATACAATGGCTCACTAAACAAAACTAGAGGTTTACACAATCTAAATGTCAACCTGTCTGTTCCATAACACATTCAATAGAAACGTAGAATTAAATTGGCAATAATAACAAACACAAAACCTTGTTTCCAGCACCTAGGGAGGCATTCTGTTAGTGACAATGATGGGCCATCGATTTTATAGCCTGACTGCCTGACTAAGCTATAGGCTATTTATAACAATGTATTTCTAATAATTATTGAATAGGTACAGGTTATATTACAATTTATTCTAGCTACTGTCGATTGTCGTGAACTACTTACATAATATACAGGGTGGCAGGGACATTGACGCGCAACCTGTTACCATGGATTCAATTCATGATTCTGGACAGAGTTCCAGTTTTCACTTAGCAGTTTTCACTTCTGCCGACAGAAGTGAAAACTTGAACAATATCGCCTTGGTGGAAGAAAAATACTTGTATAAAATCGCTTTATTCGTTTGAAATCTCTTTGGGTGCAAAGGAAAAAACGGAACCCTTATAGGATCAATCGTGTGTCTGTCTGTTCGTCTGTCACATCTAATTTGCTCCGAATCTAATAGACCGATTTTGTGCCCCAAATACGGACGTGTAACGTTAGTATTAAATCAATTTTGAATATGGGGGTTACTTTTGGGGTGCAAATAAGAAAAAAAAAAAGTTTTGCTAACTGTACCGTCTGACGTATCAAATGAAAGGGCTTAAAATAACACGGTAAATCTCTCAATATTGTGCGTACAAACTTACATTTGCAGTTGAAATGTATGGGAGAACATGTTTTTCAACTACAATATTAAGTTTGTTCTTGGGATATATAAATCTCAACTACGGAACTCTTCATTGTGCATGGTCCGAAACGCACTTTAATCAGATCATACGTACCAACGTCGTACGTTGTATGTATCTGAAATCTTCTTCTCCCGGCTGTTTACTTGAGGTCCTAAGTCTGTACATTACAGCCACAAGCACAAGAATTCAAGGGACTATCAGGTAAACCGTCGCGTCGTCTTGTTTGCCCTTCCACATCCCATTGCAAGGCAGAGGCCTCTTCACATAAAGAGAAGCCATGAGCATTGATTGCTACTCTTGCTCAAGGCGGATTGGCGGCATTTACCGACATCATGGGCGTACCCCCTGGTGGGGCAAACTGGGGCATCTGCCCCACCCTGACTCGAAGCTAAAAATTTAAATTTAAATAAGTAACAAAATTAATTATTCATTAGGAAAAAATAAAAATTGGTTGCCTGTAAAGTCGGTATACGGGCGAAAGTTTTACGTGACAACGACTTTGAGTGGTAAAATAATTTTAATGTGAATATTCATTCGTATAGTAGGAAGAAGGATGAAATAATAGTAACAATTTAAAACATTTATTTATACAAAGAATTATATTTAAAACATTAATTTATACAAAGATATCCTATCTATCTAGCCTATCTCTCTCACTCTCTCTCTCTCGCTCTGTCTCTCTCGCTCTTAGGCGGGCTAACTGTGCTCGAGTGGAAGGGACGCGTGCCTTTCACTTTTTATGTCTGTCTCTCTCGCTCTTAGGCGGGCTAACCATGCCCGAGTGGAAGGGACGCGTGCCTCTCACTCGCTCTCATTGTGAGCGCATAACGTGAGCGGAGCGTAACGCAGTTTCTTGAAGTATCACCCGGCAAACCAATTTATAAGACGTTGTCACGTCAAAAATTACCGCGCGAAACAATGCAGTATCGATGAATGAACATGCGTAGTTATAGTTTTATCGAGAGAAATTCCTACTACTTATCATAGAGTTTATTTACTTCTGCCCCACCCGTAAACAAATGCTGGGTACGCCCATGACTAGGGTTGCCAACATTTCTTCGGTGAAATATAGGTAGTATTTTTCAAAATAAGCTATAAAAAATACAGTACACTTCAAAAAAATTTTATTTTATGGAAAAAGTTAAAAATTGTCAAAGATATATTTGTTACCATTTATTTTTATAAAAAACGATATTCTTTTTGCAATACATGCATCACAAACAAAATCATTGTCTCAAACAAAAGTGTCATAAATAGTCATAATGCTTTATTACATTAAATGTTTTAATTGATGTACTTAAATCAAAAGCTCATTTTTTAATGAGATACTACTTCTGTTTCTTTCTTCTCGTCATTTCGAATTCATAACCATAAATATCCTTTCTGTGAAGCCGAAGTGGCGGGATAAACATGATAACTTATTATCAGTATTTTTTAAAATATGCTGCCATTTTTGGTCTGTAGTTTTGTCAGTAAAGTTACTACATTCTTTTCTTTTGCAAAGATTACATTTAATATTGTTATTTTAGAGTAGTAGAGCGTTCATAAATTTTTTTAAGGGAAGGTTTGTTTGTTAATTTCGGTGTTGAAAATATAGTATTTTTGCGTACTATATAATTATTTCTTCAACAGTATATAGTACGCAGACTCGAAATATAGTACAATACTATATAGTGGTGAAGGGTGGGCGTTTTTGGGGGACTGTCTTATGTAATTTTGACGTTCGAAAAGTGCTAATTCTCAGCCTAGTTTGACTTTTGTATTTTTATATTTTTGAATTACAGTACGGTTGGCAACCCTACCCATGACCTACATCAAATTTTTCCATCAGTTTCTGTAACGGAGACTGATTGGAAGAGTAATCTGTTCTATATCTAGTCTAGTAGCCAAAACCAATCAAGCTAGTCTGGACTGGACTCTGCACCAGACTTAAAACTGATATAGTAGATTCAATCGAGAGGTTCGTGACGGCGATATTCAGTCATCACTTCATTGATATAATATCAACTAAGTAGGTACCTATTCCTGCATAACCTACTCTTACGTACAGTACCGACCAAAATTAATTATTTCATAATACTATAATTAATATCAGAGTACCTGGGCGACCGAGCTCTGCTCTGGTGAAAATAGAGATAATAATCCATGTACCTACTTATTCCATGCTGCCATGATAGTAGGTACTTACTAATTCCATGCTGCCATGTCATTATTCTAATGTCATTATTCTAATGTCATTATTCTAATGTCATTATTCTCATGTCATTATTCATTATCTTGTTCTAAACTTTGGGCGATCGTGCTCTGCTCGGGTGAAAATACGGAGAAAACGAATTTTCCCAGATGTAAGACCTAGCTAGATAGATTTTTGCCCCCAGAACCCCTATTTTGCAACTTTCATTGAAATTGTTAGATCCGTTTTCGAGAACGTGATTGCAAAATCACGTTCTCGAAAACGGCTCTAATGATTTTATATAATATTATATTTATACCCCTGTGCTTTCACGACTTGTATACCGACTTGGAAACCTTCTGTTAACCATCTGCCCTTGACCCATTCAACCCATTTTTCATCCCAATTTCAAATGAGGAGTTAGGTTTCCCGCAGCTCGACAACCGCTGGTCAGTTTACTTTCAAAGGTTGCTTAGTGTTCCATATTTGAATCGTAGAGTGTTCTATATTTCTAAGGTACGATTTTATTTGCAACTGAGTATTGCGGAGTGTCGCCCTCCCCTCAGTACACATTCGTCTCTCAAACCAGTGGCACGTGTTTTGGTTTACGGTAATCTCGATTTGAAATTGAACGAGTTTGTTGTGAGTATGAGTGAAAATGGTTTGCTTATTATGTTTTTAGTATTTATTCATGACGTAGATGGCTTGTGAGGATTATAATATGGTCAGTTTTATTGAGTCGTCGATCTTTAGTTTAATCAGTTGTTTTTTTTGTAACCGGAGCATCGTTGCATAGAGTTGTGTGTTCTCGCATTAGAAGCTTCAGCTACAAAGCTCATGTTTGCGATAGTGTTTACGGAAATAACTAGGATTGTTAATGTTGTAACAATCTTGTATAATACCTTGTTTGTTATGATTATGACTTTATGAGTCAAGATAAAGTTGTTTTCTGTTTAAAGAACTGTGCATTCAGAGTTTATGAAGTTTTGATTGTAGAGCAGCCATGTTAATTGATATGATGCAACCGTTTTATTACCTATTAATAAAACTTTTTTTTAAATATTATTCGATCGTTGAGAAATTAATTTGAATAAGCGTCTGATTTTGGTTTGGTCTCAACATTATAAAATTTTTTTTTCCCAATTTAAAGAGTTTAAGCTGAATTAGAATAAGTGCAATAATACTATTTGGAACTAAATTAAGTCTATTTGAATGAAACCGCAACGATTAATGAAAAAATCAAATTTTTACAAACCTTAGTAATACAATTTGTATGGTAGGTAGGTACTTAACGTCCTAGAAGTAGCTAATTGGATCAATATTTCAATTAGGGCTTGAACTGTATTCAAACCCTAATTGAAACTAGTTAGGATTCCTTATTTTCGTACCTACATTTTGCGCTAACTTTGATTTCTCTGCTTCATTGTTCTTGCAAGTCGACTCTAGTAGGCGCGATTTTCGAGCAAATTGTGAATGGGTTTTATTTGATTAAAACCTATTTAAATAAAGCATACAATTTAACATACGACCAATGATGACCTATTTGGATGATATTTTTCGAATAAATAAAATAAGAAAAAAAGTGTCCCTTAGAGCTTTATGTCTTCTACTGCCATAAGTACATCTCTATTAGCCGTCATCTCAGGGTCACCCCCTTAATATAGCTGTCGTGGCCAGATCTTAGAATTGATCATTTCATGAAATGATTGTGTTTCATGAAATGGCCAGCTAAAATTGATCATATCGTTCAAACGTCAACGTTTAATGATATGTCAGTCGATGTTTGGCCATATCATTAAGTAGGGTATCCATGCAAATTACTGGCATTCATTAACTTTCAGTAATCTGGGTCAATGGGTAAATAAAACATTATAGTCTTTATTCCAGAATTAAAAAAAATTGTGAATAAGATTTGAATAGTTAAATACTAACCTGTGAAATACGTTCCAAACTCTATGGTTAAGGTTGCGCTCGTTTTTCGAGTGAATTTCATAAAAGTCACGTAGCTTGGTATAATAACGATACTTCAATGCACTTTTATTCTTTTATTTGCACATTTATAATTGCTTTTCCAATCGAAATATCGTCCGCCTCCATGATGCACAACGAAAACAAAGCGACATCAACGCCTCTACCAGTGGATAATCTAACTATTTTACGATATGATCATCACAGAGTACTTTTTGATCACTAATGTTTGGCCACATCATGAAGTAGTCGTGCGTTTAACTGTTCATATCGTCAAACGTTGAGTATTCAATGATCTGGTCAGACCACATCATGATGTGGTCAGCAGTCGATGTTCTATTTTATGAAATGCAACCATTTCATGAAATGGTCGATCATTTCATGAAACGATCAATTCTAAGATCTGGGCACGACATGGCCATCAGCATTACTCGACTATTTGCGTTACGTACGACTGCTTATAAACACAATTTTCCAGGCGAATTGAGATCAGATTACGTAATAGGGATATTCTTCTCGTAAATCCTGAATCGTCAAATAGTGCTTTTAATTTGTTCCATAGCTCCAGCGTGGTTGTCACGTTTTTTATGTGTACGTACAACGCGCTATCTATAGTCATAGTAAGTTTCGCTTTGGTTCTCGCGTCATCTGCGGCTTCTAGTTTTTTCCCAGTATCTGGCTTGATGCAGTGTAGCATATCCTCTAGAACTAAAAAATTCTCCGTGGCGAAAATCCACTCACTGTAGTTTTCTCGGCCCTTCAGCTTCGGGACATTTATTAAATAGTTCGAAGCCATTCTTGCAAATCGTTACTACATCCACGAAACTTATTTTATTTAGTAAAAATAAAACTGAGAGCACTGGGCCCATAACCTATAAATCAAACTAGTCTTTTCATAGTAGAACAAACGAATGTATATTTTCAGAACAAGTACAAATCAAAATTAGAACAAACAGATGGCGTTACTTCTGTATTATTTTGATATAAAACTGACAAGCATCGACTTTGACATGGGTAATCCATCACTCGTTTCTTTTGCCTTCCGCTACTCTTATAGCCATCCACTCAAAACTTTTCTCACGACCTGTTTCTTGATCCTCTGCATCGCATGTCCGTAGCACATCTCCATCTTCTTTCATAATTCAGCCGAAACACGTCCACTGCGCCCTAAGAATCGCAACATCGACTGGTCCTATGATTCCCTCAAATTTCACCAGATCACCGGTCATCGGTTCCATAGTCGTGGCCGTCTAGCTAATGGTATTGTATGGTATGCCGCTAGTTGGCCGTTGCGACCAAGTGCGCGATTGGTATTGGTTTCTATAGTTTACCATCACCCTAATTGCGTAACTTATTTTCGTAAACGATTAAAACTATTTTTTTTCATTTTGACAGTTCAACAACATTCATTGCGTTATTTACGTTGTAGAGCAGATTTTTTTTTTCAAGTTATGAAGCAAGGGATTAGCAATCTGTTTCAAATCGAAACACATTGAGATTGATCGTGTATTACGCAAATAGGGTACTGGTCGCTGCGACTAGTGATGTTCAAATCCGCTAGAAACTATAGACGTGTTATAAGACTATGAAATATATTTTTCTAGCGCGTTATTTTATACGCTATCATTATAACACGTTGTTACAAAACTCGTCCACAGTCTCAATGCAGAGACGTTGTCATTTTATTTGCCAACACGCTAGATGAACTTAATGTTGCGCGGTGAATGTTATCTCACAACGCGCTGTACACGAAAGAATATAATATTTTTCTCATGAAGCGTTAGAAATCAATGCACATTTATGTGAAAAGTGTAAAAATTTTGATTGTCCAACTAAATCTGACTATTACTAATCGCGATTTACAAAAAAAACGTGTGGAATAAAATTGGTTGTCATGAACTTTAAATTCACACCAACACCTCGGACTTCAGGTGCAAAAACAGTACTATTTCTTTTTTTTCTTTTGCTTATATCTCGAAAACGGTGTGTCCAATCGCAAAAATAATGAAATTTTCAACCCTCTTTATAAAGCCCTTAAACCCCTTACATTCTACATGTAGGTAATATTTTTTCTTATTTTCCATACAAAAAGTGAAAAATTCCATATAAAACACGTCGAGGCCGCCCCCCTGCGCGCCTCTGGCTCTAAAAAGATTCATGTGGTTAGTATCACGTGTGGAGTCGCGATTGTCAAATTCGATTTACTTGTATTAAAATTATTTATAAATTTAGAGAATTTATTTTGCAAAATTACAGACGACGCGGGCCGACTGCCGCCCGAGTTCACCCGACGCGCTGTGCCAGACTATAAAACTTTATTGCTATCCCATTCTGGCTCCGCTGTGCACGTTTAGACTTTTAAACGTTTAGTTTGTTGAAGTAATATATTTCTAGCGCGAAGTCATAGTCGGTCTAGCAAACGCTAGATGCTTTGTACACATATCGTGTTATGTTTTGGCGCTATACGTTTTATTAACCACCACTAGCTGCGACCAATGGTCGTGATCGGGGCCGTCTAGTATGTGAGATTCCTTAACTTCGTTCGAGTTACTTTTCTGTGTCGACTCAAAGTTGGTTGACTTCAAGAACTGATTCGTGTTTTTCGGGCATATTACATATTTGAATTTGTTATTTTTGGACTAGGATTATTTACATAGTCGGTCTATGACTCCGTATTAGAATATGTAATGTGTCTGATTATGTCATAGTGATAGTGACGATTATGTAATATTTGTTTGGAATATTTATGGTCACCAAAAGCCAGAATAACAATAGACGAAAATAAAAATTTCTTATAAATACTTAAATGGATCTTTATCATTTATGGAAGAGATTTCCAAATTCCTTTCATTTGCCTATTTCATTCCGGTTTTTTCTCTTTCTTATACTTAAATCTGCAATGATAAAGTATCTTCGGTCTCCCCAACAGTATCAAAGGAATTCCGTCAGTTAAGCCTTTCGCAGAGCTCGCTTTAGGAGTTTGGACTCCCCAATTTGCGTCTGAACCCGGTTCTCCGCATTCCGTATCTAGTCTTCCGTTCCTTCAAGTCATCGGTATACATCGCATTATGAGATCATTAAAATGTCTATAACAGGTTCAAAGCTGTATTACCTCATTACAGGACTGAGGAAACACTTGAACAAAAAACATCACATTACTCATATCAAGTTTCCTCGTTTTCCATCGCATATGGATATAGTTTATACATACTTACAGTAATTGCATAACGTTATCACCTCGGGATTATGTCATGTAAGAATATGCTGCAGGTTTCAGGGTCATTCCGTTGCCACTGATTATTGTCTTCCTAGCTTTCTACACCTTTATCGAGATTAAATTTCCCAGTACTTTCTTCCCTGTACATTCTTTTGGCTTCAATACGTAACTGTTTTAAAACAGAAAATGAAATGAGGATTATTTTCATATTTTCTCGTCGTGTTGCGCAAACGTCTGGGTTGTTCAAGGACTTTCAAAGGGCGGTTTTGTAAAGTTTTTCAATGTTATTTGTTACGTCTGGTAATATTTCTCTAGACTTGGGATTTTGCGGGCTTCTACTCATTTAATTTGAACCCACGAAGCTGGTAAAGTATGGTTTTACTTTGCATTTAAAACACATTTATAATGCACTAGCGATCCGCCCCTGCTTCGTACGGTTTTTGCGACTTGACAAATATTATGCATAGTTTAATATAGATACTTATTAGATATGCCGTTCTTGATGTGATAACGTCTTATAAATCGATGAACGCCGGCTGCACGCACGAAAAAGTGTCACGTTCCGCCTGAGCCAAGCGTGTAAGCGAGAGCGCAGAACAAGCGATAGAGAGGCACGATCGGCCTAAGCGTTCGGCTTGTGACGTTATCACGTAAAATTATCGTCCGTAAACTGACTTTACAGACAACCAATTACTTCTTTTTTTCAAAAGTTTTTTGAAAGCCGCCTCAAAAACCGTTGCGTAGGTAGTTTAAACTATTAGTTTTATAAGAACAACAAGATCGTACAGACAGACACAAAAAGCGACTTTAATTAATAACATGCATGGCTATAGAGGATGGCTCAGTTTCATGTGCATTTTCTGCCCCCATCTCGCTACTTGACTTCTCCAGTCACGATTAAAGGCTTAATATTTTAAATCTTTGTTCAAAGGTATAATCCTCAATCGCCACAATGCTTGGTGGAAGCGTCCTTTGGTTCCGGCACGGCTTGCGCTTGCATGACAACCCGTCTTTACATTCTGCGCTAGAAGAAAAAGAGTTTCCCTTCTTTCCTATATTTATCTTCGATGGAGAAACTGCTGGTAAGTCTATTTCGATTTTGTAATTTTTTTTGCAGAAAGCTGAAGATAGTTTTCATTGAACAAACCACAAGAAAGGCGGACTTTGGGCAGAAATTGGTGCTATGGGAGAGAAGATAATGCAGAATAAGTACATTCTTTCCTACTATAAACGGCATTATTAGTATACTTAAACGACTTCGGGTAATTTTATTTGATGAAATAAAGAAACTTAATAGTTTTGAAAAGGAAATTTACATAATCATTGTAATTATGTAATAGGATAGATCTCGAGAAAACACGTCAAAATCCAACATATTCAAGAAACATAGAGAATTTCTACAAGTATTGTCACAGGACAGAATGTAACTAGGCCAACGAATCTATTTCATATATTGTCCTAGATTTATATCTAGATAACCATAATAGTAAGTATTATCATCGCCACAGATGAATACAGATGGTTCACTCCGCAAAATCATTTAAATAAAAAAGCGACTCTTGCCACGACACAATAAAGCGCAATTCAGGTCGTATAGCTCTAATTACCTAGGTACAGTTATATTCACCTAGAAGTTGCCTCTCATTCATTGGGAACCGCAGGCCGATTTCCGGCCACCGTAGGCGCGGGCTTGTGGACGGTAAGGACCAAGCCCCGGTCGACGGCGCGTTGTGTTCCACGCGCGCCTCAAAGAGATGTCAGCAGGGCTGACGGGGTCCGCTAGGGCCGATGCCTGCCGGGGTAGCGGGAAAGTCCGAAAGGGATACCGTGACCCCTGGCAACATACAGGCAACTGAAGGAACACGGGGGGGTTTTAGTCAGGAGTTTGACACGCCCTCCCGCTCCACTCAGAGCGGGAGAAGTTATTTAATAATTTCCCACACAAAAAGAATAATTAAAGAGATAATTGTTCATCTTAGTTGTAGTTCAAACCGGAATCAACCCTTTGCTAGCTACGCCACCTTCGAAAAGCATATTGTAAGCGAATTGAAGGAATTTCTTTGGCATTTCCAAAATCTTTCTTTATTCCATCGAGTTTTGAAACACGTGCCTAAATGATTATGTAACCACTAACCAGTACTTAGACAGCAACCCCTATTCAATTATTTTAAAAAAACTTGGTTCGTCATCCGAATAAAGCCTTGTGCTGACCGGCGCGACGCGACTCTAACAAAACAACTTCAAAACAAACTTCACGGTAGAAAAATTACCGGTGTCGCATCGCGCCAATCTGCACGAGGCTTAAATGGGCAAAGTTGACTATAATTTTATAGAAGTAAAAATAATGATCAGCATAATTGAGGATTTCAGAATACTTCGGCCACTGGGGTCGTACTTCGAATAATATAAGTGTACGACGGAATAATCTGTACACTTCGTTCAAGCGTACGAATGATAGTTCTGTACACTTGTGATGATGGAAACCCGGGGATGATGAATTAAACCGCCCGTGTTGAGTGTGGTAAAATCACTGATTTATTTTACTTAGCCAGTTTACTAAATGATCGCGCGTATACAAACGCTGATGCAGCTTAACCTACTTAATGTTACGAAATGTGCGGGTTCACTGTACAATAAGCATCCTAAGGCTGACTAGTACCCTAATTGCGTAACTCATTTTCATAAACAATTTCGCGAAATTTGTTTCATTTTGACATTTCAACAACATTCATTGCGTTATTTACGTTGTTGAGCAGATTTTTTTTCTAACTTATGAAGCAATGGATTAGCAATCTGTTTCAAATCGAAACAAATTGTGATTGTGTTGTATTACGCAATTAGGGTTTAGGACAGTGATCGGCAAACTCATTCAATAGAGCCAAATCAATACTACTTATAACGACTAAGATTTCTTATGAGAGCCAATCCTTTCTGTTTGTCCAAACTGTCTCAATACACCTTTCTTAATCCTTAAAACTCCCATCCTCTTTCACTCCACAAAGCTTCCTAAAAATAATTTGCCTTAATCCTTTCAAGTAGGATGCCTTCATCATCCTCATCATCATATCGGCTGACAATAATATCATGAAGGCATCTTAATTATTAACAAGTGATCTTTGTTTTTTTTTTTAATGTAGGTACAGTAAATGCTTAATTTTCGATGTCCTGTTAATTTTTGGTGAAAATACTTTGGAAATAAATCTTTGAAATTAATATAGGTAGTTTGAATTTTGAATAAAGCTTGATATTTGGTTTTAATGACCGAAACCCCGACCCCCGCGCGTATCTACGCTCGCACTCATCGACATTTCGACGGCCCCCACGTATACTATCGAAATTACAAAAAAGCCATTTTCGTTTTATTGCACTAATAGCAAGTAGAGATAAAGATGTATGATTTTATATAAAAATTATGTACTAATTTTATACCCTCAATTGTTTTTCAATTGAACAAAATTCAAATTGGCATATTCGGTAAAAAGTAACCAGCAGTAACCAAGTAAACTATCGAATGTCTAATATTAGAAAAAGTATAATCATTATCAAAAACTATAGTAGCCAGTATAAAACAGTAAAATTTTCCACTTTAGATACATCGGTAATATAAAATTTTCGAATTTCATGTTCGACAAAAATCTAAATCTAAACTTAGAATCGCTCTCCTGTAAAGTAGAGGTTTTGCAGTTTCGATACTTTTACGTGGTGGCCGTCGATTTGTACAGAGCCGCACTTTTCAAACTTCTTCGCACGGCTCTCGAGCCGCGGTTTGCCGACCACTAGACTAGGACATCGAGATGGTGACATAAGAGCTCTGTTTCAGGGTTGTAACGGATGTCATATAACGGATGAGGATGCGGATGAGGATATCGAGATAATCGGGTTTGAGGATGCGGATGAGGATACGGATATTGGAAAATTCCTTATTGAGGATGCGGATGAGGGTGCGGATGCAGATGTCGTCCAAAAAATAGCCCTTGTTTTTTATAGTATTTTTATTTGTATAGGTTGTAGGTAATTATTTGGTAGGTAAAAAAAATTGAATTTTAAAGTTGTTAATATTCACCGAGAGGAGGCCTGTGTCCCAGCAGTGGGAACATTATAGGCTGATTATGATATATGATGATGAAATTTGGTAACTGAAATTTCAAATTGTGGAGTCAAATGCACAACTTTAATATTCAAAATTAAGTAAAGGTAAATTATATTTGATAAAAAGTAACTGGCAGGCCGTTTCGCCTTCTAAGCGGTTTCTAAGTTCATCATAAATAAGGGCCTGCTCCACAAAATAATTGTTCGCTCGGGATACTTGCCAGTGGCGGTGATAAAAAAAATCGAATGATTTTATACCCAATAAGCCGACGTAAACACAGAAGTCATATTATAATCTCGGCGGGATTTTATCGCGCACTGGATTTTCAACTCTCGGTGTTAAGCCTAACGTTGAGAATCCAATGCGCTGGGACGCACTCTCGTCCCAGCGCGTAGAAAAAACATCCTCGTGGAAATTATGAGGATGCGGATGAGGATGCGGAGCTTTTAAAATCAAAAGTTGAGGATGCGGATGTTTTGCGGATATCAAAATTTATGCGGATGCTCCGCAGTTGCGGATGCGGATACGGATATCCGTTACAACCCTGCTCTGTTTCACAGTGACTCAAAGGTGTTATGATATTAAAATGGTTACCATCTCTTATCCCTAATCATAAAGTTGAACAATGAATTTGCAAATGAGGCTAAATTGTTATATTGCAATCTTTCCGATTTTCATAGCAATGACAAATCATGTAGGTACCATTCAGTACCATTAAACTTTCTCACGTGCAGTTCGATTAAAAGAACTGAAGTGGACATAAGTCGACGTCGGATATTTATTATGTGAGAATCTTTTGACAATTTTGCTGCCAATTAGTCAAAAATATGTCAAGTATAATAATTATGACAGGGAACGATTACGGTATACGAAGAACCTGCACCGCTCCCTTGGCAGTTGCTTTGAAGGCTCGTTTTCATTGGGTTTCCGTACGCTTTTTACCCACCGATGAATTTCATTGGTCGCTACGCCCACTACGGGGATTCCCCGCAGACGGTGTAACGACCGTGTTATCGAGCTACGACTTACATTAGTTATAATGCCGGGGCCACACCAACGGGAAACACCGTTGATTATCACGATGATAGACTTTATTCCGACGGGTTAAGGTCCATCATCGTGAAAATTAACGACGTTTCCCGTTGGTGTGGCCCAAGCATTACTACGTCTTCGGGGAGTTCCCGCATGCTGTATATCGACCAAGTACTAATGAAAATGAGCCATGAGTGACAGAGACTACTCTAGACAAAGTTGATATTTTTCTGAAACTTGATGTGCCATATTAAGCCGCATAGGTACTCTAAAAGACCTTATATTGTTTAACAGGTACAAAAGTGGTTGGCTACAATCGTATGCGGTATCTCCTGGAAGCTCTTGAGGACCTGGACAGCCAACTTAAGAAGCATGGCGGCAGACTGATTATGATAAAGGGAAAACCCAACGTCGTGTTTAGGAGACTTTGGGAGGAGTTCGGTAAGCGTTGAACTTTTAATCGTTTCCTTCTTAAGTTCAGCAACCCTCGGTGCACGAATCCGTCTCATAATTTCCTGGTGTTTGTTCGAGAATGGTAACTGTTGGAATTTTGAAATCGTTTACTCTTTTCTTTTGGAAATTGTGTAGGCTGTAGCGTATGAAGCCTTTGAAAGACAAAGTTTTTTTTACACAATTATTGTTTTTTCCCTCAACTTTTGACTTTTCTGTTTCTCTTCCCGTTTCAAATTGAAATATATAATAATAAATAAATAAAAATAAAAAAGCCTTTTATTCCTTGCATTTTACAGGTTTAACTTATATCTAGTATGTAAATTGTTTGGTTAGTTAACTTAGATTAATTGTTAGTTTTATTAATTTCTATTATAATATCTATTTTTCTAATTTATGCAAGAACCCCCTGGTAGGGTGAAGGCTTCCTCCAAAGATGCCCATTTGTGTCTGTCCTGTGCAATTTGTCTCCAGTTTGGGCAAGCTGTTCTTCTGATCTCATCCTCCCATCGTGTCAGCGGTCTCCCTCTGCCTCTTTTACCTTGTGGGCCTCTCCATTGGGTTACTTTTACGGTCAAATTGAAATACCAGTCTAATATTCTGCCGTCATACGTTGAATGGCCGTAATTAACATTCTTATCAAAAAAAAAAAAAAACAAGTACAGGGCTGGATACAGCAATAAGCTCTCTATATTACTGTCTATACGGTGATACTGACAAACTGCTTTTAATTCTTAGCCGCAGATACATACTGTTAAAGTTAAGACTATCGATTGAGCTTGAAAACAAAACTGTCATTTACTCAAAATCTTTGAAGTAGTTACGGCCTTTCACCATATGACGGCAGTATTGACTTGCATGAGATCAATATCTTTCCTATAACTTAAAATGGCTGAATCTCATCGATCCAGCGGGGTAATTGCGTAACACACTTACACTAGCTTTTATTTTGACAGTTCAACAACATTCATTGCGTTATTTACGTGGTTGAGCAGACAATTTTTTCGAACAATATGAAGCAACGGATTAGCAATATACTTCAAAATCATTCAGATTGAAAGTGTGTTACGCAATGAGGGTGCAGGGTCGATCCAGTGTTATTGTTTAATCCACTCTTTTATTTCACCCGTTACCCGAGCTAACAGACATTCTAACGACACTGGAACATTGTACATCAGCCATAATTCGAATGATTTCACCCAAGTAAGGTCTTTACCATGAACAACATATTTGCACCCCAGGTATCCGTAGACTCTGCTTTGAGCAAGACTGCGAGCCAGTGTGGCGCGCTCGAGATGACAGCGTCAAGTCTGCTTGCAAGGAGATCGGCGTGGTCTGCAAGGAGCACGTGTCCCATACTCTATGGGAGCCAGACACCGTCATCAAAGCCAACGGGGGCATTCCGCCTCTGACTTACCAGATGTTTTTGGTAAGTAAGATTTTCAGGCAAAAGAAAAATAGACTCCAAAGTTTTGTTTTCCCCAAAAAGGAAGACATTTTCGTAGGCCGTAGGGACTGTTATTTCACTAATCAATTGTATTTTCTTCTGTCTTTGACTGATTTTCTGACAAGATAGCAGTTAAAAAAAAACATACTGTGTAAAATCTTTATAAGAAATATTTTTGGTTCTGTAACCTTTGAATTAGAATAGGTACACTACGTAGTAAATTACTTGGTATAGTTGGTATATTCCCATTTTTTCTTCTGTAGCATACAGTAGCGACCATTGGCGATCCACCGCGACCAGTCAGCGATATCAATTTCACTGGAGTCAAGTTCGGTAGTCTGCCGGAGTGTTTCTACCAAGAGTTTACCGTCTTCGATAAGGTAAGATATCTATTAGGATATAACGTTTATTTTCTTAAATCGTTTAATTATGGTTAAATGTCCGATATGTGAGTTTTTTTTGTATTTTATCCTATCCTATTAAATGAGCAAAACTTGTATATTTTGTAATCACGTTCTCGAGTTGCAATATAGGGGTTTACGGGGGCGAAAAATCGATCTAGCTAGGTCTCATATCTGGGAAAATTCGTTTCCTCTCATTTCTCCCGGGCAGAGCAATAACAACTCATATCTAAAGCAAGCTTTGCGAAAAGTGTAAAAGTCAGTTCTATTATAGATTCGGCTGATATGTATGACCAAAATCCGAAGTGTCTTGTTACGTCCGCGGGTTATCGCCTTCATTGGCCGGAATGATAACTGCTAGAAGGATATTTTTAAATACACTGTCTGATCATTTCGTTCATCTGGCTGTGGACGCATACGGTCAGACCATTCCGATCAGATTCGTCTGTTCTGATCGATCTCTCCATGTATTGTTATCATACAAAAGTAAAATCAAAATATTTTATTTCACATAAACCTACATGGGCACTTATGAAACGTCAGAAGATAGGTGCACGGTTCCAATTGGTCGTTTCCTATGGAGAAGAGCCGGCAAAAAACTCCACGGTTACTCTTTTAAAAATAATTGGCTTTTACAATACTTTCATTTATCAGTGTTTCTAGGTATGGGAGGACAGTGTAGGTCTTTCAATAAGTACCAAGTTCTTAACAAAATAGAAAATGGTCAACAGGTCTACAATCCACTAAGCCTACAGCGTTCTCACATTCACAAAATATGTAGAAAAGAAACTATACAAAAAAAAAAAAACCTATTTTAATAAAACGCAATTACCTATATGATTGCTATTACAACTGTAATCAATCTGAATAATTATCATGTCCACAAAAGTCACTAAAAAAAGTTGAAATTAAATCGTAGGTATATAATGTCAAATAATAGAATAGTAAATATGTCAAGGACGAATGTAAAAATAAATAAAAATAAAGATAGAGAAGTAACAAATCACTTGGTCCCTCCAGACCCCAAAACCTGAAGACCTGGGTGTGTTCCTTGAGAACGAGGACATCCGGATGATCCGCTGGGTAGGCGGCGAGACCACCGCTCTCAAACAGATGCAGCAACGTCTTGCCGTCGAGTACGAGACCTTCCTCAGGTAAGACCACGATGTAAATTACTTCGTGGGTAAGACCATTACATTATCCCTTTAGGGTGAACCCCAACTACGGTAAAAATTGGTCCGGTTAAAGTGCAAATAAATGACTTTCAGTACTTCTACGCAGAAAATGTCAGTTTATGTCAGTCACAAATCGATCATCAAGAAAAAGCGGTCGGCTTGGTTTTTAAGTGAAAACTTCTTTAGGCGAGTTGGACATTTTTGAGATGGGAAAAAACAATTGAACTCGCGACACCGTTACCGACACCTCATTTTTATAAACGCAATTTTGCTCTTTATTTATGTTACGTTACGGATCAATGTTCTTTGCAAGTATTTTTCTTCCACCAAGGCGATCTTATTCAAGTTTTCACTTCTGTCGGCAGTCCCGGAGTGCCAGTTTTTTTTTCCTTGGAGTTAATCTTCAAGGAGTAATTTACGTCGGGTATTATGTATGTAGATCTGCAATTTGGCTGTGCTAATTATTATCTTATTAATTAAAAATGTGTATATGTCTGCAGAGGTTCGTATTTACCGACGCACGGCAACCCAGACTTATTGGGACCGCCGATATCATTGAGTCCGGCTCTACGGTTTGGATGTCTCTCCGTCAGGAGGTAAGGAATCATAAAGGAACATTGACTAAAATGACTAAGTTTTATTTTGAATCACAAAGAGCCTAATTTGCAATAAAACCAATTTTCAGCTTTTACTGGTCAGTACAAGACCTTTTCCGTCAAGTGCATCAGGGACGACTCGCTACCCAATCCGCTTCTCATTTTATTACCGGTAAGATGTTTTTGAATTTAGAATGCTATTTTCTTTCTTTATAGGTGAAATTGAAAACATGCGACAAATTGAAATGGGAGATTCAGTAACTGTTACCTAATCATTATAAATTATTATTTCCGAAATATAAATTGTGAAAAAAAATTGTGTAATTATCGTCTTAGATAGTGCAAACTAAATTATTGTCTTCACGTGGACACGATTTTATGGCGTTCCAGTAAAATTAAATAAATTTAAAACAAACAAAAAAATTCAAGTATCAATTTAAGGCTCGTTCAGACCAGCGCGACACGCGACGCGACACAAAGGCACCGCTCAATTTATAATGATTAGGTAACAGTTACTGAGTCTCCCATTTCAATTTGTCGCATGTTTTCAATTTCATCTTGTATACTTATACAAATATTATAAAGAGGTAAATTTTTTATGTTTGTTTGTAAGTTTGTATGTAGGGGTAATCTCCGGAACTACCAGTCAGATTTGAAATATTTTTTTGCATTAGGTAGCCCAATTCTTGAGGAAGGTTATAAGCTCGCGGACAAAGTCGTGGGCAGAAGCTAGTCTTACAAATTTTGACTAAAGGACCTTGGTAAAAATAAACAAATATTTGGCAAATGTGGTGTTACATTTTCGTTTTGGGCCCTTATTTTTTGCAGGGCAAGTGAAGGTAACAGTAAGTTGTTGCCGCACATTGTACGAAATCGCTTGACACTTTGCATGGTCCACTCCACTTTGTCTAATATTGACTAGCTGTAATAAAAAAACCGTGCGAGCCTTACAGTAAGTAGTCGCATATGATGTGTAACATCTGACATCTCACCTTGGTAATAAGCAAAATGAAAGGGGCCCCTCCCCTTTCAAGGTCAAGGTCGTTTCGGATCAACTCTAGCACCGCGCGCGCTCATTGGTCAAATCAAATAGCGCGCGCTTCCCCAGCTTCCTGTTACACACTTCCGTCCCTTTTCACGAAATCACTCCCACAGATTTGATTAATTCGATTTTTTTAGATTTAGAGTTTTAATTTAAATTGCAGGAATCCCAGCGGAAAGATGTTACACATCAAAAATAACCACCACTTGTCTGTCAAAAGAGGCCCTTGTACTGCCTGGGACGATTTAATCTTATAACTCAAATGCCATGTTTACAGGACAGTTAATTTGGCGTGAATACTTCTACACGATGAGCGTGAACAACCCTAACTACGGCCAGATGGCTGACAACCCTATCTGTTTGGACATCCCGTGGAAGAATCCTGAAGGAGACGAGTTGCAGAGGTATGTGTAAAATATTAACACCTTAAATATTGTCTTATAATATGTGAGGTATATAATCTTTATATATATAATTCTTCTGTGAGTGTGTATGTCACTGAACTTCTCTCAAATGACTGGACCGATTTTGATGAAATTTTTTGTGTGTGTTCAAGGGGATCTGGGAATGGTTTAGATTCACAATTTTGTCCGCTGGACAATGTTTTGACAGGACAACGTCTGTCGGGTCCGCTAGTCTAATATATAAAATTCTCGTGTCACAATGTTAGTTACCTTACTCCTCCGAAACGGCTTTACTGATTTTTACCAAATTTTATATGCATATTCAGTAGGTCTGAGAATCGGCTATCTATTTTTCATACCCCTAATGCTCGGGCCACACTAACGGGAAACGCCGTTAATTATCACGATGATGGACCTTAACTCGTCGGAATAAAGTCTATCATCGCGATAATTAACGGCGTTTCCCGTTGGTGTGGCCCCAGCATAAGTGATAAGGGTTGTCCACTCCAAACAAATAATTGGCAAAACAACGTTTGCTGGGGTCAGCTAGTCTTCTATACAAAATTCTCGTGTCAGTGTTAGTTGCCATACTCCTCCGAAACGGCTTGATCGATTTTTATGAAATTTTATATGTATATTCGGTAGGTCTGAGAATCGGTCGTAATCTATTTTTCATACCCCTAAGTGACAAGGATGGTCCACCCCAAACATTTATATGGCAAAACAACGTTTGCCGGGTCAACTAGTTATCTATAATGCGTGCTGGATTTTTAAAGACGTTTCTGGAAATCCTTAGAGTTTCGCAGAGCAGGTTTTTCGGTAGGCCCCCAGTTAATTGCAAGTAATTCGACTTGACATACTGTACCGTGTGATGGTGTTACTTGGCTCTGATCTCAAAAACAAAATATAAACTTCCATTTACAAAACTCTTGAAAGCCATTCATGCTCTCTCAAATGTCTTGCTGGTGGTGGCGTATGTGTTGGATCGTTAAGTTTCCTTCAAAATGGTTGAGCAAAATGGTGAGCATCCATGCGTCATATTCGTGAACGGGCGCTGTCAGTAGGGCCTGGTCATATCTTAGTTGCCACGGTTTAATTTAATTTTTGAATAGTTTTTTTATTTTTTTATTATGGACGCTTTTAACGTGCTCGTCTTTCTACATTGTTCTCACATGTATAATTTCAACATGAAGCATGTAACCAATATTTTGTAACAATATTATGATTTAAAAAAGTGTCCTTGGAGTTTCTTGTCCGTTCTTCTCCATAGGAACCTACCTACTACGCTTTGGAATGGGCAACTAGCTTCATCTTTCTGATTGACCGACCCCTTGACAATTCAAAAGTGCCTGTAAATGATTTAATTGAAATACATGCGTTGAGTTTGAGTTTGAACAGAGTATTTCTATTTACATGTTTTTGTTTTTTAACTTCTTTCTAATATTATGCTAACCATCTAAATTCCAGATGGGTCGAAGGCCGCACCGGCTTCCCATTTGTGGACGCAGCGATGCGCCAACTTCGAACAGAGGGCTGGCTGCACCACGCCGCCCGCAACACTGTGGCATCCTTCCTCACCCGCGGAACACTCTGGCTGTCCTGGGAACATGGCCTGAACCACTTCCTCAAGTATCTGCTGGACGCTGACTGGTTAGCATAATCCATTGGGTGTTTTACTCATAAAGAACCATCGATTTCACTTGGTGAAAAGCGATGGTTGAGGTCCACGATGGAGCGAGAGTAGGTACTCAGAAGCAGGGACCGAAAACCTTTATAAATTACGGTACAGGTATCAAAGAATTTCGATTACTTCTACTACTAAGGTTACCGCTATCTGGGTAACCAAGAAAAAGAAACATGGTATCTCTACTTAGGTTACCGTTTTAATACCGGTTACACACACACAAGCGATGCGCGCCCTTTGACTAATGCCGACGGCACGTGGAAGAGGTAATTTTTATTTCGGTAACCGGTAAAAATATAAATGTTGTAACCGAAAAAATACCCGTAGTGATCATACCGGTTTCGGTCCTTGCTCAGAAAATGCCTGCTCACTCTTGCTTAGTTACCAACAAATCATTTTGCAACCTTTTTTTTTTTTGGTTGTGAAATTACATATCAAATAACTTCTCCCGCTCTGGGTGGAGCGGAAGGGCGTGTCAGACTCTTACTGACTAAAACCCACCCGTGTTCCTTCAGTTGCCATGTTGCCGGGGGGCCACGATTTCCCTTTTGGCCCGTATTCGCAGCCCCGGCAGGCATCGCCCCTAGCGGACCCCGTCAATTCTGCTGACATCTCTTTGAGGCGCGCGTGGAACACATCGCGCCGTCGACCCGGGCTTGGTCCTTATCGGATGGCGAGCTACCCATTGCTCACCGTCCGCAAGCCCGCGCCTACGGTGACCGGAAAGCTGCCTGTGATTTCCGACGCCCGGGGCGTCTCCTCCTGATCATTTTGCAACCTAACAGCAAAAAAAGCTTCAAAATGTATTCGCTTTGTAAAATTTGATATTTCTCTCCCCAGGTCAGTCTGCGCCGGCAACTGGATGTGGGTATCCTCGTCAGCGTTCGAGGCACTCCTGGACTCGGGCGAGTGCGCCTGCCCCGTGCGGCTGGGCCAGCGCCTGGACCCCAGCGGCGAGTACGTGAGGCGCTACGTGCCCGAGCTGGCGCGCATGCCTGTGGACTACATGTGAGTACATAACGTTCGAGGCACTCCTGGACTCGTATGTGTAATAGCAAAGAACTTGAGAAAGGGCGAAAAAAAAATTGTTTATTTGTCACAGAAACACATGTATGTGGCATGTGGCAGGGAAATCGATGCGAAAACTGAAACCATGGACTCAGTACATGACTCAGTACCCCCCTGCGTTGAAATTTTTCGTCGGTTATTAAAAAAAAATCTGCTGTTCCATACATTTTGACCGCGTAGGTATTGCACTTTTCTATGAAACAGATGATTAAAAAAAAAATAACCGACGAAAAATTTCAATGTAGGGGTGTTCAAAATCATGTACTGAATCCATGGTTTCAGTTTTCGCGTCGATGTCCCTGCCACCCCGTATAAAAAGACAAGTTAACTCATATAAACAATTAAAAAAAAAAACTATAATCACGAGCACAGAGCAGAAATAGTCGGCAGCTGCACGTCGTGAATGTGACAGGAAGGCTTCCATTCAGCATGATGCTGTGACGCCGAATACAGTGTCATATGAGGAACATACAAGGCGCGGGGACGCGACTCCTCACAAGGGGGTGCACAGTACGGTGTTGGCGCTATTTTTAACCGCTATCAATAAAGGAGCAGGTTCTGTGTTCGTCCGTCTGTATGTTTTTTTTTCAAGATATTTACCAGCTATTACACTACCTGTAAGAACAAAAGAATAAGCGTAACACGATCAGCCTATATTTTTCCCACCGCTGAGACTAGGGATGTAACCGTAAAGATGTATCCGTATCCGCATCCGCATAAATTTTGATATCCGCAAAGCATCCGCACCCTCAACTTTCGATTTTAAAGCTCCGCATCCTCATCATTTCTATGAGGATATGACCCTACGTTGTTCGCACAAATAATGAATTTTTAAAAACTCGCGCCGAGCTAAATGCCGATAAATGTGTTACGCGTTCTTATTGGCTGAATTCGCAATGTCCTTGTCCTATTACAGACGATCGGCCGCACGTGGCAGTGATGGCACGACTGTGGTGTCACATGTCACAATCAAATTGTTACTGGGTGCCGGGTGGCGTATTATTGCTTACTTTTTTGCTCGTAGAAGTAAAGTTTTTTGCAGGCGAATTACGCTACGGTAACCTACCAAATGATTACCTATAATACAGATATACACAAACAAAAAACAAGGGCTATTTTTTGTACGACATCCGCATCCGCACCCTCATCTGCATCCTCAATAAGGAATTTTCAAATATCCGTATCCTCATCCGCATCCTCAAATTCGATTATCTCGATATCCTCACCCGCATCCTCATCCGTTATATGACATCAGTTACAACCCTGGCTGAGACACAGGCTTCCTCTCCAGTGCCATAATGGATACGTTGATAGATGGCACCATTCCTTTGAGTTTTTGGTTTTTAGGACGTATCGGTTTCCTCACCCTGTTTTCCTTCGCCGTGTTAGATCCCAACTTAATGTTCAGTAATTTGAACGTATCTGTCTTCCTAACATATTTCTACTTAACCTCATTTCCCTAACTTTTACCAAACTGTTTCTTCTTTCAGTTACGAACCATGGAAGGCCCCTATCGATGTACAAGAGCGCGCGACCTGCATCATCGGCAAAGATTACCCGAGCCCGGTGGTGAACCATCTAGTCGCCGCACAGAGGAACAAGAATGCCATGAAGGTATGTCGTGTTGTACGGCTTTTGAACAGTCGCGTTTATTCTGTGGGCAACGTCGCAAATAGATGTCAAATATTTTGCTGTTTTGATTAATTTGGCAATATTACTGTAAGGAAATAAGACTGCCTTGTTGGTCTAGTGGTCGCAAGCGCTACTGCTGAGTATGAGGTCCTGGGTTCGATTTCCGGGTCGGGCAGTGTTATTGGGTTTTTCTATCTGGAATTTCTCAGTAGTAGCCCGGAGTCTGGATTTGTGCCCGGTTGATGGCAATAGGCTCGCCCCCTATTACATGGGACTTAAACATAACTGGCGAAATGTGGGTGTACCTACTACAGGTACACCTCTGCCCAACCCTTCGGGGAAACAAGATGTTATGTTATGTTATGTGAAATAAGAAATGTGGCGTACTATTTCCCTAGAATATTAATAATGAATTGCAATTATAACACTGAATTTGGTGTTGTAATAATTTTAGGTGTGAACAAGATATCTAAAACTAAATATTCGGTATTACGATGTTAATTATTGCATTTCATATCAATATTTTAGCTCCCCAGTTAGCCACATTTCTTATTTCCATACAGTAATATTGCAAAATTAATCAAAACAGGTAAATATTTGACAGCTATTTACGACGTTGCCAACTTTTATTTGTCTGCTCATTGCAAGATAGAATCTGCTTTACCGACTCAGCATTATATATTTCGTAGTAATGCCAATACCCACATCAATACCGCAGAATGACATTCAGCCATATTCTTTACATGTCAGACCGAATAAACAATGTGACACTGACAGTCTGCAATTTTTTTTTAAAACATACTTTATCTATTGGCCATTGATGTCAACTCGACATTGATCAAAGGTGTATGCTATTTTGATCTTTGTTATCAAGTAATTACATAATAGTTTTCTATGCTCAGTGCCATAGCTTCAAAAGGTATGATGTGCCCTGAATTGATATAAGAAAGATTTTGAAAACTGCCAAAGATTTAAAAGACGTATTGTGAAGCAATGAATTTTTGTGGGTGATTTTTCTTTTAAATATATCCATATCGTTGAAGCTCTTAGCCTGTATCTCACCTGATGGTATGTGATCAGGCTGAAGGTAGAAGCGAGCTTACCCGGAACTCTCAAACCACAGACGAACTGGCTATCTTACCTCTAATTTCCGAAACAACAATGCAGTTATCATATTGTTATGGCGACAGACTTAGATAAGATGGTGGTAGCTAGCCAGGCGGACTTAGAATAAGCCCTACCACCAACATTATTTTGCCCTCACTGAGAATCGAACCTGGGACTTCTGGGTCTGAGACAGGTGGTCTAACCACTAAACCACAGAGGTGGTTAAAATTAGTTTAGAATTAAATTTGTATAATTAATCCTTTTGCACAGCTACTCAAAATGACAATGGCCAAAGGATTCGGGAGATAACAAAAAAAAGATGTTCCATTCCTTTTTACATAAAAATAAATTTCGTAAGTACAAAAACAGATTTTGTAATTTCAAAATCACATAACAGGGTTTCAATAAAAACGCACCACAAAGATTTATTAACTGGGTTCTATGTATTTATTTTCTACAAAACTGTGGTTTAAAACGTATACATTTGTTGTGTATTATTATTATTATATTTAAATCCGCAATTTGTGTACCCATCATGTTCATTTTATACGTCCTCCATCATATACAGTAAAACTATGTTCTTAATGTCCCTCGGCAAACCTCATGTTTCGTCAGTCGTCGGATTTCTATCAGTTGCCCTTTGCACTTGGTGCAGACCGGATGCTCTCAATCGACTTGGAAGTATATTGAGTTGTTAATGCTCTTTTAACTTAATGTAATTTATTTTAAAAGTGGCCAAGTGCGTGTCGGACCACGCACAATGAAGGGTGCTGTAGTTGGGATGAATTTATCCCAAAAACAAACTCAACTTTGTAGTTGATAAACATGTTCTCCCATACGGAATGTATGGGAAAACATGCTTTTGCAACTGCAAAGTTAAGTTGGTCGATTATTACTCGATAACTAGTAAAGCCTACTTAGCTGTGATAGTTTTCCTTTTAATTTCGTTATATAAACTACTGCTGTGATTTTTTTCACATATCCAAAACCAACCATTTAGCTGGCAAGGGGGGGGGGGGACACTTGACTCTAACAAAAATTAGCACTTTAAAGCTTAATATTTTGCAAACGGATCCCTGAATCCAAAAATGGTTTTACAAACTCATGTTTTTGTAAGACCTTTCCAATGATACCCCACACTATGGGATAAAAAAATAAAACATCACCACTTTACGTGTATGGGAGGTACCCTAAAAAAAAATGTTTTTCATAATTTTGTTTTACCCCTTTGTCGGCGTAATTAATATGTATACCTACGTCAAATTACAGCTTTCTAATACTAAGGGTCTCGGAGCTAGACCGCGGACAGACAGACAGACAGACGGACATGACGAAACTATAAGGGTTCCTTGTTTACTACGGAACCCTAAAAATGGTAGGAAAGCTGCTAAAGCCGCAGGCATGACATAGGAAAATAGTTTTACAGCTCTATATACATCAGGATTTTCACGTGCAGTAGCTAAGCTGGACAAAGGTAGATCATCATCTGAATTAAAATGATCACAATCGGCTACTTGATAGTTCACACGAAAATCAAAACAACAATAAAGTACTTAGTTCTGAATTCAAATTATTATACAAGATAAATCTAATAATTGATGGACATGGAAATTAGCATTCCTTTGTATTCGGAAATGCGATGATTCCCGAGGGACATTAAGAAAATAGAAATATTGTAAGTACACACGGCTACACATCAAGCTATATTTTTCCAGTAAAAGATGACCTCACATTGTACGGAAATCATAAACAATGCGAGATCAGCATAAACTGGAAATGAAAAGCTTGATGTGTAGCCGTGTGTACCTATTATGTGCTGTTTGTTTTATAATTTATAATACACTATGTATTCAATCCCCTTGCTTTGTACAAACTATTTGCAAATAAGTTAATCGTTTTTTTAATCAAAACTGTTTACTCATTTCAAAAGGGATGTATGTTGCTATTTTGACAAATTGTATTCCTATCTATCTATCTATATAATATACATATTATATATGTAAATCAATTGCCGTGCGTTAGTCTCGCAAATACTCGAAAATAGCTCGACCGATTGCGATGAAACTTTGGTAAGTTGTGTGCGAGTCGGAGAAGGGCCTAAACAAAAAAAAAAAAGGCATTAGCTAGTAGTTAATATAATATGTATTATGTCTAAAATTTTACTACACAACATCGCCTCCTATTACATGGGACTTAAATATAACTGGCGAAATGTGGGTGTATTATAGGTACACCTCTGTCTAACCCTTCGGGGGAAACGGGCGTGATGTTATGTTATGTTTAACTTCTTATATCTATATTAGCTGACCCCGGCAAACGTTGTTTTGCCAATTATTTGTTTGGGGTGGACAACCCTTATCACTTAGGGGTATGAAAAATAGATAGTAGCCGATTCTCAGACCTACTGAATATGCAAATAAAATTTGGTAAAAATCAGTAAAGCCGTTTCGGAGGAGTAAGGTAACTAACATTGTGACACGAGAATTTTATATATTATTATAAGATATTTATTTTTTCAGTATCAGTGCTTATCAATAAAATTGGTATCTACCTGGGTTTTTACTAAAATAATAATGTGCTGTGCTTTGTTTACTAATATTTTAGTTAGGGTCAGTTCACACCGAGACGTGACGCGAAGCGGCGCTGCACGCACTTTTCAATATAGTGATACAAAATATAACATTTACTACACAAAAATATACACATTTAATTGATATAATTCGAAAATGACGCGCTACGCCGCGCTGCGCTTCGTGATGCTTCGCGGCGTAACGCGACGCATCACGTCGCAGCGCTGCTTTGTCCGTAAGCGTGGCGTGCAAGTGCGGGGCGCGCTGCGCCTCGCGAAGCCGCGTGACGCAGCCTGAAGCTGGCGAGGCGACTTGTCTCTACTATTAGCCAGCAGGGCGGGAGCTCATGGCAAACGTAGACCCGTTGCGCCGCGCGCCGTCTTGTGGCATCGCGCTGTGTCTCGCTGCACCGCGCTATGTCTCGATGCGCAGCGAGACGTAGCGCTGCCAGCGACTTCACGATGCGCCACGCGACGTTGCGATGCGTCTCGCGGCGCCGCGCTGCATAGCGCGAAATTACTGGCCTCTTCAAGCATCATCGCGTCGCGCCACGTCTCGGTGTGAACTGACCCTTGGCCGCTTCAAATGCCGTTATGGAATTTCATGGGGTTTATTTTTAACAACACGCCTTTCTTAGTGTCCCGCGATATATCCATCTCTCACAGTTATTTTGATAAGCACCGTCTGTCATGCGAAATAGAAATTAGGGAGCCAATATTATTGTGTGATTACTTTTTCTTATACTCCATTTGAAATAAGATTGGACATTTTAACAAACCTTTTTTATCGTCCGTTCAACCGATTTTGACTTCTATACAGTAAGCATAAGGATGGCATTAAAAGCAAAAATGTGGTTACAATACCAACTGTTTACTACAGCTGTCATTTGTCATGCCGCTATAGCAATAGAAGTCAAAATCGGTTGAACGGACTGTAAAAAAGGTTTAGTTAAATGTCTAATCTTATTGCAAATGGAGTATAGTATAATCTAAGTAGTTACAGCAGTAGAATGGTGTATTCAATAACAGACATTCCCTCAATTTGTCGCAACAACAATATACACTAGAAGTTTGTGCAAGGCAATGCGAGCTCTCGTCCATGTTCCCTTGTCTTCCGCAGTGCTTGGGCCGCTCAGTAGCCGGCCGCCTGCACAAAGAAAAATGGTTCGAAATAGTCGGGGTTCGTACACAGTTACATACAAGGTGTAATGTAAATAACTGAAAGCCTCTTAAGGGGTCATTGTATCTGTAGTTGTCATTAGATAACTTTTATTACATATGGCACCAATACATTAAAAATGAAAAATAAATCTGCTGGTTCTTACATTATATTCGCATAATTCGATTTATTGCCTAACTGATTTTTTTCGCGATTTCATTGTTGGTCGCATAGCAAAAGTTGTTCATAATAATGAGTACCATTGTGCTCATTGTTATGAACAACTTTTCATGAGGTCGTTACCACTTTTTTTTTTTTTTTGGGTGGGAAATTATCAAATAACTTCTCCCGCTCTGGGCGGAGCGGGAGGGCGTGTCACACTTTTACTGACTAGGTCGTTACCCCTTAAGAGGTTTTCAGTTATTTCAATTACACCTTGTATAACCCACCGACCAAACACACTCGTAAACTTTACTGCGAGTGCGACTAATATTTATTCCAACTTTTGATTTTCTTTTTAATTTTAACGTTTTACTTTCACTTTTAACTCTATAGAATAATATTTATACACATACCTCTCATATTATTATTTATTTATCTTTATTTTCCAAGTGCTGCATACTCGTTTGAAAACGTTTACATTTAAACACGGTCATAAAAGTCATAATCAGAACAATATTTCTTTATGTTTGTTATGTCTCCAAATATTTTGTCCAAGTAATGCACCAGTAAATCAAATTTAATGTATACTCACAAATGTTTAATTTTCTCCAGGAACTGCGTCGTATTTTACAAAAGGCTCCCCCGCATTGTTGCCCCTCCTCAGAAGACGAAATCAGGAAATTCATGTGGCTCAACGAATAAACAGTGACGTACGGAATTAGACGCTATTTGTATCAACGTAAAGCTTAAAGTTTAGATGAATGTCGTGTCAAGAGAAAATACGAAACAAGTTGTTTTCAAACCAAAGATCTATCTGTCAGTGCATATATTTTTTTTGAAGTGGATTGAACTTATGGATTCGGCGGATTCCGACATGCTCGCGCCGTAGTGCTGTATTATAGAATCTAGATGGCGCTGATACCAGTTTTAAGTTCTGTCCCCATGACCGCCTATTTATTTCAATCCTTTGCTTCGTATTTTCCTAAAAATGCTTTCCATTTATGTTTAGGATAAGTTAAAAACTAAGGGCCGATATCAGTACCGACACAAATAGCTTTTGGCTGACGAATAAATATGGCGGTTTGACATTATTCTATAGAAAAATTGTCAAACTGTCATATTCATTCTTCAGGCACCTGTCCCAACGCCGGCGATTAACGAGAAGGGAGCAGAGCTAGCAACTAAAAACGAAGAAACGCATATCTGTACACTGTAAGGACTATTCTTGCTTGCAGCACTCTGGCGCTATAATACGCTTACCTACGAAAAAAAAAGCGCCCAAGTGCGAGTCGGACTCGCCCATGAAGGGTTTTGTAGCAGCAAGTAACATTGAATGAAAGGTAAATTGCGGTTTACGATTTATGACGTATTAAAAAAAACTGCTTACTACATCTCGTTCAAACCAATTTTCGGTGGAAGTTTACATGGTAGTGTATATCATATATTTTTTTTAGTTTTATCATTGTCTTATTTTAGAAGTTACAGGGGGGCGGACACATTTTACCACTTTGAAAGTGTCTCTCGCGCAAACTGTTCAGTTTAGAAAAAAATTATATTGGAAACCTCAATATCATTTTTGAAGACCTATCCATAGATACCCCACACGTATGGGATTGATGAAAAAAAAATTTTGAGTTTCAGTTCTAAGTAGGTATGGGGAACCTCCAAAATTTATTGTTTTTTTTTTCTATTTTTGTGTGAAAATCTTAATGCGGTTCACAGAATACATCTACTTACCAAGTTTCAACAGCATAGTCGTTACGGGTCGTCAGAAGCCCGAAAGTCTGACAACTAGTCTTACCAAGGGGTACCATATTACCCAGTTACTGGGTTGTGGAAGTCAGATAGGCAGTCGCTTCATGTAAAGTACGGTATTCAGCTGCATCTGATTAGACTGGAAACCGACCTCAACATATTTGGGAAAAGGCTAGGCAGATTTTTTTACTTAAACGGGACCTACAATCTTCCATCTTTTGTACGTTTCTTGAGCGAGAAAATCATTGATAGCAGGGATGTTACGGAAGTCGTTTACCGGAACCGGAATCGGATGTTTTAAATTTGATTGATCGGAATCGGAATCGCAACCGGAACCGGAGTGGAAGGAGGAAGTAGAATAAAAATGTGTTATGGGAAGGCTTAATGAAATAATTGAAATATAATTCAGTCTCTTTAATCATTCAAATATTAGCGATAACATCCACAAACAAAACAATAAACTGAGACTTTGAGCGCGAGCGTGTATAAAATAAACTAAAATTACACTGGCGACGAGTTAAAACTTGTTTGTACGCGCTCTAGTCACGTGCATCGCTGCGTTTCGAACTTCGGTATAACTTCGATTCAAAATTATCGGAACCGAAATCGGAATCGGAGGTGTAAAAATAATCGGAAGTTCCGACCTTTCGGAACCGGAACCGAAACTCCATAACATCCCTGGTTGCTAGTCGCTTCCTCGTCGGCGGTAGGACATGTACCTCCAGACAGAAGTTATCTGACTTTGGAAAAATCAGCCCTAAATAAATAGATTATATTGATAGATCTGTTATACGTTTTTTGTAAGTACAAGATAAATAGTTTGTGTGAGTCAACCCAGTGTTATTGTATCACTAGTGTTTTAGTAAGTTAAGTATGAATGTTATTAGCATAAGCATAATCAGCCTATAATGATCCCATTGCTGGGACAGGCCTGCTCTATTAGAGTGGGATTGGGCTGTAATCTACCACGCAGGCCCAGTGCGGGTTGGTAGATATCCCATGTCTTCGAATTTTCGGTTCTAGGACATGCCGGTTTCCTCACGATGTTTTCCTTCACCGTTTTGAGAGCAGTGGTGATGAAATTACGACCTACAACTCGTAAGTCGAGGCCATTACCACTGGGCCACCACTGCTTTCTAAACGTTATTATTTATGTAAAATGTTCGTACTGTACTTGTTAGTATTAAAATGTTAGATTTAATGGACAATGGTGCCGATTCCCTTGTTCACAAACTAAATTTTAAGTTCAGTGTATCTTTTTCTTTCTATTTCATTAAGAAAAGGACAGAAGATTAATTTTAGTTTAGTCCTGTCAAATTAATCAGCGCTTGACGTAAATTGATGTAATTTTAGTCGGCAAGTTTTTAATCACGTCTAAACTTGTATGGAGTTGTAACAGACGCTGATTAATTTGACAGGACTTCTAAACTAAAATTTATCTTCTGTCCTTTTCTTAAAGAAAAAGATGCACTTGAACTCAAATTTAGTTTAGTTTGTGAACAAGGGAATCGGCACCATTATCAAGAAATTGGTAAAGTGATAGAACGATATGTGATGTTATTTATTTTGGAAAAATTATAGAAATTGTGTCTCATTGTGTTATAGAGTAAGAAATGCTTTTATTATTTTTCTTTGCTATTTTTAATTAGTGCATGTTTACTTACCATAACATCAAGCCTGTATTTCCCCGAAAGGTTAGGCAGAGGTGTACCATCGTGGAAAGCCATAGCTAACCACCGTAAGGACTATTCTTGCTTGTAGCGCTCGGCCGCTATAGAACCGGGGCGGTAACAGATGTGGTCATCGTGTGCACGGGATTTTGTTTTTAAAGTGGTTAGTTGTGGGCTTCCGCGATGGTATCTACATATAGTACATCCACATTTCGCCAGTTATGTTTAAGTCCCAGGGAGCGAGCCTATTGCCATCAATTGGGCACAAATCCAGACTCCGGGCTGCTACTGAGAAATTCCAGATGGAAAACCCAATACCTCTTTGCCCGACCCCGGGACCTCATGCTCAGCAGTAGCACTTGTGATCACTAGACCAACGAGACTCAAAAGTTTGCTTACCAATTTATTTATATTCGTGCTACAGGATATGTTGCAGTACAATTTTGTAATGTTTTATGTGAAAATAAGTTTATAAGTCTAAAATGTTGTATTGTTTTGCTTTGAATTTATTTTGAGCTCGCGTTACGTTTTGTGACATATTTTAGTAACGACTAGTGTTAAAACTGTAATCAGTAAAGCATTGAAATGTGAACTTTATATCTTATGTAGTAAAGTAGCATTTAGGGTTGTCTGAAGTGCGACGAATTAATTATTACTATTTTATTTCGGAAATGTCAACGTGTCGAATGCGACTAATCTGCGTTTCGCAATTTAGTTGCCAAACATGTAAACAAACACGAGTTTTAGATAAAACAGCTGTAATACCTACACATAAGGTTCAATTTGCGCTACAGTCTAAAATCAACTTTATTTACACTTCCATAAAGTTATGTTTGTTTAAGTGAAAATAACATCAATTAGAAACAAGGATTTCAATAAACCTTAGATATAAAGTCCAAATTACAATGCTTAACTTTGTGTCGACTCGGTGTTGTATCCGTGTGGGACGGTCATAAACCATTCCTATGTATGTTAGAAGGATATTATTGGACATACTATTCCACTGTTCTCCAGAAGCTTGGGCGATAGAATACCCAATTATATCCAACTTATGTTCTATCCAGTCTAGTCTAAGAAACTCTAGAATACATGAAATTAATTTATTTTTATTTAAAATTTTACAAAAGTTGAATGCGTTTTAAAAATTAAGATTATTATGATATTTTTCTGTTTAATTTTAATTATTTTGTACGATGTCTGTAGAGGCAAATGTCAAAAATCTGAATTATCCAAAAATATGTTTCGACTGATCCGACATGTTTAGACTGTAGAAATATATCATACAGGGTGACATCGACGCGCAACCTGTTACCATGGATTCTGGTCAAAAAATTCGAAAAAATTCGTTGTTCCATACACTTTGACCGCGTATTATTGTAAGCACTTTTGTAGAAAAAAGCAGTTTTTTTTGCCAAAAAATGCGGTCAAAATGTATGGAACAGCAGATTTTTTTTAAATAACCGACGAGAAATTTCAATGCAGGGGTTCAGAATCATTAGGAGGAGCAATGGGTAGCTCGCTGTCCGATAAGGACCAGGCCCTGGTCGACGGCCTCAAAGAGATGTCAGCAGAATTGACGGGGTCCGCTAGGGCCAATGCCTACCGGGGGTGCGAAGAAATAGGGAAATCGTGGCCCCCGGCAACAGGGCAACCGAAGAAACACGGGTGGGTTTTAGTCAGTAAGAGTCTGACACGCCCTCCCGCTCCGCCCAGAGCGGGAGAAGTTATTTGATAATTTCCCACCCAAAAAGAAAAAGGGGGTTCAGAATCATGTAACTTTTTTAAGGATTAAATTCGAGGCTTTTGGCTACTTTTGTTTTGTGTGTATTTTGTCCAGTTTTTTAAATGTGCGTTTTGTTTGTGCAGAATAAACAAGTTTTCTTTCTATGTACAGAATCCATGGTAACAGTTTTCGCGTCGATGTTGCCACCCTGTATTATTATCTAAATTGTATGCATGAACTATGAATATCAAATACCAGGGTGTCTAGAACTAAAAGATTTTAACATTTATACATTGTAGATGTAGTACAAAGAACTAGTTTTTATACAATAAGAATATATAAAATCCAGAAATCAATGCATTTTTAGATCGTGTTTTATGTATTTGATAGAGATATAAAATAAATAGACTCTTAATAACAGGACGCATTTTTATTTACACCATAATTCGTCAACGGAATGATAATTTACATTTTTGCTTAAAACTAAATTGCACACAGTGAGCAATATTGAGGCAGATCGAGCTATAGGCAGTCAGGATGGTAGGTGTGAATGGAATAAACTGGCTGAAGTGTCTTTTGCCTTGGATACTATCCAGACTCCAGTTTCTCTGTAGCCGGCCTGCCTATTTCAATATCTGCCTAGTAACATTATATTTCACAGTACATTATCAGACTTTCTTTAATATCAATGGCAAAGACAAGAAAAAATAGAATAAGGAGCAGAAAATTATAACACCAACATACCACATGTATCACAAAACAATTTGGTTTCATTGAACTTTTTACCCGATTATGGCAAAGCCAATGGAGGGTTAAGATTTTAACTGCCATGCATGACTCATGGCAAATAGGTCTGACAATGCATAAATACTCGTTATACAAAAAAATATGGCAATTTCACCATGATTACATTACATACATACTTTTTTATACAAAATCACAGTCCATTTGGAGCATCAGCCAGCTGATCAACCAATTCACTGAAGACTTTACTAGTTGTTGAGCCTGGCAATTCTTTGACAGCTGATAAACCCTGACCTGCCAGTTTGCCAACTCTAGGGTCGATTGGCACACTCCCCATGAATGGTATTTTGGCTATTTCTGCTAGTGACTTGCCCCCACCACTTGAGAAGATATTGGTGCATTCACTGCAGTTTGGGCACTCATATCTGGAAAAGAAACATCAACTTTAGCACATCAGAATTATTAGAGAAGCTTTAAGTAAAAAAAAAATCTTCTTCATCTGCACGGCTTTCTTAGCTATAATCAGATAATCTGGTAAAATTTAATATTTTTTTGTCTTACTCTTTTTGTTTTAGAGTAATTACTTTTTTGTTTTTATTAATGTTGGGTAATGTTTCAAAGTCAGAGTCAAATAATTTATTCCAAGTAGGCACATAAAAGGCACTTTTCAATGTCAAAATTTACAAAAAAAAAAAAGATTCTAATCGCCCCTTCCAACAGGTGAAACCTTCATACGGAGAAAAAGTTTGAAACATTAACATGATACTGCAGAAAATGTTATTGCCAGGCATTTGTAATCAACATGATGTAAATGTGATCAATGAAGATTTATCAGTAGCTACCCAAATGAATACCTGAGTACATACATAAATTCTGACCCCCACTTGACCTCCAGCTGTGGCCATCATAGTCAGTGATAACAAACACCCACAGGATGTAGCTAAATGGCAATGTCATTGTTAATAGATAAAATTCGCCCACATACTCAAACAATATAATCAAGCCACAAAATATTGATAAAAATGTTTTATCAACCATAAATATATTGAAGTTTCAGGAAGGTTACAATAACAAAAATTATGGTCAAATGCTGCATAAAAGGAAGTTCTGTAGTTTCTGCTTACCCTATGGGAAGAATGCGTGAGTTTATGTATGTATGTATGTTGCACAAAAGTTTTTCAGATCTATAAGGTAAGAAACTGAATTCAGCAGTCTAAAAAGCGTTTTTAAACTATTTCCTATTTAGGGTTCCGTAGTAAACAAGGAACCCTTATAGTTTCGTCATGTCCGTCTGTCTGTCTGTCCGCGGTCTAACTCTGAGACCCTTAGTACTAGAAAGCTGTAATTTGGTATGAGTATACATATTAATTACGCCGACAAAGTGATAAAACAAAATTACGAAAAAAAAAAATTTTTATGTACCTCCCCTACACGTAAAGTGGTGATGGGTATCATTGGAAAGGTCCTTCAAAAACATTGTGAGTATGTGACAATCATTTTTAGATTCAGGGATCCGTTTGCGAAATATTAAGCTTTAAAGTGCTAATTTTTGTTAGAGTCAAGTGGCGCCCCCCTGCCAGTTAAATGGTTAGTTTTGGATGTGTGAAAACAATCACAGCAGTAGTTTATATAACGAAATTAAGAGGCCTGTGAACACGGTTCGCACCTGCAAATCGAGATGTTTGCAAAATTCAATTCCAAGCACGTTGCGCTAGTGTGAGTGCCTGTCGGAGAGATATACACCTACAGTGAGCAATACTACCATGCACACATTGACAATTATTATTGCTTGACGCGATAGCACTACTAGCTTTCGAAAATTTATGATAAATTTGGATGTGTTCTGTAATACCAAAAATGATGAATGAAGACTCAATATTTTTCCATTTTTTTTTCTATAATTTGTAACTTGCTAACATAAGCTATGCTTCTGCAGAAACAATATTATAAATATTGTTGTTAAAATACAGAAAAAAACAATATGAAGACATGTCATTTATGCTGTTAAACACATTTTAACAGCATAAATGAATTTGAAATTTTCGAAATTTTTGTTCAAACTTTAAGTTTTTGGAAAAAAAAGATGTAGGATTTAGACAGTATTTATCTAAAGCACTGTCTAAATCCGAATAACAACATAATATGGTGGAAATATGCCCAAATTGCAAATGATTTAGGTATTACATTGGTATGGACAATTCATGTGTCACCGCGTTCTTAACTAGTGCCTGTAATATGATGTTGAGATATGTAAAAACTTCTTTAACAATTGTATAGTCTTACCCGCTCATATTTTCAATAATGCCAAGTATAGGGATGCCAGTCTTTCTACAGAAGGTGATCTCTTTGCGGACATCCTCTATGGCCACTTCTTGTGGTGTGGTCACTATGATTGCACCACACTGTGGCACTTGACGGAGGTTCTCCATCACTGTGATGTGCTCATCTGAGGTTCCTGAAACACAACACAATATTTTTATAGTAAAATAGTACCTAAGCTTTGAAATGACAACAAACTTCATCTTTTTGACTGACATAATGAAATAAATACTTTGAGTTTGTTTATTAAAAAATTACACAAAAATCAATGTAGTTGAAAACAAAACTTTTTTGAGGGTTGTTCTGATCAAGTTTTCTTTTCATAATATGGAGAATATTAAGTGTTTTAAAGATAAGATATTATGACAATTTACCTGGAGGAGTATCAATAACAAGAAAATCAAGTTCCTGCCAGCAAACATCTTCTAGAAACTGCTTGATCATTGATGTTTTCTTTGGCCCTCTCCACACTACTGCATCATTACGAGAGCCGAGTAGGAAGCCTATTGACATGACGCCCAGCCTCTGTTCATTGTCTAGGTACACTGGGATCCAGCCTTCAGGGCCTTGGTGAACACTCTGGTTTTCCAAGTTGAGCAAATATGGAACACTGGGTCCACATAAATCTATGTCCAATAATCCAACCTGGAAGTAATTTAGGTAATACGGTGAATATAGATACGAAAGAGGTACGCAAGCCATTTAAATAAGGTTAAAAACAAATAAAAATAATTATTCAAGTTGAATATACCTTATAACCTCTTTCTTTCAAAGTAAGCGCCAACTGGGTGCTAACTGTAGATTTTCCAACTCCTCCTTTCCCGGAAAGAACTAATATTACACGTTTTACAGTGTCAAGCATTTTTACTTAACTAAATATCTTGTAATAAACTAATAAAAACGAAAATGGAAAAGCACAAAGTAAATAAAGTACAATTTTGACAGTGTCACTGTGACACGAAAAAATTTGACATGCTGTGACCAGTGACAGCCAGTGTTGCCAACTCCAAAAGTTCAAATTATCGAGTTCCCATGTCAAAATTATCGTATTTTGGACAAAATTTTCGTACAAAAGAAAAATCAAAAATAAAAACCCTAAATTCAAATTAAATAACAAATTACTATCAAAAGATGGATAATTTTAAACTAGAGTCAAAGGGGAAGCAAGTTTCACCAGTAGTGGTACTAGCTCAGCACAAACCTTAAACATGCTTGCAAATGCATGCAAAAATTTCAACTAAAAACTATGAAAGTTTTTAGTTGACATTTTTGTGTTTTCATTGTAAAATAAAATAAAAACTAAAGAGGGAAAACAAGAGAGACACCTATTTGTTGTTATTGACACACTAGACATTGACATTTTTTGCATATTTAACAAATACATTTTGATTATGGAACTGTAATTTTTTTCAGAAAATCACAAAATTATCGTACATTAGACATTCATTATCGTACATCGTACCATAGGCCAAATTATCGTACGCCCCCATAATTATCGTACGGGTTGGCAACACTGGTGACAGCAGTTAGTGCCAGACAGAGACAGATAAGGTATCTGGTACAGATTGAAACAAAATAATCGCGCAAAATAAACAATACTTGAAAAACACTTTTTTAGACTCTTTTAATTAGTTTTATAATTAATCTTGTTGTAATTGAGGAATTTATTAAATTCTTTTTTTTTTTACATTTCGCCTTTCAGTTTTGTTTCGTGTAAAGGGGTCACTTCATTGTACATTTTGACAGCGCTTGCGCTAATCGTTGATCGCAGCGCCACCATCATTCGTTTATGTTTTTCAGTTTTATAAAGATTTTTGTAGCGGTGGTTGTGTTGATCGTTTGCCGGTGCACATAAAATAGGAAATGCAACATTTTTCACATTTTATATATGTTTGTTGGACGTTTTATGACACAATCAGTTCGTGTAATAGTTTACTGTGTTGATTTGCTTTAACATAAGTAGTGAACGTCTTGTGTTGGTGTGTTTTATTTTCGTATAATTTCAGTTTAGTGGTTGTGCAAGGATTTGTCCCATCGACAGTTGATTTGCTGCCTTGATCTGCATTCTCTGGGGTTTATGAGGTATTTATGAGAATTTTTAACTTTGGAAACTATAGTTTTAATTAATAAATGAAGATTTTATGTCACGAAGTTCGAGCATGACGAGTGGTATTCTAATAAATTCTTACGATGCGGGCATTTATCATTAGACCCACCCCTGGGTTAAGCCGACGGGGATCGGTGAACGGATAATACTGTGCGCGTGCTAAATGTCATTATTTATTGTTACAGGGGTCTGTAGTCCTTTCATTTTAATCCTATCGATTTTTTAACAAGTGCATTCTTCGTTTCATTTATGAAGAGCAAGTGGCTGATAACCGTCTTCGTATGTATATTAGGTACCTTGAAATTAACTATTTGTACATTTCCAGCCAGTATATAAGTAAACAAAACTTATTTATTTCATAATTTTAATGAAAATTCCTCTCTTAACAGACAAGAAACGAATTCAATGGCATTATATTTCTCATTAGGACCATGAATATAAGTAAATATGCAAGCTTCACTGCTAAACAAAACCTTTTTCACTTAATTATTAACACATTCTGGTATTCTATTAGTACTCCAATAGGTAGAAATAGAATATTAATTCCAATTAAAATAATTATTTATGCAAATAAGTGTAGTAAATAAAGTTAAACATGTAAATGGGCACAACACTTTTATTTTTACTTGTTTTGTATGTTATGGTCTAGTAAATTAAATGACCCAGTTGAAACACATGTTCTTGTTATTGGAAGTTAAATAATAATTTTCAAAGACAGCTGCCTTATTATTTAATTAAAATTTAATATTTATAAAAGAACTGCATGACTCAGTGACTGTGTGTGTAATATAGCTGTGTTTTTACACAGTTATATCACACACACAGTTGCAGTAAAAAACAGATGTCATGGCTGTTTTTACAGATTTGGAATAAGAATGACACACTGAATAATTTACTTGTAAATTGCAAACATTATAATGTTGGTGAAATAACAGCAATATAGAGGACACACAATGTTTGTAATGCCATTCGATTTTAATATGTACCTACTTTATCATTTTGTGACAGTACCAAAAAAAACAACCAACTAATATGCAGCAATTGTTGCAAAATGTAGGTGTGAAATAATGAAATTTTATATGCAAGAATTTATAGTACATTACAGATGGTCAGGTTTTTTAACAAGTTCTAAAACAATTAGCTTAAACTAGGATGCAAAATTGCATAAATAATAAGCTAATAGAATTGGAACATATATCATAGTTATTATATTTATGAATAAAAATGTCAATTATTTGTCAAATTATAATAGTAAAATGTCAGTGTGAATCTTTAAAGTTTCAGTACTCACTACTCATTCACAGAGTAGAAAGATTTTACTATGAGCCTTTTGAAGAATGCTAATTGTTTAAAAAAATATATTGGCAGTTCCCTATACTATATGTACAACTCTGCCTAACCCTTCAGGAATTACAGGTGTGATGTTATGTTACGTTGTATTGCTTATGCATAAGTACTTAATTGAATTGAAAATACAGTTGTTTCTCTGATTGAGTGTGTCAGTATCATATTTTCTGATAAAACAGACAATCTAGTAAGCTTCTATCCACCTTTTCTTAAAAAAAATAATCTGAAGAGCCTGCGTTCACACATGGATAACATATCCGGAGTCACTGTCGTGATGGGGCATAAATCAAACAGAGTATGTGGTGTGACTGTATTTTTAATTTGTCTGTCTGTGATGTTGGGTTTTAATTATTATAACTTTTATTTTAATTTTAATTATTTTGGGGTTATAATATATATATTTCTGAAATGTGCTAATGAGCCCCTTTCATTTGATACCCAACACGGCATCATCATTTTTTTTTAAATAGTTCATGACTTTATGTCTTCTAGAGGGCGCCATATTCAATTGAATATGACGTCACATAGCCTATAACTAGCAGACGATCAAGACGCTTCCAACGATACCTCATTTGTCAAATTATGATAAGTAGTTTAGAAGCTATAAGGGAACAGATGAACATACATACCCACATCCAAACGTACTGGTCAAAATCATCATCCTTTTTGCTTTGCCGCAGTCGGGTAAAAATAGTTCTATGACACACCACTGCAATGTCATGAAACTTGACTTTTATTTTAGTTACATTAATGATAGCCATCAAATGGTAGTTACGCCTACACAACATGCAAACAAACTTAAATCACTTAGTATGCCAAATACGTGTGTTTTGCATTTTACAAGCTCTGCATAATGATTAGTGAAACATTATGAGCCGTCCTTCAACTTGATATTGTGTAAATAATAATAATCTAGCGGTTTTTTATGGTTTGCACAAATTATATTAGTAAACATTTGCATAATAAATGTACCTTATGGCATCGGCGAAGGAAAACATCGTGAGTAAACCTAGACTTATAATAGTCAACCAAAATCGCCAACCCGTCTTGAGCGAGCATGGTGATCAATGCTCGTGCCTTCTCTGTAACAGAAGATACTTTTTGCCTGCAGTGGGAAAGTAACAGGCTGTTATTTATTATTTACGTCTTTGACATTTCTCGGGACCCAGGGGTCCCGGACCTTTGGAAGGCGTACGAGGGGCCGAAGCCAACTCGCAGAGGCCCCTTAGACGTTTTTTAAAATGAAATGAGGCACCAACCGATGATTATCCCTGTACGCACTATACAAGTGCACCCAAGGACAACCCCCGGTTGGTGTAGGACTATTGTAAGATATGGAAACAAAGATATCGGACTATGGGTTTGGGTTGCTAAAGTGGACTGGTCATCTGGAACTATGGAAGGACTATGGCCCCTGCCTGATCTATGTTTTATATGCACACGGATTAAATAGCAGGGGGTGATTTGCACACTCAATAATGGGCCCCCGAAAACGGTCGCTAGCACATAGTGTCGTAGCGACAAGGGGGCAACACGTCCTGAGGTGCTTATGAGGAGTGGAGAGGTATTCCACGGCTATCAGGACAATCCCGGAAGTGCAGTCAAGATTCCTACCAGCATCTTACTGGAATACTTCCTTCCTCCGAGCACGTTTGCTCTTGCGAATCTCCACTCAAGCCGGCCAATAAAGGCAAGAATGAGGTAGGAGCTCTGTTTCACGTCAGTGTTCACTCCAGCCGGCCAATAAAGGCAAGCCAGAGGTGAGGAACAAGACTTATCCCGGGAGATAGGGTCCGTGGGGTCGCTACTGCCCAACAGCTCGCCACATGCTGCCCTGCGGGTTTTTGTATCTCTCTTGGTCTGGCTCCTCATTCCAGACCCGTTCCGGCAAAGTAAATTCTACTGGTTCAGGCCTAGAGTTCGGAGCGCGCAAGCCCCACCACGTCGTCAACGTAGAGATACGGCGGTGGGGTTATTTATTATATTATTATTATATCAATCTGCCTATCGTTTTCCCAACTATGTTGGGGTCAGCTTCCAGTCTAACCGGATGCTGCTGAATACCAGTATTTTACATGGAGCAACTGCCTATCTGACCACCACAACTCAGTAACTGGGTAACACGATACCCTTGGAAAGTCTGACAGACTTTCGGGCTTCTGACCACCCGTAACGACTGTCAAAGATACATGAATGACAGTCGGGAGCAGCGGCTTTACGTGCTTTCTGAGGCACGGAGGAGTCTCGGTATGTAAAGATGCTCACCCATCCTCGGACCAACCCCGGCAAGCGTAGCTTAACCTGATGGATCGACTCGTGCGGCTGATACTACTTGACCACGAACTCCTATTATTTTTATGATATACTAGGTACTACTACTATATTTATTTGCACTTCTGGGCAAAGGCCTCCCTCTACTCTTTCCATCTTTCGCGAGCCCGCGCGTCCTCCTTCCAGTTTGGACGGAACCTATCTAGTTCGTCCCGCCATCTCCTACGTGGCCTGCCTACTCTGTATTATGCCTAGAATGTCTGTCAATTTTTGTGTTGGGTCCACATGTGAACGTTTGTAGTAGTAGAGTTATTGATAGAAAGGCATTTATAAGGAATGGACCTTGTTGTAGAGCATAAGTTTGCCTCTAACTCATCATTACATATTTTTTTTGGGTGGGAAATTATCAAATAACTTCTCCCGCTCTAGGCGGAGCCGGAGGGCGTGTCAGACTCTTACTGATTAAAACCCACCCGTGTTCCTTCAGTTGCCATGTTGCCAGGGGCCAGGATATCCCTTTCGAAGTTTCCCGCGACCCTGGCAGGCATCGGCCCTAGCGGACCCCGTCAGTTCTGCTGACAACTCTTTGAGGCGCGCGTGGAACACAACGCGCCGTCGACCCGAGCCTGCTTCTTATCGGACGGCGAGCTACCCATTGCTCACGGTCCGCAAGCCCGCACGAGTTTGGCACCTTCAGTAGCATCTATTAGTTCCTGTAATGTGCAACTGCAGGACACACTGATATTTGATGAGCTAATCACCATTAAACACGCTTTTCTTTGCTCCAAGGACCTCCTCTCCTAGGAGCAACTAGAAGAGAATAGAAATTAACAATTTACCACACACAATTCTTAACTTTGCCTAGAACCGACCGAACCGTATAATTCCAACTGCAATTGAAATCGACGTGAAGACCTTGCAAATGGGTGATAAATTAATTTGATTTTAAAAGATCAAATTGGTATGCAAATTTGCAAGAAACATTGTAGGTGATCCATTAATCGAAACCGCAAGTAGAAGATGTTTGGGCACGCCACAATCGCGGCGATAAGACCCCTCTTTGAGGAGTGGCTGGAGAGACGCCACGGCATTCTCACCTTCCGCCTGACGCAGGTCCTCACCGGACACGGCTGCTTCGGGAGGTTCCTGTTCAGGATAAGGCGGGAGGAAACACCCGGGTGTCACCATTGTGTGGATCAGCCTGAGGACACGGTGGAGCATACGGTGGAGGTCTGCCCGGCTTGGGCGGAGCAACGCCGTGTTCTCGTAGAGGCGATCGGCGGCGGTGATCTCTCGCGTCCGGCCCTGGTTCAGGCCATGGTACGGAGCGAGAGGAAATGGCAGGCCGTCACCTCCTTCTGCGAAGCGGTAATGCTCGCGAAGGAGGAGGCGGAACGCGTGAGGGAGAGGCAAATTTCGCGCCCTCACGCCCCTAACCACCGCAGGAGGAGACGCCCGGGGCGGGAATCGCGAGCCGATTTCCGGCCACCGTAGGCGCGGGCTTGCGGACGGTGAGCAATGGGTAGCTCGCCGTCCGATAAGGACCAAGCCCGGGTCGACGGCGCGTTGTGTTCCACGCGCGCCTCAAAGAGATGTTAGCAGAATGGACGGGGTCCACTAGGGCCGATGCCTGCCAGGGTTGCGAATAAGGCCGAAAGGGAAATCGTGGCCCCCGGCAACATGACAACTGAAGGAACACGGGTGGGTTTTAGTCAGTAAGAGTCTGACACGTCCTCCCGCTCCACCCAGAGCGGGAGAAGTTATTTGATAATTGCACCTGACTAGGAAACACCCGGGTGTCACCATTGTGTGGATCGGCCTGAGGACACGGTGGAGGTCTGCCCGGCTTGGGCGGAGCAACGCCGTGTTCTCGTAGAGGCGATCGGCGGCGGTGATCTCTCGCGTCCGGCCCTGGTTCAGGCCATGGTACGGAGCGAGAGGAAATGGCAGGCCGTCACCTCCTTCTGCGAAGCGGTAATGCTCGCGAAGGAGGAGGCGGAACGCGTGAGGGAGAGGCAAATTTCGCGCCCTCACGCCCCTAACCACCGCAGGAGGAGACGCCCGGGGCGGGAATCGCGAGCCGATTTCCGGCCACCGTAGGCGCGGGCTTGCGGACGGTGAGCAATGGGTAGCTCGCCGTCCGATAAGGACCAAGCCCGGGTCGACGGCGCGTTGTGTTCCACGCGCGCCTCAAAGAGATGTCAGCAGAATTGACGGGGTCCGCTAGGGCCAATGCCTGCCGGGGGTTCGAAGAAAACCGATCGGGAAATCGTGGCCCCCGGCAACAGGGCAACCGAAGGAACACGGGTGGGTTTTAGTCAGTAAGAGTCTGACACGCCCTCCCGCTCCGCCCAGAGCGGGAGAAGTTATTTGATAATTTCCCACCCAAAAAAAAAAAAAAAAAAAGTGGAAGATGTTCCGAATTATGTTTCGAATCATTTCTTCTCAAAACCGAAGATCGTCGTAAAACTGGCCGTGCCGTCTAACCATAAATTACAGAATTTCATACAGAATTGGTAGTTATTAGATACGAATTCGAAACATTTCAACATAAAGCTCACTGCCAAATATTATTAAATAACTTTCGGTACTCAAACGTAATGTAGAACCGAATAAAGTTGAAATAAAAGGAACAATGCCGTCTCTAGGAAGGCCACAGCGGTGACCTCAATACGGGTCGACCACCGGGGGTGAGTCACCCTGCGCGTGGCTTACACTTTACTGTTCTACTGAATGGACTTCTCGATTCTCAAACAGATAGAAGTAGCCTAGGCCTACAATTTTCCTAAACGGGGTTGAATTTTGTCCTCCAGGTGTAAAAAATGCAAATAAAATCTGTGAATTACATACGGCCTACCGATATGATACGATAAAGTACCAAAACTGCACGTGCAGTGAAGATGATCTGTGTCTTCTTCCAAGAATTTCGAGGTGTGCTAAAGACATAAATCGTTGATCGCAGGTAATCGGATCTGTCTGAGTTTCAGAAAGCACAATCCGCATCTGCGTCATTGGTATCGCAAAAGTTAGCATACAGCATGCATAGTTCATTATTGCAAACAGAGTATCTAATATTGGTAATACCCATAGGCTTGGATTTGCATACAATACAGAAAAGTACTTAAGTTTAAAGGACTCTAACAGACTGTTTTTTGCTATTGTACTAGGTTACAAATAGTGTCTGTCACCCATCCAATCAAGTCCAATAACAGCTCTAGAGTCCCTTCTTGCGATACCAACGAGAAGAAATAGAATGGATACCTATTCTTAGACTAGAACCACGCGTCTGCAAAACAAACCATACACTTTCACCATCACGGTGCGCGACGAATCTAAAAATAACTTCTACTGGATACCCAGTTATACTTAATTGGGAACAACCCCAAGGCCGCTCCGAGTATAAACAAGGGTGATGTTATTACTTCTGGTCACCCCCCGTGAGTTCTACCGGGGGAGGATTATGTCGCGTCATATTTTATGCACAAACCTCCCCCGAAATCTGATTCGGCGACATCGGTTATTTTTATGATACATTTAGACACCTACGTAGAAAACTGAACAGAAACGGAAGACATTCCCGTAATACTAAAACGTGGCCTAGTGCCTTCAGATAAATAATACATCGCGATCTCTTTTGTAGGCTTCTGTGATCTTTGAATACAGTATGCTAAAGATATGCATGACTTAAACAAGTGTGTCGGGAGGGAAACTTGATGTTGGCACCGTACCGCGATCTCATTAACCTTTATCGGAAGCTAAACAATAAATACCGAGCGCAATTGCAAAGCAGAGTAAAGGGTTTTTCTAATTGGCATCACGGTAGCTGCACCCAGGAACAAAGCGGAGAGAAACTTGTGTAATGGACCTTAATACTTAGAAAGTTAGATTTTCCACAAATAGTTCAACAAACCCATTTTACTCGCGAGCATGCGATATCAATTCGGAACCGCGTTAATCGACTTCTCAAGCAATAAATCAAAAGATTAATTCCGTAACCACCATGATTCGATGGCGTTTAACACCGTTTAAATCTCCGGAGTGGACCAGTTGTTCCGCTCAACCTCGGGGCACTTCAGTGCGGTTGCGTAAAAACTAAATGCCAACGTGTTATGAAACTACAGCCGTAATCCGTAATGGCACGGAAAAAGTCTTTTGCATAATTGCAGACCAAAGTTGTTGGGATTTTTACAATGAAGTCTACCGAAGAATAATCCCTCTTTAACGCTACCTGGAGTTCTATCGCTCCCCTTTCATTGTATTTTTGTAAAAGCTTTCTTCTTGACACCGTTCTTCAAAAAGTATTGTTGAATTATGAGGATCATTACTTTCTTTTTCCACCACGATCATTAGGACAACTTTGGGCGCATACTCGAGAGTCGAGTTACTTAACATATTGCATCTGGTGGCACCGTAACAAATTATCCTGTTTTTGTATGACACCCAGAAACCTTCAAATGACTCCGTTTTTTCCGAGGTTTGATTATAATGTAATTATGTATCAAGAAGTATGAGATTTCATCCTTCTAATTTTAAACTAACTTTCATTTCGGAAGTCTCCCAAAACGTTGCCTGTAATAAAATCCATTCAAATAGTTATATTACTGGCTACCAAAGCATAACAGTGGACATTCCGTGCACGTGGCCGGATGCTATGAAACTTCAATCGTTACTGGACATATGGCGAGCTGACGACACTGATAAATGACAAGGCTGCGGGGGCAAAGCACTCATTTTTCATCCTACTTGGTAACAACATTCAGAGCTATCATTTTGATATCACATTGACACTTTTTTAAACTGTTGCGCATGGTCTGCGTTTCTACACAAAGGATCACTTATTTCTTTTATGGGTCTGGTAAAGTTCTGAAGAGGTAGTAAAACGTGGCATGAATTGCTGTTTGCAAAACCGCGGACAGTCGCCACAAGATTGCATTCTCCTTCCTTTAACAGCCAAATGATATTTTCTGAATTTTCGGCGTTGCCGACGTAGGAAAATAGATTGCCAGACCCGATGCGGTTTACGTAGAATTTAATAGTAGTTCACCAGTAACTATGCAATAAAAATTGCAAACGTGCCCAAGTCCAGGAAGCTCGTAACCTAGAAGAGTGTCCAGGAAGCAAGCCACCAAGAATAGTTTAGCGGAACTCGTCATTTAGCGTCATTCGGCAGGCTGGAACGCGCGCGCCAACTCTTGTGCCATAAATCATAATGATTACGTTGCGGGAGGGGGCTTCCACTCAACCAGATGCACACGGCTATTGCTCTCCTTCCTCTATTACTTAACGAGATTAGGCAGATTAGTCTTCTAACTAAATTAAGCTCCTTGTACAGATTTTGGATTATAAATGACGTGTGATTATAAATCAATTACTGTTTAAAAGCGGTTCTGTTTCGGTTTAACTGCGTTTTAATGATCATGTTCGAAACGGTATCGAAGTTTGATGCGTCATGGGGCTACGGTTTATCGGAGACTAATAAGTCTATAAATGCCTTATTGCCAGTTCCCATTTTTTCCTCATTATTATTTTCTTATTTCGCAAATGCTCTTAGAAATGGGGGATATTAAAAGAAACGTCATTAATTTCGTTCCCTGTTTCCGCCTTAAAGGAAAGGAGGACAGAATGACAATCCCTAGGCTCTCTTTCCGGCCTCATTACGGTATTTCCCAATGTTATAATAATGTTGACTAAAAATATAAAGGCTGTTCTCGACGATACAGTGGCTCGGTGACCGCAGAGATGGCACTCGAGATAACCGGCTCGCAGACTGTGACACTAACGACCCGCTGTGAATTGGGTTAATGTCTATTTTTGCAAAACTACATCTGTCACGGATAAAACATTGTTTCACTTTACGCAGTTTCAGGATGGTTTCAGCTTGTTATGTCGTCAGGAGCTAAAAATCCATATGTTGTTAAGGATTTTAATTGACATCTTCCAAATCAGGCAAAGAAATTTAAATATAATATTAAATCTCTCTGAAATCAGGCAACAATTAAACTTCATAAGGATAGTAAACGTATCAAGATTTTATACAGTCCTACTATCTACACATTTTCGTAAATTCTGTTTCATTTTGACAGTTCAACAACATTCATTGCGTTATTTACGTTGTTAGGCAGATTTGTTTTTCGAACTATGAAGCAATGGATTAGCATTTTGTTTCAAAATGATTCAGATTGTGATTAATCGAGTATTACGGAGTAAGGGTGCTGGTCAATGTGTGTAATACGGACAACAGAACTTAATTGCTAACGAGGAATCGATAGAGCAGACCAAATGAAACAAGCAATTACAGGATATAATTTGCGTGCAGTGCAGTGAGAATAAAGAGCATGCGCCATGCAGTTGGGGTGGCTGTGACTCCAGCTATGTCGTTATAGCCCTGTGATGGCGTTAGGGTGGGAATCCAATCAAGTCTCCATTCCCTTGAGCCATTGACTCGCCGGAATGCGTCATCAAATTTATTATTATTGCCTTTCATGACACTTTTAAATCCACCAGGACTTGTTTAATGTTTCGAAAAATCGTCGAAATACGATCCCGACCAAAATTTTATGAACCACTGACGTCCACAGATCGTCCTTTTTCGTAAGACCTCTGCTTTTTGGACACGGTTATAATTTTCCAATTGCTCGCTTTTCCAATTTTGCTCTTGGTATAATATAAGATTCACTGTATTCTCATAAACCCCATTCTTCACACATTAGTGGCTGGTAGCTGCTAATTCAGCCACATTACCACATTAAAATATTTATCGGGAAAATCTTAAACAGTTTAACATTAATTCTTTATGACATTGACTAAAGTTTTCAACAATTTAATGTAAGTAATAAATATTGAGACGGTCGGAACTGACTTGACCTTAATGTTTAAAGGTCAGTTGTCACCGAAACGTTACACCAGCCAAAAGGTAACAAAACCACATGTGATTTAGTTAAATGCTTGACGGTTAACTAATTAACCTGCCACCGCCACTTGTGGAACTTTTGAAAGCGCGGCTTTTTCTTTCTCATTGCGCTGATTTTCATCTCCGTCTTTTAAGTACTTGCTAATTTATTGGCTTCGGTTACCTTTGGTGTTTCTCGCCTGGAAATTGGCCCGTTTATTACGATTTATGAAACGATTCTTTACTTCTGATATTTTTAAATTAGAGCTAATACTCTGCCAATTTTTTTTATTTAGACCTCGTGCCTAAGTAATAACAGCCGCACGGGTCGATCCATCAGGTTAAGCTACGCTTGTCGGGGTTGGTCCGTGGCTCGGTGACCATCTTTACATATCGAGACTCCTCCGTGCCTCGGAAAGCACGTTAAGCCGTTGGTTCCGGCTGTCATTCGTGGATCTTTGACAGTCGTTACGGGTAGTTAGAAGCCCAAAAGTCTGACAACTAGACTTACCAAGCGGTATTGTGTTACCTAGTAACTAGGTTGTGGAGGTCAGATAGGAAGTCGCTCCATGTAAAATACTGGTATTCAGCTGCATCCGGTTAGACTGGAAGCCGACCCCAACATAGTTGGGAAAAGGCTAGGCAGATGATGACTGCCATATTATTTAAACAAAGTCCTCCGTAGCAACCACAGGTCTTTTCGGGAAACCCCAAAATCTGCAAGATCGACTATAGTACGGTAGTCTTCAGTGTCTTAAATATTTAAAAAAACTCATAAGGATGTTGTCTAGCAGAAAGGCCGTGCAGGGTTCAAAAGAAGCCATCCATGAGAAGGGCTTAGTAATAGCTTATTGGAATTGTGATTAACCTATGTGTCACTTAAATTTTCTGTGTATACTGCGGAAAAAAAACAAACTTAACTTCGGAATCCTGCGTAGAACCAAAATGTTTTTGGTCTGGCTTTGCAATAGTTTGCAGCACTTCGCATTCAGTCTACCCCAAAGCCTTTTATCGACCGTCGTCCTCCCGTTTCACATAATCACTTTATTTTTATAGTGGTACCTTCACTGAAGTAACACATTCCCTAAACACAATCCTGGGAACATAGTTGCAATCAGCTGCAAATTGCAGTTGTTATCATAATTCTCAGTTATCGCGGCGCGTTGGCGGCTGCATCGCTGCCCCGCTCCGATAACCGATGTGATAAATTAATAACCCATAATGCATTGTTTGATGCCTAATGTATAAATAAATCATTTGGACGCAGGAAGGATGAGTCGTTCCTAGATGAGTCAAAATTTGGACCGGCACCCTAATTGCGTAATACAACACAATCACAATTTGTTTCGATTTGAAACAGATTTCTAATCCATTGCTTCATAAGTTGGAAAAAAATCTGTTCAGCAACGTAAATAACGCAATGAATGTTGTTGACATGTCAAAATGAAACAAATTTCGCGAAATTGTTTACGAAAATGAGTTACGCAATTAGGGTACCGGTTGGATGTATCTAAATGTTCTGTTTTGTTGGTTTTTGTGTAATCATTAAATAGTTTGTTCTCTATTTCTGTGTATGTCCGCATTAGCATCTGATAGATTTGTAGAAGAATTTATCTGTGTTTGTGTATGTGTTTTTTATGCACGTGTGTCTGTGACAATTAAACTTATTTTTCTTTCTTTCTTTCTATGTAGGTACTTATTTCAGTGGGAAAATAGGAAACACAATGCCAGTGTTTAAGTTATCTGTGACGAGAAGTACAGTAGTAATGTAGTTGTCAGTTTGTTGCAGTCGGGAAATTCTCCACATATAATACGAACTTGCAGGTCGACACATGGAACTAAATATTTTACATATGTATCTAATGTAGATCTATAATCTTCTTCTTTTCATGTGGTTAGTCACTAACTTGGTGTCTACTAAGTTTTAAAGCCGCCCAAGGGCCTCTCTCTGACTTGGCTTCACATCGAGACATATCTCTCAGACATGCCGGTTTCCTCGCGATGTTGTCCTTCACCGTTTAAGCAAGTGATAATTATATAATACGCACATGAATCCGAAAAGTCAGGTGCAATTATCAAATAACTTCTCACGCTCTGGGTGGAGCGGGAGGACGTGTCAGATTCTTACTGACTAAAACCCACCCGTGTTCCTTCAGTTGCCATGTTGCCGGGGGCCACGATTTCCCTTTCGGCCTTATTCGCAACCCCGGCAGGCACCGGCCCTAGCGGACCCCGTCTATCCTGCTAACATCTCTTTGAGGCGCGCGTGGAACACAACGCACCGTCGACCCGGGCCGGGTCCTTATCGGGCGGTGAGCTACCCATTGCACACCGTCCGCAAGCCCGCGCCTACGGTGGCCGGAAATCGGATCGCGATTCCCGACGCTCTAGGTGTCTCCTCCTTGAGGTGCATGAGTTGGACCTATAACTTGGCAGCCTGACGGTCACACCACTAGGCTATCACTGCTTGCTAGACCTATGATGATGGAACTACTCTGCCGACAAGTGCTAGTAGGTTTTGAGTCACCCACAAGCAGTGTTTTTAACAATTTGTTTTAATTCTTTTACTCAATTCCCATTCGAAGTGACCTAAGTGCGATAGTGGCGCCCTCATTTTCCTCTTTTTTGTTTATATCAGTACTTTTAAGGAAGTACTATAATTAATAATGGTTCCAAAATTGTTATTACTCTGTAATCGAAATTCCGTGCCATTTACCATTAAGTTGTTACTTAACGATGTTGAGGCTGTACTTAGTAATTAACTCGAAATACATGATACTAATGCAATTAAAGTTTGTTAATTGTGTGTGGACTTAATAAATATGTTTGCTGAAAACCAATATCGTAAAGTACACCCACTGGGTTATTTGAACGTAAACTTTAATTACTTACTCTACGCTACGCTAACGAGAGTCAATGTCCAAAACTATTGTGTCAACAACTGTCACTCCCCATTACAATTGTCAAAAATAAACGAACGTAAACGATAACCCATAACCCGCATGGAACTCGCAACGAAATTGATATCCCACAAACAAAAACACACAAACGTAACAATAACGTTAACGAAGCCGTTAACGTTAACACACTGGTGTAATTAGCATCTCTCGCACCGAACCGCGCGATCAATCATGAGCGCGCATTTAATTGCTTAAGTATGTAATCCTAATCACATTATCTCGATTGCTCGGTGCATCGTTGCCGCGTTGCAATGTTTTGACGATGTGTCGGGTTACGGGTTATTCTTGCAGTTAGTGGCGTAGTTTTCAAGGACGTAAACTGCTTGGATTGACGTCTTCACGATGTGTCGAGTTGCTCTTGCAGGTTATTGCAGTAATTAGGAAGTTCGCGGTATTACTGGTATGGTAGGAAATGTAAGAATGTCTGGTTGGATAGAGTTTTGAAGCAGAGATTGTTTTACGGTAAATGGACCGTGTGAACGATGATATGGCTAGAAATGGGCTGACTACTGAGATGAAAGCTGAAAGAGATGCACCGATCCCTAATATTGGAATAAACCGCTGGAGGATGATAACGATGCTGTTTAGTTGAATGTGTTGATGGAGGAGTTATTTTGTCATCCTTATTTGTGTGTACATTATGGCTAATTTTCATTAGTCGATAACTCGATATACAGCATGCGGGGACTTTCCGCAGACGGGGTACTGACTAATGAAAGTCATAAGTCGATAACGCAGTCGGTATACCGTCTACGAGAAACCCCCGTAGCGGGTGTAGGACCAATGAAATTCATCGGTTGGTAAAAAGCATGCGGGAAACTCACACCCAATGAAAATGAGCCTTCAAAGCAACTGCCAAACGTGCGGTTCAGGTTCTACGAATACCGCAATCGTTTCCTATCGACTAATGAAAATGGTTCCTCGAATGTCGACCCTATGGCGTGTTTACAGAAATCTTTAGCACCACAAATGCGGACCCAATCGACTAATGAGAATGGTTCCCTGCATTCGGGTTCTATAGCATGCGTTACAGAAATCTCCCGCACTCCTCATACGAGCCCTATCGACCAATCCTCAGCCTTTGGCCTTTATTCCTTACCTTTGCAGAAGCCGTGCTAACTCACGATGCTGAATCACCGCGGGTGCGGCGCCTGCTCAACTACGCAAAACTGCTAGTTTTACAGCTCTGTTATTTGTTCCACAACTTGTTTTTTTTATAATGTGTCTTGTATGTCTATTTGATTGACGAATGAATACGTTATAAATTAAATTAAAAACTTTATTTCGAGCCAAGACTCATAGAGAGTTTTTTTTTTTTTTTTTTTTTTTATTCTATTTAATTTATAGAGGGTTTAATCAAAAACTGATTATGCCACCCTCATCGGTACAAACAATTGTTCCTTATAATCTAAATCCTAGTTTTGCCAACTTATACAAGTATCTTGCGTCCGTCGACAATGGGGACGCAAGCATGCTATTACACCTTCCAACATCCAGTGACTTTGATAACAGTGCGATTCTTTCGGACTCGTTCCGGACGCATTCCATCAGTATATGGTAAGTGTCTTCCACTATATTACACTCCGGACAATTTGGAGAAGTAACTTTACCCATAAGAAATGCGAAACTATTCATTGGAATGTGTCCCGATCGAAGCCGAAGAGCCATTACAATTTCCGGACGACTCATGTTTGCTTGGTCGAACCATGGACAACGAGACAGTGCAGGCTGGATTGTCCGATACCAGATTCCCTTGCTCAGTGACCTCTGATCGAAGTGTTCGTGCCACATTTTAGTGCATTCTTCTTTAACTACACCCAAATAATCCCTGTGCTCGGGAAAGTGTGAACAGACCAATCCATCATCACAAGCATCCTTCGCCAGCCGATCCACTACTTCATTATCTTCCAAGCCAACATGAGCCGGTATCCATTGCAATACAATATTCTTATTCTTAGAAATAAGTTTACAAATAGATTTGATCACGCTGTAGGCAATCGGAGTACCCCGAAAACTCGAGGTACACCGAGCCAAATGTTGAAGAGCGCTTCTCGAATCACTCAAAATAACATAATTGCCGTTTTCAAACGAGTCAATGTAAGATAATGCTTCATCTATTGCCACAAGTTCAGTACACATTATATTGAATTTTAAGTTTACCTTTAATTGCACTGCATTTTTAGTTTGTGGATCGAAAAACGCTGCTCCTGAACCTACTTTGTTTTTGGATCCATCTGTGTATATTCTGTAAAAGCCCGAGTACGTGTTATTTAAAAATATGGTACATAGCTCACTTAGTTTGGAATTTTGGAAGTGTTTTTTAGCCGTTATCAAACCATCTAATCTAGGGAATATGACTTGAGATAGATCAATCCTGTGAACCCAAGTATCCAGTGAGAACATTTCAAGCTTTGGGCTCGTGTAGACAGGTAGTAAATCAAGAGACTCGTGAATTCTGACTAATAATGGCACCTTTCTTCTCCAGTGTGATTGTCGACAATGTGCTTGCAGTTCTTCCAACACAGCAATGATATCATTATCAGCATACGACTTCATTTTAAGCCAAAATTTACCCGCTAGATAGTATCTGCGAAACTTCAACGGTTGCAGGTTCAGTTCATTTTCCATAACGTGAATCGCTGTGGTTCTAATAAAGCCTCCGATAACCCTCATGCAAACGTTTTGGACCCTGTCCAATTTACTGAGGTGGGTTTCACAGCTACTATCATAAAGAAAACAAGCGTAATCGATTCTACTCCGAACTGTTGAGATGTATAACCGCCTCAGATGTTTGGGATGTACTCCCCATCCAGATCCAGAAAGAATTTTAAAAACATTAACTAATTTTAACACCTTCTCTCGAGTCTCATTAATATGCTTAGCCCACCTAAGTGATCGGTCAAGCCAAACCCCCAAATATTTTACATTGTGTACCACCGGCAGCGATACCTCATTAATTCTTAAAGTAACTGTCTCTCTTGACACACCATTCCTAAAAATACAGACACTGCTTTTCAGAGGGGATATCTCAAGACCCAAATCCAAAAGAAGTTTAGTCATCTTATTTAAAGCGGGTTGTAATCGTTGTTGTGCCGATGAGACATCACTGCATGTGGTATACAACACAAAATCATCCGCGTACTGCGACAGAAATACGTTCCCACTACTACGACATACATCCATGGTTGCTAAATTAAAAAGTAAGGGTGACAATGGATCGCCTTGTGCCAATCCCCGACCGGACGTGCGACTAATGACGTGATTACCTACTGTAATTTTAAGGTTTCTCAGCTTGAGAAAGTTCCAGATGTAGCTACAAATCCTGGATCCTATTCCGATTCGTTGCATGATTTTCAATAGACCTTTGATGTCTACGTAGTTATATGCGTTATTAATATCTATGAAAACAGCTACCGTTATAAGTTTTTTAGAAAAACCAGTTTGAATGCGAGATACTAACGCGGATAAATTATCTACGGTTGAGCGGCATTTTCTAAAACCTGTAGTGTTATTTGATAAAACCATATGTTTCTCGATAAACCACTCTAATCTGTTCATTAAAATGTTATGAAAAACTTTACAAACGCATGAGATCATTGAAATCGGACGAAGAGATGATAAACTTTGGACGTCCCGACCCGGTTTAGGGATGGGCACAATTACAATATCGCGCCATTGTTTAGGAACAAAACCCGTAGTGAAAATTCTATTATACAATTGCATTAATATCTTTTTACCATTTTGTGGTAACCTCTTGATCATGGAGTAAGAAATATTGTCGCCTCCTGGTGCAGTATCTTTAGATCGGACACATTTATGAAATTCTGACGGAGTAACAACAACGTCCAGTTCTGAGTTATTCATGTCAAAAGCCAGGTCGCACGGGGATACAAAATCCGGTGTTAAACTAAGAAGCAAATCAGTAGCTTTGTGTTTATCTACATATTGTGTTGAATATTTGTGTCCCTTCAGCCACTTCATTTTCCGCCATACGGTAGACTGAGATGTAGAACAATCTAATGACGAACAAAAGTCGCCAAACCCTTTACTTTTAGCTATCCGAATCATTCTCTGAGATTCACAAATCTTATTTTGCAATGCTTCGTAATTTTGAGGGTTTGGATTACGTCTGAATTTAGATAAAGCCAATCGACGCTCAGCCACACATTTAGATAACTTAGGCTTCCAATAAGGTTTAGGTATAAATTTACTATCTGGATTTAGGTTAATTTTGATTACAGGGATACAAAGATCTGCGGCCAAGTTTAAATAATCAATGAATCTGTCATAATCGTCCTGTAAGTCTCCCGCGAATGTAAATTCTAAAAATAATGTGTCAAGTATTTTACTGTATGAAGTCCAATCAGCATTTTTAAAATTCTTCCGGACTAATGGCACACTACTAGACTGAATATTTGAAGTGATTTTAATAGCCCTATGATCACTGCCTAATGTCTCATTCATGGCGGACCAGTCGAACATCAAAGCTATATCAGATGATACCATAGAAATGTCGGGTGCAGACTTTTGACATTCCAAGTTAACCATTTTTATTCGGGTAGGGCTACCATTATTTAAAGTAATAAAATTATTATCCATTAATGCTTCAAAAATTTGAACGCCCCTACTGTCCGTTTTATATGACCAATTAGAATGGTGTCCATTGAAATCTCCGAGAATGATCGTATTTTTAGTAGAAATAGACAGTAAAGCATCCCAATCGTTTTGAGAAGTTCTGATCGACGAGGGACAATAAACAGAAGTAATATTTTTAATGACGCCACAGTTGAATACTTTTACGCATACCAATTCTATACCTTGGTTACTGAGTTGGACTTCACACATTTGAGATTTTATTGATTTGTGGGTAAGAATTGCAACCCCTCCGTACCCATCAAACCTGTCTTTTCGATAGATTGTGTAGTTGCTCAGCTTCATGCAAGTTTCTGTATCCAGCCATGTCTCACTTATGGCTGCAATGTGTATATGTTCCTGATTCAACAGTTGTTCCAATAAAATTATTTTAGGTTTAACGCTTTGAGCATTCCATTGAAGAAAGTTTACTTTGATACTAGTTTTGTTGTTATCCATTAAATAATTCAAACAATTTCTTCATCATTCGCCAATCCGACACGTTATCAACAACCACTAAAATCAACCATTCTATACAACACTGAACCGCCATTTTAATTTTTTCCGCTACAGAACGTCTCTTCAAAAATACGATCTCTTTTAACCTAGCTATAAGCTCATCAAAATGCACCTCTCTCTTTTGAACCACCTCGGGTTCATCGCGATTGCTTGATTCCTTCGAATTCTCTGATTCCTCCTCCATTGGTAACCAGTGCGTCCAATCATCTTCTTTAGCAATCCGTGCCTTTTCTTGTGTTTTAGGACTTTTTTGATTTTTTGTAGCAGGTGGACTATGAACAATTGCCTTAGTTTTGACGGCCTCTGCAAATACAGGTAAGCTTGATCTTTCTGTGGGCTCGATGTTATTATGCAGCGGAGGAAAAAGATTATCTATATTTGTTAAGTTGATAGGTTCCGTCTTTTCTCTGTATGGAGAAGGGACTACATATAACGATAAGGCCTTCCTATAAGTACAATTAAACTCTGCCATAAGTTCCTTGAGTTTCTTCTCTTTTAAGTATGCAGGGCAAATTTTAGACAATGCCATGTGTTGTCCGCCACAATTTAAGCATTTGAATCTTTGTATGTCACAGTTCGGGTGATTACTACCACATTTTGGGCACAGTGTATTCTTATTTGGGCATACTCTAGCTGTATGCCCGAACTTCCAACAACGTGAGCATTGTGACACGGGGAATACAAATGGCTCCACCTTAATCCTCAATCCATCTGCGTAAACATATGCTGGTAACAGATCACCTTTAAAACACAACCGAACTGCTTCACTCGTAATCCATAAATCTTCTGACGAGTCATTAATATTACGCCTCTTTAGTCGCTGCAATGAAACCAACTCAAACATCTCTGTGCAAGTTATACAACTCTTAAGGGCATCTTCAGTTAGGTCGATATCAACGTCTTTGATGACACCGTATGAATAGGTTTTGATATCTGGTCTACTAAATCTCCAGCCCAATTCAATAAGGTCTTTACAAGTTTCGAGCTTAATTGCGCACAACTCGTTTGTACAATCAATACGAACTCTGTAATTATTGATGTATTTTACTTTCAATATATCTTTCATACCTTTCTCTTTCAATAATCTTGCAAGACCAAATTGCCTTGGTAGCTTTTCTTTAGCGGAAACGTAAATCTCAACACTGCTTTCTTTGACCTTCTTCTCCTTATTTTGCACTAATGTCCATTCTGTCTCGTCCTCCTCTCTGTCCCGTTTTATCGGTCTCACCGAATCTTCATTTGTTGCCACGTCCATATTACATTGATCCACCACGTCTTGTTCCGTTAGTGAAGAGTTGCTGCTAGTCAAAACACTCCTTAAATCAACATTTTTGTTAAAAAGTTCATTATCATCCTCCATTGTAAACAATTATGATAATAAACATATTCTATTAGTTAACGATGTACTAGTCCGCTTCAATGTCAACGACGACAACCGAGAACAACAAGCTCATTAACTAATGAGGTGCGAATATCGTTTACTGCACGCGCCCGATCGAAACGAATGCCGCAGCGAAACTGGACTCATAGAGAGTTAGTAACAATATCCTTAAAAACTACGTGTTAGTAAACAACACAATACGGTGACACATGTAACTGACAACAGTGAATTATATATGGACAGTCCACTCTGTCAGCTATCATTTTCAGAACCCTGTTGGGGCTAGCCATGACTCGTGCCACCATTGATGCAGCGCGCTTGCGCATTAAAGTATAAAAACAATCTACACGCGCCGCCGCAAACATCCCTGACGCACTGCAACGCCATGGCAGCCCCATCAGTTTTCTGAATGCATTATTAAATTGGACACGAAGGGCTCCATACGATGCTCGCGAATACTTCTCCCACAAGCTGCACGTGTAGAAGGTGGTACAGAATGCTCTAAAGAGCGTCACCTTTACGTCCACAGTACAACGTGCAAACCTGCGGGCTAACATATTCGCACGCACGGACAGAGCCCTCCGTTCCCTTTCAATATCAGAATTGTCTTTAAGGTCAGTGGTGACCAAATGACCTAGGTATTTAAATTGTTCCACTCTTTCAAGAGGAACACCGTTTAGCCGAATTGGAGGCACATCAAGATCGTACTTGGTCCCTGCCTCAAAGACAATAAACTGACTTTTCAGACCGTTATACAATAGCCCATGTTCTGTTGCGTAGCGTTCACATGTGGCCAATAGTGCCCTAATACCGCCGACTGACGCGCTCAGCAGCACCATGTCGTCTGCGTAACTTAAATTATTGACACAATTATTGATTCGGTATTTGTTATACTGGATTCTATTTTATCATTATACGTGGCGTTACCGACATGTATTTGTATGTAACACATTGGAGGATTCAGAAAGTTTGAACCTAAAAATCTCTCAAACGCTAAGTAGATTTACAAAGCAATTTATCAAGAGCAGACAGCTCTCCACATCAAGCTTTATCTGCCATGTTTGATGAATAATTAGTATCAGCAATTTCGACGCGGTAAGCGAGGCTTAACCACATGAAAGATGAGACTTACCCATATCTTAGCACCGACACTCGTGCTCTAAGAAAACGATTAACGAGGAATTTGGACTATGATTTATATTTAATATCCCATTGGAATCCATCACGAATTTAAACAGGAAGCTTTAAGTAAACCAATAGTAGACAATGCTATAACCCTGCCCGGATGTGGGAGTGCATTGAATCAACGTTTCCCGTGGCCGAAGACGAGCTACCCAAATACGTCGGTGTTGACAGCACAAACAAATAGGAAGCCATGTACCGCGCCTTGCATACTTACTCCAAAGTCCGATGATGAAATATTAATACAGATACTTAAGCCACAGCCTATGCACGCACACATCGACATCGTGCTGATAGACGGATTTTAAAGGGGAACGAAAAAGAACTCCTTTGAATCTTGTCAGAAATTTGTGTAAAACTAGCGCTGCGCGTGTTTGCACCAACAACGCATGTCAGAAATCGATTAACTGCGTAGTCTATGTAATATTCTGTGCACAACCCATGCACGGGGTAACAGCACGCTAACTGAATCCTAAAACTGTTAGCTCGTTATGTGGGCATTAGTAAACGCAACGTCATGCGTTCCCTTATGGGGCGAAGGCTCTGAAATAATGCGGCGATTAAAGGGTTACAAAGGTGTCTGCGAAGGTAGGAACCTTACTTAAACGGTATCTGCTGTTAATGCGGTCTTTAAACCCTTATTGTATATGGTGGGACGTTGAAAAGCTCTTTTACATTAATTCCATTTCAATTCATCTGCAGTCGGCTTCGAAGATAAGCGTTTGACAGCCAGTAATTATAAAATGAAACTCATACATATTGCTCCATTTTGATGGGCACTAAAAGTAAAATGAATAGTGATAAATAACACAAATAATACTTAAACACAAAAACACCCTGATTGATGATAATGACGCATATTTTTATTGGCATCGAGCGTCAATCTCAATGGGCTCACGGCTACATCTCATACGTCTCATAGACGCAATGGAATGACGTCAGTAAAATAACCTACGAAAATCGGATAAATGTCTCCGAGCAGCAATATAAAAATTAAAATTGTCTAGCTGTGCTCTGTTATTGACTGAACATTACCAATTTGTTAAGAATGATTTAATGTGTCGAAAGCTTAAGTAAGATCTGTTAACCAGTACTCGGCAGATAAGCACATGTAGTTGAAATGTTGACTTTTGTAGCCACTCCAAGAGTTGTTCTTCGTAATTGACGCATGTTCCTATTAACATAGTATTTGTTGATGGCCTGTCACTTTAAATCAAGAGCTTGTATTGTCGGTTGCTGTGATTGCTTCATCAACTGCAATTGTCTAGGACTTGTCCAATTCTACTCCTACTTAGCTGCTAAGTTTAGTTTTCTTATAGGAATGGGTTCAATACATAATTTATGATCATTTTCCGAACGTCATTAAAATAACTTATAAATAAATCATTTTTATTGGGCATTTAATTAACTTCTGTTTCTCAAGGCCGTTGACAAAAAATCAAGGTCATTATGGATATATTCATTGAAAGAGTATCACACAAATCAGTAAATATTGTCAGTGTAATTATGTCTGGTTAGGTATTGAAGATAAGGGCCGCTTTGAGAATATCTGGACGTAAGTATTTCCCTTGGTGATCGTGCCATTCATTTGGTAACTTAGGTCCGCGAATGAGAGGAATAATTTCATTACTAATAAGCATTGCAGTTGTTTTGTTTGAATTTAGATTGATCAGATTGAGTAATGAGAAATCAAAGATGGCAACATATAATACCTGCCCTAATCAAATTGGACCAAGATGAGCTTATTTCTTTTTCATATAGGATCGATATTTCTGATCTAAAAGAAGCTTCAAATCAACTCAACTCATCCGAACCATAAAAGTAAACCCAAAACACCTTAATCCTGACTTAACGGTTGACTTTCCTTTGAACCCAAGATTTCGTAAATATAAGGAGGCCATTAGTGGCCCTGGAGAGATTTTGAAAATTGTTAACGCCTTATTTGCTACGACTTCAAAATATATTTACGCTTTAAGGGACACTTCTGTTCATTGAATAGCCGTAATGTCTTATGTATTGGGTACTCGTCCTTCCTCTTTAAACAAAACCCTGTGTTATGTTACTTGTGTTAGTATTTCTATTATGTCTATTCTAAACTGGGTCATCAGTACCAAGCCTAAGTTCTGAATTAATAATGACTATAATGTGTATCTATTGTTGGTGATTTCTCTAACTGATTTATATCTAACCGAGTTTCCATTGATTTAGTAATTTAAAATACGGAACCGATGATTGCCTCATTAATTCTATTGCGTCGGTGATTAGCTGCGTTTTGCAACGCCTAACTTTTTTTGTGAAATAAGTGAGCGTGGTTAACGGTCATGAAATTCAGATGTACCGTACAAGGATGGGCTTTTTTCCCTTGAGTTATTCATTTTGTGCAAGGCAGATGAGTAGATGACCCAAATGGTGTTATCAATATTGTAACGTCCTATACGTGTCTTTATTATGGAATTTAATCTAAATAGTGGGATGATCTTGTTATTTTACACCTGTATCAACTTACTCGGTTCTATCATTTTCTATTTTATGGTTAAATGTAACAATTTATTAATAAAACAATATTCCTGAGTAAATTTTTGAATTCAATCAAATTCGTTAGAATGAAGAGATGATTTAATTTTTCATAGCCGGCGCGAGTGGCGCGTTTAATCAAATAAACCTTTTATAACATGAATTATTCATCGACACATTCGGAAAGTGGTTCACTATAACTTGTACTTAATGGTATTCAATGCACGTTAATAGTAAACCGTGAATGGTTTTATCATTAGTTACTTTGAAAACTAAACAGTTTACAAAGAATTATCGGCTTTGTTTTATATCGATGACTGTGTTCGCATGTTAAGGCCATCACATTTTGTCGTGACTTATGTCACCATAGGAAGAAAATTAGCAAGTACATATTTGTATTATCAGCAGCTTCGAAATTGGATCAAACTTTAAGAAAAACGACAAATAAATTAACGCGTGCTAATTCCATTGCCAATCAAAAGTGTTTGTCAATCAAGCCTATCGAACCAGTACACCTATTTAAATAAATTGAAACATTTAGCGCTACGTCCTGTCGTTAATATCGTCAATAGCGCCTTCAGTATTTGTGGTCGCATTTGTTCCTCGAAATATTACAACGGTGCTATGAAATACGCAGTAACGTCATCTGGTGATAACATTGCGGCACCATTCATGTTTACTACGAAACATTAATTCATAATAGATGAATAACTGTTATGTTACATAGTGTAAACAGTTACAGTTACCCATTTCCTTTTTACCAGTTATAAAGAAAGTAAAAACGTAGGAGGTATCCAAGCAAAACATTCAGAAGGGCCCAAAGATAAATAAACATAGAAGACAAAGTAAAAAATTCCAATGGTCACTGCGTTGAAAAGAGCAAAATTGATATCCTCACAACGCTTCAAGTGTTCTCGAGGAGACTGGCGACTTGCCGACGACGATCCGCCTCAACGGACTAAAGTAATTAATTGATTCGTGTCTTCTTCAGAACAAATCGACGATTTGAGTTTTACACATTTTTTCAACAGGCCGTTTTCAAAAATGTAACCTAAAAGTAAGGAATAAAGCTGATTTTGCGACGTGTGAAAAAGAAAGAGAATCATTTCGGAATAAACTGGATGATACCGAGCAATTGATTTGAGTATCATAATGGTTTTTATATGGAGATGGATAGGCTGGATTTGTGGATTGGTGTGAATGTGAGTACGATTGCCAAATGAGAACAGCATACATACTTACTACTGAAATAAGAACGAAAGAATAAGAACACCAAATTGAAGATAGTAAATCTAAATCAGTACAAATAGCTATTCTTTCGTCAAGACTTAAAATAGTGAATGTAAAATTTGTTATTATAGATGGTATCAATAATAATAACACTAAAGATAAAATGGCAATAGAACGGTTTTGTTTTTGGCTATTAGCAAATAGTACAGTAATTTGAAACCAAGTAAAGCCAACAATGCACCATTGCATCACGTTCGTGGGAAATCTGCAGATAATAAAATACCGGAGAACAACCAACTCTTTTATAGGTCCTTCACAGTAGAATCAATATAGCTGTTGCTAGCTTGATGATTCGGAAGTGATCGTTGGAAAAAATTAAATAAATACATTTGTATCCCAATTTGATACGCCACTGTTTATTTGATCTTATTTTAACTTGTCCTAAATGCAAATTGCTACACTTAACTCTAGCAGAAAATCCAATTTGATCTAAAAATGGTTCTCCGTAGATAATGTCGGATTGGAAGAGCAATGTTACCAACAAAATCCTTAATGTTATGCATGAGGAGCTCGAGACGTCTCCATATATCATTCATGCGCGGGATGCACCGAGGATAATGCAACTTGAACTTTGTGAGCCGAGAAACTTATCCTGTACATTTTACGGCAATTCCGAGCGTCTCGCTGTTCTCTTTATGAGTTTGCTAAGCGTGTGTCGGTGATTAATGAATTTTTGGCAACGTTCAACGTTGTGTCATTAAGAAGCGCCTTTGTTTGTAAACGCTATGTGTAAATTTGATGTGATAATTGTGGCTGAAACATGATGGATGTCAGTAAATCTACGAGTTGAGTATGTTAACTTTTTTGTTATTTGTTTTAAAGATAAAGGAGTACTACTGATAGCATTATGCTTGAAGTCTCTCTGCCAAGATATCGTCCGTGTATTTCGATTCTCAACTCTCGACGTTCTCGTGGCATTTCTAAGTCACATATTATTAAATTGTTCATATACATCATCTGCCTAGCCTTTTCCCATGGGGCTTCGGCTTCCAGTCTAACCGGATGCAGCTGAATACCAGTATTTCACATGGAGCGATTGCCTATCTGACCTCCACAACCCAGTTAATGGCTAACACGATACCAAATCGTTCATATACGCGATCAACAAAACATCTCATCATTCTCATCTAGCGTAGTCGACGTTCGTCGCTAAAAGCGTTTAAGAAGTCGTTCGGTGTGAATCGTCGCAACTTTTCCACTTGTTTCCGTTGTAAGTTTCCCCGCCAGTCGCAGCACTTCCCTGGTGATTTTAGCCCCGACACTGAGTCTCGTTTCTTTGCCTCACAGTTACGAAGAAAAAGTATTTTTGTTGGAGACTTTCAAGTGGTCAGTTTGGTAGTTGCTTCTGTCTAAGTAGCTGCAATATCTCCGAGTACTAGTGTATTTTGTTATCTTAGGTATCATAGTCTAATTGGTATAAAGATAACAGGTGTGCGAAGTTGTCGTCATTATTTAGTTAGTTAATTAGTGCTTCCTGCTTAGACGTCGCGCGTCGGTGGAGACATATTATTTATTTCTTTGATAATTTAGTTTTGTACTGCAGTTGATCCGTGTACGTACTAATTTTATAATTCATCTGTAAAAAAACGATATTAATAAAAACGTGGCTCAAAGTCAGACAGCACGTTGAATGGTTGAAAATATTACACTGTTAATTTTAAATCGAATGAACTATCTGATGCTAAAATCTCCGAGGCCGGTAAGGCAACGTGTGACAAGGTCAGGCGTAACATATTGTTTATATAACGTTTAAATGACCAAATAAACAGACCATCATAGCCGTTAGCCATACATAGATTCGACAAAATAGATAAGTTTTTATGCTATAAAAGCGGTTACTGCATTCCAACGCTCAATGACATCAGTAATATGAAGTACAGCCCTGACTTTCTAAAAGTATCGGCTAGTAAGGAAATTGTCTACATTTAATTAGCTAGTTTACTTAGTTTTAAAAGAAACAATAACATCAAAGGCAGGCCTTGTTAGTAACCGGTACAAGTTAGTCATCCATTGAATTATAGCAGCGCTTTAGAGTATTGTATCTTGAGGATCCTTTCACGCATTATCGTGTCATCACCTCTGTTGCAAGTGCACAAAGTAAAGCAGCACAATGATCGCGTTAGCAGACATTATATTGCTTGTAGTCACAACAGTTACTTGATGTCTCATGTTCAAGTCGCGAAGCTTGGAGCCGTGTCGAGACTGCCATATTGAATGGTGTCGGATTAAAATTAAAATGCAAAGGAATGTTTTGATTAAATTCTCGAGTTTTATAACGTAGACCTATTCCAATTCTAAGTTTTTAATAAGCCATGTTTTTATCGTAACGTTCTTCTAGCTTTAATCACGCACTTTGCGGGAATGCTTTATTGCTAGATTCCATTTCTCTTACACAATTAATGCCTACGGCATTCGAGCGTGCTCAGTGTCTAATAAAAACTGCTTCACAAATTGATGGATTACGAATTTCGAGAGAATTTGCGTCTGCTGAGATGTTCTACCGATTGATGAAAAAAACCGTCCGAAGAATATTAACAGTATTTTGTACTTCCTTAGAATATGTTGGAAAGAGATGGCACCCCAGGCAGAAAACTATTTCTGAGGACAGAGACTATTTCACATGTTACTTTTCCACCCTTTTTCCTTCTACATGGTATGAATACAGTATATCAGTAATTCAAAGGAAATGGTGTCAAGACTCAAAACTACAGTGTGATAGATATGTAGCTTGTTAGCAATAGCTGTTCTCAGCGGTGTCAGATTTATGGGATGAAGCGCTAATTGGATGCTGGAATGTTTTTGACGGTATTCATAATGAGGCAAAAATGTGATACTGTTATGGTCATCATTTTTGCCTTGATGTAGGGTAAATTTTAACTAGAAATGGCGACTTTTTTTAAAGGAAACGTTTTTAAGCTATTGCATAGCTTTTATCGCGGGCTTTGAGCGCGGCGACCGAATCAAGAAATTCCGTAAGGAAAATAAAACCGTAACGAAAATAAAACCTAACACCCCCACTCCGCCTACCATGTAATGACGGTTCCCATGACAACGTGATGTTGTCATGGGAACGTAATTTTTGTTTTATGTCATCACGTCATCATCCCAAGTGTAGCGTTGACAAATAGGAAGTATGGAGGTTACAAATGCTATGCAATAGCTTTACCGCGGCAGTCCCCGAGTGCCACACGTTTTTTGTACCTACCTAAGTGTGTGTATTATAGGTACACCACTACCTTACCCTTTGGGGAAATACAGGCGTGATGTTATGTAAGTATAATAAATACTGTGTGGGTTTATTTTATTGGACACATGATAGCCCAGACAAATAAATATACGTAATTGAAAATATAATTCTTAAAAAAAGTATTTTGTCTTTCTATTCCGTTTGTAGACTTAAGGTGCTGATAAACTTGAGCATTCACTTGAAATGAGCATTCTAGCGAATGTTACATTACAGAAAAATAAACAGGAGCGTTTTAGCGAGCATTCTAGCCAGCGCGCGCCGGCCCGAGAATTCTTGGTGCCCTAGGCGAAAGGCTGGAACGGCGCCTTTTTAAGAAAATTCGTGACAACATAAAACCATGTTCTTTCTTTTTCGTGTGGTTAGTGACTAACCTGGTGTCAGAGTTTTAAAGCCGCCCATGGAACTCTGACTTGGCTTCACATGCCTTCGAGAAATATCTCTCAGGCGCAATCGGTACAACGATCGCGGTCAAACTATAATAGTCAAATCAATTTTGAATAGAACAATATAACATACAATAAGAGAAGCAATAAATAAGAAATCGCGACTTTTTAAGCAATGCAGCGGAGCGAGTTGAGGCTATCAATTAAACTCGCTTTTGATTTCCGTACCGATGGTTTCGTAAATGTCCATGAGCGCATTTTGGTAGAAAAATTGGTAAAACACTGGGAATATTTTCAAGTTGTAGGTAAATAAAAATTAATGTACAGCATTATTTTTTTATTTCGATGCCGCCGATTGCCGCCCCCCTAATACGAGCGCCCTAGGCCGTCGCCTAGTTCGCCTATATGAACGCGCCGGCCCTGATTCTAGCGAAAGGACAGTATATTTGCTTCGAGCTTTTTGCCGAGCCGAGCCATTCTGTCATTGACTAGTCACTAGAGCATTCGCTAGAATGATTGTGAAAAGTTCGTAGCTATGTTTGACTCTATGCTTAGCTCTGTTCGTTGTTCAGTTGAACAAATTTAAAAACGGCGAATGTTCGATGTTCTGTTACATGTGAACGCTCAATTTATCAGCACCTTAACAAAAAATAAATGGTCGTGGACAACCAAAAACATTTATCAATATAAAAAATCTAGACTTCAAAGAATACTCCTACGCCTTAACAACAATGTTAACAGCATTTTTGTGTTTCGGCAGTTAGAGGTAAGATAGCCAGTTCTTGTGATTGAGGATTCCGAGTAAAGCTCGTTTCGACCATCGACCTGATCATCACTTACCATCAGGTGAGATGCAGGCCAAGAGCTTCCCCTTTGAGGATAAAAAAAAGGAAAAAGATGGTATTACTTCAAAAAGTGGCTCGTGGTTAAGTAATAACAACCGCACAGGTCGATCAATCATGTTAAGCTACGCTTGCTGTGACCTTTATGTACTGAAACCCCTCTGTGCCCCGCGAAAGCACGTTAATATGTTGGTCCCAGCTGTTATTCGTGGATCTTTGACAGTCGTTACGGGTCGTCAGAAGCCCAAAAGTCTGACAGCCATACTTACCAAGTGGTCTCGTGTTACCTAGTAACTGGGTTGTGGAGGTCAGATAGGCAATCGCTCCATGTAAAATTCTGGTATTCAGTTGCGTCCGGTTTGACTAAAAATCGACCAAAACATTGTTTGGAAAATGCTAGGTAGATGACGATGACTTTTAACAGTGAAGGTCGTAATTATATTGGACTTTATCGATGAGCCAATTTTTATTTCTTTTTATTTGTTCATTGACGTCACCTTATGATTTAATAGCTAACGGATGTGACCGCGAGGTCAAACTTAACGGTACTTTAGTTGGCTACTATGAGATTATTGCCTTATAATTTCGTTGGGAATTTTGTAAGCGTTAGCGGTTGGGAGATTAAACTCTATAATTTGCTCTCAGATGTGCCTAATTAGTTTTCGTCCGTCTTTCATCCTCAATGGATTTTCATATGAGGAGAGATTTATAAATCTTTCTTTTACGATCTGCTTCACTTTCCGTTTACGCATGTATAAGATTTTATAATAGGACCCTCTTAAATATGCCAAGATCAGTATCCTTCCCGGATGAATGTTATATAATCCTCGGTTGGCTGTATACTTCTTTCTGTGCTCTGAAAAGGTTCAGAGCAGCATACAGCCAAGCCAGCTTAGTATCTAGCAAAGGCTAGATACTAAGCTGAATTCAGAGAGTACTGATATTACGACTTTCAATTCGCACAAATCAAAAGCTGTACTTTATCAATTCATAGCACTGCATCCGTTAATCGGTGTTAAAGTCAATATTTATTCCAAATCAATGCATTGGCATTCATCTGATTCCATCTAAATATATTGAGTCGGTCAATCGTTCGCCGCAGGACATTCGTTTATCCAGTGCTATTCAATATGGCCAATTGCCCATATATTATTATCAGCTATCAATTAATTATTGATCTGTGGTGTATTGCAATTCAGTTGATACTCATTTATTTAACATTACTGGATGTTTAATTGGTTAAACGTTGCATAGTTTTAAATTAAACTGCAAAATATATTCACGTCTGCGAGTTCTCTTCCGCAATCGATATAAATTGATCAAGTATTTTGTGGTTTTGCTTTGAGTAAATAAGATATAGTTATACACTTTACTGTTATCGTGGAGCCTTATTCAAAGCCATTTCAAAGGAAAATCAGAATGTTTTCCTCAAGTTGTCGGGTTATAAAAGATTTTCGAGATTTAGAGCGTTTGAACCGCTTTTGATTCAGAAATGAATGTAAAGAAGTAAAATAGAAATACATTCAAAAGAATCAATGCTAAATGAAGGTGATGAAAATAAAACGTGTTAAAATAAAGTAGAAGAAGTGTAATGAAGGATGTCTCTACTGAGGAGTCAGCACTGACTAAATAAGGGCGGAAGAAAAGTTCCACAGAAACTAATTCAATTAACTATTGGAATAGACAGAGTGTGATTTGTATGCAGACGTAGATTCCTACGAGATGACTTGTACTGGGACTCGGTGTAAAGACTAATTCGATATGCCCCGACACCCAGTTCATTAAATGAATGGTTGGCCTACTTCCGAACCTACAGGATTGGGTGCATGCTGTCACTTTTATTTCCGATGTCAATTCACACGGCCAGCTATCGGTAGCGTGCAGGTGATAATTTGTTTATGTTTGATTTATAGCACGGATTTTTTTATAGGAGACTAGTCAGAGGTAAAATTGGAGCTTCGTGTTGTGGGATACGGTTTATTTTAATATTTGTGTTGATGTGAATATCATATGTATCATAGTTATTGCTTTTATCAAAATCGCTTATGTTGTCTCAAAAATGGCGCCCAACGTGGCTTTGTCCCACGCTGGGCGTCACTCTCATTTATTTGCATCTTCTGTTTCCGATTTTCAAAATATTCCAAACATCAAACTGTAAATCACGTAAGTAAGTGGTTTTTTCGTCTAAAGACAGTTTACACGTGGTGGTACCGGTGAATGGAGCACGTGGGTAGGAGCGGGCGCGGCCGCTCGATACAGCGGAGGCTGCGCGCTGAGCTCCCGCCCGGAACAACCTCTCCGCCACCCAATCTTCTCTGACCTCCCCCGCTCCCGTCACACAGTTCACTGACCAACAACTGAAGGAAACCTCCACCAAAATCCAGAGCTCTTTTACAACTGGACGCCTAAACATCAACCATTCACACAAGACCTGTGATACTCCTAGAAAATTAATTCGATCTCTGAACGGATAGGGGTCTCAATTAGTTGGGCATGCAGATATTAAAGATTCCGCTCTCCCGGTACGAGTGTACGAGCCTCGTATCTAATGACACTGTTTTGATTTACGATAAGCTTTCTGTGTAAGTACGTTATTGTATTTATAATTTCATGCACGAATTGATGATCTCAGACTGATAATATTAAGTTTAATGTTGCACTATAATTAAAATGTGGTTAAAAGATTTATGGTCTCTTAATGGATTGCGAGGTTTATTAATTAGAGGACGTTCCAAGAATCGGGACGGGAGATAAAACATTTTTGTGGTTTTGGTGAATAAATTAATTGAATGACATTTCGTTTGGAGAATAAAACTATTCCGATTTTAAGTCTAACGAAAACGATTAAAATAAAAAAGAGCAAAGTTTTGTGTATTTTAAATAAAGATAATTTTAAAGTAAATCACCTATATTATTTGTAAATACTGCATTACTGAAGACTACAGATAACGTCTTCATTAGTTAAATCGGAGTGGAATTCAACTGGGGTCTGTGAATGTATTCTAAGAGCAAATAACGTTACGTAAACTGAGTAATTCTGTTGTTCATAGGGGAAGAATTAACTCGTCATCGCTCTGCGTCTGTTAAACTCATAAGTTTTAGGAATTGTCTTTGTTTGAGCATTCATTCTTTAAAGAATCTGGTTTTCTTCTTTATCATTATTATCACAATCAACCAGTCTATTAATAGTCTACTGTTCGCTTCTTCTACTCTCATCTAACTGCTACCAGCCACCCTGCTTAGACTGTTGATGGTGTCTTCTTCTTCATATGACTTCATTTCCGACTATATCCAGATCTAAAACGATTGCCCAACATTTTGTAAGCCAAAATGTAACTCTATTCAAACCTAGCGAATTCTCAACGAGCTATCAAACGCCACATCCTCAAATCTCATCCGGCTATAAATGTACGCTAACAGAATAGTTACGTCTCAGCATCCTTGCTTATTTTTAGGTCGCCACACAAGGGAAGTGGTCCGAGGGGGAAGCCTCGTTATTCTGTTAGCAGGTTAGCACATAACTGCTACGCACTAAGGCAGCTTTTAGACCGTAGTTTTGTTCTTAGGACGGAAAGATGAATAAATTATAAAGGGACCCTCTACGGATGTACGAGAGGTCTTCTCCTATTTACTTCGGCGACTTTTTTCTTGAGTTTTTTAGTGAGTGACCCCATTTTGTTAATGCTTTATGGGTTCTTAGTGTTCTTGTTTTACTTTGGAGATTTTTATGTATTAGTGAATTGAAAGGGTTAGCTTTTTGTAGTTTTTATTAACATATAAATAAGGGTTCATAAATAAATCAATGATGTAAGATAAGAACGTTGGATCTGAAATTCAATTTGGTCGGTTTCATTATTGAACAGCAGTTCAGGACAGCCCCGCAAACAAAGCTCTAAAATGAGATTAAAACGCATAAATAGCAAAACGCTACTGGTTTCAATATTTATGTGTTTTAATATAATTTTGCGATATAACTTACTATTCAATACTGCAAACGGATTTGATTAAATCATAAACGGGAATTGCAAACACATTTAAATCTATTTCCGATCGCATTACACTAAACCGGAAACCGATTCAATACAAAATCGAGTTTGCACAGCCGGACCCAAAATCTTTTATCTAATCTAGACAAATATTGGCGTTGACTTGGCACATCGCGAAATTGGGACCAACCTTAACGCTGTGAGAGGACACGTGCAAAAAATTGAAGGCTTTAATACTATGAGAAGAAGTGCTAGATTCCCGTATAGGGTAAAGAAACTTAGGGTTGAAATATGCCTTATTGTTAGGAGATAAGGTCCATATCTTAGTATTGGAAAATCGATTAAGTTCGAAGGCGTGAGGAGATGCGGATTGTAGATAGATAAAAGTTGGTGTCCGAGATAAGGCGGGTCGTTGAACCCGCGCCTACGGGAGTTCTTCCCTTTTCTTATGTTGATTTCGTTTGTATTGAATACAACTTTTATTGTGTAAAGGAATCGGTTTTCTTTCCCTCTTTTTCCGTCTGTCTTGTTCTTTACGTTATGAGTTTTGATTAGTCAGAAACGAAATACCCAGATGAGAGAGAGACGAACAATTTAGACTTTAAGTACAATGTAGATAATAATGACAATATGCTAAAAATAAAAATTTACATATATGCAAATATTAATGATAAAGTTACTTAGTTAGAAAATATTGATGATATGCCAATAAAACATTAAAATTTTGTTGGTGTGAATTTAAATGTTCAAATATATATTACAACGAGCTACCGATTCCATAAAATCAACAAATACAAGGCAAACGATATGTGTTATGGTAATTGTAGTATAGAAAACCAGTTTTGTGGTACCCGCAAGAATGTGCCCATATGAGGACGACTCTTTGATGACGCGTGGTATTTCTAATTATTCAACTGTCGCTTACGTAATTAACACGAATCTTCTAACGTTAGAATAAATTTTATTTGACGGATTTCCATTATGTTCTATTTTGGGGACAGGCTGCTTGTAAGGTTAAAGTGATGTGGTTTTTAACGCGGAACAGTTGATTGAATGTGACGGGTCTAAGAATAAAATATTTTGGGTTTAAAAATATAGGGTGGTGTTTTTAGGCATTTCATAGTTGTGGTTATGCCAATTAGGAGAGCCACCGTTCTTAATTAGTATGTAATCAGCTTTAGCTGCGAATGATAATAGATCAGAAAAACTAATTCCCACTAAAATTGAAAGTCTAGTCGCATTTGTCATTAAAGGAGTTATGCTCGGTTTACGTTTTCCGATAAAACATACACACATACATTTTATTACTTAACTCGAAACAATAAAGTTAGCTGTAAACATAATTTATTATGCATATAGGCCAGCCTCAGAGCGTTTAACATCTCTGAGAGAATCTCTTTTAAATATTTAAAGACGGTTCAAGGCGTTTCTCCTTTCATTTACAAATTAGGTGGTGTAGGAATAGCACGTACTGAGTTTAGATCAGAGATGAGACCTAGTATTTGTATCCTTGTGCAACCTACGTATTTCATTGCAATCAAGTTTATGAAGACAAAATATGGTTTTCTTGTAAGGATATATTGATCAGGGTGACAGAGAGTGACTGTAGGTACTGGGTAAGATGTAATCACTTAGTAACTATTCTCTTTCTGTTGTCATAGTAATTGCTAGTAGAGAAAACATTTCTGCTTTGAGCTTCCTCCATACTTAACTGTTCACCCTTAAGTTATCCTTTCGGTGTCGTAATGAGAACGATAGCATCTACCTCTACAAGTCCACCTGTATCTTCTGTCTCTCTCCTACCCTATCCAAATCAGATTGCAAGATGCTTTGAGATGCGGAAACTGAAACGAGATGTTATGGATCGAATATTGGTAGTGCTGCTAATAATAGAATCCGGGAAACACTAGGACGCTGAATTGTTGACTATTGAAGTATTGACGCACGTAATTGATGGGATTGGGGTAAGAATCATGCGTCAGACCTAGAGCTTCAATAAACAAGTAGAAACTCCTTTTTTCCTTAGGGGAAATGTTTTAGATAATTGAGTTAATAACTTCCCTATAACTACTGCAGTTGATATTAAGTTTAGTAATAAGTGTCATGATGTTAAAGGTTCCAGAAAACTCTAGGTTATGATAAAATTAACAAACTTTCTTCTGCATGCAATTTTGTCGCACCGCGCAAGCTTTCTCTGAGATAAACTTTTTGATAAATTCTTTTTTTTTGTGGAAGTCAACCAAGATATTGTAGGGAAGGAATACATAACAGCATTAGTAAATAAAATTTGAATTAATAACAGATGGTTGCGTCCTCAAATGAATGACGAATCGTATGAGAGTCCATTGATCAATTTACCCACAGGAGTGCTATAGACAAAGATATTGTTGAACATGGAATTAAGGCTAAATGCGTCATTGATGATGCATATTTATTATTCATGCAATATTCAATTACGATCACAAATACAGGAAAATGTGAGATCATTTGAATACCTACTACAAAGGGAACTTAAATGTAAGTAAAAGAAAAACTTTGGTCATCAAAACTATTTATTTTCCGAATTCTGGGGTAGTTTTGAACAATTATAGTGTTTCCGGAAACGATATAGACTGTCGAAGTGTCGACGGTTCATCAATCTTAATTAGGTTAATCTTTTTATAGAATTCTTTTTGGGTTACAATATCATACATATTTTCGATAACATCGATAGCAAGATTTCCATTAACGCTATTAAATTATAGTGCTGTGCTTTAGATACATATCATGATAACGGTAGCCTCAGTACGATAATGTCATCGACGTATCGAGACTTGCTAGTCACATAGATGAAATCAGTGGTCAACAAATTGATTGCACGAGATACGAACATTTTATTGGTATTCAGTTCACGGACATTGTGTTCCTATTATGAACGCTTATTAATAAGCATCGTGCGACGTGCTCTGTGATTTGTGGTTACGAAGTCTATCTCAATGAAGACTAGCTATTTGCTTCATAGAATACTTCTATACGAGGTACGTATTGATTGCTTATAATAACAGATGAGACTACCAGGAAAATATATTCCCTCAAGAAAACCGTGCATTAACGATCAGGATGAAAGCAGACGGAGTAAAAATATTACGAAACGATACCGAGTAAATGCGTTTCCATTCGACTCGGTACCCTCGCAGGAACATGCTCCCCTTTCATCACAAGTAGACCGTTATTAATCTGTTACAGAATAAGATAAGGATAGCTGGCAGGGTTCCAGAATTTTACTAGCATCCTAATTAGGCAATCGGCGCCCTTGGCACAAGAACCAACTTGCGAAATAGTCCAAAACGGCAAGAAAGTTCGGTTAACTGCCGGAACCGAATCAAAGTTTGTTCCGTCCAAGAATTTCTGACTTTTAATCAGTTTTCAGATAAGGGTTAGGTTACCGGGGTCCGATAATGTTTAGTCTACCACATTTGACAGTTTTGGGATGCTTGATTAGGATATTGTTAAAGGATTTTCCAAAACTGCTGGCGTTTTATTCATTCCATATGAAATGATCGGGATCGGTCTATTTACTATAGACCATGTTTATTCTCCATACAAACTTGTTTTTTTATGTTTCTAAGAAATAATTGCACCGGTAGGGCTTCGAAAATCTTTAGACAGCTGGGTGTTAGTCAGCGAAAACTCGAAACAATGGCGACCCATCGTACCGCAAGGCAAAACCTTGTCACCTATAAACAAGCCATGCATTTCGTTTCGAACAAACCCGCCGCCCGTCACCGGCTGCGACACAATATGGCACACGACCGCGTAAAAAACCACCCTATACGGTCCCCGGTCCCCGAGTCCCGCAGATACTCACTCAAATGTGAACTTTATTTTCTGAACATAGAGTCGGAAAGTGAAAGATCGACTCCGGCACACGTTGCATTGAAGGTTGAACTTTGACTCCAAATGGCGACACGTTCTTTTTTTGGTGAGTATGACGTTTGCTTTTTCATACATATAAGGACCTAGCTGCCATGAGTTACGGTTTACTCTAGAATGTGCGGTGAATTCTTTGTTAAAATACTCCGTCAGGAGTCGGCGAAATGCTCACGTGCGTATTCCTTTTGTTGAAGGCTCCGATGGAGACTTGTACAAACCTCGACGGTGTTACTTGACATTTCATATGAATAAAAGCATATTTTTATTCGTGTAATGCGTCGTAACCTTTTAGAGAAAGGATTTCCTTAACGCCTTTTTGGGAGCAGTTATATGCGTCGTTCCAACTATTGTGTAACATGCGTTTTAAGAATCCGCTTTTTGGTCCTCCCCTATTTGTTATTGTGTCTATTCGCATTTTTAATGCATTTTCAAGTAACAGTAGCACTATTAGTAGTTCCTTTTGTAATATTTTGATCTTTTTCATGGAATCGCAACATTCATAATTACGCCTTGAAAAATGGTATATAAGGAACGAGCTCTTCTACGTGATTGAATTAAACGGGTTTATACAATTACGTTATTGCTCTTATTTTAAGTGTCCAACAATCTGCGGTTGCTTTCAACAGTTTCTCTCACGATTATCCTAGATTTTTTAGAATGTGTAGCTTTTTGTGGTATCTTTTAAACTATTGTTGCTCTGACTCGCCCTGATAATTTCGTTTTATCAACTTTCTTATTTCTTCGTCTACTTCAAGATAGAGTTTTGCCTGTGGTGTGCCTTGCATTCAAGATTTCAGCTACCCACTAAGTGACTTCAACATAGTTAAGTACTATTTAACACGACATTTCCATTACTTGACATCGTTGATCACTATCACAAGTTATCGTAAAATCTTAACATACGCACTTACATAAATCAAGTAGGCACCCATAAATTTGTTAGAAGTAGGTATAATGGTACCTACTACAACGTTATTGTTTATTCACAACTAGCGACCCGCCCCGGCTTCGCACGGGTATAAACCGGGTTATTATACATATAAACCTTCCTCTTCAATCACTCTATCTATTAAAAAAAACCGCATCAAAATCCGTTGCGTAGTTTTAAAGATTTAAGCATACATAGGGATATAGGGACAGAGAAAGCGACTTTGTTTTATACTATGTAGTGATGGGCCAATGGGGTTTGGTACATAGTTGAATAAGTATATTAAGTATTGTTTATATGTAATAACAAAACATTCATTGTGATTATTCGATTTGTTAAGTCTAATGAGTTCAACAAAACAAGGTAGTTATTGAGTTTATGTAGACGATTTTGGAATTTGATGAAAAGCTTCGTACAAATCCATCAGGTTGTTTCTTTGTTTAAAATTAAGAACGTTGAAGATGAATTTAAATATGAATGAATGTTATTCATTCTTAATTACTATTACCATACTTAACTTCTTTTTCTTTAAATATAGACTTTATCATGTCCGTGTTTTGCGACTTAAAAGTTCAACGTTCGCGAAGTTATCAGAAAAGATATTTTCAGTTATGGGTCAAACATATTGCAAATAAAATTATCAAGTGTAAATAAATGATGTCATAATTCTGTAGGGGTCAGTGTGATTGGTTAGATTTCGGCATATTCTATCTAATGATAAAGCATTGGCCTGTGGTTGGCTTAATCTTATTGATAAGATTTATATCTAAATCAATGTTTACCATCAACCCTTTTGTTTTCTGAGGAGTGTATTGCGCATTTGCGAGTAAATTGATAATGTTTTCACGACACTTATCTGTAAAAAACATGTCATCATCTATTTTCTTGTGTAAAAGTTGAGAAATAAGGTTGATGGTTTGGAATTATGTACTTGATAAGGGATTCCCCGAAATTCCTCTTTTTCTTTGTAGCTTACTACTTCTTTTGTTGTCATTCGTTTTCTCATCTCGTATGTTGCCTTCTCAGTCTGCTTGCGAGTATTATCTCTATATCCCTTTGCATTTGTTACCTTAATCATTTTTGAAATGACTTCTATTACTTAAGTATTTGTCCGTCTCGACTCTGCTAACGTTGTTCACCTTTCCGTTTCTAACTGTTTGTATCAAGTCTTTATTGATGTATAATTATTTAGTGTATTGAGTACAGGGAACGAGTACAGAGGCAGGGTCTCGTAATTGATTACCGTCGCCATCGTCCGTGTGTCACGCGATCTCATGACTACCTCATAAACAATAACTTGCGGTGGCTAGTTTTAGGGTTACCTTCGACGAATTAACATATTACCCTCTAAAAATAATATTTGTTTGGCATTTGCTTGTGGTAGGTTTTATAATAATAACCATCTTTAAAATGTTCCGTAGATAATGCAAAGTTAAGTCTACTGAAAAGATAATTGCACAGTTGGTTGCACACCTCAGGGTTGACTGCGCTTAATTCTTCATTTTAATTTGATCTGCCGCGAGTTTACTGCACTAACCTTGTGTAAATGTCAAACAAAACGTTAATTAAATTAATCATACCATATTACTGGGACGAAACGCATAATTGGAAATGCTGTAAAACAACTAATTGAATCTACTATGCTAATGTGGGTATCTGCTAAAATATTTTCGTTCGCTATGTTACCGATCTCGTTTTCAAACTAGCTCCACTTTGTGCTAAGGTTGAATTTACTGAATGCCGTTTAAACGTTCCGTCAAAGAGTATCTTTTGAAACAGACGGAATATAATTTATGGAATCCGAAGATAAATGTAAATGCTTCCACTCTGATTTCAGTCAAAAAATATATATTTGTGGAATGCTTTGTTGTCTGTCGTTAAAGTTAACTGACGAACGTTATTAACTATAAGTACTATAGTTTCAGTCGACTGCCTGCTTCTGGACATTTGTTAGAATCCCATTAGTCCTTCTGTTCCATTTGATTTTAATATATGAATTTAAATTAATTTATTATGGCATAACTTTTAACTGCTTAAAATTGTCTTTTAGTTACACTTAGTAGGTGCAAAGTTGGCCAGTAGCCAGTAGTTTTAGCGAAACACAATCCATATTCATGAACTTCGTAGTCAACATTAAATTATTGTTGAAAATAATTAAATTTTCGTGGAATTTTGTCTCCGAAACAGGTCTTGACCGGGATAGCTTCAAGTTAAAACTGAGTAATAGATTTCTGGAGGTTACCTAAGTTATTTTAAGCTCGCGGCACGAGCTAATCCTTGTTAAAGCAGTGGAACAGTCTGTTCGCTGAAACTGATTTCACGGATTGTCGCCTCCGTTCCGCCCTGTTGACATTCATTGTCCAAACAATTGTCGGAAAAACTGTAAAAAGATAAGTAACGGTTGCGACCGATAACCCAGGCTTTGAAATGAGTCTGTTACTGAAAAGTACCTATAACGAAACTGCATAATTAATTATGTCAGTAGCTTCGGCTTTTTGATTAATTGTAGATCACAAATGTGAAGCTTATCTTTCTTTTCAATCCAAACAGTAAATGCTAAACATTAACAAAAAGAAAGTTCCAATCAGAAAACTCCATTGTAATCCAACAATCGTTGAGTTATTACGAAAAATGGTCATCCATTTTCCCCATTGCTTTATTTCATGGAAAGCAACAACCGGCGTCAATTGAAAGCCTTCAATGAATGGCGAATACAACAATGGCTCGTTCGTAAACACATTGTATTATGTGCGTTGTATCGATGGGTTATTCCGAGAAGGAGAACCGCAATTGCCACGAATGCGGGTAATCGATATGGAATCGATGACCAACGCTGCAGTCTTGTTAAACATTTACTCTACAACCTTGCGTTGTATGTCGCCGTACTATTGCCCTTGATTTGATAGTTTCTCATTAATATCAGCCGCTACGGTTTCGCACGCTTAAAATGTATTAATGTATCATCTAGGCAAAACTTCGTTATGAAACTAGAAGCTGATGAAAGGCTTGGCCAAAGTCTTTTAAGTTTTTGCGTTTACCGGACCAAAGATACGTGTGATGGTTATGGAATTTGTTTGATTAGTTGATTAAAAAAAAAAAAACAATCGTAGGAGCGAGAGATTATTTTTATGAGATCCCGCTGCGGCGAAATCTCAAATGAACATGAGCAGGCCTACATCAGTAAGTGGATGGTGAGAGACTGTATAACATGAATTAATTGCAAAATTTTTACTTAGTTCCCGCACTTACTTCAAACTTCTTGTACATTTCACGCAAGTTGTACAGAAAAGATACACTATCCGAAGTTCAAACTTGATATAATAATAAATACTGCTCGCAATACGTTGGAATATTGGCATTTATTTCCTTATAAACCAGCTTTGTCTCACCTGCGATGTTTGGAGATACAGCGAGAGTTATTATTATAGGATCTACCTCACGTGGGCGGAGATTTACGACAGACTACTACTTACAACGCCACTTATTATGTAGTATTATATGTATAGGACATTTGTCTGTAGGCCAAGAATCGTATCGGAATAGGGACACTCACTGAATAAGCAAAGCTATAGTTTCAATTACCTTCTCTGAGGCAGGATTGGTTCACTTTTATGTGATCATTTCACGGCTTTTATGTTGCTTCTGAAGCCAAGTCGATTCTTATGTCAGATTCTATTCTAGATCACGTCTTTCAGTATTCTTAACAGATTTTGAATATAGTCTAGTCTTTTCAATGTTACGGCTTCACAAAACTTGATTATTTAACACAATGAAGTGAGTGCAAACTACTAGAAAAACTTTGTGTGCGTGACAATGTTGAAGTCGTTCAAAAATAACCACGACCTAATTCAGAGTGAACGTGTATCAAGAAAATAATTAACAATATTTCAGATTCTTACGTTAAAACTTATATAATTCTCCTTCTTCGAGGCTCTGGGGGCAATGTATTTATTTATTAACAATCTCCGGAGCTTGCTAATCAATGTCTTGTTATAAGTTAGTAACAATCACTGCAGGCATTCTGTCTGATCCGACGAGGTCGTCGGCCTAAGGTCGGAGATACATTGTTTTCTGTTTACCATCTATACTGAGACTATCTCTGACCTAATGGTTCGTAACTAAATGTAATGCTTTGTAACTAAATATAATGGAGCTTTGAACTGAATAATAACGATGATTTGTGTGTTGTTACAGGTATGAATCGATGTTCTTGACTGATTACTTCGTGTACGTGTATGTATAGCGTAAGTTTTTTGTTACTTCCATAGATCGGGTTTCTTTGACTAAATTGATATGTTCGTTTTTTGTTGAGTTTTTGTCCTGTCCAGAACTATCACTTAGATTAATCGTCGTGAGAAAATCCTGACACAAAGTATTACTGAAGTACTTTACTACAAGAAAGGTTAAACAATATATGTTTAACCTTTCTTGTAGTAAAGTCTATGTCTAAATCACTGAACTGAAAAATATATATAACATCATCGAACTTGATTTTGAATTTTGATTTGAAATCGTATTTGATTGCAATTTGTTCACACTCGAACGCCTCTCACTCATGTATTTATGCATGCACTTGCTAAACGACTTGGCATTACCGTATGTATGCTGCATCGGGAGCGAGGCGAGGCGAGATATCTCACAGAATATCTCTCTCTGCCCTATTGAACTGAGTCCATAAGTCCACATACGTCACAGTAACAGTCCTGTTTGCATAGACCTGTTTCTCTGAATCCTGTTAGCGTGTAATTTCTTAATCACCTTGGAAAGAGAAGAAAGTTTCGTACGTTGGACTTGCTTATCAAAAGCTTCTACGGAACTTTTTGATGGCACTCGTAAAATGTCGTAGAATTTAAAATTAGAATCTCAGTTCTGTTTCGTTTTTTTTTCTAATTTATTTAAGGCGTGTTTATAATGGCCTGTATGTGCTTACTTTTTTCTTCGATAAGTGTTTATGTCTGGATCTTGACCTGGTTATTGCTGTTATAAATAGGCAAGGCTTGACTTTTAGAAACGAGAACCACAATAGAAGTTAATATTGGAACAGTATAAAGTAAATCCTGATAATACCTTATAGCTAAGGGCATTATCGCTATCCTAGATCTATAGTGTTATAATGGGATAATAATGGTCGGCCATTCAATTTATCTTTATCTAGGAATCTCAAGTCTCAACTTACTCAATTGCCGTCTTTAAGGTGACACGTCATAAATACTCAAGTTTCTAGCTAAAGTGTCACCTCTCTAATACAATCGATGCCTTAGATTCGATACAAAAAACAAAAAAAAAAAATTAACCCTACTTTGCTTCTTTGTCGGGTAAAAACGTCAATTCTCCAAAAATTTCTTTTTTCGAATCTTCATCAATTCTAACGAAAACCATCGAACTACCTATTAAGGTGTGTGTAGACGAGACTAGTCACAGTCGGAAAACAATGGCGACCTTGGCGGCCAAGCGTCTGCACTGCAACATTTTGACGGTCAGTCAGTCAGGTCGCCGGTCAACGACCCGCCCGGAAATAGATAGGCCACGTGCGTCTGATAGTCATACCTACACCTTCTTACGTCACGTAGGTACTGCTGTTTGTCTGCTAGTTTCGCAGAAATCATGAAGGTTTTAAAGGAAAGGACCAAGTGGTTTTTTGTAATAGAATACACTTTCCCGGAAAGCCTTGAAAAGCGACTCTTCTTCTTATCGTGTGGTTAGTGACTAACCTGGAGTCAGAGTTATTATGCCACCCATGGGCTTCTGACTTAGCTTGACATACCATCGTGAAATATCTCTCAGGCGTGCCGGTTTCTTCACGATGTTTTCCTTCACTGTCTTTGAAGCAAGTGATGATTATACAATACGCACATGAACCCGAAAAGTCAGAGGTGCGTGCCTTGGGTTCGAACTATGACTTGGCAGTCTGACGGTCACACCCGGTCGACCGGTGACGGTCTGGCTATCACTTAAAGTGTCTGTAATTGTTGGAGTATAACAAAAACAAATACTTCAACACTCTAATCTTTCTCATTCGAACTCATAAATATTATTTTTTTATATCCATACCCGCTTTTACCACTTGACTGAAAACTTGTTCTTATAGTGACTTTTAGCGTTGCGTGGGACCACATGTCTCACGTAATAGTCTAATAGTTTTTCCCCAATACATTTTTAATCTAGGACTTCAATAAAATTGAAATCCTTGGGAACTGCCTTTCTTTTGGTCATTGGAAAACCGCATTTCGCATTTTAGAGGCATGAGGAACAGGGTGTAAAGTTCACTCATCCTCTATAGAAAAGGGAGGATCCTCCGACCAGACGGGTGTCGTGTCTGGCGGGCAACTGCGTAACGGTTGAAGTCGAGATATTCTTATATATTATGTCGTTCGCGCGGTAAACTCTTATTGCGCGATGCAGGATTTGTGTGACGTCATGTCTCTTGATGCATAGTTCGTATCGTATGTGGTGGTGTGACTGCTACAGCATTGAAAAGCGCGCGATTCGTATCGGTTTCTATAGTTGACCTGTACCCCAATTGCGTAACTTATTTTCGTAAACAATTTTGCCTAATTTGTTTCATTTTGACAGTTCAACAACATTCATTGCGTTATTTACGTTGTTGACCAGATTTTTTTTCCAACTTATGAAGCAATGGATTAGGAATCTGTTTCAAATTGAAACAGATTGTGATTGTGTTGCGCATTGGGTACTGGTCGTGGTCCTAGCTGTCTAGTGTCTGTGGCAACAGACGTTTATAAGAATGATATTGGAAATTGTATCAGAGCGAGCTCTCATCGATAGTTTATTTTCAGAATTCTATGATATCCAGGGCCGCGCCAACCCTCGGCAGCGCCTGTGTGCGAAACCTATGAAGCGCCTCTTTTTTGACGTCCTGTTTCGCCGCGTTTTTTTTTTTGTTTCAAATTTTGTCTTGGAGATTTGCGCTTACTCATCGATACTCAACTATGATGAATGTTATGTTATTAATACTCATAATCTAAGCCAAAGCCTCATGATTTGTGTAAAAATACAGTAATTGGCGCTGACATTTAATTAAGTCTTTGGGTCGCCTCCGGCGCCCCTAGTGCCCGGCGCCTGTGTGCGCCGCACACTTCGCACATACGGGCGGCGCGGCCCTGATGATATCCGAGTAAAAGCTATTGACACCTTCCTAACGAAGGTAAATAGGTACTATCGTATTAAATTACAATTTAGTTGAACATAACATCACACCTGTTTTCAATAGGGGGCGAGCTAATTGTCATCAACCGGGCACAAATCCAGATTCCGGGCTATTACTGAGAAATTCCTGATGGAAAACCCAACAGCACTGCCCGATCTGGGAATCGAACCCAGTACCTCATGCTCAGCAGTAGCGCTTGCGACCACTAGACCAACGAGGCAGTCAATACATTAATATGTAACTTACTACGAAATTTCATTAAACTCCAGTCAAGTTTACGTAAGCTTCTGATAACTATGTATACAGTTTGTACATAGCAGTTTGACATGCTACAGACGAAGGTTCAAGATAACTATCTTATTCTAATAGATGAGGGTACTTAAACTAAGTTTACCTTAGTTGCTATCGCCGCTGTATTACAAACGAACGTTTTAGGGCCGGTTGTTTCACGTCCACTTAACGCACGGGTATACGTCAAAAATGGCGTAAACTATCGTCAAACCAAAAAAAGCGTTGTTTCACAAAATTATGGCCTTAACGTCCGTTAGAAAATAACGATTACTGTAACCGGTGCCAGACCCACTGGTTAACGTCATTTTATTCTCAAACATCTGGACATTATGGACGTTCTTTTGTTGTATTCAATTTTGTTCGACGATAGTTCAACTCATGATGAAAAAAATAGTTTAGAAAGAAAGAAAAAAGTATTTCAAACTCGTGTTAATAACCTAAACCTATGGGGACGAGCAGAAATTTATTGCAAGATATCGTGTTTTAAAGGAAGAATCGTATCAAAGCTCTATTGTTATTGAAAATGCGACGTTGTCATATTTTGTTATTATTTTTGACAAAAAAAAATCTGAATACAGATGTTTTTTTTTAAATATATTTCACGTTAGGGTGTTTTACATATTTATAGTCGTTACTTTGTTGAATTATTTAAAAACAAAATAAAATGTTACAAAAAAAAAAAAATTGTTTAATAATAATGCCAGTTAATTCTTTGATATGATCTCATTGGTACTCTAGAGTTATGGGATATCAGAAGAAACACCTTGTTTAAGCTTGCCAGCTAACGATGAGAAAAGATTAGCTGTTGCAACTGACTTATCAACACTGGAAATTTTAAATTTCAAGTGAAATTTCCAGTATCGTTATATAAAATATCTAGATTTCCGAAAGTCCATTATTGATGTTGTCACTTGAAAATTTGACGTGAACGGCGAAATGTTGCCATATTATAAAAATCTCCCAACCATTTTTATTGGGAAAAAGTATTACTTTTTACTGGCAGCCCGAATAACTTTGACAATCGGTTTTTTATGCAGTGAAACAACGCTGTGTATTTAACGAACGTTAAACATCTTACGTAATCGTTATTATTTGACGTACGTATGTTACGTTAGCCAACCGTTTGAAACAACCGGCCCTTAATCTAAGGACCCGTTTGATCACTTAACGATTATGTTAGAGATTACTATCTGGTTGAACTACGGGATTAGTACTTCATATTTATTTACCGTTTCAATTTACGGAATTCTGGTGTAGGTGTCAGAAAGATTATGTGAATTGTGAGGAGTGGGCGTTCTCCTTTTTACCTGACTACGGCGAAGCAAAAAGGAGGGTCATGATTTTGACCGGTATGCTTGTATGTATGCATGTTCGTCTGTTACCTCATAATTTCTAAACTACCGATCATAATTTGACAAATGTGGTATCATTGAAAGTGTCTTGATCGTCCGCTGGTTATAAGCTATGTGATGTTGCATTAAATGCAATATGGCGCCCTCTAGAGGACATAAAGTCGTGACAATTTTTTTTTTCTGCCATATTGTGTATCAAATGAAAGGACACACACATTACAAATATGTAAATATATCATATTGTCTAAGTAAATAAATATGTTTAAATTGTTAATAAAAACAAGCAAAAGTGAGAGTGCCACGTACGGCGCGGCTGTAAAATTAATATCTATTATACAATAAAACACAAACAAAAAAAAAATTAAGCAGCTCTGCAAATACTTTATCACAAAATTATAACCCCAAAATACTTTAAATAAAAAGTAAGTTCAAAAACTAAAACCCGAGTACAAAAAAATCACGCTCTAAAAAGTATGAAAGAAGATCCTATGTACCACGTACTATGTACAAGTACACACGGCTACACATCAAACTATACATTTCCAGTATAGACTGATCTCGCATTGTATAGGATTTCCGTACAATGCGAGGTCAGCCTATACTGGTATTGTATAGCTTGGATGTGTAGCCGTGTGTACCTATGTCTTGATTTCTGTCTAAAATATTTTCTTGTTTCATACTTTTTAGAGCGTGATTTTTCAGTAGTCGGGTTTTAGTTTTTGCTAAGGACAAGTTATCATCAATCGATTCGATGCTAAGATGTGATTGATAATGGCAATATTTCTCAGCAATCTCAGGCCAGCAGCCTCTCTTTGCATCATCTCATGAGGGCCCATAATCAACAGCGATAACACTAAAAGGCTGATTGAATGGATGGAATTAATTCAGGATTTTATTATTTAATTTGACAGATAAGCGTACCAGGAAAATTCTCGCAGAATTACGATTTTACGAGGGCAATTAAACACTCGGGTTGCCTGTACTTGGAAGTGGTACAATAAATATAAAAAAAACCGGCCAAGTGCGTGTCGTACCACGCACAATGAAGGGTTCCGTAGTTGGGATGAATTTATCCCAAAAACATACTTAACTTTGTAGTTGATAAACATATTCTCCCATACGGAATGTATGGGAAAACATGTTTTTGCAACTGCAAAGTTAAGTTGGTCGATTATTACTCGATAACTAGTAAAGTCTACTTAGCTGTGATAGTTTTCCTTTTAATTTCGTTATATAAGCTACTGCTGTGATTTTTTCACACATCCAAAACCAAGCATTTAGCTGGCAGGGGGGGGGACACACTTGACTCTAACAAAAATTAGCACTTTAAAGCTTAATATTTTGCAAACGGATCGCTGAATCCAAAAATGGTTTACACAAACTCATAATGTTTTTGTAAGACCTTTCCAATGATACCCCACACTATAGGATAAAAAAATAAAACATCACCACTTTACATGTGTGGGAGGTACCCTAAAAAAAAATGTTTTTACTAATTTTGTTTTACCACTTTGTCCGCGTAATTAATATGTATACCTATGTCAAATTACAGCTTTCTAGTACTAAGGGTCTCGGAGCTAGACCGCGGACAGACAGACAGACGGACATGACGAAACTATAAGGGTTCCTTGTTTACTACGGAACCCTAAAAAACGTGTGGTACTCGGGGACTGCCGCGGTAAAGCTATAAGCATAGCATTTTTAACCTCCATGACAACATCACGTCACCGAACCGAACCGTCATTACATGGTAGGCGGAGTGGGGGGTGTTAGGTTTTATTTTCGTTACGTTACGGAATTTCTTGATTCGGTCGCTGCGCTCAAAGCCCGCGATAAAAGCTATGCAATAGCTTAATAAAAAACCAGTTCTCTTTTTATAAATTTTCATTTTATTTCACTTAAAAAGGTACAATTTTTGGATTATAGGTGTCATAAGTAATAGCAAGATAAGCTTTGTGAGAGCAGTACCCTAATTGCGTAACTTAATTTCGTAAACGATTATGGCTAATTTGTTTCATTTTGACAGTTCAACAACATTCATTGCGTTATTTACGTTGTTGATCAGATTTTTTTTCCAACTTATGAAGCAATGGATTAGCAATCTGTTTCAAATCGAAACACATTGTGATTGTGTTGTATTACGCAATTAGGATACAGATTAAAATTGATGTTTATGTGATATATGTAAATTGTTTTGTTAATTAATTCATACACATACATACATAAACTCACGCCTTCTTCTCATGGGGGTAGGCAGAAACTACAGAACGCCACCTGCTACGATCCTTACATAGTCCTTTTGCCTCGTTTACGTTCATACATCTGGTCATACACGCACGCCGGTTGCGAGTACTACGCACCTGGCCTTTCTGAAGAACATCACCAATAAGGTCAGTATATGTCCTCCTAGGGCGTCCCCGCCCGGCCTTTCCCTTAACATCAGCCTTGTAAATACATTTTGTTAGTCACCTTTCATTCATCCTCTCAACATGCCCAAACCATCTCAGCATACCCTTTTCAATTTTTGTTACTACATCCTCTTTTAAATCACACCGCTGTCTTATTTAAAGCATTTAAAGTTCCATCCATAGATAAATATCACCTATCTCTCCATTAGTTCATTGCCTACTCAAGATGCATATCCGGTAGGCTCGCAAATCCTTCCATATCCTAAGGGCACGTCTTCCTTACCATTACCGCGCCCTCCGGTCTACTCCTTGATATGCAATGGCCTCTGTAGCTCCATGAAACATGAGGGCTGCAGGGGCTAGTGCAAATCTTGGGGTTCATTCGATTTATCGAGTCTGGTTAAACCAAGCTGGGATCGGTGCATTTCATTCATTCATTCGTGTTTTTTTATAGCCAAACTCACTTAAAACCCTGATTAAAAACCTTGAAACGACTACTATAGAATATCTTGGTCTTTGGTCTGTCTACCCATAAGGAAGCCATAACTAAGAGAAAATCGTTTCTAACTAGCAGTAACTTACCCTATCAGAGATAGCGTTATCTATAGGGTAAACGCACATATTGCTGTCCCAAAGACACGTTTTCGAGCATAAATAAGCAAGCGCCTACGCGATAGCAGACTATAACTTAACCACCCGATGCGATGGTGAAAGTCGACGTGAAATAAATGTACATTTAAGAAAATATATTAAACTATTACGAAAATAATTGTTTTTGTATACCTTATTATAATGACGTTTCTAATGATTTTAAGTAGTAATTAAGGTCGTTTTCGGTCAGGTGTTTAGTACTCACAACCGGCGTGTGTATGACAAGATGTATGAACGTAAAAACGAAGCAAAAGGAGTACTATGTAAGGATCGTAGCAGGTGGCGTTCTGTAGTTTCTGCCTACCCCCATGGGAAGAAGGCGTAAGTTTATGTAGGTAAGAGCGTTTTATTGAATCTGTATTAAATAAATAAAATTGAAGTGTCTGTTTGTAATATCAAAATAACTTTATAATAATAAGCTTTTTACTAAATGCATATGAAAGTATATACTGTAATTATAACAAACAAAAAAAAAAACGTTTTTGAAATTATTGTTTCTGTCTGTATGTTTATTCCGGCTAATCAACGAAACGGCTAGACCGATTTTGACGGGACTTTCACTGGGGATAGCAGACGTTATGACTTTTATTTTACAAAAAACTATTTGGGTCTACGTGGGCGAAACCGCGGACAGCAGTTAGTTTATTTATATAATAATATAAATTAAATTGTTGTTACGAAGTATGTTTATTATCCGGGACTGTTGCCTGTTGATGTTATATTTATGATAATCTGTAGGTATGACACGGGTTAACCGCTAAACGATACGTAAGTAGGTAGGTACTTGTGGTTTCATAAATATATTGTTTTCATGTAGGTACTTAGTTATTAGTTTTTATAAATAGAAAATAATATTTTCCCTTGTATTTATTTTTGTTATTGTATTTACAACAAAATACATATTGGTGCCGATTCCCTTGTTCACAAACTAAACTAAATTTAAGTTCAGTGCATCTTTTTCTTTCTATTTCATTAAGAAAAGGGCAGAAGATAAATTTTAGTTTAGTCCTGTCAAATTAATCAGCGCCTGTCACTACTCCATACAAGTTTAGACGTGATTAAAAACTTGCCTACTAAAATTACGTCAATTTACGTCAAACGCTGATTAATTTGACAAGACTAAACAATAGAAAGAAAAGGATGTACTGAACTTAAATTTAGTTTAGTTTGTGAACAAGGGAATCGGCACCATTGTATTACTAAATAAAATCGGTAGAGAGAGAGAAACAGGACCATTGTTTACAGTTAATTGCTAACCTGCAACGATACATTCTGAAAACGAAAAATGATTTTATTTACTTATATTTTTTATCTTTGTACTCGACCACATAAACCCAATGACAAGTCTTATCGTCCACTTCCTCCGCCAATTATGTACATTACCTTATAAGCGAGGACCTTCCACGCACATAGATAATTATATGCAGTGCTTTCCCTTATGACATTGACATGTGCCTGTCAATGTGTTTAATCGACGGTCCTAATGGAACTCTTTCACGGCCGGGCCCTCCCGTCTGTCGAGTACTCGTGTCGCTACCTCGCTACTCGCCGGTATTTCGTGAGAAACATTTCAGTATGAACAAGGAGGACAAATATTCCTATACTATTAAACGAGCAATATTTGTATATGTATTTGTTTGTATATAAATATTTGTACTCACGTTCTCGAAATCGGCTCTAAAGTTGCAACATAGGGGTTTACGGGGGCGAAAAATCGATCTATCTATACTCCATTTGAAATAAGATTAGACATTTAAACAAACCTTTTTTACCGTCCGTTCAACCGATTTTGACTTCTATACCCTGCGTATAAGGATGGCATTAAAAGCAAAAAAGTGGTTACAATACCAACTGTTTACTGCAGCTGCCATTTGTCATGCCGCCATCGTAATAGAAGTCAAAATCGGTTGAACGGACTGTAAAAAAGGTTTAGTTAAATGTCTAATCTAATTTCAAATGGAGTATATTTAGGTCTCATAACTGGGAAAATTTGTTTTCTCCGTATTTTCACCCGAGCAGAGCTCGGTCGCCCAAAGTTTAGAACAAGATAATGCATAATGACATGGCAGCATGGAATCAATAAGTACCTACTATTATGGCAGCAGTGGTGGCCCAGTGGTAACGGCTGCGACTTACGAGTCGTAGGTCGTAGGTTCGAACCCAGATAGGCACTTTACTTTGTGTAAATTATTTCATCACCACTGCTCTCAAAACGGTGAAGGTAAACATCGTGAGGAAACCGGCATGTCCTAAAACCGAAAATTCGAAGACATGTGACATCTATCAACCCGCACTGGGCCAGCGTGGTGGATTACTGCCCACTCCCTCTCACAGAGAGGAGGCCTGTGTCCCAGCAGTGGGAACATTTATAGGCTGATGATGATGATGATGATTATGGCAGCATGGAATAAGTAGGTACTATACATGGATCAGTATGAACTTTCCTATACTATTTAATGAGCATTCTCTATTTTCACCAGAGCAAAGCTCGGTCGGCCAAGTACTGTTAGTTGAATAAGTGTATCGTTGGTCTAGTGGTCGCAAGCGCTACTGCAGAGCATGAAGTCCTGGGTTATTAGGTTTTTCCATCTGGAATTTCTCAGTAGCATAGCAGCCGAGACTGTGGAGTTGTGCCGGTTGATGGCAATAGGCTCGCCCCCTATTACATGGAACGTACACATAACTGGCGAAATTTGGGTGTACATAACATTACGCCTGTATTTCCCGAAGGGTTAGGTAGAGGTGCACCTATTGTACAGTACGATACAACTTAGATCAGCAAAATATGCAACGTAGCATCGGCAAAATTCGTAAAACCGATCACCATCCGAACTGAATGCGCTTTCAAAATCATCAATCTTCATTACTACTTAAGGTGAAAATGATCTTAACGCAAACGCAACAACTTGTTAAGTCATATAACCAAATACATTGTAAAATTGAAATGAATGAATGCAAATTTTCAAATTCATTCGACATCTAAGTTGTGTCGTACTGTACACCGGTACCCTAATTGAGTAATACAACACAATCACAATCTGTTTCGCTTTGAAACAGATTGCTAATCCACTGCTTCATAAGTTGGAAAAAAATCTGCTCAACAACGTAAATAACGCAATGAATGTTGTTGAACTGTCAAAATGAAACAAATTGGGCAAAATTGTTTACGAAAATAAGTTACCTAATTAGGGTACAGGTTTACTAAAGGTGCACCTCTACCTAACCCTAGTGACGTTATGAGTTATAAATGAGTGGGTAATCTTGATCGTTTCGAAATAGTCTTAAGATTTTCAGGTCAATAGAGATAAGCGACTCTTTGTTTTTTCATACAAAATGTTGGTAACGAGCAATAATAAACCGAACACCTCGTTGAGGCAGACTACATTAAAATACCCACGTAAAGAAATTAAATACCCAAAAGACGTGCTTGAAATACCTTCATTTAAGGTACTCCTACGCGAGGAGTACCGTAGTAATAATGTTGTTTAATAATAAAATAACGTATTCGCACGTATCATGTAAATTACGATGGCAAAGTAAACAAATATGTGGGGGATCACCCTTTGTTTACTGTGCACAGCGCCTACCATAAGGCCGTATTTATCAGTAAACAAGGCTGAGGAATTTTGAGTACAATATCAACACGGCTAGTAACATTAGTAAGGAGACGTTATGTTGGTAGTCTGTAACTGGCCTTATTAAGTAAGGCGAAGCGCGAAGTGGGCATGCTGGCTGGTTAGACAACGCTGAAGTCTGACTGTACAATGCATGGAATTAGTAACTACATACAACTGAAGCATTTATTCTTAATCGACTTTGAAGCGAGCCGTCCCCCGCCAGCTGAACTAAGTTAGTTTGCCCTTAGTTTAGTTTAGCTGGCGGTGGACGGGTCGCTTTAGTATTGCTTTCAGTGAAACATGGTAGGGGTATGTACCTACCTTATAAAAAAATCTGAACTTGAATCTATGCTGGCTGTACAGACGCCAGCACATCAAGCTACCCGAAACTGTCAAATTTTCCCAATCAACTTTAAACCTTATGCTTTAGCGATAAAGTTGAAAATCTATTAAAGAAATTTGACAGATTGTAGTAGCTTGATGTGCTGTCGTCTGTTCATTTATAAAAACTTGATTTATTATTAGTTTGTGTATGAAAAATAAATCTTTTGCTTGATAAGTTGGGTAAGTAGTCATTGCACTCGATCTTAAATTTACTAGACGAATGGGGCTTGCATCAACGTTTTCTTTTGACCGCTTTGCTTGTGCAACTGTGCCTCAGGGAAAAATCGATAGTACTAAATCAGATTGTGTACCGTGTGTGATTAAAATAATCACTACGACGTACCGATCGATTCTAACTGCAGTTGTGGTTCGGATAACCCTGCAAGCGATATCAAATATTAACTTAAAAACAACAACAAAATCACAATTAATCGTAATAAACCCTGCAGAACTAAATTAAGCTACACACTGAAAGCGATTATTAAGCAATTTTAATTCAATTTATACCCCGGGAATTCCCTGTCGTTTTAATATGAAAAATAAAGTGAGCGCTCGGCTTCCAGCGGTTATTAAATCAATAAAACGCTGAAAACCCCCACATGCCGCTCCAATTTTATTAACCTCGAATTCTTTTGTTGGCAATTTATGCTTGACTAAAGGCTATATAACCTGTCACTCCTAGCGTATTGGTCTTTTGGTCCTAACTCATACCAAATTGATTAATTTTGCTTTATTTCGAAGTAAATAGTAAACATGAAAGATTTATCCACGTCGTATACTTTTTACTTGATTCCAAGTACTTAAAGATTAACATAACTTCACGCTTGTAATTCCCGAAGGATAAGGCAGAGGTGTACTATAGTAAGTACACGCATATTTCGCCACTTATGTAATAGGGGGTAAGCCTATTGCCATCAACCGGCCACAAATCCAGACTCCGGGCTGGAACTGAGAAATTCTTGAGGAAAAACCCAACACCACTTTTCCCGACCTGGGATCGAACCCAGGGCCTCATGCTCAGCAGTAGCGCTTACGACCATTAGACCAACGGGGTGATTTTAAAAAGCGTTTAATAAATCTCATTGCTTTATTTTACGACTGTATTACATTTTCAATCACGGGTCGGCAGCCATTACTAAAATCAACTCTTTAAAATGAGTCTTTTTATACGGGAGATTGTCTTTATGTGCTATTTAAAACGACGATTTAACATAGTAAAATGTATTGGCAGTCGAGGGACTTGCTTTATTGATGAAATATAACCAGAACTAATTGCTGTTTAAATGCTGTATTAAGCGGTCCAGTCCAGTGATAATTCTATCATTTGAATACACATAACCATTAAAATAGAATTTTATTAGGAAACCCAAAGTAGGGATCCTTTTTAGTAACGTTATCTCTAGTAATTATTTCAACTGCTTCATCTATACTAAACAGTAAATTGTGACGATTTACGCTTTGATGTTTCGGCCGGCACCATTCAGTCCGTCCCGGTGGCTGCGAATTTGTTATCTCTAGTGGTTCATTAGGCGAGGCTTGCAAAGGCTAGCTGGGACAAAGGCCCATTGGACCCACCCTCGGAAGTCGTAGGGTTACACGAATATACGACTGTACTCGAGAATTACAGTCGGGTTTTCTCTGTATTAAAAATTATGATATTCGTTTTTGTTTTTAAAGTATTTTTTTTGTTTGTTTATTTATTTACTTAGTTGGCTTAACTCAGTTTTCATGTGTGCCACGTTTTATCGAACGTTTCTGCCTTAGACGTCCGATTTGCTTAGTAAATGGCAGACGGAATCGAAGTAAGTTTTCTTTTTCCAAGTTTTTCATAGGAATGTTATTCCACTATCTTTTAAAACTGTTGTCTGTTATTATTATAATGTGATCAACATCTTAGTGTTTTTTTTTTCATTTCACTAATATTATAAAAAAACAAAAAAAAAATGATTTTTTGCATGTATGTTTCTTACGCTTTCACGCTAAAACGGCTTAACAGATTTGGATGAAATTTGACACATGGGTAGACCATGACCTAAGTTAATTGGACATAGGATAATTTTTATCCCGATATTTCCACGGGATCGAGACTTATGCGGGTAAAACCGTGTGGCGCAGCTAGTCCTATTATCTAATATAATATTATAAATGTGAAAGTTTGTGAAGATGGATGGATGTTTGTTACTCTTTCACGCAAAAACTACTGAACGGATTTGGATGAAATTTGGCACACAGATAGTTTATAACCTTGATTACATAGGATACTTTTTATCCCGTTATTCCCACGGGATCGAGACTTATGCGGATGAAACCGCGGGGCGCTGCTAGTAATTTATATTTTGCTGACAGCTGCTCCTGCTGGTAGTATAATTTTTTTGCGATCCTTTTAAAGCAATAAATAAAGCATCTTTTTCTTCCGAGAAAGGCTGTAGGTATGTCATGTGTTTTTGTTTTTGATCCGTGACTCACTGTGTGACTCAGAGGTCTCGGTTATAAGTTGAACATTTTAATATTTATGGCATTCTGTGCATTTAAAATTGTTTCCGGTTGGATATTTCTTTTATTTGCTAGTTACTTGATTTTATCTCCAACTTGAAATAAAACTTAAATGATACCATTTTTGCCAGTTTTTTTAAATTATTTTTATGAATAAAAAGGAGAAAAATAAATTAAACAATTTGCTGGATTATCAAAAATAATAAAAAAAACTGGCAAACAAGCAGGTAGATATCATTTAATAGGTTTGGTTTCGTTTTATTTTATCTCGAATGCGACGAAACGACCAAACTTTTGCATGTGAATTCCTTTACCTGCATGAAACATAATGTCTCAAACTGATATCATCTCTTGCAATTATTTTGTTGTTTTACACTTGACTTATTTTCATTTGTAATTTAAGTAACGCCAGCCGGTCATCATGGTGTCCCATTCGATTGTGTTGGTCCCGCTCCGTCTGCGTCGTCAATTAATCGAGTTACGTGATTCGAATATCCCTAATGTCACGATTTGGACATACTTACCATAGAGGGCCGACGTTTTGATGACAGATCAAGTTCAAATATCGAACCTTCCGAAGCCAGGATCGATGCCATAAATAATCGATGCCTTTCAGTTGAATATAAATTTTAGTATGTGAATAATTAAATTTTTGTATTGAAATATTTGTATTTGAATAATTACATTTTTGAATTTGAATAGTTACATTTTTGTATTTAAATATTTGTATTCAATAAATTCTTGACTTCTTGAGTCATCTGCTGATCTAATACTTATTAGGGTTCCGTAGTAAACAAGGAACCCTTATAGTGTCGCCATGTCCGTCTGTCTGTCCGCGGCTTATGGGTTTACACATATTAATCACGCCGACAAAGTGGTAAAAAGGTCGTTTAAAAATATCGTGAGTTTATGGAAATCATTTTTGGATTCAGGGATCCGTTTGCGAAATATTAAGCTTTAAATTGCAAATTTTTGTTAGAGTCATGTGTGTGTCCCGTGCCAGCTAAGTGGGTTTTGGGTATGTCAAAAAATTCACGGCAGTATATCTATATATATATAAATCAATTCCTGTTCGTTAGTCTCACTAAAACTCGAGAAACGGCTGGGCCGATTTAGCTGATTTTGGTTTTGAAATGTTTGTCGTAGTCCAGGGAAGGTTTAAACGGTGAGAAAATATGGAAAAATTCACGAAAAATAAAAAAAATATGAAGAAAATTCACGTTCTGGTAGGTAGGGTAGATAGAGTAGAAATTTTAAAATCCTAAACATGCACATTCATTGACTGTTATGCGGAACGAAATTTGCCGGGTCAGCTAGTAATTATATAAAAAACGAAATTAAAAGGAAAACTATCATAGCTTACTTAGCTGTGATAGTTTTTTTACAATTTAACGAGTAATTATCGACCAACTTACATTACGATATTGCGGTTGCAAAAACATGTTCTCCGATACATTCCGTTTGGACATGGTTTTCAACTACAAAGTTAAGTTTGTTCTTGGGATAAATTCATCCCAACTACGGAACCCTTCATTGTACTACGTGGTCCGACACGCACTTGGCCGGTTTTTCGTTTTTATTCAATTCTACACTGACAGAAGCAGATGTTTCTAATAAATAATAATGTCTCTTTCAGAGCAAAGAATATGCTTATCAAGATATTTTATAATAAGATTGTAGGTCGTTTATAAATAAAGCTTAGAAATTCAAACTCAAATTACGAATTACTTTTAGGTAAAGTGCAGGTACTGCATAGTGCACTCGCTCTTAATATTATGGGTGAAATAGTCGAATTTCGAGTCATACTCGACTAGCCATAAATTCCAATAAAACACTGGCTGGAGATACTCGTACTGTTCAAAATTCGAACGACTGCTTTCATAGATATTGGTTTTTAATGACGGCGACGGCAAATAATAAAAGACTTCAGAACGTTTAAAAAAATAAAAAAAATGTGTTCAATTTCTGGTACAATAGGAACTTTTGGAAATAATTGAGTTCTTCGGCGCCATACTCGATTGTCCGCTTAGGTGAGTCAGCTTGTATTTCATAGAACGTGACTGTACCAAGAAATTTGATAGAAAGCTGGGTAACGGTATTATGTTAAATCGAATTTGACGGTGGAAATTTCTTGCATTCGTATGTAAATAATAATATTCTACATTGGCAAGAATTTGTCAAACTTAATAAAGCTGTGAACTTAAAAATTAGCAAGTAATTCGATTGTGACTTTAAATAAGCTGTAAAATACCTGCTAGAATTGATTAACTTATTAAGCTAATTTACTAAATAGGCTGAAAAGCTTCAATTTTTTCCGCTTATAGTTAACAATGCTCTTTTGTCACTTGTTTTTTTCTTCAATTTCCATAGAGGGTGGCAGACAGCAACATTCTACTTATTACTGATTTCAAGGGAGGAATTCTTCTGCATATTAAACTCGATTGTTAGGGAAAAATATTCGTAAACCCGAGGGATATTCCTGAAAGATATTTTCGCTTATTGCTTCTAAATCACGATCATAAATATAATGGAGGTCGAATGTCTTCATTCTTCTTTTTATTTATTAGAGTCTGGTCCTTCGAGCCGGATAGGAGCTCAATTTAAAATAATAAAGGATGTAACGACTGAGGGGTGTTCCGTGAAACTGTGTATTAATGTTGGTTTGTGCAGAAGTGTAAACTTCCTTGGGGATGTAATTAACCTTAATGAGATACTAAGCTTCCGCCAGCGGCTTCACTCGCGTGATATCATTATAAATTTAAAACTCTGACACCAGGTTAGTTACGAACGACACGAAAAGAAGAGGAGTGATACTGATGACCCCGAAAATATAAAATTAAATGATAGTTTTGTAGGACAATGAATGAACAATGGGGTAAGAAAACTCGTAAAGTATGAAGTTTTAATGTCTTTCGAAACAGAAAAAACTGATTTTCGTCAATGTGCGGTTAATTTCGTTCATCAGATCTAAGTTTATACTTAATTTTACGATTTGCGTAGGATAAAGTAACTGATACAATAAGTTTTATGACCTTAACAAACGGATAATAAATGTCTATATTTACGATATTTCGAACAAAATTAGCTCAGAGACCTATAAAAAGCCTCTAAAGAGGTAAAGAGACTTAAATAATTAAATGTTTTTGTTTTATTAATGTAATAAAATGACCCTGTCGTGTGACGATATTAAAATATGTCCCACGTATCCTGGGCAGTCAGTAAAGTTACGGGTTCCTAGAAGAGTGACTGTCATGAAAATCTGTCATTTTCACCAGTATTTGACATAAAGGTGTCAAAAAACAATGTATTTGGACCAGGGTTGGCACGATTAAATCATTTTGATTTAAATCAAATGATTTTTTCAATAAAAAGCAATGATTGAATCAAATGTGTTTAAGTTTAATTTCTTTCACAGAAATCAATAGAAATTTTATGTTAAAGACTAGGGTTTTTTCCGCATCCAGCGGATTCCTGCGGCCTTCACAAGGTCATCGGTCGAAGTGGAGGTGCTTGGGGGAGGCTTATGTCCAGCAGAGGACGTCTTTTGGCTGAAATGATGATGACTAGGGTTTTTTACATCTGAAAAATCAATATCATTAACATTATTATAATGCTGGAACAAATCAACTAGCTTTCCAGCATTTTCAATTTCCAGTCAGTTTTTTAATTTACTATGGTAACTAATTGCGGAGTTTACAAAACACTGCGCGGGGATTCCCCTATTCTCTGAAACTCAAGCGCCGTTCCGTTTTATGCAGATATATAGTAAAACTGTATGATAAAATTAAAAAAAAACACGGATTTTTTTCCAATCCTTATTTGGACAGCTGTTATTATGTGACAGTTCACCGCTTTTTTTGGTAACCAAAGCTTTGTGATTATGTTAAGACCTTTCTGAATGGGTAACCGTTTCACCTCGATAAAAGCCGATGACGTATCTTAGATACATACCTACAAGTATTTACTGGTACCACAAGTTTACTACAGCAGTGTTATAAAAACAAGATTCATAATCTCAATACTCATTAAAAACTTGTTTGAAAGTAAATAAGTGCATCAACACACAAGCGCTAAAGAAGCCGCAACCATTAATTCTAAGCGTATTTGTTCTTCTAAAACTGACCAGTGTTACCATTATACAAATACAATGTAAGATTGTAAGCAATCATAAAGCTTGTCTTAAGCGGTCGTTCGCAAACAATCAATGTTCTAATCTTTAAAGTTCCCGTAGTGTTTGACAGACAAACAGACATTGTAGTCTTTTTGTAGTACACACGTTAGTTAAAGGTCGATGGAACTACGGAACGGTTCAAAACACAAGCTCGGGGCGAACGAGCATTTTAGAAGGAACTTCATAATAAACGTTACAATGAAGTCAGGGAAATGATTTTAGAAGTGGAAAATTATTTAGGCGTGTTGAGCGATTTTTGGTAAGGGATAAACTTATGGGTTCGCGTCACCGACATGCTCGCGCCGTAGTGCTATACTGTGCAAGCTAGATGGCGCTGATACCAGTTTTAAGTTTTCACTTCTGTCGGCACGCCGTATGACTGCTTTAAAAAAAAAACAATTGACGCACTACGCATAATTGTCGTGTGCCATCTCATACAACTGTCAAAGTTTGACTGGTGATTTGAATTTAAGAACAAATTAAGTTGGTAGTTAATTCGGTTTCAAAGTTTCAACAATTAATTTCCCTGAATTTATTGCAAATAGCAACCCGTGTAGACTTCATTTCCTGAAAATTATTAGTAGTTTCTGAAAATTACTGTCTTACAGCAATTATTTAACTCGTGAGCTCGTGGCTAAGTAATAACAGCCGCACGGGTCGATCTACCAGGTTAAGCTACGCTTGCCGGGGTTGGTCCGTGGATGGGTGACCATCTTTACATACCGAGACTCCTCCGTGTCTCGGAAAGCACGTTAAGCCGTTGGTCCCGGCTGTCATTCGTGGATCTATGACAGTCGATACGAGTCGTCAGTAGCCCGAAGTCTGACACCAGTCTTACCAAGGGGTATCGTATTACCCAGTTACTAGGTTGTGGAGGTCAGATAGGCAGTCGCTCCATGTAAAATACTGGTATTCAGCTGCATCCAGTATGACTGGAAGCCGACCCCAACGTAGTTGGGAAAAGGCTAGGCAGATTGATTTTGACAGCAATTATTTAACGTAACATTGGAAAACATGGTGGAAGCTTATGGGTGAATCAGACCTTTATATCAGTAGGTAACTGTAGAATAAAAATATCTATTCTCTGAGCTCGAACATTTTCTTTCTTTCATTTATATTCCCTGTTTTCCTTAACATAACACGAAGCTTCCCATACTCATGAATACGGAAATGATAAAAGACCAACATTTATACAAAACACAAGGCCAAAATTGTTTTGTCTGGCGCTTCCATCCCGTCGCTCTGCGCCTATCTCCCGCACCGTTGCTATCGGCTTGGCAATAAACAAGTAGGTTTATTGGATGGCTCCAAGCTCGACTTGTCATGTGGAGAGTGCCTCTCTTGGTCCTTGAGTACGGGCACGCCAGATGGAAGAGCTACGGATAAACAGCTGTTTGTGGTAACGGTTCTTAAATGTACAGATGATGTGGTAATCTTCGATATATTGAATTGAATTCATTCATATTAATAATAGCTTTTGTGCTTTACGGAGCGCTTTGCGTTATTAGCGAATTACACAGTTCAATTCTAGTTAAAAAGTAAAAAAAAAAAAACGTGTGGCACTCGGGGACTGCCGCGGTAAAGCTATTGCATAGCATTTGTAACCTCCATACTTCCTATTTGTCAACGCTACTCTTGGGATGATGACGTGATGACTGATGACATAAAACAAAAATTACGTTCCCATGACAACATCACGTTTCCCACGACAACAATACGTTGTCATGGGAACCGTCATTACATGGTAGGCGGAGTAGGGGGTGTTAGGTTTTATTTTCGTTACGTTACGGAATTTCTTGATTCGGTCGCCGCGCTCAAAGCCCGCGATAAAAGCTATGCAATAGCTTAAAAATCTTGTGTGGCAATTCGCGATCTGTTTTATACTTTTAGCGGATGAGTTGGAGGTAAATATTGGTAAAATAAATATAATACATACTAAAATGAGGCTTGTTTTTTTCTCGAGGTTAAAGACTTTTTTGCACACACGTCTTTATTATTAATTAATATTATCAATTTGAATAAACAGGCATTTAGTTTTTAATCGCATGTCGCATTAAATAAAGATGAATGACATTCTATTTTGTGTGGGTGGACAATAATCATAGTTATGATTTAAATAACAGTTTGTTTTACTGACGGATGACCTTTAGGGCATTTATCATATTATTTTCGAATTGAGATTGATTTGTTTTGGCAATATAAATGGGTGACATTCATTTTAAACGGAGTCGTTTAAATGGTCGAATTGGCGAAATGGTCAATAGATTACGAACAAGGTTGTTGTTTTGTATAAGAGATCTGGAATGTATTGGTTATTGGCAGAAATAATTTCATGACTTTAAGTAGGTATAAAAGAGCTAATACGTTTCTTCATCATCATCATCATCATTCACTGCCCGACTTCACCCACTCCTGGGTATAAGCCTTTCCTTTCTTGTGGCAATCCCCAAGCTCCAAATCCGTTTACATTACCACAATAAGTTAGCATGCTCATCAAAATACAGGTTTCAGCTGATCAAACATAGTTGTAACAGTTCAAAGTTTTCTATTATAAATGAACAAAAGGCCCAACTATCAGTACTTTCTATCTCCTAGAAAAGATATCTCGACAATGGGCCCATTTGAATCCACAGTTTAATAAGGGCACGTCAATTAAACGCTATGAACCTACACATCTATATCTAATTACTAGACCAGACAATGAGAGCTCTTGCTGTGTAACATGCATTATGTTACTGAGACAGTTTCGTTGACCGTGTTAGGCTGGTGATGTAATTTATACCCGTTTTAGGCTGAGCTTTGGTCGGGAATTTGTCTAGGATTTCCCTCGTATGGATAAGGTTTTCTTACAGGAATCAGGATTTTTATAATGCAACGAGAGTATTGTTTTAGCAGTATCATCTTCGAATATGGCTGGCTAGATGTACTATAACATATTTTAGGTGTACCTACCGCTTTTCTTAGTTATCTTCAACGTGAATGACAAGTCTTAGTGTAATCCTATTTTAATAAATATTTATAGAAAACCCTGTAGTTCAACGCAAGCATGTCCTAAACTGAGTCATATTGCGTCCATGCGAGGCAGGGTGGGTCAGCTTACAGTGGTCGTTGGAGAGGCAATGCCGGGCCGAAGCTCAGCGCGCAGCCTCCGCTGTATCGAGCGGCCGCGCCTACCCCACGTGCTCCATTCACCGGTACTATACCAGTACCACGTGTGTTCGACCATAGTATCGGCTAAATAGGCCGTAGTAGAAATAAAAATAGTTTTCGCCTCTGTCTGCCGTATCTTCCGTACGATGCAAACAACATGGAGTGGACTCTACGTTTATAATTATTAAATTAACTTTATCGATACCGTAATCGAAATAATACGTATTAATTGGCTTTGCGGCCTGCACACGCGATCAAACTATAAGCATAAGCTTTATTCACACAAACTTAACTGGTTTGTGGTTGAAATAAAATTGAGCTTTTCAGTCCCACGCTGGGCGCCAACTCTTATAATGTATTAATGGCGCCCAAACATGGGACTTAATTGAATCTGAAAGGATGGGTTGTACTGCATAATTGATGTATTAAAATTTTTGGTGAAAGGTAAATTATAAGTCCTACCATACCAGTTAAAGTGGGTGCATAAATCTCTAAATGATATAACAAAGCTAAGTGCCCACTTTTTTTCTCAAAAAATGTTTTCTTATTGTACTATAACTACGCATGCGCGTAGCCATTCAAAAGGCGGAGAAGCATTAATTTTAGCGGCTCTTTATAAAATATTACCAGCATTTCTTAATTAGACCCTCGGACTTTTCACGGTCGGAATTAGCGGGTCGTTGTACTGAAGAATAATGATCTCGATGAAAGAAACAACAAACTTTTATGTCATAAACATTCTGATCTGGTGTTTACTGGCTTTTAATTAAGTGAAAAATGGTAACAAAATGATTAAGTTATAAATAAGCAAGTTAACTTTATAACCAGTACTCATTCGTAAGTCCCTACATCCCAAACAAACATATGTTCACGTGCTCACTGAAAGGGTTTCTTACAGATTTACGGTGTATGCTGTCACAATTGAGGTAGGCTCTCGCCATTTTTCGTCTGGTCCTTTTTTATCAAGTACAGAGTTATATTTCAATATCCTTTACTCTTAATATTGCTTTCATAAGGTACTTTATTTTAACAAACATTTATAAAATAAATTGTCCAAGTAACGAAATCGCTTTTGGAACTTAAATTAATCCCTTTGATGGGAACATCAGACGTTACTCAAGTTATTAACGTCAAATTAAGACGATTATGTTTTACACCAGCTCCGAAAGATACCTTATTTCAATTCGCTCTTTTCTCAAATTACCTTTTCATATATTATCCAGGACGGTTTTACCAATAAAAATGATTGTTTTGCTGTTTCTTCTCAGCAACACGATAAAGTTCAAAAAAAATCTTGACTTGTAAAAATGGCCAATATACTTAACCCACGAGTTAAGGCTCTCGCAGACAGGCGTTGAAAATTCATTGATACTGTTCTACTAGAATCGCGTTGCGCCTGTCTGCGGGAGCCTTGATGCTACAAACCTTCAGAAAAACTATAGCTATGTACCTACACTAATAGCTTCATGAATGCGGTATTTGCCAGTCTTCACATCTTGGCTTCAATTAGACAGTTTGTTTTCCAGACGCGACACAGAATCTGGTCAGGTAATTCAATTAGATCGCCTTGACTACACATTAAAATTTGATTGGAAACTTCCTCGCGAGCAGAACTAGGTTAGAGCGAACAGTTGCTGAGCGTACATATACAAATTGAGCTCTTAGGCCCCGCCGGATTGGCGGCTCCTAACAAGACAATTGATTTATAATTAGATTGCTGGAGACGCTGGAGTGCCAGTGCGTTGCGATTTCCTGAGAGGGTCCGCACCGATGGAGACGTCTTGCTGGGGACTGAGAGTATTTGGACGTGAAAATGGTTCTTAAGATGCTGTTAAATTATGCTGTTATTATTATTATGTTTTGTTTATTTATTACTAATTAATTTATAATCAGAATATTTGTGCGCCGTTGCAAGACATAGCGTTCATTTTTAATATTATTAACATCTGTACTTTTTTGTTTACCTATGTTCTACAAATAAAAAAATTTGAATTTAACGTTAACATACCACTTGGTGGTCTGTATTCTGGCGCAGCCCGAAAATATGCACCAAAAAGAAAAATATCCGGAAAATCAATAAGACACTTTGATCCTTGACAAGGATAAAAAAAAGTAAAGGATCAAAACCGTCTTATTGGTTTAGTTTCGGTTAAATTCGATTGAATCTGCAATGCAGTCAGAGATGAAAGTAAGACGTGGAAATAAAATCAATTTGTTACATCGCCGCAGCGGATGGTTTCGAAACTCAACCTAAAAAATAAACTCTTTCAGAGCGGAAAGAGGGTACGTAGAAGATGAATGCAAAAATGATATTACTCCTAAAGAAGTCTTTCGAAGAGAACGGTATTATTTTATTTATTTCATGTGATACGTATACTAAATGTCAGTGTTGTACAAGCAAAAATGAGATGGAAAATGGCTTTGAATTTTTACGCGGGTCCCGTTGGCCTGTTTCTATGAATATTCGCCGTGTTGTCCGTTTAATTTTGCACACGCTCCGCCAACCCACGGTTTTATGTACTCAACATATTGTTAAAGTTTGTTGGGACTACGTTATGTTTCTACGGTCCACTTAGTTGAGTTAAATGGGATACCCGTTTAGATTTCCGGTTAGAAATTCATAGGTTTGTGCAGGGTTATCGGTTTCCATTGTGTATGTTTAATGTTAGTTATTTTAATTATAAAAGCTAACTATAACTATAGTTATTGTTAGCTGTTCAGCTTTAAACAATATATTGTTTTTAGTTATAATACTTATAATCTTTCCAACCGATTTCTTCGGCTCTTCAGCTTACGGAGTAATCGGATGTGTACAAATAACAGTGTTTGCATTAGCCATTAACTATTATTTCAACATTAATCTACTGCGAATAAAGTTGCCAAAACTTGGCATCCGCTGTATAACGTTCCACTGTACCATCCGGTGCCCGGCGCCGGATACTAGCCGGACGGCGTCCGGATATCGGATGGACGTTATCTACCGAGTGTCCGTCATCTGTCCACTGCAACGATTCTGTTAATCCATTAGTTACATTAGTACGATGAGCTATTTGCTGATGAGTTAGTTCGTTTTTCTACTGCTTAAAATTTTCTGTTACATTGTATAGGTATTTAACTTCTTTATATTTACTTAATCTACCAGGGATTCCCTTGTTTTTAGTTACTGAGTTTCCAAAGAAACATTTACTACCAAACGATTTACTTAACTTTACATTTCGATTTCACCAGTTCTTTTATCCTTATTATGGAGATCTTCTTATTTTCGTGTGGTTAGTGACTAACCTAGTGTGTCAGAGTTTTTTAAAGACGCCCATGGGCCTCTGACTGGGCTTCACATGCCGTCGAGAAATATCTCTCAGGCATGCCGGTTTCCTCACGATGTTTTCCTTCACCGTTTTTGAAGCAAGTGATAATTATACAATACGCACATGAATCTGAAAAGTCAGAAGTGTGTGCCTTGGGATTATGTAGATGATCTACTATATCTATACTATGTCGTTGGGTGAACAGAAAAGCATTACGTAAATGAAAATGCAAGGATCGAAGCGGGTGACGTTTGTAGTGTTTGTTTACCCCCATGGGAAGAAGGAGCGAGTTTATGTATATAATAGAATACCAAACTGAAAAGCCAAGTATTTCAGCCAATCAGCATAAATAGGTTTACTAAACGCAGCTTTATACCACAACATGCCGCATGAAAAAAATTACATAACATAAAGTAGGCATGTTAATTCTTTGTTCTACCGTTTTATTTATGTGGGTGCTTAACGTTACGCATTATCGACCGCAACAGAACCACCCACCGTTGTGGGAAATCCTGTAATGAATCATCTCTGCTGCTTCCTATATAAGTAAAACGATGTTCGCGTGTCAGTTTGATCCAAAATTAGACTAGAATTTATGGTGTTATCCTGTACAATATTGTGTTTATTAAATGGAGAGTCAAGAACCCAGCCAATGAAGCTTCATCTAGCTTTCTAAAGACCACGTATGCAACAGTACGTGACTACGTGTGCCATGCACCAGAGGTACTGGTGTATGAAATTGTTTACGAGATGTCACACTGCAGCTTGACTCCAATGCTACATTCAGTGCGCCCGTGCTTTAGATCTATGCTACCCAATTACACTGTTCAGTGAATGCAGGCACCAGGAGTGCAATGCTTATTAGAGGTGTTGAAGTAAGTGGCGAAGATGTATGTCTAAATGTATTCTTGTAGATAGCTACCACAATGAGGGCTAATATATATAATTCAGTACTTTACTGGCTTTTAAGGATAAATATACTTGTCCATTGAAATTAAGAGACTAAGAAAATACTTGTTCTTCTTGTTTTCGTGTGGTTAGTGACTAACCTGGTGTTAGAGTTTTAAAGCCGCCCATGGGCCTCTGACTTGGCTTGTCATGCCGTCGAGAAATATATCTCAAGCAGTTTCCTCACGATGTTTTCCTTCACCGTTTTTGAAGCAAGTGATAATTATACAATACGCACATGATTCCCAAAAGTCAGAGGTGCGTGCCTTGGGTTCGAACACAAGACCTATGACTTGGCAGTCCGACGGTCACACCACTAGGCTACCAATGCTAAAAAAAAAACTTGTTCATTGATAAAATTGTTGAGTACCAGACAACGATCATTGGAATAACGATCCTTGTAGTTAGTTCCACAGCAGTTGATACGCTAATTTGTAAAAAAATATGGTCATGAGACCGACATCGACTAACAACTAATAATGATGTTTCATGAGCAACCACACGTACGCATTATTATTAGTAACACGTGTGCAGAATCACAATAGCCAAATAGCCACAATGGCCTCACAATAGGCGTCCCGTGGTCTGTCGTGCTCCTGATAGCTTTGTATGTGGCCGCTAGTGTATTGGTGTCGTTAAACCATTTGCGGTGCATAAAACTGACATACGACTGGCTCTAGTGGACAACTTGTTTGAAGAGATACAGCGGAACAATGACAGATTGGTGGTCGACACTACCGTAAACCAACGTTGATGACTGTTTTCAAGTGTTTTAAGGGATATTTTGGTGAGTGTTATAATTCCAGGGTAGTTGTTAGGTGGCAAAAACGCACTGCATACTCATTTGCATTCGTTCTAAATCATTTCAGTATAACTCTCTATCTCTCTTTAGCTCACACCTGTTTCCCATGGGTTGGCAGAAACTACAGATACACAGCAGGTCTGGATATAATTAATTGAAAAATTAATAAAAGCAATACCGTACCTGATATTGCTTTACTTCATATTCGGCTCGCGCCAAGCACCCTGAACTTAAACACCGTGAGGCCCTCCTCTAAGATACGTCAAAGAGAAGCTACAGGAGGCGACTGTTTTGATAGCATTTCATTTGGCAGAGTTGGCTCGCTACCAACTCTAGGGTCACGTTGCCAAATGTGCCTGGAGAGTATATTTTCACACTTTATAAGACAGCTCGTGCACTATGTCACTTTACAACTTTGCGTCGGTTTCCCAGTCAGGTTTTACGTGGCTCGCAATTTGTGTACTTGGCCGTTGGCACAGTAATGGTAATGTCCACCATATGTTTACGATGCGACGAGTAATCGTTGAGTTTATAGCTACAATCAAGCCGAATCACAATCAAGTCAAGTGGTGAATGGCAAGCAGTTTTATTGAAAATACGGCGCTTTTGTTTGCTAGATTTTTCAAAGTAGCTGGTGAATGTTATCAAAATAACATTTAAAAGATCGCAGAAGAAATATGAAACGAGAAATGTTGAATTTTGAATATTAATCATTGTCTTTCTTGAACATTGATGCGTTGGTTAGATAAGATTGAATTAATGACAGCGCGTTAAAAGTAACAACGGGACATTACGTTATGAAACGCTCTTGTAAAAGGAACATTTCCAAATGCCAAATTCTTGCGTAATTTTCCCAAGTCCTAATCCAAGCCAAAGAGTAAAACCAAAGAGAACAATAACAAAACAATTTTAAAAAAACATAGCAAGTCTTCCAGGGCTAGTTTTGAAGTTACACGAGACAGCCAACTTTGAAGAACACTAAGTTCACAGCTTCCATCGGTCACACTCTATCATTGTCCAGTGAAATAGAAAGTTCTAGAAACAATAGCTTGTAAAAATGACAATTATCTCTTACAATAGCCAACACTGATTGATTGGATGCGCGCTTTAAATTGAAGGTTAATGGAAGCATTGTTTGAAAGAATAATTTGGCTATGAAGACCTATTATCTCCTTTGTTTTAGTTGTGTGTTGGTTTTTGACCTTAATGTCCTCCTTTCTGCCCTTCTCACACTCCAGTGCCGTCGTGATTTACGAAGTTAAAAAAAAACGAAGTCAACCTATATTTTTTCTTCCGGAAATTGCCAATTTGCCAATGCTAAAGATGTTACTTTCGTTGCCTCCCCTTCCTCGTTATCAAGTCCTTTACTGGTGCCGAATGTTAATACAGGGATTTATAATTCGATACGAAACTTATTTGACTTTTATATTTGGATAATTGGAGCACTTTTTCAAGGCTTTGCCCAATTGACATTCGTTTTGCATAAAATTTCTTACTTAAAGAACTGGTTTTATTGTTCGTAAAAATTGGTTCAACCATATGGTGAAAAATTGATATAAAAAGCACTGATTACCGTTGTATATTATGCATCTATTTAGTACTCTCCTCATTCATAGTACACATGCGGAAACCTTAGATTGCATGATCTAATAGGCCACAACATATCGATTTGCGCAGTTCACTCTTGTATGTGGTGATGACATGCTATCGGCTCATGTACCAAACTCGAACAACTTTGAAGCAAGTTGCTTGTACCCCTCCACAAAGGCGGGCATTCGAGATCGTATAACGGTATGTATGGTGCAATATCCTATTCTATATTTGGTGCGCTCATACCACTTGCACTCGTTTGCTAAGGCTAATTTTGGCCAGCAGACTACCAAAAGCTAATAGAAAAAGTTGTATTTATACTCTATTTAAATAGCAATAAGAGTTATGTCACGTTGTATAACCATTATATTTTGGCAGTTAAGCAACTTTTGATGAGTCATCGTTTTATACAATGCACGACCTCTTCGCTGATTCAAAGTATACATTAAGCTGTCGATCTCAGCTTATTTCGCCGAACGTATCTATAAAGTGCAGATAATGTAGCTTTCTATTCGTTGACACCAAACATTGGCAACTGTTCCAATTTTCACAGTTCGTTCTGATTTTCTGGGAACAATACGCGGATATATGCCACATTGGCAACGCATTTTGGAATTGGAACGCATTGATTAGTTCCGACAGTCTCGTTGATGTTCCACATTTGTCTACACCAATATCTCCTTGGTTATCTGATCTGTCATCGCTAATGACAGCACGATGTCGAAGGAAACACTGTCAGTTACCAGAGATTTTAAATTCACACCTGAACGAATGAAATTAATTTTATGTTTAGCATCCAGTGTTCTATGTTAGAAACTTTGAACTATGATTGTCTACTATCTTGATCTTTCAAATTCCTAAGATAGGTATGAAGTTCCACAAATGGTTCCAAAATAACATTACCATTTAATACCTCTTTTTCAAGAAACCCAAACAAATAAATAGATACTGTGGGAATTGAAGACGTTAGATATTATTTTCGTAACATTTTCCTTATTGTCTATATTATAATATACAGCTTTAATAGTTACAACAAGGCCAATTATATGTAGAAACTTCGATTTAACTGCTGTATTATGTCTGGGTACTAAAGTTTTTATGACAGTAATACTTATCTTAGCTACTGTTTTCTATTGTATTTTACGCTTGCTATAAACTGGTACCGACGCTTAATCTGTAGTTCCTATAAAGCACAATTTCTCCAACTCAATATATTGCATTGGCAACAATGTTTCAAGTCATGATAACATTATTACTTCGCTGTCGTGACTTCGTGAGTCTGTATAGGTCAATATCGTTTGTATAATAATGCACAGTTTTTGTTTTATTCGCTGCGAACCGTACGGTAATAGCTTTGTACGCCAAAGCGCGATAACACTGATAGCGTAATAAAGAAATCGTTCAGGTTTACGTTTTCTTTGTTTTATATCTGTTTTAATGATGTTCGGGCTAAGTGTTTGGCGTGAAAACGACTTCTTTACTAGCGAGCTAAGTTTATGAGCAACTTTCTTTGTGAGGTGAGTATAAGTACGGACTGCACAGTAGGAATATAAAACTTGAGAATTAGTAGATCTGTCTCAAAGCTCGGTTCGGGTTGGTTCTCCAAGAAATTACTGCAATAATTGGTGAGCTTTTTATTTGTTACCGATTTCATCAATAAGAAATTCATCCGGATGCTACAAAAATAATAAATTCATCCAGGATTGAACAAGAACAGAAACTTTTTCTCACAACTTCATAAACATAATAATATGCATGAATAAGTAACCGAACCCTGTGTTCTGAACTTCAGAACAGACGTGGACGTGAGCAGTCCCTCCTTATGGCAATAAAAGTTTACGAGGCCATACACGCGACTAGAGCTTTCTATCGATCTAGTTTTAGTACTTCTAACTATTCGCATGGCTCTACTGCGTTAGCTATTTTTAGAAACGGATAAAACTCGATTACCTTTCCGTATAATGGATACTTTCTTCTAATCGATCATCATCATCTGCCTAGCCTTTTCCCAACTACGTTGGGGTCGGCTTCCAGTCTAACCGGATGCAGCTGAATACCAGTATTTTACATGGAGCGACTGCCTATCGGACCTCCACAACCCAGTTACTGGGTAATACGATACCCCTTGGTAAGACTGGTTGTCAGACTTTCGGGCTTCTGACGACCCGTAACAACTGTCAAAGATCTACTAATGACAGCCGGGACCAACGGCTTAACGTGCTTTCCGAGGCACGGAGGAGTCTTGGTATGTAAAGATGGTCACCCATCCACGGACCAACCGCGGCAAGCGTAGCTTAACCTGATAGATCGGCCCATGCGACTGTCATTGCTTAGCCGCAAGCTCCTCTAATCGATAACTGTTGAATATATATACGTCATCATTCCACCGAAAGACTTCCACTGCTGGACATAGACTCCCTAGCATCGCCACAATGACCGATCCGGGGCCTTCCGTATCCAGTGGATTCCCGCGACCATTACTTCGTCGGTTAACCTTGTATTCAACCATGTAGATAAAGTAACACAAGTGGCTCTATAGTATTGACGTTGCAAATCTAGAAATCACCAACCTGTACAATAAAGAAACCAGTTCCATTGCAAATTATATCAACATCGTTAATTGGATAATCAGTCTACCCTGCTAAAGTTCTCACACGCAATACTAAAGGCGGACGAAGAATGCCGGGTATCTAGTTGTCGAGATTACACCGGTCATACAAGGGAATGTGGACCAAGTTCAGTTGTTTCTGTAAAAAAGGTTCTTTTTACGTCAACAAGTTGTGAAACCAGTCATGACTCAGAAGCTCTTAGTTTTCGATACGGTCTAGGCTACGTTATTAAGCGATTTGCAGCAGGAATGCTAACGTAACCATTTTATGATGCAATCAATTTAAATGTTTCATTGAATGTTTGGGTTTTTTTAGCAATTGAAACTAAAATCGATTCCGATACCACTAATGTGATCGCTTTATGACTGACCATGGTTTGAATTTGCATAAACTAGCACCTAGGTGAGACGAGTGTATAAATATAAAGAAAATGCATTCGATTATTATGTACTTGTTCATCACTTGTGGTATTTCTCATGTCGTGGCGGGTTCATATTCTCGGGCGAGTCTTGCACAAAAAATGCATGGGAGAGCACGCTGGCCGTCACAGAATTGGAATTTCAATACGAAATAATAATGGGCGCGTGCCTGACCAGTTATGAGCACGTAGTTGTCCCGTTCGATCATAAATAATGTATAGACACTAAGAATAATGCTAGACATCCGGCTGAAATAAACTTAAAGCCACCTAAAATCTGTCTGCTGGTCATCATTATTGGCAGCCTTGTCATAGGCCTTCGGCCATCCTTACGTGATCTGTGCGAGTCCCATCCAAATCTTCCACGCGATCTTCTGTAGGTCGTCCTGAGATATTGCTGTTGTTTTTCCAACGTCCCTTCTACCGTTTCTCGGCAACCATTCCGTTAGGGTGTCTACTGGTAATTACTGCCTTTAAGAAAATTACATTTTCCGGTCTAGACTAGCGGCAGCAAGAGGCGATCCTTTCAAGAAGCTCTCAGCTTCCCATAGCACATTCGATTATAATTAAAAGCTGCTTGTGCGCAAACAGCTCAATGGCGCCGCGTTCTCGTCTCAATTGTCTGTAATTCCTTGCGTGACACCGCTCAACGCTTGTCTCGTAATGTCCCTTTATTATGATTTTAATGCGTTTAATAATGTTTCGCTTAGTTCTGCTTGCATTGCCATGTTAAGGAAAAGTTTTTCGCATTTAATTTATGGAGGGAGGTGATACCTGCCATGTCATATATGGAAATGTGGCTAGCATTGTTTTGCTGGTTTGCAGTATATTTGCGAATTGATGGAAAATCTGTTTTGATTGAAAGATCACGCCGTAAATGTTAACTTGCCACGTTATTATTATAAAACTGGAGATATTATCACACCGTTTATCTCCTTCATAAAATCCTCGTCTGGTTTCGTAACTCTATCCTAGACCACTCGTTTATTCCTAGTTTATACAGTGTCTTGTTATCTCAGAAATGCGAGCGAATGCATTCGAGATAATTTTAATGGTAGCGATAACACCACAATGTACGAACAACGGGCCGTAGTTGGCGCATTTAATGGGAACTGGTGAGCTACACACTGCGTGTGGTCGGTTTTGTTTAGCCCTTTTATGGACGGTACAACCAAACAAATTGTTGCCACGTATTTCATTTTGATTGTTTTACAATGTCACGGCGAACCTCTGAGGAGGACTGTATGGTGGTTTCTCGTTACTGTCCATGTCGGGGAATCGAGGGAAATTCATGTGTTGGTTTGGTTTTCAGTAAACAGTATGTCGGATTGATGAAACAGAGTGTGGAAATGTTTTGACTAGAGCAACCTGCCTTGTTGGTAGAATCAGAATGATTTTTGTCAAATCCTTAGGACTTTTATAAATGCTAAGTACTCTCATGATGTTTCTCTTCCCTATTTTGTTTATTATTTATTTTGTGTGTTATTTCTTCACACGTCCTGTTGTTCTGGGATCCAGATCGAATCGCAATAGTCTATCTTTCATATGCCTTCAATATGGAAGTCATTCTAAGCCATACTATCGCTCAATATCCAGCAGTATTGCATACATATATTAATTGAATCCCATCGTTTGTTACAGATGTCCTCTCGGTGAAAGTGAAGTACCAACTGTCCGGCCCACCATGGCGTCATAAGCAGAGATCCAGATAGTTGCGGTAAGTACCAAGTACAAGTACCTATACCTATGTAACTATATCCGTTCCAAGTGGGAGATATTGGGAAGACAGAACGACATCAATTTCAGACTTCCCCTTGCCCAAGCAACAATCAATCATTTCTGTTAAGCTATAGAGGTTATAATCCTTTGTAACATTGCGTACACTTCGTGTCAGAAAAGTTTGCGCACATATCAAAACTTTGTCTGGAAAATTCTGTCTCGTGAAGACATTACGTTTCGTAAATAAGTAAACATAAGCTTCAGAGATATTATTGTTTGTTTTACTGCGCTTTAGCTGAAGTTTTTATAAGACAGTTTCATTTTGAATGTATTCAACTGTATAAGGTTCTTTGAACTTGAACTGTAAGATTGAGTTTTTCCAGCTGCATGAAAACCACTTTAAAATTTTCTATCGATTTATTACTCGATTATTTCGTAGTAGACTCGATATATTTGACTGTATTCCAAAATCTACGACTTCCATACTTTATTTGAAATGTTCTTGAACTAGTTGCATTCCTATTGTTTTATAAAGTGCATTTAAGTCCTCTCGTCTCGAGAACGTGACGGTTACGACCTGCTAAAGATTAACAAAGAATTCTCTTTTAAAAAGGTTTACCCTTTACCCCTTAAGAAGCGAGTAAACAAGACAAATTTACATCTTAATATCATTGCTGCCATTTTTGTTTGCGGATTTTCTGTAGACTCGTGGATATGACAATTTCTTTGGTCAAAATATTATTTTTTCGGTAATGTTTTTACAATTACTTAAAAATAAGACCGTCTCCTAAGAACGATTTCCTGTAGCTACAATGGCTAAGGTACCTGTCCTTACTGCCCCTTCTCAAAAATCAACCTTGTACTCACATTTTGTCCAGTTATATTATTAGTCATGCATCATCTGCCTAGCCTTTTCCCAACTATTAATATTGGGGTCGGCTTCCAGTCTGATCAGATGCAGCTGAATACCAGTATTTTACATGGAGCATCTACCTATACTTTTGGGCTTCTGACGACCCGTAACGACTGTCAAAGATCCACAAATGACAGCCGGGACCAATGGTTTAACGTGCTTTCCGAGGCACGGTCTTGATGTGCAAAGATGGTCACCCATCCATGAACCAACCGCGGCAAGCGTAGCTTAACCTGATTGATCGACCCGTGCAGCTGGTATATACTATTAGTACTAGTAGTATAAGTTTCTCGGTAGCAGCTCGGAGTCTGGATTTGTGCCCGGTTGATGGCAATAGGCTCGCCCCCTATTACATGGGACTTAAACATAACTGGCGAAATGTGGGTGTATCTGCTACAGGGACACCTCTGCTCAACCCTTCGGGGAAACAAGGCGTGATGTTATGTTATGTTATGTAGTATAAGTTATGCTGTTAGTTGTTAAAGTATGTTACTGAGGTTATATCATGCCGATTAAATTGAAGTAAAGTAGGTGCACCCACTAACAACACTTGTTACAATGATAAACACACTTCAAAACTTATATCACTTGCCCTTATCCAGGGTTGGAAAAAATCACGATTTTTTGCAAAAAATAAAAAAAATCAAAGATATTTTACAAAAAAAAAAAAAACAATTTTTACAAAAAATCCAAATGTCCTGATTTTTTGCTTGAGCCTTTAAAATCCATTTATAATTGTGCGTCAAACGAAACGTGCTTTTGTTTTGAGATAGTTATTTGGGGGCATCGCATCGTCAGCATAAGTGGAAAGAGCCTATTTCACCTTTGAATTTGTACATTCTAAAATCAGAAATAGATTAGGGACGGTAAAAGTTGGAAAGTTGGTGTTTTTGTTTAAATATTAGAATTATAACACCAAGTGATTTTAACATACATTTTTATGTAGATTTCTTATCCGATATCTAAAATTTAAAAAAAAATAATTTGTGTTACAAATAAGAAAGAAATAATACAATTTGATTGAATCAATGATTTTTATTGAAAAATCACTGGACTTAATCGTGATTTAAATCAAGTTGATTTAATCATGCCAACCCTGCCCTTATCAAAGTGTAAGCATACAGTAATGTGTTTAGGAAGACGATAATGTTTGTTTGACCTAGTGCCAAAGATAAAAGACCTAAAAACCTGCACCCTAATTACGTAACACACTTTAACATAATCTGAAAGATTTTGAAGGAAATTGCTTATCCATTGCAACTATATTTTTAAAAGAGTAACCGTGGAGTTTCTTGGCGGCTCTTCTCCATAGGAAACGACCAAATGGAACCGTGCACCTACCTTCTGAAGTTTCATAAGTGCTCATGTAGGTTTATGTGTTTTTATTTTTTTATTTTGTTTATAAGTTTGAATTTGTCTGCTCAGCAACGTAAATAACGCTTGTATGTTATTGAACCGTCAAAATGAATGACATTCCCATTGTAAGTGTATTACGCAATTATCCCCAATATTTGTTTTGAAATCGCCTATCTTAATATTATTGTTAATAATTGTATGAGTCATGGTGAATTTAAGTTTATCTGTCCGTCGTTCGTGTGAGCTTTCACACCAGATGGTCCACATTTGCGAAGAAGGGTTAATTTTAGTTTACAATTAGCTAGCTGTGTTGGTTCGCGCTTGGATTAAAGTTTCATTGATTTTGTCCTCGTGTGAACCCGAATAGACTGGGCGTAATAAGGTTAATTATGTCTCCTTAATTAGGCCAGCGCAATAACTAGTCATGCAACGAACTTGGCTAAGCTTTTCGAATCGCTCCGAATAACAAATAATTTTATGTAACGTTAATCAAGTATTTTATTAGATAGATGAATACTTCGGTATTTAACACCGGCCCGAACTGAGCCTGCCTGGAACACTCCTGACGCAGAGGAGGAAGCCTGAAACGCAGAGTGGAAATATCATTAGCTGTAGCGAATGCCGAGTAGATTACTAACGCAGAGTGGAATATGTTATTTTTTATCGTAAATACCTACTTGTCGTCCTATGTTTACGATAGTATGCTTGTTGTGTATATATGTATGATGTAGTTATGTCACATTTCATGTATTTTAGCAGCGTGGGTAGGCCCACCACAAGATTGTCCGATGACAACCTCGAAACACCTTACCACAAAATTTTACAAGATTACAACAAAAAAAAAATTGTTGAAAAATGGCGTAACACAGAAATTACAAATGTGTATGAGTTACAATACTGTAGACTTGCCACTACAATTTACATAATTATAAGGTTTTTCCGTTACAATTGCGTAGCATAAGAGTTTTGTGGTAGGTACACGTAAATTGTGACTTGTAAATTGTAATAGTAAAGTTTTGTGGACTACACCACAAAACATTACTATTACCAGCTACCACCACCAGTACCAGTATGGATTCCTACTACCATCACCAGGGCCATAGGGCCATAGGGCCCTGGTGATGGTAGCAGGAATCCAATAGATGCAGGAGGCACAGGACCAGTCCTTGTGGCGATGCTAGGGAGAGCCCTAAGCCCAGTTTTGGCCAGCAGTGTCTACTGTTGGAAAATTATGTCTCCCTCAAGTATCATACAGATATAGACTGATGGTCAACATAATATATCTCCCCTGCATCTTTCGGATGAATAACGATGATGATGTCATATTCACTGCACTACCTCATAACATCATTTGATCTGCAGGTGTGATCGTGAAAGGTCGCGATGGGCGCGCCGGGCGTCTCGGACGAGTACTCGCCGCCGCGTCTCTCGCGGCTGCTGCACGCCCTGCCGCACATCAACGTGACGTTACATCGCGTTAATGACACCTTCGCGCCGAACTCGCCTGTTTATCTGGAGGTAAGGTTTTGATGACTATCACTCTGAGATTTGTTTGTAATAAGTATACGAGCTGTGCTGTGAATGTGTGTATGGTGTGGGTGGTGGTGTGTGTGTGGGTATATGGTGTGGGTGGTGGTGTGTGTGTGTGGGTATATGGTGTGAGTGGGGTGTGTGTGTATGGTGTGGGTAGTGGTGTATGTGTGTATGGTGTGGGTAGTGGTGTATGTGTGTATGGTGTGGGTGGTGGTGTGTGTGTCGTGTGTGGGTGTGTGTGTAGCGGGCTGTGGTGTGCGTTGTGTAGTGTGGTGGATTTAAGACAAGCCATGTTGTGGAATTACCCATCGGCAAAAATGTCAAACTTCTATTCAAATTTTTTCCCCTATTTAACTCCTTTAGGGGATGAAATTTCAAAAATCCTACCTTATTGCACATCTCACCTTCCTTATTTATGGAACTATCGTTTAAAATTTCATACTTCTACACCCAGCGGTTTAGACTGTGCATTATCTTTTATGAAGTAGATGTCGTACAGCATTATGTTGGCTTCGTACAGGTTTTTGACACATGTTAATTTTCTGTGCGTGTACCAAACTAAAAGTTCTTCATTCATCTTTCCTGTAATAGTCAGTGCTGTCTGAAAAAAAATTTGTAATAAAAGCCTTGCTTCTAGCATGACGGTAGCAAACATAGTTCCTCAAAACAGAGAAAGAATTTACAGCCCAACGAAATAGGGAAGTTTCATAGAATATACAAGCCACTTATTACCAATGGCGTGTACCACGTTCATAACAGTCTCACTACGACGAAAGATCACTATCTATATTAAAGAGCAGCAACACATCCCTATTCCACTCCACTTGCTCAACAAATCATGTCCCGGAACTGTATGCTTACTTGCTCAGTACGAAACGTTTGTCAACAACACATGACACTTCATTAAGGATTGTTTGTGCCCTGAGGGGTGAGGTGGTAAGCAGGTTCATTATTAAAGTTTACTATACCTGGCACGACTGTTTTCAGTTTAGATAGAGCGAACTAGGCAAATAAAGCTAGTAAATATATATAATAACTTTATTTCAGACTCATCCATATTTGTGTTAGTAAGTACTTAACTTAAGTGGCAATGGGCAGGGCATATTGCTCGCAAAACGGATGGCCGATGGGGTCGAAAGGTTCTGGAGTGGCGACCACGTATCGGAAGAGTAGCGTTGGAAGGCCTCCCACAATATGGACCGATGACCTTGTGAAGGCTGCAGGAATCCACTGGATGCGGAAAGCACAGAATCGGTCGAAGTGGCGGTGCTTGGGGAGGCCTATGTCCAGCATTGGACGTCTTTCGGCTGAAATGATGATGATGATGATGATGAAGTACTTAGGAATTATGTTAGTAAACTACAAAAATAAAACAAACGACATCAAATTGACACATGGAGTGCGATCCAGTCTCTAAGAAAAGGACCGTCTAACCGGTCCGCTATTACATTCATAATGCTGTTGGAGCTTGCTCGGATACGGTAAAATATATAATATATTTCTTCTCTATTTTCAGAGCTTGGGCATCCTCGGCTCGATACCAGGTGCGTGGCTGATCCTGACGCTGACCGTCCTGCTCATATATCTGTTAACAAGATGCTGCGACAGAAAGCAACGGCCGCCGAGAAGCATCACCGCTTTGAAGGTGAGAAACGTCTTCATATCAAACTCAAACTCGAAGCGTTTATTTCAATGAAACCATTTGTCAAAGAATCGGTCAGTCAGAAAGATGAAGTTAGTTGCCCATTCCAAAGCGTAGTGGTTACTACCGCGTATAGAGGGTTATCATATCAAAGACAAAATTAAAATGTCTCATGTGCCGTAATATTACCGGCGCCCATTCCATACAAACCGGATCACAGCAAAACTGCTTGGTGGCAGAAATAGGTATCGCTGTTTTACTTTCCCGGACGAGTCTTTCTTCCTAAAAGTTCGACTTAGACAAAAAGGACATCAAAACTTAGTCTGACAGCTAAATCTTATTACTAAATAAGCAAGACTTATTTACTTTGCAAAGTACTAACGGAAAACTTTCACCATTCTAGCCTTTTCCAAGCGTCCTATTGTAGGAATTCAGAGTCCCTTAATTGCATAATTAGTGTTGTACTCATTAGCAGGCACATACTAATTTCTTCCATTCATGATTTTGTTGAAACAGCGTAAATTAAGAAAGGCCTATGTGTGGTGGACTGTTGACTACTATAGGTAAACATTTGTTGATTTCTACGAGTGAGTAAGTGATTCAACCGTTCACCTTTTTACCTCCATAACTCACGAGTCTCGATCAAAACCGATAGGTACTTACTTACATAAAATATTTTTGTTTTTACTCGAGTTTGGAAATTTAATAGCCCTCGTCGTGTTACTTCAATAACTGACGTAACCTTTTCGTTGTTAAATCTATTACTTATTCACTGTTAACTGACACCACCGTTATAAATGTCCTTCTGAATAAGTGATCAGATCAGATTAATTATAGCTATTCTTCATGTATTTTAAATGAAATAAATCCGATTTTCCGATTCGATTAAAGTTCATACGACCCGTTTGACCCTTAAATGGACTCCATTTTACCGAAGTTAGTATATTTGAAAACACCTGTACCCGAAGTGCGTAACTTATTTTCGAAAACAATTATGCCTAATTTGTTTCATTTTGGCAGTTCAACAACATTCATTGCGTTATTTACGTTGTTGAGCAGATTTTTTTTTTGCAACTTATGAAGCAATGGATTAGCAATCTGTTTCAAATCGAAACAAATTGTGATTGTGTTGTATTACGCTATTAGGCTACTGCAGTGCTATTCTGTTAAAATCTCACCGTGAACGCTAAGGTGAAGTGAGCTTGAAGTGAGCTGTCATTCCACCATATACAAGGGATTGACACTGTTGACAGCTCAGTTCACCTAAGTGTTCACGGTGAGATTTTTACAGAATAGCACTGCTGGTCAGTCTGGATAAAGCTGATGCAAGAAAACTGTTTTGAGAAATGGATGACAGAATGTCTGTTAGTTACTTGTTACATATACAGACCACGATAGAAACTGATACAAATCGCGCACTTGGCCGCATCATCACCATTATAATACCACTAGACGGCCACCACTGGCCGGAAGCGTGGCCGTCTAGTGCGCGAGATCCCTTATACTTGCGAGTTACTTTCAAACAGGCGAGGCGCTCCAAAGTAATTTTTAAGAGGGAACAGGGCCTGCGAGGAATTTGGAAAAATTTTTTTTTGATGAAACTATTTCCGTTGTCTTACCTCAAGTCTGCCCCTGTAAAGTGCGATAGGGACAGTTGCAGCTCAGACCGATTAAATCACAAAATTTGTGACGAGATCAACGTTTCGTATTTCCCTTTTTTCTCCTCGAAAACTGAGCCGATTCAATCATTTTTTACATTAAAATTTTAAGAAAGACTATGTCTATGTTCCTATCATTTTCTTTTATGTTAAAAACTTTTCGAATTTGTCTGGTAGTCCTCTAATCATGGCGATAAAAATGGGGGATTTTTGTAATTTTTGAAGGGTCATATTTTCTTTACCAATTAGTTGCTGAAAAAAAAGAAATAACAGGGACGTGCCTAGAGCAGACTTTGATCATATGAAAAAAAGAAAGCTGTTCTAGAGGCAATATTCAGGAAGAAAAAAGGGGAATACGGACAGCTGAAATTGTATGGAGAATCGCAGGCCCTGTTCCCTCTTAAGCTATTGCACAGCTTTTATCGCGGGCTTTGAGCGCGGCGACCGATTCAAGAAATTCCGTAACGTAACGAAAATAAAACCTAACACCCCCCATTCCGCCTACCATGTAATGACGGTTCCCATGACAACGTGATGTTGTCATAAATAAAAAAATAAAAATAAAAATTGTTTATTTCTGAACCAAAAAACATGACAACAGGTAGGTGATTGGAGCCACCTTTTAAGCAAAAAATGCCTGTATTAGGAGACTCCGCCTGTCATGGGAACGTAATTTTTATTTTATGTCATCACGTCATCATCCCAAGTGTAGCGTTGACAAATAGGAAGTATGGAGGTTACAAATGCTATGCAATAGCTTTACCGCGGTAGTCCCCGAGTGCCACACGTTTTTTTTATAGAACTTTAGATGGAATAGCTGTCTAACACGTGCAAGGCCCAAATAATACAAAGCATCTTTGTGTCAAGCTTTGAAGACCTACCAAAAGTTTCAGTGTACAAAAAATCATAATGGTATTTCATCCTACAGGCCCAAAGTCTGCCTGCCTCAATATTAACACATCTCGAGAGCTATTTCCCGACAAGGAATGATAAACTCATCATGTTCGCCCCCGAGGGTATCGCCGCTCTATAAATACTCTGCAAACACAATCAAAATAATTCTCACAGAGAACTTAAACACGTGTTGAGGGCAAGTGTTCAAACGATCAGATGTTTTGTTTATGTTCTTAATATTAAAAACCGTTACTTATCAATGATAGGAATTAATAGGGTACTGAACTTTAGATTACTTTGAATCTTTGATCTCTTGTTTAAAGATCTTATTTCGACTAAGTTTATTAGGAATTTAGAAGTGTGTAATTCTTCTGATTATTTTGAGATCAAAGGGAATTAGTGAATATCAAAGGGAATGGGCTATTCGATGCGTTAAGTTTACATAAATTGTGTAAGATGGATCAAATGAGGAACGCAATGTTAAATTTATAATTCCTCGTTAGCCAGAAAGTATGAAAGTTGCGCCACTGCGTTTCTAAAGTAGCAGGAAAATCATGCTCTATCCACACTCTCAAAGGTTCTTATAACTATCTATATATATAAAAAACTTGAGAGGTGTCAAGGGACACCCGGATGGAACGAAGTTCCTTTCGATTAATTAGTGAAGGAATTGTAATCGTCTTTCTATTTCGCGTTGAACAATGAATAATAAAAAATATATTATTATAACTAAAAAAAAAATAAATTATTTTTTTAAGTTATAATAATATTTTTTTCATACAACTTTTCGTCTTAATTTTTTTCGTCTAGCCCTCTTTCGCAACGCGCGATAAGGAACTTCGTTCCAAAATTCTCGTGTCACAATGTTAGTTGCCATACTCCTCCGAAACGTCTTGATCGATTTTTACGAAATTTTATATGTATATTCGGTAGGTCTGAGAATCGGTCGTAATCTATTCTTCATACCCCTAAGTGATAAGGGTGGTCTACCCCAAACATTTATATGGCAAAACAACGTTTGCTGAGTCAGCTAGTAATTTAATAAAAAATAGAAACGTGTTGCTGGGGAGTTTGTTGACCACTTCTACTTCCCAGCAAAATTACTAAGAATTTTTAAGAGGTGGTTTAGGTGGCTATGTTTTATAATTTTTGCCATCAAAAAGATGGTGTTGATTCTCAGTCTATTTGAATGAAAGACTTTGAACTTTATGTTTGACTTTCTTCCAAAAATCTTCTTCAGATAACGCTCATGATCCTGTCGGTACTATGTTGCGGTGCGATCGGCGTGGGCCTCTTCGGGAACGATGATTTACACAACGCCATGCTGCAGAGCATCCAGGCCGGCAACCAGCTGGCTGCACTCGTCAACACTGTTAAGAACCAGGTAAGTGTTTCAAGGAGTAATAGTAGTTGGCCTTATCACAAAATAACTTATTACTCTACACTATACCCTGATTTGGGGTGTAATGTAATATTATATATAATGTAATATTTAAAACAAAAGGGGGTCTAAAAAGGCCGTTTTGGCAAAATCGTAATAGGATAATAATTATTATGAATCGTATTAAAATCCTAAAGTGGTCACAAATTCGCTGTCCCCGTCGAATAAAATGGTGATCGTCAAAACCAAATTTTACAGGAAAAATAAAAAGCAGTTTTTGTGAAAAACTTATTAACATACCGAAATTGTTCAAATATCAAAAGAAAAGTGATTTTTAACATTCATTACAATACACCTTAAAATATTGTAACTTCTGAAATAACCGTAGGAAATGAATGAAAAAAATTGACCGAGTGTAATTAATATCGAATATGCAACCTTAAAACTATCGTAGTAGCTCATTACCATTTCATTCGCCGGGGACAGCGAATTACAATTCATAATATTATCTGCGTATAATATATAATACCATAGTACATTTACACCAAATATGATTCTGAAATGAAATGATTTGACTATGGTTGAAAGAAATAGAACGATGTTATACATTCGGTAGCACTGCTTATTTGTGGTAAAACAAAGGTTTAGGATGCAAGAAAACATAGCATTGTTCAGAAAAAAAAAATAAAGTCGTTCTGATTTCGTTCAGTTCACGCGACGTCTTTGTTTAGCTTCTTTTCACTGTCTCAGAAGAACAATGAAAGTATTAATGGATTGTGATGTGACTATTGAGATTCACAGAAAGAGAAAAATTGCTGCTCCAACCCCGAATAACTTGGGATAAGAGCTGGAGAGTGACGATAATTTCTTTTCATTTCCAGTCAAGCATTCTAGAAGAAGCGATGGGTTCCCGCGCTCGTGCCCCATTGGCCCGACTAGCGGATGCGCTGGACGCCCCCGTAGCCAATCAGACGGCGCTGGGAACTTTACTGCGAGCGCTTTCAGCGCTGAGGAATAACGCCAGCGCTGCTGCTTCAGCCGCTGACAATCTTAGACGGCCACTGGCTGCGCTTAATCTTGATGCTTTCATGAAGGTTAGTGGCATATTTTATTTAAAGGAGGTTTCGTTAAAGTGACGGACTTTTGTGTGATATCTTGTTGTTATAAACTGATATTAAGACACTTTTTAATTTGAAAGTGTTTATTATACTTACTAAAAAGTTTTGTTTGGTCTTCATAGCTTAATTCTGTTCTAGCGTGAATGCGGATGGGATTGATGTAAAACGTTAAAAACCTAACACTACATCTGGGACAGTTTTTAAAAACAGAATTTCAGTGTAAAATTTGCTTAGTCAACTTAGTCATAATAGTAAATTTTCAAATTCATGATCCATTTGATGTTCTGTTTACTGCTTTTGCTGATGGCGCCATCTATGCACCTCGTTTCGCGTACGATGCCATATATTATGTTTGGCCTTTGGGTACAAGGTTGTAAAATATTCTCCTTATTTTTTCCAGCGAGCGTGGGTGTGGGAGGCGGCGCGCTGGGCGGGCGGCATGGCGGGCTGGTGCTGCGGCGGAGCGGTCTGTGTGGCTCTATTAGCGGCCGCCGCACGACGCTCGCGACGCGCACTCTTACTGCTTTGTGTTAGTATTTATCCTCTAAATATGAAATGCTATGATCTGTATCTCATGAAAGTGTAAAGAAACCCTGTTCCCAGGTATGGTCCAGTACAAAACAATGATCAAGTGACTCTCGGCTTCATTAAGCGTCTTTTTACACCCGTAACAAGGTCCCTATAACGGTGTCGTGGTATGTGCAGGTGGGCGCGCTGGGCGCGCTGGTGGTGTGCTGGCTGGCGGGCGCGGTGCTGGCGGCGGGCGCGGTGGCGGCGGCCGACGCGTGCCAGGAGCCCGCCGCCGCGCTGGCGCTGCACGCGCCGCACAACCTGCCCATAGACGTACGTACGACCTACCTCACAATACACACGCGCTGGTGGTGTGCTGGCTGGGGGCGCGGTGCTGGCGGCGGGCGCGGTGGCGGCGGCCGACGCGTGCCAGGAGCCCGCCGCCGCGCTGGCGCTGCACGCGCCGCACAACCTGCCCATAGACGTACGTACGACCTACCTCACAATACACACGCGCTGGTGGTGTGCTGGCTGGGGGCGCGGTGCTGGCGGCGGGCGCGGTGGCGGCGGCCGACGCGTGCCAGGAGCCCGCCGCCGCGCTGGCGCTGCACGCGCCGCACAACCTGCCCATAGACGTACGTACGACCTACCTCACAATACACACGCGCTGGTGGTGTGCTGGCTGGGGGCGCGGTGCTGGCGGCGGGCGCGGTGGCGGCGGCCGACGCGTGCCAGGAGCCCGCCGCCGCGCTGGCGCTGCACGCGCCGCACAACCTGCCCATAGACGTACGTACGACCTACCTCACAATACACACGCGCTGGTGGTGTGCTGGCTGGGGGCGCGGTGCTGGCGGCGGGCGCGGTGGCGGCGGCCGACGCGTGCCAGGAGCCCGCCGCCGCGCTGGCGCTGCACGCGCCGCACAACCTGCCCATAGACGTACGTACGACCTACCTCACAATACACACGCGCTGGTGGTGTGCTGGCTGGGGGCGCGGTGCTGGCGGCGGGCGCGGTGGCGGCGGCCGACGCGTGCCAGGAGCCCGCCGCCGCGCTGGCGCTGCACGCGCCGCACAACCTGCCCATAGACGTACGTACGACCTACCTCACAATACACACGCGCTGGTGGTGTGCTGGCTGGGGGCGCGGTGCTGGCGGCGGGCGCGGTGGCGGCGGCCGACGCGTGCCAGGAGCCCGCCGCCGCGCTGGCGCTGCACGCGCCGCACAACCTGCCCATAGACGTACGTACGACCTACCTCACAATACACACGCGCTGGTGGTGTGCTGGCTGGGGGCGCGGTGCTGGCGGCGGGCGCGGTGGCGGCGGCCGACGCGTGCCAGGAGCCCGCCGCCGCGCTGGCGCTGCACGCGCCGCACAACCTGCCCATAGACGTACGTACGACCTACCTCACAATACACACGCGCTGGTGGTGTGCTGGCTGGGGGCGCGGTGCTGGCGGCGGGCGCGGTGGCGGCGGCCGACGCGTGCCAGGAGCCCGCCGCCGCGCTGGCGCTGCACGCGCCGCACAACCTGCCCATAGACGTACAGTCGACAAATTTGAATCATGATCCACCATAAGCTTATTTTCTTACAGATATTCAAATACAATTAGGTCGAAATTCGCGTAAACATACATTTCCATGGTAACGACCTTGTAATCTGCCATTTAATTACACAGAGAATTATCTGTTGCAGTCTCCATCTTTGTTAAGAGCTTTTACACACGAGTGCGGTATTAAGCTGAATGCACACCCAAAATAAATACGACGCGTACGCATTGTCGTACTAAAATCAATGTGTTTTTAATCTAATATACCTGATTTATTATTTATTTTAATATGCGTTCAGCTTAAAGGCTTCTACATACTGGCGCGACTTGTCGCGTAACGCGAAACCGGTAGAACAATTTACATGAAAACGGCCTGTAAGAGCCTTAAATGTGCTACAAACAAGATTCCGCCATTTTTGCATACATCTTCACTGAATTTTGTTTGCAAAGTTTGTTAAGGCAACAATAAGAAACGGGAAAGTAAAACGCTTAAAAAATATAAAAATTATAATGTTGAACTCGTTCTTATTTAACAATAGTTAATATCGAGTGTAACCACCATTGCTTGCAATAACAGCCAATAGTCTTGAACGCATTGATCCAATAAGGCGACTGCAAATATCACTTCCTCTCATATAATCCCAAATTTCGTTGCAATGTTGCTCAATTGCTTGTCCTCTCGTTTCTATTATCCCACTTTTGGACCATCAGACCCCATAAATTTTCAATTGGATTTAAGTCCGGGGATTTAGATGGCCGGGGAATTAGCGTAACTTCTGGATGCTGGCTAAACCAGCTAGACACGACTCTGGCCGTATGCACTCTACAGTTATCGTGAACATAATAAAATCTTGGAACTTCTTCTCGCGGGTAAACCATTCGCACTGTCGGTAACATAGATTCTTCTAATAAATCCACATAATTTATTGCATTCGCATGAGAAGAAATCTGAACCAGCTCGCCTACACTTCCGGTTCCCATCCAGCCCCACATGTTAGCTGAGATTCGGCCAGATAATTGATTCGGCACTACGTGATCCTCAGCGTATCGTGTATTATTGTAACGCCACAAGGTTATGCGACCGTGCTGAGAAGATCTAAAAGATTTCTCGTCTGAAAAGATAACGTTAGTCCAGTCAAAGTTTAAATATTCACGTGCAAAATTTAATCTTGCAAGTTTGTGTGCATCTGTTAAGTCGACTTTCTTAGCGTGATGTCTATAGTGCAGTCCAGTGGAGTGCAAATGATTTCTTATCGTTTGTAGACAAACGTCGTACCGTGCCGCAAAATACCGAGTGGGAGTAAACGGATGTTCTTCGTAATGATGACGCATGTAGGTTTTCTGTTGATTCGTGATTTGATGAACACCATGATTATATCGTCGTCTATCTTCCAGGGTACCCTCTTCTTCATATCGCCTGATCCAGGTCCTCACTGTGTTTCGAGATATATTTAACTCTCGAGATATTTCTCGTATACCGTAGCCTTGCTCACTGAGAACTATAATCCGAGCTCTTTGTTCTGCCATTGTAAGTAAATAAAAACGAATTATTTTTTATTCTTTAGAAATTATTATTTGACACCAATTTCTGAGTGATTTTTTGACTCTGTCATTTTATAATCGAAAGAGTTCGGAACATGGTTTTGAAAAAAAAGCATTTGTTCTGAGTTATATTTAATTCCAAAGAGTTTGGATTCAAAATATGATTATTAATGCTTTATCTAAAATATGATCTATTGCAGTAATGACAAAGGTTAAAATTGCATAGATCTCCGACCCGTATTGACATAGCTTGCTTAATATTTGAAACGTCCTAAGTGCGGCATGCACTGTAAAGGAGGGAAATCTTTGTTATTTTGACGGTTTCAAACGATTTATCGTCAAAGTGGGTCATGATTCAGATTTTTCGACTGTACGTACGACCTACCTCACAATACACACGCGCTGGTGGTGTGCTGGCTGGGGGCGCGGTGCTGGCGGCGGGCGCGGTGGCGGCGGCCGACGCGTGCCAGGAGCCCGCCGCCGCGCTGGCGCTGCACGCGCCGCACAACCTGCCCATAGACGTACGTACGACCTACCTCACAATACACACGCGCTGGTGGTGTGCTGGCTGGGGGCGCGGTGCTGGCGGCGGGCGCGGTGGCGGCGGCCGACGCGTGCCAGGAGCCCGCCGCCGCGCTGGCGCTGCACGCGCCGCACAACCTGCCCATAGACGTACGTACGACCTACCTCACAATACACACGCGCTGGTGGTGTGCTGGCTGGGGGCGCGGTGCTGGCGGCGGGCGCGGTGGCGGCGGCCGACGCGTGCCAGGAGCCCGCCGCCGCGCTGGCGCTGCACGCGCCGCACAACCTGCCCATAGACGTACGTACGACCTACCTCACAATACACACGCGCTGGTGGTGTGCTGGCTGGGGGCGCGGTGCTGGCGGCGGGCGCGGTGGCGGCGGCCGACGCGTGCCAGGAGCCCGCCGCCGCGCTGGCGCTGCACGCGCCGCACAACCTGCCCATAGACGTACGTACGACCTACCTCACAATACACACGCGCTGGTGGTGTGCTGGCTGGGGGCGCGGTGCTGGCGGCGGGCGCGGTGGCGGCGGCCGACGCGTGCCAGGAGCCCGCCGCCGCGCTGGCGCTGCACGCGCCGCACAACCTGCCCATAGACGTACGTACGACCTACCTCACAATACACACGCGCTGGTGGTGTGCTGGCTGGGGGCGCGGTGCTGGCGGCGGGCGCGGTGGCGGCGGCCGACGCGTGCCAGGAGCCCGCCGCCGCGCTGGCGCTGCACGCGCCGCACAACCTGCCCATAGACGTACGTACGACCTACCTCACAATACACACGCGCTGGTGGTGTGCTGGCTGGGGGCGCGGTGCTGGCGGCGGGCGCGGTGGCGGCGGCCGACGCGTGCCAGGAGCCCGCCGCCGCGCTGGCGCTGCACGCGCCGCACAACCTGCCCATAGACGTACGTACGACCTACCTCACAATACACACGCGCTGGTGGTGTGCTGGCTGGGGGCGCGGTGCTGGCGGCGGGCGCGGTGGCGGCGGCCGACGCGTGCCAGGAGCCCGCCGCCGCGCTGGCGCTGCACGCGCCGCACAACCTGCCCATAGACGTACGTACGACCTACCTCACAATACACACGCGCTGGTGGTGTGCTGGCTGGGGGCGCGGTGCTGGCGGCGGGCGCGGTGGCGGCGGCCGACGCGTGCCAGGAGCCCGCCGCCGCGCTGGCGCTGCACGCGCCGCACAACCTGCCCATAGACGTACGTACGACCTACCTCACAATACACACGCGCTGGTGGTGTGCTGGCTGGGGGCGCGGTGCTGGCGGCGGGCGCGGTGGCGGCGGCCGACGCGTGCCAGGAGCCCGCCGCCGCGCTGGCGCTGCACGCGCCGCACAACCTGCCCATAGACGTACGTATGACCTACCTCACAATACACACGCGCTGGTGGTGTGCTGGCTGGGGGCGCGGTGCTGGCGGCGGGCGCGGTGGCGGCGGCCGACGCGTGCCAGGAGCCCGCCGCCGCGCTGGCGCTGCACGCGCCGCACAACCTGCCCATAGACGTACGTACGACCTACCTCACAATACACACGCGCTGGTGGTGTGCTGGCTGGGGGCGCGGTGCTGGCGGCGGGCGCGGTGGCGGCGGCCGACGCGTGCCAGGAGCCCGCCGCCGCGCTGGCGCTGCACGCGCCGCACAACCTGCCCATAGACGTACGTACGACCTACTTCACAATTCCTAAAACACGTCATATTACGAGTCACAGCACACCAGCTCGAGCCTACACGTCATCTTGACAGTATTAGGTAACCAGGCGCTTGGTGTTGCGTCGAAGACGAAACGGTAAGACGCGAGAAAGCGTGGGCTCGCGCGTGTAGTGCGTGCTCACTTGTACAAATTGACTTGTCAAAAAAAAAAGCCACAATTAGGCTGAGAATTAGCACTTTTCGAATGACAAAATTACATAAGATAGTCCTCCAAAACGCCCGCCCTTCACCACTTCCTAGTGCCTTTAGCTGAGAAGAAGAAGTGACGCAACAAACTCCCCAGCGGCACAGCTGTCGCGACCCGACTCAGTGATTCATGTATCATGAATATCAAGCTTTACATTCAGACCGCTTGCAGGCCACGTTATAAGGAGCTCGTAGCTAAGTAACAACAGCAGCATGGGTCGATTCATCCGGTTAAGCTACGCTTACCAGGGTTGCTCTGTGGATCGGTGACCATCTTTACATACCGAGACTCCTCCGTGCTTCAGAAAGCACGTTAAGTCGTTGGTCCCGGCTGTCATTCGTGGATCTGTGACAGTCGTTACAGGTTGTTAGAAGTCAAGTAAGTATTATTATCCAGGAGGGTGGAGGTCAGATAAACAGTCGCTCCATGTAAAATACTGTTATTCAGCTGCATCCGGTTAGACTGGAAGCCGACCCCAATATAGTTGGGAAAAGGCTAGACAGATTGATTGCAGGCGACGTTATAATTTTTTGCGAGGTCATTTTGAGCCCCCCAATAAACGGTTTCATGCCGCAAATCCTTTCTAAAACTTCTTTATTGAACATTGACAGATGGTGCACTACTACCTGTCCTGCAAGGTGTCTCGTGAGAACGTGCTGACGGCCGAGCTGAGGAACGCTCAGCGTGCGGTGGTGGCGGTGAGGCAAGCCTTAGCGGTACTGGCTCGTGGGGCGCCGCAACTCTTCAATGACCCTGGTAAGACCACACACTTATAATCTGCGTTCGCAATTTAAAAGCCAAACGAAAAAAAAAACGAGTTTTTAGGAAAAACAACTGTAATCCCTACACATAAGGTTCAGTTTGCGCTACAACTTCATGTTTTTAATGACTTTTTCAACAGTACTGGTCAGTCTAAAATCAACTTTATTTTTACTTGTATAAAGTTGATGTTTGTTTAAGTGGAAATAACATCAATTGGAAACAAGGTTATAATAAATAGACTTTAGAAGTTCCTTATTTTCCAAGTCGTATGATAACCAGAGGTCGGAATTAGGTAGAGTTATTTATGTACTTACACTGATTTCATACAACGAAAGAATAAAGTGGATATGCCCCAAATCCCGGGATTAATTTTGAAGAGCAGAAAAATCCCGTGATCTATTTGTAGGAGCCCACGGAAAAGAAAAAACAGTGGAAGTGCAATGCAACAAAATTACTATGAGAACCGTTGTCGCCAAACCCTCACAAATAAATTGATAATCATATAATGCACTACAAATAAGCCGATCGTTTGATTTGTCGTTAAAATTTTAGTCAAAACTAGCATAAGTCACAGATTCTACATTTGGAAAGAAACTTTCATGCACTTACAATAGGATTTATTTTGCGTTCGTGCAGAAAGTATCAACGACGTTTTGTAATCTAAAGTCAAACTAGATTCGATCGCCAAGTAAATTCTGCTACCCGACCATAGATGGCGGTATTCTCAGTTGTCGCAATTATAAACTTAATTGCGTTAGGCGTAAGGTTGACATTCACGTCATAGGTAGTGTCTTCTGCTACTCGATCAAGGCAGCAACACAATGAATTTTCAATAACATTATCGATATCGATAGATACCCGATTTCATAATTCGAGAAAATAAGACTTGTTTGGAGTTGAGTAAAACTGTAAGATGAGTGACGTAGTATTATTTAAAAATAGAATCTTACATAATATATAAGATTTTACTTTGAAATAATATCTTCTATATAATAAAAATAAATTGATATTCGTTGTTCTCGCTAAAACGGCTCGACCGATTTGAATAATTCTTTTTTTTTGTGTTCGCCCGAACACAGGAAAAGTTTAAAAAAATGTCGGGTAGGTAGGATACGTTGGATAGGAAGGGTAGGTGGGTAGGGTAGGTAGGTAGTGTAGGTAGGTAGTGTAGGTAGGTAGGTAGGGTAGGTGGGTAGGGTAGGTGGGTAGGGTAGGTGGGTAGGGTAGGTAGGTACGAAAGTAGGGTAGGTAGGTAGGAAGGTACGAAAGTAGGGTAGGGTGGGTAGGTAGGTACGAAACTAGGGTAGGGTGGGTAGGTAGGTAGGTACGAAAGTAGGGTAAGGTGGGTAGGTAGGTAGGTACGAAAGTAGTGTAAGGTGGGTAGGTAGGTAGGTACGTAAAATAGGGTAGGTAGGTATATTATTTTTATATGTATGTAGCTATATTTTATTAGGTAGGTATATTGGGAGAAGTACTAATACAACGCAGGAGAAGCCGCGGGTGGCAGGTACCACAACTGAATAAATTGTGAAAATCATCTTACTTGGGTATAGTATTATATTATCTGTGCTTGGGTTAAAATTAAAAATGCGTTGTTCTGTCTTTTTATTTATTGTCCTTGAAATAGAACGTATTTGTTAAAAAACTGGCGTTTCGAAAGTCTTATTTTTAATTTTAACAAATGGTGTATGCGAACATTTATATATTTTTCGACTATTGCCTTCATCAAATCAGTGACGTGATTGGACGCAGGAAATTCGCATATTTGATGGGAGGCAATATCATTAAATAAAACAGTTCCAATAAACTTTCGCATAATTAGAATTATCGCCACTTCCTTTCGAAAAACCCCGATGTCAACGTTTTTTAAAAATGTTTCCGCCGTCTGACATATTTTGACAACATCTGGCGAAGGATACAACAATCCACTTTGATCTCTCGCAATTATTTACTATTACTATAACTTTTTATAAATAAAAAATTTGAAATTATGTACTAATTTAATTATGTATTATCCTTGAGGCGGGCGCCGGCAACCCGGTGTGGAAGCTTTTATCACTGATCTTACACACCGAAATGACTTGAAATTACCGGCTGAACAATGCAACGCGTCTCAAACATTATGTAAAACTTTGATTACAATTTCGCTATATAGCATCTATGCAACCTTATATTTCGTGTATGAATGTTAGGCGACATTATATCTGTATTGTAATGTTATACAACAAATATTAAATTATGTACTTATTTTCTTTTATCGATAACTATCTATAACATCAATACCCGACCTGACTACATCCCTAATTGAGTAGCGAAGAACTTTCGAGAACGAAATAGTGAATACATTCAATCCAATATAAACTTTATTTTAATCAAGTAAAGTTGATTTTAACTAAACGTTCTATTAAATTATTAGTAAATTGACAAAAACTAAGATTTTATTAGAAAATAAATAAAATCATATTTACTGAAGGTACGAAACACCTCCATTTTTAAGATTATTTCTCCTGCTATCATTTTTGCACCCCAAAACAGAACAAAACGGCATATTTACGGAAAAATAAATTTGTCTCGAGACTAGCAGCTCGACGCGTTGTTAGAACACGACTGAAGTAAAGTTGCGTAACAGCGCTTAATTGTGACACGCGTGCCACGCCTACTTTGCACTTCCACTGTTTTTTTCTGTTCCGTGTAGGAGCCAATGGTTGTAGGCACCGTACACTATCACTTAGTTAATGTTGGTTTAGTTATGAAGTACAAAGAAAGAACCACAAGTTGTTGAGTTTAAAGTTATATTAAAATGTATAAAGTTCACAAGTTAAAGTGGTAGCGATTCCTTCTCTTGACTAGTGGTTAGTTTCACCGTTATAGTCTGACTCGATGTGCATTACTTAAAACGTTATAATTATAGCCTAATATTAGTGACGCACGACATCCAAGTAGGTTGCTGCGTTTGCAAAGTAAATGTACGGTTGATGAGACCGTACACTATTAAATAAAAAGTTATTTATTTTTACACAATTAAAATGACGCCTGTGCATTACACCCACATTTCGCCAGTTATGTTTAAGTCCCATGTAAAAGGGGGCGAGCCTATTGCCAGCAACCGGGCACTAATCCAGACTCCGGGCTGCTACTGAGAAATTCCAGATGGAAAAATCCAAAATCACTTTGCCCGATCCGGGAATTGAACCCAGGACTTCATGCTCAGCAGTAGCGTTTGCGACCACTAAACCAACGACGCAACGAGGATTTTGAAATAAAATTTTAAACATTGATCGAAGGTTTGCAGCCAGCTTTAGGCGCGCTAGGCGCGGGCACAGGCGAGGCGGAGCGCGCGCTCGTGGCGCTGAGCGGCGCGCTCGAGTGTCGCATGGCGCGCGCTTACTTCGTGGCCGCCGCACGCGCCGCCTGCGATGCGGGCCTGCAGGTATGTGCCACTGTATTATGACAGACGATGCACTGTCGCGACACATTCCATTCTGGGGCTCTGGGACCATAACCATTAAACCGTACAAAGTACCGTATAAGGCTCTTTGTACACGGCACGGTTTATTTATTTATTATTTCAAACACACAAATGTACAGAGGCGGACTTAATGCCATAGGCATTTTCTACCAGTCAACCTTTGGGTGATGCAGAGACAAACAGTAGTAGGTGTGATCACGAAAAATTTATGATTAAAAAAATATTCAAATATACACATATTCCTATTACAAACTATAAATACAAAATATATGTCTAATTATATATATATTATAAGCACAAAAATACATGAATATACAAAATCACGGTTTCTTTTCTAAGTACGAATTTGATTGTGATATAAGTAACACTTAAATATTTGATTTTACTCTGAAATTGCGAATGTTATCTCCAAACAGTGCCAAGTCTTACCCGAGTGTATAAAATTTCATAACTTAAATAGTAACTTTGTTCTTCCAGGCGTTGTCGCTCCAGCTGTTAGCCGCAGTCGCAGCTGGCTTCCTCTTCACCGCCATAGTGCTAGTCGACTCACACGCCTGGATATACATCAACACCAAGTAAGTCAAACTATACATTGTAACAATTTATTAGCATCTTATCTCGGCTGGTGGTGGTTTTTCTTCTTCTTCAAGGATAGTATAGGAACTTTTGATATTATATTCGCTTGTTAACTGATTGTAACAATGTTTTCTAATACTTAATAAGCGCTTTTGCCGCATACGCTGTTCGTTTGTGAACAAAATGTGAGAAATTTCAAAGAAAAATTGGTCTTCCGCCATCACCAACATTCATAAACACATGATTAACCGGGTCCAAACCAAGCCAAAGAACTCAAGTCATAAGAGGGCTTATCCTAAAAGTTGGCAACGTCGTAAATAGCTGTCAAATATTTACCTGTTTTGATTAATTTAGTAATATGACTGTATGAAAATAAGAAATGTGGCTAACTAGTTCCCTAGAATATTAATAATGAAATGCAATAATTAATATCGTAATACCGAATATTTAGTAGTATGTATTTGGAAATTTTCCAACTACCTTTTTTACACCTAAATAAAATTGTTACAACATCAAATTCAGTGTTATAATTGCAATTTATTATTAATATTCTAGGTAACTAGTTAGCCACATTTCTTATTTCCATACAGTAATATTGCCAATTAATCAAAACAGCGAAATATTTGACATCTATTTGCGACGTTGCCCATTTTCCGAATAAACGCTCTTAACGTCAAAAGAGTAACTAACCTAACCTTAATAGAGATCTCCAAGGAAAAGTATGTACTTCGGAAATCATCGTCTATCTTCGGAAATACGAACACGCGATGATGAAATCTAATATAGAGCTGTTACAACCATGAAATTACTTGCCTATTTTGTATTACCATGATTATCAAAGTATAGATTAACAACTTTATGCAATTAAAAAAAACTTTTTACAAAAAAAAAAAACAACCGACTTCAAAAAAAAACACTACAAAGTGAAAAATAACTTTAATTTCGGAAGTCGGTGTCTTTGGTTTTAAATTTTCGTTCTTTGTCACCGATTTCCGAATTTAAAGTTATTTTTCACTTTGTAGTGTTTTTTTTTGAAGTCTGTTGTTTTTTTTTCTAAAAAGTTTTTATTTTTCACTTTTTAGTTGTGATACCTACCCCACACAAATTTGAATACCTGCTATGTAAATAACAGTGACAGGAAGTTAACATAATATCATCCACATACTAAGTGAGGAAAAAATACGTATTATTGAAGCTAACTCAAAAACTACCCAAGCAAAGTTAATAAAATTTATATGGGACCACTACTGAAGTATGATCTACCAAACAAAAAAGAATCATCAAAATCAATTCATAATTGACGGAGTAATCGCGTAACAAACATACAAAAAAAAAAAAACATACAGTCGAATTGAGAACCTCCTCCTTTTGGAAGTCGGTAAAAAAAAACAAAACTCGATCTGCGACCAGAGTAGGTAACTCGACAGAGAGACAACTTCATACAAATGCGCACTGATAGGTGCATTACTACAAAGCGTGGTAGTGCAAAATTTAGAAGCATCGACTCTGTGTGGGGTTACTCTGTGGCGCGCCGTTCGTGCTAATTCGGAAACACGAAGATTATCGAAGCGCATACTGTTTCTGGTTTACTCTCGAAGCCTCGTTTAGTGTACCTCGCTTAGTGTGCAAGTTAACCTCGGCGACTAAGTTGGCGCCACGACATCACCTTTGGAATACTCCACGTAGGCACGGTGGCTTACCAAGTCGTGGTCCACACAGACGCAGCGGCGGCGGCGAGGAGCAGGCGCCGTTCCTGTCGTCGGGCGGCTCCAGCCAGGCCTCGCGCACGCTGCCGCGCGCCGCGCCCTACAACAACGGCAAGCCGCCCAGCTACGGCGCCGCCGTGCAGCTCATGGACCTGGAGCGACCCAGGTGATATGACCGCACCGGACTCTACCGTATTTCAATTCGGTTTGATAGAAATGAAAACAAAACATAATTTTACCGAAAATGACATTTGTAAATTAATTAACATCTAACGAATGATTAGATTACATTTTTGAGTTCTTCTTTCATTCCAATTTATTTTTACTTAAAAGGTTTTGTAAACGCGATTATGCTCTTTATTTATATTATGTTACAAATCAATGTTCTATGCAAGTATTTTTACTTTAAAGGTTTCGGAAGTATTATTTTTTGTAAACGCGATTGTGCTCTTTATTTAGATAAGGTTACGGACCAGTGTTTTATACAAGTATTTTTCTTCCACCAAGGCGATCTTGTTCAAGTTGTCACTTCTGTCGGCACTCCCGGAGTGCCACCATTATTTTTTTGTTGTTGATTCCTGTCCAATGGCATGACTGGGCAAAGGCCTCCCCTAAAGAGACAGACAAAATAATTTAAATCAGGTTTTTTTGGTCTAGTTTTAATAATTGTATTCAAAAGAACTGGTGATATATCAAGTTGAAACCTTCTAAATGCAGATCAATTACTGATTGTGACACGTTTGTCACAAAAGGAGTTTGTTTACATTTCTATCAAATTGGTTTTAAATACGGTTTACCACATTAGCTTACATCATTTACTAACTTATCATCATACTGACACCATCGCCTCAAATACTAGTACGCTACAAAACTAGAAAAATAAACCGCTTCACGCTTGTCAGATATTTTCTGACTGAATTCTCTGCCTCTGAAAAACAACAAACACCGTGAGTTTAAAATTCAGGGGTTTAATAAAACTGTCACTAACTTAAATTCCGCGGCAAAATTGCCTGACTACGTAGATCTCTAGATCTGCGCGGTTACCTAAACTGCTTCGATCAGCAATAGCACTAGATTAAAGATTAAGAACAAAAACACATCGCTCAAGTGGCCGCAATTGCATGATCTTAATTATAAACTTCAACACTCAGACATAAAGTTTATTATCGTTTGCAATATATTTACTACTTCGATTGAAAAGTAAACATATTTTTTAAATAATATAAAAAATATTTACGGAAAAATAAAACATAATTTCTAAGCAATAAGGTTGAAAAAATTATGTTGCAAAATATTATTTTTCCGGCCGTTTTTGATGCACTCATTGGAAATCTAGTAATTGTTGATCGAAGCTAAACTGGCAAGAAACCCTTTTGCCACGGTAACTACACTGGTACAAGGATCTTTTGGCGCCCAAATGACGATGACATTTATCTGTGACATTTATGCAGCAGCATTAGTTCCGATTTTGGCCACACGTCAAAATAACCTTGTAGCGCTATATGTTTATCGTTCTGTCTAGCCCGGCCAAGCCACCTTCCTACGGCGCTGATGTGCAACTCATGGACTTCGAGAAGCCAAGGTAACTATAAAAAAAACTACTAGGTAAACTATTTGTGACGTTCTTGGTCCGTAATGGACCTTAATAAATGTTTTTGAGTTTATTTACGTGCATATTTTGGGAATGTCGGAGATTTTCTCAAAGTGAAATTTTAACACGTTGAATTAAATCTGAAATATGCACGTAATAAAACTACATGATTGACATATTTAATCTTTTCTCATTTACCTACAGAGCGGCTGAGATTTGAATTTTTTATGTGACAGTATTGTTGTTTTCAGTCCAAAAACGCCTTCAATGCCTTCCTTGCGATTTTCATCGTTTCCACTCAACACAAAGCCCAGTTTTCTCCAGTTCTCCCAACTAAATCTATATTTCTAAAATAAATAAACGAGTCACAAAATAATATACTGATATTCAGTCGCGTCTCTTACGTTGGAAGTTTACCCAAACAGAATTAAAGTCGCGACAATCTAAGAAGTCTGATTTGACAGCTATAAAAATACTCTGTGTAGTGATGGAAAAAAAATCGATTGTTTTAAAAATCGATTCTCGAGACATATCGATTTATCATACTAAGAGAATTTTTAATCGACGATATATTTAAATTGCTTAAAACTGATTCTCAAGGCACACACATCAATTCGGAAAGGGATCGTTGCCGTATCGCCGCGGTTCATGAGCTTGTCCCGAGGCGAGGCGATTACGTTACGGTTCCGATTAATGTGCGTTGCAGTAGGGAGTTTCATACAAAGAATACTGAATGGCTCGAGTTGATGCGGTGACGATCCCTTTCCGGGTTGATATGTATGCTATTTCCTTTACACGTACGAGTACGAAACGTCAAATCGGACTTCATAGATTGTCGCGACTGTAGGTAAACGTTTGATGGCTTTGTAACGTTTGACCACCCACTGTGTGTTTACAAGAAAGAGTAGAGATCTTATAAATTAAAATTATGCGTCCTTCACACTAAAAAATAAAATAAAATATGAAAATTGTACCAATTTCACAATTTCTCACGTTTGTATCGAGGCTGAGGGACCGATGATGGTAACCCATTAGTGTTGCGCCTACAAGCTTTTTGACTGACGAAACTTTACATACTTTATAAATATAGGATATAGGCATCTAATAGCAAAAAAGACAAAAAAAAGAAAGAGCTGTTGCGGGACGCCTGGCAGATGTAAAACGTCGAAATTATTATGTACAGGTAATATGCATAAAAGGATAGTTCACCGACGCCAACATTGGCGTTGGCACTGTTGCCGCACCAAGCCAACACTTGGTCTGACCCGCCGCTATAGATGTATCACATCAATTTTTTTTATAAATTAACTACTTACGCACAAACGAGGCGAGGGTCTTACTTAATATTATGATTTTAAGACATCGTTTTGTTCTATTAAACAAAAAAGTTAAGTTTCTAAGGTTAGATAGTTAATTGGTTCAGGCGTGACCTTGCGGAAATCCATTATAAAATACAATAGACGTGGATATATTTAGTAACCTGTTCCGCTTAGTTATTTCTAAAGAGCCATCAAAAACTCCTGAAATAAATCGACACGTGTTTCACCTCTCAACGAGGTATCCTCAGGATGACGATGGACTTATTGCAAACTCGAACACGGCGTGTTGCCACACCGAGCGCACTCAGTGCTGTGAAACACGTGTCGATTTATTTCAGGAGTTTTTTATATCTCTTTAGAAATAGCTAAGCGGAACAGGTTACTAAATATATCCACGTCTATTGTATTTTCTAAGGTTACCCAAAAAATAAAAATAAACCTTGTATTTTACAAAATTCATTATATTTAGTGCGTATATGCAGTATAAGGGCGCGTAGTTTTATCCTAAACGATCTCTACGTGTGTATCCCCTCAGGTCGCGCATGTCGGGCAGCGCCACGCTGGGGCGCGGCGCGGGCGCGGGCGCGGCGGCGCTGGGCGGCGCGCACACGCTGGGCCGCGCGCCGCACAACGGCAAGTACGCCACGCTCAGCAAGCAGTGCAAGACGCTCGAGAGCAGCGACTTCTACTGAGACCGGCCCGGCGGCGCGGGCCCACCCGAACACAACGCAGGTACACTCACTCATCACCATTCGACATAGATCATTGTTTCACATTGTTGCATTTTTATTTTAACATTGTAGAATTTTAACATTGTTGCATTTTAACATTGTTGCATTTTTATGACACTACGTATTGATAAACACAATAAGATCTAAAGTCTGGGAAACGGATTTTTATCAAATTGACCATCATCATCATCATTATCATCTATAATGTACCTATAATGTTCCCACTGCTGGGTAGCAGGCCGCCTCTCTGTGAGAGGGAGTGGGCCGTAATCCACCACACGGGCCCAATGCGGGTTGGTAGATGTCACATATTTTCGATATTTCGGTTCTAGGACATGCCGGTTTCCTCATGATGTTTTCCTTCACCGTTTTGAGAGCAGTGGTAATTAAATATTTTACTCAAACTAAAGCATCTGTCTGGGTACGAACCTACGACGTAAAACTCATAAGTCGCGGCCGTTACCACTGGGCCACCAACTGCTCTCAATTGACCATCAACCGTCAATAAATTAAAACTTAAAAAAAAACAAATTTAAATAGGACGCGGCCTATGTCTTGTGCGGTTATATTAAATGGCTATTAAATGGTAAGGCCTGAATTCCTCTTACGCTGATGTCGGTAGCGTACGTCGGTCGCGCGTGCGTATATACATTGTGTTCATAGCACCATACTGCGACGCTGACGTCAGCGGCGCGTACGTACGTACATTGAGTACGCGACCGACATCAGCGAAAGAGGAATTCAGGCCTAAATCGAGCTAGTATGATAATTTGCTAAAGGATTAATCACCCTAATTGTAAAAACAAAAATACGAGGAAAGAATCATGAAAAATCTATTAGTGTGAGACCTCCCGAAAATATTCCTCATTTTGGCCGTACCAAATCGTCATAAATCAAATAATGTTCCATCCAAAGGTTATCTTTAAAAATTTCTTTTAGCGATAAGATCGCACATTGGACCACCTTATGTAAAATTTCTAGATTTACATCTGTCATTTGAATAGTGTATATAATAAAGAGTATATATCTAATCCAGGTCAATCCGGACGCTCAACGAGCCTCAACCGCTTCGACCCCAAGTACGCGTCGTTCGGGCCGCGCGCGCCCCGGCCGCGCCCCGCCGCCGCCGCTGTCTCGCTGGGCACCTTCAGCACGCCGCACGCGCCGCACGCGCCGCACCCGCCGCACGCGCCGCACGCGCCCGCCGCCGACAAGTACGCCACCGTGCGGCCCGCGCGCAAGCCGCACAGCGACCAGCCGCAGCCGCTGTCGGCCGCGGCGCTGGAGTATCGTTCGTTACAGCGGCCGCGCCGCGCCAACTTACCCGCGCAGCCGCACGCGACGCATACTACGCACCGCCGCCGGCAAGACCGCCCCGAGCGACCAGAGCGCACTGAGCGACCCGAGCGAGGCGAACGACCAGAACGAGCCGAGCGACCGGAGCGAGCCGAACGACCGGAACGACCCGAGCGTGGCGAGCGCTTAGACCGCGTGGAGCGCATCCACCCGCCGCACCAAGACACGCGCGACCTGTACGCCGTGACCGAGCTCTAGGGGCAACCTCGCGCCTCCTTAACTCCTCTGGATGTGTTTCTGTAACGCTCGGTGCCGCGCCACAACTCCTCAGTGCACCCCCGACTTCCTATGACACTGTTATGTGACCCCAATGTTCCCTCGAACGCCATAGCGTTCTCGACACTCGATGTTCCGCTATGAAAGTCATAGCGGATGAGCAGTGAACGTACGTGAAGTGGATAATGTGACTGATAAAGTTCTCGACTATGTATACTTGTGTTTTGTGCTGACAGAATATTTAAACGCAAAGATTTAAAAAAAGACACAATAATTGATTTTAAAAATGGCGATGATGACGGTAAATTGATTTTAAAATGAATGATTCGTTGAAAGAATTCTATTCTCATGTGAAAATTCTGTCAGCGCAGATGTTTCATTGAACAAATAATTTCTAACTGTGCGTGATTGCTCAAAATCTTCGTAATTTATTGTGAATACTGGTCTAATATTTATGTATGAAATATTTTGACGAATGTTATTTTTGCTGTCTCGAATTTTTGTAGGGAATCATTTTAGCACAAATATTTAGGTAATGTTACAATGGTAACTCTCTGAAATCATCTTGATTGAGGCCTATTTTCATATATTTTTTATTAGCAAGTCTTTTTGTTGTTTAAAAGGTGATTATGAACAGCGGCGGCTTATTAATATGTTTATCTACACCCATGTTATAAAACCTCTATTCAACATTAAAACAGCTAGTGTCATTATAACCATAATATCATCCAAATGAGTGTTATAATGTTGTACAACATTTCATTATGCAACTCGAATTTCAAAAAAAAACATTGTCATGCACGCGCGTTTCACTACCACAGCGCCGTAATAAAAAAAAAAAAAACTTATAGATTATTCGAATTCACGTCGTATTCCGCCATTTTTGTTCGTTAATAGTATTGCAAAATTTTATTAAGTACTTTGTTGTTTACAAAAATGAGTGATACAAGCTTTGATAACACACCACCAGATATTTCTAATGCAGCAAAAGTAATTTCTAACCAATTATTACCAGAAAAGTCGAGAAAACAATATTGTACAACGCCCTATGGTTTCAGAACCTTTTATTATAATTCACTCCTGATTCATATCATGGGTGTAGATATATCATATCTTGTATGCAACTGTACATAATTAGGTATTAAAACACTCGTGTGATACTATTATCCCACATTCGTGTTTTAATACCCATTATTATACAACAGTTGCATAAATAATTATTATTTATCTGTATCATAAAAGTCTAATAAGGCTGTGTTAGCAAATGTTGACGACCAATATTTTATAACAATTTTGTTGATAACTTTCACGTTAAAGTTGATAGTGACGACTGTGTCATCAAAGACTTATGTTTTTGGACTCGGGTTTTCGCTCAATATAGTTTTAAGAAAAATCCGGCTCTGGTCTAACTTTCGAACTGTAGAGTTAACGTTGATAACCGCTTTTTAGCGCTAACTTTAGGACGAAAACTGCCAAATTATTGGAAAAATAATATTCTTTTGGCATGTTTCTATTACATTAAAAAAGTAGACGGCTCGAAGCCTGACAGTAGACATTTTATTGCATTGTATATCTCTTAATAACGTAAGAATGTACATAATAATAACAGTAGATACTTGTAATTTAAGTTCATCTTTTCCGTGTGGTCTTCCACAAACAATAAATTTCGACTAGAAATTATAATAAATTTTGGATGAATCAGGAATCTCTACCGGGTATAGTTCTTAATATTATTTGGCTTTCATATTTATGGCTCAAAATTAAAACTGATTTAAATTGCGTGGACCTAATGTAAATATAAGTTAGGGCTATTTAATTTTAAATTTGAATTAATACTTATTTTATTTACAGCTAATCCATTAATTGTAAATAAAATAATAATAATAAATTAAGCATTCCATCGTGTGTGACTAGTAAGAAGTGGAATTGGTAGAAGATTAAATTGAATATTACATAAAAATGTATGAATTATTTGTAAATAAGGTGCAAATGATAACTGCCATTTGATGAACAAGGATTAATCTGACGTTTGTCTATCAGCGTAGTTTAACGGTAATGGAACAGTACTGCTCTTGCTATGACACCATAAAATGTAACTATTAATCTTTTAATGGAGGAATGTATTCTTGAAAATAATTTGGATAATGTTTCGTCCTTGTCATTAAAATTGTCGGCTGGCGTCAACACTAGATGCACGTTCTATAGACGTGGCTACTTGAACATGTTATGAATTGTTTTCAAGCATACGTCTTCGGGATAATCTTATTAGCTGTATCTAATAAATTATGTAGACTATGTAAGAATGGTACCATTTTTATTCTATAAAGCGAACAGTTTTGTATCTCAGTATTAAAATAGGGAACTTTGTGAGACTTTACAACGACGTTCGTACGGTTTTTTATGATCAAACGTATTTTTAAGTTTCTCAAATTTCACGGTACCATATGCAGTGTATTCGCCAAAGATAAAGCATAATTTAACTTAAGTAGGTTATAAGGTCTAGTTAGCTGTAAGGTTCAAGTTTGTACAGCAGGAAGATTTACTCGTCAATATCATGACTTCGTTCGGTCCCAGTAGCCAGAACAATAATTAATTTATTACGGCCAACAACAGCAATAGCTTTCGAGTACTTCACGTAGTCATTAGGACCGGAATGAAGAAGACGGCTGTTAATAATTGTGATTAGTTTCTCGTATAAACGAATAAAATGCTATACGGACACTTTTGAGACTACGAAATTTTTATATCTCTTTTTTACGACTTAAAAATTGTGGTGTCGTAACGTGACGTGGCTCGCTAAAGTGTGTATATTTCAACGAAGCGAATAAAATATGCAATAACAAAAATATACTATCTCTACATTGTAAGAATACACAATTTTTCAATGTAATTACTGCACACTATTTATAATCGTAAATAATAACACTTAGACAGTTGTAAAAATATGTTACGGTTCTTACGAGGTGATTTCTTACCGGGCAATGTATCCGAACGATGAATGATTCGCGCGAAAACTTTACCCAGTTAAAGTTCTATTAGCAATTCCGGAAATAGAAGTTGCTTCAGTTCTTTGAAGCGCTAAAGCAAGGCTGCTCAACCGCAGGCCCGCAGGCCATCTAGTAGCCCACCAACGCTTTTGATTTGGCGCGCCAAAAGCTATCATCTGGCGATAGTCTTTTGAGAACAGATTTCAGATCTTCAAATCAGGTCTATTAAATTATTTTGCTTCTTGCTTCTTATGAATTCTCGCCAACAATAAAACATATTTTCAAACTTGATTTTTTGACCAGATTTGTCGCCAAATATTGATGAGTTATTGTATCAGTGAAGCTTTTTTAGATTATTCAAACCATGAGTAACTTGAAAGTGTTATTAAATTTTAATAGCTATGAGTAGCTACTAATAGTAGGCAAGTTTTATTTATTAGAAGATGGCCAGCCGGCAGACATGGAATCAAAATTATTGGCCACCTTCTAAATTGGTTGGGCAGCCCTGCTCTGAGGCTTATTTGCTATTAATTTGCCTACAATACAATAAAGTTACCGTAGTGTGGTAATTATATTTACCTAAATAGGAAATGTAATGCGGAAGTAAGAAACGCGAATTTTCGAATATTAGCCTTTTATTTCTAAAATAATGTCAATGAACATCAATTAATATAAGGTTAGTCATTTTTGTTCTGCATTTTCGTAGGAGGTTGGCCAAGTCATTGCTAGCTGAATATCCACATGAAAATTAACTAAAACTTCGACAACGTTTTTCTCAGTTCTTAATTTATTTATGTTTATACACGGTGTACCAGAAAAGTGTGGTCAAAAAATTTATCACAAAAAAGAAAAACATTCGTCCTAATTTCAATACCTACTCGATGCAAATGCTGATAATTTTTCGAAATTACGATGTTGGTTCCATGATGAAAGCTGTACCACAGTTTTGAGCGCACCTTTCTGATTCACCTGAATAAAAACCTCAACGTGGGAAGTGTTTGATGTTTCGTCTTTGTTAAAAAGTGCCATAGATTATGTTGTTACTGAAAACTCGAAGTGATTATTTGCAGCGTTCTCAAATGGAACATTATTTCGAATGATTGAATTTAGAATTAACATGTTTATGTTTTTAAATATTTTTTGAAATCTCGCTTTATCGATTGTTTTGCTTTTTCAAGTCAATTATGGTGCGCCCGAGTATGTTAAACGTAAAATAAATGCATTTGATACTTTATACGTTGTAAGAGACGATTACCATTCAAGAAAATTTACTTTTCAAATATTACTTCTTACTCTAATCTTGAAAACATTTGAATTTGGACATTACACCTCAAATAGAAGGCTGAGCTTCCGAATTCCAATTTTTGGAGTATTTCCGCTTTGATTTTTTTGTGATCAAAATAAAGCGATCGGATTTATTTGTATGTTACATGAGTAGTAATTTAAAATGCGTTCATATTTACTATTTGGCTGACTAAACATACAGTAGCACTGATTAAGCAGCCAAATAGTAATTTTTTTAATACAAACGTCTTTTTCCGATTCCGAAAGGTAGACGGAAACTACAGAACTCCACATCCTTCTTGCTTTTCAACTTTTTATTTTCTAATATTCAAAATGGCCGCCGTCTCTTACAGTGCATGGAGTGCGTTAGTGTATAAGTCTCATCTCGTGATGTATGACGTGTATAACGTAAATTATAAAAGGTTGATGATAGAACAAGTGTATGAGTTTACAATGAAAATAATAAATGGATTAAAAATATATTTGTTTTTTTTTATTTGACCATTCTTTGTTACATTAGAAAATATCCTCAAACGTTTCATTGATGTTGAAGACAAACAGGAGATTAATGCTAAGTGCACATTAGGAGCCGCGGCGGGCCGTATCGCATCACAATAATTGTTTCAGATATTTGAACTGTTTTCAGTCCGGTGCAATGAGGCTCGCGCACATTCTGGCGGGGCGCATCATAAAGCAAAACAGTAAGCTTATAACTTTTAAACCAGTGACCGACAGATTCTGATATTTGGCGACTGATTCCGACTAATTAACGACAAAATTTGGGAGAAAACAGATCTTCGCTAGGTGCCCTAGCTTTTGAGATTCAAATGGGCCAAGCTGGGGTAGGCGTTCCCTAGATCGGCCACCTATAAATCTTTATAACTTTTGAACCAGTGATACCGACTAACTCTGATATTTGGCGACTAATTTCGACTAGTTAGCAACAATTTTTTTGTGTCATCAAAATTAAAATCCCTGATGGTGGCCATGTCAGTGACACGTGACCCGCCGCGGTCCGGTGCGGCTCGTCTGTAGTGCGCGATTGTTCATAAAAAATGTACCTACTGAAGTGGAGGATTTTTGCACTTTGCGGGAGCCTTTAATATTTCTTAGGAATTTTAACACATGGAAGAAAAGAGACGACTATCTACCTGAACACCCTATAAACTAAATTCGGACTTCTTGAGACATAACTGGTCAAAACACCCTTTTTTTTTGGGTGGGGAATTATCAAATAACTTCTCCCGTTCTGGGTGGAGCGGGAGGGCGTGTTAGACTCTTATTGACTAAAACCCACCCGTGTTCCTTCAGTTGCCATGTTGCCGGGGGCCACGATTTCCCTATCGGTTTTCTTCGAACCCCCGACAGGTATTGGTCCTAGCGGACCCCGTCAATTCTGCTGACATCTCTTTGAGGCGCGCGTGGAACACAACGCGCCGTCGACCCGGGCTTGGTCCTTATTGGACGGCGAGCTACCCATTGCTCACCGTCCGCAAGCCCGCGCCTACGGTGGCCGGAAATCTGCCTGTGATTCCCGACGCCCAGGCCGTCTCCTCCTGCGGCGGTCAAAACACCCTGACATACAAAAGTAGGTATAAATACTTCACTCTTATGCATGATATGATTTACAAAAGCGTTTATTGCAAGGGTTCATTCACGCGATATAGATCTCAGATCTATATCGTGTTGATCATGTATTGGTGGATCAGGTTTTGAACTTGACAAGCTGGCAAACTTACCACCAGGGAACAAAACAGAAAAGAGTTATGGTACACAGACCTAAGGTGTTCAATCTATACTAAAATAATAAAGCTGAAGAGTTTTTTTGTTGGTTTGAACGCCCTAATCTCTGGAAACAATAGGATGAAAAATAATTTTTGCCCATTGCCCAATTTTTCAGGAAGGTTATTGGTTATTTAACACATGGTACGGCCACAAGGAGCCCAGCAAAAAGAAAAAGCGCTGAAACGAAGTAATAGCAAGGTAAAAGAAATTTCACGCGCATGAAGTCGCGGGCAAAAGCTAGTAGAAGATTTAGTCTCATATTTTACTGGGAATCGTCGCTGCGCATAATAGTAATAGCTGATCGTAGCTGTGTAGCTATTTAAGAGCGTTTTTACTGCGAACGCTACGCTTTTGTAGCAATAGCTTATAGCTATTGAGGAGCGTTTTTTTCTGAGAATGTTACGCTTTCGTAGCAATAGCTCGTAGCATAGCTGCTATCTGAGACCGTTTTTTGGGTAGCTATAGCTCGTAGCTATTTAGGAGCGTTTTTACTGGGAATGTTGAGTTTTCGTAGCAATAGCCCGTGGTGTAGTTGCCATCTAAGATCGTTTTTACTGGGAATGCTGCGCTTTCGTAGCAATAGCCCGTGGTGTAGTTGCCATCTAAGATCGTTTTTACTGGGAATGCTGCGCTTTCGTAGCAATAGCCCGTGGTGTAGTTGCCATCTAAGATCGTTTTTACTGGGAATGCTGCGCTTTCGTAGCTATAGCCCGTGGTGTAGTTGCCATCTAAGATCGTTTTTACTGGGAATGCTGCGCTTCCGTAGCAATAGCCCGTGGTGTAGCTGCCATCTAAGAGCATTTTTACTGTGAATCGTTGCTAGGTACATGTTTCTACGCATAAGTAGCTCGTAGCTACCTTGCCAACTAAGAGCGTCCTTCAAGTTAAATCGTCGCAGTTTTTACAATCGTCGTAAATTATGCAAATTCTTTATAAACTATTAATTGCCTAAAGTAATACATTTAAATTCACATTTCAAGATTACTTGCTAACAATCAGCATAGTAATCCAGAGATCGTATATTTTATCAACGCGGCAGGGTTTGTTTGTACGTAAATAATAACGTTTATCTACATCAAAACATGATCTAGTAATACAAACACGAAGTTTTAAGTGTTTATTTGTTTATCTAACTCAACATAGCAACTACTAAGTAAGGAGCTGAACTTCAGAAGTTCTCACCTCGAGGTGGTGAGCCGACTACTCATTAGAAACTCACTCATAACTTGTTGATTACGTGTTATGCCACAGAGTACCTGTAGTTACTTTTGTTACAAGTTCACAACTTAAAAACTCATTAGTAAGTAGGTACCTTCCTACCTGCCTACTCTATTTATTTCACAGCGTGTTTGTACACTTACTTCTTTTCGAGTAGTTAGAGACAAACCTGGTGTCAGAGTTTTAAAGCCACCCATGGGCCTTTGACTTGGCTTCACATGCCGTCGAGAAATATATCTCTCAGGCATGCGTTTCCTCACCGTTTTTGAAGCAAGTGATGATTATACAATACGCACATGATTCTGAAAAGTCAGTGGTGCGTGCCTTGGGTTCGAACTCGAGACCTATGACTTGGCAGTTCGAAGGTCACTGCTAATACATTTGGTAACCACAAGTAAAGCGCGCGTCGCTTCGTGAGATAAAAATACTATACGCTAGGTTAGCTGAAGGTCATAGTCTGCGTCCTGTCGTACCTCCTACCTAATTTAAAAATGTCAAGCTAAGTAAGTAGGGCAAGTGGAGGCAGCTACCTAGTTCTTTCTACTTAGACTTGCAAGATTCGACCTAAACAAACTAAGAGCGAAAGGATTCGGCCCTCGACTTTTCTATCCAATTTTAGAGGAACGTGTGTTTATTTGTCATTTCAATAATATAAAAATAACAAGCATAGATAGGAAAAATACGAGCACCATTCACAAAAGTATTTTTAAATTTTCTTTTTGCAACAAGTACTTGCTTACAATATTTTTATTTTCTTAATGTCCCTCGGGTATCATCGGATTTCGGAAATCCGAACGAATGCTAATTTCCTTGTCCATCAATTATTAGATTTATCGTGTATAATAATTTGAATTCAGAACTAAGTACTTTATAGTTGTTTCGTTTTGATTTCAGTGTGAACTACACGGGAGAAGGGATCTAACACTAATATTAACATAATTAGGAAAAACTAAAATTTTATCAGCCTAGGGTAATTCAAGTTAGGAGTCACATTGTATATAGAGCTGTAAATTATTTTCCTATCTGTCGTGCCTGCGACTTTCCTCCCATTTTTTAAATAAATTAAATTAAGTTAAAAGAGTATTAACAACTCTATATACTTCCAAGTCGATTGAGAGTGTCCGGTCTGCACCAAATGCAAAGGGCAACTGATAGAAATCCGACGACTGACGAAACACGAGGTTTGCCGAGGGTCATTGAGAACATAGTTTGTCTGTACCTCTACTTAAACAACTGCAAAAGTAGGTAACAAATCATGCACCCAGGCGAAAGTTCAGTCGTTAGGGCCTATGCACACCACGTTTTTTAAACGCGCCGTCGACGCGCGTTTGTAGCGATACAGACGCGATACGCACGCAAGTCAGACGCGGCCTGTAGACCTTTGCACACCTGTATAAATTCAAACACGCGTTTGAATCGATACAGACGCGCGTGTGTAGCGATACAGACGCAATGCAAACGCGCGTGTGTAGCGATACAGACGCGATGCAAACGCGCGTGTGTAGCGATACAGACGCGATGCATACGGGCGTGTGTATCGATACAAACGCGCTGGCATTTTGCGTTTTTAAGCAGAACCTCATCAACAGTAGCAAGATGGCGTCGGTCGAGACAGCATTGATTGCATGCGCTTTGTTATTAATTTTTAAAAAAAGGAAGAAGAAAAATTACCGACGTTTTTGGGTACACCCATTCACAAGCGAGAGAAGATTGTGTGGACATTATACAACAACGTTTAGAAAATTACAAACACGCGAACAAACTGAATCGATACAAACGCGCGCGTGTATCGATTCAGACGCGCCGGTGCAGCGCGTTTGAATCGATACAAACGCGATGCTAACGATAACAAACTGCTCTGTAGGATAAAAGCGCGCCGTCGACGCGCGTTTCTAAAACGCGCGTCGACGGCGCGTTTAAAAAACGTGGTGTGCACAGGGCCTTATTCCCGCCGTCGTCGCACCATTTGAACAAAATAAATAATTGTCTATGGAACGATGTGCGCGGGTCGTATCGAATGGGTCGAGTAGCAATTTGCACAACAATGCACTCGATAGCTCCGTTGTTTGTGTTACTCGTTATGCGTCTTCACGCCTTATTTCTTTCCTTATTTCAGAAAAATAAAGAGTAATGCCAATTTGTGTTGAGAAAAGAATCGTAGGTAAGTAAACTTTATACTTTATGAGGAGTCGTGTAGGATCGCTTTTGTATCGTGATAGGTACAGTCATTTACAGCGCCTGTATGTCGAAGCTGTAAGGCGCCTTCTCCACGGGCGAGAACATCGCGGCGATAGTCTAGCCCGTGCCATCAAATTCAATAGAAACTCTATGAAAAAATCTCCATACGGCTACAATTTTTTTATTTATTAAAACTTTATGCACAAGTAATACAAATACTGTACAAAGGTGGACTTAATGCCTGAGGCATTTTCTACCAGTCAGCCTTAGGGTGATGCAGAGACAAAACATGGCAGGTACAACATAACTGATAGATAACTCGAAAAATAATAAATATCTACTAATACGTAGATACATACATACATATAAACAAAATAAACTTAGTCAGGAGAAATAACGATAGGTAGAGGGTAAGCGAATCCAGCAAATCAGCGCTGGGATGATTCTGCCAACTTCTTATAAATATTTTTACGTGCCTTCACTTTAAAAGATAACCGACTGGTTGCCGTCCTGATGTTCAGAGGGAGCGCATTCCAAAGAAAGACAGCCTTGACGAAGAAAGAAGAGTGAATGAAACCAGAGCGGTGAGAAGGACATCGTAGAAGACGATTGTTGGTGGAACGAAGATTTTTACTATGGGCAGAGCATAAGTATTGAACATGGGAAGTCAGGTAAGAAGGAAGTGGGTTTGTCGAGAATAGAAAACAACATAGACAGAGCCCTCAATTCTCTGCGCTGACGAATGGGTAACCATTTTAAAAGCAACCGATGTGCGAATATAATTTGAAGGCACAGCGTGAATATCACCACGATTTTTCGTCCGTGGAGATGACGCCTAACCCCGCGTCCTATTTAAAAGTAATTGTCGCGTGATTGTTAGAACTTTTTGTTTGGTGAACCAGAACGCGTGGTCGCGCCCGCGCCGACAAAGGGCGCTTTCCGGCTTTCCGAACAAAAAATGTGGTTGCACGCGACCGATCGCGTATTCGCGCGACGATCCCGGACGGACGCGGCATGAGGGTAGCGATTTTCGTAGTGCAAGTACTACTAGATGAGCTGTTAACAGTACTTAAACCAAGTTTTTTAATCCGTCCGTCCAGTCCACAGCCATGTCTGAATTCAACCTAACTCAATTTATACAGGGTAGGGACGTTATTATGACAGTAAATTAATCTTTGTATAACTTCTAACGAATGACGTTGTTGACGTAACAAAATTCAATCAAACACATCCTATCCTATAAAAATAAAAAAAACGACGATTCGAACGATTTCGATGAAAGTTGCAATATGAGGGCTTAGGGGGGCGATAAATCGATCAAGCTAGGTTGAGACCTAGAACGAATTTTCCCAGTTATGAGTAACTGGGAAAATTCGTCTCTATATTCACAGCCTCGGGATGACAACATAGGTATACCTGGACGATATGTTTATCTATTTTCACCCGAGCAGAGCTCGGTCGACCAGGCATAATCAAATATCCAATTAGTCACTATAGCTAGTCGGCTTATTTTAGTTTGACCGAGGCAACCGTTCTGCGCCTTAGGTAGGTGCGCAGCGAGACGGGGGTGCAGTGCAGGCCGCTCATTCGTCAACGCTCACACCGTCCCGCCGCTCATTCAACGCTGCTTCCCGCCTCGGAACAGCGGTATCCGTCAAACTATAGCAAAACCCATAGTCGGCCCATCACTACAATTTAGATTTTTGAAGTGAAAACTTCTTTAGCATCGTTGTGATTTGAAAGTCTATGAAACGAAAAAGCGACAGTAAAAGGAGACAGACATAAATTCATAAGATTTAACGTGGGAGAAAAAGAGATAGGAAGCATTATACAGTGTTTCTATATTCGTGGTTCTCTGAAGCTGAAGAATTTGTTTGTTTGCTTGAACGCGCGAATTTTAGGAACCACTGATTTAAAAAAATCTTTCAGTGTTAGATAGTCCATTTATTGAGGAAGGCTATAGGCTATATATCATCACGCTAAGACTAATAGGAGCCGAGCTCCAATGAAGAATGTTTCAAAATCGGGGGTTTTATTTTTCCTTTTGAGAGCTTCCGCTGCGTGCGCTGCGTAAACGGTTAAAGTTTCGCAAAAATCATGTATGACAGAATTATTTCCCTTTAAAAGTTCTAAAAAAAGTCCGCGACAGCATATGTCTATCTTTTAAGGTTGGCTCACTATAACCTTTTTTATGCTAACCAAATTTGTTCTAAAATAATGTATTATTTGCGAAGGTGTTTTTATAAACATGATATTTAAATCCTTATCCAAATAAATACATTATTCATCACAAGTATTTAATTTAAAACAAAATTGCCCTTCACATCATTCGATTTCAATGAATATCTTAGGAGATATCGCAGTTTTAAAATAACATGGCAGCAAAATAATGATGAAGTGCTGCGCGCACATTTATGATGTGCAAGGCTAGCCAAGTTATGAGGGGGAATAAGATTATAAGACCCAGTACTTTTACCTAACGTTTTAAAGTTCCACTTTTACTGATAAAAGCGTGATGTATGCTGTTGCGGACTTTTTTTTGTACTTTTAAAGAGAAACAATTCAATCATACATGATTTTTTTTTTCATTTTCTTGAAGCTAATATTTTTGAAAGTTTCACTTCTACCACGTGTGAATTGCACACATTTTTTCAAACAGATTTGGTTTAATTTCGGGTTTTAGATTTAGTTATTGGTTTCAAAATACTCATGCACTTGAATTGCCAGTATTTTCATTTATTGTTGTCGTCTCCACCTTGTATGAAGCGAACAACAGAAATAAAAGTGTAAAATAATAGGTAGTAAAGAAAGGCTTTATTCATTCATGACATCAGGAAAACGCATAGTAGTCAGTTTTAAATTCTTCTCCATGTATTCTTCAGCTTCTTTAGTCATTTCTTCGTCGAAGTATTTGACCCAATTCCCGGATTTTCCTGTGAACATTTTTTTGGGGGTTACTTACATAAATATTGTATGTTCAAGAGCTGTCACTCTCATCATTGTTGTGGAATATTTTTGAATAAGTAATGAAATTCGCCCTTTTAAAATGATGCGTGATGCGAGGGAGGTCAAACAAGCCAGTTGATCAAAACGTGAACCGCAGACAACATAGACAGACTGAACAGAACCCTGTTACACACACGTAAAATCTTGCGTAAATAAATAAATAAGTATCTACTTACGCTCGTTTTCACGTCTACGTTACATCTTAATGACTAAATAAGAGTGTACGGTTGAATTTTCAACCCTCGGCTTAGCGCTAAGGGTTGGAAATCCAACAGCGTGCTTTTATTTAGGCATTCATTTAAGTGTAACCTCGTAGAATTGAAAATGGGTATTAAGGCTTATGCAGACCAGCGCGATATCGCGGGCGCGACAGGCAGCGCGACCCTTGTCGCGCCTACGATATCGCGCTGGTCTGCACAAGCCTTTATACTCGCACGATTTTGCATAAAGTCAAAGTCAAATCATTTATTTCAAATAGGCCCATGTATGGCACTTTTGAACGTCGATAAATACTTAGGTATATAGATGTCGTGGCCAGATCTTAGGCTGTATACAGAAAGAAAGCTGGAAACTTATAAGCGCTTACCGGCGCTTGACAGCGCTGGTCCGTTCTACACAAAGGAAGCAGGTTGAAGCAGACCAAGCAAAATGTCGGACTCATCGGACGATGATTTGGTTTTGTTAGAAAATGTGTATTTAAAAATTCGAAAAGAAGCTATACATCCCATTAATAGAGAAAGGAAACATTTCGGAGAGTACCATCATTTATTTGTAAATAAATTGAAATTTGATGATGAATGATTTTATAAATATACAAGAATGACTCAAGAAACATTTGATTACATTTTGGATTTAGTGAAAAACCTAGTGACTTAAGGTGCAGTTGTTTATTAATTTTAAATGGCAGCGCCCAGCGCTGACCAGCGCGTGTTGAAGCTTGTCGGAACTTGTCGGCACCGTTCAGTGCTTATCGGCGCGCGTTCATATATTTTCCTGCGCGGGTTACCAGCGCTGTCAAACGGTAAGCGCTTATAAGTTTCCAGCTTTCTTTCTGTATACAGCCTTAGAATTGACCATTTCATGAAATGGCCAGCTAAAGTTGGCCATATCGTTTAAACGTCAACGTTTAAGGATATGTCAGTCGACGTTTGGTCATATCATCAATGTAGGGTATCCATGGTTTAAGGTGTAGTAAAAATAACCAAGTAACTGCGACCAACTTGGAAGTAGCGCTCGCCCGGCTCGCGCGCGGTTGATCACAGTTCCAACCTAACCTAACCCATTTGGTCGGGGTGCCACATAGCGGCGTGAATTTTTAATTTTTTAAACAAATTTTAAGTGCTATGTTGCATTTAACGCTGCGGCAGCGGCCAGCGAGCGCATCTTCCAAGTTGATCGCTTTCCTTAACCGCTCAATCCCCCGTGACGTAAAAACCCAGCACAACAAAAACAAAGCAACATCAACGTCTCTACCGGTGGATAATAATCTAACAATTTTACGACATAATCACTAATGTTTGGCCACATCATAAAGTAGTCGTGCGTCAACTGGTCATATCGTCAAACGTTGACTATTCAATGATCTAGCCAGACCACATCATGATGTGACCAGCGGTCGATGTTCATTTCAAGAAATGATAAATTTTAAGATCTGGCCATGACATAGACAAAACTCAAACTAATAAAAAATACAATTACACCAATTACAGGCACTTTTGAATTGGTAAGGAATCGGTCAGTCAGAAAGATGAACCTAGTTGCCCATTCCAAAGCGTAGTTCTTATGGAGAAGAACAGGCAAGAAACTCCACGGACACTCTTTTAAATCAAAATTATGTTACAAGATATTGGTTAAATCATTCAAGTTGAAATGATACATGTGAAAACGATGTAGAAAGACGTGCAAACAGGGTGGTAAAACACGGTCATCTATCGACTCCATTCAAGCAGTTTGATAAAATATTACGAGATAAAGATAACTAATCTGACTAATCTATAATAGTTTGGTATCCAAGTGCTAATACGTGGCACTTAAATGGTTTGGATGGCCTTGAATGATAGGTTTTTACTGGTGCAGTTTGCCATAAACATTACAGACTGGACAAACAAATAGTTGGTCCTCTATGTTCTTGTGCTCGCCAGCGCTACTGCTGAGCAATGAGATCTTGGGTTCGATTACCAGGTCGGGCAAAGTGTTATTGGGGGTTTCTATTAAAAACTAGCTGTTCATGCCCAGCGTCGCCCGGGTGTATTTCCGACTTTTTCGGTGGATTTTCTAAAATTTCATGCAAACCTTGTCTAGACAATTACTAATACAACAAAAAATCTGCCAAATCGGTCACTCGTGCTATTCTCTAGTGATGATCTTTCATACATGCGGCAACAGGTTTTTATATAAAGATAGCATTTTTTAAAGTAAATGTGAATTCATGCAAGCCTAGTACGTTTTGTTAGTTATAAACTATTTGTTCGCCTTTCATCCAAATGTTATTAGTGGGATAATACTAATGATTGTAATAGGTACTATCTTGAATTCATGCAAGCCTAGTAGTTTGTTGGGTTACTCTGAAATTATGCACAACGTGTCGTAAACAGAATAATGACGATAACTTTTTTTTGGAATATTGTATTTTAATGAAACAACGCCTATATTCTATTCCAAATTAATCTCTGTCTACTTGTGAAAAATACACGAAAATCCGTTCAGTAGTTCCGGAGATATGCGCGAACAAACAAACAGACAGACACCGGATTCTACTGTTTTATTATATGTATAGATTTCTCAGTAGCAGTGTCTGGATTTGTGCCCGGTTGATGTCAATGTTTAAGTACCATGTAATAGAGGGCGAGCCCTTTTTTTTTTTTTTTTTCTCGTGGGAAATTCCGGGGGCCACGATGTCCCTGTCGGTTTCCCTCTCTATTACATGGTACTTAAACATAACAGGCCGGGTGTGCTATGGGCACCTCGTATCAATCTGCCCACTATGTTGGGATCGGCTTCCAGACTAACCGAATGTAGCTGAATACCTGTTCTGTATGTACATGGAGCGACGTAATATGATATCCCTTGGTAAGACTAGTTGTCAGACTTTCGGGTTTCTGACGACCCGTAACGACTGTCAAAGATCCATGAATGACAGCCGGGATCAATGGCTTAACGTGTTTTCCGAGGCACGGAGGAGTCTCGGTATGTAAAGATGGTCACCCATCTACGGACCAACCCCAGTAAGCGTAGCTTAACCTGATGGATCGACCCGTGTGGCTGTTTTTACTTAGCCACGAGCTCCTCTAGGCACCTCGTTCGTATTATGTTATGTCATACAAATAGATCATGATGAGTTTGTATTTTTTTTCCAATATTTCGTAACAATTTTTTATTTATAAGAGCGTCCGTGGAGTTTCTTGCTTGTTCTTCTCCTTGGGTACCTACTACGTTTTGGAATGGGCAACTAGCTTCATATTTCTGACTGACCGACTTCTTGACAATTCAAAAGTATCTCTAAATGGTTCAGTTGAAATAAATCGACGGTTGGAAGGCTAATTGATCTAAGCGACATTTTGTAAAACTTGCAGGAGGATGGATTGGTTGTTTTTTTTAAATCATAATAAGATCTTGATTGATTCATCATCATCTGCCTAGCCTTTTCCCAACTATGTTGGGGTCGGCTTCCAGTCTAACCGGATGCAGCTGAATACCAGTATTTTACATGGAGCGACTGCCTATCTGACTCCACAACCTAGTGACTAGGTAATACTATACCCCTTAGTAAGACTGGTTGTCAGACTTTTTGGGCTTCTAACTACCCGTAACGACTGTCAAAGATCTACAAATGACTGCCGGGAGCAACGGCTTAACGTGCTTTCCGAGGCACGGAGGAGACTTGGTATGTAAAGATGGTCACCTATCCACGGACCAACCGCGGCAAGCGTAGCTTAACCTGATCGATCGACCCGTGCAGCTGTTATTACTTAGCCACAAGCCCCTCCTCCCTCTTGATTGATTGATTTAAGTAAATAAAAGTCTATCAAATAGTTGTTTTTTATGAATTAAAAAAAAATATATCTATAATCCGTCCAGGAGGACGAATCATAAAATTGCAGGAGCAAGTTTTACAAAATGTCGCTTAGATCAATTAGCCTTTCAACCGTCGAAATGCTTTGAGTTTTTTTTTAGTTCTGACTCACCTTTCCTAAAGAAAGTGATTTCATTTCCTTCTTTATTAACTGTCTTCACCATGGGCGTTTTCTTCATATTATCAAAATGGAGAAATTCAATGAGTTGTTGCTTCTGTTCGTTTGAATACTCCTTATTTAGAAATACACAGATTCTGTCTATAACGCTACGTAGGTCCTGCAAAAATAATTAGGTTTGTAGAAACCTAATAAAAAAATAAAAAACATAATAATATATTTCCTCTTTAGAGGTATGAGGAACAGGGTGTAAAGTTCACTCAACTTCCATAGAAAAGGGAGGATCCTTCGACCAGACGGGTGTCGTGTCTGGTGGGAAACTGCCCAACGGTTGATATCGGGGAAGTTGTATATAAGGTGTTCGCGCGGTAAACTCTAATTGCGCGATGCAGGATTTGTGTGACGTCAAGTCTCTGATGCATAGTTAGCATGTGGCAATGTAGATGCCACACCTTCTTCATCGGAGGATCATCGTACAGCGATACGTCATCAATATGTAGATAAACATAAACACTTTCTTCCCATTGTGGTTGGCAGAAACAACGCCACCTGCAGCTACCGGTCAATTGCCCTTACTTCCCCTGGCGTCCTATGTTTGCCTATAATAAAAAAATCTGTAATATCCTTTTCATTTTACTTGTATGGCAATCGAAATTTTTTTAGGTATTATAAAAATGTATTAGGTTGTCAAAATAATGCTCGAATTTCGAAGCATGTTTGAGAAAAGATACTTTGTTCTTATTATTCTTAACATGCTTGATTGAAATTCTCCCCTTTTTAAACTCCTCTGATTTTTAAGTGCATTAATGAAATAAAGTCATTAGTACATTCTCTAGGGAATTAAGCTCTTTGTCGGAATCAGCAATAGTTTTCAAGTCACGATTGAATAGATCTACTCCAAGGAGTATAAATAATGGTCGACCATTATTTTATCACTAAGCATCAGGTGAGATAAAAGTCAAATCAATCAATCTGCTTAGCCTTTTCTCAACTATGTTGGGGTCGGCTTGACTGGCTAACCAGATGCAGCTGAATACCAGTATTTTACATGGATCGACTGCCTATCTGACCTCTATAACCCAGAAGACTGGTTGTCAGATTTTGGGGTTTCTGTCGAACCCGTAACGACTGTCAAAGATCCACGAATGACAGCCGGGAGATATGTGTTTGAGATAGTCTGGCCACGCTAAATCTGCATAAGTAAAAACGGTGGAATTTGAAAATCTATAGACGGCAACACCATCCTGTCTTACGAAAAAAGAATTTGATACTTTGTTTATTTTTTTGTTTTTGATAGGTTATTTTAAGCTATTGCATAGCTTTTATCGCGGGCTTTGAGCGCGGCGACCGAATCAAGAAATTCCGTAACGAAAAAAACCTAACACGGGGGGTGTTAGGTTTTTTCCGCCGCCTACCATGTAATGACGGTTCGGAACGAAATTTTTGTTTTATGTCATCACGTCATCATCCCAAGTGCAGCGTTGATAAATAGGAAGTACGGAGGTTACAAATGCTATGCAATAGTTTTACCGCGGCAGTCCCCGAGTGCCACACGTTTTTTTTTTGTTTATATTCTGTTTTATTCCTGATAAAAAATAGTCACTTTAGCACGAGGCAGTATGGATTTGATACAGTTTTGTCATCGTATGGAGGTGGAGCATAGGTACGACATAGTCTGTTACACATTATAATGCAAAAATCAAAAGGCAAAATTTAAAAATTATTAGATCTAAATAAAACCCCGAAACTGACATAACTGACTGTTGAAAAAGTATACCTTAAATAAAGCTTTTTGGGGTTACCCATTTATTCCATTGCAGACAGCGTGTCCAGACTTTGGTGGTCAGATGCGAGTTATAAATGTTGCCATCATGATTCAGCCGAATTACGTCCACTCCACTGCTGGACAAAGGCCTTCCCCAAGCATCACCACAACACAACGACCAGTCCTGTGCTTTCCACATCCAGCGGATTCCCGCAACCTTTACCTAGTCAAAAATAAAGGAAGGAATAATCGATGGAAATGGATGAAAATAATTTTGTTCACACTTACATTTTGCATGTCTTCATAAAATAGGAACATCATATTTGGGTGGTCGCGCTTTTGCCAAGCCTCTTCTACATGCGAAAATATAGGAGTGTGCAGTACTGAAAGAGAGAATTAAAATCATACCATTAGATATTTAAGATGAGGATCGTCACTCAGGTCACTCCAGTTATATTCTGTATGTTCCAGAATATAACTTGAGTTACCGACATAGCTTGTATATACAGGGTGGCAGGGAAGTCGACGAAATGTAAAAAAAAAATTTGCTGTTTGATAGAAAACTGCGATACCTACGCGGTCAGAATGTATGGAACGGCTGATTCTTTTTAAATGGAAAATGTAGCATCAAGAAATTTTAAAATCACACATTAGTCTTCAGCTATCTTTGATATAAAATCAAATTTTTATTTTATTATTTTACAATATTTTCATTAAGTAAGTCAAAGGCGAAATATTGATATATATTTTCGATATCGCAAAAGTGATGCAACTAACAGATGCTGTGACTGACACGAATTATTTAGCACCACGAAAACTATACTTTTATAGTCAGACAGACTTTGTTTCGATTATTTCAAGCTTTCTCACAATAAGATAAGTAATTGCCAAAAAAGTTTTTAGGGTTCCGTAGTAAACAAGGAACCCTTATGGTTTCGTCATGTCCGTCTGTCTTTCTGTCTGTCTGTCCGCGGTCTAGCTCCGAGACCCTTAGTACTAGAAAGCTGTAATTTGGCATAGGTATACATATTAATTGCGCCGACAAAGTGGTAAAACAAAATTATGAAAAACATTTTTTTTAGGGTACCACGTAAAGTGGTGATGTTTTTTTTTTTAACCCATGGTGTGGAGTATCATTGGAAAGGTCCTTCATTGTGAGTTTGTGAAAACCATTTTTGGATTCAGGGATCCGTTTGCGAAATATTAAGCTTTAAAGTGCTAATTTTTGTTAGAGTCAAGAGTCCCCCCCCCTGCCAGCTAAATTGTTGGTTTTGGATGTGTGAAAAAAATCACAGCAGTGGTTTATATAACGAAATTAAAAGGAAAACTATCACAGCTAGGTAGGCTTTACAAGTTATCGAGTAATAATCGACCAACTTAACTTTGCAAGTGTAAAAACAAATAAGTTTGTTTTTGGTATAAATTCATCCCAACTTCGGAACCCTTCATTGTGCGTGGTCCGACACGTATTTGGCCGGTTTTTATTTTTCGTGCACAGACCCTTAAGTTCAGACCACAAATTGGCAGGCAGTATAGGATGCCCAGAATAGACGAACCGACGACCTTAAAAACACGGCTGGGCCAGACCGGGTACAGAAGTTGTTTGTAATTGCACCACTACACCTGGTTCTCCACCAAGTGTAATTAGAACCCTATGACCAGCAGTAGCCTGCAATAGGCAGTAGAGTTTGATTGATATATACTCACTTAAATCTTTCTTGAATAGGTTCCAAAACTCCTTGACTGTTACACTGTCCGTGAAATACCTAAACAGCTTATGTGCGAAGTGATACGAGACAGTCACGTCGCGAGGGTCCCGGGCTATGTAGAAGACCTTAAAATGAAAGAGAGAGATAGAATTCGTTTATTAACGACAGTTACAACTAATATTTATTGTATGGTCATAGTTTCGTTAATCAGTTAAAAAAACAGTGGCATTCCGGGAGTGCTGACAGAACTTGAAAAAAAATCGACACTCCGGTAATCAACGCGTTGATGTCTTTTACTCCACGGTGTTGGTAAATTGCGTTACAGTGTCGCGAAATCAATAGTTTAGTCTCATCTCAAAAATGCCCAACGTGCCTAAAGAAGTTTTTACTTCTGTCAACAAATAATGACAATTTTTTTTCAACCGACTTCAAAAATAGGAGGAGCTTATGCGTTCGCGAGGTTTTTTTGTCAGCTATGTACATTGATTTCTCAGTGAATAGTGGACCGATTAACGATTCTGTATAGGCTAGTACAGTTGGCCGTGTCTCGAAAAGGTCCAACAATCTTAAAACCTCCTGTTATGTCAAATATAAGGAAAATATTGTTTTAAGAACATAATTAATAGTAGTAGGTAATATATTTCAGCAATTTTATTGCGAAGCTATAGAATCCGGTCAAAAATATATGGGTCACAATTTATTGGATCCAACATAAAACCCTCTTGGGATATCAAAAATCAGCGAACGAAATCTTGTGCAAGAATTCATTAAAAAATCCATTCCATAAAATATACATCAGCTTACTTTGGCAGTCTCAAGTAATTTTGGCGGGAGAAGTGACAGCGGTAGATGTGATTTGACGTATCTTGGTGACGCCATGTTCGGCAAACTTCGGAAGTCTTCGTAGGTCGCTCGGGGAGCTTTGGGGTCTTGAGGTTTTTTAGCTCCTATCTCGGACTTTAGAGTTACGTGCCTGTGACAAGTTCATTAAGTTCAGCTGTAGATTATTTTGTACCTAAAGTTGGCTGATTTATCCTTTGGACCCCTAAAAGTCCTTTGATGTCAGGTTTTGTCCATGTAATGACTCTACTGTAATTTTGAAATAAGATTAGACATTTAACTAAACCTTTTTTACAGTCCGTTCAACGGATTTTGACTTCTATTGCATTGGTGGCATGACAAATGGCAGCTGCAGTAAACTGTTGGTATTGTAACCAGTTTTTTGCTTTTAATGCCATCTTTATGCCTACGGTATAGAAGTCAGAATCGGTTGAACGGACTGTAAAATAGGTTTGTTTAAATGTCTAATCTTATTTCAAATGGAGTATAGGTACAGACGCCAGCACATCAAGCTACCCGAAACTGTCAAATTTTTCCAATCAACTTTGAACCTTATACTCACTTACGATAAAGTTGAAAATCTATTAAATACATTTGACTGATTGTGGTAGCTTGATGTGCTGGCGTCTGTACTATTGTCTCGTTGCTCTAGTTGACGTAAGCACGACTGCAGATCCTGAGTTCTATTCCCAGGTTTGAGCAAAGTGTTATTGGGTTTTTCTATTAGGATGTGGCGAACCACATTATTTCTAATTTGTAAATACTCTTTTAGTTACCATAAATATGTCAAGCATTAAAAAGATAACTGTTACTTTTGAGAGGAATTTTTCGGACCAGTGGGGTTGCGATTTGTACAAAATGCATTGTATGCAGGATTTAACGACTTGACAAATCCCCCCCTTCCGTCCCCTAGAGAGGAACATTTGTCTTGAGCGAACACCTAGATCTGCGCCTGTACGCGAAGCATGTGCAACAGCTTTGTTTCTGTGATGCAATGTGGCAGTACACCTGACTAAAATGCCTCTGGTCGAATTAAGTTAGCTAGCGAATCTCCACAAACAATGACCACGGTAGGGAGTACTTTCCCGTGATAATAACCGACCTCCATGCGAACGACAGTGAGCAAAAGCTAGTTTATCATAGAGTCCGCGCCAACACTGAACAATCCGGCGGAAAATCGTGGAACTAATTTTTTTTAATGCAATTTGATTCAATGACATAGTGCTAGACACTAGCGCCGCGTCTATTGGAGTTAAGTGGTGGCGCGGACTCTAGTTGGCCTACGAAGAGTAAGTATTATAATGTTAACCTTGTTTATTTGTTCTCTAATAAACCTGCAATGGTATAGATAAAACAATATTACGACTGCGATCTTATCGTTATCGCGTAACGATACATAACTTTCGGCAAATTGTGATAATGTTTTTGGGGATCCCGCATGAAGAAAAACTTTATAAAAATAGAAAAAAAAATAGAATAGAATAATGTTTTTCATCTTTAGAATAGTATAAAACAACATGAGGAGCTCGTGGCTAAGTAATAACAGCCGCATGGGTCGATTTATAAGGTTAAGCTACGCTAACCGGGATTGGTCTGTGGATGGGTGACCATCTTTACATACCGAGACTCCTCCGTGCCTCAGAAAGCACGTTAGCCGTTGGTCCCGGCTGTCATTCGTGGATCTTTGACAGTCGTTACGGGTCGTCAAATTCTAGTCTAGTTACTGAGTTGCGGAGGTCAGATAGGCAGTCGCTCCATGTAAAATACTGGTATTCAGCTGTATCCGGTTAAACTGGAAGCCGACCCCAACATAGTTGGGAAAAGGCTAAGTAGATTGATTGAGTATAAAACATTTGGTAGTCATGGGGACTGTGGACAGAAGTGAAACCTTAAAACTGGTATTAGCGCCATCTGTGTTCGGCGCGAGTATGTCGGTGACTCAAATCCATAAGTTTACCCCCTACCAACGCGGCTAAAGAAGTTTTCACTTTAAAAAAATATAAAAATACTAATAATATCGAGGTGTTAAGTGAAATAAAAACCTGTTTGTCATACGGTTTGTCAGTCGGGAGTGAATATAAATTATCCGAAAGACAAATGAACGAAGATCTTACCCGAGAGAGAAAGAGATTCTGGTATGTGTGACGGAGACAACGTTCCACAAACCTGAACTTTTTCTGAAACGTTTCATGGTGGACAACGACGAACGGCAGAAACTACTCGAGAATATTAGCCCTAAAGCTACAGTTTCCTAGAAGAGCCGGCGGTGACCGTAACATGAGGCCGTAACGTAACTTTGAATGACGTCATTGAGATGTTTTATATAGAAAACAAGTGAAGGTCATACGTGATGGCGTGACGTTACGGTCACCGCTCTTCTTGGTAACTATAGTTTTACCCCTGCGTCCTATTTAAAAGGAATCATCGCATGAATACGCGATTGTCGTGTTCATCATAATAATATGACACTTTTGGTTCGAAAAACCGAAAAGCGCACTTTGTTGGAGCGACCATGCAACGATCGCGTCTTCTGGCGATGATTGCACTTAAAAAATAGGACGCGGCCTACGAGTTGCCACTCTGTAGGTTGTAAGCCACGCAAAAACCGATTTTCGAAGTGAAAACTTTTATAGGCGCGTTGGGCATTTTTGAGATGGGACTAAACCATTGATTTCGCGACACCGTGACGACACTTCATTTTTGTAAACGCGATTGTACTCTTTATTTATATTAAGTTACGGATCAATGTTCTATGCAAGTATTTTTACTTTAAAGGTTTTGTAAATGCGATTGTGCTCTTTATTTATATTGCGTAATGGACCAATGTTCTATACAAGTATTTTTCTTCCACCAAGGCGATCTTGTTCAAGTTTTTACTTCTGTCGGCACTCCCGGACCATTTTTTTTTTTGGTTTACGAAAAATAATTAAGTTTTTCATAACGTACGGAACTCTCAAAGACTTTAACTACTCAAACCCGGATTTCCTTCACCAGATAACATTGTAAAAATAGATCGCAATCTACAGTTATTTGGTTACAACATGGTCAGTATGAGATTATTGGTAAATGTTATGGTTCTCTATTGTGTTCCCTAACATTTTTATCTATAATCTAAAGTGCTATCTTTTTTTTTTGTCCTAATCATCATTTGTCCGAATGATAACTTACCCGAATTTAATGTCACATAATATAACATGCCATAAAACTGAAATTCCTAAACACAATATGCCCTGTTTGTCATAAATATTACAATCAATAATACAAAAACATTAAAACTTTTTTCAATAAAAGTTATAAATTTTAAGTCCTAAATTCAAATTATTTAATATTTAACTATCCTAATAATATTTTTAATACTGTATTATATGTATATTTTATTTCCCTGTAAGAAGCATGCAAACAAGCATACATCATGCACGCAAGCAAGCATGCAGCATGCAAGCGAGCATGCAACATGCAACAGGCATGGTTTCTGTCACGGCTCCGGCGCTGCGCGGCTCAGGCGGTCCCACGCGAGCTTATCGTCGCAGATGGTTTAACGCCCACCACCGCAGCTTCGTCTCCACTACCTCAGCCGCGGTGACGAGCGTTACGACCACCTGCTCCTCAACTCGCGAGCCGCCTCTCCTCTCCGCGCCTACGCGATTCTAAATTACACTCTAGGGGTAGGGCAGACATGACTGCGTGGAGTCGGATTTACAGCGACTCGTTTCTGTCACTAAAACCTAATTTTTGGCATATGTTTTAGGACTAACAATTTTACTATAAATGAACATTCGGAATAATACAGATTATATAATACAATACTTAGGACCTATGACTTCATTTCAGACTTTATTACAAAATTAGGAGATTCAATTATACTCGATATTAAGACAGAATAGTTTTAGAAGTAAAGATAATTATGTAAAACAAAATTTCGAATTTTTTAACATTATGGTTACTGAAGTTTATAGCAAACGTGTTATGGATAATGATTTTCGGATAACCAATTTTAGGAGAAGAAAGGGAGTACCAAATGTCATACCTATAAGCCCCATTCAAATTCATCCAAATTTCTACTGAGAATTTTCAAATGACTATGCCCAATAACCACTGCCTGGCTTGGGAAGCAAATGCAGAATCCTCATATAGCCTAGCTGTTCACAACCAGTGGACAGGCTGCCGTGTCGAGAATACCATAATTTCGTTTAACTGATTTGCCTTGCCCCCGACGACAATTACCTGTTGGAAGAATAGCGATTGTCTATTTGATTTAACTATCAAAATTTTCGGGTTTCGTATTTGTAAATAGCGTTTAGTTGACTCCTTCGATAATATTGATTGATGTTCGATTCCGCACAGAAGCGTGTCGAATGGTTGTGAATAGCTATGCAGTCGTTTTGCGACCACGAAAAGTATTTATTTGAAAAACAGAGTAATCTATACAAACTTACTCAATATAAGAAAATCTCTTAGTAATCGACACGGCCCTCGCAGTATCGAAGTCAAGGTTGTTGGCAACCAACCACACGAGCTCTTGCAACCAGGTGGTTCCTGAAACATAACGTTTCACATTATTTATACCTACTTTCATAGTCATTTGTACATATTAGCCCAGGTTTGCGGTGATTTTCGTTGGCGTACTGGATTTTCAACGCTCTGCTTAGCGCCGAAAGTTGAAAATCAAATAGTGAGTTTTCTTGATCCACTGGGATGCGCTCTGTTGAATTATCAATGCTTGGCTCAATAACGAGAGTTGAAAATCCAGTGTAGGAAAAAAGATTGCTCGCTCCGTCTAACGCTAGGCTAGTTCAAGGTCAAAGTGATACCACCGACGTTCTACATAATCACAATCATTATCATTTGGCCGAAAGACGTCCACTGCTGGACATAGGCCTCTCCCAAGCACCACCACACCGACGGGTCCTGTGCTTCCCATATCCAGCGGATTCCTGCAACCTTCATCAGGTCGTCATCGGCCTACTTTGGCCTAAACATGTTGCGCCTTCCATCCACTTGTTCAAAAATTTACAACACGTTCATACAACGTTCGTTTGACCGTAATAATCATAATCATCCTATAATGTTCCCACTGCTGGGACACAGGTCTCCTCTCTGTGAGAGGGAGTGGGCCGTAATTCACCACGCGGGACCAGTGCGGGTTGGTAGATGTCACAAGTCTTCGAATTTTTGGTTCCAGGACATGCCTCACGATGTTTTTCTTTACCGTTTTGAGAGCAGTGGTGATGAAATAATTTACACAAAGTAAAGCGCCTATCTGGGTTCGAACTTACTACCTACAACTCGTAAGTTGCGCCGTTATCATTGGACCACCACTGCTTACTTGAATTACTTAGGTATAGTTAGTGCAATCCACGAAGACGCGCCCCACTCCACTCCGCTCCGTACTAAAGTACAGCTTACAGTACAGTAATCGCGGAGTGGGGCGCGTCTTCGTGGATTGCACTATCTGTATCATCTCAGCAGCTGATGTTCAGTTTTTCTTCATTCAGGATGAATTCCAGTCTATTTTTACCACATTTTTACAAATTACTTCTTGGTTCAGAATCATATACTGAATCCATGGTACCTAACAGTTTTCAGTGTCTATGTCCCTGCCATCCTGTATATGCCTTTCATACAACTGAAGAATAAACTTTTACCTGATCTCGGGAACGTGGTGACCCATACATCATCAGGTCTGACTTGAAGGTTGTAGATCTCCGCGGCGTGGTCTCCGTAGCCAGCATTTGAAATGTAACCCTTTGGACCTATTCTGACGAATGGTCTCACGTAATCTGTAAGATGGGTATAATAAATATAACATCACGCCTTGTTTCCCCGAAGGGTTGGGCAGAGGTGTCCCTGTAGCAGGAACACCCACATTTCGCCAGTTATGTTTAAGTCTCATGTAATAGGGGGCGAGCCTATTGCCATCAACCGGGCACAAAGACCAGAGCTGCTACTGAGCCAACCTCGGCAAGCGTAGCTTAACCTGATGGATTGATCCGTGCGGCTATTATTACTTAGCCACAAGCTCCTCGAAAATCGACGAATATGATGAAGGAAAAATAAATTTCAACTTTGTAAAGCATCATCTCCGTTACTAATGCCCTGCTAACCACTTACCTAAATGAAAATATCATCCTTAAGCTCAATGTTCCATATTATTGACTCCTTGTTGGTTTATTGGTCGCAAATGCTTCTGCTGAGCATGAGATGGGTTCCATTCCCGGGTCAGGCAAAGTATTCATCTGGAATTTCTCAGTAGCAGACTGAAGTCTGGATTTGAACCCGGTTGATAGTGTAGCGGTTACCATCTTTGGTTTTAAAATTAAAAAAAAAAAAAACTCATTCCCAGTGTTCAGCAACCAAACCAACCAAATCAGTTGACCACCAGTGCACGATCTCAGCTGAACTCGAACGCACGTCCCGCTAAACTCCAAAATCTACACTTCCTAAAAGCCCTAGATCTCTCTAGGTTAACTTTTATCGTTTGCGTAATATCTGTTTCTTTTGTACATCTTGTCCTTAGTCGTTTTCATTGTGTTGTACCTTTATATATTAAGGAAGTGCCGAGGTAGGCAGTAATACAAGTCTCATACGTCCGAAGTCGTTTTTATTACGCTTATCCTATAACACTTCAATAGCAATAGGCTCGCCCGCCTATTAGATGGGACTTAAACATAACTGGCGTAATCTAGGTGTGCCATGGGTACAGCTCTGCCCTACTCCTCGAGGATTAGAGGCGTGATATTATGTTATATTACATGGATTCATATTAAAGTTATCTAATACTAAAAGAATTGTCTTACCTTTATAATACTTTTTAATAATTTTGTCCTCCTCTTCAGTAACATTTTTAATTTCGTACGAGAATTCTTGGGATGCCATTTTCTCTTCCTGAAAAATAAATTATGGTTCACTATTAATTTATGCACTTATTTTTCCTAAACTTTTCTTGTTACATTTTTAAGGAAATGTGAGTTGAATACTGTCTGGATCAGATTAAATAAAGGCAGCACAGACGAGCTTAATCTAGAGTAATTTACTAATGAGAATAGGCATTAGGCAATCTTCGTACTGCGGCTATGTTAATCTAATATTTCCAGTACAGTTTATATAATACCATCTAGGGGCCATCCATTAGTATCACGTGGGCCTCGCAGGGGGGGGGGGGATCGGAAAAATCACGAAATATCCACAAGGCGAACTAGAATATTAATAATGAATTGCAATTATAACACTGAATTTAGTGTTACCGTTATAAATGTAAAAACCGGCCAAGTGCGTGTCGGACCACGCACAATGAAGGGTTCCGTAGTTGGGATGAATTTATCCCAAAAACAAACTTAACTTTGTAGTTGAAAAATATGTTCTCCCATACGGAATGTATGGGAAAACATGTTTTTGCAACTGCAAAGGTAAGTTGGTCGATTATTACTCATTAACCTGTAGAGCCTACTTAGCTGTGATAGTTTTCCTTTTAATTTCGTTATATAAGCTACTGTTGTGATTTTTTTCACACACCCAAAACCAACCATTTAGCCGGCAGGGGTGGGGGGACACTTGACTCTAACAAAAATTAGCACTTTAAAGCTTAATATTTCACAAACGAATCCCTGAATCCAAAAATAGTTTTGACAAACTCACAATATTTTTGAAGGACCTTTCCAATGATACCCCTCACCAGGGGTTAAAAAAAAAAAAAAAACGTTACCACTTTACGTGTATGAGAGGTACCCTAAAAAAAATGTTTTTCATAATTTTGTTTTACCACTTTGTCGGCGTAATTAATATGTATACCTATGCCAAATTACAACTTTCTAGTACGGTAAGGGTCTCGGAGCTAGACCGCGGACAGACAGACAGACAGACAGACAGACGGACATGACGAAACTATAAGGGTTCCTTGTTTACTACGGAACCCTAAAAATGGCATTTGGAAAATTTCCAAATATTTTTTTTGAAATCTAAAATTATATATTCGGTGTTACGATATTGATATTAATTATTGCATTTCAAAATCAATATTTTAGTTCACTTGTAAGCCATATTTCATATTTCCATAAGTACAGTAATATTCCCAAATTAATCAAAACAGGTAAATATTTGACAGCTATTGGCGATGTTGCCAAATTTTTGAATAAATCCTCATAAGTTAAACTGAAAAACCAAAACTCTGTCAGCAGAGAGTTCAAGATTCATTCGAACTTTCGAAGCTTTTACCCGTGAATATTAATGCCCCGTTTCATTACTTATGAATCGCCAATGACTGACGAACAGACAGATAAGTACAGTCGTGACAGATCTCATCGGAACAATGATAATGAATAACGCATCTCCACCGGTACGCGTTATGAACGCGAGTACAATGGCGGACAGAATTCGTAACCTCTCCGTGTCTGGAAATCTGGTCAAATAAATCCGCTGTCAGATTGTTTATCTGGTAATGGATATTTTGGGAACCAATCATAAAGAGTAACATATTATTTTATTGCAAACTAGCTGACCCCGGCAAACTTCGTTTCGCCTAATCAATGGATGTGCATGTTTAGGATTTTAAAATTCCTACCCTACCTACCTATCTATCTACCGAGATATCAAAAAAACCGATCCACACAAAACGTATGAGAACGTGAATTTCCTACATCATTTTTTTTCGTGAGTTTTTCCATATTTTCTCACCGTTATCCTTCCCTGGACTACGAAAAACATTTCAAAACCAAAATCAGCTAAATTGGCCCAGCCGTTCTCGAGTTTTAGCGAGACAAACGAATAGCAGTCTTTGGTCTGTGGCCTTGACATTAACCAATGAACAGTGTTATAATTTTAAGCTATGAACAAAAATGTCAAACTTTTTTTTGGATTGAATACGAGGCTTTTGGCTACTTTTGTATTGTGTGTATTTTATGTCTACTTTTTTAAAATGTGCGTTTTGTTTGTGCAGAATAAACAAGTTTTCTTTCTTTTTCTTTTTAGCAATTGATTTTTATATATATATATTTAGTGATATTGGGTTTATTGGAGACAATCAAAAAGTATAAAAAGAGAAAGGAGGCTTGATAACGCTCGCAAAATATTTGAAAAATAAACAAAAAAATATTCAGGACTAAAACTCTTTTAAAGTTTGAGATTATGTTACCAGTAAGGTACTTAGATACTTAAAATACCATAAGTGGAACTTATCCTAACGAAAGGACTTTAAAAATATATTTAAAATGTCCAAGTATTTTTGGCCAACAGTGCTCAAATGAAACACTTCGGTGGCTCAATTTTAATTACAAGAAAGCTGAAATTAAATCGATCCGTGTCGAGATCAAAGTGGATGGGCCACAAAGGTGAAATTGCTTTGAAGTGTTGCAGCAGCTAACGAGGGAAGTCGAGCGGTGTTGCGGACTGAGCGCACACGAATCTAGTTCTAATCAACACCAACATTTAATTGCTAGTTGCTTTGACAGCTTATGCCTTCTCATTAAGGTTCGTAATAATTAGGAATTCGCGTAATCAGACGTTTAGCGTATAAGTTCAGTTATTGGTGGATCTGTTGCAGTAGAATACTTTGATATATTGATATTCTGTTTTCTGCATCCATAGGTCGCCCTCAGGCGAGATATATCACGGTGACGATTAAGTCACTTATATCCGTAAAGGGGGTGATTTTACCCGACATATTAAACAACTTTCGCTAAGAAACTTATATATTTAAGAGTCGAAAAAAAAAACTTTTCGTACATGCATCGAAATAGTCTGTCTACGGTTGAATAGAAATTGATTTATTTTTAGGGTTTCGTACGTCAAAAGCAAAAAATCGAATCACTCGTTGCTGTGTATGTCTGTCCGTCCGTCACAGACAATTTGCTCCGAATCTAATGGACTGATTAAGTTGAAATTTGGTACACATTATGTATTTCTGTGACCCAAACACGGAAGTGTAACGTAAATAAATTAATTTTGAATATGGGGGTCACTTTAGGGGGCAAACAAGAAAATTAAAAAAAAAAGTTTTGCAAATTATACCGTGTGACATATTAAATGAAAGGGCTTACTGCAAGGATCTCAAATATTTTTTTTTATAATTTTTAAATAAATACATTTAAAGATATTTAAGAATGCGGCGACGCATGAATTGTCCATACAAACGTAGTGCATAAATCCAAATTCATAATTTTTTGTATTACGGAACACATCTAAATTTATCATAAATTTTCGAAAGCTAGTAGAAAGCTTGTACTATCGCGTCAAGCAATAATTGTCAATGTGTGCGTGGTAGTATTGCTCACTGTAGGTGTATATCGCTTTGACAGGCACTCACATTAGCGCAACGTGCTTGGAATTGAATTTTGCAAACATCTCGATTTGTAGTTGCGAGCCGTGTCGCCGGCCTCTTAAGTTAATTTATGAAAATTGACCCTTATCTCCGAAACTACTGAGCCTAAAATTTTGAAAAATATACAAAGAATGGTTCTTTACTCATAGATTATAGGAAAACCTATAAGAAGTCTGTAGTCTTAAAATAACAAGGTAAATCTCTCAATATTGTGCGTACATACTTACATTTGCAGTTGGAATGTATGGGAAAAAATGTTTTTCAATTAGAATATTAAGTTTGTATTTGGAATAAATTCATCCCAACTACGGAACCCTTCATTGTCAGTGGTCCGACACGCATTTGGCCGGTTTTTTCACGAATTGGATATGATTCGAGTGTCATAGTGAATGTTGTTTAGTATAGCGGGTAGAATCACCCCCTTGATGGATGTAGGTGAGTAAATCGCTACCCTGTACAATAATAATAACGATTAGGCTAGTTACATTTTTAGGGAAAAGTTTAATTTTAGCACGGTAAGGTTTGCTATATTTACAGTACAATGCCACGATCTGCGTATTTCGGATCTCAAACTGGATAGTTTAAAGGAGACGTTTCATTTTTGTATGGGACTCCGGCCATAACATGTACACTTTAGAAAACCTGGGCAACGAACCCCTGAATACAATAAAGACTGTTTTTTTCCATAATATCTATTACTTTTTGGGCACAAAATAAAAACCGAAAATGTTTGACGTTTGTCACGAGAAATAAACCCATCGACAGCTAGCCATTTTCGTCCAGAAGTACCTACAAATCTACAATCCACAAAAGCAGTTTTTTTTTTAAATGATGAATCACACTTTCTAATTAATCAAAAAAGTTGTATCCGTTAGCTATCTTATTATAGTACAGAAATACATGCCTTTCATATTTGTTTAAATGGCGTCTACGTGATATTATTATTTTAAAATATAACATGATTTCTGGACGAAAGCAGTATGCAAGTAAAACGACGCCATGATGAATAGAATATGGCAATAATTTGTTAAGCTATTATTTTTTGTGCCGAAGTAATCAGGGGAATAAACAGGAAAGAATATTTTTTCTCAATTCGTGGAATTTTTTCCTTTTTTTACATTAACGTACACTTTGTGGCCGAAAATGAAACATCTCCTTTTACTTTGTAGGTAAATAGGGATCTATTTACCTACAAAGTAAAATTTAAGTTATACTTACCGTGCATATTATACCGAAACGATAGCGCACCGACCAATGAGGAAACGGTCTTAGGGTTAAGAATCTTATTTTAGAAAGATACATATCTTAAGACGCAGATATATGACAGCGACCTTGAATGGTTAGCTTGCGTGTTCTGTATCTAGCTCACGAAACGCGTCGTACGTCCAGCCAGTAATAGGACTCGTCCATCAAGGAGCGCTGTCCCAAATTAGACGCATTATTAATTTATTACACGTAAAACAAAAGGTATTTTAATAAAACACGTATACTAAAAGATCCATAATTTAATTATCTTTAAAATGGTGAAGTTTTTAGAAAAATACGCTTGATGAATTTTGCGTCATTCTCAGTTTTTTATCCGCGTTAGACATAAATTTACAAATTAATTTCACTATGTAATATAAACATAATCAAAAATATGCCTATATTAAAATATTAAAAAAATGATCTAATTTAACATATATTTTTTCCAAATCACTAACACTACTTGTTTAGACGTCATCTTCAGTATAAAATCATTAAAAGTCAGCTATCGTCCCCTTAATTATTATTTTTCTGCCCGCGACTTCGTCCGCGAGCCTATAACATTCCTGAAGAATTGGGTTTTTCAATGCAAAAAGAATTTTTCAAATCAGATTGGTAGTTCCAGAGATTACCTCCTACATACAAACTTATAAACATACAAATTTTACCTGTATATAATATTATAAGTAGGTAATAAGTAATAAGATAGATTTAGAACCTAGTAGTGTAAATAGTTAGTTGTGTTATATACCTATTGTATATAAGTATTTTAATGTAGGTATATGAAATAAGTAGAATGAGAGCAGTGGTGGCCCAATGGCTGCTTGTGGTGACTGGTCGTCTTGCTGATCATGGTTTTGTTATTGTAACTAGTAACTAACTGTTTATTTATTTTACCTCGATGGTCCTAGTTTATCATTTATAATAACTTCCAATTATAGCTTTAAATAGCTTTATGTAAGCGGGCACGCCCTTTATGCCTGGAGGCTTTTATTTAGATACGAGTATTTAGTTCTGTTTACATTTAGTTTTTATTTTTTATTTCTGCTTGAGTATAGTTCTCGATGTTTTTGGTTGGTATATTGGCGTGTGCTAGCTGACATATAATTTATCATTTAAATTATGTTTTGTGTTGCATAATGAACTTACATTATGCATTTTGCATACTATTGTATAGAATCATTTTTTCTAACTTGAACAGACAGCTGTGCTGCTGGGGAGTTTGTTGCGCCACTTCTTCTTCCCAGCTAAAGGCACTAGGAAGTGGTGAAGGGTGGGCGTTTTGGGGGACTGTCTTATGTAATTTTGACGTTCGTAAAGTGCTGATTCTCAGCCTAGTTTGAATAAATGACTTTTGAATTTTGTAACAGCCGCGACTTACGAGTCGTAGGTTGGAACCCAGGCAGGCGCTTTACTTTGTGTAAATTATTTCATCACCACTGCTCTCAAAACGGTGAAGGAAAACATCGTGAGGAAACCGGCATGTCCTAAAACCGAAAATTCGAAGACATGTGACATCCACCGCCACCAACCCGCACTGGGCCCGCGTGGCCTGTGTCCCCCTGCAGTGGGAACATTTATAGGCTGATGATGATGATGATATGAAATAAATAGTATACTTAAAAAAAAAGTTAGTCAGTATATAACTTTTGTTACAAATATTTTTTTATCAAACACATTGCACGAAGGACCCACCACTGACAAGATAGATAGATAAATTATTTATTTAGTGCAACACAAAAGAAATAGCAGAAATTCAAAATTCTAAAGTCATTTATTCAAACTAGGCTGAGAATCAGCACTTTTCGAACGTCAAAATTACATAAGACAGTCCCCCAAAAACGCCCACCCTTCACCACTTCCTAGTGCCTTTAGCTGGGAAGAAGAAGTGGCGCAACAAACCGTCCAGCAGCACAGCTGTCTGTTCAACAACAGAACACATAAAAGCATAATTAAATAAAAGATAAACACTGATGCGCGTTTGTACTACAAATATCGGTAAATGCGTTTAATTTTAAATGTAATTAAATTAAAACATCGGTCTTTAGCCAATCGTTTGAAGATGGCAGAGACAAAATGATGTTTTAAATATGTTTAACATTAAACGTATTTAGTTATTTGTGGGCCCTAAGTACTAAATATAAATTTTAAAATACGTACATGCACAATTTAGCGAGGTGGCGTCAAATTAAACACTGAACGTACACAAAGGATCCCCAGTATCACTAGTCAACCGCATTAATTTAAAACCAGTTCAACAACATTAAGATTATTTTGTATATTTAGGTAGTTATTATAATATCGTCCACAGACTTGCGGTCACGGGCGGCCAATCGCAACCGAGACTAGTCAATGGGCCATACAATCGTTCCTTTTTAGGGTTCCGTAGTAAACAAGGAACCCTTATAGTTTCATCATGTCATGTCATGTCCGTCTGTCTGTCTGTCCGCGGTCTAGCTCCGAGACCCTTAGTACTAGAAAGCTGTAATTTGACATAGATATACATATTAATTACGCCGACAAAGTGGTAAAACAAAATTATGAAAAACTTTTTTTTAGGGTACCTCTCCTACACGTAAAGTGGTGGTTTTTTTTTTAACCCATGGTGTGGGTTATCATTGGAAAGGTCCTTCAAAAACATTGTGACTTGTGATCCTTGAATCCAAAAATGGTGTTCACGTTTGTGAACAACATTTTTGGATTCAAGGATCCGTTTGCGAAATATTAAGCTTTAAAGAGCTAATTTTTGTTAGAGTCAAGTGTCCCCCCCCCTGACAGCTAAATGGTTGGTTTTGGATGTGTGAAAAAAATCACAGCTAAGTAGGCTCTATAAGTTATCGAGTAATAATCGACCAATTTAACTTTGCAGTTGCAAAAACATGTTTTCCCATACATTCCGTATGGGAGAACATATTTTTCAACTACAAAGTTAAGTTTGTTTTTGGGATAAATTCGTCCCAACTACGGAACCCTTCATTGTGCGTGGTCCGACACGCACTTGGCTGGTTTTTTTACATTGAGGATAACATAATATACCAATAATACAAAGGATAGGTACAAAGTTCGCATCTCTGACCGAATCTGTTAATGTAGTATAGATAAGTATAAGACTGTGGTGGTAGACCTACATATTATTATAAATAAATAAATAAATAAATTTTAAATAAATTTCCTTTTATTCAAAAAGCCAAATACAATTTCTCCATCTCAAAACAAAACATACAAACGCTCTATATTAATACATCGCTAAGCATTATGTGAGACAGAGTGAACGTCTGTGTCTGTGCTAGTATAAACTGTGTTACAGACACAGGCGCCTTCCTCTTACAATTCATTAACAATTTGCTGAACTATTGTAAGCATAAACTTAGTTTATCTTAAGTACTAATCACTGATCATTTATATTTTAATTATTTATTTTATTTGAGCAAGGAATGGTTGTGTGTGGTGTGGGTGTATGTGTTGATGTATGTGGTGTGGGTGTATGTGTATGTGTGTGGTGTGGGTGTATGTGTATGTGTGTGCAGTGTGGGTGTATGTGCGTGCGGTGTGGGTGTGTGTGGTGTGGGTGTATGTGTGTGCGGTGTGGGTGTGTGTATGGATTTGTGCGTGGGTTTAGTTGTGTGTGTCGTAAGTATGCGTCACAGTATAAAAACGGATAATAAAGGAGCAATTTAGATATGTTCTTAAGCGGGTTAGTAAGATTTTTTTGCAAAGAGTTGTTCAGTCTCATCGTACGTTAACTTTTGAAGAAAACCACCAACAACAGTTTTACATTTAAATTTAGGTAGAGGGTATACGTTGCAGGTTTCGTTTATAGTATTATAAAGTTGGCTGCTAAGATACGGATAGCTTCGCTTCGCCAGCGCAGTTTTGGTGGTGACAGGTGGGCATACGGGATCTTTACGACGCTTATTTTGCTCTAGCAGCCTTGGGTCATAGGTCAATGATAAGTGTACACGTAAGGTGATAATAAGCGCACAAAGCTGCCGGACAGTGAGTACAGATATGTCTTTATAAAGCTGGGTAGTCGGGTACCGGTAAGGTTTGTGAAGCATGACTTTCAAGACTGCTCTTTGTGCCCTCTCAAGACGAAGTAAATACGTTTTAAATGAACCACCCCAGACAGATATGCAGTAGGTAAGAAGTGACTGAACTAGGGCAAAATAGACAGTCTTTAACAATCGGTCGGCAACTACTCTTCTTAGTTTTTTCATAGGAAACATTAGTTTACGAACACGCGAGACTGTCACACTGATATGCTTTTGCCAACTTAATGTGTTATCAATGTGCACGCCCAAGTATTTAACACAAGAGCTTCTATGTATAGTAGGGCAGCTACAAGGGGTCAGTGTAGGTTGACAACTATGGGCTTTAACGTCTGGCATACTAGGCTGTGTAGCAGTGTTCGCTGAGAAAGGAACATAGTTAGTTTTAGAGACATTTAGCGTCAGCAGGTTCAATGAAAGCCAATCCATGACTATGCCAAGAGCATTTTCAGCTGCGCGGTGAGCAGATTCCCATGTCTCTCCACTTATGATAAGCGCAGTGTCGTCTGCATATACAAGTATCTTGCAGTGTGGGATTGACAGCTGACACAATCTGTTTACAAATAGAAGAAAAAGAGTGGGCCCTAGCACGCTGCCTTGTGGCACGCCAACGGTTAGATTCACATCGCCACTGACGTAGTTGCCTACCTTAACTCGTTGGTTACGGTTTGTAAGATAGTCACGGAAGAGATTTAGAGCGATATCTCTGATTCCTATGCTTTCTAAACCACGGAGAAGGATGGGAGTAGAGACCGTGTCGAAAGCTTTGGCTAAATCAAGAAATATACCTAGAGTTTTAGTCTTAGAATCAAGATTTTTAACAATTTGGCTTGTAAGTTCAAGAACAGCATCCTCTGTTGATACGCCTCTCCTAAAACCGTATTGGTTTGGCGCAATTATGTTGTAGCATTCAAGATAGCTAAGCAATTTTTTGTTCAGAACCTTCTCCATAATTTTGGACAGTGTGGTGAGTACAGATATAGGTCTATAGTTCTCGACACGGTCACCATCCCCACCCTTAAACACTGAAATGTACTCCCGAAAGAGAGACAGATGACCTTAATTTTGCTAGTTACAGTATAAGCCCTTGTGCCAAAAGAGGGCAAGCCTCAATAGGCCCAGAACTCTTGCTTTGAAGCATTAATTAAATTAAATTGATTTATTGACTTAGACAACAATGATCCATATGTTAGTTGGTTAGATGCAAAAAGAAAACTTAATAGCTATGTTAGTGTGTTACAATTATAACTACATATACTATCATAATTTCAGCCGAAAGACGTCCACTGCTGGACATAGGCCTCCCCCAAGCACCGCCACCTCGCAGAACGGATGGCCGATGGGGTCGAAAGGTTTTGGAGTGGCGACCGCGTACCGGAAGACGTAGCGTTGGAAGGCCTCCAACAAGATGGACCGATGACCTTGTGAAGGTCGCAGGAACCAGCTGGATGCGGAAAGCACAGAAACTATATTAACTCACAGAAAAAATATATTTACATACATTCACCGGATGTAATGAATCGCTCTTGCCTAACCAACACCTGTTTTTAATTATCGGTGAATCAAATTTTTCCACTAACATCTTCATCTTCATTAATGCATTCAAAGCTATAGTAAACAGGCATCTTCTGGGGTCGCTCGTTCCATCGCAGACCTCATCCAACGCTTTCCATCAGGTGAGATTAAGGTCAAGAGAAGGCTTATTCCGCTTAGTATAAAATAAAAACTGGCACTCCGGGAGTGCCGACTCAAACTCAAACTCAAAGCATTTATTTCAAATAAACCAATTACAGGTACTTTTGAATTGTCAAGGGGTCGGTCAGTCAGGAAAATGAAGCTAGTTGCCCATTCCAAAGCGTAGTAGGTACCTATGGAGAAGAACGGGCAAGAAACTCCACGGACACTCTTTTAAATCAAAATATTGTTACAAAATATTGGTTACATCATTCGTGTTGAATTTATACATGTGAGAACAATGTAGAAAGACGTGCACGTTAAAAGCGTCCGTAATAAAAATATAATGACAATTCAAAAATTTAAATAAATTAAAATAAAATAAACCGTGGCAGCTAAGAGATGACCAGTCCCTACTGACGGCGCCCGTTCACGAACATGACGCACGCCGACAGAAGTGAAAACTTGAAAAAAAAATTGGCACCGCGGTAATCAACGCGTTGATGTCTTTTACTCCACGCATCGCGGTAATCAACGAGTTGAGTTCTTTTACTCCACGGTGTCGGTAAATTGCGTTAGTGTCGCGGAATCAATGGTTTAGTCCCATCTCAAAAATGCCCAACGCGCCTAAAGAAGTTTTCACTTCAAAAACTCTATGCTGAGCAGTTTCGCTTGCGAACAAATAGACGAGCGAGGCAGTTACATAATATCTCCCTATGATTTTGCATAATGATCAGCCTATAATGTTCCCACTGCTGGGACAAAGGCCTCCTCTGTGTGAGAGGCAATGGGCCGTAATCCACCACGCCGGCTCAGTGCAGGTTGGTGAATGCCATGCTAGTTTACTTGAATTACTGAATGAACCTAGAGATGTAAAACGGTAAAATTACCCTGGTACAATACGGCAAAAAAATATTTTACGTAATTTACGGTATTTTACGGTATAATACGTTTTTCACCGAAAATTACCATATTTTGGAAATTTTCGGTGAAAAACGTATTAAACGTACTCATACAGTCATACCCTCTAAACCACTACAAATACGGAAGTGAGTATGTTTGTGTGTATCATGTGTATGTCACTACTTCACTATTAACGGATAAATAAATGAATTTGAATGAAATTTGCCAGAGATATAAGCAGTATTGGAAATTAAAAAAAAAACAGAAAACTGGGCTAGTGCGACTCATGCGTACAAAAAATCCCTTAAACTTAATTCTCAAGTCAAGAATTCAAGATATGAATCACACCATGTCATGGAAAATAATAATATCAACTGCAGAGGCAGAGCAGAGGACAGCAATTTAAATTGTAAACTTCTTAAGTAGCCGGTAATTTTACCGTATTTTATATAAATGACCGTAAAATGCCCGTATTTTACCAGCGTTTTCCGTAAAATTACGTAATTTTGCAACCCTACTCTGACCCAAGATTCATGCAAAATTATAGTCTTCTTCAGCATTTAATACCCGGATATGAAGAAAAAGTTATGTTAATTACCTAATTGCATAATTATCTAATCCCAACATGAAACAAATGCGCCATAAATGTTTTATATGATGATAATCGTGTGATAAGTGATAGTGTACGTGCTAACGAATATAACTCCGCTAATATATAATAAACAATGACTAGTACAGTACTTTGACTGATCGAAGGGACTCGTGGCTAATTCAAAAATTGAAATCACAATATACGTAAACTCCCGCCTTCTTCCTCGTCACCCGACACCTAGCACCGACACTTAGCACCTGACACCTAGCGCCCGACACCTAGTATCCGACACCTAGCGCGCGACATCTAGCGCCCGACACCTAGCACCCGACACCTAGCACCCGACACCTAGCACCCGACACCTAGCACCCGACACCTAGCACCCGACACCTAGCACCCGACACCTAGCACCCGGCACCTAGCACCCGACACCAAGCACCCGACACCTAGCACCTGACACCTAGCGCCCGACACCTAACACCCGACACCTAGCTCCTAGTACAACAAGCTACCCACTCTGCACAGTTCGAGCTACGCTACTAACCAAGCGTGGCACCAGTCGAAGCTCCTAGCTACATGGTTTCGGCCTGACAAATAGGTATTGTTACTATTAGTTTTGCGTCAATCGTATTATTACTGTTGATTAATCTTAGATCAATATCTAAATAACCCGAGGCTAATTTTCGAAAAAGATAAAGATAATCTTTTATCAGGCACATGGTATTCCTATTCGCTGTTATTTCTGACAAAAAAAAAAGTTGGATCACTACAAAGATGTAAGGAGGATGAACCACAGCTTTAACTATTTTCCAGTGCGGGATGATGGATGTCACATATCTTCGAATTTTTTGGTTCTTAGACATGATGTTTTCCTTTACCGTTTCGAGAGCAGTGGTGATGAAAACATTTACACAAAGTAAAGCGCCTGTTTGGTTTCGCACGACCTACAACGTCGTCGCATTACATTGCGGCTATCCATTTAAAAAACGGAGCCATTTTGTATTACAGCCTTAGTGTCATCGAAACATCTAAACCGGTCACAGTAACTAGATTCTGACACCCCAACCAAATGGGCTAGGTTAGAACGGTGGCCAGCTCCGTTTGAGCCGAGAGCGATACAATACGGCCAACGTTCGATTCAGCCGTATTAAAGGTTCATTCCGGTTGAAGGTTGATTCGCCGTAATATAAAACGGCTAGCCGCTTTATAATGCGGCTAATTCTACAATTTGGTTGCGACAAAATATAAAAACGCGAAATACGCTCACTGACTGACTGACAGACTAATCACGAAATCTTAATAAGAACAGAGTTTAGAGGTATAAGAAACAGCGTGTAAAGTTCACTCATCCTCTATAGAAAAGGGAGGATCCTCTCTCCTTACAGGACGGGTATCGAGTCTGGCGGGCCCAACGATTGATGTCGGATAGTCTTATACAGTGTGAGTCTTCATAATGTGCACATATCGAAATGAGGGAATCTATGCTTAATTTTATCGACTAAAAAAATGGTCAAATTTTTTTTTTATTCTCTTGGGCATCTTATTTATAAATTATACAATTATTATAAAAATTGATGAAAAAAATCCAGATTTTTACTAAAAAAACATGTTTATTTTAAATTGAGGGTAGTTTTTTCTCAATTTTAATTTTATGTGGACGCCTACTTACTTCCAATCATTATGGAGTTTGTTTCATCACGATAGCTGCTTCAGTTTAAAAGTTACACAGTTTTGTTACAATTTTTTTTAATTCCATAAAAAGCATTAAAAAAATATTTATATTTTTTTTATTTTTTTTCTGTCGTTAAAATTAAGCATAGATTCCCTCATTTCGATATGTGCACATTATAAAGACTCACACTGTATATGTCGTTCACGCGGTAAACTCTAATTGCGCGATGCAGGATTTATGTGACGTTAAGATTTTGTGTGACGTCAGGTCATTGATGAAGTAGTTCGTATGTGGTGATGAAGATACACAAGAGACCACAAGAGCTTACGAACTAATGGCAGGTTCCATCCGCTATTTTCTGTTTTCGGTTTCTCTCTCTCAGTCTTATCTCTATACTGCTTTTTTATAACTATGAATTATTACATAACTAGCAAACCCAACAGATGTTGTTCTGTCCACAATAATTCATACAAAATTCCCATAGGAAATGCACCAATTTTATCGGCAATTTTTAAATATTTTTTTTTTTCCGTGAAAATCTGATTCGGACTATTACAAAGATTTTAAAACAAAAATCTGCCAAATCGGTCTAGCCGTTCTAAAGTGATCCGCTTATCTACGACCAGCATTCAAAGTCAAAGTCAAATAATTTATTTCAAATAGGCACATAAAAGGCACTTTTAAACGTCAAAATTTACAAAAAATAGAATTGATTCTAGTCGCCCCTTCCAAAAGGTAGTCATTTCATTTTTAATAGACTTCCAAAAAGAGGAGGTTCTCAATTCGACTGTTTATATACAGTGTGAGTCTTCATAATGTGCACATATCGAAATGAGGGAGTCTATGCTTAATTTTATCGACGGAAAAAATGGTAATTTTTTTTTTTAGTTTTTTTTTTAAAAAAAAATTGTACAAAAAAATTTTTTTTTAAAAATTTTTTTTTTACTCTCTTTTTATTATTATCTTATTTATAAATTTTACAATTAAAAATTGAAGAAAAAAATACAGATTTTTACTAAAAAAACATGTTTATTTTCAATTGAGGGTAGTTTTTTTCTCAATTTTAATTTTATGTGGACGGCTACTTACTTTCAATCATTATGGAGTTTGTTTCATCGCGATAGCTGATTCAGTTTAAAAGTTACACAGTTTTGTTACATTTTTTTTTTTATTTCATAATAAGTATAAAAAACAATATTTAGATTTTTTAAATATTTTTTCTGTCGTTAAAATTAAGCATAGATTTCCTCATTTCGATATGTGCACATTATGAAGACTCACACTGTATATTTTTTATATGTTTGTTACGCGATTACTCCGCCAATTATGAATTGATTTTGATGATTCTATTTTTGTTTGGTATGTCATACTTCAGAGGTGGTCCCATATAAATTCGGTAGGCTGGTTGTTTTTTTTTCGCTAAAAGTTTTTTTATTGTATAGATTACTCCGCGAAATTATTTATAATTAATTTTCTTTATGGCATCTCTTTAGATCATAAGCTATCCGAATATCAAAAAATATTTAGCCTGGATCAAAATTGATTAGCTGTTACAATGTATAACATATATGTCCATCACGTTTCCTTAAATTTTCCACTTTTATTGCAATTAAACATAACATAATATCACGCCAGTATTCCCCAAAGGGTTAGGCAGAGGTGCACCTATAGAGTACACCCACCTTTCGCCAGATAAGTTGAAGTCACATGTAATAGGGGGCGAGCCTATTGCCATCAACCGGGCACAAATCCAGACTCCGTGCGCTCGCTGTCCGATAAGGACCAGGCCCGGGTCGACGGCGTGTTGTGTTCCACGCGCGCCTCAAAGAGATGTCAGCAGAATTGACGGGGTCCGCTAGGGCCGATGCCTGCCGGGGTTGCGAATAAAACCGATAGGGAAATCGTGGCCCCCGGCAACAGGGCAACCGAAGGAACACGGGTGGGTTTTAGTCAGTAAGAGTCTGACATGCCCTCCCGCTCCGCCCAGAGCGGTAGAAGTTATTTGATAATTTCACACCAAAAAAAAGACTCCGTGCTGCTACTGAGATATTCCAGATGGGAAAACCCAATAAAACCCTAATAATACCCCAATGATACCTGCCAGCTATCGTATAAATTAAATAATCACTTGTTATAATGACTGGTCGTTTATATTCAAAATATTTGCATATCAGCTGATTATGTGGACTTTAGTACTACTACGCAGTTTTAGTGATAATCTTTTTATAATTCAAAGAATCATAACATTTGAGGTCTTCTGTACTTAAAAAGGCACAAGGCAGCTTAAGCATTATCTGTAAAGGCACATGATACTGGGCCGGGTGGAAGGAAAACGCCCTTAAGGCAGAGCACCGGCAAGTTGGTCAGACGTGATGAAGAAGGCTACTGGAGGCAGCATGTACCGAACAGTCCACACTGCAGAAGGCCGCATAACTTGGAGACGCGTCATAAGTGGCCGCGATCATCAGAATTCAGGTAACGATGAAGAAGAACGAGTACGTACTAATTATAGTAGTAATGTACGTGTGCTGAGCATGAGGTCCTGGGTTCGATTCCCGGGTCGGGCAAAGTGTTATTGGGTTTTTCTATCTGAAATTTCTCAGTGGCAGCTCGGAGTCTGGATTTGTGCCCGGTTGATGGCAATAGGCTTGCCCCGTATTACATGGGACTTAAACATAACTGGCGAAATATGGGTGTACATGCTACAGGGACACCTCTGCGCAACCCTTCGGGGAAACAAGGCGTGATGTTATGTGTTTGTATGTACCAGAATTTATTAATCAAATATGACATTAATTAGTATGAAGGTTGCTAAGCTTTATCAGAGAGTACAATCGTACTTGAATTGTACCAACTGTTTAATCCCAGAATTATTGTTATCAAGATAATAATATGCCTAGATATAGAAAGGTGACTATCAAATTGAAAGGACGATGTACGCATAAAATAAATTAATCTATTAAGTAGATATGTGCGTGTGAGAATTTTGTAGTAGATAAGCTTCGGATTGCATAAGAATAATTATGAATGATAAACGCTTAACAGCATGAATTTAATGACTTAGCGTTGAAAGGCTTCTCACAAGGTGGACCGATGACCTTGTAAAGGCTGCAGGAATCTGCTGGATGCGGGAAGCGGCGAAGTGGCGGTGCTTGGGGGAGGCCTATGTCCAGCAGTGGACGTCTTTCGGTTGAAATGATGATGAAATGCTAAACAAATGTCATCTCTCAAGCCATCATTCCTTACTGGGATAACTTAGATACTGTGACAATTTAAGAGTCTCAAAACTGTCTTATGCTCGGTTCTATAATCTAAAATGTTCTACAATCATTTGGAAATACCCAACTTCTTGCTCCTTTTGCGACACGGTTTATACAGGTATTTTGTGTCGTTATCGTTGCGTTTCTCAACTTGAGAACAACTTTATATGTTACTAGATTCTGCCTTTTTTAGTTGCATGGGAAATTATTAAATGACTTCTCCAGCTCTGGGTAGAGCGTGTTAGACTCTTACTGACTAAAACCTGCCTGCCTGCCTGTATGTTGCCAGGGGCCACGGTAACCCTTTGGGACAAACCCGCAACTCCGTCAGGCATCGGCCCTAGCGGACCCCTTCAGTTATGCTGACATCTCTTCATTATGCCTGGTCCTTATCGGACGGTGAGCTACCCATTGCTCATCGTCCGCAGGCCCGCGCCTAAGGTGGCCGGGAATCGGCCTGCGATTCCCGATGCCTAGGGCGTCTCCTGCTGCGGTTAGGGACGTGAGAGCGCGAAATTTGCCTCTCCCTCACGCGTTCCGCCTCCTCCTTCGCGAGCATTACTGCTTCACAGAAATATGTGACGGCCTCGTATGCCCTCTCGCTTCGTACCATGGCCTGGACCAGGGCAGGACGCGAGAGATCACCGGCTCCACGAGGACACGGTGATGCTCCAACCAAACTAGATTTTGCATCGCATCGCCCACCCGCGCTATTACTTAGTTTTCGTTTAGCGTTTTTTCTAACTTTTTTTCTTTTTACTAGGCTCTTAAGGGTCGTAACGTAATGTTAAATAGCTTATAAACTCCCTCAAAAATTGGGGCTATCAAATGCGACAAGATTTTTCAAATCCGATTTGTAGTACCAGAGATTAGAGCGTTTCAACGAAAGCAACTCTTCAGCTTAATTATTAGGATAGATATTATAGCAAAAGGGCCCATGATGGCCCACATGGTATAGTAAGAGTACCTATACCAGAACATTAAGTCTGGCCACGCTAAGTCTGCATAAGTAAAATAAAATTTAAGTAAAAACCTTTTTAAAACAAGCTTTTAATTAAATAAAATGTACAAAATAAAACTTACGTAAACATAGAACTTTAATGAACTTAACTGACTGATGTATACCATAATTATATTTAAAAAAAAGTCCATTGCAGACTTAGTGTGGCCAGACTCTAGCAGATGCGTTGGCATTTCAGAAAAAAAAAGCTATAATGACACATTATAGCTTTTATATTGCTAAAATGACACATTATAGCTTTTATATTGCTATAATGACACATTGTAGCTTTTATATTGCTAAAATGACACATTATAGCTTTTATATTGCTAAAATGACACATTATAGCTTTTATATTGCTATAATGACACATTGTAGCTTTTATATTGCTAAAATGACACATTATAGCTTTTATATTGCTAAAATGACACATTATAGTTTTTATATTGCTATAATGACACATTATAGCTTTTATATTGCTATAATGACACATTATAGCTTTTATATTGCTATAATGACACATTATAGTTTTTATATTGCTATAATGACACATTATAGCTTTTGTAATTACATTGGAATCCATTCTTCTAAAACAAAACATCGCTGTTTGGTGGCAGAAACAGGTATGGTGGGGGTAATTCTCCGGACGGACGAGTTCTACACAAAAAGTTCTACTGTAGTAGTAGCTGCAAATTAAAATAATAAATAATTTTTTCCTTCTTATTTTACAAAGATTATACAAAGTAGCAGTGTGTAGTCACCAGGCGAGCTGGCGAGCTGGTCGAGGAACAACTATCAGCTCTCGGCAGCCCGTATAATGAATACTTTAAATCTTTGTGCTAACTTCGGGGACCTTTTTCGTATTAGTCATGAGCTGACAGCGATTTTGAGAAAAAAATATTTTGATAAAGAAAATGGACACTTTTGGATTGTACTTAGACAGCATTAATATGAACTTACGTAAGTATATAATTTTATGTAACTAAAATAAAAAAAAAATGTTTATTTCAATTACAAAAGGCATTTAGACACAATAATATTGGAGATCACTTATTAAGCAAGGAATTGCTTGTATAGTCCGCGCTTCCACTTATCATTATCTTATGCAATTGAATGTAGACAATGTAAACATGCAGAAAAATTAAATAAATATGACTTAAAATTATACAAAAATGAAAGAGGAATGATTTGCAAATGAATGAGCGTTATGCATAGAAAAAGGGCTAAGTCGCGCGTTTACGTGTGATTATGTGTGAGTATGAGTGAGAGTGTGAAGAGTGAGGGTGTGTAGTGTGTGAGTTATAATTATCATATTTAGTTATATGTGCTATCCTTTAATATCCTGCCCAATATATGTAATTACTAAAAGACTTTTTTTTTAACTTGACATTCAATTTATTTTAGAATATAATGTTTACTCGGGGTATACGGGCGTGATGTTATGTTATGTTATAAAACCTTGTAATACGCACAATTACTTGTTCCAGAATTCCAGTGGACCACATTGTCAGTAACCAAATTCTAAAACATTGCACTCTAGAAACTTCCAATTACCGAGAAACAGGAACCACGACAAACTACTAAATATTAGATTTCGTAACTAAACCACAGCAAATACCTTACTGAATGAATGTGTAACATAGTATAATTTGATATCGTAATGTTTTCTACAGAATGCAATGCAACGACTGTACACATATTAGTATCAGACTGTTTATTGTGTCAGTACTGTCCATAACAGTTTGTCAGTGTACATATTGATGTAAAAAAGATTACAGAAATGACCTTCAAATGATGGACACCTCTAAAAAGTTTTTGTGCTTCTAATGATGCACACTTTTATAAACAATTGAGCCTCTTTTTTAATTTTCTGGCCTTTTCTCTCATTTGGTAGCAGTAACTGAGTGCCCCGATCAAATGGATTAGGTTAAGTTGGAACTGTGACCAACCACGCGCGAGCCGAATTAGTCGCAGTAACTATGCTAGGGCACCCCGACTAAATAGGTTAGGGTAGAACTGTTTTCACAAAAAGAGGCGTAATCATTATATTAGAGTTTCAATTAATATTTTTAGGAAAGTAAAATGGAAATTATTTGAGGTTCGTACAACGCCCTCAGAGTTCAGTATAATAATACTTTCAGGATATTGTTGGGGCTCTCACGTTACTGTAGCGCGTCAGGAATGTTCGCGGAAGCACGTACTGACGGTTTCAGTACCATTTTACGTAAGAAGACTGCTTTTATGATGCGCAGAGTGCGTGGGAGCGGCAACAACGTTCTGAAGTGATAAGCCGTGCTTACCATTAAGGCGCATTGGGTACGTGTACATGTATATATACCCGGTGCGTCTGGTGAGTGCAGCAGATATATGAATTAAATGTTGTTTTTCTTTTGTTACTAACATAGCTTATAAGTAGTGTGTATTAATTACTAACATCATATGGATCAAGGTCTGAATTAAAGTATTTTTTTTTTAATTCATGCTTATGTTTGATTAAGTATAGAAAATCAATTTATCCCGTCGTTTACAAATATTGTAAAAGACTTGTCAGAAAATCGTCGTGTATAAGTCAGATATGGATTGTCGAATTCGTTGTTTTACATCCGCTTACAAAACAGCTCTTTATGAAAAACAGCTGAACGGCGTTTAGCGATTTTCCATAATTGTTGAACGATAACACAAAGAATTACATAAACATTTTATAAATTGCATATGGCCGTGTTCTAACGAAAGCGATCGTCACCCGAACTCGCGAATTTCGCGTTCATTTTGTTCGGCGAACCCGAACGCGTCGTCGCGCCGTCAGTGCCTTCCGGTTTTCCGAACAAATGAGTGACATATGAACCCGACAAGCGCGATGGGACATCATCATCATCAACCTACAGCAGTCCACTGCTGGATATAGGCCTCTCCACTTGCACGCCATTCAGCTCGATTCTCGGCAACTCTCATCTAGCTGCTACCAGCCACCCTGCGAAGATCGTCGCTCCACCTAGCCTGAGGGCGTCCTACCTTACGTTTGCCGATTTGGGGTCTCCATTCAAGACGACATTTCCTAATTCAAATAATACTCGCGTACCAGGAATAAACCGTTGCGGCTTTCTCAAATATAAATCGCTAACCGCTTATGACTTACATGACGCCGTTTTAAAACAGGATTTAACAAAGTCAGACTTCTTTGTTGCATTTCGGGGAAGTCGGAGTAAAATGCGTTTATTAAATTTGTTTTCACAATCGTTTAGGGGTAACGTTCCGAATTTAGTTCTGTGCTTGTCTTGAATTTTAATACTTTTATTGTATTCGCCAGGTGCTTCTTTTAATATGAGAAGAATATTAAAAAACTTTTAAGAGAACTATGGGCGCCGCCATATTGGCCTTGGCTGCTCTGACGAGCGCCTTTCACTTTATCCCTACTCCGCGGCCGACCGTCACGCGACATGCAACACACAGACGAAAAAGTTTGAGACGATGTAATAAAAGTTTCACTTTAAAGTGTTTTTTTCTGCTCCCTTACTTTATTTTGTCTCAGCAAGCCACATTGTAGGCCGTACGGTGTCGGTGGGCCAGTCAGTGAGGTTGGAAACCGGGCTGACTGAACAGGGTGAGCAGGGTGATAAAGAGACGTATAGTAGTGGTCAGTCATGTCTGTGTAACAATTTTGTTCTAAAGCTCTGGTCTTACTGAGGCGAATGCCGCGCTGGTCGCGGGACTCGACTGCGTGAGTCCGTTGTTATAATGATTAGCAAGCCACGCGAGTGCGATTGTTAGTGCCAGTTAGAACTCCTTCATAGGTAAAAGTTAGGTCCCACAATAGGCTTGTGTTCAAATTATTTTTTTATACGTCTTGTAGATTATTAAAAAATATTGAACACGTATTTTTTCTTTTTTGATGTAATCAAAAGATTACGGCGATACATTGAGTTAAAATGTGGCATGATGTCACGCCTTGCTAGATTTAATACTGCGTTGTGACGTAGCGAGCCTCCACTCCCCAACATTAATGCGTGTTTTCTAAGTTATTTTTGTTTAATATGATAAAGGAAAAAATACGTGTCTAATATTTTTTAGATTATATTATATTTTCTAAATAGATTTTTTTACCTTGGCAACTACCCTAATGGCGTGAACAAATTTCTTCAGTTTGGCCGGAGCTTTAAGACCAGGCAATCTAAAGACAATTTCCACGCAAGCTCCGCCCCCATGCACCCCGCCACTCCGATATGTGGTAAACACTTACACATCAGTAATAAAGTTGAATATCGCTCTTTGATCGTGTTCGAGCACGAAACTAAATGGCGTAAGTCTCAATTCTTATTTTGCTTATAACATTATCTTGTGGCTGGATAATAAACTATATTTTCTTATTGTGAATACTTATTTTAGATATAAAAGTCTGTTTTTGATCTTGATCTTTTTAAAAATTAATCGAGCGAAAATGATCAAAAAAATGAGAAAATGAGAAAAAGATCCAATAAAAAATATACTAAAGTTCCATTTTGATTGTATGCGTGACTGTTTCAGAAAATTAATGCAAATTAACAAATAATTTAGGGAGCCTCCTCTCAAGCTTGATCGATGAGTCATATTTAACGTAAGGGTAATTATCGGGTAGGTATCGCCTCTTTAAATGTTTAAGACACAGAGACCTTTAAATAATTTGTTTGACGTCAGTATTTAAAAAAAATTACAGTTCATATTGAATCGACATAATATCAAGGCGTGGAATCATTGATTAATAAATACTGGTACAAACTTAATCTTTGTTTTGAATGAGGCCCGATAATTAGTGTTATCATTATTAATTACCAACGCCCTATTGATAATTAAAAATGGTTTTAGTTACGCGTGGCATGTGCGAAATGATTTCACGGCTGATTCATCGAATCGATTTGATAAAATAAAAAATTAAGATAGCTTTATACTTGGTGAAGGTCATGATAATGTTATTCTTTAATGCTGACACAGATTTGGGATAGCCGCACCGTATTGTAAAAATCCTCCAAGGTACGCTACTTTCGTAAATTTTGTGTGAACCCTCGGACAGTATTTATTTATTTATTTAGGTTAACCAACAATTGCTTACACCTATACATTTCTAACTTAATTACTAGGGTAACATTTACAAGTGCAACAATTAATTATAGGTTAACACCACATGCACAAAAAATAAAAACGGCTTTATACAACATACTTATAAAGTTAATATACATACAAAAAACAAAATTAAAATAACATAAAGAAGATGAGACTCATTCAATCAAAATTACTGATTCATATATAGTACAGTATATAGTATAATCTGTAGTAGTGTTGCCAGACGTCCCGTATTTTAGGCGTATTTATGAATTTCCCGCCGGGACAGGCTCTGTCCCGTATTTAAACCTTATTTGATTTATTATTAAGAAATCTATCGCACTACGGTTGATTGACATTGAGAAGTGGCACAAAATCATGGAAGGGGTTTTCCAAGAATGATATCCTTAACATTTTTCTAATTACATCGTTTATTTTCAGTAGGTATCCCTAGTTCCAACAGTTTTGTGGAAAGGACTTTTTCGCAGATGGTTTTGAAATGGACTGATGTTCGCAACAAACGTAGGGTTCATGTGATTTGATAAAGAGTGAATTAATGACCATTTTCAACTATGACTATAACAACTGCATTGAATTTTACAAATATGTTAAATCAAACAAAGATATATTGAAACTTACACGATCTTATTTAAATTATAAGTAGCAATGGTGGCAATAAATAAATAATAAGAACGTAAAATGTTTTTTATTTGTCCCGGGAAAAATTTGAAATCCCGTTTTTTTAAACAAAATTGAGCATTTGACTCTTAAAAAATAAAAATATATCTGGCAACCCTAGTTTGTAGATATTTTTGCTCTACAAAAGGTGGAGTAGAAACGATTTTGACATTTGTTGCTTAGTAATGGATGACTAATAAAAATCCAAGTTTTCGACCTTTTTCCGATACCTGTATCTTTTTACCTGTAAGACGTACAGAATAAATATGTAGACACAAAATGTATGTAATTTTATCTACTTTATACTTCTGGTAGACATTTTTGGCATAGATTCAACAGTTGACTCTTTATTTAAAAAAAAAAACAGTAGCACTCCGGGAGTGCCGACAGAAGTGAAAAATTGAACAAGATCGCTTTGGTGGAAGAAAAATACTTGTATGTATAGAACATTGGTCCGTAACCTTATCTAAATAAAGAGCACAATCGCGTTTACAAAAACAAAATACTTCCAAAACCTTTAAAGGAAAAATACTTGCATAGAACATTGATCCGTAATATGATATAAATAAAGAGCACAATTGCGTTACCAAAAATGTTTTTTCTATATCAAAAATGTCCAACGCGCCTAAAATAATATTCACTTAAAAAAAAAATTGCATCTTTAATTTAAGATGGCGGCTCGCGTCTGGGCCCCATAGTCGAAAACTTGAATTTTATGAGGCATCCATACCTAAGCAACATATATCAAAACCCTTTCTACTCCACCTTTTTTAGAGCAAAGGCTTTTGGCATATGATAGCTCACAGACTGAACTGACAGGCCGCACCGCAGTTTTATGTATTTAAATGCGATGCGCTGCGGCCCGATGCTGCGATTATAATATGCGATTAGCTTTATACTCTTTTTAATTAATTTATATAACATAACATCACAAGACAAAAATCTTCTTTAAACCTTTGTTGATATGTAACATCTTTCCTCTCGCTTTCCGCTATCTGCAATCCATGGGATCCTGCAATCTGTGGGAGAGATTTCAAAATTACAAAAATTCAAAAGTCATTTATTCAAACTAGGCTGAGAATCAGTACTAACAGCCCAAAACGCTCACCCTTCACCACTTCCTAGTGATTTAGCTGGGATGAAGTGGCGCAACAAACTCCCCAGCAGCACAGCTGTCTGTTCAGTTAGAAAAAAAAAAAACTATACAATAGTATGCAAAATAATTTACATTACGCAACACAAAACATAATTTAAGTTTTAAATTATTAGCCATATGTCAGCTAGCACACGCCAATATACCAACCAAAAACATCAAGAACTATATATACTCAAGCAGAAATTAAAAACGAAACGTAAACAGAACTAAATATCTAAACAAAAGCCTCCAGGCATAAAGGGCCTGCCCACTTACATATAGCTATTAAAGCTGTAATTGGAAGTTATAAATGATAAACTAGGACCATTGAGGTAAAATAAGTAAATAGTTAATTACTAGTAACAATAACAAACCATGATCAGCAAGACGACCAGTCATCACAAGCAGCACCCGTTTACGAGTATAACGCAAAGATCAGCCATTACCCCCCTCGCCATATTTGAGGGAAGGAGGTAACCTGACCCCCGACGTTACCGCAAGCAGTGACATCTAAGGGAGCTTGACGAACTTGGTGCTGGTTTCGTGAAAAGGGACGAAAGTGTGTAACAGGAAGCGCGATTTGATTTGACCAATGAGCGCGCGTGGTGCTAGAGTTGGCTTTCAGATGATACCAACCCATTTTCCGAGAGGTTTTAAACAAGATGATGATGATGATGAATATTCTTTATATGATGTACTAGCTTTTGCCCGTGGCTTCACCCGCTTGGATGTCAGAAAATATACCACGGGAACGTACTACCGGGGAGTACCGGGATTACATACCTAATAGTCCAGGAAAAGGTTACTAACTCCTACCGCTGCGCTCCAACTACAATTAATTTTTTACGCGTAATTTTGAATCTGCGATATATTTTAAACCATTCATTTAAATTATATGTTGTCAAGGCATATTTTAATCTCAATTAAATGACCAATTTAAATAACATATTTTATTGGATAAGAATTAATATGATACCGGTCAATATAGCTTATAGCGATAAAAATGGTTACTGTGGGTCATCCTTAGAAGATAGACATATGTCATTGCGGACTTTTTTGTTGAACTTTTTAAGATCTTTAATCCTGTAGAACATAAATTTGATGTATCTGTAACGGTTTACGCGGCGCACGCCAGTAAAGCTCCCCAGTCGGCATGATTTTTCCGACATCTTCGATAATAATCGTCATATTTCAGCCAATTAACACAAAACCTCAATGAATTATAAACTAAAACCTTCCGCAAGATTCACTTCGTCCATTGGTGAAAACTGTTCGAAAATCCGTTCGGTAGTTTTTGAGTTTATCGCGTTCAGACAGACAGACGCCGAGGGGGACTTTGTTTTATAATATGTAAGGATACGTCACTCAATATGACAGATGTTACACATCTGCGACTACTGTAAGGCTCGCTCGTTTTTTTCACAATTCCTTCAGATTCTCCTAAACGTATTTACCTGATAAATGTGCCTAAAAGGGGCGACCCACATACAAATATGTCTATAGGCGCATACACGCTTTAAAACGCTTACAAAAGCCCCCATAACCGTAAAATGGCACCTAATCACAGACTGCTGTTAATTCGAGCTTGAAGCCTGCCTAACTGTGAAACCAGTGAGCAAACTGTGCTCTTATTGATTCGTGTATAATCTAATACTTTCCGTTTCGCCGACTTCCTTTAGCCATTCCAACTTAATCCCACATAATTACCCATTCATTTATCTCCACCCTTATTCCTGACTTCGTAAAGGTTATTTTTCAACAGTGCAGTGTAAAGATAAGTTGGTAAAATTGTAACTTACTGGCTGTTACTCACTCAAGTAATTCTCAATTGAATTTATTTGAATGAGTTAAAAGGTCCTCTGTTGATTTATACCTGTACCTATTGTGTGCCGAGTTTTAATCATAACCCAGGAATATCTGAAATTCCTTTTAAGGTTAATTTAATTAAGGGATTTGTGACAGATAAATAATTTTAAAACAAATTTTAGACTGCGTTGTTAGTTTAGTGGTCACTAACGTTACTGCTGAGCATGAGGTACTGGGTTCAATTCCCGTGTCAGGCAAAGTGTTATTTGTATTTTTCTTTAAGAATTTCTCGATAGCAGCCCGGAGTCTGGATTTGTGCCCTTTTGATGGCCGGGCATTACATGGGACTTAAACATAACTGCCGAAGTGTGGGTGTATTTTAGTTATAGTTACATTTCTGCCCTACCCTTCGGGGAAACAAGTCGTGATTTTATGCTTTGTTCATTGTTAGGCAGTGATAGCCTGGTGGTGTGACCGTCAGACTGCCAAGTCATAGGTCTCGAGTTCGAACCCAAGGCCTCTGACTTTTCGGATTCATGTGTGTTACTTGCTTTAAAAACGGTGAAGGAAAACATCGTGAGGAAACCGATGCTTGAGAGATATTTCTCGACGGCATGTCAAGCCAAGTCAGAGGTCCATGAACTCTGATACCAGGTTAGTCATTAAAGCGAAGGAGGAGGCGGAACGCGTGAGGGAGAGGCAAATTTCGCGCTCTCGCGCCCCTAACCGCCGCAGGAGGAGACGCCCTGGGCGTCGGGAATCGCAGGCCGATTTCCGGCTACCGTAGGCGCGGGTTTGCAGACGGTGAGCAATGGGTAGCTCGCCGTCCGATAAGGACCAAGCCCGGGTCGACGGTGCGTTGTGTTCCACGCGCGCCTCAAAGAGTTGTCAGCAGAATTGACGGGGTCCGCTAGGGCTGATGCCTGTCGGGGTTGCGAAGAAGTCCGAAAGGGAGATCGTGGCCCCCAGCAACATGGCAACTGAAGGAACACGGGTGGGTTTTAGTCAGTAAGTCTGACACGCTCTCCCGCTCCGCCCAGAGCGGGAGAAGTTATTTGATGATTTCCCACCCAAAAAAAAAAAGGTTAGTCATTAACCACACGAAAAGAAGAAGTCTTTGCCAATATCATGACATGTAATTTATATATTTATGAAAAAATGTATTTTAGATTTATGCTACGTCAGTCACATTTGTTCGGATACAACCACAAAACAGTGGTTTGTGTGGTTTAGCAAACTGCATACTGGTTGGTTTATCTGCCGTCGTAATATGTGGTATAGTCATACAGTACTTAATCCTGTGGTATTGGTCTCTTTGGCCCACAAAGTGTGTGGTTCTTGCTGTAATATAAAGTAGGTATTATTAAATTATATATTAGTACCTGGGCGACCTGGTTCGAACCCAGACAGGCGCTTTACTTTGTGTAAATTATTTCGTCACCACTGCTCTCAAAACGGTGAAGGAAAACATCGTGAGGAAACCGGCATGTCCTAGAACCGAAAATTCGAAGACATGTGACATCTACCAACCCGCACTGGGCCCGCGTGGTGGATTACGGCCCACTCCCTCTCACAGAGAGGAGGCCTGTGTCCCAGCAGTGGGAACATTTATCGGATGATGATGACCTGGGCGACCGAGCTCTGCTCTGGTGAAAATAGACAATGCTCATTTAATATTATAGGAAATTTCATACTCATCCGTGTATAGTACTTACTTATTCCACACTGCCATGATAGTAGGTACTTGCTAATTCCATGCTGCCATGTCATTATTCGAATGTCATTATTGTCATGTTATTATTTATTATCTTGTTCTAAACTTTGGGCGATCGAGCTCTGCTCGGGTGAAAATACGGAGAAAACTAATTTTCTCAGATATGAGACCTAGCTAGATCGATTTTTCGCCCCCGTAAAACCCTATATTGCAACTTTTATCAAAATCGTTAGAGCCGATTTCGAGAACGTGTGTACATATGGATAGGTATACAAACAAATATATACAGGGTAGTAATATTTAGTAATATTTTACTGTGACTCGGCTAAGAAGATTTGTTAAGACAACATTCATTATTGCTCTATCTATCTATCTATGTAAATAAAAACTGAATGCGGTTCGTTGGTAATGACTTGAGAACGGTTGGATCGATTTAAGTATTTTTTGTTTAAAGCTCGTAATTGGACCGAATTAAAACTAGCTGAAACGACAGACATTTCTTATAATAAGAAAAATTAGAAAAGTTGCTCGAAAAATTGGAAAATTCGGGAAAAACCGAAAGTGTTTTTTTCTATGCAATGGAATTTGGACAGGACAAAGTCTGTCATGTCAGCTAGTTGTATTTAAAAACATGCTGTCATATTTTTGTCATCACGCTTTGTTTTTCACGAAACACATGGGGTATAGTACACCCACATAATGTATGTGCCAATAAACTTATTTACCACTAGCTATTCGTGCCCGGTATCGCCCGGGTGTATTTCCAACTTTTCCAGTAGATTTTCCATAATTTTCATGCAAACCTTGTCTAGACAATTACGAATACAGCAAAAAATCTGCCAAATCGGTCGTGCCATTCTCTAGTGATGATCTTTCATACATTCAGCAATAGATTTTTTTTATTTTTAACCGACTTCTAAAAGGATAAAGGAAAGGTTATCAATTCGGATGTTTATATTATTTTTTTATGTATGTTCGGGCATAACTCCGTCATTTATAAATGGATTTGCAAAATTATTTTTTTGTTTGAAAGGGTATGCTCTCGAAGTGGTCTCATTGTCATTTGGTCAGGATCTGATGATGGGATCCTGGAGAAATCGAGGGAACTCTTCAAATATTATAGGCACAACTATAGCTATTTGGCTATTTTTTATAGTAACTCGTGCAGTTGCTCTCGGAAAGCACTATTTGGTGAAGTGGAACTGATAATGAAGACCACAGATGGCCATCGGGACTATTCAATAATAAGTATTTAACGGGTTGCGATTCGATTACTTTAATATATGTCAAGCAATTAAAATTTATGCTCGTCACAATGCATATGGATAAGTGAAGCTGATGGTGAGTACCAGGAGAACTCCTTAATGATTAACGTCCCTGCATCGGGAAAAGAAATTTGGACGACGAAACGTGATGAGCAGTTGGCATTAGGCTAATGTAACATAGATAAATTACAAATTGAACCACTAAAAAGCGAGAAATAAAACCTTTTTTATAAAAAAAAAAAACAACCGACTCCCAAAAAACCACTACAAAGTGAAAAATAACTTAAATTTCGGAAGTCGGTGGCAAATAACAAAATATAAAACTAAAGACACCGACTTCCGAAATTTAAGTTATTTTTCACTTTGTAGTGGTTTTTTGGAAGTCGGTTGTTTTGTTTTTGTAAAAAAGATTTTTTAGATATATTTATTTATATACTCAAAATAAACTAAACGTGAATGTATACAAGCGTAGTACTTTTTATTGGTTATAAACTATTTGTGCGCCAAATTTCATCCAAATCCTAATAGTGGGACAATATTAATGGTTGTAAAACTATCTTGAATTCATGCAAGCTTAGTACTTTTTGTTGGATTACTCTCAGAAATACTAAGTACCTGGTACTAGTTGATAGGCCTACACTGTCCTCCCATACCTATTAACACTGTAATTTGAAAACATTGTAGAAACAATTTATTTTAAAAAGAGTAACCGTGGAGTTTCTTGCCGGCTCTTCTCCATAGGAAGCGACCAATTGGAACCGTGCACCTAGCTTCTGACGTGTCATAAGTGCCCTTGTAGGTTTATGTGAAATAAAATATTTAGTTTTTTTTTGTTGAAATTATGCAGAATGTATCGTGAACAAAATCTCTGTCTACCTGTGAAAACTACACGAAAATCCGTTCAGTAGTTCCGGAGATGTGCGCGAAAAAACTGACAGACACACACCGGATTCTACTTTTTTATTATATGTATAGATGTAGGGAGCTAGCCTATTACTATTCACAGGGCAAAAATCCAGACACCGTGTTGTCGACATTCAGACGTTGTGCTTGCGAGCATTACGCCAACGAGTCCAAAATATGTCGCATTATCCAATACTTAGAATAGGTCTAAAGATATAATCGCGCTGATAAGTTATACAGAAACAATTATAAACGGAGTATTTAATTAAATTTCTAAGTTTATATTAAAACATCAGATCAGTACAGTCGCGTGCAGATGGCGTCCAGTTTTGTCTCTAAAATTATTTCTTAATTAAAGTTCGCTCCGCGAATTCAGGAGTGAATTAAAATTGTAATATTCATGCTCAGTCAGTTGCTGGACTTGGTTATAGTTGAAATTAATGTTTTTACAAATGTTTGTTGGAATAATAAATTGAAAATAAATGTTATTACTGAAAACAAAGGAGAATAACAAATGAAATGAAATTTGCAAGAATACAGATGGTCGAGTTTTTTAACAAGTTCTAAAATAATTCGCTAAAACTAGCATGCAAAATTACATAAATTAAATAAATGAAATAAGAAGCTTGTCAAATTGGAACATACATCATAGTTATTATATTAAAAATAAAAATGTCAATCATTTGTCAAGTTATAATAGTAAATTGTCAGTGTAAATCTTTCAAATTTAAAAGGTGCTTATTTTAGAATACTTCAACTTCATTACTTCAACATCATTTTTGATGCCCTATGATTCTTTCACACATACATTTGTTTTAACAGGTTTATTTATTTATTTAAAGGCTTACCGACTAAACACATACACAGCATTAACCCAAAGTCTCTGTCAAATGTAGATCTCGCATGTATCTTAATTACAGGAAAGCAAGACACTATCAATTAGCATACTAGAAACATTAAAACACAAACCGCTCAAACGCGCTCAACCCAACCCAACACAGCAATGTAGTCACAATGTCCACTGTGTGGCACAAGCCATACATGTACATATTATTACATACATACATAAATTTATGCCTTCTTCCCATGGGGGTAGGCAGAAACTACAGAACGCCACCTGCTACGATCCTTACATAGTCCTTTTGCCTTGTTTACGTTCATACATCTGTACCCTAATTGCGTAACTCTTTTCGTAAACAATTTCGCGAAATTCGTTTCATTTTGACATTTCAACAACATTCATTGCGTTATTTACGTTGTTGAACAGATTTTTTTTCCAACTTATGAAGCAATGGATTAGAAATCTGTTTCAAATCGAAACAAATTGTGATTGTGTTGTATTACGCAATTAGGGTGCTGGTCATACACGCACGCCGGTTGCGAGTATTATGCACCTGGCCTTTCTGAAGAACATCACCATACATATTATCATTATTGTTTTAAAATTGTTAGCGTATATTAAAAGTAATATTTTTTTTCTTGTTAGCCAGAGATAAATCATTCTTGATGAAAAAAAAAACGACCAACCATCACTACCTGATGATTAACTTGATTGATTTTAAAGATGGATAAATAAATAAAACATAGGGTAAAGTCATTTTTAACATCGCCATTTTCATCGTAAGTGTAATATGAAAACTAACCATGGACAAGGTTTATATTGACCGACTGTACACACGGCTACTTATCAAGCTATACACTTCTAGTATAAGCTGACCTCTCATCATCTGCCTAGCCTTTTCCTAACTATGTTGGGGTCGGCTTCCAGTCTAACTGGATGTTGCTGAATACCAATATTTCACATGGAGCGACTGCCTATCTAACTATACCTGCTTATCTATCTCCACGACCCAGTTAGGTACTAAGTAACATGATACCCCTTGGTAAGACTGGTTGTCAGACTTTCGGGCTTCTGACGACCCGTAACAACTGTCAAAGATCTACAAATGACAGCCGGGACCAACGGCTTAGCGTGCTTTCCGAGGCACGGAGGAGTCTCGGTATGTAAAGATGGTCACTCATCCATGGACCAACCCCGGCAAGCGTAGCTTAACCCGTTGAATCGACCCGTGTGGCTGTTATTACTTAGCCACGAGCTTTTCAGCTGATCTCTCATTGTACTGAAATCCTATACAATGCGAGATCAGCTTAAACTGGAACTATATAGCTTGATGTGTAGCCGTGTGTACTGTAAGGTTATCATGAGATGCAACCTCATGCTGTACAGGCTGGCAAGAATGCTGTACGTCATCCGAACAATCTGCCAGGATATATTTAAATTAGGATTTTGATATCGTTTTCACTCGTCGATAAAATATAAAAACTTTTTTACAAAAAAAAAACAACCGACTTCCAAAAAACCGCTACAAAGTGGTTTTTTGGAAGTCTGTTGTTTTTTTTTTGTAAAAAAGTTTTTATTTCTCGCTTTTTAGTGGTTAAATTTGTAATTTATCTATGTTACATTAGCTTAATGCCAACTGCTCATCACATTTTACAAAATATTGCTTTCACCGATGCAGGGACGTTAATCGTTAAGGAGTTCTCCTGGTACTTCACCATCAGCTTCACTTATCCATATGCATTGCGACAAGCATAGATTGCTTGATAACCATATTAAAGTAATCGAATCGCAACCCGTTAAATACTTATTATTGAATAGTCCCGATGGCCATCTGTGGTCTTCATTATCAGTTCCACTTCACCAAATGGTGCTTTCCAAGAGCAACTGCACGAGTTACTATAAAAAATACCCAAATTGCTATAGTTGTGTCTATAATATTTGAAGATTTCCCTCGATTTCTCCAGGATTCCATCATCAGATCCTGACCAGATGACACTGGGACCACTTCGAAAGCATACCCTTTCAAACAAAAAAAGAATTTTGCAAATCCATCCATAAATGACGGAATTATGTCCGAACATACATAAAAAAAAAAAAAAGAAAAAAAAAATATATATATAAACATCCGAATTGATAACCTCCTCCTTTTAGAAGTCGGTTAAAAAGATAGCTTAGATTAGCTCCAGGCGCTGCTCGCGTTTGTGTCGTTATTATGTTGTACTATAATGTATAATGAATTAAATATAATTACGCCTTTGAATCAAGAGTTCTTTAATATCATCACTGTCCCGGGTCTCGCAGTCACGCGAGTGTCTACAGTACCTACATATTTTAAAATTGCCTAAAACAGTCATGGGAACTGCCGACAAGACAGAAGTGAAAACATAAAAATTGAAATAACTGTGTTTTTTTTCACTGCTGGTCAAGCTGTAGATATATTGTTAACTTTAGCATGTTGGTGACGCGAACCCATTAGATTTTCCCCTACCAAAAATCGATCAACGTGCCTGAAAAAGTTTTCACTTCAAAAGTCTGCAATATCGAACAAATCGATTTCTTTTCCGAGGGTATTTCGAATATCTGTCGCAGTAAAAGACGGAGGGTGCCGTAGCGAACACATCTGAGAGTAGTCCGTGACGTGGAATTAATTAATGTGTCTCGGGACGCTAATGAAGCCCCATTGTTACACCATTTATCACTAAACATGTGTAACCTGACTTGCTTGAGTCCGTGTACAAAGTGTAGGAAGATTGGAGAAGGCAGTTTTTTTGTTTGATGAACAAAATTCATCAGAATACGAAGGTTAATTTATTTTTATTTCAAATCTTTACTAATAACAAATAAATAATCTGGAACATGCCTCGATATTTCGGGTAAATAACTTCTTTAATTTAATTTTATGACTTAATGTGCACGAAATCGATTTATTTTGATAAAAAAATATTTTATGATTTATACTATATCTTCATTAAATAAACCAAAGGCAAAATAAACTATTTTTTCAAAAATGATGCAACTATTAACAGATGCTGTGACTGACACGAATGGCTTAGCACCACGAAAACTGTACTTTTATACTTACACAGACTTAATGTTTCAATTATTTCAAGCTTTCTTACGATTAGATAAGTTATTGACGAAAAAGGGTTTTTTCGTGCACGGACCCTTAACAAAATGTAATTTTCATAAAAAATATAAAATACTTAACATTTTTAAAGTAACCCTGTATGTTTCAACCACCCATGAGTTTGTAGCTAACGTAAAAGTATTTAAAAGAATATTCCTAGCTTCCCAAAACGATCAAACTCAAATCATTTATTTCAATTAAACCATTTACAGGCACTTTTGAATTGTCAAGGAATCGGTCAGTCAGAAATATGAAGCTAGTTGCCCATTCCAAAGCGTAGTAGGTACCTATGGAGAAGAACGGGCAAGAAACTCCACGGACACTCTTTTAAATAAAAAATTGTTAAAAAATATTGGCTACATCATTCATGTTGAAATTATACATGTGAGAACAATGTAGAAAGACGTGCACATGAGAAGCGTCCGTAATAAAAAGATAAAAAAAAAGAACAATTCAAAAAATTAAAAATAAGCCCTGGCAGCTAAGAGATGATAAGTCCCAACTGACGGCGCCCGTTCACGAACATGACGCATGGATTAGCACCATTCAGCTCAACCATTTTGAAGGGAGCTAAATGATCCAACACACGCGCCACCATCAGCGAAACATTTGAGTGAGCATGACATACTCACAGCCGCCAGGGCACATTCAAGTCAATGCAAGACATATTACCCGGTAAATGGTAACTCTTTAGTACATAGTGCTCACATAGTGTGCTATGCAATTATATAATACAAAAGAGATTGAGTTTATACAATGCAAAGATGGTCTTACAATCTTCAGCAGCTCCAACAGTATTTGAAAATGTTAATCAATTAGTTGTGGTTGTGGAGCAGGACCAGCATTGAGCCAAGCATCCTTATCAATGATGTAATCCCCCAACGTATAATATGCCTGCCTGCATAGTGTGCGTTTTATACAAGATTTGAATTTCGTCTCATTCAGTTGAAGTATGTGATCCTGAATCCATGAAGGTTTTGGTTTCGTAGCACGGCTACGGTGTAGCACTCTGCTACGAGCAACAGGAGTTCGGAAACGCGTAGCATTTAGAACTATTTATATTATACTAGCAACTCGTTCCTGCTTCGCAAGATTTTTACGACTTGACAAAACATTAAACCTTTCGGAATAAATTCTCTAGATTATGGTTAAAAGAAGAACAACGCGGTCACATAAGAACAACGCGGTCACACAGAAGAATAGCGCGGTCACACAGAAGAACAACACGGTCACAGAAGAACAACGCGGTCACACAGAAGAACAACACGGTCACAGAAGAACAACGCGTTCACACAGAAGAGCAACGCGGTCACAGAAGAACAACACGGTCATAGAAGAACAACGCGGTCACAGAAGAACAACATGGTCATAGAAGAACAACGCGGTCACACAGAAGAGCAACGCGGTCACTGAAGAACAACACGGTCACAGAAGAACAACGCGGTCACAGAAGAACAACACGGTCATAGAAGAACAACGCGGTCACAGAAGAACAACACGGTCATAGAAGAACAACGCGATCACAGTAGAACAACACGGTCATAGAAGAACAATGCGGTCACAGAAGAACAACGCGGTCACAGAAGAACAACACGGTCATAGAAGAACAACGCGGTCACAGAAGAACAACACGGTCATAGAAGAACAACGCGGTCACAGAAGAACAACACGGTCATAGAAGAACAACGCGGTCACAAAAAAACAACGCGGTTACACAGACGGACACGAAAAGCGACTTTAATTCAAAATATGTTTAGATTTTCTTCTAAGGGGTAAATTTACCTTATCCATTATCCCCTACTCCACAAATTGTTACCTCTCACAAATGCGTCCACAGTGTGTACAAATTACATAGCTTTTCTATACGATATATCATCTCTTGCCATGTACTGATATATTACAATGTTTGTGTATTTCATTATCTGGATGTATGTTCTGATAATATTGTCTTAGGCTGGACGAAAATGTCAACTACACTAACGAAGGACTGTGTATTTATTTCATTACTATGTTGTTACAATATATATACAGCGTGTAATAAAAACCCTGTCCAATTCGTGAGGGTGTTGTTAAGAATCATTCTGAGAGTCTATTTATGTGTTAATGTCGTGGAAAAAAGAAAAAAAAAATCGTTCTATTTTTTATGGGTGGCCGTCGTTTAACGGGTGTCTACAAGTCATAACTTTTTTTTTGGCTTGGATATTATCAAATAACTTCTCCCGCTCTGGGTGGAGCGGGAGGGCGTGTCAGACTCTTACTGACTAAAACCCACCCGTGTTCCTTCAGTTGCCATGTTGCCGGGGGCCACGATTACCCTTTCGGCCCTTATTCGCAGCCCCGGCAGGCATTGGCCCTAGCGGACTCCGTCAATTCTGCTGACATCTCTTTGAGGCACGCGTGGAACACAACGCGCCGTCGACCCAGGCCTGGTCCTTATCGGATGGCGAGCTACCCATTGCTCACCGTCCGCAAGCCCGCGCCTACGGACAACTCATAACTTAAGACTCTTGATAATTTATAAATTTTTAATGGAATTGTGATCATTTTCGTACTAATAACGTGAATTTTAAATAGCAATAACTTTTTATTTTCAAAAATACTTAATTAGTTTTTTATTACTTTTGGTAATGTTATTGCAGTACCTATGTCCTTTTAGGATCGGACAGGGTTTTTATAACACATTGTATATATATACATATTATAAATTAAAGTTGTTTTTCATGTCTGTCTGTGTGACGGCATTGTTCTTCTAAACCACGCAACGGATTTTGATGCGGTTTTAACTATAATTTTCAGAATTTACTCCGGAAGGTTTATAAGTATAATATATTATTATTTTTGTTTTGAAAAAATTTAGTTATTAATGAAAGTACTATAAATATTTTTCATATTTTTATGTTGTTACTAATAGATAAATAAATGGATTAAATTATATAAATGATGATAAACTTCAATTATTTGATGTTATTATTAATGAATTAAATAATCAAATATATTACTGATGAAGTAGAATAGGTATCGCATAATTATTTTTTTCTTAGCCATTATTGTCCCACTGCTGGGCAAAGGCCTCCCGGGGTAGGGAGGCCTTTGCCTTTCCATCTCTCTCTGTTCAGAACTTCCAAGCATAATTATTAACATTTTGAATTATTTTTTATTGTTTTTGCTGCATGTTAATTAAATAATAAATAAATTGTTTATTGATCAAGAAGGTACAGATGGTGAGAAAAACAAAGCTTAAACTAGTTTACAAGCAAGTTGTACAAAGTTATGTAACTACTTTTAATGGCAGAACATGATTGATGTAAGTACTCATGGAACATCTGTTGACAATTACGTTACCCTGTCTCTTAAACTAGGGTATACCTGTATCTTAAGAGACAGAGGACGGCCATAAAGTTATGTTTAATATTTACCTATAATTTAAGTAGGGACCCTGTCGATCCACCCACAAGTAAACAATTTACAGATAAATTAAGTGAAATTGAGTAAAATTAAATTAAATTAAATATTATTATAAATTAAAAATTGGAATATTATTGTATGATTGTTATGTTTATTGTAATTAAGAGATAAATAAAGGCTATAATATAATATAATGTAATATTAATCTAGAGCAGTGGTGGCCCAGTGGTAACGGCCGCGACTTACGAGTTGTAGGTCGTAGGTTCGAACCTAGGCAGGCGCTTTACTTTGTGTAAATTATTTCATCGCCACTGCTCTCAAAACGGTGAAGGAAAACATCGTGAGGAAACCGGCATGTCCTAGAACCGAAAATTCGAAGACATGTGACATCTACCAACCCGCACTGGGCCCGCGTGGTGGATTACGGCCCACTCCCTCTCACAGAGAGGAGGCCTGTGTCCCAGTAGTGGGAACATTTATAGGCTGATGATGATGATGATGAATATTAATCTTACAAATAATAAAGAAATCTGGATGATTTGTCAAGTTGCAAAAACCGCGAAGCGCGCCGCTAGTTGTTAACTATAAGATTATTATGTTACTCTAGTATCAGTACATTTTTGCGATAAGATTATTATAAGAACTGTATTATGTTTTGTTGATAATGTTAGAAAATGTGATCGGTATCCTACTATAATAATATTATAAATGCGAAAGTTTGTGATTATGGATGGATGGGTGTTTGTTACTGTTTCACGCAAAAACTACTACTGAACGGATTTGAATTAAATTCAGCACACAGATAGTATATAACCTGGATTAACATATAGAATACTTTTATCCCAATATTTCGGGATCGAGACTTATGCGGGTGAAACTGCGGGGCGCTGCTAGTATGGTGATATTCGCTAAAAACATAGTTGCAGTGTCGCAGCATTATGCTAATCGTTTTGTGTGGATGTGCCACTTGCTTTCCTGACTGTTTTTTTTTGTTTTGTTTTTATATTTTTTGCGCGTAACTATTATCTATACAATAATGTTTATGGAACGAAGTTCTTTAATGCGGCTTGCGGTAAGATTTGACTTGTAGAAATCGTTACGTAACGAAATAGCGTTATGCACGGAAAGTCAGTTTTAAGGTCTCGAGTTTTAATTGTCAAAAGTTTTTGTATTTTAGATAGGTACAGGTATGGTTATGTGATATTTTCATTCCTTTATTTCTTAATTACGATGATTACTTAAGTGAAGATTTCGCAAAAAATCTTAATAGACGCAATATTAATTATTTAAAATAAGCAAAAGACAGAAAATTTGTTTATTCTGCACAAAAAAAAACGCACATTAAAAAAATACCTAAAATACACATATACAAAAGTAACCAGAAGCCTCGTATTCAGTCAATAAAAGTTTGACAATGTTGTTCATTGCATAAATAAAACACTGTTCATTGGTTGATGTCAAGGCCACGGACCAAAGACAATATTGCGTAATTACTCTTGCGACATTGGCAAATGACAACAAAAACAAAATGCCGATTGCAGAGTTAACTACTACATACACACATGTAAACCTTTAAGTTAAATATAGGTGACTATGAGCTATAGTCATAAGTTTAGTCTAGTCTTATGGTAGCCATACACGTTATCATATACTTGCACAAGTTTAGACTTGCGCAAGTTTATACTTGCGCAAGTATACCGTAACGTGTGTTGGAAGATTTTAGACTTGTGTGATTTTCATACTGGTGCAAGTCTAAACTTGCACAAGTATATCGTAACCTGTAAGGTTACCATTAGCTTGTACGTGTGTTCATTAGCAATAATTATACAACGTGGGACGTTAAATGCGCAAAACCTCAGACACCCCAACTGATTTTTAATTCAATTGACCTATTTCAGAGACTAAAAAAAACATTTAAAAAAAAAAACGTGTGGCACTCGGGGACTGCCGCGGTAAAGCTATTGCATAGCAATTGTAACCTCCATACTTCCTATTTGTCAACGCTACACTTGGGATGATGACATGATGACATAAAACAAAAATTACGTTCCCATGACAACATCACGTTGTCATGGAAACGATACACTGAATCAGCCGATTTATTACAACAAACCAATGGGAACATAATCACGAAGTTAAAAACTAGATAGGTACTTATAAACTGTGAAGTACGCACTGTGCAATTGTTTTGTAAACCATTTAGTAACATGACTAGTTGTAATTTGACATAAATATTATACTAACTTAATCTTAATGTATTGCATGACAATTTGATGTATTGTATTTTATATAACTATGTTTGGAACAGATAATATGAATTTTATATGCCTCAATGGCGGGACATAGCAGGCTTACCTGTAACTACTAACACAACATCTTATGAACCTATCATCCACAATAAATTATTTGAATTTGAATTTGAAAATAGATGCATGATGATCAATGCTCATTTCACCAGATGGGTTCTCCAATACATACTGTAATTGAAATGGCAGTCGCGTTAATTATAGCCCAAATCTATGATATTTGGGGGAAAGCCCCCTCTCTCTTGAAAGACCAGAGGGCTGTTGAAGGGTTCCCTCCCCTAAAAACCATTAATTTTCCATGGATCCCTCCTCTAAGTACCACCTGACTCCATTAACTATGGGTGGTGTAAGTAATAGGGTATCAAAGACCCATTGCATCATTATGGAATATCGTTACGGTAATTTGTTAATGTACCTACGAGGTTTAAAAAGGTGAAATATGTTCAACTTTGTTAAAAAGGTGGAATTATATTTAAGGATGAAAGTACCCAAAAATTTGCCATCTTTTTACCAGGAGCGACAATGAATTCGTGAAATCAAGTACATTGTTAAATTTATTTTCATCCAAAGTGTATGGAATAATTCAATTCAAATTAATTTATTTGCGAGAATGTAGGCTTACAATGAACGATAATAAAACAATAATGGCCCCTTTACATTCCACCATTACTTATGGTGTGCAAATATTTAATTTTATCCTAAACAATGCTAATTAAATAAAAAATACAGCAACAACAAATAAGATGCATGCATTAGAACTTTCGTGGAAAAAATAATAATATTAGTTAATGAAGTCAAAGTATACCCTATGTCAGTTCAAGAGATAAAGTATAATGTCAGATTAAGATTAAATAAATATTATTGGTAATTGATAATGTCATAACTAATAGAATGTGCACTAAAATTTTAACATTAATAAATAAAAATAAGATATATACAAATATTTATTTCAGTTTCCTTCTCCGCAATCTAGGCAACTATCAATATGTAGTTTGATTTATTAGCATTGCATGTAAGTAAAGTGATAAAACATACTGTTCTTAAAGACTATTTTCGCTTAAAAGTAAGATGAAGATTTTTACCCCTGCCCTCATAACTCATTGGAACAATTTTATCCGCCAAAACGGAAATGTTATGATAAATATGCACAACGTAATATTCATAATTCCAATCAAAAAAGTCTAAATCAACTAATTTAACGCAGAACGGAGGCCACTCAAAACTTGGCACTTTTACACAAACTTTTCCACTCAGTAATTATTCGAAAACCACTTTTATTAAACCAACATAAGGTGTATATCAAGTGCAAAGATAAATTAATGCAAACAGCCTTCGAACCCAAGGAAGTTTAATGACTAATTACCCCCCTAGGGGAGAGTGGCCCAAACTGAATCATGGATTAAGTCAGTAAGGGAAATTTTAAATTACCGTGGGTTTTACTGAACTTTCAGACTTTTTTCTACATCCTATTTATAGCGTAACGTCGGTTGCAGAAATAAAGAGGTTGATGCACTTTCAAGGTTTTATTTGTTGAAAGAAGTCTTGGAGGTGTGAAAGAAGTATTTGTGTGCAGTTTTCATTACGTTCTTCGGAGAGAAAATAAAGCTGTTTCTTTATTTTCAGTTGCTATTTTGTAATATTCAGCTCGTAAAGTGCTACGTTTAAATTCAAGTTCAAACGTAACTTTTGATCTACGAAAATGGCCTTTACTGCCACGAAATATATGAGAATATAAGAGAAATGTTGTTTACCTTGTATGAAAAGGTTTGATGAGTCACAAGCTACGTGCAATATATAAACATTGCTGACTCATAGATAAACTGATTATAGTCACATATTTAGGATTAAATTTGTCATTAAATAATGAATGATGTAGATTATTGAGTGCGTAATAGTTGAGTGCAAGTTTGATAGAAAGTGCATTAAGTACGGTCATCCGCACGTTGGTAGTTACTAGACTCTAACCGAAAGCGGATTATTTTTCAGCCATAAATGAAAACAAAATTAGCCCTTATTTACATTTTCGGTCAAATATCGTAAACAAAAAAATGTGTTTTTTTTTTTGGCTACATGTTTTTCTTTGTTAAAAGTAAAGAAATGTAATGTCAACCTCTTTATTATTATCATTGTATTTATTTATTTATATATTATATCATTTCTATATTTTTTTATTTATTTTACTCTATTACACCTCAAAAATACACAACAAAAAATAAACTAAACACTTCAATATTTATATTTAAAAATCAATATAGCTCTCGAAAATATATTTTTTATATTTAATGGAAATAAGAATATTTCGTGAAAATACGGTGATATGAGTTCTATTGATGATATAAATGATTATAATTCAGAAAATATTTTATCACAATTGCAGCAAATTGTAAAAAAAACGTAAGAAATGTCGGATTTCGCGGGCAACATTGACGGAATCCCGATAAGCTAATAACATGAAAATAAATGGTTGAATTAATGAAAATCTCATAATATAGTTGGTTAAAAAGAAGCAAATATTTTACTGCCTTATTTAAAAGTAGGTTCGGAGAATTCCACAAGCGTAATTACATAAAGAATGGCTATTTTTCGAAGTACAAACATAAACACGGAATTCCGAAAATTATATTTCAGGAAATTTTATATTAATCTCAACGAGAATTTATTAATTCCTGGAACTTTAGTGACGTCACACTCACCCTGGTAACAGGACGATGGCGTTTCGTAATGAAATTCTATTCTTGGAAATTCAGTTGATATATAATATTAATTGTGAAATTTTCCTTCTCGTTTCAAAACTGCGTTCCACGTTTAATATTATTCTTTGTCAAATCCCTAATAAACTTCAAGCTTGTGGACGAAAGTGCAGTGTGCTATGCCAAGGTTGCTGATGAGGCTGAGGGCGATGACCAGGAATACGTGTCCGTTGCATGCTGGTGGCTAAGATACCCGTTGACGCCGTGGGTGCTGGCTGGCTGTGTGACTCGCCTCACGTAAACTTGCGGGAGTGATGATGATGACGTCACGATGAAGTAATTGCACGAAGTCTACGCTGACGTTGATATCACGTCGGGGTCACCAATTTAGAAGTATGAGGAACAGGGTGTAAAGTTGATTCATCCTCTGTATGTAAAAAAGGGAGGATCCTCCGACCAGACGGGTGTCGTGTCCGGCGGGCAACTGCCCAACGATTGATGTCGGAAAGTTATATATAAGCTGATCGCGCGGTAAACTCTGTCTGCGCGATGCAGGATTTGTGTGACGTCAGGATTTTGTGTGACGTCAGGATTTTGTGTGACGTCAGGATTTTGTATGACGTCAGGATTTTGTGTGACGTCAGGTCTTTGATGCTTAGTTTGCATGTGACGGTGTAGATGGCGCCATAGATTCACCATCACCAGTCTACAGCAGTCCAGTGTTAGACAGGTCTCTCCAATTGCACGCCATTCTAAATCTTTGCGACTATCAACATTACCCGATTACCTCTCAATCGACTCTTCACGTGATAAGAGGGCTGACCTATTTTATGGCCAAAGAATCAGCATCGGCAAACAATGTGGCAATGCTGACAGTCATTTGTGCACTTTTCCTGTTGACAGCGATGCGGACGAATTTTTCGATGCCTTTTGATTGACATTGTACATTTGTATAAAAAAGCAGGGGAAAGACCCCTGCTTTTTTATACAAATGTACAATGGACATTTTATTATTTTATGTCTGTAATCGTGTTAAAAAACCCTGTCCGATTCGAAAGGGGCATATGGGTACTGCAATAATATGACCTAAAAGTAATAAAAATCTTATTATTATTGAAAATAAAAAGTAATTGCTATTTAAAAATCACATGTAATCACCCGGTAAAAATCCCCATAGAAAAAAAAATGTGACGAATTTTGTTTTTTTTTTTTTTCCTGAAAATCACTACTTATAACACACAGGGTCATACATTTTCACCGCGTAGGTATTGCACTTTTCTATGAAACAGCAGATTTTTTTTAAAATTTAATTTTATTTATTTATTTACTTCAGACACAATGATCCATATTTTTGTTAGTAGATATACTTAAGAGTTATGTTAGTATTCAAATACACACCACAATCATACTATTACTAAGACAAAAATAATAAAAAATCTGAAACTAAATTATTAAAATGTTTAAAATGATCAATAATATTACAAATTAAAATTAAAATTAATTGAAATCTTTAAATTAATTAAATCATAAACAACAAAATAAATGCATAAAAATCTAAATAATTTAGTCAATTAAACATGTAACTGTATACAATGCCACAATATTGGACAGTCAATTCTGCCAGCCACAACGCTAAGAATGCTGTTGCCACTGCCGCGGGCACGGCTTAGCAACGATGCAGCTCTCTTTCTGAGGATGGCATGGAAACCATCAATACGAGCGTCGGCAAACATGCCCGACGCGCTGCAGTGCCTCGGCAGCCGCATCAGCATCCTAAAGGCATTGTTGTACTGAACGCGCAGGGCGTTGATTGCCTTTTGCGTATAATTGACCTATAGACTGCACGTATAAAAAGATTGGCAAAACGCTCGAAACAAAGTAACTTTTACTGCTTTACTGCAGCGTGCAAATCTACGAGCCAACATATTGCATCGGACAGCCAACGCCCGGCGCTGTCTCTCAATATCCTCGCAGTCTGATAGGTCATCCGAGACCCAGTGGCCCAGGTATTTGAATCGCGAAACTCTGGGTAAAGGAACACCATCTATGAGGACGGGGGCTACTTGAGTGACCTTATGACCTTGTGATTGGAACACCAAAAGCTCGCTTTTCTTTACATAATAACCAACGAAAATTTTTGACGCTGCGGGTTTCAGAACCATGTACTGAATCCTTGGTAATAGTTTTCGCGTCGATGTCCCTGCCACCCTGTATAGATAGACTCTCAGTACGATACCTACCTACCAATACCTAGCAACACCCTTACGGATCGGACTGGGTTTTTTTACATGCATATTATGTAAAAAAACTAATTAATAATATACAGGCTGTCAGGGATATCGACGCGAAAACTGAAACCATGGATTCAGTACATGATTTTGAACCCCCCTGAGTTGAAATTTTTCGTCGGTTATTTAAAAAAAAATCTGCTGTTTCATAGAAAAGTGCAATACCTACGCGGTCTAACTGTATGGAACAGCTGATTTTTTTGCCACCCCGTATAACCTCTTACCGAATCGATTTTTTTTGGAAGAAAAAAAGATGTTTACTTGTTTTAATTGTGTGTGACACATAAGTTCTTAGTTTGTGTACATATTATTGTGACGTGATGACACGTAAGGGGAAGCCGATGAGTGTTGAGTGGCCAACTGAAGTGTTTATTGATTTGCTTCAAGTGCTGGAGACAGGTAGTTGAAGGTAACAATTTAATAATACCAGCCTACTTATGCCCGTGTGCAAGGCCAAGGCCTTTTCAAAGGCCTTTTCAGGTTGTGCTCCTGCCTTTTCTATGCGAGTAGACTCACATAGGAAATTCAGGAGCATTGATCACCACGCGTGCTTGACGGCAGCGACCGTAAGCTAATTCAAGTAGGTACTAATGATGTTCAGTTTTGGTCAAAACAACGCATTGTTTGTGTAATTGTTTTAATGTAGCTATACATTTACCACAGAACAGCTGAATTGTGAACGACACATGGTAGTAAACGCAACTCTAACACTAGCCCAACGGTACGCTATCTAGATGCAGACGCTAAGTATCCATGAGGCAGACGAAATGCAACCATTTCGTTTACACTTAAAAACACTAAGGATTTGCTACGTCTACTATCTCCTATCTTCCACGCTACGGCAGCATTAGGGCTTCCAATACCGGGATCCCAGTAGTGGCTAATACCGGGATCCCGGATTTTTTTTCACCTTTTTAAATACCGGTATTGCATATAAATACCGGGAATCCGGTATTGATGATTTTATTTTATTGTCAGTACAGTGAAACAATTTCTTTTTATTGCACATTATATTAAATTTCCAACCAATTTTTTATCTGGGTAAGTTTTAAAAACTGTGTATTTTAATTATTGGGGTATTGGATTTTTTTATACGGTATTAATACCGGAGTTGAAAAATCTGGTATTCGAAACCCCTAGGCAGCATTATGCGACTACGATGTAAACGCAATGCAACAGCTACAGGAACGCTACGCTATTATTACGCGCAACGCTCCCGCAATGTAAACACGAACTTAAACGAACTTGACGCGAGCGTAATAATATCTACACTCGCGTCAAGTTCGTGTCATGCGAGCGAATTTTACTACTGCTACGCGCAGTTCAAAGACTACAATATGGTTAAGCACTTAACTGTAACTGCACCGCAACTTGATCGGCAGTATTAAATGCTTGTTAAATGCAGCAATCATCTTGGTCTATCGCAGTCCACTGCTGGACATAGGTCTCTCCCAAGCTGCGCCACAAAACCCTATCCTCCTTTCACATCCTGTCTGTCCCAGCCACCTTTTCGTCGGTCCATCTAGCTGGAGGGCGTCCCACACTATGCTGGCTGATGCGCGGTCTCCACTCCAGGACTGTCTGCTCCACCGGCTATCACTCCTTTGACAAATATGTTTGTCGTTTGCCAGCCCACTGCCACTTTAGCTTGCTTACAAACTATGTCGGTAACTCGGTTTAAAAAAATGCATAACCTCTTCTTTTTTGTGTATTCGATTAACAATCAGTGATCGACAATTCTTTTGCCAAACATGGTGATAATCACTACGGGATAATAGCTACCTACTAGGTTAGTAGGTAGATAGGCACTATCTACCTACTAACCTAGTAGCAGGCCCATGATGAGGGCCTGTTTCATCACCTCTGGATAAGTTTTTAACCGACTTCCAAAAAGGAGGAGGTTATATGTTCGTCGCGTATGTTTTTTTTTTTTTAAATCTCTTTCCACCAATTTCTCCGTCACCGGTTTTGAAAATTCTTTTTTTGCTTGAAAGGGTGTGCTCTCGAATTGGTCCCATATAAATTTTATTAACTTTGCTTGGATAGTTTTTGAGTTAGCTACAAAATACTTTTTTTTTTCCCACTTAGTATGTAGATGATATGATAAGTTTCTGTCACTGGTAGCAGGTAGTGGTACCTATTCGAATGTGGGTGGGATAGGTACCACAACTAAAAAGCGAAAAATAAAAACTTTTACAAAAAAAAAAAACAACCGACCTCCAAAAAAAAACTTTTTTCACTTTTTTTTCACTCCTATTGCTTAAAAAGGCCGTCATTGTAGAGTACCAGAGCGGGGAAAAAATAGCATTTCTTGCTCTAGGGGAAAAAGTAATTTATTTTTAATTTTTGTTTGTTTCAACGAGCCTTGAAAAACGAAAAAGTCTTTATTCTAATGTAGAATAATCATGATTATGGACTCGACTTACTACTGGTTCACAAAAAAAAAAGAAAAACTACTATCTCTTCGGTAGAATGCGTGCATTGCGTTGCGGCTACAGAAAAAATTAAAAAGGCATTGGCGCAAAATCTTTAGAATTTTTCTCTAATTACGAATTGAATTGGTGACCTTTACATAATTTACAACAGTGAAAATGTCATTATCTAGTGAGAACATCTTCACAGAGGACTGAAATTAAGTTGCTGGAAAAACCTCTCGTTAAATATATCCAGAATTGTACATTTAAATTAAATAAACTATTTAATATTGTATTGGATTATTTTATTTTCTCGCAATCGTAGTGAAAAGTAGAGTGTAACACACTGCGCAAAAACCCATTATAACTCGGTTTCTATTTACTCCCTCGCTAAAGCTCGGGAGTAAAACTACCTCGTTACAATGGGTTGTTTTAGCCCCTCGTATAACAATCTACTATTGCTCTTGCCCCAGTTTATTTGTGTTTTTCTTCTATACTTTTCTTTTAGTCTTCATCTTGGTAACACTCCCTTTCTAGCCATTATATCATCTATCACACAGTCCATCCATCGTTTCTTTGGTCTTCCCCTACTGTTATAGCCATCGACATTCATACTCAGAACTAAATGTCGAAAAAGGCCCTAAGGCTGCGTTTCCACCAGAGATGTGCGAGGATGCGTAGAGAGGGATGTGTTTGTTAAGAAACAACGTTTCATTTACCTAGCCTCGTTCAGCGCAGCTCCGGTGTAAACGGCTTAGCGGTACGAGGTTTTTGTATGTACAAAACAAGCGAGGGATGGGTGCGAGGGATATGTGCGAGAGATGTGAGCTGTGCTGTTGGGGAGTTTGTTGCGTCACTTCTTCTACCCAGCTAAAGCACTAGGAAGTGGTGAAGGGTGGGCGTTTTGGTAAGATAGTCCGTCTTATGTAATTTTGACGTTCGAAAAGCGCTGATTCTCAGCCTAGTTTGAATAAATGACTTTTGAATTTTGGATGTGTGCGAGAGATGTGTGCAAGGGATGTGTGCGAAGGATGTGTGTTAGGGATAGACGCGAGTGAGAAATCGTATCTGAAAAGAGCCCGCTACACATCCTCGCAGCGCTCATCTGCGCACCGTTTCACAGCGTCGCTACGCATCCTCGCACCGCTCAGCAGCATAGCATATCTCTGGTGGAAACACTCACATCGTTTCACAGCTTCGTTACGCATCCTCGCACCGCTCAGCTACCTGGCACATCTCTGGTGGCGACGCAGCCTTAATCTACATAGAACTGTTATATTGTTACCATGATGCCAAAATACGTTTAAAATCGCTTGTGAGCTTGAAGTAGTTTCTGGTACTCTCCATCTTTACTCAGAATTGTAAGTAGCGCAACGTACGCTAATACTGTTACCAACCGAAAGTTTTCCTCAAACGTTGGGAGCATTACAATAAGCTTTATTTTTCTGTCTTCGTTATCTGTGAATTTCTGTAGATCAAAGAAATCTATGGGATTTGTTTATGGTGGGTTTATTGGGAATTGGGACTGCCTTGTTGGTCTAGTGGTCGCAAGCGCTACTGCTGAGCATGACGTCCTGGGTTCGATTCCCAGGTCGGGCAAAGTGTTATTGGGTTTTTCTATCTGGAATTTGTTAGTAGCAGCTCGGAGTCAGGATTTGTGCCCGGTTGACGGCAATAGGCTCGCCCCCTATTACATGGGACTTAAACATAACTGGCGAAATGTGGGTGTACCTGCTACAGGGACACCTCTGCCCAACCCTTCGGGGAAACAAGGCGTGATGTTATGTTATGTGTGAATATACACAATATATAAACATTGGTGATTCATAGATAAAATGACAGTAGTCGAATATTTTGGAATCAAATGTACCTATTGCTTATGAGTAATAGAGATAAGTAAAACGTTCACGTAATCACGAGAGTTTTGTTGAAAGTACACATAATATTGTTACTTAAGAGGGGGTTACCGTGGCCCCTGGCAACATACAGGCAACTGAAGGAACACGGGTGGGTTTTAGTCAGTAAGAGTGACACGCCCTCCCGCTCCGCCCAGAGCAGGAGAAGTTATCCATGTATCTTTCACATATTAAACTATTTGTCGTTTGCTTCATTTTTAATTCTTTTTACCTATTGTGGCATAGTAATTTTATTCTAGGTGCGTCGTCCCATTCTTCTCCATACGAAAACTACCTTTTGGAAGGGGCGACTAGAATCAATTTTATTATTTTGTAATTTTTGACGTTCAAAAGTGCCATACATGGGCCTATTTGAAATAAATGATTTGACTTTGACTTTACTTGATAATTTCCAACCAAAAAAAAAAGAAGGACTAACCTTCTTTTTTTTTTCACTAACCACACGAAAAGAGGAAGTCTTTGCTAATATCATGACATTTAATTTATACATTTATGAAAAACTTATTTTAGATTTATGCCACGTCAGTCACATCCGTTCGGATACAACCACAAAACAGTGGTTTGTGTGGTTTAGCATACTGCATACTGGTTGGTTTATCTGCCGTCATAGTATGTGGTATAGTCATACAGTACTTAATCCTGTGGTATTGGTTTCTTTGGTCCACAAAGTGTGTGGTTCTTGCTGTAATATAAAGTAGGTATTATTAAATTATATTACAGCGCCCAGAGCGGGAGAAGTTAATTGATAATTTCCCACACACAAAAAAAAAAAACTACTCTCTAAGATTTTTTAGGGTTACGTACCCAGGCCTGCGGGCGACGAAATTGGGGCTGTGTTGTCGCCAGAGCAGTCAGGCTTAAAGAGCACGCAGTGATACATGCGCGTCTTTATGGGAGGACGTGCGGTCGTGGGAGCGGCTGCACTGGGTGATGGGGCCCGCTAGGCATGGCGGGCTGATACCAGTCGGGGTTGCGGCGAATGTACAAGTATCTCCCGGGCCTCCGACACATGGTAGTAGTGGGAACAGTGGAGTTTTATTCGGTAGGAGTTCGACATAGCTCTCCATTCTCCCAAGACGGAGGATCCATTAGGATTTCACAAAAGAAAAAAAAGAAGAGTTCCGTACCCAAAGGGTGCCTGACCCTCTTACTAAGCCTATTTCTAATCGTTTATTTTTAGTCGTCATAAGTACAACATTAATAAAAAATACATATTAGTTTGGTCTTTATCAACGCAAATAATTTAAAACAATTTTTTTTTCATGGAAATCTTTTTTTTTTTTTTAAATCTTACTTCCTCGTTGGTGTATGTACTTGTAGCAAGCGCAACTGCTGAGAATTTCTCAGTAACAGCACGGAGTCTGGGTTCGTCTGCCCTGTTGATGGCAATAGGCTCGCCCCCTACTACTTGGGACTTAAACATAACTGGCGAAATTTGTGCATGGCATTTTGTATTTTAACTCTTCGGGGAATAAGGCCTGCGTGATGTTATGTTATGTTTTCAGTCCTGTGCTGGTAATCCTAAACACACTAGGTCGATTTCTGTTAAATGTCGATACATGGCGCACGCTGTGCATGGGCACGCGGTGCATTTTTAACCGACTTCCAAAAAGGAGAAGGTTATATGTTCGTCGCGTATGTCCGTCAATTGTGGACCGATTTTGGAAATTCTTTTTTCGTTTGAAAGGGTGTGCTCTCGAATTGGTCCCATATAAATTTTATTAACTTTGCTTGGATAGTTTTTGAGTTAGCTACAAAATACGTATTTTTTTCACACTTAGTATGTAGATGATATGATAAGTTTCTGTCACTGGTAGCAGGTAGTGGTATTCGAATGTATGTGGGGTAGGTACTACAACTAAAAAGTGAAAAATCAAAACTTTTTACAAAAAAAAACAACCGACCTCCAAAAAAAAAACACTACGAAGTGAAAAATAACTTTAATTTCGGAAGTCGGTGGCAAAAAACGAAAATATAAAACCCAAGACACCGACTTCCGAAATTAAAGTTATTTTTCACTTTGTAGTGTTTTTTTTTTGGAGGTCGGTTGTTTTTCAGAAAGGCCAGGATGTTCTTCAGAAAGGCCAGGTGCGTAGTACTCGCAACCGGCGTGCGTGTATGACCAGATGTATGAACGTAAACGAGGCAAAAGGACTATGTAAGGATCGTAGCAGGTGGCGTTCTGTAGTTTCTGCCTACCCCCATGGGAAGAAGGCGTGAGTTTATGTATGTATGTCGGTTGTTTTTTTTTGTAAAAAGTTTTTAGCTGCGTGTGTTCGTTTGTTTAACAACGTGGGTCTACGTTTCCACTTCAACACACGCTTTACACGAATATTAACCCACGACTATGTACAACTGTTCGCTTCCGTGTTACTATGCGTTCGCACTGGCGAAACATTCACAACGAAACATGTTGGAATCTCTATTTTCTATCAATTTTCCATACAAAGTTTGACAGGCACTAGAGATTTCAACATGTTTTGTTGTGATGTTTCGCCAGTGCGAACGCATAGTAAAGCGTGCGTAGCGTTGACAGCGTTAAGCTGTGTGGGCGCCATATTCGAGTAAGCAATGATGTAAATTCGTGCGTAGCGTGTTCGTGGGTTGCAGTGGACGTTATCACATACATGTTCTTGCAAAGCGAAGCTAGACACGCGTAGCCTCTCCATGCGCAGCGGTGAGACTGTGCCTTAATTTTGATTCAGCGTGCTTAGATAATAAAGGTACGCTACGTACTTTACTGCCTTTTAATAAACAAATATGCCTCGGTAGTAGCAAGTCAAGTGTAGGAGACTTCCTTTGCCGTGGAGTTTCTTGCCGGCTCTTCTCCATAGGAAGCAACCAATTGGAACCGTGCACCTAGCTTCTGACGTTTCATAAGTGCCCTTGTAGGTTTATGTGAAATAAAATATTTTGATTTTGATTTTGCATTGTTTACGAGGCCTAGAGAGAGCTCTCAACAAACTCGGAATTACCTATAATTATTATAAGGCAGTCACTATTATTACTTACTTTATTTACAAGTGATGGAATGGATATAAATGTCCTTCAAAAGGGTAATAAATATTTATTCTTTCTTTCAACTGGCGCGCGGGTATGAACGTGGATGAAGCAAAAGGAGTATGTAGGAGTATCAATCTAATAACTCTAAACGAGCAATTGTTGTATAAATGTATATATATATATTTTTTTTTTATACCTATATATAAAGTGAATCTCGGAAACGGCTCCAACGATTTTCATAAAATTTAGTATGCAGGGGGTTTCGGGGGTGATAAATCGATCTAGCTAGGTTTCATTTTTAGAAAACTACCAAAAAAATGTGGTGGCACTTCGGGAGTGCCGACAGAAGTGAAAACTTGAACAAGATCGCCTTGGTGGAAGAAAAATACTTATATAGAACATTTGTTCGTAACCTTATTTAAATAAAGAGCACAATCGCGTTTACAAAAAAAAAAAAAATACTTTTGAAACATTTACAGTAAAAACACTTGCATAGAACATGATCCGTAACGTAATATAAATAAAGAGCACAATCGCGTTTACAAAAATGAGGTGTCGTCATGGTGTCGCGAAATCAATGGTTTAGCCATCTCAAAAATGCCCAACGCGCCTAAAGAAGTTTTCACTTCAAAAAACCGAGCAAAGCTTGGTCATCCAGATATTGATGGTTTATGTAAATAGAGGTAGGCTACCTACCCAACATTGCATCTTCAAAAATGGTATAATGTCACACTATACATATTGAAGACACGTGGAAGTAGGATGGTATGTCGCAATTTTCGGGAGCGAAAAAGAGACAAGACAACGTGTAATTACGCTAACTAGTAAAGTTTTGATGTGCCACTTGTGGAGTGCGTATAACCTATTTACCTCTTTTCTCTATAATATCATTGGTAGAACTTGTAGAAGGTGGGATTCTGAAGTTTCTTCGTACCCACATGAGAACAAGGCGTGAGTTTATGCACGATGGAAATTATTGGAACGAAGTTCTTTAACGCGGCTTGTTAACTTTCAGAAATCGTCACGCTAAAAAGTGTTAATACTTGCGTCTGTCTTCTTCTAATTCGAAGAGAAAAAAGAGAGAACGATAGAAAAAACAAAAGAAAAGAGTAAAGTGATGATGCAGTGTCGTGGGATAAAATTGTACACATCGTCCCGAGTATACTGCTTGCTGGAGAGAGACAGAGAGAGAAAGTGTGAATTTGGTCAAAATGAAAATCCAAGATAGAGGCTCTGAAAATTTTTCATCATGGGTATCATAATTATTTATAATAAAAATAATTTATTTATTTCAGATAAAGTCCATAATAACATTATGTACATTAAATTAAACATAAAATTGTTATAAAAATCACACACATTAAAATAATCTTCAAAAATTCAAATCAAATAAAATTAAAATACATACACAATTACACATGTCATTTAAATCGAATAAATTTAAAATACATACAAAATATGTCATTTGAAATACATAAAAATTTTAAATTAATATCTACAAACAAATGTCATCCAAAACTAATAAAAACAAACACAACACAGAAATATTACATATGCAACTATGAAAGTACGCAGGCAGACTTAATGCATTAGGTATTGTCTACCAATCAACCAAGGGTGGTAGAGAAAAACATGACAGAATATTTAAAAACAAATGAATAATATTGGTTACTTTAAATTAATTTGATAAGGTTTAATTAAATTGGACGCGTGCCAAAGATAGGTACCCCTAGCGGTCTGATATTGGGAGTTGTGAATCATATTGATGCTCCTAATGTTAATCATAATGATAAATTTAAACCTAGTCGCCAGCCACAAAATATTTCATACGTTATAAAGTACTGAAGAGGGCTGATGCGTCACCGAGCTACATATAAAATGTAAACATTGGTGACTCATTGATAAATTGATTACAGTCTAACATTTGATATTGAACGAGGTCAGTTATGCAAAATATAGATTCCATAAAGGCAGTATTATTGTAACTATGATTTAATAGGATTGATTGATGACGCACTTTATTTTTGTCATCCAGCGATGCACTCAACCCCACTCTTTGCCAGTTTAAGTTTTAGTATCTAAGTACTAAGAAATAGTGTGAGTCCTTTATTCTTTTAATTTATTTCAACCGTTTTAATTATGTTTATTGATGAATTGTATTGTACTGTCAATTCCTTTGTTTTTGTTTTTTATAATCTTAATTCTTATTAATTTAATCCAATTTTTTTTTAAATTTATTTATTGTATTGTATTTTAATAATCCATTATTTTTTATTTTATATATCTGAGTAATGCTAATCTAGTGACGCTTTTTACCTCATCTTAATTTTGTTAACATGCGGAAAATGTAGTGGACTGCAATATTGTTAATACTTCATATGAGCCTATATTATTTTTATTTGTAAACATTTTATATTGTAGCTATTTATTGTCCCATAATAAATAAAATAAAATAAGTTTAACTCACGAATCGGCTCAAATTTTACTATCAATATCTACAAATATTATAAATTAAAATCCGTTTTTCTTGTCTGGCTGTGTGACTGCTTAAATCTTCTAAACTACACGATGGATTTAGATGAGTTTTGCACCATCATTTAGAAAATTTATTCCGGAAGGTTCATCTGTGTAAAGACATGAATCTTCAAATAGCACATATGCATAGAAATCTCGATGTTTTGACATTTCGCCATTATAGGGGCGGGTAGCTCCCCTGTAACGTCCGGCCCTGGTCTAGGCTATGGTACGGAGCGAGAGGGCATGGGAGGCCGTCACCTTCTTCTGCGAAGCAGTTATGCTCGCGAAGGAGGAGGCGGAACGCGTGAGGGAGAGGCAAATTTCGCACCCTCACGCCCCTAACCACCGCAGGAGATGCCCTGGGCGTTGGGAATCGCAGGCCGATTCCCGGCCACCGTAGGCGCGGGCTTGCGGACGGTGAGCAATGGGTAGCTCGCCGTCCGATAAGGACCAGGCTCGGGTCGACGGCGCGTTGTGTTCCACGCGCGCTTCAAAGAGATGTCAGCAGAACTGACGGGGTCCGCTAGGGCCGATGCCTGCCGGGGTTACGGGGAAGTCCGAAAGGGATACTGTGGCCCCCGGGAACATGGCAACTGAAGGAACACGGGTGGGTTTTAGTCAGGAAGAGTCTGACACGTCCTCCCGCTCCGCCCAGAGCGGGAGAAGATATAAGGTAATTTCCCACAGAAAAAAAAGGAGGCGGCTAGCTAGTTATGTTATAAGATAAGCACATGCCGTTGTACACAATATATACCGAGTAAGGTAATGGGGCTAACTGCACAGGGTTCTGTTTTTTCACCTCAATTGTGTACTAGATACAAAAAAAAATTGTTTCACATAAACCTACAAAGGCACTTATGAAACGTCAGAAGCTAGGTGCACGGTTCCAATTGGTCACTTCCTATGGAGAAGAGCCGGCAAGAAACTCCACGGTTACTCTTTTAAAAATAAATGGTTTCTACAATGTTTTCAAATTACAGTGTTAATGGGTATGAGAGGACAGTGTAGGCCTATCAACAAGTACCAGGTACTTAGTAAAATAGAAAAGTTGACTTTGCTATTCTTTGGGCACGGTGCAGACATTTTAAGAACATACCAAAAAAGGTATATCATCTTTATGTTTGGCTTATCTTAATAATTACTTTGACCTAAGTTATACGCAAAATTTTATTAGTATCGTTGTGTGCGCTACTGAATGGGTCGCACACACCTTTTTTTTTTTTGGGTGGGAAATTATCAAATAACTTCTCCCGCTCTGGGCGGAGCGGGAGGGCGTGTCAGACTCTTACTGACTAAAACCCACCCGTGTTCCTTCAGTTGCCATGTTGCCGGGGGGCCACGATGTCCCTATCGGTTTTCTTCGAACCCCCGGCAGGCATTGGCCCTAGCGGACCCCGTCAATTCTGCTGACATCTCTTTGAGGCGCGCGTGGAACACAACGCGCCGTCGACCCGGGCTTGGTCCTTATCGGACGGCGAGCTGCCCATTGCTCACCGTCCGCAAGCACGCGCCTACGGTGCCCAGAAATCTTCCTGTGATTCCCGACGCCCAGGGCGTCTCCTCCTGCGGCGGTTAAGGGCGCGAGGGCGCGAAATTTGCCTCTTCCTCTTGCGCTCCGTCTCCTCCTTCGCGAACATTACTGCTTTGCAGAAGGAGGTGACGGGGCGCACACACCTTGGGTGTTAGCTTGAAATGATAAGTCACGGATAGCCAAAGATGATGGTTTATTGAATAGTTATAACTACCACTATTAATGCCATACAGAGTGGCAGGGACATCGACGCGAAAACTGTTACCATGGATTCAGTACATGATTCTGAACACCCCTGCGTTTAAATTTTTCGTCGGTTATAAAAAAAATCTGCTGTTTCATACATTTTCACGTACTTTTCTATGAAACAGCAGATTTTTCTAAAAATAACCGACGAAAAATTTCAACGCAGGGATGTTCAGAATCATGTACTGAATCCATGGTAAAAGTTTTCGCGTCGATGTCCCTGCCACCCTGTATTAATGTTGTGCGAATGAGTACAGCTGATTGTTACACTATAGTTTGTGCAAGGCGACGGAAAAGTGCTGATCTATGCAATGCGCGCGTGCCGTTGACGCGTGCCGCTTGTGTTTATGAGCACTAATATACATGACTCGTACAATCGTTATATTATCATTATCACAATCAATTCATCACTTTTTTTTGATACAAGATTGTTGACTGAAGTCAAAAAGGAATGTCATAAGTACCTTTCCAAATAATTAAAAGGACAATGTTTTGGAATCTGCAATAGGATGCTAACAAGGTGACATTCTCGGGCCAGTCATTTTCAGCTAGGCTGTTCATCTAATTATCCAGAAACTAAATTTTGATGATGAGGTATTTAGATGATTGAACCCTAGGAGGTGATGTAGACACCGTTTTAAAAGATTTACAAATTCTCAAACAGCAATTTAAATCTATTGGCTTGGACCTTACCCCATCAAAATGTAAAATTTTCCTTACTGATATTACCGATAGACAATTGACCCTAGAGAAATTTCGCAAAATTACCAGTATTAGCTTACTTTTCTTTCCTTCTTTCCTTTCTTTCTTTCCTTTCCTACTTACGTTCCTGTTCTCTGTCAACAGCACTGAAAAGTTGACGGGGAAAATTTTAACCCCTCCCTGGTTGGCTTAGAAATGCCGTGCTTGATCGACGCGGTGAACGCCTGAGAAGGGACTTACCGGATAGTTATGGTAGGTTAAACAAAGACATGATCATTGTTAAATCACTCGTCACTGTCAGCGAGCAATGGAATTCAGTACCCTAGGAGTTAAACTCACTGATAGCACAAGGAACTCGATATTAGGCTCCAAAACTCAATTACTGATGTAGATCACAAGCTTAAATTGAACTTGACTGGCCAGATCTGTCGCATGCCGGAGCTATGGGCTTAAATAACAACCAGTGGGTCCCAAGCAGCAGCAAACGGCAACGCGGTAGGCCTAGGAGGAGATGGCGGGAGGAACCCGACTCTTTTCTAAAAGATTGGCCACAATAGATAGGGTTAGGAGCGAAGGGAGGTCGTTGCCCTGAAGTGGTAAGTGCATCTTATAATTATAAGATGCACTTTAGTAATGTCGTATTCTTGACGTACTTAGAACTTTTGCCAGTTAGTTATTTAGTCAAGTACGTGGTAAGAAAATCATATTTATTTTTCCTAGAATATCAATTTGAATAAAAGTATGAAGTTCATAATTTAAAAATATTGTTTATTCGATGGTAATTAAATTAACGATTTGAATCACAAAGATTTAAAAAAAAACAATCATTATTGAGAACGAGGTAACAAAAATCAATAATAATCATATTCACATTTTTTCGGACGTCACTTGTTTGACCGATTTGAATTAGCAAACCGAAGTATTTCAGATGATTTAAAACTTGCTGTTTTTGCCGATGAAGTGTTTCTGGGTTAGGGCGAATGATGAAAACGTCATCTAAGTATACAACTAACCGTATTTTCACCTCCTCCTTGAAAAGTATGCCATCCAATATGTATCTTTTACAAAAATCAATGACGTCGTCGTTGCTAAGCCAAATGTTAAAGACGTAATTTCGTATATCTTATCTTGATACGTTAAATCTGCGGTACCTACGCAGGTACATTAATAAGCAAATGAAAATATGCTTACTAAAAGTTAAAATAGACCTTTAATTGGCATATGATACACCATTAAACAGTAATCATCATAAAATGACAGTTCATTATTTTTCCAAAATAATTTGTTACTGACCTGGCCTGCTTTAACTTAGAATCTGTTTCCATCACATTTTGTTCTGCTTTGCAGTATTTGTGCGACTGTTCCTTGTCCCTCTCTTTGTAAAGGTAGATCTTTCCGAGGCCTTAAAATTGTGTTTTCTACAAGTCTTCGGGGATCGTTGTTTATGTCTAACATCTGGTGGTTGTGAAGCATCTTTTCTGCCCTCTTTAGGCTTATATTTACAAGGAAAACATTTGTGAATTCCTCCATTTTCTTTCACTAGTTTAGAGAGTTTTGGGTCAGAAAACAAATGTGTAGATGATGGTGGAATCGCATGTAGAAGTTCGTACAAAATTTTACTAGTTGGTTTGTAAATACTTCGTCTTTGTTGAATAATTTCTGCTCTTTTACCACAGGTGTACTGAAGAAGGGCGTCCGAAGATCGGCGAAACGAAGATTCGGAAGACAAGAAGTATTTACTCAAAACCGATTTAACTTCCAATGTAGCTTTTTGGTAGATTTCTTGAAATTCCTTTCGCTGTTGTAGCAGCCCATGAGTTATTGCCCCTAAACAGAGATCCATTTTCTCCAAAACTGTCACAAGTTGCCATGGTGGAGTGACTTTACAAAGATGACTGTTGACTTTTAGGTTAGTGAATACAGGAGCAGCTTGAATTTTTTTCTGTGCGTCTGCGTAACTAATATTCCGCCAACTGTCTGTTCCAAGACGTTGGCAAGCAATTCCTTGTTTTACTAGGCTGTCTTCGGCAACGCTCAGCTTTGTATCAATTTCTATTGTCTTAGGTGATACCGCGTTGGCTGAATCCTCAACCAGTTCGTTTTCCAGCTCTCTAATCGTCTCCTCATGTATTTCTTGGTTATAAAAAGTCGGGCAGCTTCCTTCTTCACTTGAATTGTAGTATTCAGATTTTTGCATATCTGGATTTGTAGTCTGATTGGATATTTTTTCTAGAACCAGTCTGATATTTTCATTTTGGTCTTCAGAGAGTTGACACAGCTTCTCAAGCATGGCATTTTGTTGTTTCATGAAATCAGTCAAGGTTTCGCAATCTTCGTTGCGAGCTTTTTTGCATGAAGCAGGTCCTGAGCTATGCACCCGTTTCTGGCTAGTTGTTGACATGGTTGATGAAGATCGGGATTTTCTTTGTGTAGACTGGAGAATTTTGGCTGCTTCCGCTCGAGATATTAATTGACCCTTTAGTTTTGAAAGCACTTCTGTGAATCTATTACCAGCAGCTGTTGGGTGAACTTTCTTCATTGTAGCAAAAGGACTGTATATGATTGCTCTGCCAAGTGGCCATGTAATCAGCTGTCTTTTAATGCGTTTGTATTTGCGTTCGCTTAAAGACGGCGAGCCCTCGCTAAAAGCGTATGCCAAATGAATTGTAGGAACTGCGAAGCGTAAGCGGCATTCCTCGTCTGATGAAATTCTATCACCGAACAGATCTTCATATGAGACGTTATTCACTTCCCAGCTTCTCCACTCGTCTGGGTAGAATTCGTCTATGACGTTAATAAATCTTTGAACATAGTCCATCTCATCGGGGTCCGGTGTTTCCCATAAGGCTAGCTCGCCTAGTGTTGTACGCTGCATGATCTGAAATAACAAAAAAAACTTGTGTAAGAAAAAAAAAATTGTTTCAAAGTACCACATACGCTTACAGTGTTGGTAGCCGACGCGGGACTGATGTCTCAGCTGACTTCCGTCAGCTAAGGAGCTGACATTCGTCAGCTAAGCAGCCGATGGTAGTCAGTCACGTAGCCGATATGTGTCTGCTAGGCAGCCGACATTTGTCTGCTATGCAGCCGTCAGTCGTCAGCGTAGTAACAGATAAAGGTAAGATAAGCAACTGACAACCTACAGCTGCACAAGCCGGCGGTATCGGCTGCACAGCCAACGTACTTTATTGTGCAATCGGCACGCAATTCGAGTTGTATCGTTCTGCAGGCTGTCGGAATTCAGTCCAGCTTATTTCAATAACTTGGTGCTTGGTTTACCCAAAGCAAGCAGTCGCATATTGGAAGAATTAACATTTCACTTTTTAACACACATAACATTACGCCCTGTTTCCCCGAAGGGTTAGGCAGAGGTGTACCCGGTACACTCATTACATTTCGCCAGTTACGTTTAAGTCGAGTTTATTGCCATCACCCGGGCACAAATCCAGACTCCGGGCTGCTACTGAGAAATTACTAATGGATAAACCCAATAACACTGCCCGACCTGGGAATCGAACCCAGGATCTCATGCTCAGCAGCACCGCTTGCGACGACTAAACCAACGAGGCAGTCATAAAACACTTTTTAATCATAAACTAAAATAACTTTTCACTTACCTCAGTTACTTGAATAGTAATTAATGCATTTATAAGGTGTTTTTCACTCTGCTCACTACTTTAAGACGAACTGACAATCGACGATATAACAAGACACCGACACGGCGATAACACCTGTTTGCGACTACCCTCAAACGTATTCAACGTACAAGAAATCTCGAACATTGAGAAAGAAAGAAAAAAAAAGAAAAACAGAAAGAAAAAAAGAAAGAAAAAAAAGAAAGAAAAAAAGAAAGACAAAAGAAGTTTATTTGTCACAGAAACACGTTTAACAAAAAAGACAAGAGTATCAGAAAACTACAAAAAGGTACATAATAAATCACGAGCATAAAACAGAAATTAGTCGGCAGCTGCACGACATAACTGACAAGAAGGCTAAGGGCTAAGGGTAGAATCACACTTTAACTGTGTAATATTCACAGTGGATCAGGCAGAGGCTCTATAGTAATTGATCCTATTTTGTGTTGGCCGTTATAGCCCCACTATCCTACCCAAAAAGGCTGGTGCTAAAGTAATGACCTAAAGCAATGATTTGCAGCGGTCCGGAAGATAGCCCAGTCTTTCTCTATTGCCTTTTTTCTATGGAGCTCCCGAAGACACACGGCTATTATTAAAAAACCCAAAGACCGTGGCGGCCTTAAAAGAGCCCAAAAAAGAAGAAGTGACAAATATATCGTCAGAAGTATTAAGAAAAGTGATGAAAAATTATTCTTGAAAACGTGAATATATGCTTCAAAAATGGGCATCAATTTTACCGGTGGCTTTAAAGATTATTTTTACTTAACCGGGAAGAAATTACTGGTCATTATTAACATTACTTCCTAAAATAATAATTGACTTAGAAAATTAGAAGTTACATTTGCTACCCTATATTATAATGCGTCCACTTTTAGACGCCGCCGGAGGTCTATGCCTCACAAATGAATTTTCGCAAACCTTTTTATATACTACAGGTGAAATGTTCCTTGCCTGAAAAGTTCTGATAAGTCACAAAACATTGATGACTCATAGATAAACTGATAGTAGTCTAATATTTAGGATCAAACCAATAATTACTGTTACTTATGAGTCACAGTTACATATTATTAAAGTTAGGATGCACTAGTGCGGTAATGCTCGCGAAGGAGGAGGCATATTTCGCTCCCTCGCGCCGGGAATCACAGGTAGATTTCCAGCCACCGTAGGCGCGGGCTTGCGGACGGTGAGCAATGGGTAGCTCGCCGTCCGATAAGGACCAAGCCCGGGTCGACGGCGCGTTGTGTTCCACGCACGCCTCAAAGAGATGTCAGCAGAATTGACGGGGCCCGCTAGGGCCAATGCCTGCCGGGGGTTCGAAGAAAACCGATAGGGATATCGTGGCCCCCGGCAACAGGGCAACCGAAGGAACACGGGTGGGTTTTAGTCAGTAAGAGTCTGACACGCCCTCCAGCTCCACCCAGAGCGGGAGAAGTTATTTGATAATTTCCCACCCAAAAAAAAAAAGGATGCACTTACTTTAGTATTGTCACATTTGTGATGCACTTAATTTGAAAAACTATGTCAATTCGTTTTGATTAAGTAAGCCAAGGTCAAAGTTTTTTAGTTACGATTTTTATTCGTTTTTTTCAAAGAGTTTTTTATTTATGACATTAGATAGATAGAATATTCTTTATTATGTACACCATAAAATCACAGACATTAATATAGAAATTTTACATTGGGTGACACAATGGGCGGTCTTATCGCAAAAAGCGATCTTTTACAGACAACCTTTAGATGGATTTAAATGGAAAAGGAGAGACAATACTGCAGGTAGTCAGTGGTGTACCATTAATCATTGTAAACGTGAATTTGCCCATGGGAAAACCTGTTCTCTTCAGTATAGTTACAGCGAAAAACGCGAATCTTGTCAGAAATTTTTGAGATCTAGATGCTAATATTTTCATCATGTATCCTGTCGTGGAACATCGTAGAGAGATGTTAATATTGTACGTTTAATGATCATGTTGGCTATTGAAAATGGTCCTTTTATTTTTCTTAAAACAACGTTGACTATAGATATTATCTCAGACTATAAAATCATATTAGTCTGAGATAAATGTGCTTAATATTTTTCAAGGCTATTATGAGTTTTGATTTAAAATATGATTACAATAACATTGGCTGATTTTCACCAAATGATTGACCTAATTTAGACAAAACACCAAACTAAAAGCAAAAAAAAAAATTTCACGCCATCATAGCCAGAAGATGTCTACTGCTAAAAATAGGCCTCTCCCATTAATCTCCATTAACATTTTCATATGCAACAGAAAAATCGAGCGTAAAAATGGTCTGATGAGTCACAATTTGCGTACCAATAAAATATGAACATTGATGACTCATAGATATAAGGTAATTGCAATCAGTTAATTGTAATTACCTTATATTTGGTATCAAACCATCTCAGTAATTATGACTGTTATGAGTAATTCTAGATTATATTTATGATGCAGGCACTTTAGTTTTGTTACACTCGTAATGCACTTAATTTGAAGGTATGCCAATGGGTATTTATCAAAACTTTTTAAAAAGAAACAAAAATGTCGACAAATTTTTCAAATTTTTCGACATTTTTGTTTCTTTTTAAAATGTTTTAGATATTAGTTAAAATTTATAATATAGTAGTGACTTTGGTAAATATTAGATTATATTAGACAAGGTCAAATTAAATTATTTGGCGAAATTGCACAGACGTAATAGTAACGATTTCTAATTGTAAAACAAAACATTGACTTGATGATTTCTTTGTTGGGGCAACGTCCGTAGTTGGTGTAGTAACTTAAAATATCAATTTAAAAATTAATTTATTTGTTGTGTAAACTTCACGGACTTGATGCGTTTTGATATGTAAACAAGAAGGAACAAAATTAAAATCAATAATTTATTTCTTTGCAAATAATGGGTACAGTACATAGGTGTTTTTATAATAAAGTTCTACATATTTTACCGTCACGTGGGCATGCAAAGGTTTAAAATTCCAAATATATTTTTTTGAAATATGTAGATCATTGAAATTACAAAAAAATTAATAAAAATGTCAGTGTGGTCACAGCAATAAAAAGAAATATAAAATAAGACTAAGTAAGCGAACCAGGTTCACAATAATTATGTCAATCAGGGTAATAAGTATGTGAATTAGTTAGTAAATCATCATTAAGAAAATCGTTAATCGTGTAATAAGTTAACAAAAAGTAGTAATAAAATGAAAAACATAAAACTCATACTTTAAATACCACTGCCAGAGGTCGAAAAACCCAAAAAAAGTCATCAATTTTGTTTTATTATGTTTAGATATCGAAACCGATCACGTTTGTTGAGTTTTTCTAGCAAATTTAATTTGATCCTATATTTATTTTGCCAATGACCATGCTTGCTTTTTAAAATGTTCCTCATATTTCCTATTTCGTTGATAATTTTATTTGAAGGAGTTCCTATTTTGAGAGTTGTTGTGTGTCAAGTATTTTATTTTTGGTAATGCAAATCTTGTTTTGAAATCATGATTGCAAATAACTTATAATTTTGACTAAGGATGTATTTTTAATATAAGGATTTCAAATTTTTTAAGATAAGAATTTTTAACCTTATTTTGGCTAATTATAGCACCGTCTTATCGGCCAGAAGACGTCCACTGCTGGACATAAAAGTTGTAGTTTTTCTAAAATATTAATCTAGTACCTATTAGTCTTTTTTAAATTTTAAATATGGAACACACCGCGTCACCGCCGCGGGTCGTCCCGCTTAGGTATTTTTTTAATTCATACTGGCTGTTTATACAATGACAAGACAGCAGCATTTTTTTTTATCAGTATTTTTCTATAAGGTATTTTTCTACGATCACAGATCCATGATCAAAGACATAACTAAATTGTAAAATAGACATAACATGGGTAATTTGTGAGCTTCGTAGATAGGCTTATGATATAATATGATAGTGTAATATCACCCAAGGGGGATATACCCATAATAAATGACTATTTTACAATTCGATTATATCTTCGATCACAAATCCATGACTCGACAGTGTAATACCCCCTTAGTAAAAATTTTCATAGCCGACTTCCTAACCAAATTTAGTTCTATTTTTAAAATTCATTCCTGCCCTATAGAGGGAAGCAATTACTATGAGTCTTTCCCGCCCAAGGGTGGGGATCAGCGTCTTCCATCCGCTACTTGGATCAAACAAACACTACTTTCCGAGTATGAGAAATGAAAAAATATAAACATTGGTGACTCATAGATAAAGAGATTGTCTTGAAATATTGCGGATCAAATCGTGTCAGTTATGACAATGTGATGACTTATGAGTAATGAAGATTATATTTAGAAGATTAGGGTGTATTTTAGTATTCGTACACTCAAGTAGCACTTACCTACTTTTTTGCCAATTTTTGGCGTATTTTGGAAAACCAAAACTTGGGACCATTTGGCTTTCTGAGATGCACGTAAAGTCCCCGTCACGAGAAGCTATAAATTTTGTAAACACACATTCAGGGGTTTGCAATCTTTGGGTACTTAAAATAAAATAAAAACAGTTTTGTACTATTTTTTACAGGGATATAATTATATTAACACACACATCTAATTACAAACAAACAATAAACCTAATCCGCGAAAACACCACAAACAAACAGACGCATTCGAAACTCGAAAGACAGCAGAGACAACGTCAGCGTGAACTTACTTCAAAATCGTGGCTCAAATGTTTACGTTCCATGAATCAGATGCGTTCCAGTACCAAAAAACCTTAGACGACAGCGCTTTATATCGCTAAAATATAACCCGATCAAGTGAAATTGCTCATTAGTTTCGTATAACACGTACGTTACTTTGACTTCATTGAATTTGGGGTTATTCGTTGTTAATTAAATTGTCGCTACGTAACTTGGTAGAAGTTCTTTATTTACAAAAATTATAGCTTCTCGTGACGGGGACTTTAGTCATGTTTTTTTAAAAATGGAATAACTTGAAAACGTTTCATTTTTTTTAAAAGCACTGTTGTATTTTGTTTTAAGGAAATGGTTGTTTACTCTAATTGCTCCGATTTTATAAGTTGGCCATTGTTATTGAACATTCACATTTTTATTTAAAAAAAATAAATTTTTCATTATTGATTTTGTTGAGAATTTTGATTCAATTTAATTTATTTATTTAATTCAGACACAATGATCCATATTTTTGTTAGTAGATATACTTAAAATTTAAACATTGATTGCAAATAATTTCTTTACGTTGTCAATAATTTTTAACGAATTTTTGTGAAATAATTCTACTTAGGTACGATAAATATTTCACGGCACCATCTTATGGGCCAGAAGACGTCCACTGCTGGACACAAACCTGCTCTAATAATTTCCACAAACATTATCATAATGCTACGGGCAACATTTTTGCGTAAAAAAGGTTTGATGAGTCACAACCTGCGTACAAACTAATATAAAAGCGTGTAAAAAAATATAAACATTGGTGACTCATAGATAAATTGCTTGTCTTCAAATTTTTCAGGTTAATCATGTCAGTTATGTGTGACTGTTATGACTAATGTAATGAAGATTATATTTAGGAGATTAGGGCACTTTAGTATTTTTACACTCAACTTGCACTTACCCAATCTTTTGCGAATTTTTCATGTACTTTGGAAAACCAAAACGTTGGACTATTTTGGCTTTCTGAGATGCACATTGTCATCTTTATATATATAATTCTTCTGTGAGTGTGTATGTCACTGAACTTCTCTCAAACGACTGGACCGATTTTGATGAAATTTTTTGTGTGTGTTCAAGGGGATCTGGGAATGGTTTAGATTCACAATCGGACCCGATAGGTGGCGGTATTCAGTCAGGACAACGTCTGTCAGGTCCGCTAGTGTTTCTTTAAAAATCGAATAACTTGAAAACGTTCCATTTTTTTTAAAGCATTTTTGTATTTTATTTGAAAGAAATGGTTGTTTACTCTAATTGCTCCGATTTTATAAGTTGCCCATTGTTACTGAACATTCACATTTTTATTTAAAAAAAAACAATTTTTCATAATTGATTTTGTTGAGAATTTTGATTTAAACATTGATTGCAAATAATTTCTTAACGTGGACAATATTTTTTAATGATTTTTTGTAAAATGGACCTACTTAGGCACGAGAAATATTTCACGGCACCATCTTATCGGGCAGAAGACGTCCACTGCTGGGCATAAACCTGCCCCAATAATTTCCACAAACATTATCATAACGCTGTAGGAAAAAGTTTTGCGTAAAATTTTTTGGTGAGTCACAAGTTGCGTACAAAAAAATATAAACATTGGTGACTCATAGATAAACTGATTGTCTTCGAATATTTCGGACCAAATTATGTCAGGTATGACTTTTTATTACTCGAATAAAGAGAATATTTAGAACATTACTACATACGGGGTGGGGTGTATTTCTGTGTTTAGAACATTAGGGTACAGTTTGGTACTCTCACACTCAAGATGTACCTACCTACTTAATGTTTTGCCAATCGTCGTTTTTTTTAAGGAGATTGTTGTTTATTTTTTAGTAATTAGGAACACCTGTTTTGAGTGTTGGGCGATGTAGTTTGTACATTTTTATTAAAAAATCCTACTTAATAATAGTAACCCCACCGCCGTATCTCTACGTTGACGTCGTGGTGAGGTTTGCGTGCTGCGAATTCTAGGTCTGTATCAGTAGAGTTTACTATACCGGAACAAGATCTATACAATAGTATAGTCCTGCACCAACCGGGGGTTATCCTTGGGTGCACTTGCATAGTGCATGCAAAGATAATCGTCGGTTGGTGCCTCAACACTCAAAAATGTCTAAGGGGCCTCTGTCTCTGTCTCTGTCTTCGGCTTCTCGTATGCCTTCCAAAGATCCGGGGCCCAGGGTCCCGAGATATGCAAAGACATTTAAATAATATTATTATGTATGCGAAAGTTTGTGAGGATGGATGGATGGATGTTTGTTACTCTTTCACGCAAAAACTACTGAACGGATTTGGATGAAATTTGGCACACAGATAGTTTATAACGTGGATTAACATATAGGATACTTTTTATTCCAATATTCCCACGGGGTCGAGACTTATGCTGGTGAAACCGCAGGGCACTGCTAGTATTAAGTAAGTTTTATTAATTTAAAGTTTGATTTAGGTTGATCTGTGTAGACTAAACTTTAACCTAATTTTGGCAAAGTGAATCTACAGACTACTGCTAGACATAGGGCTCCCCCACTTATATCCATGCCAGTTCTCACGTATGAAAAGTTCTGATGAGTCACAACGTACAAAAAAAAGTAAACATTGGTGATTCAATTGGTTTTATTTATTATCATACAAACATTACACATATTATGTACAAGTGTGTAAATAACTTATAACTAATTCGATAGAAATAACAAAATTATATACTAACTTAACTAGAACTATTTACAAACTAGTCGAAAAATTCATCCGCATCGCTGTCGACTGGTAATGTACCCAAGAGACTGGCCGCATTGCTACGTTGTATGGCAATGCTTAGCCTCTGGCCAAGGTAAAAACCAGCCCTTGGGTCACGGGAAGTGTCAAATAGCCGTTTTGAGATGTCACGGAAGAGGCCATGGGCACTCGGACCCCACGGCCCGAGGGTTTCAACCCCAAACGGCTCGAAAGTATAGTTACCAATGAGGTTATTATACTTACGCCGCTTGAGGTTTTCTGCAGCCGCAGCAGCAGCACCAGCACACCACGCCGAGCCAGGAAGATGAGATGGCGCAAGAGTGTCGACACAGGTTGCGCCCCACACTAAAGGCCTACCCACCTTCCATGGAAATAAGGACATGCCGTCCAGTCTCTTGCCATCGTCGCATGCCAAGCCATTGGGTTCTAATACAGCTGGAACGCCGGCGGTGACAAGAGTTCGTCGGATGATGTCGTTGATGTTCGCATGCCGCGCTAAGCGGCCCGCACTTCGGCTGCAAGACAGGCCGTGATGGCCGAGACTGTTGACAACTTCGCCACAGTGACAGCGATGAGGAGAATTTGGTGATTCATAGATTAACTCACTAATCTGATTATAGTGAAACCACGTCTGTTAAGTCAGTTATGACTATAGAATAGAATAGAATGATTTTTTTCTTTTCATTTAGTACTATGGACATGTGTATTCTCCCCATTCTCACATATGGTGCTCAAAACTGGTCTTTGACACTTCAGCATAGGTCCAAGTTCGAGATTTGCCAGCGAGCCATGGAACGCAGTATACTGGGGGTTCGAATTTCAGACTGTATAAGGAACACAACACTGCGCGCCAAAACCAAGGTCACGGATGTTACCCAGAAAGCCGCAAAGTTTAAGTGGGATTGGGTCGGACACGTCTGCCGCATGTCAGATGACAAATGGACTAAAAGAACTACTGATTGGGTCCCACTAAACGCACGACGACATCGCGGCAGGCCGAGACGAAGATGGCGGGATGAGCTTGACTCCTACCGAAAGGACTAGCCGATTTAAAGCTAGACTGACATTAATAATGAGTAATACAGGTTAGTTAATGCGTAACAGTTAAGTTCAAGACTGATTGAAAGTGCATCAAGTACCTGGGCGTTAGTATGACGCATCGAGTTTTAGAATGAGATTGACATTAATAATGATTATTATAGATTCTTCTTCTTCTTCTTTGTATCGCCCTTGACAGAGCGGTCGTGGTCACAATGAACTGTGTCCAATCGCAGGTGTAGTCGTTGCCCGCCTCACGATCTCCCTCCATCTAGTTCTGTTACATGACAGTCTGGCGCATTCATTAATAGGGCCTCCAACTGCAGATTTTATTTGATCCGCCCACCTCATTGGTGACCTCCACCGTGGCTTATTACCTTCCACGCTGCCCTGCACCACTAGACGCTCTATGGAGTCATTATTCCGCCTGGAGACATGACCAAAAAACTTAAGTATTCGAGACTGTACTAGTGCTGATAGACGCTGTATTACAGATTAGTTAGTGCGTAACAGTTACGTCCAAGAAAGTGCATTAAGTACCTGGGCGTTAGTATGACGCATCGAGCTTTAGAACGAGATTGACATTAATAATGATTATGACAGATTAGTTAGTGCGTAACAGTTAAGTCCAAAGTTGAGCAGTGGTGGCCCAGTGGTAACGGCCGCGACTTACGAGTTGTAGGTCGTAGGTTCGAACCTAGACAGGCGCTTTACTTTGTGTAAATTATTTCATCACCACTGCTCTCAAAACGGTGAAGGAAAACATCGTGAGGATATCCTAGAACCGAAAATTCGAAGACATGTGATATCTACCAACCCGCATTGGGCCCGCGTGGTGGATTACGGCCCACTCCCTCTCACAGAGAGGAGGCCTGTGTCCCAGCAGTAGGAACATTTATAGTCTGATGATGAATACAGATTAGTTAGTGCGTAACAGTTAGGGTATTCCTCGTACGTTCCATTTCATTTCTGCTTTCCTGGTAGTTTGAATAAATAAAAAAATTAATACAGTTGAATTTTAAAACGTCTAGTGATATTATTTATTACGAATCCTTCATGCTCTTCTCTCTGCAATGTTTCATCGTTGTTGGTGTGTTTCGAGGAACACTTTTGGTGCGTTTCAAAGTTGGTGCGTTTCGAGGAATCAACTACAAACAAAACATTAACATTAACAACACGGAACATTATTTTTATTTATTTTGAGTACAACAGATTAGTAAGTGGGTAACAGTTACGTCCAAGATTGATTGGAAGTGCCTCAAGTACCTGGTATGACGTATCAAGCTTTACAACGAGATTGTCACCCAGGGACGATGCTCTTCAACGTTAAACATAACATCACGCCTGTAATCCCCGAAGGGTTTGGCAGAGGTGTACCTATCGGTAGTACACCACGTTTTGCCAGTTATGTCGAAGTCGTATGAAATAGGGAAGAGCCTATTGCCATCAATTGGGCACAAATCCAATTCCTGGTGGAAAATTCTATAACAATTTGCCTACCCCGGGAATCGAATCCGGGACCCTCAGCAGTAGCGCTTGCGACCACTAGACCAAAGGGCAGTTAAAACGAACAAAGTTAAAGTTTTTATATAATTAACATATTTATCAGGTTCTGTAAAGCTCGCATATGAATAATAATAATAATAATAATAATAATAATAATATTTATTCAAAAAATTATTACAAGGCATAAAAATTATTACAGATTTGCTTAAATGTAAATTATATTCCTAAGACTTACGTGCCTGAACTAGGTAATCCTGTGTTTCAGGCGAGAAGAGCTAAAATAGACTTATAAATAAATAAATTATCTGCAGGTTGACAATAGATCACTAATTATATGTTGAGTAGCTTAAATCTTAGTTTCTAAATTTGATAAATACTTAACGTAAGTGAAATTTGTACATACTTATTCACTTTAACACAGTTAGTAAATTCTCTGTATCTTCGTAAGACATACTTTGGAGAGCATCCTTGAGAATACTCTTACAATTTATGTAGTTTAGGGAATAAATGTTTGCTTTCGAATTTAGTCTATTATAGAGAAGAGGACCGAGGTACAGGTAAAATTTAGATACAAAAGCATGTTTTGATGTATTTTGTGGACACACTATATCTTTACGCCTTTTATTAGTATACGCAGTGCTGTAAGAAAGAGCTGTGTGTTGTTTTAATACAATACCCATTATAAATAGCTGCCGAACTGTTAATACTTCACAAGATTTGTATAGGAGGTTAGTAGGAAAAAGGAAAGGGCGGAAAGTAGACACTTTGAGAATCGCCCTTTGAGCTCTCTCGATGGTTAGTAACATTGTTTTACCCGCTCCACCCCATGTGGTAATACAGTAAGTTAATATTGATTGACATAGAGCAAAGTAAACTTGTCTAACGATTTTTGGGTCAGCAATATAGCGTAACTTTTTAAAAACAAATATTAACTTGCGAATCCTATTATTTAAAGCTTGTATATGTTGTTTGAACGAAAGTGTTTCATCTATTATAACACCAAGGTATTTTGTTGTATTTGTCATTTTAATGTTGGGACAAACACATTGGTTATCTGGAGGAATTGTGCAATAATGAGCATGTAATGTCGAGGTAGTGCTTGTTGTTGATGTTTGCTTGCGCATCGAAAACTTAATGTAATTTGTCTTGTCTGCATTTAGTGTTAGTGAATTATGTTGAAGCCATTTATTAACAATATTGAATCCATGTTGCGCATGCTTGTAGACATTTTTTTCTGAGTCAGCCGAAAATAGAAGGGCAGTGTCGTCAGCATAAGAAACAATTTGGCCGTGATCTAGATTTAGGTTACAGAGATCGTTAATATATATCAAAAATAGTGTAGGCCCTAAAATACTTCCTTGGGGAACTCCGAAGGACGTATTTTTTTTAGTATCGCTGAGAATATTATCAATCCTTACACATTGAGTACGATCTTCTAGATAGCTCTTAAATAATTTCAGCTGGGTGCCTCGGATACCTAAGGCTTCAAGCTTGTGCAACAGAATAGGAATAGACACCGTATCAAAAGCTTTGGCGAGGTCCAGGAAGATTCCTACTGTGTGGTTACCATTATCAAGTTCTTGTGCTACATAGTCAGTCAGATGGTGCACGGCATCGTCTGTTGACATTTTAGGCCTAAACCCAAACTGCCGTTTAGATAAAATTGCTTTATCCTCCAAGTATTTGTAGAGCCTTTTATTCATAATTTTTTCTAATATTTTAGATACACTAGGCAGCAAAGAAATAGGTCTATAATTTGTCACTTGATCTTTACTGCCTGATTTGTAAACAGGGACAACAACAGCTTTTTTGAGGCACTCGGGAAAAAGACCTGTAGTTAAACATTTTTGGAAAATATAAGTTAGTGGCGGTCCCAAAATGTGCCTGAACTGTTTAATAATTTTATTTGATATGTTATCCCAGCCAACTGCACAGTCGTCCTTCAAACTCATAATTATCGTTTCTACCTCAGTCTCGTCAGTGTCTAGTAACACAAAGGATGATGGAATAGTGCTACATGTAAATGGTGTGCTTGTTAGGTAATGTGACTGCCCCTGAACTTTTTCAGCCAAACATTTACCAACATTAACAAAGAAATTATTCGCAATGTTGGCAGATGCTAACTGTGATGAGTGTGCTTGTAATAAACCTGAAGATGACTGATTTTGCTTAGAGTTATACGTTATACTTTTAATAAAATTCCAGATTTTTTTACTATTTGTACCAGCTTTTTCTAGTGCAATTTTATCGTAGTTGCTTTTTACTTTTTTTAGAAGATTATTGCAGAAGTTACGATATCTTTTATACGACAGTTGCAAAATTAAATTATTTGGATTAGATTTAGCTTTCATATGCAGTTTATCTCTATTTTTCATACAGCGAATGAGTCCTGTCGTGATCCATGGTTTTATGTTGTAGTTTTTATTATTTCGCCGAGACATGACCGTGTTTTTCTGAATTGCATGTTGCACATTTTTGATTAGATACAACATACAAAACTGCGGATCAGCGGAATCGTAAACTGGGTCAAAGTCGATATTGCGTAAATCTTCTTCAAGTTTATTTACAATTAAACTAGAAATTGTGCGAGTGTCTATTTTTGGTAATTTACAATTTAAAATAAGTAGGGTAGCATTGTGATCGGTTATTGTGGAATTAGTTACAAGGGCAAGTGCAGGGAAATTTGTTTTGAGCATAATATGGTCCAAACAAGAGCCACTTTGATGTGTAGGAAGCGTGTGAGCAGGAAGCAAACCATGGAAGGCGCATAGGTTAAGGTATTCCTCAGCGGATGCGTCAGCACTTTCTGGAAGAATATTGATGTTAATATCTCCAACTAAAATTGTATTTTTGAAAGAGGACAGGTTCTGCAAGGTATTGTTTAGAGAGTCAGTGAAATTGTTTATATTTCTAAAAGAGGGTGGTCGATACAAGGCAAGTATCGCTAATTCTAACCCAATTTTAACTAACAATCTGTTACAGTCGTGTATATTTGGTTCCTCGACAGTCACATTGAGATGATTTCTTGTGTAAACTATCACCCCATCGTTCTGATTGTAGTTTATGTTACTTTTATACATATTATATCCCGGAATAAGTGGTATATTATATTGTTTGGAAAGCCAACATTCGGTTAATACAATAACGTCACAGTTTATGTCTAGACGTTGTAGGAAAGTGCTGAAGTTGTCGAAATTTTTAAAAATACTGCGAATATTTTGTGTTAGTATGGTTAGTGGACTAGTGTGGGAGGACAGATATTGTTTACAGTGTTCAACGTCACAAACGCGGGATTCAGATACAGAGAAATTATCTATGTCATTAATTAAATTACTAATCATAGTTATAAAAACAATAACACGGGCTAAAAAAATACTTAATTAACGGCGCTCTTAGGCGCCTCCATAATCAACAGAATTGATGTACCTTTTTTCCGCCATTATTTTCGCTGGGCAGTCAGTAGCACTTGTCTTATGATTGCTCGGCTTTTTGAAGTGCAAGCAAGTAGCACATTTTGGGTCCTCAGTCTTCTTTGTACATTCTTTAATGGAGTGACCTTGATCACCGCAGTGGCCACAGGTAACGGTGGTCTCCCGACATGATTTGGCCGCATGTCCGTATTGCTGGCAATTATAACAGCGTGTTACTAGAGTGAAGTCTCTCACAGGGCATGACGACCAATTTATAAACACTCTGCCTTTTGATATCAGGGCTTTACGTATCTCTGCAGATACTTCTATTATATAATTACAGGTCTCAGCGTCCTTCTTACCTGACTTATGGCTTAATTTAATGGAGGTCAAAAAGGTCTCTAGGCTGCAATTCTGAAGAGTCTCTGCTAGATTCTGGTGGAATAAGCAAGTAAAAACATCCTTTTCTTGCATGGATGAGGGCACTCCGATAACTACTAGTCTAGGCTTCCTTTTTGAGGGTTCGTCTACTGTAAGGCCTGAATTTGATTGCTGCATAGATTTTTTCACCTTCTCAATATCGTCCTTTGATTCAGTGCTGATAATGACACCGCCGTTTTTCGTCTTACGTAGTCCTCTTACCTGAAGTTTCATTTGCTCGGGGCATATAATTTTTTGAACAAGTGATTTTGTCTCCTCACTCGACTTCAGCTTGTCGTTAGGGTATATGGCAACTGAGCTTAGATTTATCGGCTGTATAAAATTGTTGGTACCTTGTTTAACCATCTCAGCAAAGGAAATTCCCGTTACCGGTTTCATTGAAGCTCCGATTGACAGCTTAAGGGCTTGCAGTTGCTGCGACAGATCAATTTGGTCTTCGAGTGTTTGGACGGTGGAGTGGGCTTGGACGGCTCTACTCTTAAGGGACTGGTACTGAACAGCCATTTGCGATGTGCCGTGACCAACTTTTCGGCATAGGGTACTTATACGCAGTTTTTGCTCCACGTTTAATTTGCCCTCTGATACAATAGAGCACACTTCGTTTAGACACTGCTCAATGGACGACATCCAGTTCTGGATTTCTGGCGTAGATATAACTTCTATCATGACATCTTCTCTTTGGCTGGGTGGTTGAGGGTGAGGTGAGGGCCCGGGTGCAGGTGCAGGTGCGGGTGCGGGCACAGGTGTAGGAGGTGGGCTTCGAGCACATCTGCCACCCCTGCTGAAGGGACTGCTTGCCATTGTGACACAAGTTATTTACTTGTTAATCACGTATACACATTTTCACAGAAACGATTAACACATGTTATGCTTACGTATGACACAGTTTGCTTTACTACCGGCTATTTGGTAAAACCAGGTCACGATTCAGCAAATAATTATTTATTTATTTTAATAAATGTTCGACACGTCTGTTCACAACAAAGATGCTTGAATAAATCAACAAAAATGAAAAGAATGAACACAACAAAAGTTTAGAGACCCTCAGGAGCCGAGCAAAACTAAAAACTTAGAAAGAACGCTAAGCGAAAACGAAGGAACAGCGCAGGCGATGCGAAGGAACACGAAATTTCACGCGGACGAAGTCAAGGGCAGAAGCAAGTAATAAAAACAGACAGACCGACGGACATGACGAAACTATAAGGGTTCCTTGTTTACTACAGAACCCTAAAAACAGTGGCACTCCGGGCGTGCCGACAGAAGTGAAAATTTGAACAAGATCGCCTCGGTGGAAGAAAAATAACATTGGTCCGTAACCTTATCTAAATAAAGAGCACAATCGATTGAGGAAATTAATTAAGGACCCTCTTTGGGTAAAGACCTCCTCCCTTTCTTGCCGCTCTTTCCTATCCTGTGCTGCAGCAGGTCAGTTCTGGCCCGCTACTTTTTAGATCTCGTCGACCCATCTTTCTCAGGGCCGTCCTTGTTTTCGTTTTTCTTTTAGGATTTGCCGAGCTCTATACTGTGATTTGGTCAGGCCAAATCACAGTATGTAAATTCTAGTGCAAATTCTTCCAATTACGATGGGACACGTAGTGGTACTCTGATTCATTACACCAGCTATACGGGTGCAAAAGCAATAAAGTGAATTAACAGCAGTAATTTCTGAGGCCTTGATCCAATAACGTTACCTTACCGATTGCCGCTAATTTTACGTGAAAACTTTATTCTCTTGATGACGTTAATTGTTCTAAAGGCATTGATGAACTGAGTCAGTGATTGTATCTAATTGCTGGTATGACAGCTAGCATTTCCCAGTTGGAAGATTCTTAATTTTTTCCATGACGTAAGGTTTTAATTTAAGGTTATCGGGTTCTTCGCTTAGCGAAATAGAAAATTGAGTAGGTACACACGGCTACACATCAAGCTGTATATTTCCAGTATAAGCTGACCTCGCATTGTACGGAAATCCTATGCAATGCGAGATCAGCAGAAACTGGAAATGTATAGCTTGATGTGTAGCCGTGTGTACATGTATTTACGAAAAAAATATTTTACACCGACTATGCATGTTCTTGACAAAGACGTTACAAAAAAAAAAAAAATGTAAATAAGTAGGAACATTATACCAGTTTATTATTTTCCCACTGCTGAGCAAAGGCATTTTCTAAAATAAAGAAGGTAAATGTATTTTTTTAAATGTCTTTCTAAATATTGCAATAGGTTGGTTTAAAAAATCAATTTGTAATGTAGATATAAGAGTTTTATAAGTTTTTTTGAAGTGTAAACTTCTTTAGGCGCGTTGGGCATTTTTGAGATAACAATTGAACTCGCGACACCGTCACCGACACTTCATTTTTGTAAACGCGATTGTTTTGTTCAAGTTTGCACTTCTATCGGCACTCCCGGAGTGCCATTGTTTTTAAGCTATTGCATAGCTTTTATCGCGGGCTTTGAGCGCGGCGACCGAATCAAGAAATTCCGTAACGTAACGAAAATAAAACCTAACACCCCCCACTCCACCTACCATGTAATGACGGGAACGTAGTTTTTGTTTTATGTCATCACCTCATCATCCCAAGTGTAGCGTTGACAAATAGGAAGTATGGAGGTTACAAATGCTATGCAATAGCTTTACCGCGGCAGTCCCCGAGTGCCACACGTTTTTTTTAATGTCTGTCTCAATATTGCAATAGGTTGATTTAAAAAACCATTTTACAATAAATAGTTAACGAGTTTTATAAGTTTTTTTTTTTTGACGTGACAACGTCTTATAAATTGGTTTGCCGGGTGACACTTCAAGAAACTGCGTTACGCTCCGCTCACGTTATGCGCTCACAATGAGAGCGAGTGAGAGGCACGCATCCCTTCCACTCGGGCATGGTTAGCCCGCCTAAGAGCGAGAGAGACAGACATAAAAAGTGAAAGGCACGCGTCCCTTCCACTCGAGCACAGTTAGCCCGCCTAAGAGCGAGAGAGACAGAGCGAGAGAGAGAGAGTGAGAGAGATAAAATTTTGTTAATATGAAATTCAGTGCGAGATTCTTTGTATAAATTAATGTTTTAAATATAATTCTTTGTATAAATAAATGTTTTAAATTGTTACTATTATTTCATCCTTCTTCCTACTATACGAATGAATATTCACATTAAAATTATTTTACCACTCAAAGTCGTTGTCACGTAAAACTTTCGCCCGTATACCGACTTTACAGGCAACCAATTTTTTTCTAAAGTCCATGCATTCATTAACATTGAATTCACTCCTCTACCATAGTTTTGATACATACCTATGATATAATACGCTTTCAAAAAGTGAACCAACATACCCAGTATTATAATATTTGGTCAACAATAAATATAATTTATATGGTAACAGGTGTTCTCTATAGCGCATGGTAAGTTATTTATTCGTCGATTTATGTATGGGTGTCCCTCCCTACACCAGGTCACGGGGTTATGGTTGTACATGTAGTTTATATAGAAAAAGATGGGCTGAATCTTCTACTTACAAAATATTAAATCATAAATTCATTCATTCACTTACACAAGGCACAGCCTAAATCATTGGGTTTAAAACCATGAAATTTTGCACAATAGTTCCGTAAGTAACGAAGCTGAGCAAGTAAGGAAGGGTTATTGAAAATTCATACCCTAAAGGACTTAAATAGGGGATGAAAGTTTGTATGGAATTTCATCACTTTTACCGATGAGATATCTCATCACGGTTTGTAGTTGTAATAAGTTTTTAAATTAATTAAACAAATAGTTGAAAGCACAATACATAAAATAATATGAACTATCAGAAAAGTTGGTAGGGTAGCGGGGCTGATTAGAAAGTGTCTGATACACACCCGGTGATTTCTTGAATGTTACCCGTGAACCTAATAATTTATTTTCTTAATTGCGAAAATTTTAAATTCACCAAAGCAGAGTTTGACTAATTCTCAATTCTGAAACTGGCTGATATGCAATTTTAATGCTACCCAAAAAGCAGAGCAGTATTAAATATAGCTTGAAAAACATCACAAGCGCATAGCTCTGACTATGGCCAATATTCAGGCAAAAGTAATGACTACTGCAGAGAATAAGTTATATGCAATATGTTTGTTATTTTGATTACATTTTTTAGTTTATTCTATTCTGTTGTAGTATTGTGAAATTTTATTTGATGTGATATGGGTTTTGCCTGAATAAAGGTCCTTGTTTCGATGCGGTCGGGCAAAGTGTTATTGGGTTTTTCCATCAGGAGTAGAGCCCGGTTGATAGCAGCTAAATAGGCTCTCCTCCTATTACATGAGACTGAAACATAACTGTTCAAATTTAGCTGAAGATACTATTCAGTTCATCTGCATGGAGCTAAACTATTATGAGTTTGACTGAGATTTTATTCCGACTCTTCATTCTAATACCCCTTTCTCGTCACAGGCAAGGAAGTAGGACAACTCACAATATTATCTATCCTTCGTATAATATAGCTGAGTATGACTTATGAGTAATACCTACATCGACTAACATAAGTAATGATGATAACAAAAAGACACGAGCGAAAATAAATCGATTACAATAAGGTAAAAAACCGGCCAAGTGCGTGTCGGACCACGCACAATGAAGGGTTCCGTAGTTGGGATGAATTTATCCCAAAAACAAACTTTACTTTTTAGTTGAAAAATATGTTCTCCAATACGGAATGTATGGGAAAACATGTTTTTGTAACTGCAAAGTTAAGTTGGTCGATTATTACTCGTTAACCTGTAAAGCCTACTTAGCTGTGATAGTTTTTCTTTTAATTTCGTTATATCAGCTACTGTTGTGATTTTTTTCACACAGCCAAAATCAACCATTTAGCCGGCAGGGGGGGGGGACACTTGACTCTAACAAAAATTAGCACTTTAAAGCTTAATATTTCGCAAACGAATCCCTGAATCCAAAAATGGTTTTCACAAACTCACAATATTTTTGAAGGACCTTTACAATGATACCCCTCACCATGGGGTAAAAAAATAAAAAAATAAACATTATCACTTTACGTGTATGAGAGGGACCCCAAAAAAAAAATGTTTTTCATAATTTTGTTTTACCACTTTGTCGGCGTAATTAATATGTATATCTATGCCAAATTACAACTTTCTAGTACAAAGGGTCTTGGAGCTAGACCGCGGACAGACAGACAGACAGACAGACAGACAGACAGACGGACAGACATTCAGACAGACAGACAGACAGACAGACGGACATGACGAAACTATAAGGGTTCCTTGTTTACTACGGAACCCTAAAAAAGATATTTCTAGCACATCAATATCAACTTTTTGTAATGAGAGATTAATCATGATTTAAAACAACTCCATTCACACGAATTAGATTAATAAGATAGTCTAAGTTTATAATGATTTCCTCCATAAAAAGCTGCCAAGGAAAATGAGTGAAAGTAATTATGAGCAGAGACGGCACAGGCAGTGGCATCGTCTAGTTTTGTTACGAAGTTACTTGAATCTTCGAAAAGGTCGAACAAGGCTGCCTGTTCATTGACGCGGGGCGAGGCAGCGGAGCGGAGCGAGGGAGTAATGTGGAGCGGAGTTGCCTGTCCATTGATACGGAGCAAGGTAATACGGAGCGGAGTTGCAGCCTGAGCGGAGCTAGGCCGAGTTCACGTGACGAGAAATTCGAGCAGGCTGCAATAACCCGCGGCTTTTTTCCGTTCCCCCCTCCATTTTCCCGTTCCGCTGCCCGCTCTCCTTCCTCGCTCCGCTTCCCGGTTTTGTTTGAATTTTAAAACTATTTCACAAATCCCTGTCTACTCAAGCTGAGCGGAGATTTTAAGCAATTCTATTGGTTAGTATTGGCACAGCTACGCTCCTCTTCTCTCTGCTCCAGTGGATAGTCAGCCTTAGAGTGACACTGGCTTATGACTGTCACTCTAGCAGAGCGTCGCATCGATAGTGGCGTGGCGGCTATCTTATCTTACTACGTCCACGACGAACTCCTTAAAGCTGCCTGTCCGTTGACGAAGAGTGAGGCAACAGAGCGGAGCGAGGGAGTAATGCGGAGCGGAGTTGCGGACTGTGTCTGTCCATTGATGCGGAGCGAGGTAGTGCGGAGCAGAGTTGCGGACTGTGCGGAGCTAGGCCGAGTACACGCGACGAGTAATTTGAGTGGGCGGCGGCGGGAGATCAGTTCCCTGCTTACTCGCTCCACTTCTCGGTTTTGTAGGGTTTTTTAAACCAGTTCGCAAATCCCTGTCCAGCATGACGCGTAGCATGACCACCGTAGAAACGAGTTTTGTCGACGGAAGAATAGACAAAATGACAGATAAACAATCACAATCTGTCGTTTTGTCTATTCTTCCGTCGACAAAACTTGTTTCTACGGTGGTCATGCTACGCGTGCAGGGAAGCGGAGCGGAGATTTTATGCAATTCCATTGGTTAATATTGGACAGTCAGCCTTACTGGCACGATCATAGAGTACATTATATAGGAATAGATTAACCCCCTATTACATGAGACTTATACATAACTGGCGAGTGTAGGTGTGTCTGCTACAGGGACGCCTCTGCCCAACCCTTTGGGGAAACAAGACGTGATGTTATGTTAGATTGGGCACATTCCTAATGATATTGAAACTGCTGAACCATTATTACGATGATCACGTCTGGTAAAGGGTATCCTACGTCGTTATACATAATTAAGTAATGTTGATAGATGCATAATGCAATAATACAGACCTGTACCAGTAGGTATAATATCTAAATCTTTGGTGATATCCATGAGTGATTGTTATTTTTCAGTTTTTATTTTACTTTAAAAGCAAAATTAAATCGAACAGATAATATTTAAAGAACAGCACAAACGCATCCGTTTAGACCGATCAGTAGTTGTATAACCTTATAATATTGAAGTTCATTGTGATATTCTGCTTAAATCTTCGATTATAATTTCATGGAGAAATTTTTTATGCTTTTTGCCGGACAGGCTTGGCTTAGTGAAGGATGTCTTTGGAAATTGCTCTTGTGTTAATTACAAAGAAAACCAAAATATTTTAATTATGATACATATTCTGTAACCCTTATGAACCGGCTTCAAAAAGGAGGAGGTTCTCAGTTCGTCTGAATCTTTTTTTTTATGGATTACTTTGAATTACTCGAAGACGGCTGAACCGATTTGAAAAATTCTTATTTTTTTTTAAAGGGTGTTCTTTCAAGTTGGTTTCGTTGTCACGATCTGATGGTGGGATCTTGGAGAAATCGAGGGAACCCTTCAAATATTATAGCCACACCTATAGCGATTTGGGTATTTTTTATAGTAACTGGTGCATTTGCTCTTGAAAAAACACCAGTTGGTAAAGTGGAATTGATGATGAAGGACACAGATGGCCACCGGGACTACTCAATAATATGTATTTCACGGGTTGCGATTCGATTACTTTAATATTATTGGTAAGCAATTGATGCTCGTTACTATTCATATGGTGCAGTGGAGCTGACGGTGAAGTACCAGGAGAACACCTCAACAATTAAAGTCCCTGCATCGGGAAAAGCAATATTTTGTAAAAGGTGATGAGCAGTTGACATTAGGCTATTGTAACTTAGATAAATTACAAACCAACCCACTAAAAAGCGAATGTTTTGTATTGTATAAAAGTTTTTTTTTCTTTTAATATTGGTATTAAATACTCAATACTTTTATTGCATTCCACATGTGCGTATTTTTAGGTGGTAAACTTATAATTAGATTATATGGACCCTGTCGGGCACAGCAAATTATGTGAGTTAGGAGAGAAGGAAGTATTTGTTAATTATATATTCATCGATCTGGCGAAAATTTCTTTAGTGAGACTAATGAAATTTTTGCCAGATCGAAGAATATGTATACCCCTCCGTATCAAAATTTAGACTATCCCTAGAGAGACATAAATGTATCACAAACATGCCAAAGACAATTAACTGACAATCTAAAATTAATGGAAGCCCGTATCACTTTGTTGTAGGAATTGATATCACCGGCCTCAAGTTTGATAGGTACAAAGGGATAGGCAATGATTAATTTGTATCTGCCTACGTGAGTAATTAAGGAATCTACATCTGTCACGGTTAGGATAAGTTTAGATATAGGTAGATGACTCATAGCAGCATTCTTGACACCTGTCAGTGTCATACTTGCGAATATGTGTTTTGCGAATTTGTTCCTTATTACAACTAGAAATTGCCCAACTGACAGGTGTCAGGAGTGCATTCGCTTGACGTTCGGACTGTAGTAAAATTGTGAGGTTATGGACTGATTTAGTTAATGATGAGTAATTAAAAGTATTTTGAAGATGAATCTGTTTTTGAAGTGAAAACTTCTTTAGGCGCGTTGGGCATTTTTGAGATGGGACTAAATCATTGATTTCGCGACACTGTGACGACACCAGCTTTTAACCATTAAAAAAATATCAACGCGTTGATTACCGCGGTGCCAATTTTTTTTCAAGTTTTCACTTCTGTCGGCACTCCCGGACTGCCATTGTTTTTTTTTTTCACTTGTCCCTCAACCATGTAATGGAACCACAATAAGGTGTAATTGAAGTAACTGAAAATCTAAAAAGGGGTATTTTTACTAATTATTAACAGAATAAAACCGCTAAAAATAATTAACTGCTGTGCCATACATTTATGATCGCACAATACGACAAATTACTTCAAAATACACCTTGTATATTCTTAAAATAACTATAAACCTTTTACACTTTTTACATAGCGTACAATCGCCTTATCGAAACGTTGATCACTTTTGGACTTAGTCTCATTAATTAAGCTCGTCATTTATTTATTTACTAGCTGTGCCCCGCGGTTTCACCCGCATAAGTCTCGATCCCGTAGGAAAAAAAAAAAAAGTATCCTATGTTCTTTTCCAGGGCATCATCTATATATGTGCCATAATTTCATCCAAATCCGTTAAGCCGTTTTAGCGTGAAGACGTAACAAACAAACTTACTTTCGCATTTATAATATTAAGGATTTGTCAATTGATGTGTATTGACGTCTTTTACGCGTCATTTTTGACGTGACTATTAATTACGACAAGGATCTAATAACGGTTTCGGAGGTCGACAGTCTTTATGGGCAGATTTTTTTTATCGTCGAATACCTAACATTTTCTTCTTGACCATACCATTGACATTTTTCCTATAAACCCAAAATTACATTAGGAAATTAGTGACATAAAATTATCAGGCGACTTTTTCGTACAAGTGTACGCGCGGCGAGACCGCTTGGCGGTAGCGTCAGTCGCTCGCCCGCGTGAACCATGGCATGATGGCACTGTCACCAACGAAAATGTCTCATAAGTTTATGTAATAATTTCGTTATGTACTTTTGGCATAAGTACTTAGGCACAGAATCTGTCAAACGATACTTTTATTCATCGAATAAAAGCTGATATCTGACGAAGAATAAATTAAGCCTGGAATTGAAAAATCAATGATTGAATACGCAATTTACGTTATGTCACAGCTTTGCCCACAATTAGCATGTGTCATATTATAAATCGTCATAAATAAGCACTGTAAATATTACTGTATAATCTTCACCTGTTAATCCATCTATTACTCACTCCAAAAAGACCTAAACGCCCTTAACTTTAACACTCGCGCTTTGTTCTAACGTTATCAACACCATTCTTATCGTACAGCGTCAAAATTTCGTACGTTCCTGTTGGCTATAGTCATTGTTATCAGGACAATAGATGAATCGATACAATGATTAGATTAGGTACAAAAGATACATTTATTGAAAAGCCTTGGTATTGCCAATTATTAACACAGTGTGTGAACGTGCGTTCTTGAAGCAGCAACGATGGCGCCATGGTTGAAATTGCCTTACGAAATGAAAAATGTGACAGCGGAAGAAGAGAAGATTATTAGAAAATGTCTTATGGGTGCGTGTGGTGTTGTGTTATGAAAATTTGTTTTTATTATGTGTTCAATGGATGAGGTTTGTCCGGTTTCGGGAAAAAAAGTATGATACTTTCTCCTTTTTTTTAAAAAAAAATCGCGTTGAAATTGACAGCACAGAAAACTTTCAAAAACTTATTGTTGAGTATTATTAAATAAATAAATGGTCTAGTGAGCATTAATAATTGTGAAAATCAAACTCGTCTGTTTCAATGTAATTAATTTTCCACAGTAAATACTTCGAACAATATAATTGACTGAAACTTTGAACGTTTCACACGAGCCTGGGCTGAATTTCCACAACATTTCATTAATGCTTATATGCATGATTGCTTCTGATCATAGCATCAAAAGTTACCTGTAATTTGGCAATACAGTAATGATTTATACTCGCAGTTTTTTTCGTAAACTTATGTAAGCCCCATTTCATTTTGCAATCATTCATGAACAAGTAAAACCGAGTAAAATAATTTTCAGGTTTAGGTTTTATTTGAATACTTAGGTTTAAATAGAACAATAATTGTATTGTGTAGTTTGATTATTGTTCGTTGTGTAATTTTGACGTTCAAAAAGTGCTGATTCTCAGTCTAGTTTGAATAAATGACTTCTGAATTTTTAATTTTTGTTGACAAAGTCACAACCTTATGGCATACATTTTTGTATTAGGAAGATGTATAGGGCTGCCATGTGCAATGGTGGCCCAATGGTAACTCCCGCGACTTACAAGTTGTAGGTTGTGGGTTTGAACCCAAGCATGCACTTTACTTTGTGTAAATTATTTCATCACCACTGCTCTCAAAACGGTGAAGGAAAACATCGTGAGGAAACCGGCATGCACATAAAAATTCGAAGACATGTGACATCCACCAACCCGCACTGGGCCCGCGTGGTGGATGATTGTCCACGCCCTCTCACAGAGAGGAGGCCTGTGTCCCAGCAGTGGGAACTTTATAGGCTGATTATATTCGATTATTAGCAGGATTTTATTTGGATGAAAAATTTCAGTTCAGCTCAGAAAATATATTAACAAGGACGATAATATTTAGTTTTACTTGAATTTCTTTTTAACCATTATTGCAATCTGTGTTTGTTACACATCTTTAAACTGGTATTCCCTTTTGGAAAATTTCAACATTATGTATCGCTAATTGTATTCAATGAATTTAACAATTCCTGCATTATTTAATCCTTTCGTATGATAATGCTTCATCTGGTTGAGTTAAACCGCTATATCAATATATGAAGGGATTTATCTCTCAGTGTATCTTAAGATAAGACCGCATCTGTATCGCGTCCCTCGGTAACAGATCTAGGTTATCTTAATAGTTGGTGTTTGTATGTTATGATGTATGCGAGATATAAATTACTATAGTGTTTGTTTGTAACTCAGTTCTCTTGGTAACTAACATACAGTGTGAGTCTTCATAATGTGTTCATATCGAAATGAGGGAATCTATGCTTAATTTTATCGACGGAGAAAATATTAAAAAAAGTAAAAAAAAAAATAAGATTATTGTAAAAAATTATGAAAAAAACAGATTTTTGCAAAAAAAAACATGTTTATTTTCAATTGAGGGTAGTTATTTTTTCACACAATTTTCATTTTATGAGGATGCCTAATTACTTCCGATCATTATAGAGTTTGTTTCATAGCAATAGATAATTTAGTTTAAAAGTTACACCGTTTTGTTTAAAAATTCCATAAAAATTCTAAAAAATATATTTCATGTTTTTAAATATTTTTACCATCGGTAAAATTAAGCAAGGTTCCCGCATTTCGATATGTGCACATTATAAAGACTCACACTGTATATCACAATTTTATTTGTTTTTCTTAGAGTTTAGATATTTTTTAGTTTTCAAAGAGGCATTTCGCTAGTAATACGGAAATCGTGACTCTTTGTTTCTATCAAGGCACACAAACTAGGAAGTACTCACGGTTTGTCTGTTTAAAGATAGCGTTTTTAATATGTATTGCACGTCTCGTTTCGGTTTTATTATTCAACGGATTGTAAAAAGGAGAATTTAACTGATTAAAATCATCATGATATTAGCAGCCCGAAAAATTCTACTGCTTCATATGGTCCCTTAAAAGTATGATTCGTCATACATTTTCTATAAGTTTATGTGAGATTACATTCTGAACTCGGCTGCAATGTGACGCAGCAATGTCGCGCAGCATTGCTGCTGTGCTCGAAAATGTATGGTACCAGTAGTGACGCGTGCAGCGTTGTCCGGGTTGTCCGGTACCTTAAGAACGCGGCGACGCATGAATTGTCCATACAAACGTAATACCTAAATCATTTGCAATTTGGGCATATTTCCACAATATTATGTTATTATTCGGAGAGAGCAGTGGTGGCCCAGTGGTAACGGCCGCGACTTACGAGTTGTAGGTCGTGGGTTCGAACCCAGACAGGCGCTTTACTTTGTGTAAATTATTTCATCACCACTGCTCTCAAAACGGTGAAGGAAAACATCGTGAGGACACCGGCATGTCCTAGAACCGAAAATTCGATGACATGTGACATCTACCAACCCGCACTGGGCCCGCGTGGTGGATTACGGCCCATTCCCTCTCACAGAGAGGAGGCCTGTGTCCCAGCAGTGGGAACATTATAGGCTGATGATGATTCGGATTTAGACAGTGTTTATCTAGGTTTCTAAAATGAAGTTTAAACGAATTTAATTTCGACCATTTTTACAGCGTAAATGACATGTCTTCATATTGTTTTTTCTGTATTATAAACAACAATATTTATAATATTGTTTCTGCCGAAGCTTAGCTTATTTTATCAAGTTAAAAATTATCGAAAAAAAAATGGAAAAAAGTTTTCATTCATAATTTTTGGTATTACGGAACTCATTCAAATTTATCATAAATTTTCGAAAGCTAGTAGTGCTGTCGCGTCAAGCAATTTTAATGTGTGCGTGGTAGTATTGCTCACTGTAGGTGTATATCGCTCCGACAGGCACTCACACTAGCGCAACGGTGCTTGGAATTGAATTTTGCAAACATCTCGATTTATAGTTGCGAGCCGTGTTCACAGGCCTCTTAATTCTACAACTAAATTCAAAGTAATTCCATAAAGATGCGTCAGATAGTGCGAGGCACGCGTCGCAAATGCATTTTTTATATTATGTCAGATGCTTTAGCCTGAGGCAGCCGTCAAATGGATTACCACTCGAAGCACATGTCTGCCTGGATGCACCATGTATTCATATATCCCAATCACGTGTTTGATAGACCTTAGGCTTATGTGCTAAACTAAAACTTCGTCATCACACAGTAACCAATCATGCCATTAAAATAATCAATACTAATTCCATCTCTATACGGAACAGGCCTTTGGCCTGCGGTAGAATCTACAGGCAGATATCATTATGATGTCACACATTGCATATAAATGTGTACGTCGGTAGATAGTTAATCATTTAAGTCATTTATCGTTTTATCGCTGTGGATCACTTTATCGTGGTTCGACGATCACTCAGTGCTCTTGTACTTATGCAAATTCCTTTTTATGATCTAATTGATAACCTAGTGAGAAGTGTTAATACGTTGTGTTTGTATTAAGTTTGTTGCTACGGAAAGATTGTTTTAATTGTTGAGAAATGGGCTGTACAGACCTATTGTTGTTTCAAACTACATATTTTATTAATGTTTTTTTAATATTTATTTATTTAAAAAATACATACGACTAACATCACAGGCTTACTTAATACAATAGTGTAGTTATAGTTACATTTAAGATTAGATTTACAATTACAATTATGAACAACAAAGAGTAATTTTAAGAGTGGTTTTTTTTATCTAATAACTCAGGAAGATTATCGATATCCATACCGATTTTTTTGTTAGCTTCTTATAAATTGATACAATCCTAATATATGTATATATATAGTAGTAATATTATAAATGTGAAAGTTTGTATGTTTGTTACTCACTCACGCAAAAACGGCTGAATGGATTTAGATGAAATTTGGCACACATATAGTTTATAACCTGAATTAACACTTACGATACTTTATATTCCGGTTGTACATTCGCGTGGGATAATTTCCGAACTCCACGCAGGCGAAGCCGCGGGCGAAAGCTAGTACGAATATTTTTCGCCATCAATAGATAAATATTAGAAATAAATAACTTGATATTCAAACAATAAGATTGAAAGTAGATACAGTTCTATGTAAAACCAAACAAATACATTTTTGATGAATTAATACTTATCGACTACAGCAGTCAAAAGAAAAAAATTAGGTTTTTATTAGGTAGGGCATCTCGTAGTTGTGACCTCTGAGATCATGACTACTTAACCGGGCTTTCCTGTGGGTGCCTTAAGACACTTAAAACCTCCAGCCAGGGGTTATTCAACTATGCTAATTAAAACTAGGTGAACGCTCGCTAAGGGCACCCCCTATGGGGTACGAACCTCGACTTAGGGCGTCAACCGGAGGGAGGACATCAAGGATGGGACGGGCTGGAAAAAAAAGTTAGGGTTAAGATAGTTTAGGCCTGTAACTATTGTAATTAAATTCTTTAAATAGTACATGAACAATTTCATCATCTGCCTAGCCTTTTCCCAACTATGTTGGGGTCGGCTTCCAGTCTAACCGGATGCAGCTGAATACCAGTATTTTACATGGAGCGACTGCCTATCTGACTTCCACAACCTAGTGACTAGGTAACACGATACCCCTTGGTAAGACTGGTTGTCAGACTTTTTGGGCTTCTAACTACCCGTAACGACTGTCAAAGATCTACAAATGACAGCCGGGACCAACGGCTTAACGTGCTTTCCGAGGCACGGAGGGGACTTGGTATGTAAAGATGGTCACCCATCCACGGACCAACCGCGGCAAGCGTAGCTTAACCTGATCGATCGACCCGTGTAGCTGTTATTACTTAGCCACAAGCCCCACCAAGTACATGAACAATTTAAATAAATAAAAAAAAAAGTTATTGTATGCTAGCTTTACAAATATGTTTTACTTTGTACAATACGAGAATTCCCGCGAAATGTTACGGTTTACATATTCTTCTAAATTGTCAATTTTCATTCTTTAGGTCATGACTTCATAAGCTGTTCGAATATCAAAAAATATTTGGCTTAGGTCTTAAAGGGGAGGCGTGAAAAATGATTCGCTGTTACAATGTACAATAAATTTCGTTTACGTCTAGCAATGTTTCTGACATCCACTAATGAATTTCATTTTCACGTTACTACAAAACAATTTCGTGCTAACAGAACTAATTTCAGATTTAATAAAGCTTCGATTTTTTTAAACAGTTATTGATTGTTGTTATAACAAAGGGATTAGGAACAGGGCAATAGAAGAAAAACTGGTGGGTTTTAGTCAGTAACAGTCTGACACGCCCTCCCGCTCCGCCCAGAGCGGGAGAAGTTATTTGATAATTTGCCACCCAAAAAAAAGGGTGTTATGATACTCACAGGATTGACGTCGAATCGATGCCTAGATCACGTAGTAGCTCACATTGACGTAAATTAAAAAAATAAAGAAAAAACAAAAATCATATTGATATAAGTACATAAAAAAAAAAAAAAAAAATGCAATAAATCAAATAAAAAAACCAGGATCGTAGGATCGTGGTTTGTAAATCACATCGAACTACAATCGATTATATTATTGTGTATAGATAAAACTGTTAACCAAACCAAGGTTTTGATTGATCTGGTGTAATCGCACTTAACGATTGACGTTCATAAATACCATTGATCGATGTTATACGTATAGGTGTTATCGCATCTTTAGGGATTACGTCAAAAATATAGCATAATCATAATAAACCTATAATATTCCCACTGCTGGGACACAGGCCTCCTCTCTATAAGAGGGAGTGGGCCGTAATTCACCACTTGGGCCCAGTGCGGGTTGGTAGATGTCACATGTCATCGAATTTTTGGCTCTAGGACTTGCCGGTTTCCTCACGATGTTTTCCTTCACCGTTTTAGGAGCGGTGATGAAATAATTTATACAAAATAAAGCGCCTGTCTGGGTTCGAACCTAACCTAGAACTCGTAATTCGTGGCCGTGGTTCGTGGCCACCAGTGCTGGAAAAAGATAGACCTAATGGAAGGATTAATAGTTCTGACTGTACTTAGTTCTTTTGGTTAAACTCTCACATAAACTGCTAATACGTAATATTGTTAATAGTGACGAGACATAAATAATATTATCGCGTTACAACACTAATTAGAAATGTATTTCAGCGCTTAATCACTGATAAATAATAATCCCTTTACTATATTATTTACTCTGTAGAGCAAACAAGTGCTTGAGTCAAATTAAACAGTCAATGTACTGAGTGCACTGACGGGTGCATATTTTAATCATTACATTTATTTAATATTTATTTATTGATATTTAGTAAACTGCAATTGCCATTAGGGTGCATCGCCATCGTAGGCATTCACTCACGTTCTCGAGTATTCGTTCTCGAGCATATGTGCTCGAATATTTGTTCTCGAGTATTCGTTCCCGAGTATTCATTCTGGAGTACGATCTTGTTTTGTTTTCACGTTTCATTGGGCATCGTCCTTTCAAATGGCTGGTCGAATGGCTCTCATTTGTTCAACAACGAATGATTGGCTCGCAATAGGCAATTACTTGCGGTGGAATCGCCACTTTAGCAGTTATTTTCTATGCAATTTGACGGCTTGAGACTGATAAATGGATGCATATATTGCTACTGATAACGTTAGCTCCCGTAGTTCATATACCATATATGCAATCAACATAAAATATTAGGTAATATAAAGAAATCGTAATCTTATCACTGATAGGTACCTACCATTTATCTCCTAAGTGATACTTAGGACTACGTATCTAAAAGTATTCGTTGTGTAATATTAGTACTTCAATAAAACTTGATGAAGAGTATTTGTAAACAAAATATCGAGTAGTTTAGATTATTCGAGTGGGTATTATAATTTTGACTGGAGCAATAAATACTTGAAACGTTTGAAATCTAACGATGAAGCGGCAAAATGGATCAAATGGAAATAAATGCTTAAATAATCTATTTTTACGAATATGAAAGTTGTATCAGGCTTTTTGTTGATAAGAATAGAAAAACGATGATCATGATTCTCGAAAGAGATTTCCTACAGTCTCACTTTTTAAATTATAGGAATTCATAAAAAATCCACAGCATTGCTCTCACTATATGAAATGGATGCTTTTAATGGAATCGTATTTGTATGTAAAACATTGCTTTCACTTCGCGCAGGCCTCCCAGTATGAAATATGGTAGAATTTTCGCAACATTGAATAGGTCTTTTAAAATTGTTTATTTTTTACATATTCGTAAGTGCTTGTGCTTGTAAAGGCAAGCTTGAATAAATTTTTAAAAGGTTTTTTCAAAGAATGTAAGACCACTCCAAAAATAGAACGATAATGGATTAAGTGGTTGACATTTGTATTTCAAATTTGTAAAAATATCCTCGTCATTGGTAGCCTTGTTCCACCTACGGTTGAGACCTCTTCTCTTTTGTGCCTTGCTTCCCTGGTTTATGCGAGTTTAATCCAGAGGTCTATTTAATAAAAGCAATACGCGACAGGTGACTGGCGACAATCTGACAATCCGACAATGAGGCTAAGCGTATGCTGAGCTGCAGGTGATGCAAGTTTACGCAGCGCAGGGCAGAGCAGATTTTGTAATACATTAACGTACTGACAGCTGCGTACGCTGCAGCGCAGGCACGTGCGATGCAGACATGTGTCTGTCCTGCTCTGCGTCTCGGTGTAGAGCCGGCACAGTTTTACCACTGATTCATAATTTTGTTTCAATGACAGATTGTTTGTACTAGCTAGGACGCGAATGTGTCTGTGTAGCTGCGTCACAGCATGCGCTCGCAGCCAATGTCTGCCTTGCCTGCCCTACCCTGCATCTCAGCATACGCTTAGCCTTATTATTAAACAGTATTTGTCGTGAAAATGTGTCAATTTTGTCATATTTCGACAAATATGTCGCATTGTCGGTTATATTAAATAAGGCCCTAGTGATTTCTAGGTCGGTCCGCCCTTTCAGGCTGTTGGTCTGCCAAAATTGTATTCTAATTATAAATTATTTTTAATAACAGGCTATACGCGGCCCTTCATGAAATGTGGAGAAAGCGGGTACTTGATGCCGGGAGCCTTCAGGAAATACGCGGAAGCAATATACAATATGCAAGTGCGTCCTGACGACGTGTGGGTTATCACATTCCCTAGATCTGGTGAGTACATGGTTTCTTCGTCCATTTGAACTTAAGGCTACCTTACACAGTCGGTTCTACCTTCAGATCTTCCTGATCTATTCAAAATCCATACCGTATGGCTGTTACAGCCAATGGCCCACGACCAAAAATTTATGCGATCGTTTCGTGCACGCATGCGGTCAGACTGATCCGATAAAATTCATCTGTAATCTGATTCGATTGGTCTATGTATTTGGCTTTTAAGCACTAACATCTAATCTCTAAGCGAGTATATGCAGCAATGTGATCGGTAAATGCGCATGACGCATGTGCGTAGCGAACTTGCCGCGTGTGCGCAACGTGTTCGCTGTTCGCTGTTCGTAACCGAGATGTCGAGATAAGCAATGGCGACGTTCGCGTTGCGGTGTTGCCAGCAGGTTCGCAAGACAACGCGTCAGTGTGATAACGCTCTAAGGGGCGTTTTAGGGCGTTTTAAATAAGTTGATTAGTTTCATTACAACATGGATTATGTCACAGGCTGTATAGTCGTATGACGTCAAAGTATTAATTAGTGTGCCATTCATTTCCGTTAGATTTAGATAGCAACGTTTAGTAGTGAACGAGCATAGATAGTGTTTGTTATAACTTTTTTTTTGTTGTCTCTATGGAATTATATTTAGGTACACTTGAGGTACAATATTCAACTTTAATATACAATATAATAATATAACTTTTGGTTTCAACAAAAAGATATTAGAAGCTCTGCCCATCCACTGATCTCTTATAAAACTATCACTAGCCACTGTATTTTATGAGACTTCCAATAAACGCGGTTCAAAAGTAAATGGCCGAGGCTGCAAATTTCATTTGTTAATTCCGATATTTTCAGTAATTTTAAGTTATAACCAACCCTTTTAATAGTCAACATAATTAACAAAAGCGAGCTCTAAATAAAGCCAAAAAACTATGTAACTAATAAAACCAAAAGCTTTTATTTTAGCTGTCAAATATGTATAATGTACAGATCAAACGACAGGTCAGGAGTTTGTTATTGAAATTTTCTGTGGTATTTTTTTATGTCGTGACTTTTGTTATCACGATAAAGTCAATCCAGCTGATAAATACATAGGACGTATATAATCCTAGCACATTTTACTGATATTGGTTATAACCGCTTAAGTAACGAAAACGTGTTTTTTTCCGAAATATTCCGTGACTCAGCGTTTACTTGTGAGTAAGTCACATGATAATGAAAAATAACTTAGTTTGAAAGTCAAGTAAATTTAAATCAAAATCAAAAGTAATTTATTCAAATTAGGGTTAGAATCAACACTTTTGAACGTCAAAATGACATAAGACGGACTGTCTTATGTCAAAATGATATAAGACGCAAAGTCTCATGTCAAAATGACATAAGACGGACTGTCTTATGTCAAAATGAAATAAGACGCACTATCTTATGTCAAAATGACATAAGACGTACTGTCTTATGTCAAAACGTCCTAGTGTTTTAGCGAAGAAGGAAACCGTAATAAACTCCCCAGCTTTAGTTAAGTTAGAAGAACTTGATTCTATACAATAGTATGCTTGAAAAGTTGGCAATGATTCGTTAAATTGAATAGGCACCTTCTAATCATCTGCAGATTCGAATTATGATGTACCTACTCATTTTAATTAATTCTAACTTCATTTTCCAGGAACAACATGGGTTCAGGAATTAGTATGGCTGGCAGAAAATGACTTGGACTACATCACAGCGAAAGAAACGCCTCTGTACAAAAGATTCCCCATGGTCGAGTGAGTACCTATTTGTTATGTTATCTTTTGAATGTTACTAACGTCATTTTGCAACCAGATAACGACTTGTAATAGGTAGGATGAATTGATTATTTTTGAAGTATTGTAATTTTTTACCTACAGTGCGTTCATTATAACTTGATCAAGCAGTCCCGTCATTCCGACCTCGCCGGCGAGGTCCTTTGCGATCGCGACCGCGTCCCCGAGTAAATGATACTCCCCCCCAACCCTTGCTCGATAACGAGGTGCCAGCAGTTGTTGCAGCTGAGCATGTAGCTTTAAATTCCTCGACTAATAATCACGATCAAAACTTTGATCCAGCCCGTCCCATCCTTGATGTTCTCCCTCCGGTAGACGCCCTAAGCCGAGGTTCGTACCCCACAGAGGGTGCCTTTAGCGAGCGTTCACCTAGTTTTAATTAGCATAGTTGAATAACCCCTGGCTGGAGGTTTTAAGTGTAGTAGCTTAAGGCACCCACAGGAAAGCCCGGTTAAGTAGTCATGATCTCAGAGGTCAACTACGAGATGCAAAAACTAAAAAAAAAGACCAGGCAGTGACGCGATTGGAAGCACTGAATTTTGCAGTCATGTGATTGGTAGTACTGTTCTGTCAGTCGTCATTTTGAACTCTATCGGTATTGAAACTAAGGCTGGAAAATTCACTGCTACCTTTCGCGTCACGGCCCAAGTTATAATGAACACACTGTACATAACATTTGGAGAGCATACTTGTCAAGAACGAAAAGATTTGTTTTTTTTTAATATTTGTTTATTACTTCTTTCACGCTAAAATGGCTGAATGGGTTTGGATTAAATATGGCACACGGGTAGACCATGACCTGGGTTAGGACATAGGACAATTAAATACCGATATTTCGGGATCAAGACTTATGCGGGTGAAACCGCGGGGTGTAGCTAGTCAAATAATAAAGTACATCTTTCTAATGTCTTTTAAACAATAAAAACAAACAAAAACAGTTATGAAAATCTGATTAAGATCTTCTTTCCGTGACTATAATTATTATGGTAAAGTTGATGTTTAATCAACGCCATTTAAAAAGTAAAATGTATGAAATGTCCAGAAATATCTTTTTTGTTTTTTATATTTATCCGCCATGTTATTCAATGTAACTAGAATAACGTTCACTCAAATTCAAGCATTCCTTTGATAATATTATTATCTTTGAACTGTGGTATATCATACGATGTCTAAAGTATTTTTATTGCTTAGTATTTGAGTACGGTTATATCAAGTACCTACACTTAGGTAATTCAATATATCTTTTATTAATAAAATGTCTTAGATAATAGATTTGAAAAGAACAAGTCACTTTTTATCATGATCATAAATATTAAATGTTCGTAATATTTATCGATTTATGAGTAATTTGTTTTTGATGAAAAGGCGTACTCGATTACAGCCTTGATCAGTGCTAACTCAGTGCAAAATTACCACATTATGGAATGAGACTAGACTAGAATGATTGATTACCCTAGGCAGGTTCATTTCGGCATTATTCGGCACAGCCAGGCGGCAAAATGTATAATTCCGACCTGAAAAAGTGTGTAGAAACATATCGACGGTTGAAAGGCTAATTGATCTAAGCGACATTTTGTAAAACTTGCAGGAGGACGGATTAGTTATTTTTTTGAATCATAATAAGATCTTATTCTGATTGATTTAAATAAATAAAAGTCTATGAAATAGTTGTTTTTTATGAATTTTTATTTAAAAAAAAAAAACTATTATCCGTCCTCCTGCAAGTTTTACAAAATGTCGCTTAGATCAATTAGCCTTTCAACCGTCGATACTTCTATTTTAAAGGGTAGTTACCTAAAGTACAGACGCCAGCACATCAAGCTACTACAATCTGTCAAATTTATTTAATAGATTTTCAACTTTATCGCCGAAGTTTAAGGTTCAAAGTTGATTGGGAAAATTTGACAGTTTCGGGTAGCTTGATGTGCTGGCGTCTGTACCTCACTCTGCAAACGGTCACCGATTGATCTTTACAATAATAGCCACTACTGTTGCCATGGTAGCCTCATCCTAGCATTCAGAGAGTTCCAGATCTAAGGGGCACGTGTTCGGCACGGCATGATTCGGGCGGCAAAATAAAATATATTATGTTTACTAGCTGACCCTGCAAACGTTGTTTTGCCATATAAATGTTTGGGGTGGACCATCTTTATCACTTATTACCCTACCTACCCTGCCTACCCTGCCTACCCTGCCTACCCTGCCTACCCTGCCTACCCTGCCTACCCTGCCTACCCTGCCTACCCTACCTACCCTACCTACCGAGATTATCATCAAAAATCATGCAAGCTTAGTACTTTTTGTTAGGAATTATGGCATAATACCGGAATATCATAAATGCATAATTTATAAAAACATAATTTTTCTTCATATCTTTTTTTTTCCTAAATTAAGATGTAAGCTATCCTATCTTTCAAGTTGGATCAAACTGCACACGGTGTGCAAATTTGATTAAAATCGGTTAAGTAGTTTAGGAGTCCATCGCGGACAAACAACGTGACACGTAATTTATATATATTATGTTTATAAAATGTCGAGATGGCCTCTTAACTACCATAAAATACTGACCATTTTTTTTTTCTCTTTACAGGACTACACATGTCCTTCCAGAAGTAGCGCATGAACTGATCAAACTTAACTTCTTCAATCTAGGAAACTTTCAAGGTCTAGACAAGGCAGTGAGGGAACACAGTTGGAAGTCAATAGAAAAGTTACCTTCACCTAGATTTATTAAGACACATCTTCCTTTGTCGATGCTGCCTCCGAGCCTGCTATCGACTGCCAAAGTGGTGTACGTGGCAAGGGATCCCAGGGATGTGGCGGTTTCTGTTTATTACCTACATAAGATGACCACGAAGAAACTGTTGAGGGCGAATTTCACTCACTTCTGGGAAGCCTTCAGAAGAGATTTGTGTAAGTATTTATTGTTTTCTCTTTCTCATTTTCTTGTAAATATCACGCCAGTTCTAGTTCTGGAGTGGCGACCGTGTACCAGAAGACGTAGCGTGGGAATGCTACGCAAGGTGGACCGATGACCTTGTGAAGGCCGCAGGAATCCACTCGATGCGGGAAGCACAGAACCGATCGAAGTGGCGCGGTGCTTAGGGGAGGCCTATGTCCTGCAGTTGATGTCTTTCGGCTGAAATGATGATGATGACAATGATTATGTCAGTTGAAATGATTTGTTGTTAGTAGTTTATATCTCTTATGTGTTACATTTGTTTCCAGTACCGTGGACTCCGATAGTGGCGCATGCAAACGAAGCCTACACAAAGAGGCATCATCCAAACCTCCACTTTATGTTCTATGAAGATATGAAAAAGGTATTTACTATACTATACATAATACATTCATAGTAAACCCTTATTTGTCTATTTATATTTAAGTCCCATGTAAAAAAGAGGAGCCCCTTTTGCCATTAAACACAGTAAAAGTGAAACATATTTTTGTATTTTTTTGCCCTTGAGTGTGAGTGATTTGAGTGACGATGAATTAAAAACAAAAAAAAGGATTGTGTGGTTTTATGAAACCACGGTAAAAGTGAATCTTCTATAGGCACCGCCATATTGGCCTTGGCTGCTCTGACGAGCGCCTTTCACTTTATCCCTACTCCGCGGCCGACCGTCACGCGACATGCAACACACAGACGAAAAAGTTTGAGACGATGTAATAAAAGTTTCACTTTAAAAGATGGCGCTGTCGGTGTCAGTGTCAGTTCGAGTTTTTGCCACAGCCCAAAAGAATTTTATTGTACCAACGTGTTTGCACCTCATTTTAAATGAAATATCTATGGAAAACTGGCGACTATCCTAGTTAAAAGCACATAAGCTTTTCCTACACTTCACTGGTCATAAATATTAACATAAATCTTTAATTTCAGGATCTGTTAAAAGAAGTTAAGAGTGTATGCAAGTTCCTGAACAAGGACTACTCTGATATTCAACTCAAGCGGTTGGCAGAACACATCAGTTTCGACAGCCTGCGAAAGAACAAGAATGTCAACAACAAAGTGGATGAAAACATTCAGTTTATTAGAAAAGGTGAGAATTGTTTAGTATTAATATCACGCTTGTATTCCTAGAAAAGGTAGGCAGTTATAGATTCTATGATTAAAAGCGATAGGATGTTATAATACTCTCTATTGTCTGATGAGGAACTCTTTATATACCATAAAAAAGTACAATAGATTTTGACCCAGGGTAACGGCCGCACATTTTACTTTGTGTAAACTATCCTCTCAAAACGGCGAAGGAAAACATCGTGAGGAAACCGGCATGCCGGAAAAAATCGAAGACATGTGACATCCGCTAATCTACTTAACCCGCGTAGTGGATTATGGCCCACTCTCTCTCATAGAGAGGAGGCCTGATTTGAGTCTCTGTGACCATTATAGACTGATTATGTTAACAGTTACAAATCTCCTTTGGACTGCCATTCAGAATTCCCTAAATATGACAATCGAATACTTTGCCCGACCGAACCTTGGACCCCATTTTTATTTTTTTTGTTCCGGGGTGGAAAATCCTCATGGATTCATGGTCAGTAGGAGTCTGTCAGACTCCTACTGACTAAAAACCACCCCGGTGTTCCCTTCCGACACTTGGACCGGGGATCATGAGATCTAGTGCGCCTTCCATGATCCCCGAAACCTTGGACCCCAAGCGCAGCATTAAAGCTTGCAACCACTAGACTACCGAAGCGCTCTTAACATGCTTTTAATAATACCTTTAGGCCGTACAAGACCATGGTGAAAGATATCTGATTGATGGTTAGTAAAAATTATCAATGAAACTCAAGTATTTTACCTACCATAAAGAATATTTTATTTCGACATACTTATCTATACAAATGTTAAACCAATGGCATAGTGATAGTATTATCAGTATTGATAAAACCATGAGCAATGTATAGTTCTAAATATTGGCAAAATCGGCTTCAATGTAACTATGGACAATTTAGAGAACATTATCATGTTCATCAAGCTTGAAAGACGTATTTTTGATTGTCATTATTTAGTTTTGTTAACTGCAGTAATTTTTAATGTTAACAATGATAATATTTCAAAAGTTTGTTAAAAATTACAGTGATATCAAGTTAATTGTTAATTATTATTATTAAAATGATAATAAGTTAATGTTGAAAATTATTACTTTAATATGTGAATTGTTAATGTTAAAAATGATAATATTCGTTTCTAAATTGTTTTTTTTTTTTGAGTTTCTTAGCAAATTGTTGGCGCATCTGTCTGTAGTATGATTGAATCATACAATTGTACATTTTATAATTAATATTTTTTTTTTTTTATTTGCAGGTGAGGCGGGAGGTTGGCGAGCACATTTTGACGAGAAAATGCAGCTTCAGGCCGAAGAGTTCCTCGCTGAACGATTGAGAGGTCTCGAGCTGTCATATCCCTCCTTCCCTTTACATGAATTAACCAGGTTATAATATTTATTGAAGAAAATGAGCCGGTGTTCAAAAAAATTGTCAATGGTGCCGATTCCCTTGTTCACAAACTAAACTAAATTTAAGTTCAGTGCATCTTTTTCTTTCTATTTCATTAAGAAAAGGACAGAAGATAAATTTTAGTTTAGTCCTGTCAAATTAATCAGCGCTTGACGTAAATTGACGTAATTTTAGTCTTCAAGTATTTAATCACGTCTAAATTTGTATGGAGAGTGACAGGCGCTGATTAATTTGACAGGACTAAACTAAAATTTATCATCTGTCCTTTTCTTAATGAAATATAAAGAAAAAGATGCACTGAACTTAAATTTTGTTTAGTTTGTGAACAAGGGAATCGGCACCATTAATTAGATAATTTTAAGTCATGATTGTGAATTTGTGTGTATGATTGATCCAGTTTTACTGTAAAAACCGACTTTAAAAGTTAGTATTTTTCTGATTTAAAAGTTCTTAGTTTTTTAGATTTAACGAATGGGACTGCCAAATGCAGCTAAGACGGGACCAAATGTAAATAGTAGTTTTAGGCCCACTTATACCTCAAAACAATTAAAACATTTAACGCTAAACGAATTTAAAATATCGCTGTCAAACGTTTGGAGGTGATAGAGACAGAATAAAGATTTAAATAAATTTAGCGTTAAATGTATTTAGCGGTAAATGTATTTAGTGATTGGAGATGCAAGCGGGTCCTAATATTTAAAATATCGTTAACTCATATTTTTATTTAATTTTATTTATATGATTAGGTTAGTGTATTTAAAGATGACTTATGTGATTTAGATGTAGTTTTTTTCTACCCTTTTGGTTTCGATTCGAGTAGACTCCAACAAACTATCTTTTACTGGTGGATATAGCGAGAGAGAGACCACATAGATATACTTAAAGAAAGACATTTTGTAATTTTGTTGGACAGTACTCTTTCGTAAGTAAAATATTGTTTGTTCTGTTCAAAATCGTCTAAAGCAACAACAGGTAATATTTTCCGCATTTCATAGATAAGATAATTATACTTACTAAGTACCTATTATTTTATTTTGTGGTAAATTTTACAATAGATTAAACAAACCGTCCTTACCTCGTTCCGATATTTATAAATCTAGATTATTTTTTATCAAAGGATAGATAATGAATGATTAAAGTACCTAGTGGATTTTTTGAATGAGATAACATTTCGTCACGTAACGAAATATTATTTTCTACCACTGTACGTAAAATAAATAATTTAATGCTGTCAAAATAGCAGACTTATTCCGTCACCCTCTACTTCTGAATCGAAACCGTGTGCGATTTAATTTCAGAGTATCTATACTCCGTTTGAAATAAGATTTGACATTTAACTAAACCTTTTTTACAGTCCGTTCAACCGATTTTGACTTCTATTGCGTTGGTGGCATGACTAATGACAGCTGCAGTAAACATTTGGTTTGTAACCACTTTTTTGCTTTTAATGCCATCCTTATGCCTACGGTATAGAAGTCAAAATCGGTTGAACAGACTGTAAAAAAGGTTTGTTTAAATGTCTAATCTTATTTCAAACGGAGTATAGATAGCACAGAATAACATTCAATAAGTGTTTTTAATACTAGACTTCTAAGACACAAATTCGTTTCGATTCAGAAGTTGAAAATGTCGGGAGTCATACTACAATGCTGAGATCATAGCTTTTGGAAAAACAATAGGGAGTGCCAATGTCCAGCAGTGGATATGTCCAGCAGTGGACATGTTTTAGCTTAGATGACGATTTAAGGAATGTGCTGGCCGCAAACTATCGTTTCTAAACGACTATTTATTAAAACCTGTCAGTGTGGCCAAGTGTTATTAAAATGTAGAAATCGTAGCGTTTTTGTCCGAACACTTTTGTCACAGTTTGGCGAAAATGTATTCACAGATAAGTGAGTATTGAGTAAGTGTGATATTGGTTTTAATTTTTGGCTAAGAAGCACTTAAAGACTTAAAAGTTTTATAATAAAATGTTGTAAATAGTAATTTAAATAATATTACGTCTGTACTCTCGATAGGGTAAGCAGAATTGTACCTATGAATAGTTTAAGTTTTTTTAAATAAATTATAATTATATTTATAACATAACTTTTTGTTTGTTTTCAATATTTCCCTCTTCAACACTGAATTTGTTCATTGTTAACCGACTTCCAAAAGGAGGAGGTTCTCAATTCGACTGTATGTTTTTTTTTTTTTGTATGTTTGTTACGCGATTACTCCGTCAATTATGAATTGATTTTGATGATTCTTTTTTGTTTGGTAGATCATACTTCAGAGGTGGTCCCATATAAATTTTATTAACTTTACTTGGGTAGTTTTTGAGTTACCTTCAATAATACGTATTTTTACCTCACTTAGTATGTGGATGATATTATGATAACTTCCTGTCACTGTTATTTACATAGCAGGTAGTGGTATTCGAATTTGTGTGGGGTAGGTATTACAACTAAAAAGTGAAAAATAAAAACATATTACAAAAAAAAAACAACCGACTTCAAAAAAAAACACTACAAAGTGAAAAATTACTTTAATTTCGGAAGTCGGTGACAAAGAACGAAAATTCAAAACCAAAGACACCGACTTCCGAAATTAAAGTTATTTTTCACTTTGTAGTGTTTTTTTTGAAGTCGGTTGTTTTTATTTTTGTAAAAAGTTTTTTTTTATTTCCAAATCCTTCCAACATTTACTTTATCAGAGTAAATTCATAGCTTTCTTTTCATGTGGTTAGTTATTAACTTGTACCCTAATTGCGTAACTTATTTTCGTAAACAATTTTGCCAAATTTGTTTCATTTTGACAGTTCAATAACATTCATTGCGTTATTTACGTTATTGAGCAGATTTTTTTGTCCAACTTATGAAGCAATGGATAAGCAATCTGTTTCAAATCGAAACAAATTGTGATTGTATGGCATTACGCAATTAGCGTACCGGTCGGCTGCCCCATTTCAAAACCTAGTAAGGGACACTTTTTACAAAAATCGTTTTATTTCATAATCTTGCTAATCTAATAAGTCCCCACCAAATACAAAAACACCAGCGTTGAAAACTCACTAATAAGCAGATATATTTAAACATCGAAACTTAGTAAGTGCCCCATTCACTGCCCCGTGACCACTTTAAAACCTAGTAAGTTACTTTAACCATTCCAAAACTTGGCCTTTTCAAAGGCTGACCCTATTTATGTTTTTGCATTCTCCTGTAAAATTTCGTTTTAAGTCCTTACTAGGTTTTGAAATGGGGCAGCCGCGGTGTCAGAGTTATAAAGCCGCCCATGGTTCTCTGACTTGGCTGCACATGCCGTCGAGAAATATCTTTTAAGGCATACCGGTTTCTTCACGATGTTTTCCTTCACCGTTTTTGAAGCAAGTGATAATTATACAATACGCACATGAATCCGAAAAATCAGAGGTGCGTGTCGCGGGTCCGAACTCGAGACCTATGACTTGGCAGTCCGACGGTCACACCATCACCGGCTATCACTGATCACAATTCATGGTGCTAAATTGACAATCTTTCCTCAACCAAACCAACCTTTTGGTTTGGTTGGTGGTTGGCTTGTTCTAAGTCCGCCTGGCTAGCTACCACCATCTTATCTAAGTCTGTCACCATAACAACAATGTTAACAGCATTGTTGTGTTTCGGCAGTTGGATACCTCCTGACAGTTGGTATGGCTGTCCGGTAGGACAGCCATACCCCTGTCCCTCTGTGGTTGAGGATTCCAGGTGAAGCTCGCTTCCACCTACGGCCTGACCATCACTTACCATCAGGTGAGATGCAGGCCAAGAGCTACGGGAATTAAAAATGAATAAACGACTATCACTACAAACTATACTCCATTTGAAATAAGATTAGACATTTAAACAAACCTTTTTTACAGTCCGTTCAACCGATTTTGACTTCAATTGCGTTGGTGGCATGACAAATGGCAGCTGCAGTCAACAGTTGGTATTGTAACCACTTTTTTGATTTGAATGCCATCTTTATGCGGTATATAAACACTTTATGAACATCAAAATTAGACAAGATATTTCCATAAAGCCCGCCCTTCTCCACTTCCTAGTGCTTTAGCTGGGAAGAAGAAGTGGCACAACAAATTTCCCAGCATTATGCTGAGCGATAACCGTTTCGCGTGGATGTGACGCATATTTTTCCCCAACTTGTTCTTTTTTGTCTTTGTATTATTTCTTTGCGTCATGTTTTCCGCAAATAAATGTTTTTTCTTTTTACAAGCTTCATATTAACTTGCCTTGTGCAAGATTTGCTAATTAACACACTAGTTAGTTAGCAAATCTTGCAAGCTGAATTAAAACCAAAGCCTCTTATCCTATGGAATTGAAACGTTATACGTTGGTTCAGTTTAGCAGACAATGCATTTCTTTATGATGGTTCTTGAAAGCTTGATGCGTGAACGTCCTTCTTACACTTTAAGAATAAGCCTCAAGCTTTTTAGAAAATATTAAAGTTCTATGTTTGCGTAAGTTACACACTACACCACACCGCACCACACCACACCACACCGCACCACACCGCACCACAATGCACCACACTTTACAGATACCAACACTTTTCAATAATAACTTTTAATTTTGTATCTTTTGTTCTTTTATTTTTTGTGTTTCTCTCTCTATAGGTAAAATAATTTGTAAATATTATCTTTATGATTTAATGATCAAACACTGTTTTGGGGGGGGGGCTGGTAATCTGTGTGACAGGTTTTCCTAGTGCAGATACCAGTCTCCCACAAAGGATTTATCAGATATTGTAATCTTTATATTTTTAAGGCGCCTTTGTGGAAGAGAAATAAATGTTTATTTATTTATTTATTTAAATTTGTACTTTTAAGTTAATATTAAAAGCTTGGTTTTATTTTTCTTTGTAATTTCCAAGCAATTGCTATCAAAACTGCCCAAAATCATAACTTCACCTACTAAAATAAAGCAAAAACCCGCACAAGTTTATCATACACCGCCATTTATATCTAGAGTAATGCGAATGATTAACGTGGCGCAGTTTTATTATCCCGCCCGCCCTACAAAGTGCGCCGCCCGCCCTACGCAATATCAGTCTATTGTCTGCCCCGATAAATTAGGCGGAAGTACTTTGAGCCTGTGATTAGAGCATTATTACGTGGAATTATAATCTTTCATGATTTTGCAGGTGTGATATTGTGGAAAAGTTATATGGTATGGACAGTGATTGGCGGGAAGGAGGTACCAATCCCAATTTTGTAAACTGCCTTGCTGGTCTTTGGCGCAAGTATAATCAGCCCATAATGTTCCCACTGCTGGGACACATGCCTGACTTTGAGAGGGAGTGGGCCGTAATCCACCACGCGGGCCCAGTGAGGGTTGGTAGATGTCAGTCCGGGGCAGTGGTCCAACTGCTCTGTCCAACTAGTTGGACCATGGGTCTTTACTAGGGGCAGTTGTTCAACTTTAAAAATAGTAAGACCACAGCACCTTTTGAGAGTTCCGTGGTCCAATTCATTTAAAAAATAACTTGCCAACTCTAAAACAGTCAGGGACAGTGGTCCAACTACTCTGTCCAACTAATTGCCCAACTTTAAAAATAGTTGGACCACAGCACCTTTTGAGAGTTCCGTGATCCAATTCATTTAAAAAAATAACTTGCCAATTCTAAAACAGTCAGGGGCAGTGGTCCAACTGCTCTGTCCAACTAGTTGTCCAACTTTAAAAACAGTTGAACCACAGCACCTTTTGAGAGTTCCGTGGTCCAATTCATTTAAAAAATTACTTGCCAACTCTAAAAACCTTAACTGCATTTGGTACCTACTGGTTTACGGTTATATTGAACCTCTTTGCAGTAAATAGGTAGGTACTGGCTGGTTGTTATCAATTATAGTACAATGCATTTGTCATAATTGTGTCAATTTGTGTTAGTAAAGTTTTTTGTACTTTGACACAGACTTTGATTGAAATTAAATCGTACAGAAAATTGTCACATGTCTTTGAATTTTTGGTTCTAACATGCCGGTTTCGTCACGATGTTTTCCTTCACCGTTTTGAGAGCAGTGGTAATGAAATAATTTACACAAAGTAAAGCGCCTGTCAGAATTCGAACTGCTGCTCTTAAGCGCAAGCGTGGCTGCCGGACGTCGGGGTCCGATTCCCAGGTCGAGCAAGGTGTTAGTGGCTTGTGCCATCATCAGGAATTGCTCATAAGTAGTCCAAACTTTGGATTTTTGACTGGCATGGTAAAACCATGCAGGCTAAGACTGTCCCCGGGAGCGGAACGAGGCAGCGGAGTGGAGAAATGTGCCAATATTAACCAATAGAATCTAAACTCCGCTTCAAAGCTCCGCTCCTATTGGTTAATATTGGCACAGTTCTCCGCTCCGCTGCCGCGCTCCGCTCCAGTGGACAAGCAGCCTAAAGGCTCTTATAGTACACATGCAACTTGTTAGCTATGTCAAAATCTCACGTCCAAACACAGATTGAAATCGCTATCGATAAATCGGCTGTCAAAATCTGTGTTTGTTTCATTTTGACATCGCTAGCGAGTCACTGGCGATCGGAGAACTCGGTGCATGTGTACCTAGCTAGCGTAAGTAGTTATACTGTGACTTTACCATTAGCCAGGGTTCGATAAAATCTGATTTTTATAATAAATACTAGCTGACCCCGGCAAACGTTGTTTTGCCAATTATTTGTTTGGGGTGGACAACCCTTATCACTTAGGGGTATGAAAAATAGATAGTAACCGATTCTCAGACCTACTGAATATGCATATAAAATTTGGTAAAAATCAGTGAAGCCGTTTCGGAGGAGTAAGGTAACTAACATTGTGACACGAGAATTTTATATATAAGATAAAAATCCGATTTTTTTATATATATCGGATATATATCCAGGCTAAGAAAAAGAAGCGAATTTCATTCTGTAAGGGGATTATACACTTAAAAATATGAAAGAAATCGTAGGCACTAAAATATTACGTCTGAATAGAACGAAGTGAAAAAACAATAATGAGTCAACGTTTATCAAATCTTTCGATTGTCACGCTTGCGGGGATTCCCTAGAAAGTGAAAATTATTAACGCTAGGAGCACCAGGGAATGCCCATTTTTTATTACCTCGTAAAATAAACCTTATATATAAAAAAAAAAGTTTTATTTGGAACAACTTAAGTTTACAACTTACAAAGGAAAACGAAGATAGCCACAAAAGTAAAATACTGTGGCGCAACCATCAACGCCCACTCATATAGTTATTATATACACAAAGACATTGTTCCAGACTTCCCAAAGAAAGTTAATGAGTATGAGTGAGTATATAATATGATATGAAGTCAAGATTTGAATTTCAGTAAAAACCAGCCGTACTGGTAAGTTGTAGGGGATTTCCCCAACTTTAAATGAGGTTGCCATTTTCGGAAACAATCTAAATTATTCTGAATTATAGTTTTTCGCTACGTGTTGCCAGGTTAAACATTAATCTCCAAAATTTTTAGTTCAGAAGACAGGAAAAAATCAATTGATATATCATCAATTGATATATACTTATCATGATAATTATATATCCGCTGATATATATCGGCGAACCCTGCTATAAGCTCAATGTGTAGGTACTAAAGTGCTGTGTTTAATATTAGCCGAACTATTGACGAGTTACGAACTATGACGATCACAAAGCTCAAACTTAATTGTTGTGTTCACGCTTCCATCGCTGCTTCAACTGTTGCTAACTGAAATTGATTTCCTCGGCAAGTTTTCAGTGATGGCAATATTGGCGGTTTATTAATTACGGTGTAATTACTATGACGAAAAGTATCAGAAATATTATTAATATAACGAAAACTTACCTTGATACCTACTGTTAGCTGAAACAATGGTGTCATGTGCGTTTGTTTTTCAAAGGTGTCTTGAAAATGGGGTCAACGAAAATGAATAATGTTATGAACTCATAATACCCATCCAGATAGCAGCATTTTCCAGAATCTTAACAAAAGCATTTGTTAGGTACCTACAATATAGGTGGACACGCTAAGCATTAATATATTGTAAAGTAAAGCTTGTCAACTCGGAAATGACGCGCCCCTCTACCGCATTTTACGCGCACACGGTAATGCCTGTGTTTAGTGTCTAATTCATCATCATCATCATTTCAGCCGAAAGACGTCCACTGCTGGACATAGGCCTCCTCCCAAGCACCGCCACTTCGACCGATTCTGTGCTTCCCGTATTCAGCGGATTCCTGCGGCCTTCACAAGGTCATCGGTGTATCTTGTGGGAGGCTTTCCAACACTACGTCTACCGGTACGTGGGAGCCACTCCAGAACCTTGTGTTTTTGCGTCCTTGCGTCTTATTCAGTAGAACAATTTTGTTGAACATAAACGTTTATAGATAATCATATTGCACTGTTTATTTTGTTACATATTTAATAGAAAAATCACTGAACCTGACTTGATTTCCGTACATCTTTTTTTTTCGGGTGACCACTGAAAATCAGCGCTGTGCTGTGGGTCCCCCATAGCACTGCATCATGCTGAGTGGAAGCCTTCTTGTCACAGTCATGTCGTGCAGCTGCCGCCTAAGTAATTTCTGTTCTATGCTCGTGATTTGTTATGCACTTTGTGTTGTTCTCTGATCACTCTTGTCTTTTATGTATGCACGTGTTTCTGTGACAAATAAACCTATTTTTCTTTCTTTCTTTCTATTATCAAACAGATTAGCATCCCCAAAAAAGGATAATTTATCTCAAATTAAAAAGCTTCTTGCACAAACTGAGGTTCTCAAGAAAGGCGATAAAACTCCAACTGCCAAAGCCGAACTTAAATTAAACTAGAACAAACTAGTGCTTTAAATCTGTGGTTAAAATATGAATAGCTTGGCACAATACAGTTCAACTCCGCAATTTGGCGAAACAGTAGTTATAAAACAAATGAATTGTAAATAAAAATGTCTGGATGCAAATTAAATTGTTATGTGGTGACATATATCGTCATTATGTCATGTATATATCATAAAATTTTCATATTTTGTATGGATATGAAAAAGTTTTGGTTAGTTTTTTTGTTTGAGTTATAAAGAATGGACTGTTCTGTGTTTGACATTTCATTCGTATTTAAGTTTAAAATGGTCGGTGATTTTTGTTTCATTTATGTGTGTGTACGTGTATCGAAAGACGTAGCGTTGGAAGGCCTCCTACAAGTTGGAAAACCGAGATGGATGGTCGATGACCTTGTAGAGACTGCCGGAATCCGCTGGATGCGAGGAAGAATGAAAAGAAAATAATGATAATGATAAGCTTCTAAATAATTTGAACGACTTTTTGTATTCGGAATGACACATGCATTTAAAGTGCGTGTGATAAGGAAGTTAAACAATTTCTTCGTTCTTTTCTCAAGTTTCTAATTTTAGTAAAAATGTTAGTTAATCCGATAAAATAACTCGTAAGCTTTTAGAAATAATAATCAGAATCCAAATCGAGCCAATAACATCGGAGATATGGCAAACGCTAATCAAATCATAAAAAAATTAATAACATGAGTAATTTTCGATCATTTTTCATGAATATTCAAAAAAAAATCGGGCGGGCACATGCCGATGGGCGACATTGGTGCCGATTCCCTTGTTCACAAACTAAACTAAATTTAAGTTCACTGCATCTTTTTCTTTCTATTGCATTAAGAAAAGGACATAAGATACATTTTTGTTTAGTCCTGTCAAATTGATCAGCACTTGACGTAAATTGACGTAATTTTAGTCGGCAAGTTTTTAATCACGTCTAAACTTGTATGGAGAGTGACAGGCGCTGATTAATTTGACAGGACTAAACTAAAATTTATCCTCTGTCCTTTTCTTAATGAAATAGAAAGAAAAAGATGCACTGAACTTAAATTTAGTTTAGTTTGTGAACAAGGGAATCGGCACCATTGTATATACGCCTGCAACCAAAGCATTGCAAGGGACAGCGAGTGAAATCAAACAGAATGCTATTAAAAACGATTAGGCGCTTTGTAATATGTTGAGTCTAGGTTAGCACAGATGGCGCTAAGATTAATATGGCCGTTCTTATTACATTTGCATTAATTATGTAGAAGGTATTGGAAATAATAATTGTGGGGCATTTATGTTAATACATAATATGATCTGTATTTAAAAAGCATAATGTAAGTATTACTAACCATTGGGTATTTCAAATTTTCTTGCGTTCTTTTCAGATTTTTTGTAGAAAGTTAATTTATGTATTACAGTGTCAAACGAAATTGATCTTTACAGACGTGTAGAATTTGCTTATGTAAAATTTCTTCACTAATTTGATGCCTTTAATCTTTTGATTTGATCCAGACATAATTATCAAGATAAATAATTTAATTACTGTATAAGTAGGTACTCAGAAAGTCAAAATCAATTCCGAAATTAGAAAAGCCACACCTCTATTTTGTCCATAATTAAAATAATACATAAAGAAAACGAGTCTACGAAAGATATAAATTAGACTGGCAATGACCTTGGCTTGCCAAATCTTTGTAGGTATTTCTTTAGCGATCGATGATATTGATAGTACTGCGGTAGAATTAGAGTCCGCGATAATGAATTTTTGAATTTTTAAATGGAGTGTTGTTGATTATTTAATTTATTGTTGCTGAATGAATAACATAAAAATATTTATTAGTGAAATTGATATACTTTAAATGCGTAATGAATTTTAAATATGAATGTAATGTTTATAGTTTTATTATTTTATTTTATTTATCATCACTGTAATATTTTCAACACAATGTATTTTGTTATGAAATAAATGACTTATGACTAGATATTAGTTTAATGAAATACTAGTAATCACATATTTTTTATTTAAGTAGGTATTTATACCTACCACTGAAGAAACAAATATTTTAAGTTGGATATGCAATGTTTTAACATAAAAAATCTCGAAATGAAAAAAAAGAAACAAGAAAAAATTATGTCTAAAATTTCAGAAAGATGTTTATTATTCAACAACTTCAATAAAAAAGTAGATTAGCAAATACGATTTTTGTAAAAAAAAAAACACTTTATTAGACTGGACAACCGAGTGTTATTTATAACCTACCTACGAAAATAGAAAAAAACGTTTTTGCCAACTAACGACACGCCCCTACATCGCACAGTTTTTTTGTCTTGACAAACATCGAGATTCCTGTATTATTATGTAAGTTTATTATTATTGTAATTTACACATAAACCTTCCGAAATAAATAGGTACGAATGATGGTGAAAACCACATTAAAATCCGTTGCGCAGTTTTGAAGAACAACGCGGTCACACAAACAGACACGAAAAGCGACTTTATTTCATAATAAGTAAGTATAAGTATAGATTAAAACATCCTGTTTGACATAACGACACAAGTGTGTGGTATTTATTATGATAATGAGGTAAGGACAGCTCCACACGAAGACAGTTGCTACAGGATGTTTTTGAGGGCATAATATTAAACTTATCTGATGAAATGTGGGCGCATAGTGTATTTAAACCTCTGCTTGTCTCTTCGGAGAAAAAAGGTATGATATTATAGTTTTAATTGCCCCATTTTACATTATCAGATTAGCATTTAGTAAATAGAAGGTGTGGTTTATATATTTTTTTAATGTGATAGGCAATTTGAGGAACTTGAATTTACTGAAAAAACAAAAATAAAAAAACAAACAGAAAAAAACAACAACAGTTTTAAAACAAAAAAAACTGTCCTTGTTAAAAAAATATTACAATATTATGTATTTTATTTACTGCTCTCAAAACGGTGAAGAAAAACATCTTGAGGAAACCGGCATGTCCTAGAACCGAAAATTCGAAGACATGTGACCCGCGTGGTGGATTACGGCCCACTCCCTCTCACAGAGAGGCCTGTGTCCCAGCAGTGGGAACATTTATAGGCTGATGATGATGACGATATTTTATTTATAATACTCTAATTATTATTTTTATAAGGACAGAATTTGTATGCACTTAATAATCTATAAGATTTTTGCCACGCCTTCATCAATTACGCTTGTTATTCCACTAATAACTCCCGCTATCTTCATGTGTCGATAGCATTATTGATAATAGTATCAAAGCAACGTGGCTCGACCGACCAGCCGGTTTAGTAGAGTTGCGCGCGCGCCGGTTAAACAACGTGCCGCTAAATAAAGAAATCCAAGATGGCGGCGCGAGGCACACAGTGTTTTCTAACAGTGACAAGGAAATACAGCTCAGCTCCTGACAAAAATGTGGCTTTCCTCGGTCTTGGGAACATGGGTGGCTTTATGGCTGCAAACCTGGCCAAAAAGGTAATAATTAAAAAGTACTGGCTGGAATTTAATGTCAAATGCGGTTCAGTATTCAAATCAGCCTAGTTGAATTTGAAATTGGAATTTATAAATAAATGTTCGGTTGATTTATAGTTACTAAGTCACTGTATGTATTAAAAACTTTTGGTAAATATGAATATGAATACCCATTTGGTTAAATCCATTTGAAAAAGCGTTTCTCTAAGATAATGGTTCATTCATACAATAACTTATCGTTTAATCGTTATGTATTTGCGTGTTTAAATTAATTAAATTTCAAGGTTTCCTGTTGGTTCTTTGATTATTTGAATATATTTCGAAGATATTAAATATAGCTAATAGGTACTGTCGTTAGTGAAAAATGCGATGGAATATAATGTTCTTTATTACGTACACAATACGACTTCATTTTTGTGTATTGATTCAAACACATATTAGGAAATTATTCTGTGATTAATCTATATCTGCACTACTAAAAATAAAGCTGAAGAGTTTGTTTTTTTGTTTGAATCTCTGGGACTATCAGTACGATTTGTAAAATTATTTCTGAATTTGATAGCCCAAGTTTCGAGGAAAGGTTTTAGGCTACTGAACATTACGCTAGAACCCTTAAGAGCCGGCAAAAAGAAGAAAAAAGTCAGAAAGAACGCTAAGCGGAAACGAAGTACCTAATGGCGCAGGCGATGCGATGTCATGCGACAGGGTGGGTCGGAAGAAAAAGGAATTTCACACGAACGAAGTCGCGGGGTGAAGCTAGTATACCATATATATAGTTAATTGATTCAGGCGTGACCTTGCGGAAATCCATTATAAAATACAATAGACGTGGATATATTTAGTAACTTGTTCCGCTTATCTATTTCTAAAGAGCCATAAAAAGCTCCTGAAATAAATCGACACGTGTTTCACCTCTCAACGAGGCATGCTCAGGATGACGATGGACTTGTTGCGAACTCGAACACGGCGTGTTGCCACACCGAGCGCTGAGTGCAGACTGAGCCTTACCATATATATATGTAAACAGGGATTTTTTTTAACCAGTGCGCAAACTTAAACATGTGACTTTACTCATCATCATGAACAACTTTTACTATGGGACCAAACCTGAAATCGCGAAAAAAAAATCAGTTGTTACCTACATTTATGTTTGCATAACTTGTCAAAATGTAGGGAACAGCAGATTTTTTAAAGTGAAACTTTTATTACATCGTCTCAAACTTTTTCGTCTGTGTGTTGCATGTCGCGTGACGGTCGGCCGCGGAGTAGGGATAAAGTGAAAGGCGCTCGTCAGAGCAGCCAAGGCCAATATGGCGGCGCCTATAGTTCGCAGCAGCTGACCGTGTAGTTTCACTTTTACCGTGGTTTCATAAAACCACACAATCATTTTTTTCCTGTATAAATATATAGTTTTTATTAAAAAAAAAGTAAAGTTAAGTACAGAGTAGGTCTGTTTACGTACACATTCATATATATACTAAAGAAATTAAATCCATTTCTTGATTGAAAGTATGCGCATTGTGGTACAATTAATTAGGTTAAACGTTTGCTATACAAATAAGAAATAGCCGTATAATCGTTGCACAGAATCACTTTCAAAGACTTAGAGTAAGAGCCTACCTATGCAGCACATGCATAACATAATTCAATAAAAACTGCCTCGTTGGTCTAGTGGTCGCAAGCGCTACTGCTGAGCATTAGGTCCTGGGTTCGATTCCCGGGTCGGGCAAAGTGTTATTGGGATTTTCTATCTGAAATTTCTCAGTAGCAGCTCGGAGTCTGGATTTGTGCCCGGTTGATGGCAATAGGCTCGCCCCTTATTACATGGGACTTAAACATAACTGGCGAATTGTGGGTGTACCTGCTACAGGGACACTTCTGCCCTACCCTTCGGGGAACAAGGCGTGATGTTATGTTATGTGTTTTTACAAAAAAAAAAAACGTGTGTCACTCGGGGACTGCCGCGGTAAAGCTATTGCATAGCATTTGTAACCTCCATGACAACATCACGTTGTCATGGGAACCGTCATTACATGGTAGGCGGAGTGGGGGGTGTTAGGTTTTATTTTCGTTACGTTACGGAATTTCTTGATTCGGTCGCCGCGCTCAAAGCGATAAAAGCTATGCAATAGCTTAAAAAAAAACAATCTACTTCCAAAAAAAAACACTACAAAGTGAAAAATAAATTTAATTTCGGAAGTCGGTGTCTTTGGTTTTCATTTAAATTTTTTGACATAACGAATAGTATGACAGTTCTGTCATATAAGGCCGCATAACGACTTACGTTAAAAGTGATAATATCGCGAATCCAACCAAATTTAATAGTCACAAAATATAAGGGTTATTTAGTAATAATTGTGACTTTGGACTTTGGTCGGATTCGCGATATAATCACTTTTGGCGTAACTCGGAATGCGGCCTTATTCGTTAAGTCCGAACAACTCGGACAATAAAACTAGACAACTGACATTCATGAAAACTTGTTAGTTTTCACGAATGTCAGTCGACAGTATTTGTACATACTTATCTCTTCTGTTGACCATACCTATCATTTAATGGCAATTACACAATCAATAGTAATAGTCTGTCTTGTTTGTTACAGTATTTTTGCTTTCAGATTTGCTTATAATTACATAATATTAAATGTAATAAGATGGTTCTACTGAATATACTTAATATGCTACAAATGAATATTGGGTCATCTAGTGGTATAAATCCCTCAACATTTTTAGGGGATTATAAAATATATTTTAAACTAGCTTTTGCCCGCGGCTTCGCCCGCGTGGATGTCGGAAAATATCCCACGGGAACGTCCGTGATTTCATACCTACTAACAGAAGAAAACGTCATTGACTCCTACCGCTGCGCCCGCGTTGCTCCGCGTAATTTTGAAACTGTGATATCTTTTAAACTATTCATTTAAATTATATGATTGAAAGTCATATTTTAAACTAAATTAAATGCCTAATTTAAATGACATATTTTTTTGGATAAGGATTAATACTATATCGGTCAAAAAAGCTTCGGAAAAAACATTTAAATTTTTATTAAATTCTGAAAGATAAAAATGGTTATTGTGGGTCATTCTTAGAAGATAGACATATGCCATTGCGGACTTTTTTGTTGAACTTTTTAAGTTGAACAATATCGTAGCACATAAATTTGATGTATCTTTTTCGGTTTAGGCAGCGCACGCCAGTAAAGCTCCCAGTCGGCATGATTTTTTCCGACTTCTTCAACAATAATCGTCAAATTTCAGCCAATTTACACAAAACCGTAATGAATTATACACTAAAACCTTTCGCATGAATCACTTCGTCCATTGGTGAAAATCGTTTGAAAATCCGTTCGATAGTTTTTGAGTTTATCGCGTTCAGACAGACAGACAGACGCGGCGGGGGGGGGGGGGGGGGATTTTTTGATCATTCTAGGGCCGTTAGTTATATGTCATTATAATATTATACCTAGCTAGTGTAATTAAACTTCAGAATTTCAACAGATAACCTTTGATAAGAGTATGTAAAATTACCTACCTACTTCATAGAAGTATTATTATATTTTTTCATAATTCGATTATTGATGTTATTGACCGTAACATTATCGTAATAAATTTTAATCGTTGTCACCAGTTAGAAACACGCCCCCTAAATAAATACAAAGGTACAAGAAATTGTCTCAACAAACAGCTCACTGACAACGAGACGTCACACGTACGATAAACGAATAAATACGTTTGACATTGACCCGAACACATTCAAGTGTTGTCCTCTCTACTGACCGAGTGCCCGAATAATTTGTCTCACTCATTCATGGGGCTAACATCACGGGTGAAAGAGAGAGCGACGATATTTGAATGAGAGCTTATGATAAGCTCGATCGCCTTATCATGCTCTCAGAATACTTGATTAGAAGGATTTTGTTGAGGTGCACATGTTTTTGAACAAATTGGGCCTACTACATGTTTCTCTTAATAATTTACGGTCCGTTATTGGTTAAATTCTAATTCAAATTCAATTGTTTTATTTCAGACCAAGGGCATAGTATAAAGAGAGGTAGTAAGCTATCTTCATACAAACGCACCGCGCGCGGCTTGTATGTGTGGGGCCATAGTATGTATGCGTCGCCGCACGCACACTTAACAAAATCTCGACCGGTTTCTCACGAGAAACGGGTCGAGATTTTGTTAAGTGTGCGTGCGGCGCGCGGTGCGTTTCTATGAAGATAGCTTACTATCTCTCTTTATACTATGCCAAGGGATCCATATCGCGGGTCTCAAACCATAGGGGCGTACATGCAAAAATGCGATTTTTCGTTTTTAATGCCATTGGATTCTACTATATGCGATACGTAACCTCAATTTTTTTCATTTTTTTTTTTTTTTTTTTTTTTAATTACTTTTGGAATTAATTACAAAACATTATTTATCGTCAGCTAGACAATCTGCAATTATTTTTAGGCCATATAGCCGTATAGTAGACGTAAGAGCAATAATTATTACTTTTTGGGGCAGTTTTAACGTGCCACAAAGACATAAGCACGTACGACCTTCAATTTTATTATGATCTAAGGGAATTATGTCGGGCCATAGGGACTTATGCGCATCGACTGTCCATTTCAACATGATCCTGAAGATATTTAGTCATCAGTTGCAGACGTATGTACACACATCGACACATTTTAGTATTGCTGTCTCAAGATTTCGTCAAAATGTGGACGTATAGTCATATCAAGAATACCCAACACGGTCATTCTGCAATGAGCTGCCATATGGAGTAGACTTCAATTTTAATGCTGAATTAATTATCTTTCGTGAGTCCTATCGGCCATCTGTTCTGCGCGCAATATAGGTGCCCACTGCCACTTAAGTTTGGCAATTTTGCAGGTTATGTCGGTTACCTTGGTTCTCCTACAGATCTCTTCATTTCTGATTCGATCACGTAGGGAAACTCCAAGCATAGCTTACTCCTTTGCTCTTAGGATGATTTTCAGCCTTCTATTGAGGCCCATTTTGAGCGTCACGTTTCAGTGCCATAGGTCATCACTGGCAACACGCACTGGTCTAAGACTTTCGTCTTGAGACACTGTGGTATGTGAAACGAAAAGATATAACGCAGCTTCCCGAACGCTCCCCAGCCGAGTTGGACAACGGAGTCGGAGTCGATGATTGACCTCTTTCTCGAAGATCTTCATGAGCTGGCTCTCCCTTATATACAGATCTCTTGCAAAGAACTTGAAGCTCTTGTTCCGCTCTTAATCGCGTCTTTATTACCGTCAATATTAAAGTACCAACGGTCGCTTTTCAAGAACTTACAGATCCATCCATTGAGCTACCGGTAGATGCACCCAACGTCTGAAGACTGCAGGATCATCTCCCGTCTCTCCTCCATGAGCTGTAAAGTAGATTCAGAGAGTTTCTTGTTTCTATTTTTACGACGGGTCTTGAAAATCTTAGACCCAACCTTATAAACAGTTTTCACGAACCCATCGTTATAATCGTCCATGGAGGTCCCTAAGCACTTGAAACGATTCTGAAATTTGAGCTGAAAGCTCTCGGGGTTTTGGATTTGGATCGGTGCTGGACGGAGCGTAGACTTCATCAGTCGAGATCTTTCCAGCTTGATATTTAGATTCAATGTACTATTTGCAATTGTTACTATGTGGTGATCACTTCCGGTTTTCAGCGCATTGATGACAGAGACATTATTAAATGTTTGTTTCTTCGTCGACATAATGATGTATCTGTCTTCTTTCTTCTTCTTAGTTGCATCATACTTTCTGAAGAAGGACCTTCTTATAAAGATGCCTTAATTCTCCATAAAATTGGCCAGTAGGTGACCCCGGTGGTTCCGATGTCCAACTCCAAATTGACCCACTCGTAGTTCATAATAGTCTCGTTTGCCCAGTTTTGCATTGAAGTCCTCCTAACAACGGTGAAGTGAGTTTTAGAGGCAAACATGGCTCTGAAAATTTTCTCATACATGGTCTCCACCTCATTGTCGGGGTGTGACGAGGTCGGGGCTAAAACCTGTATTACCTTCAACGAATATCTTGCTAATATTCTGAGTACAAAGTACGCCACCCTGGTCGACACACTCCCTATCTTCAGCACGTTGCTTACAAAGGACTTGTGAATGATAAACCCGACATCACCTTGAGACTGCTGATCGCCCCTGCCGCAAATAGAGTAGGTTCCCGGATTTGAGGATTATCGAGTCCTCCTTCTCTCTTCGGACTTCAGATAACCCAAATACTCGATCGTAACCTGCTCAATTCTTCCTCGAGTTCGGTGATCTTTTCGTCCGTCCAGAGTTTACGCGTTGTGTGTGTTGCCACGGCCAATTTTCGGTGATTGTGATAATGTATCAATCAATAATGAGCTCAATTTTGTATGTTTGTGTTTTTATACCATTTAAAATAATTTTGTTCAGATTTATGACTTTTTACATTTTTATATGCTTATTTTTTGTTCTTATTTTTGTTTACACCTAAAAAAAATGTAATTTCTACCATTTGTTCTTTTTTTTCTACATTTTAGAACAAAAATGGTCTATACTTCCACTTAGAATTCAAACACCTCTCAGTATTAATGACAAGCCAGACAGGCGCATAAATTATTAAAATCACAGAAATAACATTAATTTTGATGGTTTCTCATTCCTAAATTGCAATATTTTAAATCACCAACTAAGTTCAAATAAATATTGGTATAATTATTAATAATTTAAGGAAAAAAGTTTTACGTCTATAAATTCCAAGCATTTTTGGAGGAATTTTGATGGAGTTTTACCGTATTTCCGTCATGCCAGATAGACGTAAGAACCAAAAACTGGTGTTATAGAGGAAATACCTTAAAATCAAGCATCCCATATGAACTGAACTGTAAACATATGGCCACATGCAAAAACACAATAAGCTGGCTCAATCACAAAAAAAGTTATTAAGTTTTTTGTCTCTCCTGAAAAGTAACGGTTTTGTGGATACGCCCCTATGGTTTGAGACCCGCGATATAGTGTTAGTTTGAACTTAGTCTAAGTTAGTAAACTCAATAACTTAAAAATACGATAATTATAAATTAATTGGCTACATTTACTTGTGTTCGCACATGTCTGCTAGCCCAGAGCCTGATAAATGGTCCATCAACCTTGTCCGCCAGTGTAGCTAAAATACTGTTAGTGCTACCCCAACGGGTGTAGCCAAGGGGAGGATTTTGGGGGTTCAAACCCCCCCCGAAAAGTTCAGATATTAACATTTATAGAATTAAAATAAGAACAGGCGTGCGGCATATCTCATTGATTACTAACTATTACCTACATTAAAATATACGGTGGTTTGAATTCCTCTGCCACTGTCGATTATCGGATCGCATTCGGTAATCTTAGTATATTTTCGTGCCTTTTCGTATCTTACGCGCTGCGCGACAAGTGCGCGGTGCATTTGTAGCGTTCATATAGGCGCGGCGCCCACTATCGGTGGGCATCGGTGCGGCTCGGTACAGCTCGGGCGCCTTACGGCGGTTTCGGGCGAATGACGGCTGCTTCAGGCGGCTTCGGACGCCTGAGAGCTGCCTCGGCAGTTGTAAGCATACATAAGGACGCCGAGGTTGGTTTCGGGTTATGCAGACAAGCTAGTATCCTGAAGCGAGCTCGAAAAGGTTACATTATTTGTTGGCTATTGGCTACAAGGCAGCCTAGCTGCCGCAGCAAGGCTGCCTTGTGCGCGCCTGAGCAGAAAAATTGCCAGCCGCATGCGCAAGTTGGCCTCCCCTTATATCTGGCCGACCTAGGCCCGGGCCTCTTGCCGCTGGCGACACGACTGATTTCAATGAAACACCTTCCGAAGCTAGCGACACGTCGTCGCTTACATAGAAATACATAAGAATACATAGAAACCAGTCATGTTCCGGCGACACGTCGCCTGCAGTTGCCGCCTGCGGTCCGCTACGGAATTGTACCTTAAGGGTACCATGCATGGAGATAATAATTTGAGCTGAGAACCCTGCCCCAGATACGTCAAAATACTATTGACGTAGGCAGTTACAGAGAACAATACTATAGATACTGACAGCTGAGAAATTTGACCACATTTAAGTCAAAAATGATACCAAGCAGAAGCGGTATGCACCGTAAAATTTGAATCACAGTTTTGCTAGAACAAACGTTGTTCAGACCATGGTCTACTACAATTCTACAGCATCTTTATGTTTTTTTTTTATTGGATGCTGTAGAATGGTAGTAGACCATGGTCTGAATAATGTTTGTACTAGCAAAACTGTGATTCAAATTTCACGGTGTATAAGTGGTATATACTTAACTCAAAGATCTTATAATGCATATATAAAGTCATGAATATTTATCAATACATTAGCAAAATCTTGACAGAACAGCCACAAAGTGAATTTCCAATGAGTGCCAAAAGAGAAGAAGATGAAATCCTCTTCCATTGGTTAATGGTACATTAACTGTAATTTAAAATTAAAATCCTTTCAGTTGATTCAAAGATTATGCAAAGTTATGTAGATGGCTGCTTTTTACGTAAACCATTTTAAGGTTCGAAGGGATTTGCACTGAACAGTTCGATTTAAGGGCACGCCCTGTTAATTCTGAAAGGGATTTTAAGACCTTCATTGGGGCTTGTATTTTTAAGAGAATTGTGTTAATGTGTTTTAGAGTCACCTGGGTCTTGTCCAGGTGCAGATTAGTGAGTTGTTGGGTTTTAATACTATTAATATTTCACTCTTATAGGCCCTGTAATATAGTCCGCGCGCGACAGGTAGTCACCGCCTGAGGTACGTGAGCGGTGAGACGGGGGAGGGCGCCATTGACAAAATTGTCAGACTGAGTTAGCTTGACCTTTGTCTACCTCCCCCGTCTCACAGCTCACATACCTCAGTCGGTGACTAGCAATCGCGCGCGGAGTATATCAATAATATATCACTTTTAAACGAAACGATCAATTGGAACCGTGCACCTAACTTCTGACGTTTCATAAGTGCCCATGTCAGGTCTAAGTGAAATAAAATATTTTAAATTTAAGGGTCTTAACTTGTTGGGCAAGGTCTTCCACTACTTAGGGGTCTATTCTTAGCCAAATAGCTATAAAATAGTACCAAATTGGATGTGAAATTCTGAGCAATAGTCATATTTTGGGTAAATCATGTTGAAAAAGTATTTTATCAGTAAGTTTCAACATGTCCGTTCATTCGGTGATTTGGGTTGGAGCCGAGAAGCCTTGTTTATAATGTGTCTATATCCCGAAGGGCCAAATCGGTTACATTGAATTCTTAGTTTTTTTCGCCCACTAGCTCTAGGGTACAGGGTGTAAATGATTTAACAAGTTGATTTGTAAATAATGTTTCTCTTATTTTGTTCTTCTTTTATTTTATATAACATTCCATCTCTTATGCATAGATAGTCTCTTTGCAGAGATATTAAACCTTCCAAGTTTTTAGTGGAGACACAAATTGTTTATTTATTTAATTAACTTAGGGTTTATTAACCTCTCGTATGTCGTAATTACAGAAACAATTAAAAAACCATTGTGTCTCGCGTGGATCCACGTTCACAAAAATGGTTAAATATTTTTTTCTTTTTTTTTTAATTCAAAATCTGTATTTACAATACACTTCGTTCGCTTGGATGTCAACTATAGGTACCATAAAACAATCCCATGGCCATAATGGTCCACCTGACGGACTAAGTGCGGAAACCAAACCCCATAAATTAGTGAAAGAATTTTTGTAATCAGATCAGTACTTTCAGAGATTACCTCTAACAAAGAAACAATTTTAGCTCTATATAACAAAAAAATGAAGTAGTCCACTTAGAGCACCCATCCGAATAGCACCTGCGCGAATAGCACCTAGCCTAGTCCACAAAGAGCACCCAGGTGCTCTTCGTGGTTTAAAATTTATTTTTATATTTTTATCTACGAAGAGCACCTACGACTCAGCAGCCTACTGCTGGGATGTATTTGTTTTACAGGACGTTATTAAATTAAAGATATCGATAAAACACTAGAATGTTTATTAATTACACATACTTACGTACATACGAAATTTATCTAGGCGACATTTAAAAGTGAAAAATAATAAAAATCACCATGAAAATAATTATCAATTTTACCAAATAATAACACTTCTTATTTTTAATATATCATAATCAGTCTCCACATATCACATTTATTCTAGTCTAGCCTAGTCTATTATTCTAGTCTAGCCTAGTCCATGAAGAGCACCCAGGTGCTCTTCGTGGACTAGGCTAGGTGCTATTCGCGTAGGTGCTATTCGGACGGGTGCTCTAAGTGGACTACTTCAAAAAATTGTTTGGATGAAAATGGACCAACTGCTTAAATGTAGGTAAAGTCAACAAAAGAAATCAATATGCAGGCTGCTAACTATATCTACTTTTATCTTTATTTATCTTTCATATTCATAACCAATCACACAAATCTAATCCTTTTAACACTTTTATAAATTACAGAACCCGAATCAGTATCAGGATTTATTTATTTGTAAGGATGTAGTTTGTGTATTGTCTATCATAGATGTTATTTTATTGCTTTTGATTTTTTACATCTCCCATAAGTCACCTTGGCGTTAGTGCGATTAAATAGGTTAGGGGGTTAATTTTAATATTACTTCAGTGGGAGAAAGAGATGGAGCTTACGACCTGTAGAGCTTCATCTCTTTCCCACACTGAAGTAATATTAAAATAATACTGCTTTATGAGCTGGTGGTTGGCCTCCTGGTCGTAGGTCAAAGGCTGAAACAACGTTAGGTAGGCAATAAACTAAAAACCTACAAATCCGAGCTAAGCCAAACATTGGTACATCCTAGTGAATGTTTATGATTTCAACGAAAATCCGCTCTCTTTGACAAATGAAGCGAATTTTGGCTCCCAGGAAATGGTGAGCGGTGAACAGCAAAGCAAAAGTATTCCAAATAGTTTTATTTTGTCGATGTACCAGTAGTTACGTTTTGAATATTTTTAGACTGTGGTATTCTTTTTAGGGTTCCGTAGTCAACAAGGAACCCTTATAGTTTCGTCATATCCGACTGTCTGTCTCTCTGTCTACGGTCTAGCGCTGGGACTGTTAGTACTAGAAAGTTGTAATTTGGCATAGGTAATACATATTAATCATGCCGACAAAGTAGTGAAACAAAATTATGAAAAACATTTTTTTTATGGTACCTCTCCTACACGTAAAGTGGTGTTGTTTTTTTTTTGTTTTTAATCCATGGTGTGGGGTATCATTGAAAAGGTCCTTCAAAAATATTGTAAGTTTGTGAAAACTATTTTTGGATTCAAGGATCCATTTGCGAAATATTAAGCTTTAAAGTGCAAATTTTTGTTAGAGTCAAGTGTTCCCCCCTGCCAGCTAAATGGTTGGTTCTAGATATGTTAAAAAAATTCACAGCAATAGTGTATATAACGAATTTAAAAGGAAAACTATCACAGCTAAATAGAATTTACAAATTAACGAGTAATAATCGACCAACTTAGATTTGCGGTTGTAAAAACATGTTCTCCCATACATTCCGTATGAAAGAAAATGTTTTTCAACTACAAAGTTAAATTTGTTCTTGGGATAAATTCATCCCAACTACGGAACCCTACATTGTGCGTGGTCCGACATGCACTTGGCCGGTTTTTTTATTCCTTGTATTTTTCTGCCATATCGATCGATGGTTATAGGCAGGTGTTTTCCTATCAGTGGTATTCATGTTGTGGGTCGTGGGTTCGAACCCAAGCAGGCACTTTACTTTGTGTAAATTATTTCATCACCACCGCTCTTAAAACGGTGAAGGAAAATACCGTGAGGAAACCGGCATGTCCTGGAACCAAAAATTCGAAGACATAATGACATCAACCCGCACTGGGCCCGCGTGGTGGATTACAGCCCACTCCCTCTCACTGAGAGAAGGCCTGTGTCCCAGCAGTGGGGACACTTATAGGCTGATTATACTATTAATGTACCCTGGGCAATATAGCCAGGATTTATCGACACCCAGGACATGCAAATGGATTAGAAACAGCCGGGCTCAGATTCGAAGTTGGTTCCTCGAAAAATATTTTAAAAGTAAATGTAATGGAGTTGATTCGAGGAATTTTCCGAAACGACGCCTTGAAAGTCTTTGCAGAATGGTGTTTTACACAGGCTTTTGATGTTTATACTTCAGGATATTGCTGTCATTGACACATCAAGCCTTTTGAAGATCCCATTTTCCTTATTCTAAACTAAAGGTCTAATCTCACTTAACGCATAGATGTGAAAAAGTAGGTATAGTTCGTGCGCGACTGCTAGTCACCGACTGAGGTACGCGCCATTGACAAAATTATCAGACTGAGTTAGCTTGGCCTTTGTCTACCTCCCCCGTCTCACCGCTCACATACCTCAGGCGGTGACTAGCAATCGCGCTAGGACTATAGGATACTTGAAATATACAGAATGGTAAAATGACTAATTCCTACTTTACTGTAGATGCAACGTTTGTTATGATATGTCAGTTTGACCTTCACCAGCTTCACTGAAGAGGAGACTCCCTAAATTGTATGTTAATTTGTATTAGTATTCTGAAAAAGTCACGCATACAATCAAAATGGAATTTTAGTATATGATTTATTGGATCTTTTTCTTTCCAAATATAAGACAGTTACGTAATTGAAACATTTTCGCTCGATCCATTTTTTATTCGAAAATCATGTCTTTTAAAGATATATTTGAAACAAAAACAAGATTACTCGGCTTTTATGTCTAAGATAATTATTGACAGTAAGGAAATATAGTTTGTTATCCAAATATAAGATATTTTTTCTCTAGATCAATTATTATTTTAGTTATAAACGAAATAAGAATTGAGACTTACGACATTTAGTTCCGTGCTCGAACACGACCAAAGAGCGCACGCGATATTCAACTTTATTACTAATGTGTTAGCGTTTAGCACATAGTGGAGCGGTGGGGAGCATTGGGGCGGAGTTTGTGTGGATGCGTCTGTGGAGTGCCTGGTCTTGATTTCCGGTTTCGAATTAGTTTTCCTAATTTAAACATGTACCATTATTTCCAGGGCTTCGCAGTCCGTGGCTACGACCCATCCAAGGAGGCTCTAAAAGCAGCCGCCAAGAACGGCATCACTGAAGCGTCCTCCATCGCCGCGGCTGTAGAGGGCGCTGATGTCGTGGTCTCCATCCTGCCTAGCAATAAAGTCGTGTTGGATGCGTACCTTGGCAAAGATGGCGTGGTTAAGCATGTGAGTATTAGTTTTATTCTGAAGGGAATTTCATTGACTCAATGTGGGTAGGCAACAAGGTGCTGGATCACCGTGCTAGCAGCGTCTAGAGACGGCAGTCATCATCATCTGCTAAGCCTTTTTCCAACTGTGTTGGGGTTGGCTTCCAGTCTAATACCAATAATACCAGTATTTTACATGGAGTGACTGCCTATCTGACCTCCACAACCTAGTTACTGGGTAATAATACGATACCCCTTGGTAAGGACTGGCTGTCAGACTTTCGGGCTTCTGACGACCCGGCTGTTAAAGATCTACAAATGACAGCCGGGACCAACGGCTTAACGTGCATTCCGAGGCACAGAGGGGTCTTGGTATGCAAAGATGGTCACCCATCCACGGAACAACCGCGGCAAGCGTAGCTTTACCTGATTGATAGACCCCTGTGGCTGTTATTATTTAGTCACAAGTCCCTCAAAGTCTAGAGACGGCAGTACTAATATAATAATAAAATTCGTGGCGCTCAAAGTTTGTTAAGCGTACAACTTTTGTCACGAAGTGCTTGCAAAGTCAGTTTCTTTACATCATTTGTGTCGTAATGCAAGTAAATGGTAAATTGGTGACACGATAGGTTTATATCAAAAGTGTTGACAATGCCGGCATCAGCAGCGGCCGCCATGGTGTCTCCGTGCTCCGAGCTGGTCAATATCACAAGGATCCGCTGGATTCGAGAAGAACTGAACCGGTCGATTTGGTGATTTTTTGAGGAGGCCTTTGTCCAGCAATCGACGTTTTTCAAATGAATGCTGATGAAATTTAAAATCTTTCATTTAATCCAGTTATTAGGATTCATGCACGAGTATTTAAAAGTAGAGCAGATTAAAAGTAGGTGGGTTAAAATTTTGTAACTGAGAATATTAGCTAGAATTATTATCTTGAATGACTTCCTATACAGGGTGGCAGGGACATTGACGCGTAAACTGTTACCATGGATTCAGTACATGCTTCTGAAGCCCATGCGTTGAAATTGTACGTCGGTTTAAAAAAAAAAAACTACAGTTTCATAGAAAAAACATTACGTACGCGGTCAAAATGTGTGGAACAGCTGATTTTTTTTAAATAACTGGCAAAAAATTTCAACGCAGTGCGTTTCAGAATCATGTACCTACTGAATCCATGGTAACAGTTTTCGCGTCGATGTCCCTGCCACCCTGTGTAGAATTTCACTAGATTTAGATTTCTTGCGAGTTCGTACGAAAAGTTTGTTGAAAACGGAGCATTGAGGAAATATAATATTTCCTTCAGTGAAAGTCGAGATCACGTCTAACTTACCTGCGGTCAAGTAATGTGATATTTACGGAATAAGTTCTCCTGCTACTAAGTTATGAAGTCCTGACCACAATACAACTTTCCTAAGTTATTAAACTTTTGACAAACAGTACTTACATAAGTTGGGACATCAAACAAGTCAAAAAGACGAACTTAAGAGAGAAAACAACTTTGTCATTCAGTAAAGGCGTGTATGCACGAACAAGCAAACACGGTGAACATGAAAATCGTACACTTTGTTCGCATGTGCGTACCACTAACGAACATCAAATACTGTGTTCGTCAAAAATGTTCGTTGCGTTCCAATTTCGAATCCATGGCTACTGAAGAGAGCGGGGTTGAGCGCGAAATGTGTTCATGTTCGCTTTGCTAATTTACGTCCACACGTACGAACCAAATGTTCTTTGTTCAACATTCCTGTTCAAAATGTTTTGTTCGTTCGTGCGTACACGCCTTAAGAGCCGATGTACACCGAATAGTACGTATAAGAACTATTCCGTCTTCATGGGAAAAATTTTAGGATCTTCAACAAACTACATAACTTTGTTTTGATGAAATCGTGAAAGGTAGTCTCGATTTATTTAGAAGAAACGCTATAAGGTGGTCGTTGGCCACATAATTATACAGGGTTATTGGTTGTACGTCGGCAATCCTTAAGGGGATGTAGGAGATGTTTTTATCATAAAAATATTGTAAATGATCTATCCTACATCCCTTTATGGATTGCCGACATAATTATAATCAATCACCCTGTTTATAACGTGTAACTGAATTAATGCACATTATGAAAGTAGTTTTTTCAGAATCGTTTTTGAAAAGACAAACAATGCATTCTTTTTGAACTCACTCTGAGAACTAAAGAATAGATCCGTGTCACTAGCTATGAGGTATTGGCAGAACATTCTCACATTATTGTATAGATGACTGGCTCTGTGTTCAATGTTATTACTAGGAATATCTTAGCAACAGCTCCCCGATCTTTGTGCCCCATTGATACCATTATGTCGTTTAGGTAAAGATTACCTACGCCTCTGTCGACCCCTTCAGGGACCACAAGCATGATGTTATCTTGTATATAATTAAATTTTTGTTGTTTCTAGGCCCGTAAAGGAGCTCTCCTCATTGACTCCAGCACAGTTGACCCCAACGTGCCCAAAGAGATCTTCCCCGTCGCTCTCGAGAGTGGCAAGGGCTTCACAGATGCACCCGTTTCTGGAGGTAACAATACTAATAAAACTAAAAATTTCATTGTAAAAAAAGGATTGTGTGGTTTTATGAAACCACGGTAAAAGTGAAACTTTTAAGCGAACTATAGGCGCCGCCATATTGGCCTTGGCTGCTCTAACGAGCGCCTTTCACTTTATCCCTACTCCGCGGCCGACCGTCACGCGACATGCAACACACAGACGAAAAAGTTTGAGACGATGTAATAAAAGTTTCACTTTAATATTTTAAGCGGTTAAAAATACTTTGCACTCAGGAATATGCGCAACTTTTGCTATGGAATCAACCACAGAAATGAGCAAACCAACTCTTAAATGTCGACCAAAAAGCAAGTGTAGTATACAAAAGTGCAGCGATAATATGGTCAATGTATATGGAACAGCTGTTTGTTTAAGGTTAAAGTTGCGTTGACTTTCAGTCGAGTTGTTGTAACTATAATACCTGTTTTCTACGATGAACTTGAAGGAAAACAACTACTAAGTTCTTTTGTTTGCTGCAGCAGCTATTTTGATCAAATATGGCAAGTACCTACACACGAATCTTTCAATGCTACAGCGTAGATGAACAAAATATGGATTGAATATTCAATTCTTTGTCTCACCCACGCGTTTCAAAGTAATTGAAAGCTGTCAAGTGGAAAGTAAGAAATAACACATTATTTACGAAAAATGTTGTTCGTAAATAAATATTATTGGGCTTGTGGCTAAGTAACAACAGCAGCACGGGTCGATCGATCAGGTTAAGCTACGCTTGCCGCGGTTGGTCTGTGGATGGGTGACCATCTTTACAAACCAAGACCCCTCCGTGCCTCGGAAAGCACGTTAAGCCGTTGGTCCCGGCTGTCATTTGTAGATCTTTGACAGTCGTTACGGGTAGTTAGAAGCCCAAAAAGTCGGACAACCAGTCTAACCAAGGGGTATCGTGTTACCTAGTAACTAGGTTGTGGAGATCAGATAGGCAGTCGCTCCATGTAAAATAGTGGTATTCAAATGCATCCGGTTAGACTGGTAGCCGACCCCAACATAGTTGGGAAAAGGCTAGGCAGATGATGTTGTTCGTAAATAAATATTGTAAAACGGATTTTTATGAACTCTGAAATCTTTTTGCTAAAGACATGCTCAGCAACAATGATGAGGAGAGAGGAAACGCATGTGACTAAAGGAGTGATGAATATAAATATTGATGGATGGAGAGGGAGAGGAAGGCTAAAGAAAAGATGGAAGCATGGTGTGAGGAATGATATGAAAGAGAAGGGAGTGAATGATAGCGTGACGGTTGATAGGGTACAATGGAAGAAGGAAACGTGTTTTGCCTACTCCAAGTAACATGGCAGGGCTGAAAATGATGATGAAGCTTAGCAACAAAACTGATTTATAAGCATACAACTTTTTATCATAGTTAATTGATTCAGGCGTGACCTTGCGGAAATCCATTATAATAAAATACAACAGACGTGGATATATTTAGTAACCTGTTCCGCTTAGCTATTTCTAAAGGCGTGTTCGGGTTCGTGACAAGTCGAGGATGCCTCGTTGAGATGTGAAACACGTGTCGATTTCTTTCAGGGTTTTTTATGGTTCTATAGAAATAGCTAAGCGGAACAGGTTACTAAATATATCCACGTATATTGTATTTTACTTTTATCATGTTCAAATCCACCTTCAAATTATATTTGTGCCAAATTACATGTATACCACCTGCTGTTTTTTTAAATAAAGATAAGAACATACGTGGACCACACCACATTTATTGTCAACTAGCTTCTGCCCGCGACTTCGTTCGCATGGAAATCGTAAGACATCACAATATACTACAATAACAGCCACATTTTTATAAAACTTCCCTGTATACTACGTTTGTAGTTTTATTCTCAGCAGCCAAAATATACAGAGAGTCAGGAATGGTGACTCGGGAGCAAGCGACGTAACAGTTGTCCGTGTGAGAAGCAGCTTATCCTGAGGTCGACACCCGCAGCCTTCAGCCTTTAGTGTCGGCCCCTGTGACTTGTTGATCGCAAAGCATACACTCCCAGAGAACTGCACGCGCTTTAACTGGTAATTATGGGGAATTTGTACTTTATACGCGCTATAAACACTGTCTCACCATCGCCACAACCTGTTAGAATTTCCACCTCGATGACGTTTCTCTGCAAAGACATGACTTTGAGCTGGTTTCCGTTACACAGATATACAACCGGAAGTCCACTTGCCATTTAATGCTGAAATGAACCTATTTGGCGCAGCCGTGAGGCACACACTATTGTTTTAAAAACACTATTTTTTATTTCCACTGTAATTTGTGTTTTGTGTTTCGCGAACTGTGTCCAAATAAATGTTTTTTCTATCTTTCTTTCTTTTCTTTCTATTTGTAAATTGAGAAATTCTACGGGGTGATATTTGGCATCATCTTCCTCCACATCACTATTAATGGAGGTGTATATCACTTCACTCCCTTCAATTTGTGAGAGAATACTGTGGTTGATCGCTGTAGCTTGATCATCTTCGGAGTTAAAACGGAAACACACCTAAGAATTCTCTTGGTACGGTATTTGACTGATATCCCCGTATATCAGACAAATAAGATCTTCTAAAGTGGGATCTACTCTACCAAGAGTCTCTGGTAGAGTGCTTTCACCAACTTTTAGAAGAACATCGGAGAATTCTTGAGCATTTGAATTACCGCCAAGCCGAGCTCGTATGATGATGGTCAAGCGCAGTTTATGAACTCTCGACCATAGAGTCGACCTTTTCAACGAAGTTTTCACTTTTTTTGTCAAAACTGTGACACCACCCATCATATCTTGGTTTCTGCGGATGTCCTGCAGGGTTCTGTTTACAGTTTCCACTGCTTTCCTTTTTGCCATAACGCATTCATCCCATACGACGAAGCGCAATCCCCTAAGCACACATCCCTTGTTACTGTTGCGTGACACCCCACAAACAGGTGTTTCGTTGCTCTCTAAATCGATGGGAATCTTAAACATGACGTGCGCTGTTTTGCCACCAGGAAGCAGTGTGGCAGCGATTCCAGAAGATCCACATACATATTATAAAATCGCTAGGACAAATCTGCTGTCAAAATCTGTAAAAAAACATTTTATTCCTACAGTCTTTTGCTCTAAAATGATCAGAATACAACCTTGAATGTTTTGTGACTGTAAAGTACTTGTAACTTAGTAGTTTCCCATAGCTTACGAAGTTTTCCATTTTTTGTGAATTAATACATTCTATGAACTATTACATACACAATCCAAAAAAAAATCGTTTTACAAAAAGAGTTTAAAAAAACAGATGTAAATCGAACTTACTACCCCGGGCGGCCTACCACCAGCTCATAAAGCAGTATTTTTTTAATGTTACTTCAGTGGGAGAAAGAGATGGAGCTATACATCCTGTAGAGCTTCATCTCTTTCCCACACTGAAGTAAACTAAAGTAATATTAAAATAATACTGCTTTTAAGCTGGTGGTAGGCCCTCAGGACTTCAAATCATTCGTCCAATCGCTTACTTATTCGCTTTGTTGAAAGTTAGCTAAAATAGCCGTTCCTATATAAAAGGTAGCGTGATGATAATCATTTAAAAAGTTAAATCGGTAACTACCTATCTACAATATCCCAACCATTTGGCGCGTCCTTTTACAATTTGCAGAGAAAAATACGAACATGATGTAATATTGCTCATCCCCCATAGCAAATAGCGTGATAGTTTATGCCCTACGGTTGGTACAGACAAACATTCTAAAAACTTTATTTTCCGCATAAGAATCGATCCCAGACCTCTTAGCAATAACTTTCTTTAAAAAAAATTAACTTCGTTACGATTTTATTATATCTATAGATTATAGGTAGATTATCAAAAAAAATAATAATCGTATAACAAAATGTGAAAAAAAAGAAAAAAAAACCGTAGGTGGGAATCGAACTTACAACCCCACGTTTACAAAGCAACCGCCCAACCGCTGAGCTAATTGCTTTGTTGAAACTTGTCTAAAATAGCCGTTCCTATATATTTTTTGATTGACTGCTTAGTTCCATAAAGGTATAGCGTGATGATAATCATTTAAAAAATTAAATCGATAACCATCTACAATATCCTAAAATTTTGGCGCGTTTTTTCCCAAAAATACGAACATAATATAATATTGCTCGTCCCCCATAGTAAATAGCGTGATAGTTTATACCCTATAGTTTGACCAGACTTATAGGGAACACCTATGCAAAATTTTAACAAAATCTATCCGGTAGAATTTGCGTCATGCTAGAACATAAAAATACAACATAATGTAATATTGCTCGTCCCCCATAGTAAATAGCGTGATAGTTTATACCCTATAGTTTGACCAGACACACAGGGAATATCTATGCAAAATTTTAACAGAATCTGTCCGGTAGAATTTGCGTGATGCTGGAACATACATACAGACAAACAGACAAACAGACAAAAATTCTAAAAAAAATATTTTCGGCATTAGAATCGATCCTAGACCTCGTAGCAATTACTTTTTTTCAAAAATATTCAATGTACAGTTTTGACTTCGCTACGATTTTATTATATGTATAGATTTGATAACGATTAATATTACATTTACTGTAATAACGAGATTGACAAACGTGATTTGTTTATCAAATCTTTTTATTGCATCACTTCTGTGATTAGGTTATCACGTTGGTTAACCTTGACTGGTGATGCTGGCCTGATACTGGCTTGATGTGTATTTAATAAAGTAGTTAATTATTTGCTTGTTAAATTGTTTGGCTTTAAAATACTGAAACTTATTATTACTTTGACGTCAAAAACTGCATTTCCTTCTGCTTAATCAGCCTATAATGTTCCCACTGCTGGAACACAGGCCTCCTTTCTTCGAGAGGGAGTGGGCTGTAATCTACCACGCGGGTCCAGTACGGGTTGGTAGATGTCACATGTCTTCGAATTTTCGGTTCTAGGACATGCCGGTTTCCTCACGATGTTTTCCTTTACCGTTTTGAAAGTGGTGGTGATGAAAGTTTACACAAAGCAAAGCGCCTGCTTGGGTTCGAACCCACGACTTACTACTCCTAAGTCGGAGCTGTTACCACTGGGCCACCACTACTCTGCTGTTCCTTCTGCGAAGATAGAAAATTAAAAAGAAAAAAATTAAGTCATAACTCGAACTGATGTCTCGATGGTTCGGTGATTGAGGCCTCGCCTCTGGGCAAGTACCAATGTGACATTTTCAATTCATATGTACTTTCTGAGTTTATCTTGAAAATCACTGACATCGGTGAAGGAATAACATCGTGAGGAAACCTGGACTTTATAGTTAATATAAGTCTGAAATCGTCAACCCGTCTTGAGCAACCGTGGTGATCAATGCTCGTGCCTTCTCTGTATGAGAAGAGGCATTTGCCCTGCAGTGGGACAATAATAAGTATTTATAACTCGGAACACGTTCATGATTGGCTTATTGTGCAAAAGAAAAAAATGTGTGAGTGTGTGTCAGCTCCGACGCACGATTGGAGTTTACTCCTTACTAAGATTTTCTTTGAATATGCAATAGACAAAGAGTGTAAACAAACGCATCTCTTCCCGCCTTCTCTCTTCTCTTTCCGCATCTCTTTCTGCTTTTATTTTAATTTTACTTTGTTATTTATAGTTAATTTTTTATTTATGTTTGAATGAGTATTTTTGGTTTGTGTTTCCTGCGCGAGTCTCAATAAATACCTTTTCTTTCTTTCTTCAGAAAAAATATATCTAGATCAAGGTGTGAAATATGTGATAAGATTTTTTTTAAATTTCATTTCGTTTTATTTACGAATAAAACAAGTTAACGCTTGTTTAAATTTCACTCCTCATAAAATTTCCATATCGGAGGCCTTATATGAAAATCGATTCTTAAGGAGTAAACTCCAAATGATCATAGTTAGTGACAAGCCTATTGGTGGACTAGGTATACCAGGCAAATAACAAGAAAGTCATATCAACTAATGGGTGTAACGTTAATTATCATTATGGCAACACTTAGATATAGGCATGAGAATATATCACGAAAGGTGGCCAATGATAAGCTTATTATCATTAGATAACGAAATCATAGCTTAAGTCGTAATTATCACGCCAGCGCTAATAATTGTAGTAATCTCTTTGTTACTAAGGAATGTTACGTGATGCCTTTTTATTAAGATTTCGTAGTGATTTTGGAATGTATAAAATACTGCTCTGCTAAGCTTTGTGATAAAATCATAAAACTAGACATTTTAATTATTATGTAAAATCAACATATACCAGTTTTAAATACACATTGACATTGTTGAAAATTATATTCAAAATGACATGATTACTTTGTAAAGTATTATATTATTTTAATTATTGTGAATGTGAGGACTATGTGGATATAATTTTTATTTTTCTGCTAGTTTTAGTGATGGTCTGGCAGTTTGAGTAGTTTATGCGGCCTACCCAAATGTCCTTTCTTTGGTATTGTTCGTCGAGTTGAGCTCCTTAATAAGTTCTGAGTTGAGGTCCACGATTACTGACAAATGCTTGCACTGACTGGACAGGTCCCCTCAAATCTGTGTGGTTCTTTCCTCAAAAGACCTTTTCAGACACTAATCTACATGGTCCTCATATGGCCTGATCAAGATTATGTCTGGACTTTAAAAGAGACTGCGACCTCTGTGTTTGTTTCGGCCTTTCTTCTCAGAGTAGTCAGATAGGAAACGCCGAACTCATCTAGCTTATTTTTAATAAAAAAAATTATATGACGTGTAAAAGTGATTCCGATATCCTATTTACAGAATAAACAATTTCATTTCATTTCACTAACTGCACCCCGCGGTTTCACCCGCATAAGTCTCGATCCCGTAAGAATATCGAGATAAAAGTATCCTATGTCCTAACCCAGGTCATGGTCTACCCATGGGCCAAATTTCATCCAAATCCGTTCAGCCATTTTAGCATGAAAGCTAACAAACAAATAAACCAACAAACAAACTCAGTTTGGCATTTATAATATTATAGTTTAGAAATTAGACTCATTTACTCATAACATGTCATAAAACCTTTATTTCCAGAAGGGTTAAGCAGAGGTGTATTGTGCCTACACCCACATTTCGTCAGTTATAATGAAGTCCTATGTAATAGGGGAATGAATCTGTTATTCATTCTTTAAATTTTAGTCAGAATCGGAACTATAAAGAAGAAATAATTCACCTTGTATAATAAATCAATTTGTATTAAATAAAAATAATACAACGCCTATGCCTTGTATTTAAATACTTCTATCAAATTCCCCCGAAAATACTCTACAAGACTTTATCCCCCATTTTCAGGTGTAATGGGCGCCCAAAACGCCACCCTAGCTTTCATGGCTGGTGGTCGCAAAGAGGACTTCGAGAGGTCCCTGCCCTTCCTCAAAGCGATGGGCGCCAAACAGTTCCACTGTGGTGAGGTGGGCTCCGGCCAGGTCGCCAAGTTGACCAACAACATGCTCATGGGCATCACTGGCATGGCCACTGCTGAGTGCATGCACATGGGTATCAAGTAAGTACTTGTTTGTTTTATATTACTTGTAGGTAATGTAAGAAAGTATCGTCAAAAAAATACTAAAACTGAGCTTTTTAAGAAACCAGAGTCGCTACATAACGGCTGCAATCAAGGGCGTAGCTAGGATTTTGTTAAGGGGGGGGCCAGGCTTAGATAAACCAAGAATATATCGCGGCGCGGTGTCGAGAAAACAGTTTTGCACGTGAAAAAGCGAATCTAGATTCAACCATTCATAGTACAGACGGCAGTACTTCAAACTACTACAATCTGTCAAATTTATTTAATAGATTTTCAACTTTATCGCTGAAAAATAAGGTTCAAAGTTGATTGGAAAAATTTGACAGTTTCGGGTAGCTTGATGTGCTGGCGTCTGTACAATCTTATAAAATTCGCCTGTCAATAGGATCAACTTTGTTTTTGTTTATTAATTGGCTACCTACGTAATATTACTTTACGGTTTGTGAGCATTCCTGCTTCTTTTAGGGGGCAGCTGCCCCCCCCCCCCCCCTCCTACTCTTACCTCACTACGCCCTTGGCAGCAATATTGCATCAAACTACGAGACGGCCGTCATACAGAGGACCTAAAAGCGGTGCCGTTATATTCATAATGATTTAAATGTGGTGGGCGTAAAAGTATGGCCATCAATTGAATGACGTCCGTCATAGAATTATCGGTCTTGGCTTTAGAACACAGTAACCATGCAGTCTTCTTGACCGTCCGGCTTCTTTTCCAGAATGGGTCTTGATCCTCAAGTGTTGCTGGATGTGTTAAACAACTCCTCCGCTCGCTCGTGGTCCACCGAGGTGTACTGCCCCGTCCCCGGCCTGGTCGCCACTGCACCTTCTAGCAGAAACTATGACGGTGGATTCAAGAACGAACTCATGGTTAAGGTATGGGCATACTTTTACTGCTATTGGGTGAATTCTTTCTTTGAAAAAGAAAGAAGAAAAGAAAGATTTGGTTTATTGAAGAGCAGTGATGTCCCAGTGTTATCGGCCTCGAATTACAAGTCATAGGACGCATGTACTTTGGAGCCCACTCTTCACAGATAGGCCTGGCTCCCAGCAGTGGGAACATTATAAGCTAGTGCACATTGGGCAGTCAGTTCCGCTAAATTTTAGTGATAAACAAAAAAAATTAAAACTTGCGCTGACAGAGAAAAATAAGATTTTAACCATTTATGTACACACATAATATATAAACAGACAAGCAGAAAAGAACAGAAAAATACGTACAAACTTACTTTGTACGGTGGTTATTTATTCAAATCAATCAAATAAAATCAGTTTACTTATTGCAAACATGTTGTACAGAGGTTGGCATTAGATTATAAGTTTCAAACATGCACTGGGTACTGCAAAACAAAATAAAATTAATAAATTACGTTTCATTACATTACAATATATTAGAGCAGAGCAGTGGTGGCCCAGTGGTAACGGCCGCGACTTACGAGTTGTAGGTCGTAGGTTCGAACCCAGGCAGGCGCTTTACTTTGTGTAAATTATTTCATCACCACTGCTCTCAAAACGGTGAAGGAAAACATCGTGAGGAAACCGGCATGTCCTGGAACCGAAAATTCGAAGACATGTGACATCTACCAACCCGCACTGGGCCCGCGTGGTGGATTACGGCCCACTCCCTCTCACAGAGAGGAGGCCTGTGTCCCAGCAGTGGGAACATTTATAGGCTGATGATGATGATGATGACAATATATTAAATTTTTCATCATGTGTCACTTATACAAAAAAAAAACATGGTTCAAATCAATAGAATAGAATAATTAAGTACTGTTAATTGTTACTGTAGCTATCGAATTATATTATATTATTTATTTTGAATAAGAATAAATTAAATCAAAAATAAAATTAATTAATACAAATAAATTAAATATGTAGGTATGTATACAAACAATGTTTAGCTATTTTTGTCATTACTTTTCATTTATAAAAATTATAAAAAAATAAAAAAATTCTATTCAATTAAAAAATTTCATCAAAAAACTCTTGCAATACATACATATGTAGTAGCATTTCTGGTTCAAATAAGTGAATAATTTTGTTTTAAATAAATTGTTCCTTTTTAGGGTTCCGTTGCCAAATGGCAAAAAACGGAACCCTTATAGATTCGTCATGTCTGTCTGTCTGTCTGTCCGTCCGTATGTCACAGCCACTTTTTTCCGAAACTATAAGAGCTATGCTGTTGAAACTTGGTAAGTAGATGTATTCTGTAAACCGCATTAAGATTTTCACACAAAAATAGAAAAAAAACAAATAATTTTGAAGTTCCCCATACTTAGAACTGAAACTCAAAAAAAAAAAATTCATCAATCCCATACGTGTGGGGTATCTATGGATAAGTCTTCAAAAATGATATTGAGGTTTCTAATATAATTTTTTTCTAAACTGAATAGTTTGCGCGAGAGACACTTCCAAAGTGGTAAAATGTGTGTCCCCCCCCCTGTAACTTCTAAAATAAGAGAATGATAAAACTAAAAAAAATATATGATGTAGATTACCATATAAACTTCCACCGAAAATTGGTTTGAACGAGATCTAGCAAGTAGTTTTTTTATTAATACGTCATAAATCGTAAACCGCAATTTACCTTTCATTCAATGTTACTTGCTGCTACGGAACCCTTCATGGGCGAGTACAACTCGCACTTGGCCGCTTTTTATTTCTTTTAAAGACTTCGGTAGTTTATTAAAAATCTTGATACACATTACACATGGGCCTGAATGGAAAATGGACAGTTTTAAAACCGGTAATGCTAGATCATTTTGGTGTCGAAAGTTTCGTGGCTGGGTGTAATAATCTAAGGGGATTATTTAAGGGGAAAAGTGATATATTCGATAAAGTTTCTTGACGAATCTAAAACATATTGTGTGTATGTTAATTGAATAACAACTATTAATTTTCAGTTCTAATCCTTCACGCAAGTTGATTAGATAAGAACTTGTTTTTCTATCGCTCATATGTAAACACGGAATCATGACGTCATAAGTATATCAAAGTGTTATATTTTATTTTAACGTTTTATTGGTCTAGCTCCAGAATGTTGGATTTAAAAAGTTCGTATTCAATTCACGGGTCGGGCAAAGATTTGAATCTATAGGTACATGGACAGTTCTACCTTCAGAGGCGTCTGATCTAACCAAAATCCGTAACGTATCGATTGCCTTCGATGGCTAGAACGATAACCAAGATACTATTAAAAACAAATCATTAAAACTAAACTGTCCAATCGTTTTGTTTATTTTTATTTACTACGTACATACGATACCATTACAGTCTCCCAATTCGGTAATGTGTAGTTAATTAACAGTTTATGAAATAATTTACAACATAAATATAAATTAAAAACATAATATGTGTAACGTTATACCCTTGCGAGCTCGCTCAGTGAACATGAGAAAATATCTAAAGATCTATTTAGTCGGCAACCAAATTTAGTATGCGCATTGTTCGCGTCAGAGGGACATTGTCCAAGAGTTTAGTTCGACCGCGCGGCACCGTTAAAAAGTTGGACTGTCGTTGGCGCTGCACGTATACATCTGGCAAACACAAGCATATCCCATGTAGCACACCCGGATTATACTTTAAGCACACACATGTACAGAGGTGGACTTAATGCCATAGCCCCCCCTCCACGCCGCAGGAGGAAACGCCCTGGGCGTCGGGAATCACAGGCAGATTTCCGGCCACCATAGGCGCGGGCTTGCGGACGGTGAGCAATGGGTAGCTCGTCGTCCGATAAGGACCAAGCCCGGGTCGACGGCGCGTTGTGTTCCACGCGGGCCTCAAAGAGATGTCAGCAGAATTGACGGGGTCCGTTAGGGCCAATGCCTGCCGGGGTTGCGAATAAGGGCTGAAAGGGAAATCGTGGCCCCCCGGCAACATGGCAACTGAAGGAACACGGGTGGGTTTTAGTCAGTAAGAGTCTGACACGCCCTCCCGCTCCACCCAGAGCGAGAGAAGTTATTTGATAATTTCCCACCCAAAAAAAAGCCCCCCCCCCGGAACACTCCAAGCAAATACGACGCCAGTGCTAGATCCCTCCTTGTTTCCCTTTATTGTGACCAATCAACTGCATTTGGGCAGACCAATCGTATCAGACTCGGCTGTTTAGATTGACCTCTCGTGTATGGCCTTTAGAGAGGAAAAAATTCTAGGGTTCCGTTAAGAACAAATAGTTTAAAATCTCTCTTTCTTCCCCAGGATTTGGAGCTAGCCAGTACAATGGCCCTCGGCATCCGGTCCCCCATCCCGCTCGGCGCCGTCGCGACACAGCTGTACCGCATCGTGCAGTCCCGAGGATACGGCCAGAAAGACTTCTCCTACGTCTTCCAGCTCCTCAAGGACGATGCTAGCAAAACTAAATGATCAAACTAAAGTATTAAGTGAATATTTTGTTGTTTTATTTTAGACCCCGAAAGATGGACCTGAGACAGACCAGTGGCAATTACTTTTAAAGCGTTTCGTATTTCTAGAAAAACTTTGAACAGTATTGACAAGATTTTCGATAGCTTATGTCAATCCAATGCATTTTGAGTTTTCCATCATCGCTATCGCCGTTGGAATGTCATTTTTTCTAGGCCCTCTGGAGCTTAACACAGAATTAAGTTCTCAGAAATTGACATACAGAATAAAAATAAATTTTAATGGTAAAATCGTCATCTTTCATGATTTTTTGTGAGACGTGTATCTTGCTTACCATTGAAAAAATCAAAATCAAAAGTCATTTATTTAAACTGGGCTAAGAATCAATACTTTTCGAACGTCAAAATTATATAAGACAGTCCCCCAAAACGCCCACCCTTCACCACTTCCTAGTGCTTTAGCTGGGAAGAAGTAATGACGCAACAAATTCCCCAGCAGCCACCAGCAGCACAGCTGTCTGTTCAGTTAGAAAAACTTGATTCCATACAGAAAATTATTGAATAGTTCAATAATTTTCTGTATGGAATCAAGTTAAAATAAAAAATTCTATTCAATTAAAAAATTTCATCAAAAAACTATTGCAATGTGTAGTAGCATTTCTGGTTCAAATAAGTGCATAATTTTGTTTTAAATTGAAAGAAAGAAAAGGCGACGACCTTCGCAGAATAGCTGGTAGCAGCTGGATAAGAGTAGCCGAGGGTCGAGTTACATGGTGATTGGAAATAATATGTGGACAGTGGACATCGGTACATAGCACCTTAACCGAAAATTCACGCCACCAGATGGTGACAAGAGGTCTTCTATGTTATGTTCTATGTTAAAGGGTTTGGTTTCCACACTTAGTCCGTAAGGTGGACCATTGTGCGTGGGCCATAGCGGCCGTTTGGTGGTTATTCCAACCAGCCCACCTCCCTCCAGAAGCTAATTTAATCTCCTGGTCTGTTCAGAACATCTGTGAAGGATCTGGGTGACCCGAGGGTTTCTGTTCTAATCTGGGTGACGCCTGTGCATTCAAAGAGCACGTGCGCTACGGTTTCCTCAGCCTCCATGCACGCCCTGCACAGAGGACTGTCTGTTATGCCTATTGTATGGAAGTGTTTGTTTAGCGAGCAGTGCCCCGTGATGGTCCCCGTCACCAGGCGCAGGCCGTTCCTGTCCAGGCGTAATAAACGCCTGGTTAGCCTGCTAGCCAAGGATGGCATGACAAGAGGTCTTATTTAGACAATGAATTTAAAATATATGATGACGTTTATCATTCGTTACATTAATTCGTTCATCATTCAGTCACGACTAAAGAAAATACATAAAGGTGCTTTGACATTTTTGACAGGTCTTTTTTTTTTGGGTGGGAAATTATCAAATAACTTCTTCCGCTCTGGGTGGAGCGGGAGGGCGTGTCAGAGTCTTACTGACTAAAACCCACCCGTGTTCCTTCAGTTGCCATGATGCCGAAGGGCCACGATTTCCCTTTCGGCCTTATTCGCAAACCCGGCAGGCATCGGCCCTAGCGGACCCCGTCAATTCTACTGACATCTCTTTGAGGCGCGCGTGGAACACAACGCGCCGTCGATCCGGGCCTGGTCCTTATCGGGCGGCGAGCTACCCATTGCTCACCGTCCGCGTGAGGGCGCGAATTTTGCCTCTCCCTTACGCGTTCTGCCTCCTCCTTCGCGAGCATTACTGCTTCGCAGAAGGAGGTGACGGCCTCCCATTTCCTCTCGCTCCGTACCATGGCCCGAATCAGGGCTGGACGCGAGAGATCACCGCCGCCGATCGCCTTCACAAGGACACGGCGTACTCCGCCCAAGCCGGGCAGACCTCCACAGTATGATCCACCGTGTCCTCCGGGCGATTCCTCCCGCCTTATCCTGAACAGGAACCTCCTGAAACGGCCGTGTCCGATGAGGACCTGCGTCAGGTGAGGACGCCGTGGCGCCTCTCTAGCCACTCCTCAAAGAGGGGTCTTATCGCCGCTATTGTGGCGTGCCCAAGGTGCCCGGGCCTGAAGTCTCAGTGCTGCCACCTAGTCGTCATTTCAGAAAATCCTCATTGGTTAGCAAGGTATAGAGCTTGATCAGTTGTTAGTCGGCTACTATCAAATCTTAATGACGTGTCTAAGGCCGCGCTCACTTTGGATGCGTTTTCGTACGAATTGAGTGCGCACACTGGATTTCTCCGTCAAATATAACAAATCCCAACAAGTTCTGATTGTTTTTGGACGTCGGAACTATACTTACGATTAAGTCGCACCCAGTCTGCACACTCCCTTTGTACTTGGAAGGTCGGGATCGTTCGTGCGTGTTCGTACGTGTACGCAATAATGAAATTTGTACGAAAACGCATCCGAAGTGCGCGCGGCCTTAAGGTCATGTTTGCTACTGAACCGCAGGATGATAAATCAAAACAAAATAATTTATCAGCAATTATTTACTTACGTAGTTCAATATTAGGAGAAACATGTTTATCTTATGTCTGTTACAGTGTTTGAACTAGTGATTGGAATCAATAATTTGAAAAACTTGAAGCAAAGAAAAATAAACTGATTACAGGGTTAATCAAGTTCGTTACAGAAAGAAATGTGAGGATTATTTTTTATGTTTTTGTTTTGAAAACTTCTCAAGAAATAGTAATGAGAAAACTTCAAGCAAAGTCCTCTCGACTTTGTTTTTTTACTATCTAGCTTTTACTAAGTATGGATAATCTTTTTTTATAGGTACAAAGATTTTTTGTTTTTCTATGTTTTTTTATTTTCTTAAACACATAATATCTACTGCACGTGTAGCACGAAAACCATAGAAACGGGTTTTCTACAAGTTTTGTCGACGGAAGAATAGACAAAATGACAGATTGTGATTGTTTATCTGTCATTTTGTCTATTCTTCCGTTGACAAAGCCCGTTTCTATTGTGGTCATGTTAAGCGACAAAAAATTCTACATATTAAGTTTATCAAAAGGCTTGAAATAAACATAATATTTATACTAAAATGAATATCATAAGACTTATATATTAAGGTTGGTGGCTGGATTCACAGCTGTCCAGGAGACCCGCATGGCCCGCCCGCTCACGGGCGACCCGTACGGGTAGCGCCCACAGTGCTCTAAAACGAGGGAGTTAGTATGATACGGTTGCTAGCGTTGTACGGGCTCTACCCGGAGCGGGTTGCGTACGGACCAATCCGCGTCGCTGTAAAACAATGTTCTAGCGCCTTACGTGTGTCTCGGTTCCGGGAGTCCGAACGGGCGGCTTGCATGGGTCTCCCGGACAGATATGAAACCAGCCTAACATGTCAGATAAACATTCCCAAACTATATGCTTAACAAAATAGAATAAACCATGTTTCCTTTCGTAAATCAGTTTGTGTTAAACCGCATTTCAACACATCGAACAGTTTAGAATTAGACGATACTACAAAGTTAATGCGAACTATAGTTTGACCAATAACACTGTACCGCGCCTTAGGAAGGCGCGCGGTGAAACGGGGGAGCAGTGCAGGCCGCTAATTCGTCAAAGCTCTCGGCGCACGGCGTCCCGCCCGCCGCTCACTGGTCAACGCGCCTTAGGAATACGCGGCGAGGCGGGGGGCAATCGCCCGCCTCGCCGCGTATTCCTAAGGCGCGGTACAGCGATATTGGTCAAACTATAGTCGCTAGTTCGATACTAACTGTTCATTTTAAGGCGCTAGCTTAACCAAAACCTCGTTTTTCTTTAAGGCTTATATGAGAGTAGTGGTGGCCCAGTGGTAACGGCCCCGACTTACGAGTTGTAGGTCGTCGGTTCGAATCGAGACAGGCGCTTTACTTTGTGTATTTAATTTCATCACCACTGCTCTCAAAACGGTGAAGGAAAACATCTTGAGGAAACCGGCATGTCCTAGAACCAAAAAATTCGAAGACATGTGACATCGACCAACCCGTACTGGGCCCGCGTGGTGGATTACGGCCCACACCCTCTCTAAGAGAGGAGGCAAGTGTCCCAGCAGTGGGACTTTATAAACTGAAGTCAGAGGCTATTAACTCATTAATTATGAGAAATAAAATACATCTAAACTCGAACAATGGAGCAGCTGTTTTTTTGGTTTGAAAATTACCCGTTTTCAGGTTTAGGGTAAATTAAAACTAAACTTGGTGCTCCTTCAATTTGCCAGTTATGTTAAAGTCCCATGAACCTAATAGGTGGCGAGTCAATAACGGGTCCAAATCTAGAATAAACTGCTAGCTGCTTCTGAGAGATTCCTGAAGGAAAACATTTGTCTCACATGAAAAGGAAACCTAAGACCTCATGCTCAGCAGTCATGCTATCCATCGGACCAACAAGGAAGTATTGCATTTTAAACCGACTTCCAAAAAGGAGGAGGTTATATGTTCGTCGCGTATGTTTGTTTTTTTTTTTATGTATGTCCACCGATTTCTCCGTCAATTGTGGACCGATTTTGAAAATTCTTTTTTTGTTTGAAAGGGTGTGTTCTCGAATTGGTCCTATATAAATTTTATTAACTTTGCTTGGATAGTTTTTGAGTTAGCTACAAAATACGTATTTTTTTCCCACTCAGTATGTAGATGATATGATAAGTTTCTGTCACTGGTAGCAGGTAGTGGTATTCGAATGTGTGTGGGGTAGGTACCACAACTAAAAAGCGAAAAATAAAAACTTTTTACAAAAAATTAACAACCGACCTCCAAAAAAAACACTACAAAGTGAAAAATAACTTTAATTTCGGAAGTCGGTGGCAAAAAACGAAAATACAAAACCCAAGACACCGACTTATTTTTCACTTTGTAGTGTTTTTTTTGGAGGTCAGTTGTTTTTTTTTTTGTAAAAAGTTTTTATTTATCTACTAGCTTTACCCGGTCCGGTTTCACACGGCTAGCACTAAGAACTTATCTACGCCGCAGCTACCTACCTACCCTACCTACCTACCCCACCTAGGTACTCTAGGTAGGTACGTATGTATGTATGTAGGTAGGTAAGTGATATTACCCTATGCCCACAGTAAAGAGATTTGATAGGTATTTATCTTGAATTCAAAACTCAAATATGATTGGTAATGTCGATACGTATCCGTTTAGACGTTGCATTCGCACGATTTTCTATAACGTACCTATAGTATATCTACATATATCTGTATGCAAAATATGACTTTATATTGGTGATACAAAATATATTCGTTCGTTGTATCGGTTCAATTCGCTGTTGAGTTATTTCATTTTATATTTGCTGCTACGTGTATAGATTGTAATCTATACACGTATGTATAACATAACATTACATAACATAACATCACGCCTGTATTCCCCAAAGGGTTAGGCAGAGGTGTGCCCACATTTCGCCAGTTATGTTTAAGTCCCATGTAACAGACGGCGAGCCTATTGTTATCAACCGGGCACAAATCCTGATTCTGGGCTACTTCTGAGAAATTCCTGATTTCCCGACCTGGAATTGAACCCAGGACCTCATGATCAGAAGTAGCCTTGTGACCATTAGACCAGCGAGGCAGTGTATAAATTAGTTTCAGACCGAAACTTTCGGAATACCTAATAATAACGCTGGGACACACTGATGCAGAAGGCGGAAAATCTGGTGTTTTGATGCAATTTAAGAGAGGTTTATGTACAGCAGTGGACTGCCGCAGGCTGAGTTATTTGATTGAAAATATAAGAAAAGAAAGAAAGAAAGAAAAATAAGTGTATTTGTCACAGAAACATGTGCATAAAAAGATAATTACTCGAGTAGAATAATAAAATAAAACAACAGATTTAAGGGAGTGCCTCCGCTGCCGGCGCTGGCTCTCGAATTGGCTGCTGGCACCGGTTGCTGAATAGGCTGTCAGCGCTGAGTTTGAAAAAAAAAAAGCCGAAAACGGGGTTGACAATTTGGCATATTGGAGTAGATAGGCGGGGTAGGCATAATTAAAAAGCATGTATTCTTTTTTTCCAGTATTATATTCCCTTATTTAATGATTTCCATATTCCAGTAATCAAGTACTAAGTACCCGGAACCGAACTAGTTAGATAAGATTAAATAGTTTTGAAAAAAGTTTAGGTTAGGTTAGAACTGTGACCCCCTATGTACAAATTATAGAAAAAAATAGGTATTGGAGTTCTGAACGCCACCGCCGCGCTGCCGGTGTCCATTATGGGAGCCGGCGGTGCCGGTCACAGAGTATGTAACGTGCCGGCAGCCGATGTTTTTAATCTCGGCTGCCGGCAGTAATGTAATGTCGGTTCCCAATGGCGTTATTTTTGGGAGCCGGCGCTGGCAGCGGAAGCACACTCTAGATTTAAATATAATCACGACCATGAAACAGAAATACTCGGCAGCTGCTAGCACGTTATGACTGTGACAAGAAGGCTTCCACTTCGCATGATGCTGTGCTATGGGGACCAGCAAAGTGCTGATTTTCAGTGGTCACCCAAAAAAGACGTTCCGAAAATAGTGAATTGCTCTTTTTGCAGCCTTTGGGTTGTTGTTTCTATGCCGTTGGTTTCGTTCAAACTCGGAAAAACGATTTAAAAGTAATACTCAGGATTGGATTAATACTCAGCTCGTCGTTAAGTAATAACAGCCGCACGGGGCGATCCACCAGGTTAAGCTACGCTTGCCGGGGTTGGTCTTTACATATCGAGACTCCTCCGTGCCTCGGAAAGCACGTTAAGCCGTTGGTCCCGGCTGTCATTCGTGGATCTTTGACAGTCGTTACGGGTCGTCAGAAGCCCGAAAGTCTGACAACCAGTCTTACCAAGGAGTATCGTATAACCCAGTTACTGGGTTGTGGAGGTCAGATAGGCAGTCGCTCCATGTAAAATACTGGTATTCAGCTGCATCCGGTTAGACTGGAAGCCGACCCCAACATAGTTGGAGAAAAGGCTTCATTATTTCCATCATTACTCAAGGTAACTTACAAGAAATTGAGACGTAGCAACGTAATTTCTAGAACATTTTATAGTAATTCAGCAGAACAATTCGAACAAAAGAAAATGATTTATCTCAAGAAATGTTTATGAAAATAATAATGAAAGTCGAAAATAATTGGGACATTAATTGGTAATAGGACAGTGAACGACTTCTAAAGTTGAGGGAACCCTTTGACTTTTGATCACTTAAAATCTAATCTTTGATCAAGCCAATCAAGAGCGTTCATTTATTTTTTTCTTTTTATACCTCAACGCTCGAGGATTCTGATAATTTGTATATACTATAAGGTATAGTCGACCTCATAATTTCTGTACCACTATTGACACACAATACACCCAATTAAACACATCTAATAATTTATAATAATATTGAATTGCTACTTAGCCCTCTTCCTCTCTCCTAATTTTGCTGTGCCCGACAGGGTCCATATTGATCTTATACCATCTATGTAATACATATGGAATGCAATAAAGAATTGAGTATTGACAACAATTCCCAGAAAATTGAAACTTTACTAAGGTTGAAATGGTTGGTACTAAGGTCACATAGACAAATATCGATAGTGCTATCCACGAGGACGCACCCCACTCTGCTCCACTGTGTACTAAAGTACAGCTTACAGTACAGTAACCGCGGAGTGGGATGCGTCTTCGTTGATGGCATTATCTTATAGACTTTGTTTTTTAATGACGTGCAAGTCACTTTGAACCTTACGTTAATAAAGCAATTACGAGGTCGACTATACTTATAAATTGTTGAAACGCCTTAAGAATTAAACAATAGAGTTTTTATTAACAACAAAGATGCTGAGTCATAATCAAAAGGTTGTTTGGAACTATTATGGTGGTTCATAGATAGATAGAATATTTTTTATTATATACACCATAAAAATTACAGACATTAATATAGAAATTTTACATTGGGTGACACAATGGGCGGTCTTATCACTAAAAGCGATCTTTTACAGACAACCTTTGGATGGATTTAAATGGAAAAGGAGAGGAAGGTTTCGCTTTTTTTGAATGCTGCAATAACAGACAGAATATCTTTTCTATTGCAGATATCTCACCTGGACTAGTGTTCCTATGACTGCTCTTTGTCAAATAAAAATATACAATAACTGCTACTCAAGGAATTCCCTAAAAACATACACTAGTGCGCAAATATAAGTTTAAACAGCTCTAAGCGCTTAACAAAACGTAGTACACCCAAAAATATCACATAAATAATTCTGTTGAAACGACATTAGGCGACGGTTGCCAGATTTTGCCAAAACTCGCAGTCGCACACATGGCGCGGGCAGACGAAAAAATGAAATAAAAGTAATTTTATTCAAATTTAGATCGGATGTCGGTCCAATTTTGCGAGTGCCGCCAGGGGGCGAAATGTACGAGGGTCCACAAATGTTATAGCTAGCTGAGTACCTACCTAATGTGATAGAATATGTAGTTAAAGAAGTACCAGATGCTCACTACACGGACTTTACATCTTCAACTCATTTATGCTTGATGATATATTTCACTAGCTTTTGCCAGCAGCTTCGCCCGCGTGCGTTTCGGAAATTATCCCACAGGAAAGTACTTCTGAGATAAAAAGTATCCTATGTCCTATTTCAGGTCATGGTCTACCCACATGCCAAATTTCATGCAAATCCGTTCAGCCGTTTGAGCGTGAAAGCGTAACAAACAAACTCACTTTCGCATTTATAATACTAGTTAGGATCAAGAGGCCGGCGAACACGGCTCGCAACTACAAATCGAGATATTAATTCCATTCCAAGCACGTTGCGCTAGTGTGAGTGCCTGTCGAAGCGATATACACCTACAGTGAGCAATACTACCACGCACACATTGACAATTATTGCTTGACGCGATGGCACTACTAGCTTTCGAAAATTTATGATAAATTTGGATGTGTTATGTAATACAAAAAATTATGATTGAAAAATTAATGTATTTCCATTTTTTTTTCGATAATTTTTAATTTGATAACATAAACTATGCTTCTGCGGAAACAATATTACAAATATTGTTGTTTATAATATAGAAAAACAATATAAAAACATGTCATTTACGCTGTAAAAATGTAAAAAATGCTTTACACTTTAATGCGTTTACACTTCATTTAAAGGTAAGTTTTTGGAAATAAAAAGACGTAGGAGCCTAGATAAATACTGTCTCAATCCAAATATCAACATAATATGGTGGAAATATGCTCAAATTGCAAATGAATTATGTATTACGTTTGTATGGACAATTCATGCGTCGCCACATTCTTAAGATTCGGATTTTTAGATTTTAATTAGGTTCAAATGTGTTACTTGCATGCGGTACAGTGCAGAATAAACATTTTTTCTTTTTTTCTTTCTTTCCCATAATTATTTATCAATAGAGTTGTCATATCATAACAAGCCGATGGCCTACCTTAAGAAGCATATGTGCCAGCGACCTTGATTAATTAGCTTGCGTGTTCTGTACTGAGCTCACGCAACGCGTCGTTCGTCCAGCCAGTAATAGGAATCGCCCATCATCAAATTATTATTTATTACTAGCTGACCCGGCAAACTTCGTTCTGCCTAACAGTCAATGAATGTGCATAACCCTACCTACCCTACCTACCTACCTACCGAGATATCAAAAAAGCCGATCCACACAAAATGTACGAGAACGTGAATTTTCAGTTTTTTTTTTTCGTGAGTTTTTCCATATTTTCACACCGTTTAAACCTTCCCTGGATTACGACAAACATTCCAAAACCAAAATCAGCTAAATCGGCCCAGCCGTTCTCGAGTTTTAGTGAGACTAACGAATAGCAATTGATTTTTATAAATATAGATACGTTATAAAAAGGCATTCTAATAAAACACGTATCCTAAAAGATACGTAATTAAATTATCTTTAAAATAGTGAAGGTTTCAGAAAAATTGCGTGATTCTCAGTTTTTTATACGCGTTCGACATAACTTTGCAAATTAATTACACTATGTAATTTAAAAATAATCTAAAATATTCACAGATTAAGTCATTAAGAAAATTCTCTAATTTAACACATATTTTTTCCAAATCGGTTAGACCTGATCTTCAGTATAAAATCATTAAAAGTCGCTTAGTGTCGCCTTAATAAGGTACTTATTGGTATACTAGAGTCAAAGTTAAAATGTCTCATGTGCATTGTATAATTGCATAGCACATGTGTGAGCACTATGTCCCTATTATAAAGCTACCATTTACTGTTAACGTCTTTCATTGACTTGAATGTGCCCTGGCGGTTGAGAGTATGTGTTCCCTTCAAAATGGTTGAGTTGTATGGTGCTGAACCATGCGTCATGTTCGTGAACGGGCTCCGGTAGGGATTGGTCATCTCTTTGCGGCCACGGCTTATTTTAATTTTTGAATTGTTTTTCATAAGAGTGTCCGTGGAGTTTCGTGCCCGTTCTTCTCCATAGGAACCTACTACGCTTTGGAATGGGCAAAGCTTTATCTTTCTGACTGACCGAGCCTTTGACAATTCAAAAGTGCCTGTAATTGCTTTATTCGAAATAAATGCTTTGAATTTTGTAATAAAATCGGCACTCATACCATTTTAACCAGAGAAGCAAGGCTGTTTGGTGGTAGAAATTTATTAACGTATTTGCTCTTATACAAATCACACATTTTAAAGTAGAAAATCTGGCCAAGTGCGTATCGGACCACGCACAATGAAGGTTTCCGTAGTTGGGATGAATTTATCTCAAGAACAGACTTAACATTGTAGTTGAAAAACATGTTCTTCCCATACATTACAACTGCAAATGTAAGTTTGTACATACGATATTGAGAGATATACCATGTTATTTTATGACCATAGTTTCGGAGATAAGAGGGGGGGATGGTATATTTTCATCTATTTTCTTAAATATTTTTAAAAGTATTAAAAAATAAAAATTGGGATCCTCACAACAAGTCCTTTCATTTGATGTCACACGGTACATTTTGCAAAACTTTTTTTTTCATTTGTATTTTGCCCTCGAAAAGTGACCCCATATTCAAAGTTCATTTATTTACGTTCCACGTCCGTGTTTGGGTCACAGAAATTCATATGTGTACCAAATTTCAACTTTATTGGTCCAATAGATTCGGAGCAAATTGACTGTGACAGACGGATAGACAGACACACGAGTGATTTTATAAGGGTTCCGTTTTTTCTTTTGAGGTATGGAACCCTAATAATTGTCGGTTTTAGTACCTATATGAACAATTTCGGGGAACTGCAAAAGATAATGTTGGTTTGTTGCTGAGTTTTTTAGCATTAACAGAAATTGAACCAAATTATACGTCAAGATGTCGTTATGATATTCATTTACCTAGGTGTTTACACCAAGGTATAAAACATGTATTCTACATGTTGTGTCTACTGTTTTTCTTTACACATAAAACAAGTTGTAAACATTAGTTGTATACTGGGTTATTTAAAGATTAGTTGTATACAGGGTTATTTAAAGATAAGTTTTATACAGGGTTATTTAAAGATTAGTTGTATACAGGGTTATTTAAAGATAAGTTATATACAGGGTTATTTAAAGATTACTTGTATACAGGGTTATCTAAAGACTAGTTGTATACAGGATGATTTAAAGATTAGTTGGATACAGGGTTATTTGAAGATTAGTTGTATACAGGGTTATTTAAAGATTAATTATATACAGGGTTATTTGAAGATTCGTTGTATCCAGGGTTATTTAAAGATTAGTTGTATACAGGGTTATTTAAAGATTAGTTGTATACAGGGTTATTTAAAGATAAGTTGTAAACATGATTATTTAAAATTATCTGGCAAAACTGTAGACGCGATGGGTATCGATATCTAAAACCAATATTGATTTTTTTACGATTTTTCAAGTGACTATACTCCATAGGTTTAGGTGGTTAAATAAAGGTGAACAAATCATAAAAAGAGGTTTTAAAGATGGACACTTTCTTGTTTAAAAATACGATAAAACCAAATAAAATTTATTTTAGATTTTCACAATAGTTTCCGCTTTTATTAATGTATGTTAAACTTTATCATTTATTCTTAAATTATTGTTCGTAGATGTAACTATTTCAGCACAATTTTATTGTTATATTTATAATAATAATAAAATATTTTGTAATCAGTCTATTGTAAAGAGCCCAAAATCTAAACGTCAACGAATTATAACGTTGCTAAATTAAAGAGTACAACTGTGACGTAGCATGACAACTGAAGTGACAGGTATTACGTTTAGTCGGTTACTTGACAGCTGTCTCGTCACGTGGTTAATTTTGTTTTTCTCTGTTTAACTACCTACACCTATGGAGTATAGGCATTTACAATAACTGCGGTCGAAGACCCCCAAAAAAATTTTTTTTGTTGTTTTGTCTTGTTTATATAACGGTACCTATTGCTTCTGTGAATTTTAGCTAGCCAATTTAAAATAAAGGCTGCCGCAAACAGGCCCAACGCGACAGCGTGACACGACTCTAATAAAAGAATTTCTAAGAAAACTTCACGGAAGAACAATTACTGGTGTCGCGTCGCACTTGTTTGCGACAGCCTATATATACCCTGTAATAAAAGTACTACTAATTGTATAATTAGGTTGATATGGTGATAGTACTCCCCGATTGAGCTGGCGAGTTAACCTTCTGTTCTTACGTTATTCCAATACGCAGTGATTGGGTTCAATCAATGCTGGAAAGTAAAATCAGATGGGAGTAATAAAGATTTGTTAGGGTTCCGTGTAAAAATCGTAAAGCTCCAGCATTGATTGAATCTGGAATCGGGGAAAATTGAAGATTAATTGAATTACTTTGTTTGTACGATTACGCCCCCGGTGTTAAAGAAATAAAATGGCGCAGAAGACTGTAGGAGGTACTTCTATACAGAAAAACTTCTCATAAAGTAACAAATTGCGAGCGGAACAGTTTTAAAATATTCATTAGATTTCACAAAAAAATAAAATTGAAAAATAGTACATTACTGCCGCGGTCTATAATGACTACTTTGCTGGTCGCGCTGATGATGGCCGACAGCGCAGCGTAGGGCAGCTCCAGGCCGACACAGCGCGGTCAGCGTGCAGCACTTGATGGACGAGCTGAGATACAGACAGCAAGGGCTGCAATGATGGCTAAACTGGAAGGCCTAGAGCGTAGGTAGGCTAGCTCGAGGCAATCATAGCGTGACCAGCGAAGCAGTCATAGTGGGCCAAGGCTTGTATAGTGCTTTACTCAAAAATGCAAGTACCTAATCTAAATAAAACCAGCAAGTAAAGATTTAGATTTCCTACTGATTTTCCACTGCAGAAATTTTTCATATGCAAGTTAAAATTTTTGCTCTGAGTTTCGCGGTATTAAATTTTCAACCACTAATTTAGCTTCATCTTTAATGTCTGGCGGTGTTAAACACATTGAATCGGAAGAATTTTCGCTTTGATAGCTCATTTTTAGCAAAAAAGTCACTAAATAAAAATAAAATTTTCGCTGAACCGCGCTTTGTTACTTCTTTGTTTTTTTTTTTTAACAATGGTAGTTGGAACTATACAGCCAAGTATGGAATAAAATCTTTTTGTACCTATCTCTATAAATACAAACAGCTGTGTTTTAAATAAAATCTTTTTGCATTTGATTTTTTAAACGTTGAAACGTCAAAATAGCGGCCGGCAATGTTTTGCCGGCCTGTTACAGCCACCAGCAAAACTTTGCCGGCCGCTCCTTGAAACAGAACGGCAAGGTCGACTTTGCTCAAACAAGGTTGTCAAAATAATGACCACATTACATGCATTTTTGAGTAAACTATATTTTGTGGAGGATGAATCAAAGGGTCTGTTGGGGTTTTCTCGTCGTTGACGGATACCCCGGTAGTTGTTGTAGGTAGTTAGTTAAGTTACACCAAACCACTGTTAAGTTTAATAGTTTATTTATGGAAACTAAGTTATGTTTATTTAGTTATCTGAGCCGCACTTAATGTTTTGTTGTTATTGATCGACGCGCACATTAGCGCGTGACGGTGTTTTAGTTACGACTGAATTGAGTGAATATTAGTTCGGTATGCGTAAACGTACAGACGCCAGCACATCAAGCTACTATAATCTGTCAAATTTATTTAATAGATTTTCAACTTTATCGCTGAAATGTAAGGTTCAAAGTTGATTGGGAAAATTTGACAGTTTCGGGTAGCTTGATGTGCTGGCGTCTGTACTTTTTGCTGTATGAGCATTATTGGCTCGTTCAGGGTCATTCATGAAACTCTTATGAAACTTCAGAAGCTAGATGCACGGTTCTAATTGGTTGTTCCCTTTGGAGAAGAACCGGCAAGAAACTCCACGGTTACACTTTTAAAAATAAATGGAAATTTCAAATTAGTGTTAATATGTATACAGTGGACAGCATTATTGCTCAAAAGCAGTCGGGGGTGAAGATTTATGCCTAGTTAATGGCAATAGGCTTGTTCCATTAAAACATGGGACTTAAACAGACGAAACGTTGATGGTATCATTTTTTCAAAATGACTCGGTAGTTGTGTAAGTATGCCAAGTTTCAGCTCAATCGGATGCCAGGAAGTGCTTGAAAAATGGATGACAATTGGAGTAATATATGGCCACCTTCCGGCTCCATCATCAGACGCTAACCACCACCTAGTTTATTTATTTTTATTTATTTAGTTCATAATGTTACAGTTTTCTTTTTACATAACACCTGCCAAACTGCAAAGCAATTTATCGGCAGTAGGTTCTCGTGGATTTAGCACGAATTTTTGCTTGACTAAACTATAAAAACTAAATCTAAGTTAAAACTAAAAGACTATGGCTCTGTAGGCAAACACTCTGTATGTGAATATAGAGTAGTTACCCACGTAACCATAGATTCTACAACTACAGCTACCATACTCAGCGGCATCAGTCAGCGGACGTCATGAGACCATCCCATAGTAGGTACCTACTGAAATGAAATGAAATTGTTTATACTGTAAATAGGATATCGGAATCACTTTTACACACACTACTACTACTCAGTATAAGGTAAGCAAACTTAGTACCCACGACCTTAGCCTACCGAAGCCGCTGATCGAGCACAGCAACTATGGACACATCGACAAGTAATACTTCCTTAGGACACTTTTTAGGTGGTTTTTACTTTGACACGATCAATCATTCCCTCAGGTAATTCATTTATTAATGTAGGTGTAATCCATCGTCTCGTACGCTTACCTTATTAATTGTTTACATTTAATTTTGGCACCTGTAGTTTCTTTTTCTTTGCATGTTGGGTTGGGTAGTTATGTACTTTTTATTTTTTATGTTTGTTAATATTATGTTGTTCAAGAATCATTGTCATTTAGTGTCAAAGCACTTGTTAATACATAGCCAATGAATCCAAACACGATGGTACTATGTTGTTTGATTGAGGAGTTCCTATGGCCAACTACCCGGTCCATCATCAGACCAGCTCCATGGTATCTTTTTTTCAAAATGTCTCGGTAGTTAAGTATGCCAAGTTTCAGCTTAATCGGATGCCAGGAAGTGCTTGAAAAATGGATGACAATTGGAGTAAGCGGAAACACATGAAACACCTTTATCAACTCCTTCAGGAAATACAGGGGTCTTGCTGGTACAGGGGCTTGCGGACGGTGAGCAATGGGTAGCTCGCCGTCCGATAAGGACCAGGTCTGGGTCGACGGCGCGTTGTGTTCCACGCGCGCCTCAAAGAGATGTCAGCAGAATTGACGGGGTCCGCTAGGGCCAATGCCTGCCGGGGGTTCGAAGAAAACCGATAGGGAAATCGTGGCCTCCGGCAACAGGGCAACTGAAGGAACACGGGTGGGTTTTAGTCAGTAAGAGTCTGACAAAAAAAAAGGGGTCATGTTGTGAGTACAAGCCTCTTCTAAATGATAGGTCTGTAACTTGATAAGTATACAGGTAGCTGATACTTACGTTGTAAAAGTTAACGGAGAGAGACGAGTTCTACAGAATCTCGTCATGATTTATGACCTGATCTTTATGGCTGTAGGAAAGTGGAGGGAAAGGTACTTGTCAAATGTATACTAAAATTACAGTGGAATATAATCTCTTGCCAAAAGTTGAGGAATAGAAAGATTAGTTCTATTGTTTCATTAATAATGGATTAAGTTGTTGATAATATTATTTTTAAAGTATTATGTAATATTCTAAATAGTAAATAAGTTACGCAAAGATCATTGGCGTGTTGTATTTTTACCCTACTGCGCGACGCAAAAGAGGATAATGTGTTTATCAGTATGTATGTATGTGTGTTTCTTTGTGCCGTTTTTGATGATTCTTACGTCAGTCGATTTGTCTTTTAAAACTTGTGAGTATTACTAAAGGCATGACAGTAATCAAAATTCAATATGGCGAAACCCAGACGCCATATTGTGAAAAATAAAAAAAAATCAAATCGACGAACTATAATGTCAAACAATCATTGCATAGGTCTTCAAAAATCATCTTTATTAAGTCATTTAATTAAAGAAAAGCTATTACAACCAACTGCCAATAATAAAAGCTTTATCTTCGTTGTACCTACCTACACAAACTCATCAACAAAGAAAAAACCAAAAATTCATAGCTATTAAACTGTATGGGTCAACACGTCTCAAACAGAATAATCTATCATGTAATTTGTTTCTTTTATCACGCTGTCCAAAAACCCGCCATGCCACGAAAATTCCCGCGCAAAAAATCTCGCCCTGGTAACACGAAGGGGAAAATAAAAATCCATGCTTTATATGGTCCTGACTTTCATTTATTACCAGTTCACATTAACGTAAGAACTCCTTTGTGCGAGAAAAATATGATTATGACATGGACCGGCCTTCCTATTGTCCTTTATTCGATTTTTTTTCCCTCCAAAAGGCTCAATATGGCGGACCTTTTTGTTGTCCGTGGGCAGAAGGGGAAATTAAAAAAAGCCATCGCTGTTTATGGTGAAGTATTTTCTTACACGCATACATAACATCACGCCTTGTGTCCCCGAAGGATTGGGTAGAGGTGCACCTTATAGTACACTCCACATTTCGCCCGTAAAGTTTAAGTCCCATGTAATAGGGGGCGAGCCTATTGCCATTAATTTTGTGATTACTTGAACTCACACACTGACTTATTAGTTGTATTTTTTTTAGGAATATCGTATAGGTACCTACTTTTACAATGCTTGTAAATATGTGAACACCATGTATCCATTACTTACATAATTATTTTTTCTGTCATAGCTTCATTTTTAATTATTTTTACCTATTGTGGTATAGTATTCTTATTCATCATCTTCACATATAATTATATAATTAATACATACATAAACTCACGCCTTCTTCCCACGGGGGTAGGCAGAAACTACAGAACGCCACCTGTTACGATCCTTACATAGTCCTTTTGCCTCGTTTACGTTCATACATCTGGTCATACACGCACGCCGGTTGCGAGTACTACGCACCTGGCCTTTCTGAAGAACATTACCAATAAGGTCAGTATATGTCCTCCTAGGGCGTCCCCGCCCGGCCTTTCCCTTTACATCAGCCTTGTAAATACATTTTGTTAGTAGCTTTTCATTCATCCTTTCAACATGCCCAAACCTTCTCAGCATACCCTTTTAAATTTTTGTCACTACATCTTCTTTTAAATCACACCGCTGTCTTATCACACTATATAATTAATGTATACAAAATATTGTAAAACATTTTAAAGGAGTAACGGTGGAGTTTCTTGCCCATTCTTCTCCATACGAAAACTACTTTTTGGAAGGGGCGACTAGAATCAATTAAATTTTTTGTAAATTTTGACTTTCAAAAATGCCTTTTTGTGCCTAATTGAAATAAATTATTTGACTTTGACTTTACCATCAACCGGGCACAAATCCAGACTCTAAGTATTTTCATATTCTATTATATTTTTAATCCAGAATTTCAGATAGTTTTTTATTTAATAATTGTCAATTTTCGTGACGTGATGAGGGAAATTTTGAAATTGCACTCTCTGACGATGAATATTGATTGGATTTTAAGGTTTTCTGACGTTCCGTTCGGTAGCGTAACTCGATTTAATCAAGCTCCAGCTTTTGCGAAACGCAACTATACTGAGATTTTTATTTTAAGACTTTTATTTTTAATTGACGTTTCCAATTATGTCGGAATACGCTAGAGTTTTACCGTTAAATATTTTGGGGTACAAAATATTTCAAAGATTAGATTTTTAATATTTGGGCAAATACTTTCAGTTTTCAGTTGTTATTTAGTAAACCTACCTTTTTAGGGTTCCGTAGTAAACAAGGAACCCTTATAGTTTCGTCATGTCCGTCTGTCTGTCTATCTGTCTGTCTATCTGTCTGTCTGTCTGTCTGTCTGTCTGTCTGTCCGCGGTCTAGCTCCGAGACCCTTAGTACTAGAAAGCTGTAATTTGGCATAGATATATTAATTACACCGACAAAGTGGTAAAACAAAATTATGAAAAACATTTTTTTTTAGGGTATACACGTAAAGTGATGATGTTTTTTTTTATTTTTTTTTACCACCATGTGTGGTATCATTGAAAAGGTCTTTCAAAAACATTGTGAGTATGTTAAAACTATTTTTGAATTCAGAGATCCGTTTGCGAAATATTAAGCTTTAAGGTGAAAATTTTTGTTAGAGTCAAGTGTCCCCCCCCCCCCCGCCAGCTAAATGGTTGGTTTCACATATGTGAAAAAATTCACAACAGTAGCTTATATAACGAATTTAAAAGGAAAACTATCACAGCTGAGTAGGCTTTACAAGTTAACGAGTAATAATCGACCAACTTAGATTTGCGGTTGTAAAAACATGTTCTTCCATACAGAATGTATGGGACAACATGTTTTTCAACTACAAAGTTAAGTTTGTTCTTGGGATAAATTCATTCCAACTACGGAACCACATTGTGCGTGGTCCGACATGCACTTGGCCGGTTTTAGAAACTAGCAATACGTGCCGGCTCCACACTATTGTCCAACAATCCAACACTCCGATATGACTCCAGTCTGTCCTAACTCTGTCCGTCAGATAGGCCTCGACCACACGCCAGGCCACCATAGGCGCGGGCTTGTGGACGGTGAGCAATGGGTAGCTCGCCGTCCGATAAGGACCAGGCCCGGGTCGACGGCGCGTTGTGTTCCACGCGCGCCTCAAAGAGATGTCAGCAGAATTGACGGGGTCCGCTAGGGCCGATGCCTGCCGGGGTTGCGAAGAAAATTGATAGGGAAATCGTGGCCCCCGGCAATAGGGTAATCGAAGGAACACGGTTGGGTTTTAGTCAGTAAGAGTCTGACACGCCCTCCCGTTCCGCTCAGAGCGGGAGAAGTTATTTGATAATTTCAGATAAAAAAAAGTCTGTCCCAACTCACGATCAATGAGAACAGACTGTCTAACATCGCCAAATATGCACGAACTATCTCTATAAGTTGGACGAACAGTTGGATGATAGTGTGTATATTTCTTTTGTTTATTAACCCTGAAAAACAAGAACGAATCAAATATTCATAAAAAGAACTCAACGCAACCCCAAGAGGCTAAACCAGAACTAACAAAAAAGGCGTTATCAACTTACGGAATTAAATAAAAAAAAGTACAAAAATAGAGAATCCCGATTCCAAGGCAAACACTATCAGTATTACGATCACGTTTTTCTTTCCCACAAAAGAAAATTAAGGGGGGACCGTGTTAAATTTTTCTGCGTACTACAGTATATAAAGTGTATCTATCGAGGAAATTCAAATGCTATTCCTGTCACGATCGCCCATTACTTGCCGACAGTGACTTCCAATTTCTAACAACACAACACTATTAGATCTACATTCCTTTGTATACACGATCAAAAATAAACTTTAGCACGAAAAAAATAAAGTTCAAAATAAACAAAGTGTGTTTTCTAGATGTAACGTTGTTGCAGAGAGATGAACAACATCGTAACGTGAAAATTTTAAATTTCGTGTTTAAGTGAATTTTTATTGGAAATCCTTATTTTTATTGGGCGTATTCCAAAACGTTGGCCCGGGATAGTAAAGGATACTAAACTGTATTAGAACCGCTATTATCTCGGATTATGTGGTATTAAGTCTGAAAAGTAGGATGAACTGGAATTTAACCCAGTTTTATTCGTATTTACTTTATTTCTTGCATCAAGAGATAAAATACATAATCTTTATAAGCATTGTGGAGTTTCTTGCCGGCTCTTCTCCATAGCAAACGATCGAATTAGAACCATACACCTAGCTTCTGATGTGTCATGTAGATTTATGTTACGTTTTGGAATGGGCAACTAGCTTCAACTTTCTGACTAACTGATCGATTCTTTGACAGTTCAAAAGTGCCTATAAATGGTTTAATTGAAACAAATGCTTTGAGTTTGAGTTTATGTGAAATAATACAGGGTGTTTGGCAGAACGTTGAACATACGGAAATGGTGGCTAGGTGGGGTCATCTGCTACTTACTCAGCCCTAATTTATTTGGCCCAGGCCCTCTGGATATTTTTTTTTAATGCAAGTTGAAATTAAGATTTTTAGTATTTTTTACATCTTTCTGTAAGTTCGAGGACTCATGACTTTTTTACTAGCTAACATCTGAATAAAGCAATAATTTTATAAGAATCTGCCAACATTAAAGATTAAAAAAATAATATCTGTGTAACTAGAAGAAAGCAAAAAAAAAATTTTTTTTAATATCCATGGAGCCAGGGCCAAATAAATTAGGGCTGAGTAAGTAGCAGATGACCCCACCTATCTACCATTTTCGTATGTTCTACGTTCTGCGAAACATCCTGTAATATAAAAATTGAATTTTATATAAGTAGTCTTCTTGTTTTCGTGTGGTTAGTGACTAACCTGTACCCTAATTGCGTAATACACTATCAATCACAATCTGTTTCGATCTGAAACAGATTGCTAATCCATTGCTTCATAAGTTGGATAAAAAAAATTATTCAACAACGTAAATAACGCAATGAATGTTGTTGAACTGTCATAATCATTTACGAAAATAAGTAATGTAATTAGGGTACTGGTGTCAGAGTTATAAAGCCGCCGATTGCCCTCTGACTTGGCTTCACATGCTGTCGAGAAATATCTCTCAATCATGCCGGTTTCCTCACGAAGTTTTCCTTCACCGTTTTTGAAGCGTGATAATTATACAATACGCACACGAATCCGAAAAGTCAGAGGTGCGTGGCTTGGGTTCGAACTTAAGACCTATGACTTGGCAGTCTGACGGTCACACCACTAGGATATCACTGCTCCGAAGTAAGTAAGAATAAGTATAAAATTTAGCTTTATGTGAACATAGTATTTGAAATGACTTGAAATGAAAATAAGGTCTAGACAGTGAAATTTTAGTAAGCGCTTTATAACGGAATTTTAGAATATAGTATTACATTTTTCACAAAGCCCAATATTATGTTTAGTTTTCTCATATTTCATCTGCCGCAGCAAAATAAAAAACATATTGTACTCACTGTCTATATTTTCCAATAGAACGAGCACTAGAATCTATTGGAAAAATCTAAAAATCAAACAGACATTCAATTACTCTCTGCCAGTAACAATATAGTTTAGGTTCAAATATTCTTTTGTATGACGTTAGATTCCAATGTTACTTCAAAACACGGATTCACAATTCAATCAATACGGTGTAAAATACACACGGTGTGTGTGTATTGACAACAAACATGGGATCAATACCAATACACACACATCGAGGAATCCGGTTCACACCGGTTATAACCAGCCAAGTTTAGAGCTGAGCTCGGTCGGAATTAGAAATTTTGATTAACTTTTAATAAGGCTGCCTGGATCGCTGATCAGTTTGGTGTAGCGGGAAATTGACGTCAGAATTATCGATAATTTTAGTTTGGTAACCTATCAAGTGACTTATTAGCCTTTTGGAACCGGTTATCGGTTTTAAGGTTCTGGGAAATTGGTAGAGAAATTTTAATAGATATGGGCAGCGAGTGATGGCTTGGTCTACGAAGACATAATACTGTTCCTTATTTAAGGGGACGATAGCTGAATTTTAATGATTTTATACTGAAGATGACGTCTGAACGAGTAGTGTTGAGTGATTCGGAAAAAATATATGTTAAATTAGAGCATTTTTTTAATATTTTAATATAGACATATTTTTGATTATGTTTATATTACATACTGAAATTAATTTGTAAAGTTATGTCTAACGTGGATAAAAAACTGAGAATGACGCAAAATTCATCAAGCGTATTTTTCTGAAAACTTCACCATATTAAAGATAATTAAATGACTGATCCTTTAGTATACATTTTTTATTAAAATACCTTTTGTTTTACGTGTAATAAATTAATAATGCGTCTAATTTGGGACAGCGCTCCTTGATAGGCGAGTCCTATTACTGGCTGGACGTACGACGCGTTGCGTGAGCTCAGTACAGAACACGCAAGCTAACCTTTCAAGGTCACTGTCATATATCTGCGTCTTAATACTGTGCCTTTACCGCCCAGTAGAATAATGATTGCCTGCATTTTAATTGACAGATTTATCGATAACTCATTTACCGCACTAATTTGATAGCATAAACGTTATCATATAAAATGTAGGTAAATAAAATTATTTCGATGATGATTAACTAAATCTACCGATGACAATGTAACCATTTTAATTATTAGTTGACATACACAACATAATTTGTTGATTTACTCTATCGACAGGTTTGAATTATGTCGCCGCCCCCGCAGAATAAACGCGTAAGTGCTATTGCAGTGTTTTTATGTTAATCCATATTCGTTATGATAGGTCAAAAACACTACAAAGTGAAAAATAACTTTAATTTCGGAAGTCGGTGTCTTTGGTTTTTAATTTTCGTTCTTTGTCACCGACTTCCGAAATTAAAGTTATTTTTCACTTTGTAGTGTTTTTTTTGAAGTCGGTTTTTTTTTTTTGTAAAAAGTTTTTATTTTTCACTTTTTAGTTGTGATACCTACCCCACAAAAATTCGAATACCACTACCTGCTATGTAAATAACAGTGACAGGAAGTTATCATAATATCATCCACATACTGAGTGAGGCAAAAATACGTATTATTGAAGCTAACTCAAAAACTACCCAAGCAAAGTTAATAAAATTTATATGGGACCACCTCTGAAGTATGGTCTGAAAGAAGGATCTACCAAACAAAAAAAGAACCATCAAAATCAATTCATAAATGACGGAGTAATCGCGTAACAAACATACAAAAAAAAAAAAAACAACACACAGTCGAATTGAGAACCTCCTCCTTTTGGAAGTCGGTTAAAAATACACCACCTCAATTTTTTCCAGATTTTATATAAAGTATTTAAGAAGTTCCATACACACGATATACCGTAACATAATGTTATAATTCCGATCTTGATGATGTATCGTCACCCTCCCCGCTAACTGTCGTATCTCACAAAGTGACGTATCTGCACTGACATTACCTATGTGTTTAGAACTTTGTTTCGAAAAAGTTATCTCTAATCGTCGTGTCTGTGTCGTTTACCGTTTAGAAGATAATCACGTATTTTGTTTTGCGTGAGTTTTGTTTGAGGGAAAAAATATTCTCACCACCTGTCGTATATGCACACATCTACAGTTAGTGAGTTAAAGATTAAGTCAAGAGCTATTTATAAAAAGTTATTAATTCATTAATAAAGCCACAGCTAACGCAACTATATTAACATGATTGTAGCGCCCGACCGAAAAACTGTTGCCCTGGAAAAATATCAATTGCTAGTTACGACAGTTAGCGGGGAGGGCGACGATATTATTCAGAACAAAAACCTAATCACCTATTACATTATCAGAAACTTTTCGACTGCACCAGAAAAAGCGCGTAATAGCCCATTAACGGTATCACTGTACTGCGAAAAACGCAAAGAAAATTCAAGTTATATTACATTGCAAAAAAAGAAAAACAATTGTGTGAACTCAAAGTAACAATAACGATTTAAAAAAACGAAAATATTTCTGTAAGATGCTTTTTTGTCAATAACTCAAAAATGGTACCTGTTTAACACTTAATATTAATTAAACTATCTATAAAAAAAGAAAATCTTTTAAACGACATGAAAAACAAAGGAACTTCTATTCGGTGTAGTCGTAAAGTTATGGATTAATTTAGGTGTTTTATTATTCCTATAAAATTTATTTTTTACACTTGCATGTTTATTCTGCGGATGCAGCGATGTGTTCGTGTTAATTGCATTGTGGTGTTAATATTTAGGTTTATACGGTTTAAGAATATTTATTTCACTCAAAAAGAATACAATTATTCACTCCTATGAGGAAAAACATAATAATTAAGATAAGCGACGGTTTCGCTTGGTAATAAACTAAAAAAAAGTTATAAAAACGGTAAAAAACGTACAATTCACACATTATTCAGGTGGTGCTTTAATAGCCTTTTAAAAGTTGGAAGTTATTTCGATTCCTTAATTACTTTAGGTATAGAGTTATAGAGTTCAGCCCCCTCATATACGACAGTCTTTCTACCGTAGTTTGTCCTCGGTGCTCTTCAAATTATATGGTTAGCCTGCCTCGTCATACGCTTTTGAATTTGCATTCTTTTTGTAAATGTTATTTGTGTATGTATATCTCTATTAATTATTTTACGTACAAGTATGCAAGTGTTATATTTGTAAATTTAATCGATATTCATTAATTTTGTTTCTTTTAAAACCTTTTGAGAAGATTTTAATTATTTATTTTGAGATATTTGCAGTTTTTTAAGGTGAGTTTCGGCAGTACTTCCCCATATTTCGATAAAATAATCGAGATGTGGTTTAACCATCGAGTTATAAATAATATACCTGACCTATAGTGGGAGACATCGGACAATTCCTTGTTGTTTCTATTTGTATATCTTTATATATATAATTCTTCTGTGAGTGTGTATGTCACTGAACTCCTCCTAAACGGCTGAACCGATTTTGATGAAATTTTTGGTGTGTGTTTGAATGAGTCCCTGGGTGGTTTAGATTTACAATTGGACCCGGTAGGTGGCGCTGCGATCGAGTTATAGGAAACAGGACAACGTCTGTTCGGTCAGCTAGTATGTATATATATAATAAATATATGTATATTTTATAAAATATGTATGTATGTGTATTATAAGTTATAACCTATTTATATACTGTTATTTTATTTCTAATGATATATTTTAAAAATTTTTTTTTTTTTGTTCCTCTCAAACAGAGAACCTGCCATCCAATCTCTTCACCACCATTGGTTGACTGGTAGGGAATGCCTAAGGCATTAAGTCCGCCTTTGTAACTTTTTGTGTGTGAAAAGTTTAAATAAATAAATAAATTCCTCTAAGACTCTAAGTGCACCAGTCAGTGATGATATCTTTTTTTTTACTTTCTCAATCTCTCAATTATTTTTATTTACTTTAAAAACATACAGACAGTTTTGTAAATGACTTATATTGTACAACGCACCAATAACTTATAATAAATATAGAGATACGTACGAGAAGTGATGGGAAAATATAAAAATTGTAGATTTGTTTTTTTGGGGTCAACGACCGCTGGTGGTGTTGTTACTTGAAGTATGAGTTGAGAAAATCTGTATTTTTTTGTTTTATCGTGTTTAAATGTTGATACTCATCACGTCGGGGAAGTTTACACAAAGTTTTTTTTTTTTGTCTATGGCATCTCGCAGCTAACTATTAAGGTCATGGCTGCTTAATCGGGCTTTTCTGTGGCTGCCTTAAGCTGCTACACTCGAAATCTCCAGCCAGGGGCAAAAATCTATGCTAAATAGAAACTAGGCGAGCGCTCGCTAAGGACACCTCCTGTGGGATACGAACCTCGGCTTAGGGCGCTTCGCTGAGGGGCGGACAGCAAGATTGGACAGGCTGGATCAAAATTTAGATCATCATGATTATTGTTCGGGGAATTTAAAGCTATGTGCTCAGCTGCAACAACTGCAAAAAACAGATTTTTAGAGTTGATATTTCAAGTGACTACACTATCTGCGGTTAATGAACTAAAAAAAAACTCATCAAATTAATTATTTTTTTGTTGTGTCATGTTTAGATATCGATAGCCATCACGTGAGCGGAGTATTGCTAGCTAGTTTAAAAAAAAAAATAATAATAATTTTAGCCCTACAATTTTTTTAAATTTTTTTTTGCGTTCCAACAGCTAAGAAATGTTTATTTACACACACACGTAACAGACTTCAAATAAAAATAATAATATGTACAAGTATATAAAAGGCGGGGGGGGGGGAATAGTCATAGGGCAAAAGTGCCTAAAAGGCTGGCAGCATTGCCACGTTGAATGGCAATGCTGCTTCTTTGGCCCTTAAATTAATCTACGAAGCATGTTGTATACAACGTTAGATTAAATTTTCACGCTCTATGTGCTGTACACTTCAGAAATTGGATTTAAGTATTAATTCGATGTATTGTTGTTGTTGTACCTACTAGGCAAAAGGTGAAGCCTACTAAAAATAAGTGTGCTGTTAACTAAGTATATGCTACAATTACATTCTTGGAACATTACATTACATTTCGGAAACATTTCGAAATGTATCAATTAATAACTAGATTTTACGCTAGTAATATAATGTTTCCATTACGGACTCAGACCTCCTTTCTTTGCGAACTTGCGGACGGTGAGCAGCGGGCTTACGGACGGTGAGCAATGAGTAGCTCGTCGTCCGATAAGGACCAGGCCCGGGTCGATGCGTTGTGTTCCACGCGCGCCTCAAAGAGATGTCAGCAGAACTGACGGGGTCCGCTAGGGCCGATGCCTGCCGGGGTTGCGGGTTTGTTCGAAAGGGTTACCGTGGCCCTTGGCAACATACAGGCAACTGAAGGAACACGGGTGGGTTTTTAGTCAGTAAGAGTCTGACACGCCCTCCCGCTCCACCCAGAGCGGGGGAAGTTAAGTTGATAATTTCCCATTCAAAAAAAAAAGATACGGAACCCTCGGTGCGCGAGTCCAACTCGCTCTTGACCGGTTTTTTTTAATTATATTAATTTTAAAAAAAACATAAAACGCATTAAAGTTGGGGAGTCATCCTATTGTTCAAAACGAAAAATAACAAAAATAATAAAGGCATAATATTAACCCTTCATTTTCCAATACAATAATTAACGACTTCACTATAAATAACGTCTCCGAGTATCCATTTAACCAGTATATTTTGGAAAAAAGATAAATATTGCGATGCAGTATCCCAATGGCCTGGGTCTTAATTGAATTAATAGTCTGTGGTAAGTATATAAAGTGGCTACATTATGTATCGCTCGGAAACATATTGTTTATCCTTGCCGTACGCAGCGTAAATAATTAGACAGAAATGGCCGGTGGATGCGGAATATTCAGGAAGGTTTCTGAATAGCGTGATTATCATTATTTTGGCGAATTGTGATCGTTTTTTTAAGGTTTTTCGGGAACATGTGTGACTAACAACAAAAAAAGATTGTGTGGTTTTATGAAACCACGGTAAAAGTGAAACTTCTATAGGCGCCGCCATATTGGCCTTGGCTGCTCTGACGAGCGCCTTTCACTTTATCCCTACTCCGCGGCCGACCGTCACGCGACATGCAACACACAGACGAAAAAGTTTGAGACGATGTAATAAAAGTTTCACTTTAAAAACAGTTGTAAATGAGATTATAGGAAACTATTTAAAATATGTAAAATTCTACCGATTAGTTACAAACATAAGTACATTTTAGCGGTTAACCACCATAGTATCCAAGAGCATAACCTAACTCATGTAATCAACAACCATAACACACGATCTATGGCTGCTGGCAAATTCAATGTACCCAGAGTCACTAATTACTATGGTGACCGAACCCTAACAAAACGAATACCATATCTATTGAACAGTCTGCCAGCAGACATAAGGAGTGAATTGAACAACAATCGTTTTAAAATATACAATAGACGTCGATATGTTTAGTAACCTGTTCCGTTTAGCTATTTCTAAAGAGCCATAAAAAACTCCTGAAATAAATCGACACGTGTTTCACCTCTCAACGAGGCATCCTCAGGATGACGATGGACTTGTTGCGAACTCGAACACGGCGTGTTGCCACACCGAGCGCTGAGTGCAGACTGACTGTTCAGTCTGCACTCAGCGCTCGGTGTGGCGCTCGAAATAGCTAAGCGGAACAGGTTACTAAACATATCCACGTCTATTGTATTTTATAATGGATTTCCGCAAGGTCACGCCTGAATCAATTAACTAACAATCGTTTTAAAAATAAATTAAAAAAATATTACTTAGAAACATGTTAAACACGTTAGTTTTCTTAAACATGTTAAAGTTTATGCTACCTATAAATAATAATTAGTTTTAAGTACAAAGTTATTGAATGTATAGAGACTCACGACCCCACAGTCAAACCACTACTACGGTTTTGTGGGGCTTACCTTATTAGTTACATTTACCATATGTGAATAAAGATAAATAAATAATAATAATAATAAGGGCTTGATTCAGAAAGCGGTACTCCTGGACACGGCTCGCATTGTTAGGAGGTTCCTCTCTCTGGAGCCCTGACCGCCGCAAAGTGGGAAAATCGCGTATGTTTCGTCTCAAAATTCCGTATCTCAGTTGTTTCAAAACTAAATGAGCTGTAATTTTGCACACATATACTTGGATGTATAAAGTTTAATGGAAATAATTTTGATTTTGATAATTCTGTTTATTAATTAATTATAAAATTAAACTTAAAAAAATACATGCATTTTATAAGAAAAAAATACAAAATATGTTTGTTTTTTACATAAAACGGAATATACATAGTACCAAACGAGAAAACAAAATATGTACACAATTCAGCAAGCTCCTACAGATTTTCATTGACAGCAAAAAGGGCCTTGGCTTCATCTAAAAGTTCTTTCGATATTGTTTCTGAGATATTTCTCAAAGTTTATATGGATCAGAAGTGTACAATAAGGTATGGAACACATCTTCATTGGTAGCCGCTCTTGAACACTTTCAAGAATGATGAAGTCTAAATTTTTTGTAATCCTTGTTTCGGGATTCTTGCGCGTCTTTCGATAGGTAAAATAGCATAGTACTCAATGATTTTTTCGCCGTGAATAAGTATTTTATGCACGGAGGAAGGCATATAATACCAGTTATAATTATTTACGTACAGTTGGGCTGTACTATATGCGTATTCACCGAACTTTTTGAATCAATAGCCATTCCAGATGACATAGTTTGTAGTATAAGTTCTACGTCTACTTCTGTAATGTCTGCAGAGCAAGAGTAATTCTGAAAAAATGTCCGAGCTGTGTTTCCGTCATTACTATTTCCAGTGTTTTGTCGAGGTTTATCGACATGCAGTCCCATTTCTTCTCTAAACCGCTTTTGCACCAGTTTTTTCTTTTCGTCTTTCTTTTTTTAATTTCAGGTGTAGTAGCTGACCACTTTTCAAAAGACAAGTTATAGGAAATGTGTAAGATCATCTCCATACTCCTAATCCAAGCATGTAGTGTTGACAGTCCGTATTGAAATGAAATTTCGTTCACATCTCGTATCTTAACATCTCGTGTCTTCTATTTATCAACAAATTACACAACTCTCGTTTGCTACAAACAAATTCACCCATTTTTTCAAATCAGTCATTTTCTGCGAATATTTGAAAATAAGTAATAACTGCAACAACTGTGAATGTTTCAGGGTTCGCCTTCCTTTTATTGGCCAATAAAATAGTGTTATGTGCAAAAAGATAAGAAACTAATCATTTGCACTCTTCCCATAACCAACCTGTTTTTAATTCGACCCTAATAGATAATTGGCCATATTTTATCAAGTAAGGTGGTCAAAACTGTATCAAAACCACAAAAAAATATTGATAATACTCATCACTGTAACGAACTTTTTATCAAATTGACCTTAATAGATAAAAAATAATTATATGAGAAATAAAAAGAAAATTGAAAAAAAAAAAAAAAATGTTGTCTCGCGATATGTTTTAATCCCGTGTCAGAAAAAGCGCAAGTATGCGCAAATTTTTATTTTCTCCTTGCATATACTAATGTATAAATATCTTAATACAACAAAATATCTCTACAGCGGCAAGCAGCGGTAAAGGGTAAAAGTCTCGTTAAAAAAAAATTAACACTAAAAATATACCATCTTAAACTATATTGGTTAATTTTATTTTATTAAACCAATGCATATAATATTAATTACTAAACGTTATGAGGACATTATAAGCATTCCAAAACTGTATAATACTTGTACATTTATATCAAAAACTTTTGAGTAATGTGGCGTTGAATTGTAGTACTTAACGTATTGCGTTTAATTTACGTTATTAAACATGAGTTAGCTTTGATGCCTATTTATTTACATTACGATTAACTAAAAAAAAAAAACAATAACATTGCGAAAAGAAAGCTTATTTATTATACTATATTAATTTATTACTTTTATTCCATTACAACGACTTTCACGTGAAACGGTTTTGAGACGGCTTTGTATGGGGCTTTCCCACAGTGCGCCGGTAGCTTGGACCCTGCTCCCGATACCGGTGGGCTACTATTTTTAAATGTTTTTATATTTTTTTATTCTAATATTTAAAAATATAATTTATATGTAAATAATGAAATAAAGGAAATAATAATAACAATGTGAAAAGAATTAATTTTGTGGCGTTTTCTTAAAATGTTCAGAATAATATAATGTTGGGAAAATAGTCAGACCGCTTTCCGAATATTTTTTGTACCACAATTTTATTAAAAAGGTGGTCAACACTAAAACGCTTCAAGGGTTATTTAAATGTCGTAAGGGTATAAATGAGCCGTAAAACAATGTGAAAACTACTTTATTTTCTTATGCTCGTAAAATTTTATAGGATTCTAAATAAAAATAACTTTGCAGCATAAAAACACTTTTTCATAAAATAAAGTTATACCCGACAGTTTAAAAAAAAATTGCCGTCGCGGGACGGTTGGCAAATGTGAAACATCGAAATTGACTTCAACTTTAACCATTGTCATCGCCATCGCCATTGCCATCGTCATCGCCACTCGTCATCATCATCATCTAATTTGTAAAACTTTTTTCAAATAATAAAAATTATTACGTACAGGTAATATGCATAAAAGGATAGTTTACAACAGGAAATAAATATGGCGGCTGTTGGCTATAGATGTTTCACATCAAAAAGTACAGCTACTGGGGTATACCATATTAACAAAGCCTTCATAAAATCTAAGAACGTCATTTATCGTTTCGCGCCAATTTTTTTATTATAAACCTGCTTAGTTCGTGGACATCAATCCGTGTCGGGGCCCATTCACGTCACGCGCTATTTCTTTTGTCTCCTCTCAAAAGGGGGAGGACGATGGTACCCAGAGTACAACATAGATTGATACAGAAGGCCAGCTCTACACGAGTGAAAACGCAAACACACAGACGCGTACGTACGGTGCGGCGATCTTACCGCGAAGCGACTCGCTATCAACGATTTTCTTGCTCATGAAACGTACAAAAGATAAGGTCTTGTGTAAGTAAAAGAGATAAATAGTTAGCACACGTTCGGAAGGACGTAATAAAATCGCGGCGGGATTTTATCGCGCAATGGATTTTTAACTCTCGGTATGAAGCCGAGCGTTGAAAATCCAACGCGCTGGGATGCACTCTCGTCCCAGTACGTTGAAAAAACACACTGTTGGATTTTCAACTCTCGGCGCTAAGCAGAGCGTTGAAAATCAAGTGCACAAAAAAAATCGCCGCAAAAAATTGACACCGGCCGCGACGGCAAGTACCTAATCGTTTGTTACAACGACAAGAGTTATCAAAAAGAATACTCTCTCAGTGACGCTTACTTGGTGGACAGAACACTTTATGAGAGAATCACGCTTGGTACGTAAACATACCAGCGAGTAATCGGTCGTCGCCGCTGTGGTGCACTCGCTGTTCGTTGCTCGCCAACTCGTGCGGCGGTGGGACAGGTGCCGAATGCCCGTCGCCAGGGCCTCAAGTTTGCTATTGCAATAGTGTCAGAATGTTCTATCATTGATCTCATAATTGTTGATTTTGACAAGTTTAGTAATCTACCAATATAATGGCGTATGGAGGCGACCTTCTGTAACTATCTATTCTATGCCCATAGGGTAAAGGAGGGGTGAGGAGGGACATTTTTACGACGTGCAAAGAAACATCCTCGCGCCCCAGCCTCGCATGTCGAGAATCACAATTGAATTCTTTTTTAGTTATTTTTTAAATTTTTGAATTGTGGACGCAGATTCATTGCCGTTATTGTTCTGTGGAGTGTAAGTTATTCTGTTTTAGTTGAAAAATGTAGACAGATCATGTGAAAATAAGCGTTTATTCACGAAAAAGTAAGTAGGTAAATCGTGTTGAAAAATTGCTCATTGAAGGAAAAATAGTTCTTTGCAACACATAAAATCAATGAATTATGAAACAGTTTAGTTTTATTGCTTTATACAAGCTTAGTTTTTGTTTATGCTAAACCTCTTAAAGGGTCATTGTACTCATCATTATGAACAACTTTCACTATGGGACCAACGCCGAAATCGCGAAAAAAATAAAATCAGCTGTTCCCTACATTTTGACGAGATATGCAAACGTAAATGTAGGGAACAGCTGATTTTTTTTTCGCGATTTCAGCGTTGGTCCCATAGTGAAAGTTGTTCATAATGATGAGTACAATGACCCCTTAAGAGGTTTAGTATAAACAAAAACTAACGTTGTGTAGGTAATTCTGCAAATAAAAAGGAGAAAAAAACAATTTTATTTACGACTAGCTTCTGCCCGCGACTTCGTCCGCGTGGAATAGTTACTTTGGGCGTATTTATTTAGATACGATTAATATCGTGTTTATAAAAACACCTTCGCAAATAATGCATTATTTTAGAACAAATTTGTTTAGCATAAAAAAGGTGAGACAATCTTAAAAGATAGACATATGTTGTAACAAGAATTTTTTTAGAACTTTTAAAGGGGAATAATTCTTTAATACATGATTTTTGCGAAACTTTTACCGTTTACACAGCGCACGCAGGGGAAGCTCTCAAAAGGGAAAAAAAACCCCATATTTTAAAACATTCTTCATTGTTGCTCCGCTCCAATTGGTTTTAGCGTGATGACATATAGCCTATAGCCTTCCTCGATAAATGGGCTATCTACCACTGAAATAATTTTTGAAACCAGACCAGCAGTTCCTGCGATTAGCGCGTTCAAGCAATCAAACAAACAAACTCTTCAGCTATATATCGCACCCTTAGAAATATAAGGGCACAACTCTAAAATATTGAGGTTTTGAGTTTTTGTGTTAGATGGGCTCAGTATCAACTGTTCTACCACAGAGAGGGTGGTGTGAAAGAGACACAGTTACAGTATTCGCTTTAATATTGTCTTTTTTCTCTTTCTGTGAAAGCCAAGAACAATAGTACAGTTGATATTGACCCCATCTAACACAAAAACTCAAAACCTCAATACTTCGAGTTGTGCCCTTATATTTCTAAAGGTGCGATATATAAGAAGAAAGAAGACTAGATGATCACGTCACATGATTTTGTTCCCTCCAGTTGAATAAAAGCCCTTTTTATGTTCTCGCGGGTTTAAGGGAAATCCTTTTTTAGTGGTTTTCCACATAATAAAAGCAACGTCGTAATATCGCGGTTCTAGGAAAAGCGGTTCACTTGGAAGTTGTACCACTAATCTTTCTCTTTCATTACTCTAAAGGGAAAATTTTAACCGTAAGTACATTATCCTCTTATATCTTTGAAATATTAATCTCTCGAGCTCAACAAGAAGCGAAGCCGTTAATAATTTGAATATTCTAATATCTCAAATCCCCCCAATAAAGATAAACTAAGGCAAAATCCCTGAAACAGTGGAACAGTAGATAGAATCCACTGTGCATGACAGTTCATATTCTCAACGGCATTTCGGAACTCAATAAGGTATTTTCCTCAAGAAAACTGTCGCGAAGTTATTTCAGTCACGGATTTACGGTTCCTTGGAGTAAGACAAACGGCTCGTAGCATGTTCGCAAGCAAATTTTGTGGGTAACAGAGAAAAAAGGAAATCATAGCTACGTGCCGCGTTGATTTTCGACGTGCGTCCTCAAAGAGATGTCGTCGACGATTGAGGAGCGCTGCATGACGAATGACGGGACGATTTTGAATTTGGAATGTTTTGTTTACTTTATGTAACGTAACGAACGGCAGAGGTATGGGTATCACATACTCATTTTGCAGTTGTGTTTAAGTCCAATGAGGGGGACTCGGTCCGGTTAGGTACAGGCAATGAAGCCTATTACCAGTACCTAACCGAACCCTGAGTCCTAACCTAACCGGGTATGATTTCAGATTCCGTTTTGCCACTGAGAAATTCTTGATGAAAAACTCAATAGGTGACTGAAATGAAATTACATTGTTTATTCTGTAAATAGGATATCGGAATCACTTTTACACGTCAATTTTTTTATTTTTATTAAAAATAACCTAGAAGAGTTCGGCGTTTCCTATCTGACTACTCTGAGAAGAAAGGCCGAAACAAACTCAGAGTTCGAAGTCTCTTCTTAAGTCCAGACATAATCTTGGTCAGGCCATATGAGGACCATGTAGATTAGTGTCTGAAATAGTCTTTTGAGGAAAGAACCACACAGATTTGAGTGAACCTGTCCAGTCAGTGCAAGCATTTGTTAGTAATCGAGGAGCTCAACTCGACGAACAATACCAAAGAAAGGACATTTGGGTAGGAAACTCTGCCCGACCTGGAAATTGAACACAGGATCTCATGTTCAGCCGTCGTGAATTAGACTACAAGACCATCGAGGCAGTCTCTTTCTAACTTTTGGAGTTTAATTTTCTTCAGGTTATTTTATTTTAAGTCATCCCTTTGTTACAAATATCATGTTTGATTACAGATTTAGAGTGTGTTTAATTGATTTTTAGGGTTCCGTAGTAAACAAGGAACCCTTATAGTTTCGTCATGTCCGTCTGTCTGTCTGTCCGCGGTCTAGCTCCGAGACCCTTAGTACTAGAAAGCTGTAATTTGGCATAGGTATACATATTAATTACGCCGACAAAGTGGTAAAACAAAATTATGAAAAAAAAATTTTTTTTAGGGTATTTCTCATACACATAAAGTGGTGATGTTTATTTTTTTATTTTTTTACCCCATAATGAGGGGTATCATTGGAAAGGTCCTTCAAAAATATTGAGAGTTTGTGTAAACCATTTTTGGATTCAGGGATTCGTTTGCGAAATATTAAGCTTTAAAGTGCTAATTTTTGTTAGAGTCAAGTGTCCCCCCCTCCCTGCCGGCTAAATGGTTGGTTTTAGGTGTGTGAAAAAAATCACAACAGTAGTTTATATAACGAAATTAAAAGGAAAACTATCACAGCTAAGTAGGCTCTACAGGTTAACGAGTAATAATCAACCAACTTAACTTTGCAGTTGCAAAAACATGTTTTCCCATACATTCCGTATGGGAGAACATATTTTTCAACTACAAAGTTAAGTTTATTTTTGGGATAAATTCATCCCAACTACGGAACCCTTCATTGTGCGTGGTCCGACACGCCCTTGGCCGGTTTTTTTGACTGCACTGATTATATGATGAGCATGCCGCTTTAATGGCGACATTAATTTAACACACGTATACGGTTTCGCGTTTTCGTTTTATGAAGATATTTTAATTTCATTAAACGTTATTATTTATTGATTTATTTACAATTTTCTAAAATAGCATTTTGGAGCAACCTGTACTTAAACAACTGTAGCGCAGAGGTCATTTGCCGCGCACATGGATCATATAAACATCGCATAAATGAAAATAAAATAAATTTCGTGCAAATAGTAGGCGAATTTAAGGAAGGAGAGAGCCGTATGAAAATTTAAATTTTTCAATTTACGAATTATTTTATCTTTTAAATTTTTTATGATTACTGGCCACTAGCCCAACTCGTGTGTTAAATTAATGTCGCCATTGTAGCGCCACGTTGTATAAGGTGTTTCAAAAGTAACCTTACAAACTTTAAGAGGTGCTTTAGACCATTTTACTGAATAACTTTTACTACAGAACCAACACTGAAATCGCGAAAAAAAATCTGTTGTTCCATACTACAGTTTCATAATCTACTGTTCTAAACTGTATAGAACAGCAGTTTTTTTTTCGCGGTTTCATATTTGGTCCCAGGAGGAGGAGCTTGTGGCTAAGTAATAACAGCCACACGGATCAATCCATCAGGTTAAGCTACGTTTGCCGGGGTTGGTCCGTGGATGAGTGACCATCTTTACATACCGAGACTCCTCCGTGCCTCGGAAAGCACGTTAAGCCGTTGGTCCCGGCTGTCATTCGTGAATCTTTGACACTCGTTACGGGTCGTCAGAAACTCGAAAGTCTGACAACCAGTCTTACCAAGGGTTATCGTATTACCCAGTTACTGGGTTGTGGAGGTCAGATAGGCAGTCGCTCCATGTAAAATACTGGTATTTAGGCGCATCCGGTTTGACTGGAAGCCGACCCCAACATAGTTGGGAAAAGGTTATGCAGATTGATTTTTCAAAGTTAGTGCAGCGCCGGCCCGAGAATTCCTGGCGCCCCAGGCGAAAGGCTGGAACGGCGCCCTTTTAAGAAAATTCGTGACAAAATAAAACTATGTTCTTTTATTTTTCGTATGGTTAGTGACTAACCTGGTGTCAGAGTTTTAAAGCTGCTAATGGGCCTGTGACTTGGCTTCACATGCCGTCGAGAAATATCTCTCAGGCGCGATCGGTATAGCGATCGCGGTCAAACTATAATAGTTAAATAAATTTTGAACAAAACATTATGACATACAACAAGTGAAGCAATTTTAAAATTGCGATTTTTTTAGCAATGGAGCGAGTTGAGGCTATCAATTAAACTCGCTTTTGATTTCCAGATGAACCGTACCGCTGGTTTCGTAAATGTCCATGAGCGCATTTTGGTAGCAAAATAGGTAAAAAATTTCAAGTTGTAGGTAAATAAAAATTAATGTAAAGTACTATTTTTTTATTTCGATTCCGCCGATTGCCGCCCCCTAATACGAGCGCCCTAGGCCGTCGCCTAGTTCGCCTATATGAACGGGCCGGCCCTGAGTTAGTGCCATAGTAAAAGTTATTCAGCTTGATGGTCTAAAGCATCTCTTAAAGTTTGTAAGGTTAATGGTACAATACTACATTGGGTTATATGCGTAGGATGAATAGAAGCAATTCTTAGTCACGAAACCTGAATAATAAATCTCGAGCAAATCTTCTAACCGAAACAAAATCTAGACAGAAAGAAAAAAATATTGTAATTTTAAATTGATTAAATAAGGTTTTCTCTGGGGTAAAACGGTGTCACTCACAGACAATATTATTATAAAAGAAATGCCTCTACGTATTATTTCTTATATAAATAATTTTATTTAATCAAGTTTTTTGATCTGACTGTCACACCAATTTGAACGCGAGAGAATTTCAGTGTCACGTCTCACATTTTTTTTAAATTTAATTTGATTTTATTTGTTTTAGTCAGATTTAATTTAATTTAAGTTGATCTTATTTGGTTTTTATTCTTTACTGTGTTTGGCAATGGGTGCTATTTTAAATAACACCTATTATAGGTATAGTACCATATTTCAGGTAAATAACTCATTTACCTTTTTCTTTAAACATTGCCCCCACACTTGGGATTTCTCCTGTATTGTGGGTTCGTTTACAAATATTTAAACCTACATACACAAACAGCCAGACCCGGAACAACTACTTGTAGGTCATACAAATATTTGTTCCGTGCGGGAATAGAACCCGCGACGCGCAGCGCAGCAGTCAATCGCTAACGCATTCAAGGACACTGAACGAAACAAAATAAAAGTTTTAAGGCTCCCACAAACAGGCACTTGCGATTCTAATAAAACAATTTCTAAGAAAACTTAACAGTGGAACAATTACCAAGTCGCGCCAGTCTGCACGATGCTTTATTTTTATAAAGGTATGAATCCGGACCCCGCTGCACACGGCAGTGTTGCCACAGCAGTTCTGCCGCGTTTACTGTCAAACTCAAAGTGTTAACCACTGCGCCAACCGTGCCGTCAAAATAAATGAATATGTTTATTATTTAAGGTTGAAATTCGTTTCCAAGAAAGTTTTTTAAGATTCACGGCTATCTGTGATATAAAGTTGCCGCTGCATCTGCTTAGCTTAAATTATAATTTTAAAGAATGACAATTTTGACTGCCCTGGATCTACTTTAAAGGATAAATAATGGTATCCTCTACTATGAAGAGTACTTTCCACCTTATAGAGAAGACTAACAGCGCCCCATGGTTTCACCCGCATAAGTCTCAATCCCATGGCCATCACAATATCGGGATAAAAGTCTTATGTGTTAAATCCAGGTTATAAACTATTTATGTGCCAAATTTCATCCAAATCCGTTCAGTCGTTTTTGCGTGAAAGAGTAATAAACATCCATCCATCCATCCTCACAAATTTTCGTGTTTATAATATTTTTAGTAGGATAGTAGGATTAGTAGAAGTAGGATACCACTATGAAATGGAATTAACATGAAATTCGAATTCAAATTCTAAACATTTATTTCAGACGTAGTCCATATACTGTTAGTAATACAAAAAAAAACCTTATAAAGCTATTGTTAGTATAAACAAAAACAAAGCCACATGAAGAAATAAAAAAAAATACAAAAAAAAAAGAAATTAAAACCACGAAGTGACACCGCACAGGAGTGCCAGTTTATGCCAAGCCCTGGACGCGTCCACCCACAGTGTGTAGTCGCATCCAGTGCTGGCCACATCGGCGAGTCCCAGCGGCCCACGAACACGCTCAGAAGGCTGTTCAAACTGGCCCGCATGCGCCTCATAAGAGACGCACAACGCTTCCGCATGATGGCATGAAAACCATCCACGGTTTTAACCGCAAACATTGCTGAAGCGCTGCAGTGGCGCGGCAGCCCGAACAGTACCCTGAATGCGTTATTGTATTGCACACGCAGAGCACTGTATGTACGCTGCGTGTACTTAGTCCACAGGCTGCAGGTGTAAAAAGATTGACAGAAGGCCTTAAATAATGTCACTTTGACCTGCTCAGTGCACCGGGAAAACCTGCGGGCCAGCATGTTACAGCGCACAGACAGCACCCTGCGCTCCCTCTCCAAATCAATGTTGTCACAAAGATCCTCCGAGAAATGATCAAAAAAGAAATGGTCAATACCTGGTTGATTAACTTTGATGATCATACTAAAGAGCACTTTACAAGCATGCATGCATTCCATACAACAGTGCGTAAACTTTCATTCAACAGTGAAACTGGTACGTAATTAAAATGTGGGTAATATTACGCTACGGTTTGATAGACGGCCACTTTTTATTGAATAAACTCGTTAGGCGTTTGTTGGAAACAATTTTTTTTTTCCGAAACGTTCAAATTACAATTTAATTTATTTTCCTTTGTCTTATTTTTCTTTTTGTGATGGTAACAGGGAGTTGAGTAAAAAGGTATAATGTCTAATTGTTTTTTCTTTTTTACTTAATTAATTTGAAGAGAACGAAGGAAATATAAAAAGTGATGGCTGTTAATGTTTTCGATTTGTTTTTCGAACGAAAAACAAATTTAGCTCAGATTTCATTATTTTTTTAAATATTCATTAGTTTCAGGTTTCATTTAAATTAAAAAAGGTGCGTCCTGATTTCGTTTTTGATCGCGCGTTTTCGATAAGCTTTTGACGCGCGATCTAATTTTAAATCAGCCGCGGGGCAATCTAATCTGGTTTTACAGAACGTGAGGGGCGCTCCTTAAATTCGACAGTATTTGCTCATTTTAAGCAGGATTCAATTTCGCTGACTTGAACGTTTTGAGAAATTGTTATCTAGCCGTGCAATCCAGCTGTTGAAGAAAATAATTTAACGCTTTACCTAAATTAAACAGTTTTGTTTTTATATAGTGACGTAACATATTCTTATGCTTATATTTATTGGAAAAACAAGACGTAGAGCACTAAATGAATAGCAGGAGAATGATGATAATTTTTAAGAAAAATATTTTAATATCAAAATCTGAACGAATGTCGCCATCTTGTTTTGACAATACAAAACAAGATGGCAGTTTCTGTGACACTTTCACGAATGTTTAGCAACAACGCCCCCCGTTAATGTCATTCAGGCTAAAAAAGATTCTTGTAGCACTCTATGTTGAATCCACTACAATATCCAAAGACAGAATCAAGTTAACTTACTACAATACTTCTCAGTGGTTTGGCTCGGAAACCCTTCGAATTAAAAGTTGGCAATCTCAATCCCTTGTCACGCGTAAATCGGCCAGACATCCAATTTGGAGCCGTTACGTGGTGTGAACACAGTGCAGCTGGAATACAGTAGTTTTGTTTGAGACAATTAGTTGTCGTACAAAATCTTTGAAAAATGTTTTGTGATAGCGCGGTGTCGTTAGATGAACGATGCAGTGTCTTACATAGTTCATCATTCAGGGTGATTGTATTGATTGCTTTTGTGTTAAGGGCACACTAGTCGGTCATTTTTCCATACCAAAGTAGTATGGTGGCTCTGTTTGACGGTGTACGTTCAAAACTAAAAATTATATTAATTTGTCTTGTCATTATCTAGCCCTGTATGGAAGCAGAATTGGAAATAAAGTATTGTTTTGGAAGTTATGACCGTCGAAACTTCCATGTTTCAACACTAATTTTAACTCATATTTGGGCGTAAAACAAATGAATAATGTAGTATGAAAATGGCAAAATAGAAACCGTACGGAATAGATAATTTATTGAAAAGTTCAAATAATTTTATTTTGAGTAGAACATCCAGAACTTTTCCATAATATCTATACGCCCAAATGTCTGTTCACAAAACTTTACGCGCTTGTTTTCGTTATAAATCATCGTCTATTTCACTAAATAAATAAATAAATAAAACTAGATAAATAAATACTAAGTAAATAAATAACTCTACTAAATAGCGTGCATATTAGCCACGCTACCAACGAGTTCGAGCCGTCGACTAGTGGAACTTTAAATGTGGTTCGTAAAAGATTTGCTACTGTCATGGTTATTTGTTTATTCAGCTAAAATCACAGTGAACAAAAGTTTGTTGTTATCCCAGAGACTTATTTGACATTTCAAGTGATTGTTTTTTTCAATTTGGAGTTTGACATTTGCACCTGTCAAATTAATCTCTGGGATTAAAACTAACTGTATGACAATTAAGTTTTTTTTGGAAATAATGATTCGTTATTTATGCATTTTTGTTTTATTCAGACATTTTCTATGTAACTACAAGTTGAATTTAATCTGCCAAAACGACACATGAAAAATCCTAAACACTTTTAAACTGTCTTGCATTACTGCTATTCTTTTACAGGGTGCGTGAAAAAATTGAAAATAAATTGATTGTGCGTAAGTCGCGCGTGAAGTGAGAGCAATCGCTTAGAAAGAACGCGATTACGTCATGGTGAGCGGCGAGCAGGCGCGCGGGCGCTCGGGCGCTAGTTGTTGGAGCATTCACCCTATCTTGTGATCCGAAGGGGGATATGCACTGTTGTTAACGCTTGAATAAAATGTAGTGGCATGTAAATCCGTGAATTGTAAGGTAAATAATGTTAATATAGCTTGCCTGGAAGATATCGCAGAAAGTGATAAGGCCGCCAATAGTATATTTTGTAGTGTTTAATATATATTTTGTTATGTATGTTACTGGTGTATAATAATAGTAGATTGTTATACGAGGGGCTAAAATAACCCATTGTAACGAGGTAGTTTTACTCCTGAGCTTTAGCGAGGGAGTAAATAGAAACCGAGTTATAATGGGTTTTAGCGCCGTGTGTTACATACTACTTTCACTACGATTGCGAGAAAATAAAATAATCCAATACAATATTAAATAGTTTATTTTATTTAAATGTACAATTTGTACAATTCTGGATATTTAACAAGATGTTTTTTTCCGGCAACTTATTTTCATTTGTGAAGATATTCTCACTAGATGATGACATTTTCACTGTTGTAAATTATATTACGGTCACCAATTCAATTCGTAATTAGAGAATAAAAAAAATAAGTTTAATAAAAAACTGTAACCCGTCTACGGGAAAATAAAAATTATCTAAAAAGTATGAAACAAGCAAATATTTCAGACAGAAATCAAGACATAGGTACAAAAATGGTCAAGGTAAAGCCGTGGTCGCATGCCTGTATACCATGTTGGTGCCAAGAACACCTACTAAATTATAATGGCATGCGACGACGGCTTTACCTTGACCATTTTTGTACCTATGTCTTGATTTCTGTCTGAAATATTTGCTTGTTTCATACTTTTTAGATAATTTTTATTTTCCCGTAGACGGGTTACAGTTTTTTATTAAACTTAATTTTTTTATTTTATACTTTTCCGTTTTTACACTTGATAAACGTAAATAAGAGTAATACAATAGTTCAGTAATTAACCTATTATAAATTCCAATAGCAGTGCATAGTGCTTTGGACGAAACCACAGAGCGATTTATTTCGACGCCAACACCATATATCGATATCGAGCTTCGAAGAAATCCAAAATATAAATATTTCGTTGTACTTGTTTTTCTTCATAAGAGTGGAATTACAAATCGGTACTACTTATTAAGATTTGATTAACTGCACGTTGGTAACATCTTGCGATACTACGTAGCGCAGTCTCACTTTTGCTTGTTTTTAACGATTTAAACATATTTGTTTACTTTGAAAATATAATATTATATACATATTTGTAATGTGCTCGTCAAGACCTTTCTTTTGATACCAAACATGTCATGATCATCTCATTTTAATTTTTTTCTAGGTTAGAAATTTACGTGTAAAGTCCACCAAATTAAATTTAGGGAAAAATTATATAGCCTATGTCACCCGGACCATTATTACGAATCTATTCATCAAAATCGGTTTAGTAGTTTAGGCGCTACGGTGGAACACACGTAAAAACAAACATACATACATACAAACATACATACATAGACTGCTAAAATCATAACCCTTCCTTTTGGCTTTGCCGTAGTCGGGTAAAAATTCTAAAGATTTCGCGTCAATGCCTTTTTATTTCTTCTGTAGCCGCAACGCAATGCACGCATTCTACCGAAGAGATATCAAAATCAAAATCAAAATATTTTATTTCACATAAACCTACAAGGGCACTTATGAAACGTCAGAAGCTAGGTGCACGGTTCCAATTGGTCGCTTCCTATGGAGAAGAGCCGGCAAGAAACTCCACGGTTACTCTTTTCAAAATAAATTGTTTCTTCAATGTTTTCAAATTACAGTGTTAATAGGTATGGGAGGACAGTGTAGGTCTATCAACAAGTACCAAGTACTTATTAAAATAGAAAATGGTCCACAAGTCTACAGCCTACAACGTTCTCACATTCACAAAATCTAAAAGAAAAGAATCTATATAAAAGATAAACAAAATAATAATAATAAGGACCTATTTAAACCAAATGACATGATTGCCTAGTGGCATGATCCGCATTTAGTTCCATTTTCAAAAATAAAATGTTTTTTTTTTTTATGAACCAGTAATAAGGCGAGACCATAATCATGATTAATTTACATAAGAATAAAGACTTTTTAGATTTTCCAGGCACGAGCCTTGAAAAACTAAAAAGTCTTGGAACAAACAAAAATTTAAAAGAAATTACTTTTTCCCCTATAGCAAGAAATGTTATTTTTTCCCCGCTCTGGTACTCTACAATGACGGCCTTTTTGAGCTAGAGGAGTGAAAAGTATATTTATAGTTATTTATGCAACTATTGTAAAATAAGGGTAATAAAACAAAAATGTGTGTTAATGAGTGTTTTAATAGCTAATTATTTACAGTTGCACACAAGACTTTTTCTACACCCATGATATGAATCCTGTATAAAAGGTTCTGAAACCATAGAGTGTTGTACAATATTGTTTTCTCGACTTTTCTGGTAATAATTGATTAGAAATATCCTTTGCTGCGTTAAAAATATCTGGTGGTGTGTTATCAAAGCTTGTATCACTAATTTTTGTAAACAACAACGTAATAATTTTTTACAATACTAATGTCGAACAAAAATGGTGGGTTACGACGTAAATTCGAATAACCTATAAGTTTTTTTTTTATTACGGCGCTGTGGTAGTGAAACACGCATGCAAAAATTTTTTTTTTTGAAATTCGAGTTGCATAATGAAATTTAGTACAACATTATAACACTCGTTGTTTTAATGTTGGCAATAAGCTAACTGTATCAGAAACTTTTATAGATGATTTATTGCATGGGTGTAGATGAAATAAATAAATATACTGTTGTCTGCGTCATTAGTCTAGTGGTCCGAAGTGCGATTGCTTAGTTTTGAGGTATTCCGTTCGATTCTCATGTCGGGCAATGTTTAATCATTAGGATTTTGTTCAGAGCAGCCCGTCGCGACGTCTGGATTTATGCCCGATTAATGGCAAATGGGTTGCCTCCTATTATCTACGTGGGATTTAAATGTAACTTACGAAATGGAAGTTTACAATTTACATTGCCATCAACCGGTCACAAATTCACGATTCCAAGAAATTCCTAATTGTTAAAGTCAACCCGGGGATCGAACCCAAAAGCTCATGCTCTACAGTCGCGGTTGCAACCACCACACTAACAACACATAATCAGTCTATAATGTTCCCACTGCTGGGACACAATTAAGGCACCTCTTCACGAAAGGGAGTGGGCCGTAATCCACCACGCGAATCCAGTGCGGGTTGGTAGATGTCACATTTTTTTTCTTAGCGATTATTGTCCCACTGCTGGGCAAAGGCCTCCCTACCCTCTTTCCACCTCTCAGAGCTTCCAAGGACCAATCTTTCTTAAGATGTCACATATCTTCGAATTTTTGGTTCTAGGACATGTCAGTTTCCTCACGATGCTTTCCTTCACCGTTTTGAGAGCAGTGGTGATGAAATAATTTACACAAAGTAAAGTGCCTGCTTGGGTTCGAACCCCTACTTACAACTCGTAAATCGCGGCCGTTACCACTGGACCATCACTCCTCAACGGCAACACGGCACGCAGACGAAAAGTAAGTATGACTTTTTAATCCGATAAATATCAAACACAGCAACTTCAGCCCAACACAAAGTACTCCGAACTACCCGTTTCCTTGCGCAAAAAAAAGAACTTTTAACTACACAAGTTTGCGCATTCTTTGTTTAAGTTGCGCTAAGTTGCGCTTAGTTGTGCTAACGATTGAACTTAGCTCGCTCATAGTGCTTCGATGTTTGTCCTCCGTCGTCTAAGTTACATCAATCATTTTTGTTGTGAGAATAAGTTGTGGGTCGACTTGTGATAGCTTACAAGTGTTGTTTCGAGAAGATATTAAGAGAACTTTCGAGGGAAACTGGAAATATATGTTTACCATTGCCATTACCGAAAGTGGTCATCGTATTAGTGGTTCAGTAGCTTCAATATCATCAGGATTGTGGAATATAGCAGTTAGTCGTGGACGTGCTATAACAAAAAAAAAAAAAAAAAAATTCACAAAACCCACAAGGGCACTTATGAAACGTCAGAAGCTAGGTGCACGGTTCCAATTGGTCGCTTCCTGTGGAGAAGAGCCGGCAAAAAACTCCACGGTAACTCTTTTCAAAATAAATTGTTTCTACAATGTTTTCAAATTACAGTATTAATAGGTATGGGAGGACAGTGTAGGCCTATCAACAAGTACCAGGTACTTAGTAAAATAGAAAATGGTCCACAAGTCTACTGCCAACAACGTTCTCACATTCACAAAATCTAAAAGAAAAGAATTTATTTAAAAGATTAACCAAACTAATAAAATATAAGGACCTATTTAAACCAAATGACATGATTGCCACTACAGCTGTGACAAATCTAATTTGATTTAAAAAAATAAACATAACCGTGGCTCCCCTGACATCCTATATAAAATATACTCTGTGCTCTCTGTCATCCGCCCAATCATGACTTATGCGGGTTCCGTCTTTGCTCATGCAAAACCCCATCATATCCATAGGTTACAAACCCTTCAAAATCGATTCCTCCGTAGAGCTACCGGCTCCCCTTGGTTTGTGAGGAACGAGAGCCTCCATATCGATCTTAAAATCCCTACCATCCATCAGTTCCTCAAACGCGCTTCGAAGCGTTTCTTTGAGTCCGCGGCCAAACATCGCAACCCTCTGGTTGTCGAGGCCGCCAATTATGTCCCCAGTAAAATCAGTCATGTTCGCCGACCAAGGCATATTCTTACCGACCCAGACGACACGACTACCATCCATCAGGAGTCTAGTAGGGAAACGAGTACGTTAGGACACAAGTACAGACGCTTCCCGTCATTCCGACCTCGCCGTCGAGGTCCTTTGCGATCGCGACCGCCGCGCCCCCGAGTAAATGTTACTCCCCCCCGACCCTTGCTCGAAAACGAGGTGCCAGCAGTTGTTGCAGCTGAGCACGTAGCTTTAAATTCCCCGATTAATAATCATGATCAAAACTTTGATCCAGCCCGTCCCATCTTTGATGTCCTCCCTCCGGTAAACGCCCTAAGCCGAGGCTCGTACCCCACAGGGGGTGCCCTTAGCGAGCGTTCACCTAGTTTATAAGTTTAGTTTGTAAGTCCCTGGCTGGAGGCTTTGAGTGTAGCAGCTTAAGGCACCCGCAGGTTTGCTCGGTTAAATAGTCATGGCCTCAGAGGCCAGCTATGCGATGCCCAATAGAAAAAAAAAAAAAACTCTGTCATCAGAAGACAGCCGCCACGCAACCATCGATGCGACGCTCTGTTCATAGACAATACACTTAAGCTCTGCTAGAGTGACAGTCACCAGCCAGTGTCACTCTTATCCGAACTTTTCGGTGATTCCAGCAACTACGTCACAAAACTATACTGCACCACTTGCTGCGCCGCGCCGTCATGTTCTTAAACTTGATTTAGAAAATAACTGGACTTAATGCCAGTTACACATTACTTAATGCCCCATTACGTAATGGATCATTAACGCTAATGATTTCATTAATTTCATCAAAGAACTTTGCTTTCTGCAACAAGTTAATGGAAGATTAAGTGTTTAATGACAGCTTTAAAAGTTAAAGTTCGTTTCTGCAACTGGCTGTAAAACTATAGTTATGTACGTACAGTCAGGGAAATTAACTTGCAAAGCAAATTGACTCCCTACGACAATTTGCCGTGATAGAGCCATTTCACACAACTGTTAAAAAATGACAGCTGCGATTTGAATATACGGACAATTTTAGTTGGAAGTCAATTTGCTTAATTTCCTTGACTTTTCAGACTGAGTTAGCTTGGCCTTTGTCTGCCTCCCCCGTCTCACCGCTCACATACCTCAGGCGGTGACTAGCAGTCGCGTGCGCGCGGACTATACCTACTGAAAACATTTTGCCCTTAAACTTCTATTGCTGACACCCAATGACACAATAGTGAAACTTTTATTTTTTTATTTATCTAGTTTAGGCCTGTGTCGCCTGAAATAAATGGTATTATAATTTTCAAATGTCTTTGACAAATCTCGGGACCCTGGGGTCCCGGACCTTTGAAAGGCATACGAGGGGCCGAAGCCAACTCACAATCGCCCTTTACACAATTTTAAATATAATTATTATTATTATCTGCTATCGGCTGATTGATCAGAAATTGATGATTGCAATGTTCAGCATTAATGTGAAAACAGCGGTTATGTACCACTATTTTCACAACTGTCTAAATACTTTACAAAATACGCCAATACCACAATCATAATCATGAATATTTCAAAACCCACACAGCTCATCTCTAATTATAACAATTCTGAAACAATAATTCAGCCCACACACGGACAACTATAAACATTGCCTTAATATGGCCCAATAAACACCACAAAATGGTGTCACAGTGGAATATTAGCACACACGAACTAAATGCATAAATTAATTAAAACTTCGCTGTAAGTTCGCCTCACTGTTGTTATATTAGAGATACTGCCGACTTTGTCTGTTGCACTGAAATATGTGGGGAATATATGTAATATGGGTAACACAGCTTAAAGCCTGATGTACATGGTGCGTTTTTATTGCCCGTGGCATAAGTTTGTTCGTTATTGCACCTACCACTGTTTGTCTCTGCTTCACCCACAGGTTTACTGATACTTAAACAATTTAAAAAAAAAACGTGTGGCACTCGGGGACTGCCGCGGTAAAGCTATTGCATAGCATTTGTAACCTCCATACTTCCTATTTGTCAACGCTACACTTGGGATGATGACGTGATGACATAAAACAAAAATTACGTTCCCATGACAACATCACGTTGTCATGAGAACTGTCATTACATGGTAGGCGGAGTGGGGGGTGTTAGGTTTTTTTGTTACGGAATTTCTTGATTCGGTCGCCGCGCTCAAAACCCGCGATAAAAGCTATGCAATAGTTTAAAAAACTTCTTAACCAATTTTAAAAATTATTTTACTTATAGAAAGCTACATTATCAGCGAGTATATTTTATCGACTTCCACGTGAACAAAATCAAAAGCTAGTAAACCATGTTTACTGTACTATATAATAATTATAATGTAATAAATTCGAAAGTAACTCTGTCTGTCTGTATGTTACCTTTTTACGGCTAAACCACTGAACGAATTTCAATAAAGTTTTGCAAGGAGATAGATTGCATCCTGGAGAAAGACATCTAAAGGGGGTGATATAGGGGATGAAAGTTTGTAAGGGAAATCCAGCATTTCTTAAGTTAGGGATATGAAAATTCAAATTTATGCTTTTGGTAAGAAAAAAAGAGTTATGCATTTCAGCGTTTTTGTAAAATCATTCCCTAAAGGGGAAAAATAGGGGATGATTTTGAAAATTCACATTTTATATTGATTTTGTGTCTTCTTTTCAAAAGATTTAAGGAATTGAAAATGTAGTCATAGTCCGTAGCTTGAATTAACATTTAGTCTTTATTTCATTAAAATCGGCCCACTCTGTCAAAAGTTATTACAATTTAAAGTCATAAACTAAACTTTCTAACTAGAGTTTATACAGTGTGAGTCTTTATAATGTGCACAATATCGAAATGAATCTATGCCTAATTTTATCGACGGAAATATTATAAAACATAAATAAAATGGATTTTTTGAACAAAACGGTGTAACTTTTAAACTAAATGATCTATTGCGATGAAATAAACTCCATAATGATTGGAAGTAATTAGGGAGTCCTCATTAAATGAAAATTGTGGAAAAAAAAACTACCCTCAATTGAAAATAAGCATGTTTTTTTTAGCAAAAATCAGTTTTTTTTTCATAATCGTAAAATTTCTCAATAAGATCCATTAAGTACGTTAACAAAAAGAAACTTGTCTCCGGTAGCGGCCACTATTAGTGGCGCCACCGACCATCTTCATTTGCGCGGTGCCTAAAGGACGTGGCGCGCGACAGCCACCGGTGCAAGATGGCTGTGGTCAGTGGCCCGTTTGCGCGGAACCTTAGTAGTCGCGCGACCTCTAGACAAACGAGACGGCCATTGCCGCCGTATCAGATACCAATGGATGAGCAAAAGCAATAAAAAGAAAGTTAAAAATTAAAACCTAACTACGACAAAAACGCCAACTAAAAAAGTCGGTTTACGGACGATAATTTTACGTGACAACGTCACAAGCCGAACGCTTAGGCCGATCGTGCCTCTCTATCGCTTGTTCCGCGCTCTCGCTTGCACGCTCGGCTCAGGCGGAACGTGACACTTTTTCGTGCGTGTAGCCGGCGTTCATCGATTTATAAGACGTTATCACGTCAATAAGTCATCGATGTCGATCTTTTTCGGTTTTCGTCATTAAGTCACACGCAATTAAGGCATATATCGTACAGATTACATGTGACTCCTTTTGGCTTTGCCGAAGTCAGGTAAAAAGTTAGCCGGAAAGATATATCCTAATCAGCCTCATTTCCCAAAACAATCTCAATTATGACAGATATCCCAGTAGGTGCGTCATTACCAACGCTTCCAATTCTGGCTACTCACTCACTACGAGCACCTATTAAAAGCGCACATTACGCAGTATAGGTTCCAATTACGCGCGCGTCACGCGTCGCGTAATTATTTATCGCCATTACGGGAGGCGTAATTACCGCGGCGGATGTCGTCGATCGCCTACAAATGTAACCTTTTTTTTAATCGTTCGTGTAAACAGCCAGCGATTTAGACGGCGCCTTCGCTTTTTAAAAAGTAAATTCTGATGGTCGTTGGCGACAGTTGGCGCTCGACTTTATGATTCGGAATTTGAATGTTGAAAATATGGCTGCGGGCGTTAATTTTTTTTCGAAAATATTTTGTTTTTTATGAATGGCTTATTTCGTTATTATGGTAGGTAATCAAATTAATGTATTAGAACAGACTACGTATGATATGTATGAAACAGATAGAATATACACATTCTAACTAGTGTACAATCATGGGAATAGATACCTACCTGATATTATGTATCCCAATCTCAGACCAAATAAAAAATCACGAACAATACAGTGAAGCATGCCAAAACTACACCTCCATTCTGTGCATACACGCTTCCACGCACACATTTAAAACCATTTACAATGAAACTACACCTCACTAAGTACACACATGCTTACGAAACCGGCTTCACTTCACTGTTGACAGCGCTGTCTTGGTTTTTTATTTGGTCTGTAGTCCCAATATTATTATTTGTACCCTTTGATTATATATATGTCGGAGCGCCGAGCTCACAATCATCGTCAGAAGGGTAATTATCAATTAAATTATTCATTATTTAACTGTCTGTCTACTTCGTGGGCAAAAGAAACGCGTGAAGTAATCAGTCTAACTAGAAAAGGCTAACAGTAACTTATAATCAACGCTTTTCTTAAATGAATTAGAAGGGCGTAACGAGACCGCGGGTCGCGCTCAGTCGATCTCGTGGTCTGAATGGAACTGACTGCCTGATCCTCTGATGCTAAACTCTTATCGTCTTAAAACGTTCCCACGAGAAAATGCAAGCCGACCCCCGGCCACGTTCGACGCAATCAGATTTACAACGTCGCCTTTCATATCGAAAACAATTATTCAATATTTAATATCAATAAGCTCTAAGCGCTAACAAAGACCACCATGGTCTTGAGAGTTAGACGAGGTGTGATGACACCTTCGTCTCACGCTGATGAGAACTGGACGAGGTGTGAGTTGACACCATCGTCTTGCGCCGACCTAAATGTCTAGATAGAGTGTCGCGTTGCAACAGAACTAAAACAAATAAGCCAACTTTTTTATGCTGGTGTGCGTGACAGCTACGTCTTACACTCGCACCACGTCATTATGTTGTCATTGTGCTTTTCTAGTATGCGTGCATTTAGCGGCCAACAGTTGGACGCTATTTTTTTCGACGAGTTCACAGCTTTGACTGTGTATCTAGACATATTTATATCTTTGTTTGTATTGGTATAGAGCTGAAGCAGCAACATACGCAATTAAATTCAGTTTGCTATTAAAGTTTGATGCGTAGAATTCAGGATATAGTTTTCACAACACAACAAGTTTACCTACGCGTATAAATATGTCCAATTTCCATGTAGCTTTTACCACGTAACTTTTTGTTTGAATATCAATATGAAAAGCGCTTCATAACTATACCTATTACAAATCTTCCAAATAAAAATATCAATCTGCCTAGCCTTTTCCCAACTATGTTGGGGTCGGCTTCCAGTCTAACCGGATGCAGCCGAATATCAGTATTTTACATGGAGTGACTGCTTATCTGACCTCCATAACCCAGTAACTGGGTTACACGATACCCCTTGGTAAGACTGGTTCTCTGGCTTTCGGGCTTCTGACGAGCCGTAACGACTGTCAAAGATCCATGAATGACAGCCGGGCCCAACGGCGACACAAAAGTTCCAAATAAATGGCGATTAAAATTATGCCATAGCATTACTTTCTTCGAGGCAACTCGACAAATACCTATCAAGTGTCCATTTACAAAATTTAAATAAATTCTTAATTAAGATCTGGATGAGACTCGCACTGACCAGGGAAGCATGACACAAAAGGAAGAAGGTCTATTCACAGCAGTAGGTGGAACAAGGCTGGCAATGATGACGATGAAAAGTGATGCGATACCAATGCTCAAAAAAGCCGGAAAGTTGAAGTGGGACTTGGTTGGCCACGTCTGCCGCATGCTTAAGCTGTGGGCCGAAATAACCACTATATAGAGCCTTGAGACAGCTAGAAGGCGTTTTGGACCCCGTAGAAGATGGCAGGACGAGCAGGACAAAAAAAAAAAGATCAGAGGTCTACATTAGTATTGGATCGCAAGCACTGGAAGCCATGGGGAGAGGCCTTTGGCCAGCAGTAGGATGATACAGGCTAACAGTAGTAATTTAGGGGTATGAGGAATAGGGTGTAAAGTTTCACTCATCCACCATAGAAAAGGGAGGATCCTCCGACCAGACGGGTGTTGTGTCTGGCGGGCAACTGCCCAATGGTTTGAAGTCGGAATCTTGTATATGTCGGAGAAGCATTGTTCTCGTTAACATCATCATCAGTGGTTGCGGGCTTAGTGGGCGTCATTAGGGTAAAATGCGAGCACAAAACACAATTATCACTGTTTCGTACTATTTTATTTTAGATTTAAATAATATTCACTTTACAATAACGTCGAGACAATAATTTAACCGTTAATACCGAGCAGCGGGTTCAGGGCACCGATCTTACTTTAAGTCTACTTTTTACCACTCAACTCAACGATCCAACTCGATCTGTCGCTATCACCCAAAAAGAATGCGTGGCAAAAACTGTCCACCTCCCTAAAGCAAAAGATGGCGCCTCGACCCCGCTCGAGGCACGTGCTCTGCTCTGATTGGTCGTTACGTGAATTGCAATATTCATAACTTTTATTTGATTAATAAGGTTTTTAAATCATAGAAACATTTAACAAATCAAATTAAATTAAATTACGAATTCTAAAAGTAATTACAATGTAATTGTGCATTATACATGCAAACAATAATCAACCCGACTTATAGCTTCCTCCGACATATATATGTCGATCGCTCGGTAAACATTAACTGCGCGATGCAGGATTTGTGTGACGTCATGTCTTTGATGCGTAGTTTGTATGTGGCGGTGTAACCGCTACAGTAACATGTGATTCTAATATTCCATACCCACGTAGAGATTGACAAAAAGCCATACATGTGTAACACGAATAACATTTCACTAGTAATAATACGTCACTTTTATATTTCTTCGTTTAATCGTTCAACACAATTATAGATAGCACAGTTTTACACTTAATATTATGAACGTCTGTACGACTTGACGGTTGGAACCCGAATGCCGTCCGCAACATCAATTTTATAATTCTGACGTTAGTCAATTGAGATACTTTAATCGTAACAAAATAATGCTAAGTACTTCCGTTAGCTAACTGACGTCAAACTAACTACCATTTAATATTCATCATCATCATCATCAGCCTATAAATGTTCCCACTGCTGGGACACAGGCCTCCTCTCTGTGAGAGGGAGTGGGCCGTAATCCACCACGCGGGCCCAGTGCGGGTTGGTAGATGTCAAATGTCTTCGAATTTTCGGTTCTAGGACATGCCGGTTTCCTCACGATGTTTTCCTTCACCGTTTTGAGAGCAGTGGTGATGAAATAATTTACACAAAGTAAAGCACCTGTCTGGGTTCGAACCTACGACCTACAATTCGTAAGTCGCGGCCGTTACCACTGGGCCACCACTGCTCTCATTATCATCATCTCTCCATTTAATATTAATAAACGGATTTGTAACAGAATAAAATAGAGTAAGTAAATAAGATTGTTCACACATGACACCATCGTACGTTCCCAAAAACAGAAACACTACCAAAACTGCATTAATACAAAAGCTCGCTCTAAAAACGTATTTCATCTACACGCAGTGTGCATGAAATTGTTGTATAATGAAACGGGCACCCGAGGGACGTTCCCGAAATACGGAACGTGTTGTCACCACGTTGATTGAATTTGTCATGCCAAAGAGTACATGCGTGTCACTAGAAAATTTGGCGAAATGAAACATTTTTCACAGGCCGGACTATCTAGGGATGTGCGTCAAAATTTTTTGGTATTCCATAATTGAAGGTTCGAATTGAAGTATGTTACAGGACTTGTTTGATGAACGGGTTTTTTTATTTGTTTTTGGAATATTGGGTGGCCTGTTTTTCGACTGGGTACATCTGGATGAATATAGGGATGCATTTGTTAGTTTTGGTCCTGTGTATCCTAAATATTATTGAGTGTCTTGCGAATACTTGTCTTATCCGAAAAAAAAAATCCCATGTAAGTATGCCAAACATTTTTAACCGACTTCCAAAAAGGACGAGTTTTTTTTTATGTATGTCCACCGATTTCTCCGTCAATTGTGGACCGATTTTTAAAATTCTTTTTTGTTTGAAAGGGTATGCTCTCAAATTGGTCCCATACAAATTTTATTAACTTTGCTTGGGTAGTTTTTGAGTTAGCTACAAAATACGTATTTTTTTCCCACTTAGTATGTAGATGATATGTTAAGTTTCTGTCATTGGTAGCAGGTAGTGGTATTCGAATGTGTGTGGGGTAGGTACCACAACTAAAAAGTGAAAAATAACTTTAATTTCGGAAGTCGGTGGCAAAAAACGAAAATACAAAACCCAAGACACCGACTTCCGAAATTAAAGTTATTTTTCACATTGTAGGTAGTGTTTTTTTTTTGGAGGTCGGTTGTTTTTTTTTGTAAAATGTTTTTAACGCACGTTGTCGATGCTTTTCGGTCTAATTCATCACTTATGTTTACTCGTGGCTAAGTAATAACAGCCGCACGGGTCGATCCAACAGGTTAAGCTACGCTTGCCGGGGTTGGTCCGTGGATGAGTGACCATCTTTACATACCAAGATTCCTCCGTGCCTCGGAGAGCACGTTAAGCCGTTGGTCCCGGCTGTCGTTTGTAGATCTTTAACAGTTGTTACGGGTCGTCAGAAGCCCGAAAGTCAGACAACCAGTCTTACCAAGGGGTATCGTGTTACCCAGTACCTAACTGATATGGAGGTCAGATAGGCAGTCGCTCCATGTAAAATATTGGTATTCTTCTGCATCTGGTTAGACTGGAAGCTGACCCCAACATTGTTGGGAAAAGGCTAGGCAGATGTTTACTTTGAAGTGATTTCTGTTTCAATACTGTCATTAGCACAAAGAAAAAATACTCTATTCTACGCCACTTTGAAGTCTTTCTTAATAACGAAAACCATGCCTAGAATATTAACCTTGTCAAGGGCAGAAATGTCACAACAAGCATAGTTTCGTGCGTAAAGAAAACAGAATATTTCCATTAAACAACGGGTCACAAAAACATGACAAAAATATCTTTTGAAACGGACAAAAATCTGTTGTGTCCTGTCACAAGCCGACGTACTCGTTACACCCAATTCTGTGTGTGGAAACAACTGGAAACTTGTCAGTTTTTCCCGTCCGTACATATTGGATGGACTATAGGCAGCTTAATATTTACAGTGCCATGTCACATTGGGACTATGAATATGAATTGCGCTTCAACTATCGGGACAAATAGATGTGTAAGTTATGTATGACTGTTTTTTAATTTTTTTGTTTTGTTTTTGTATAATTTTGCCTCCATTATGCAAACACGTTTGCTATAATACAGGATCAAATTAAATTAGGTAGCTAAGGAAACTGGCGACGTGATGTTTACAGATATCTAAAAAAACAGATTTTCTCAACAACACTAGTGGTCATAGACTCCAAAAAAAAAAACAGTGGAGCTCCGGGAGTGTCGACAGAAGTGAAAACTTGAACAAGATCGCCTTGGTGGAAGAAAAATACTTGTATAGAACATTGGTTCGTAACCTTATCTAAATAAAGTGTGTCGCGAGTTCAATTGTTTTTTCCTATCTCAAAAATGCCAAACGCGCCTTAAGAAGTTTTCGCTTCAAAAAAACATCAAATCTTTTATGCATTAGGTAAACCTACGCTTGCTGGGGTTGGTCCGTGGATGGGTGACCATCTTTACATACCGAGACTCCTCCGTGCCTCGGAAAGCACGTTAAGCCATTGGTCCCGACTGTCATTCGTAGATCTTTGATAGTCGTTACGGGTCGTCAGAAGCTCGAAAGTCTGACAACCAGTCTTACCAAGGGGTATCGTATTACCCAGTTACTGGGTTGTGGAGGTCAGATAGGTAGTCGCTCCATGTAAAATACTGGTATTCAGGCGCATCTGGTTTGACTGGAAGCCGACCCCAACATAGTTGGGAAAAGGCTATGCTGGCTAGGCAGATGACGACGCACAATTAAAAAAATACTGTACAAAGGCGGACTTAATGCCTGAGGCATTTTCTACCAGTCACCCTTGTACGCGGAGACAAAACATGGCAGGGGCAACATAATTGATAGATAACTCGAAAAATAATAAATACTAATACATAACAAAATAAACTTAGTCAGGAGAAATAACAATAGGTAGATGAGAAAACGAATACAGCAAATCAGCGCTGGGATGATTCTGCTTCTCTCGAATATGTTCACGTGCCTTCACTTTAAAAGATAACCGACTGGTTACCGATTATGTTCAAAGGGATCGTATTCCAAAGAAAGATCGCCGTGTGAATTTACGTTACGTTTTCGTCAAACGTTCGTGAATATGAAATAGAGAAAAAAAAAATCGAAATAACACTGTCAGACACAAACTATTCCTCAAGACAGAACATCCTTCCAACTAAACATGTTCCCACTAATCTCGACTAAAATTATTGGACAGGCATAATTTCAGAACTCCCAACATTACAACGTTATATTCTGAACTAAAACCAATATCCAATCGAAACTTGTACAAGGGGACGTGTCGAGCAGTTTATCGCTGGAGCCCTGGAGGCTGGAGAGGGGTTCGGCGTGTGCATAATACAACTGCCGGCGACCGTCGCACTTTCGCGTTTTGAGGGTTAGGTCGGGAGCTGCCACTATATTAAAATACTAATTCATAAGTTTCAAAATCACAGAAAGAGTGTTTTATCCTCAGAACAGTAAAACAGATGTGGCAATGGGCTGGCCGTATTAACCGTAGAACCAATGGGGTATACGTGCTCTTGAAGTCAGTGAATCAAAATGAAAGGTAGGACGCCCACAGGCTGGTACCAAACGGGTAGCAACTGGATGAGAGTAGCCGAGAGTCGAGTTACATGGTGTCCAATTAGAACATATCTGTTAGGCTGATGATGATAGTTTTTTAGAGGTATGAGGAACAGGGTGTAAAGTTCACTTATCCTCTATAGAAAAGGGAGGATCCTCTGACCAGACGGGTGTCGTGTCTGGCGGGCAAATGCCCAACGATTGATGTCAGATAGTCATCGCCGTTCGCGCGGTAAACATTAATTGCGCGATGCAGGATTTGTGTGACGTCAAGATTTTGTGTGACGTCAGGTCTTTGATTCGTAGTTCGCATGTAGCGATGTAAATGCCGCCATAGTTTCACCATTCATCCAGCACACAGTCGAATCTAATGAATTTCATCTATAACTTCCCATCAACCGGTATACTAATATCAACACCTGTGTAGTTCAAATGATAATATAAACTTTATGGATGTCTGCTAAAGACATAATTAGAACAATAAAGGCGCCATCTCCACGGACGAGAAAATCGCGGCGATAATCACGCTGTGCATTCAAATTATCGCCGCGATGATATCGCCGTGTGGATATTGATTCGTAGAGTTTCTGTTAAGACCAGGTATTCCAAAGACAATTTTTACGCAAACTCCGCCCCCATGCACCCCACCACTCCACTATGTGCTAAACGCTAACACATCAGTAATAAAGTTGAATATCGCGTGAGCTCTTTGGTCGTGTTCGAGCACGGAACTAACTGTCGTAAGTCTCAATTGTTATTTCGTTTATAACTGTAGCGGTTACACCGCCACATACGAACTACGCATCATAGACATGACGTCACACAAATCCTGCATCAAGCAATTAGAGTTTACCGAGCGATCGACATAGATACAAGATTTCAACTTCAAACCGTTGGGCAGTTGCCCGCCAGACACAACACCCATCTGGTCGGAGGATCCTCCCTTTTCTATGGAGGATGAGTGAACTTTACACCCTGTTCCTCATACCCCTAAATAACTAAAGTAACTATTGATCTAGAGAAAAAATATCTGGATAACAAACCATATTTTCTTTTTGTTAATAATTATTTTATACATAAAACCCGAGTAGTCTTGTTTTTATTTCAAATAATCTTTAAAAAAGACAAATGAATCGAGCGAAAATTTTACAATTAAATAACTGTCTTTTGTATGGAAGGAAAAAAATCCAATAAATCATATACTAAAGTTCTATTTTGATTGTATGCGTAACTTTTTCAGAATATTAATGCAAATTAACATACAATTTAGGGAGCATCCTCTTAAATTTGATGGCACGGCGAGACTATCGCCGCGATTTTCTCACCCGTGCAGATGGCACATAAGTGATTTGTTTGAAGAAATCTTGAAACATAGACTACATAGTTTCAAACCCAGCTCCCGATCCACAAGAGTATAAGAGGGACCGGCAGGCTAAGTCTAGGTACAAACTTGTACAGACCGTCCAAGACATCTGTCGAACTTACACAATGTCACCGTCCCGACTGTACTTCATTAGTATATCAGACTTAGTTTAATAACTCACTTACGAGAAGTACCTAGTACCTGCTGACTGAGTTTGAATTCTATGTAATGTTAGTTGCAGTGGAAAATTTGGATGAGATGGTGGGGAAAAATTTAGTGTTTTTGGATTAAGGTGACGATAATCGACTCTTAATGATTTTATACTGAAGATCACGTCTAAACGAGTAGTGTTAATGATTTGGAAAAAAATATAGGTTAAATAAGAGTATTTTTTTAATAATATGATATAGGAATATTTTAGATTATGTTTATATTACATAGTGAAATTAATTTGTAAAGTTGTCTTACGCGGATAAAATCTGGGAATTACGCAAAATCTATCAAGCGTATTTTTCTGAAACCTTCACCATTTTAAAGACCAATCGGCTTAATGTATTTTTAAGTTACATACATACACATATATGTAACTTATAAATACATTAAGTTACATACATGTGTATGTATGTAACTTAAAAATACATTAAGTCGATTAGCGTAGTAAGTCGATTTTAAGATAACATAAGTATTGTATTTTTTCTGCAAGTGATTTTGTAAATCTTTTGAGAAAATAAATGTCTAAAACCGTAAATGTTGAGAAACAGATGCCAAGTTACATTGTTGTACGGGTCACAATAATAATGTACCGCTGGAAATGTAATTTATCGAATGGATAAGCTGTATTTTGACACAAAATTTCAAAATACAACTTATCCATTTGATAAATTAACTAACCAAACGTTAGCCGCTGGTTTAGCTTGGTCATCGCGGGATGTGTCTTAGGCCCGTATTACAGAACGTCACTCAATACTCAAGCATTACTTAAAACTAGATTCAAGCCATTTGATTGGTTGAAACTAGTTTTAAGTAATGCTTGAGTATTGAGTGACGTTCTGTAATACGGGCCTTAGGCCTGTTACATCTATAAGCCGACGGAATAAAATCGCGGCGATTTTTTTTTGTGCACTGGATTCCCAACGCTCGGCTTAACACCGAGAGTTGAAAATCCAGTGCGCGATAAAATCCCGCCGCTATGTCTTCTCTCTCATTCAGAAACTCACACAAAAACCCTGTCCAATCCGTGAGGATGTTGTTAAGAATCATACTCAGAGTCTATTTATGTGGTAATTTACTGGAAAAAAAAAATCGCCATTTTTTTTTAAATGGTTAATTTTACTGGGTTATTTACATGGGGCGAAGGTGGCCGTCGTTTAGCGGGTGTCTACAGGTCATAACTTATAACCCTTGTTGAAAATTAACCAATTTTTAATGGAACTGGGATAATTTTGTTGGTACGGGAACGTGAATTTTAATTAGCAATAATTTTTTTATTTTCAATAATAATAAAAAAAAAAATACACGGACAAGGTTTTTGTAACACATTGTATAAATTCTGTGTTGATTGCAGAGTTCGAGACAAAAAGAGTTCGTATGACATAATCGAGAAGGTATTAATTTTTTACTGAGAGTAAAGCAGATGCCAAGCGCTTCATTTTTGTCTTTCATTCGACATCTTCCACTCGTATTGAAAAATTTGAACAAAAAATTTATTAAAAGTGAAAAATTTATTTGTTAGTCAGTACCTTTCACTCACCTATCGATAGAAAAATAAAATGAAAGGAGCAGATGAACGTTAATTCTTATGTAATTTTGTCGATGTCAGCAATACAACTCCATAAGTTAGCAAAGGTATCAAATGTCATGATTTCATGAACGATGATGATTTGATGTTGCTAACTTATGGAGTTGTATTGCTGATTGCAATGATTATAATTGAGTAAAGCCATATTTGTTACGGCCGCGAATCATATTTGAATCAACATAAAACTTGACACTGACCTGTAAACTGCAAAAAACGTAAGAAAATTTGAATTTCGCGGGTTACTCTGCCGCTTCCTCCTTGTTTTTCATTTTATGAATAACTTTATTTTTCTTCCAAGATCTTTTAATCACATTTTTATCAAATTACTTGTTTGATAGTTAAATATTGAGATATCAAATTAAAACCTTCTCTACACGAATGAGTATGTTATTATTATTACTATTCTATTCCCATTATTACCATTCTCCTTTTTAAGGATATTTCTCGTCGACTGGTCGACACTTCACGTGACCAGAGGGCTGGCTCGTTCTTTGGCCAAAGAATTAGCATTGCCATTCAACGTGGCAATGCTGCCAGTCTTCTGGGCACGTTTCCGGATGACAGCGATGCGGACGAATACTTCGACGCCTAAGTGTCGTTTTGTTTTTATTATTTTTATTTATACAGATAGTTAGTTAGTCTTTTAATTTAGTACCTAATGTAAATAGTAAGCTGTGTTAAAACTGTAAAATAATAAATATAATCAATTCCCATTAGTGAGTAATTACGTGACAATTTTCACAAACTATATGTGTTTACATTTCTGTTAACTTAGATTAAAATACGGTTTACCTGTGCCCACGAGGTATTCGTACCTGTCGTAAACTCCACCATATCTATGTGCTTATGTACCTAGTGTTAAAATACACCTGAGGGAGATAGTCTTGTCTAAGTTATAGCCAACAAATTGATCGGGCCGACGTGTCTGGACGTTTATTCTGGTATAAGATATTTCCTTTGGGTCTGGCGTATGAAATGATAATGGGGTTATTTGGGATGTGCCATTGTGAAGTGTCGAGCTGTGTATTTTTTTATTTAGTTAGGTACACGTTTAGATAACAACAGTTTAGATAAATAGTTTGGGATTTTTGATGTGTAACATCTATCCTCTTGCTTTCGTGAGAAGGGATGGAAGTGTGTAACAGAAAGCCGAGGAAGCGCGCGATATTTGATTTGACCAATGAGCGTGCGTGGTGATAGAGTTGGCCGTCAGAAACGACCTTGACGAGGCCCCGCCGCTTTAATGTTGCTTATTACCAAGGTGAGGTGTCGGATGTTACACATCATATGCGACTACGTTTTTTTTGGTTACGTCTTCAATGGATGGTGCATTGCATAGCATAATCAACCTACCACGTTTCTACTGATGGGACACAAGCCTTGTCTCGTCTGTGAGAAGCGAGAGTGGGTTTATTAATCCACGAAGCGCCAAGTGCGGGTTAGTGGACGTCTCACGTCTTTGAATTTTTGGTTCCTCACGATGTCTTTCTTCACCGTTTTGAGAGCAGTGGTAGTGATGAAATAATTGATTTACACAAAGTGTCTGCCAGGGTTTGAACTCAGGACTTTCAACTCGTAAGTTAGTGCACCTCTGCTCACTTCGCCATTACTGCTCAAGGTACATTGGTAATACTAATAATATGTTATTTTTTAAGGTTCCGTACCTCAAAGGTAAAAAACGGAACCCTTATAAGATCACTCTCTTGTCTATCTATCTGTCCGTGTGTCACCACCGATTTTCTCAAGAAAGGGTGGACCTAGCAAGTTGAAATTTATACCAAATACTGAAGTCTAGTCCCTATTAGGTGTACAAAAATCAAGGTCCTGATTCAACACGATAAAAAGAAATGGGCAAATTTAGATTGTCGTGAAAACTTGTAAGTACCAAAATTTACCTTAAATTTAAACTTTTTTTATTTTTCGGAATTATCCCTTTACTTGTGCTGTAAGAACTTTTTTTTGAACCAAAATTGACAATTCTAGGTCAACCGGAAAGTTGAAAATTAAGGTAAATTTTGGTTCTGACAAGTTTTCGCGAAAATCTAAATTTGCCCATTTCTTTTTACCAATAAAAATGATATCAATTTTATTATGGCGGTATAATGGGTAAGTACGGAACCCTCGGTGCGCGAGTCCGGCTCGTTCTTGACTAGTTTTTTTAATGCAGTTAAAGACGACTTTGGAGGTAGTCCACAAGCCAATTTTCATTAAGTTCCCACTCTTTAACCTTAATTTTCTACGTTCTAGAAATGTAGACAAATAAGTACGAAAGTGGAACTGTCTCATTACTCTTTACTAACAAGGGTTTCGATTCAATAACACCTCTGGGACGAAGATTGTAATTAGGTTTTTTCAGATAAGTAACGTACTCATTCACAACTCCGCTAGTCGTTTTGTGTAATTGAACAGACTCTCTAGGAGGGACTTGTCGATCGAGTTAATGCTTGATTAACTTTCAATTTGGAGACTAAAGTAGGTTTTAAACACAGGTACATGAGTCTAACGTAAGTAAGTTGAACAGTGGTGGCCCAGTGGTAACGGCCGCGACTTACGAGTTGTAAGGTCGTAGATTTGTAATGAAAAAGAGCTTCTTTTTAGTGTTGCTTCCAAAATTTATAATAAAATACCCGATGTCATAAGATGTATTGATATGATATGATATTTTATTGTGTTAATAATAATATTATTTTGAGGGAGTTTTTATCATTTTAACTTGAACTGTTTGCATGCCTTAGTTAAGGTAGTTAGTATAAACATCATTTTTAAACTTAACATCTGTAACCTGTACCTACTTTCTGTGCAAATAAAGAACTATTCTATTCTATTCTGAAATATGCCATTAAAAAAATAAAAAAGTGTTTTAATAAATTATTAGTTGAGAAATGTTACTATGCCCTATATGATTACCTAAATGATAAAACACTATAATTGGTATTGCAGGCATGTATTTCGTTTTGTTTTGATATTTTTTGTTTGTTTTCTATGGTAAATTTTGTTTTTCTTTATTTTGTATAATCCTCATTAATATTTGTAAGTCGTCAATGACAAAACATAGCGCAACATATAATTATTATATAAGACGATTTTTAAATTTATACATTTTTTTTTTAATGATTCTATTCTATTCTATTCGAACCTTGACAAGTGCTTTGTGTAAATTATTTCATCACCACTGCTTACCAAACGGTGAAGGAAAACATCGTGAGGAATCCGGCATGTCCTAGGACCAAAAAAAACCGAAGATATGATGACATCTACCAACCCGTACTGGGCCCGCGTGGTGGATAGCGGCACACTCCCTCTCATTGAGAGAAGGCCTGTGTCCTAGCAGGGGAACATTATAGGCTGGTTATGTATTTAAGGCTGTCGTTTTTATTAACGTGCACATACCTTCACTGCAAAGATAGGTTACACCAGGAACGCACCTAAGCACGAAATCCTTAGTTTCGGCCGTACTTCATATCACCTATGGGCATAAGATTAGTTTGGGGTCCGACCTAAGAATGAATGACACCACGATTTGGCAGTTGACCCTACTCCCGATGTGCTTTTACTCTTTAAATATTTATTTAATAAAGAACACCAACAGCATATACATTCAACAATTGGATTAAAGATAATAATAATAACTAGGAAAAGTATTACTGCTAATGTATACACAAATTATAGGTGTCCACACCCCCACTTTTCCAAAAAAATTAAGAGGGTAAAGTTAAAGGGGTTTATGGTTCAGTCCAAACTTTCGAACTACTTTCTGATGGGCCCGTATCTTCGTTGAAAGACTTAGAGACCCCCCCTCCCCCTAGAGACTTAGGGCCTCTGAGCGCAATACTCGTAACCCTTAGCCCACGTTCACACGGACATAAATATATCGCGGCGAGATTTTTACGCACACTGGATTTTCAACGTTCTGCTTAGCGTCGAGAGTTGTAAATCCAACAGTGTGTTTATTCGACGCGATAAAGATCATTTATTTGTCCAAAACATAAGTATACACACACATGGCATGAAAGATGTTACAATTAAATTATATCACAGTCATGTTTTGCCTTAACGCCGAATAAATATAAGTAGGTAGGTTATTACATTTAGTCAATTAATTATAAATTTATCCATTATTATTAACAGTCCAAATTAGAATTTAAAAAATTAAAATGTACTACAGAATACGCACGCACGCGCGCGTGTGGGACGCACTCTATTGAATTCTCAACGCTCGGCTTAACACCGAAAATTGAAAATCTAGTGCGCGATAAAATCCCGCCGCGATATTTTTACGTCCGTCCGAACGTGGGCTAAGTCGTCGGCAACAGAAACCAGTCACCGTAGTCGAAATTGACATGGGATATATTATTATTAGTTTTTATACAAGTCAAAAGGCGGATAAAGTAAGTCGCAGTTGAAAAAGGAAAAAAAAATGCAATTCATCATTTAGTAAGTACACACGTCTACACATCAAGCTATATAAAATCCAGTATAAGCTGACCTCGCATTGTACAGAAATCCTATACAATGCGAGATCAATATAAACTGGAAATGTATAGCTTGATGTGTAGCCGTGTGTACAGTCGACCGCTTGTCGGTGGAAACACTTTGACCTTGAGCTGACCTAGTGTAGTACTTACCCGGTTGATGGCAATAGGCTCGCCTCCTATTAAACATAACTGGCGAAATGTGGATGTACTATAGGTACCATCGGGGTAATACATCTCTAACCACTTTGAAAACAAAATCCCGTGCACATGACCCTTTTTTTTTCGTAGGTAAGCGTTACTATAGCGGTAACAAGCAAGAATAGTTCTTACAGTATATAGGTATGCGTTTCTTCGATAGTACACCTCTTCCTAACCCCTAGGGGAAACAAAGCGTGATGTTATTTGCGAAAGAACATAATTCATCCAATTTTTCCCACTAACTCCCAGACACTCCCAGATCGCGGCCATTTTTCCCAATTTTTCCCCAAACACGAGGAACGACAAAGTAAAATGAATTCTACAGTAACCTTTGGGTGGAAGTGAGAATGATAAAATTGGAAAATATGTATAGCAATGGTACGCAAACCCGCAACAATTCCATTTTGTTTTACAATACCTACAACTTTGCATTGGGCTAGCTGTGACGTGGCGGCGTTTACACCGTAGCGTAACTATTTATAAATATTTAAATATAAATTTTTTTGATATTGTTGTTTTTTGTAAAATAATTGGTTGAATTAAAAAAAAAGCTGTCACTGTTGTTGATGTCATGTGTGTTGGTAAGCATCTCAATAATTTGCAATATTAATTTCTCAATACCCTTTTTCATGTATCCTTTTATTACCTACTAACTTTCATCAGCGGCTTCGCCTGCCTGATATCTTTATAAATTATAGCCTATGTTTCTCAGTGATAATGTAGCATTCTACAGGTGAAAGAATTTCTTCAATCGGTTCAGTAGAATTGAGTTTATTCATTACAAATAAAAATAAAAATCTTTTCTCTTAATAATATTATTATTAACGATATGCTTTTTTCAACAAACATCGCCTTACAAACATTATACGTCGCTTCATACGCTGTTTCAACTCTCAGCGCTGAGCCTAGCGTTAAAAATCCAGCAGTGCACTTTTATTTAGGGATTCATTTAGATAAGTGTAACTTAGTGAAGGTGAAAACGGGCATTGGACCCTTTTTTTTTTTGGTTGTGAAATTATCAAATAACTTCTCCCACTCTGGGCGGAGTGGGAGGGCGTGTCAGACTCTTACTGATTAAAATCCACCCGTGCCATGATTTCCCTATTGGTTTTCTTCGCACCCCCGGTAGGCATCGGCCCTAGCGGACCCCGTCAATTCTGCTGACATCTCTTTGAAGCGCGCGTGGAACACAACGCGCCGTCGACCCGGGCCTGGTCCTTATCGGACGGCGAGCTACCCATTGCTCACCGTCCGCAAGCCCGCGCCTACGGTAGCCGGAAACCGGCTCGCGATTCCCGACGCCCAGGGCCTCTCCTTCTGCGGCGGTTAGGAGCGTAAGGGTGCGAAGATTGCTTCTTCCTTATGCGTTCTGCCTCCTCCTTCGCGAGCATTACCGCTTCGCAGAAGGAAGTGACGGCCTGCCATTTCCTCTCGCTTCGTACCATGGCCTGAACCAGGATCGGACGCGAGAGATCACCGCCGCCGATCGCCTCTACGAGGACACGGCGATGCTCCGCCCAAGCCGGGCAGACCTCCACCGTATGCTCCACCGTGTCCTCCACTGAGTTTGTTTTGTTATTTGTTCTTTGGAGCAGTCAGATAATATATGTCGACTCCATCTAGCTTATTTTTTTATATGTCGTGTCTTTGAGATAAATAGAGATCTTTGAACGAGGCCTCCACCCATCCCGGGGTTCTTGTATATTAAGCAAAATTATATAATTAATATTTTAACAATTACTAACAAAAACTACTACTAATCTATACATATAATAAAACCGTAGCGAAGTCAAACCTGTACATTGAATATTTTTGAAAAAAAGTAATTGCTACGAGGTCTAGGGTCGATTCTAATACCGAAAATATTTTTTTTTGAATTTTTGTCTGTTTGTCTGTATGTATGTTCCAGCATGGCGCAAATTCTACCGGACAGATTCTGTTAAAATTTTGCATAGATATTCCCTGTGTGTCTGGTCAAATTATAGGGTATAAATTATCACGCTATTTGCTATGGGGGATAAGCAATATTACATTATGTCGTATTTTTATGTTCTAGCATGACGCAAATTCTACAGGATAGATTCTGTTCAAACTTTGCATCGGTATTCCCTATAAGTCTGGTCAAACTGTAGGGTATAAACTATCACGCTATTTACTATGGGGGACGAGCAATATTATATTATGTTCGTATTTTTTGGAAAAAAACGCGCCAAAATTTTAGGATATTGTGATGGTTATCGGTTTAACTTTTAGAATGATTATCATCACGCAAAATATATAGGAACGGCTATTTAAGATAAATTTCAACGAAGCAATTAACTCAGCGGTTGGACGATTGCTTTGAAAACATGGGGTTGTAAGTTCAATTCCCAAGTACGGTTTTTGTTTTTCTTTTTTTTTCACATTTTGTTACACGATTTTTTTTTGATTATATCCCTATAATATATTGTAATAAAATCGTAGCGAAGTTAAATTTTTTGAAAGAAAGTTATTGCTACGAGGTCTGGGATCGATTCTTATGCGGAAAATATAGTTTTTAGAATGTTTGTCTGTTCCAATTGTAGGGTATAGACTATCACGCTATTTGCTATGGGGGATGAGCAATATTACATTATTTTCTTATTTTTCTCTGCAAATTGTAAAAGAACGCGCCAAAAGGTTGGGATATTGTAGATAGTTACCGATTTAACTTTTTAAATGATTACCATCAAGCTATACATTTATGGAACTATGCAGTCAATCATGACATAATTATATAGGAACGACTATTTTAGCTAACTTTCAACAAAGTGAATAAGTAAGCGGTTGGACGAATGATTTGAAGTCCTGGGGTAGTAAGTTCGATTTCCATCTGTTTTTTTTTAACTATATTTTTACATTTCATAAAACGTTTTTTTTTATTAATGTATTAATTCACAAAAAAAGGAAAACTTCGTAAGCTATGGGAACCTACTACGTCACAAGTACTTTACAGTCACAAAACATTCAAGGTTGTATTCAGATCATTTTAGAGCTAAAGACTGTAGGAATAAAATGATTTTTACAGATTTTGACAGCAGATTTGTGCCAGCGATTTTAAAATATGTATGTGTGTGGATCTTCTGGAATCACTGCCACACTGCTTCCTGGTGACAAAACAGCGCACGCTATGTTTAAAATTCCCATCGATTTAGAGAGCAACGAAACGCCTGTTTGTGGGGTGTCACGCAACAGAACAAGAGATGTGTGCATAGGCATTGCGTTTCATCGTATAGTATGAATGCATTATGGCAAATAGAAAAGCAGTGGAAGCTGTAAACAGAACCCTGGAGGACTCTATGGTCGAGAGTTCATAGACTGCGTTTGACCATCATCATGCGAGCTCGGCTTGGCGGGAATTCAAATGCTCTAGAATTCTCCGATGTTCTTCTAAAAGTTGGTTATTGCACTCTACCAGAGACTCTTGGTAGAGTAGATCCCACTTTAGAAGATCTTATTCGTATGGTATATACCAAGAGAATTCTTGGGCGTGTTTCCATTTTAACTCCGAAAATGATCAAGCTGCAACGATCAACTACAGTATTCTCTCACAAATTGAAGGGAGTGAAGTGATATACACCTCCATTAATACTGATGTGGAGGAAAATGACGCCACAGATTACCCCGTAGAATTTCTCAATTCGCAAATGGCAAGTGGACTTCCGGTTGCACATCGGTGTAACGGAACCCGGCTCAAAGTCATGTCTTTGCAGAGAAACGTCATCGAGGTGGAAATTCTAACAGGTTGTAGCGATGGCGAGACAGTGTTTATAGCGCGTATACCACTAATTCCTCACAATTACCAGTTCAAGCGCATGCAGTTCTCTGGGAGCGTTTGCTTTGCGATCAACAAGTCACAGGGGCCGACACCAAAAGCAGAAAGCTGCGGCTGTCAACCTCAGGACAAGCTGCTTCTCACACTGTACGTCACTTGCTCTCGAGTCACCATTCCTGACTCTCTGTATATTTTGACTACTGAGAATAAAACTACAAACGTAGTATACAGGGATGTTTTATAAAAATGTGGCTGTTATTGTAGTATATTGTGGTGTCTTACGACTTCCACGTGAACGAAGTCGCGGGCAGAAGCTAGTACTTAAATATATGAAATGTAAAACTAACAAAACTAAAATAAGAATACTAGTACTAGAAATAAGAAACTGTTTTATTTAAAAATTTACTTGAAATAGATAGGTTAATATACTGCTACTATAATAATAGATTAGATAGACAATATAGATTTGTATTAAGTAGAGATATATATATATAAACTGTATATATAATCCACAAGAAATATAAAGAGTCTTTATTTTTATTGAAATGTCGTGTTTATGTGATTCCGATAACCTATTTACAGAATAAAAATTAATTTCATCCTATACTATCAAACGAGCTATATTTATATATATATATATTTGTTTGTATATATATTTGTACTCACGTTCTCGAAATCGGCTCTAACGATTTTGATGAAAGTTGCAATATACGGGGGCGAAAAATCGATCTAGCTAGGTCTCATATCTGGGAAAATTAGTTTTCTTCGTATTTTAACCCGAGCAGAGCTCGGTCGCCCAAAGTTTAGAACAAGATAATGAATAATGATATGAGAATAATGACATTAGTATAATGACATTAGAATAATGACATTAGATTACTGACATTAGAATAATTACATTAGTATAATGACATTAGAATAATTACATTAGTATAATGACATTAGAATAATGACATGGCAGCATGGAATTAGTAAGTACTTACTATCCTGGCAACATGAAATAAGTAGGTACTATACATGGATTAGTATGAACATTCCTATACTATTAAATGAGCATTCTCTATTTTCACCAGAGCAGAGCTCGGTCGACCAGGTACTATTATTATCAAGCCACATTAGACTTACACAACGGTGTAACAGGTGGTCCACAAGAATACTCTAGGCATCTTTGAATGTTTGCTGCTAAGGCATGGCTGACGGCTCTCCGAGAAAAAAGGAATAATTTAGCTATTCCCCGCCATTGCAATATTTTTGGAACAGATGCAAGATAGTACAATATCTATATAAGTATTGGACGGCGTACGAAGAATTATGTTTTGGTCTAGTGGTCGCAAGCGGTACTCCTGAGCATGAGGTCCTGGGTTCGATTCCCGGGCCGGGTAAAGTGTTATTGGGTTATTCCATCTGGAAATTCTTAGTAGCAGCCCGGAGTCTGGAATTGTGTCCGATTGTTAGCAATAGGCTCATGAGACTTAAACATAACTGGCGAAATGTGGCTATACTACAACGTGTAACGTTAAATGTGCAAAACCTCAGACACCCCAACTGATTTTTAATTCAATTGACTTATTTCAGAGAGAAAAAAAATCATTAAAAAATTGTAAAGGTTTTATGTGCTGTTTTAGTTCGTAAGATTCGTATTTGCATTGAAATAAAAGCTATTATTATCCCGCGTATGAGAAAATTTAAATTGGTCTACATTAATTTGTGTTTGTTCAACCTATTTTGGCGGGTTTGTGCATGTGATGGCTAAATAGACATGGCAACGTTTTTAGTGAAGATTTTTTGAAAAATGGTGCCGATTCCCTTGTTCACAAACTAAATTAAGTGCATCTTTTTCTTTCTATTTCATTAAGAAAAGGACAGAAGATAAATTTTAGTTTAGTCCTGTCAAATTAATCAGCGCTTGACGTAAATTGACGTAATTTTAGTCGGCAAGTTTTTAATCACGTCTAAACTTGTATGGAGAGTGACAGGCGATGATTAATTTGACAGGACTAAACTAAACTTTATCTTCTGTCCTTTTCTTAATGAAATAGAAAGAAAAGGATGCACTGAACTTAAATTTAGTTTAGTTTGTGAACAAGGGAATCGGCACCATTGTGACCCATATTAAAAAAGTGGTTCAATTGATTCTGCTCGTTATTCTGATCAAACTATTTTCAGGTTTTGCGCATTTAACGTTACACGTTGTATAGACACCTCTGCCTAACCCTTCGGAGAATACAAGCGTGATGTTATGCGGTGTTATAAAATTATGTTCAGGAATTTATAATTTTCCGTGTTAAGTTATAAAATTATGTTCAAGAATTTTCCATTTGTCGTTTTGTGTACCTAACTGCTTAGAAAAGGTGTCCTTTAAATTATTATACTCGTTAAAATTCTTCTGGTTTTTTAAATTGACTTTGGATCAGTTTACTTTTTAACTTTGAAATAAAGTTGAAGATTTTTCTACTAAATAAAACTAACTGCGCCCCGCGGTTTCACCCGCATAAGTCTCGATCAGGGGCGTAGCTACCGCCGTATCTGCCGTATCAATTATACGGGGTCCCCGGGCCACGGGGGCCCTCGACGTGCGTAAGCAAAAATTAATAAAAACTTCCCAAATTTTTGATTTATTTCAGAAATGACAAAAGTCTAAAAAGGCAATTTCTTTTTTTCCCGCGTTAAGCGTGCGTTCAAAAGTTGGCAACACCCTACATTGATTATCGCGGGCTGCGGGATTTCCCCGTTTAAGTCATTTTCTTCAACGGGGGAATCCCACAATAATTTGAATTGTTTGTAAAAAATTTAGAAAAAGTGACAGTGATTATGATGACTAAATATTTCTTTTAATTTTATGCAAACATTTTTTTTTGTGAGAAATTTTTACCCTTCATAAGGGCCCCCAAACAAATTTTTATACGGGGCCCCGCCAAGGCACGCTACGCCCGACGGCGCGTTGTGTTCCACGCGCGCCTCAAAGAGATGTCAGCAGAATTGACGGGGTCCGCTAGGGCCAGTGCCTGCCGGGGGTTCGAAGAAAACCGATAGGGAAATCGTGGCCCCCTGGCAACACGGCAACTGAAGGAACACGGGTGGGTTTTAGTCAGTAAGAGTCTGACACGCCCTCCCGCTCCGCCCAGAGCGGGAGAAGTTATTTGATGATTTCCCACCCAAAAAAAAAGGCACGCTACGCCACTGGTCTCGATTCCGTGGGAATATCGGGATTAAAAGTATCCTGTGTAAATCCAGGTTATAAACTATCTGTGTGCCAAATTTCATTCAAATCCGTTCAGTCGTTTTTGCCATCCATACTTACAAACTTTCACATTTAAGTATAGTATTAATAGGAATATGTTCACGAATTTTAACTCAGAACTAGGTGTCCTTTGAAATATTGTACAGTAGGTTACACGTCATTGGTAATACTTTGACCTTGAGCTTGCCTAGCGTAGTGCAAGTTTCAACAGAATAAGGACTCTCGCAGACAAGTGCGACGCGATGGTGCTACGCGATTCAGGCATTTCCATGAAGTTTTCATAGAAATAGTTCTACTATAAAGTCGCGCCGCGGAGCCCGTTGCGCCTGTCTACGGGAGGCTTAAGAGGCTATCTTATACTGGATTTATTACTACTACAGTATGGCCTACAGTACATATTAAAATCGGTTCCGCAAATATTTTTGTTCACGTTTGATCAGCACCGACGGGTTTTACGTATTTACGACGAGAAAAAAACATGTAGTAGGCACCAACATACATATAGATACTCTCATTCTGAAGGTAACAAAGCTTCTGAAGGTCATGTTGTGAAGAAACAAATAAATTCGTCAAATACTAGACAGAACCAATCAGTCGATACAGTTCAACCTTTTTACGATGATTGTACCACCACAGAATATCGAATATATTTCATCACTGAAATATATCACTTTGTCGGGACAAAGGCAAGAAATACCGAAATATACCTCTCGTAATATGAAACTTGTAGGAATTATTATCTGGCACCCTTTTCATCTGCTCATACCCCGTGGTTGGGGGTGGATGATACTTTATTGTTGGTAACTATAATAGGGGGCCTGAAGGGATTGCTGCGTCTTTTGCAATATTGTTGAAGGGACTTGCGAGTACATAATATGCTATAGATATATTATGTATCAGTTTTCTACGTTATCGTATGAGGAAATTGGAACTCTATGTCGGCGGATTATAAAAGTTATTCGAACCTATCTTAATTTAAATCTGGAGATATAAGCTGTCGAAGTTGTTCACAGTTTGATAGAAACTGTCAATAAATGCAGGCGGGTCAATGACCGCTATTGCCATGCTCTAACGCACTGACTATAGTCAATGTTGTATGTCGTATAGTTCCTGTTAAGTTTAATAACTTTATGTGGCATGCAGACCATTGCGAATGATACAACATTAAAGGCGAAAAATATGCGTTTAGCGCTAAACACATTTAAAACATTATTCTGTCTATCGACTTTCGTTTCTTTTCTTTTTTTATGCACGAGTTTCTGTGATCAATAAACCATTTCTTTTTTGTTAATGTTTGACACAAACAGAATGATATTTTTTTGAAGTAAAAACTTCGTCAGGCGCGTTGGGCATTTTTGAGATGGGAAAAAACAATTGAACTCGCGACACCCTTACCGACACCTTTTTTTTTTTGGGTAGGAAATGATCAAATAACTTCGGAGGGCGTGTCAGACTCTTACTGACTAAAACCCACCCGTGTTCCTTCGGTTGCCCTGTTGCCGGGGGCCACGATGTCCCTATCGGTTTTCTGCGAACCCCCGGCAGGCATTGGCCCTAGCGGACCCCGTCAATTCTGCTGACATCTCCTTGAGGCGCGCGTGGCACACAACGCGCCGTCGACCCGGGCATGGTCCAAGCCCCACTTTTGTAAACGTGATTGTGCTCTTTATTTATATTACGTTGCGGATCAATGATCTATGCAAGTATTTTTACTTTAAAGGTTTTGGAAGTATTTTTTTTTGTAAACGCGATTGTGCTCTTTATTTAGATAAGGTTACGTAACGGACCAATGTTCTATAGGTACAAGTATTTTTCTTCCACCAAGGGGATCTCGTTCAAGTTTTCACTTTTTTCACGGAGTGCCACTGTTTTTTTTTTTTAAATATTTTTAGCGCTAAATTTATTTTGTGATTTGTGGTGCCACTGTGCAAGCAGACATACTCTTTAAAAATTAAGATTCGAAAATTCGAGTTCTGAACATCTCGTATTGCTTGCAAAACGTTCATCCGATTATTCCCCCGACATTTTTCATCGAGCTTCTTAAACTATGCAGACAACGTAAGATTACGGACGATAACAGTCCCGGAGGTGGACTCTATAATTGAAGACATACATAATTTACCGGCTTCCCGACTTGGTCGAACAGCTTATTAATTTTATTTTATTAATGCAAACGCTACTTATTGGGACTTCGCCAATGCGACATACTGACTGTGGTTTTGTTTAGCTAATTGGCGAGAAAATTAAGTTAATTGAAGGTAAATAGTTGGTAAAAATCTGGCAGTTGTTTTTGTTTAAACGGTCCAGGTGTTTCACTAAAGTTTTCATTGTTGTCAGAACATTTAATTAGTAATAGTAACTTACTTTATTAATTAAAATGATGTTGAAATGAAATGGAGGTGAATTTAAGCTTTATTGCATTTTTCTCTTCTTAAAAATTTGCCTTCTTGCCTTTGATACTTTGAAAAGTTCTAGTGAAGTATTTCCGGAATCTATTTTTCGTAAGAAAAATGACCCGTTTTTGGAAACTCTTGTTGAACGATGTAATGTAAACAGCTATACATTTGTACTCCATCAAGCATGAGCTTTGACATTTCAATCAAAATATAGGACTGCAAAAAAAAAACCTCGATCTTCCTTTTTCAAAACCCTTCATCTCTCAAACTAGGCTACCAAACAAAGGCATCTTTCTTTCCCCCCACAGAGCTTTTCATCTGCCCCGTCGGTGTGTTCCTAAGATGTCCTGCGCTCATTTCCAAGGGATCCACCACAGAGCAAGGAATCGGCAGGGTCTAGAGTTGGCAGTACAAAAAAAAAAAATGGCGGCGCCAAAATTGCGTTGAGTGCACAAATTTTGTCACGGACCGCGTTCAACACGATTAGTTTCTATGTACGTCATCTGTGTCATAGTGTAAGGCTGCGTTTCGACCAGAGATGTGCCAGGTAGCTGAGCGGTGCGAGGATGCGTAACGAAGCTGTGAAACGATGTGAGTGTTTCCACCAGGGATGTGCTAGGCCGCTGAGCGGTGCGAGGATGCGTAGTGGCGCTGTGAAATGGTGCGCAGATGAGCTCTGCGTGGATGTGGTTGCGGGATCTTTTTAGATACGATTTGTCACTCGCGTCCATCCCTAACACACATCCCTCGTACACATCTCTCGCACACATCTCTCGCATCCATCCCTCGCTTGTTTGGTACGTACAAAAACCACGCACCGCTAAGCCGTTTCCACAGGAGCTGCGCTGAGCGAGGCTAAGTAAATGAAGCGATTCTATTGGTTCTTAACAAAGACATCCCTCGGTACGCATCCTCACACATCTCTGGTGGAAACGCAGCCTTAGTGGTGACGTGCTGGGTTTGTACGAAAAGTGTTGACAATGCCGCCTCTACCAGCGGCTGTTGAGATGTCTTCATGTTCTGTGGGATCCACATTACTCCACGAATATTCGCTGCTTGACATTACTGTCTGAAATATAAAAGAGGCATTCTCTTGAGCTCTGCAGGCGCGTTGACGTTGGAGTTTGGTATGAGGTATGTCCGCTTAAGGGTTGGTCAGATTGTTACAAGTTTAAGCTGCGTTTTATTGAGTTTTTATATCGAGTTAACCCGTGACTTGTTTCTTGGTCCTTTGAAAGTATCACGAGGTCTCAAGTTTGGTTTTTGTGCTATGTCATTAATTGCGATAAAACCGTCCATTATGACACCCAATGTACAGTCAGCTGCAGAAAAATCTCACCCCCTAGCAGTGTATTTTTACATTGCTAGGGGGTGAGATTTATCTGAAGCTGACTGTACCTTTTTCGCAAAAGTTGGGAACATTACAGGATGATTATGCTAGAATCAGCCTATAAAGTTCCCTGTAGGGTATTCAGGTGCAGGGTGGATATTGATGGCCATAGAATAAAATTAATACACTTTCTCTGAGTACACACAATATATTCACAACACAGAAACACTAATTACAACACACAAAAATAGCTTACGCACTAAACAGAGACTAATCGAGGCGAAACAGATTAATAACTACCGAAACACAAAACTTATCCTCTGTTCCCAAATCTAGAATCTATCTAGGTCCCGTAAGGCGGAACTTCGCTAAGGGTAGTCGATTTTATTAGGCATATAGCTCTACACTTATTCGACACTACCCAATAGGAGACTGAACATTGACTGAAAACTTATACTGAATTACTGACTACTAAAACACTAAGTTATAACAAGTTAAAATTATTAGAACACTAATTTACTATTGAGAACGCCATGTTACTATTTAGATCGAAACGCAATGACTGAACAATATGTGACACCTTAAGTAGTTTTCTACCCTAGCGCGCCCGCCCTGTGGCTAGCATACGCAGTTTATTCGAAAATCCTATTGAAGTCTAGTTCTTCAAGGTGAGGGGGTCGGTATGCGATCGGGGATTGCGGGGTACGCCAATTTTCGGGTGCGCCAGGGGAGGTGAGGGGAACGAAGGGAAAGAAATTGCGCAGTTGGTCTGCTTATGTATTACGTCCTATGTGACGCCTTTGTTCTTTCCTCAAATCGAACATCTCAACTACTTTTCTTTATGTAAAAGGTGTCTATTTATAGTAGATAGCCTAACTAAGACATTGTGTATGTCAGAACCCTTATTTATTGCCTAGATTGGCCTGTAAAACATCTTTTAGTTGGTAAATAAGGGAAATCTTTATGTCTTAGTTACTAATCGATTTACACTATTAAACTGAGGCTATCACTATACTTATTATCTATATATTTAGCTAGGTTACTTCACAATACGGGTAATAAAAGTAGTATCATTCAAAAGACTTTAATCAACTTAACCTAGGGTGGTGTGAAGTACCTAGCAACTGATTATAATTAATCAAAAGGAGATCGCTGTGCTTCTCAACAATCCCACCCCCTGTAAGAGGGTTCAACCGATTACTAAATCATTGGTAGGAAGCACAACGATCTTTACAACAGGTCGACGCAGGACCCCATGATTCGTCCTTACATCTACCACTCTCACTATAGAGTCTGACCCGGGGTATACTGTTTTAATGACCCCTTTGGTCCACTGGTTTCGTGGTTTACCGTTGTCTACGATCACTACCACGTCACCCACTTTCACGTTCGGCACATTGTTGGCCCACTTATGACGTTGTTGTAGCGTCGGCAGGTATTCGCGCAGCCATCGCCTCCAAAAGAGGTCGGCCAGCGCGTTCACCCGTCGCCACATGCGGCGGGAGTCGAGGTCGACTGCATGCCCACGCGTACAGGGAGCATCTCCCGTGGCTGTGCCAAGCAGGAGATGGTTGGGGGTCAACACCACCGGGTGCTCGACGTCGCTGCTCACGTATGTCAGAGGCCGGCTGTTTATAGTAAGCTCGGCCTCAGCAAGGAGGGTGTAGAGTACCTCCTCGCGAGGGGCGCGCTCGTGAAGCGTCGCCTTGAGTGCGTTCTTGACTGATCGCACCAGTCGTTCCCAGCATCCACCCATGTGTGGGGATGCCGGGGGGTTGAAGTGCCAGGCTATACCTCGGCCTGTCGCTTCACCTTCCACTTTGTCGTGGTCCATATCTCGTAATGCTGCGCGTAGCTCTGCGTGTGCGCCGACGAAATTGGTGCCTCGGTCGGAGTACATATCCGAGGGTCGCCCGCGGCGCGCAATGAGGCGCCGCAGGGCAAGAATGGCCGAGTCAGCACTCAGCGATGCAGCCAGCTCCAGGTGGACGGCGCGGGTGGTGAGGCACGTGAACAACACGCCCCACCTCTTCTCCCTGCGTCGGCCGATGGCGACCTCCATGGGGCCAAAGTAGTCGACCCCACAGTGGACGAAGGCTCTTCGGGTCACCTCCAGTCTCGCGGCCGGGAGATCACCCATCTTTGGTGACACTGGCTTGGCTTTCTCCAAGCGACATCGTTGGCAGCTTGCAGTAACGGCCTTTACTGTAGACCGTAGATTGGTCACCCAGTATCTTTCTCTGATTCGATTGACCACCGCCTCTTGGTTGGCGTGTAGGGCCGCCGTGTGATATTGATACACAAGGCGGCGTGTAAGCGCGTGCCTCCCATCTAAAATTATGGGGTGGCGCTCTCCGAAGCTAAGCTCGTTGCAGGCACCCAGCCTGCCGCGTACTCGTACTAGCCCATCTTCGAAAAGCATGGGGTCAAGACTTCGGAGTTTGCTGCTGTTAGGCAACGGATGCGCCTCTCGAAGTGCAGTGATGTCGGCTCCGTAGCTCTCCCTTTGCATTAAATGCAGCAGACGCGTCTCCGCCTCGCGAAGGTCTGCTGTGGTCACGGCGGATGAGACTCGCCGTTTGCGGCAGCGATCTGCGAACACTAATATGCCCGCCACGACATATGTGGCGCGCGTCCAGGTGGGCAGCCGCTCATAATTTAGCAGCGGTTCTGCCGGTGTCCCCGTCGTGTGCACCCGTTGGACTCGTTCCAGGTGCTCTTCCACCACTGCGCCGGTGTCGACGCTCACTGGCCACTGCTCCTGTGGGCAGCGAAGAAACGAGGGCCCCGACAGCCACTCGTCACCGTTATTGGGCCAGTCCATTCGGGTGGCCTTATCAGCCGGGTTCATCACCGAGGGAACCCAGTGCCAGTCGCCCTGTTTCGACCTGCGGTCTATCTCCGCTAGTCGGTGGGACACGAACCTTTGAAACTCCAGGGCATCAGAGTTTGTCCCATTTTGGACGGTTTTACCGTCCGTCCACAGATTATTTCGAGTTACAGTCAAACCTAATTCTTCCTCCGCTATGTCGGCCAGTCTACATGCTAACACAGCGGCTTGCAGCTCTAGCCGCGGGACGAAAACTAACTTCTGTGGCGCTACTCTGGCCTTGCCTATTTTCATGGCTAAGTCTTTGTTTCCGGAAACATATATCCCCGCGTATACTACAGCTGCGTCGGTGGACTCGCCCTCTACTTGGCTAGCGTAACTTTCTTCAATTAATCCATCTGTGGACTCGCTCTCTACTTTGCTAGCACACCCCTCTGCTACGGGCTTATCGATCTGCACCGTATGGGTGGTAGCACACAATGGGTCTTTATCGGGTAGCTGCGGGTCAACCTGACGCCACAGCGAACATACTTCCCGATCACCGCTCTCTATATGATGACTGGTGGAATCTAGTAATACATTTACACTTTTAACAACTTGGTGCGTCTGAGGCACTTCCGGGGTTCCACTAGCCACGGGCTCTAACTGACTTTTATTTATTTTATACAAGTCACTGTTAGGCACAATAAAACAACTAACACAATTTACATATTGGTCACTAGTGTGACAATTCCCTACGGGTCCGTGCACCACCCACCCTAGACGAGTCAAAGAGGCAACTGGCTTACCCGATTTCCCTCGTCGAGTCTCCCGGCTGGTCAGCAACTCCCAATTGTCCTGCCCCAGCAACAGAAGCGGCCGGACACTACTCATCTCTTCGCAACCCAAGTGGCGAAGGTGGGCATGCTCCGCCATTAGTGTGGCGGGCACCGATTGTGCGGGCAAATCTAAGTTATTTAGCGTGCGGCATTTTATATTATATGTTTGACCGCTAGGCCCGCGTACTGTCGCGTCGATCACACGCGATGCAGAGTCTACGATTTCTAGACCCCGCGCACTCCGTAGCACTAATGGTAAATGTTGACCTTTGACATCTGTGGCTAAAGAGTCGTCTATTAGTGACACAGTGGCCCCGTCGTCGAGAAGGGCATGGCAGGGTTTATCTATCCCGCCTATTGTTATACATACCGGCACTATTTTTAGCAATGCCTTGCCGGTATAATCACTGACGTTAGTAACAGTTTCAGTCTTTCTGTCGGCATGTAATAATATATGATGCGGGAAACTACACTTTGAGCACTTATTTGCACGACAAAAGATCTTGCTATGATTCTTCACTAAACATTTGAAACATAGCCTATTTTTCTTAACGAAATCCCATCGTTCGTTTAACTTTAACCCCGTGAACTTTTCACACTTGATAAGCTTATGTATCTTTCCACACATTGTACAAATATCGTCCTCGACTGCCTCGGCCTGTTTTTCTTCATTCGAAGTCGCATGTAGGCGTTGTACTATTCTGGGTTGCCTATTGACTTGAACATTGCCTCGTGGCTTAAATGTGCTAATTGGTGTTGCGGGCGTGTCTAAGTTCATTTGAACATAATATGAAGTGGCTCGGGCTAGATGCGTCAAAAATTCTGCGAATAACTCCAGACTAGGAGACACTCGCACATCTATACCCTGACTCGATGCCACGCCCATTGCAAATTCCCCATATTTAGCACGTTGTACAGGTGTAAGTTTATCAAGGAGTTCACTTACCAGTTGGGGGTTGTTCAGGTATCCAATCTCCTTGACGCTCCTTAGGAGTGATACACAATTACGTACTGTTGTCGAGAACTTTCTGAGCTCCCGACCACTTTCTGTTACTTTCGGTAACGCACGCACTTTTCTTAGGGCACACTCGAGCACTAGATTTGGATGCCCAAACTCTTCGTCTAAAACCTTAATTATTTCGGACGGGCTGGTCGACGTACGGAGTAAGTCTTCCACTGCTAGCTTCGCGTTTCCTTGTAGGGACGTTTTCAGACGCGCTAGATTCTCGTGTGGCTTGAAGTTATACAGGGCTGTCGTATCGTGGTACATATTCTTATACGACAGCCACTCCGCTGGGTCACCGTTGAAGTATGGCAACTCGTACGCCTGCCTCGGTACCGGACGCGGTCGCGCTATGTTTGAGATAGCGTCTGCTAGTTGGTCTATTTTCCTATCCCGTGACCTACTTCTGTCGGTGTCGTTCGCGTATGTATTCTCCCATTCAGGCGCATTTCTTCCAGCCGTTTCTCTCGGCGGCGCTCGCGGTGTACCGGCCGTCGCGACGGGCGTAGCGAGGTACGTTGCCTCGGTAAAATGCACCGACGCGGGCGCATATTCTTGCCGGGGCGCGGGCGTTTCATATTGCGGCACTGACACTGGCATATCGCGGGTATTTTCTGACGACACGGGCACTAATCCAGATTGTAAGTCTGTAAGTATAACGGGCACGGGTACCTGACTAGCGGTGGCGGGCGTTGCTTCAGTAATCCAGTCTTCTATCCGCCGAGCTGTTCCTTCTTCATCTGAGGAAACTTCTTCGGCGGCGGCGTCTATCTCGGCTAGATCCACATCCAGCTTCTTCTGTATCAGGTTTTCCTTCAGGCGCACTATTTCCTTCTCAGCCTCGTATTGAACCCTTCGTCGAAGGTAGTCGGCACTTCTCTGGCCGCTTTTCGACGATACGTGGCTTGTCCTTGAACCTGCCCTCCGTCGTAATTCCGACCTCACTGGCGTGGCCACTCCACGATGGTCTATCACACGACCGGGCCCGGCCAGTGGGATCACAGGGGCAGGAACCATTGACGACGTAGTAGGCGCTATTGAAGGTGACCCAGGTGCCATTTCAGTCGGCACCCCAGAATCAGCCTCTAACCCTTGACGCTTGTTCATGTCAGCCTCCAACTTTCGTAGCTTGCTCCTAGTTGTAATAGTGCTTCTGGTACTCATCTTAAACTACAGCGAATCCGGCTGGCGAAGGACCAAAAATTGTAGGGTATTCAGGTGCAGGGTGGATATTGATGGCCATAGAATAAAATTAATACACTTTCTCTGAGTACACACAATATATTCACAACACAGAAACACTAATTACAACACACAAAAATAGCTTACGCACTAAACAGAGACTAATCGAGGCGAAACAGATTAATAACTACCGAAACACAAAACTTATCCTCTGTTCCCAAATCTAGAATCTATCTAGGTCCCGTAAGGCGGAACTTCGCTAAGGGTAGTCGATTTTATTAGGCATATAGCTCTACACTTATTCGACACTACCCAATAGGAGACTGAACATTGACTGAAAACTTATACTGAATTACTGACTACTAAAACACTAAGTTATAACAAGTTAAAATTATTAGAACACTAATTTACTATTGAGAACGCCATGTTACTATTTAGATCGAAACGCAATGACTGAACAATATGTGACACCTTAAGTAGTTTTCTACCCTAGCGCGCCCGCCCTGTGGCTAGCATACGCAGTTTATTCGAAAATCCTATTGAAGTCTAGTTCTTCAAGGTGAGGGGGTCGGTATGCGATCGGGGATTGCGGGGTACGCCAATTTTCGGGTGCGCCAGGGGAGGTGAGGGGAACGAAGGGAAAGAAATTGCGCAGTTGGTCTGCTTATGTATTACGTCCTATGTGACGCCTTTGTTCTTTCCTCAAATCGAACATCTCAACTACTTTTCTTTATGTAAAAGGTGTCTATTTATAGTAGATAGCCTAACTAAGACATTGTGTATGTCAGAACCCTTATTTATTGCCTAGATTGGCCTGTAAAACATCTTTTAGTTGGTAAATAAGGGAAATCTTTATGTCTTAGTTACTAATCGATTTACACTATTAAACTGAGGCTATCACTATACTTATTATCTATATATTTAGCTAGGTTACTTCACAATACGGGTAATAAAAGTAGTATCATTCAAAAGACTTTAATCAACTTAACCTAGGGTGGTGTGAAGTACCTAGCAACTGATTATAATTAATCAAAAGGAGATCGCTGTGCTTCTCAACATTCCCACTGCTGGGATACAGGCCTCCTCTCGGTGAGAGGGATTGGGACGTAACCACCACGTGAGCCCAGTGCGGGTTGCTAGAGTCACGTCATGTCAAAAGTTCTATAGTTGTGTATCTAGGTATTGTGGTGTGAAGAATATTCTTTCTACATTCTATACTATCTTCCAGCGGTCGAAATTAAAATCTTAAAATCTAACAATCTTGTCTCTATTTTCTATTAAAAGTCTAACAGTACATTTTATCTTATATCATTAATTCCAAGCCACGCAAATTGTAAAGGAAGCCCCATTGGGAACGTCGACGTAGCTACAGTATTTGCGCTCGTTAAAAATGCCTGAGCATTTTATAGAACGTTATGCTTTTAAGCATTTTCAGGGACATTGTTTAGATAGATGAGAGAGAATGGATGCTTAAGAGTGCTCGAGTGCTTTATTTTATTCCAGTTATGCTCAGTTTTCGTGGTTCTGCAGTATATGCAAATAATTTTTGTTTGTAACTATTCCATTTCGAAGTTCGGTTTAAAGAAATTTATTTCTCAAAAGAACGTACATAGTTCATTTAAATATGAGAAACTAAACAAAATGTCTTAAGTGATAAACATAATTATTGTCGTTCGTTCTATCGAGTACATACTGTGAGTAATGATTATTTTATTATTGTTGGTTAGCCAAACACAACTTTAACCTATTCTTCTTTAAATGTTCACTGATGAATAATCCCTTATTTCTTTTGGTAACTTATTCTAAAGCTGTGCTCCTTCAAACTGAATAGTTCTTCTCCCGTGCAAAGTTCTAACTGAAGGCAATTCTATACTTTCAATATTCCTGCACGCGTAGCATGACCACCGTAGAAACGAGTTTTGTCGACGGAAGAGTAGACAAAATGACAGATAAACAATCACAATCTGTCATTTTGTCTATTCTTCCGTCGACAAAACTCGTTTCTACGGTGGTCATGCTACGCGTGCTGGTGTAGTAGTGGTGAGTTTTGTGTTTGAAGGTGATTTGTGAGTGTATTTTGTTTGTTAAAACTTTCTTCATTAGTATGCATGTGTGGTAAGTATATAATTGTTTAAAGTTAAATAGTTTAGTCTTAGCGTAAATTTCTTTCGTAGGTGTTAAGTAATTGTAATTAAAAAGTACTTAGATTGCTTTGTTTTGCGTTACTTGTAGGTCATGAAGATGTGTAAGTGAAGTGAAGTTTATACTTTAAACATTTACTGTAAAATATGTTGTTGTCGCTAGTACATACAATGTCACTTGTTTGTCTAGGGCAAAGGTCTTCAACACGCGGCTTTTTTCCTAAAATTAGAAATTATGGACTGAAAAGGACATCACTTTTTGGCCCCACATTATCTATGCGAGCAGTTATTTTCACGAATGAAAAACGTGAAGTCCAGGTCAAGGATCAGAATCCTACCGATATTCACCTTGAAAACAGTGAGAATTCCAGCAACCACTATTGGGGCAGATATTGATAAATTAGTTAAGAGTAAACAATGTCAAACATCTCATTGATTGCATTTTATTAGTATATCATTTGCTATTTCTAACTTTGTAAAATTTTATAATAAATAACTACAAGGTACAGTGGGCTGCATCAATAGGCCTGTGTACAAAGAAATATGAACCTACCAAACTAACCTATACTATTTGAAATTCATTGAGAAATAATCTTTGAAAAAATAGTGTCAAAAAGTTTGAATAAATTTTTTGCGAGCCGATGTTTTCCTGGAAAAATAAAATTTTACGAAAATTGCATATGTGGAGAAAATTATAAAGGAAATCAGGAATTTGAATACCATAACGGCAGTTACTCGAAATACCTATACTAGTATGTATACTAGTATGTATAGTAGTATGTTTCGAGTAACTACCGTAAATCAGGAATTTGAATACCATAACGGTAGTTACTCGAAATACCTATACTAGTATGTATACTAGTATGTATAGTAGTATGTTTCGAGTAACTACCGTTATGGTATTCAAATTCCTGATTTCCTTTATAATTTTCTCCACATATGCAATTTTCGTAAAATTTTATTTTTCCAGGAAAACATCGGCTCGCAAAAAATTTATTTAAACTTTTTGACACTATTTTTTCGAAGATTATTTCTCAATGAATTTCAAATAGTATAGGTCCTAGGAACCTAGAAGCTCTTTATTAATTGAGGTTTTTCCTGAAAATCTTTTATTGCATGTCAACGTATTTTTCGAAACGCCTGTGTGATTTAAAGAGAAGAAAGAGAAAATGCTCCTGAGAGAAAATGCGGTAGGGGACGCCCTAAAAGGAAAATTAATGACCTTATTGGTGATGTTCTTAAGAAAAGTTTGGTGAATAGTACTTGCAACCGGCGTGCCCGTTCACACACATATCATATCATATCTTGTCATATGACCAGATGTATGAACGTAAACAAAGCAAAAGGAGTATGTAAGGATCGTAGCAGGGGGCGTTCTATAGTTTCTGTCTACCCTCATGGGAAGAAGGCGTGAGTTTATTTATGTACAATTTATTATTATGATATTCAAAATGAATAACACAATTTCTCAGTAGCAGCCCGGAGTCTGGATTTGTGCTCCGTTGATGGAAATAGGTTCGCCCCCTATTATATGGGACTTAAACATAATTGGCGAAATGTGGGTGTAATATAAGTGCACCTCTGCCTAAGCCTTCACGGAATACAGGCGTAATGTTATTTGATGTGTAAAACGATAATAGAAAGCAAAAAAAAAACCAAATAAAAAACTTTCTACAACAATATGAAAAATAACACCACAAAAATATTTCTCGAGGAAATTATTCCATATTCCTAATGACCCCCAACTACTCTTTGTCACAAAGAAAATAACGAGAAGTCTTCTCTAACTGATTGTGACCGGAGAGGGGAGAAGGGGGAGACATACACAAATGGATGAATAAAAACTTGGTAACGAGTGGCTACGATCCTTTGCGGTACAAGGAGACCGTGCATTGTGTTTCGAGTAGTGTGTGGGTTGTGGCCCAAGTCAAAGGGGGTTAGATTTTATGATTGTGTTTTGTGGTGTCATGATAAATTAGTACATATATTGTAGAGTTGTAGGTCGTGGGTACGAACCCAGGCAGGCGCTTTACTTTGTGTAAATTATTTTATCACTACTGCTCTCAAAACGGTGAAGAGAAACATCGTGAGGAAACCGGCATGTCCTAGAACCAAAAATTCGAAGACATTTGACATCTATCAACCCGAACAGGGCCTGCGTGGTAGATTACCAGCCCACTCCCTCTCGAAGAGAGGACGCCTGTGTCCCAGCAGTGGAAACATTTTAAGCTGATAATCACTTAATACAAGCAAATCTTTGCTTAAAAGGTGACTCCAAACTTAATAATGTAATTACATAAGTTGATGAAACAAACATTTATTTTTTATTATGCTATGATAAATTATATTCATTTCTGTAAATTGGTTCAAAAAACACTTTTACACGTCAAAAAGAATTAATGTTTTAAAACTAGATAAGTTCGATGTTTCCTATCCGATTACTCTGAGAAGAAAGGCCGAAACAAACTCAGAGGTCACAGTCTCTTTTAAAGTCCAGACATAATCTTGGTCAGACCATATGAGGACCATGTAGATTAATGTCTGAGATGGTGTACTGGGTTTGTTATCTAATCGAGATATACTATAATAGCGTATAGGATAACCACAATACACAGCAGTAAGGCCCGAACTCCACTAAAGCGGAGGTGTGCGGAGATGTCCGAAGCGGAGACGAGAAGAAATGTTTTTCAGCTAAGGTATATCCACCGAAGCTGTGTGGAGATGCGTACTGGGTAGCCTGGAGCGGAGATGTGTGCTGGCTAGAGCGGACCTAGGCTGCTAGGCACAGCTCACATCTCCGCTTTGTAGGCACCGCCGCCCAGCTTAATCTCGGCGAGGCACAGCTCACATCTCCGCTTCGATCGTATCATACAAATATGACACATCTCCGCTCAGTGGTCTCCACTGAAGCTAAGAGGAGACGAGATGTATGAATAAAGAAATTCTATTGGAAGTTTAAAACACATCTCCTCTCCTCTCATCTCGTCTTCGCTTTGGCGGAGACTGGACCTAATGTGTTAGAAAGAGGCTGAGGGGTGAAATCAAAAGGAGGAAATTATTATACATCCTCATTTCCAACAATGTCAAATTAACGGCTTGTTATTGCAGTATGAATACAACTGAGAAGGTAAGGTCTCACACATTACTGGCGACTATCATGAGTTTAAAATTCGATAGAAATGAGAGAAATAAAAAGCTTTTTACAAGAAAAATCAACCGACTGCCAAAAAAAAACATTACAAAGCGAAAAATAACTTTTTAATAGTTGTGGTACCTACCCCACACAAATTCGCATACCATTACCTGCTATGTAAATAACAGTGACAGGAACAAGATATCATCCATATACTAAGTGGGAAAAAAATACGTATTATCGAACCCAACTCAAAAACCATCCAAGCAAAGTTAATTTTATATGGAACCACACGGAAAGCACCAGCTTTCAAATGAAAAAAGAATTATCAAATTCGGTTCACCCAGTCGAAAGTTCTGAGGTAACAAACATTTTAAAAAAAACAGTCGAATTGCGAACCTCCTCCTTTTTTTGAAGTCGGTTAAAAATAAAACAGTTGTATCATAATATAAAAACAAACACAAAAAAACAAGCCTTAAGGCCTATTCAGATATAAGCGCTATCGCTGTGCCAGTGGCGGATTTTCCCTAAGGCCAAAGAGGCTCGGGCCTAGGGCGGCCAGATATAAGGGGTGGCCAACCTGCCTCTGCGGCTAGCAATATCTTAGCTCAGTAGATAATAAAGTTATGACGGCTAAGAGCAGGTGCATTATTTGTAGCCAATAGCCAACAAATAATGTAACATTTTCGAGCTCGCTTCGGTCGTTATTGCATTATACTTTAATTAGATTAGGTTATTAGCTTGTCTGCATAAGTTGACAAAGTTATTCCTTGTATGAATGTACAAACGAAAACCTAACATATACGAGGTGAAGTACAACACTTATCGAGCTCGCTTCGTGGAGTTGAAGATGTTTTCCCCCCGAAAATAAACCTGCTGGCGCCCATATGATACAGGGTGGCAGGGACATCGACGTGAAAACTGTTACCATGGATATATAGTACATGATTCTGAAAGCCATCTGTGTTGAAATTTTTCGTCGGATATAAAAAAAAAAGTGTGGTACTCGGGGACTGCCGCGGTAAAGCTATTGCATAGCATTTGTAACCTCCATACTTCCTATTTGTCAACGCTACACTTGGGATGATGACGTGATGACATAAAACAAAAATTAAGTTCCTATGATAACATCACGTTGTCATGGGAACCGTCATTACATGGTGGGCGGAGTGGGGGTGTTAGGTTTTATTTTCGTTACATTACGGAATTTCTTGATTCGGTTGCCGCGCTCAAAACCCGCGATAAAAGCTATGCAATAGCTTAAAAAATCTACCGTTCCATACATTCTGACTGCGTAGGTATTGCACTTTTCTATGATACAGCTGTTTTTTCACAGGTTTTAGAATCATGTACTGAATCCATGGTAACAGTTTTCGCGTCGATGGCCCTGCCATCCTGTATAGTACAATATAGGTATAAACTAACGTCTACTACTAAACGGCCTATAAGGTGGTCGAGACTGCAAGTCCACCTCTGGCTGCCGCGCTTGGTAGCGATACCTGGTTCTAAGTGAATAACCAAAAGGCGGACCAGTATCGCTACCGAGCGCGACAAAGATATCGCTTATATCTGAAGAGGCTTTTAAAAACCAAAAATTATGTTATACTAGCTTTTGCCCACGGCTTCGTTCGCGTGGATGTCGGAAAATATCCCACGGGAACGTATTACCGAGGTTTCATACCTAATAACCGCGGAAATTGTCATTGACTCCTACCGCTGCGTCCACGTTGCTACGCGTAATTTTGAAACTGTGATAGGTATCTTTTAAACTATTTATTTAAATGATATGATGTCAAGGCATATTTTAATCTAAATTAAATGCCCAATTTAAATAACATATTTTATTGGATAAGGATTAATACTATACCGGTCAAAAAAGCTTCGGAAATAACAATACAATTTTATTCAAATGCTGAAAGATAATAATGGATATTGTGTGTCATCCTTAGAAGATAGACACATGCCATCGCGGACTTTTTTGTTAAACTTTTTAAGATGAACAATACCGTAGAACATAAAATTTGATGTATCTTTTTTGGTTTAGGCAGCGCACGCCAATAAAGCTCCCAGTCGAGTCGGCATGATTTTTTCCGACTTCTTCAACAATAATCGTCAAATTTCAGCCAATTTACACAAAACCTTAATGAATTATGCACTAGAACCTTCCGCATGAATCACTCCGTCTATTGGTGAAAACCGTTAGAAAATCCGTTCGGTAGTTTTTGAGTTTATCGCGTTCAGACAGACAGACAGAAACCGCGGGGGACTTTGTGTTATAATATGTAAGGATCTATTAAATATAAAAATGTTTTTAACTTACAAATTGCAGTTGCATATTCTACCAGTAATTACAATTCGAACATTAATATTAAATTAGGCTAGGTTTCCAATGCTGAGTAATGCGCATTGAATTTAAATTGAATTGTCACGAAACATGTCGTTTATTTAATACTATTGTGTGACATCGGCTTTGTGTTTGCATATATTTAGAATTATTAATTTTCAAATGACAAAGCACATATGAGATGGTTTGAATAACTATTTGTAAAGCTTGTGTGCCTTATTTGAACTTTCAAATGAAATTCTCGTCTAGGCACAAAAGCTATTTATATTATACTTTTTAAACCATTTTTACAGAAGAATTTTGGGTTGGATGAATTATTTCTAATACACTTCGTATATTTTTTCAAATTAGTTTGTTCATAAAAAAGTATGTTTGACTTACCCCTTTAAAACCGCGAATCCTGGAGAATAAAATATCTGAACCGCAGTCTGGTTAATTCTTGAATAGATTGTTCCAAAAGGTGACCAGAAAATTTAATTTGACCAATGAGCGCGCGAGGAGTTCGTCAAGGTCGCCGACAGAAACGACCTTGACGAGCCCTTGTAAAGTTGCTTATTACCAAGGTGATTTATTTATTTATTAATAGGTTAGCCTACAATAGTTTACATATTTCATTTCTTTTACAAGTACATGATATACACGTACATCTATAAGTGCAACAATTACTTAAAGGCTTAATTAACACTACATGCACTATATATTTGAATTTTACATTTTTATTACTCACTGCAATTAATTGTTAAAAATGGCTGATTTCTAATAATGTAAAAACTTTAGGAGTATGACGAACAGGGTGTAAAGTTCACTCATCCACCATAGAAAAGGGAGGATCCTCCGACCAGACGGGTGTTGTGTCTGGCGGGCAACTGCCCATCGGTTTGAAGTTTTAATCTTGTATGTATGTCGATCGCTTGGTAAACTCTAACTGCGCGATGCAGGATTTGTGTGACGTCATGTCTATGATGCGTAGTTCGTATGTGGCGGTATAACCGCTACAAAACAAAGCATACATTTAGCAATACAACCCACAAATCAAGAATCGAATTAAATTAATTTTAAAAGAAGAAATATTTTATAGATTGGTAATAAAGTGGCAGATAAATAATTTAAAAAAAACTAAACTAAGAATGAACTAAGATTAAATATTTGATGTATTAGATATATAAATAATTATGTAAATGAATAAATTGCCAATTCAAATTATACCTCAGTTGGACGAGTAGAATTTAATAATTCATTTACAAAATTTCCCTTTGCTATCGTGGTGTACGTCGATCAGGCCACAACAGCTGTTTAGGATTTTGCACATTCGCGGTATAGGAGAGTTAGCACCTAGGACAGTTTTACGCAAGGGCGGGTGGAGCGGGGTGATGGGTTTTCGAGGACAGCGGGTTGGGGCATGAAACTTGATGAGACTTAGTAACTGTGGACAATCTATTTGCTTTCTGAGGAGTTTGTACAGAAACAGGGCGTCCATAACTTCTCTTCAAGTCGAGAACGAGAGCATCTTGAAAGTTTGCAGACGGATCACAAAGGCGGGCAGCTGCTTGCTTTTCCCTTTGGTAAAAGCAAAGGATTTGGAGATGTCTGATGATAATCTTATGCGCTACTATAAAGCTCGGTTTTTATTTTTCTCCTTAGACCACACCACTACAGGACGTAGGTACTAGTAACGTCTTTGAGTCGCGGCAGCATTGAAGTCTAACCATGCAAATTATGAGCCAGGTACACATTGACGGCTCGCGCCTTGCCTCTGTGGTTGCTGTGTTTGTTACACACGACGGCGACGTGTGTTCTGGCTTTAGTTGGGGTAACTTGGTAGGGAAGGTATTTACAATACATGTTGGGGTGTGTTTGTTTGTTGGTCGTGTGTTCTCGGGCTAAGAAGTCTGTCTTATTTCTTTTTTGGGTTCCGTACCTCAAAAGAAAAAGAAACGTAATCCTTATAGGATTGCTTCGCTGTCCGTCCGTCCGTCTGTCTGTCAGTCTGTCAAGACCCTTTATCTTAGGAATGCGTGGCGGTATAAAGTTCAAATTAATATTAAATAGGGAGGTCTACGATCCCTTGGAGCTGTAAAAAATAAAAGAAAAAGAAAGAAAGAAAGAAAAACATTTATTTGGACACAGTTCGTGAAACACAAAACACAAATAACACAGTGAAAATAAAAATAAAAAAATGTTTTAAAAACAATAGTATGTGCCTCACGGCTGCGCCAAAAAGGTTCATTTCAGCATTAATGCCAAACAGATACTGTCTGAAAATCAAGCTTCTATTAAAAAAATACGGCCATTTATGTGACATAATTTAATAGTCGCATAAAATCTATTTGGTACTTCCCATTGACTAAAAACCACAGCACAAGTAAAGGAAAAAATCCAAAAATCGTTAATTTGTAGTTTTATTACATACTAGCTGCGCCCCGCGGTTTCACTCGCGTAAGTCTCGATCCTGTGAGAATGAAAAGTGTTAACATAGGATACTTTTCATTCCGATATTCCCAGATTATAAATTATCTGTGTGCCAAATTTCATCCAAATTGATCCAGCCGTTTGAGCATGAAGAAGAGACAACGTGTGAAAACACATTTTCTTGCGATAACAAACTTACATTTGCAGTTGAAGAATTGACCGTGACGTATATCGATGTATGGGAGAACATGTTTTTTCAACTACAAAGTTAAGTTTGTTCTTGGGATAAATTCATCCCAATTACGCAAACCTACATTTGGGGTGGTCCGACACGCATTTGGCCGGTCTTTTTTTGTGGGTGTCTTAGAGTGGAGAGCAAGGTACTCTTTTATTTCTAGTCTGTCGTAGCAGAATGGTTATTCTAAAAGATAGTTATCGATAGTCATACTAGGTCAAAAGATGGATACAGCATTATATAAGAGAAGTGCAAGAGGGATGCAGATATAAGTGAAAATTTTGAACATAATCATTCACATGCACAATTTTAATAGTAAAAATTTAAAAAACTCACGACATAAACATTTCCTCATTTCTTTTTCCTACTCCATCACCAGACCCTATTCACCATGTCTATAACCTATTCATTGAGTCCATTCCAATGAGCCCAAACCAGTGCTGTAAGTTGGTGAGGAAGTTGGGTATCCTGCAAATTCTCAGTTCAAGGTTACTGTGTTCTTCTAATATCATTGAAGTAACAGAATACCAAATTTTAAATCGATCAAACCTGTGGAAGATACTCACATCCATTCATCGACTAGAAAAGAGCTGATAATCTTCAAACAGCTGAACCGATTTTGACAAAACATATCTAAGAACCATTGCTAGAAAACCTACTTTGAAATATTAAAATCGCATTCAAATCGGTTCACCCGTTTAAGAGCTACGGTGTCATAGACAGACACAACAAAACACTTTTTGCGTCGGGGGTTTAAAATCTAAATCAAGTAAGTATATCCTGTCTGTTTCAATTTTGGATTTAGCAGTGATTTATTTTGACGAAGATATTTGAGTATCATCATCAGCCTATAGCAGTCCACTGCTGGACATAGGCCTCTCCAATTGCACGCTATTCAGCTCGATTCTCGGCAACTCTCATCCAGCTGCTACCAGCCACCCTTCGAAGATCGTCACTCCACCTAGCCTGAGGGCGTCCTACCTTACGTTTGCCAATTCGCGGTCTCCACTCAAGAACACGTATACCCCAACGGTCATCGGTTCTACGGCTGATATGGCCGGCCCACTGCCACTTCAGCTTGCTAATTCTGTGAGCTATGTCGATAACTTTGGTTCTCTGCCGGATCACTTCGTTCCGGATTCGATCCCTCAGAGAGACTCCAAGCATAGCCCGCTCCATGGCTCGCTGAGCAACCTTAAATTTATGGACCAGCCGTACCGTGAGTGTCCACGTTTCGGCTCCGTAAGTCATAACAGGCAGGACGCACTGATTGAAGACCTTCGTCTTTAGGCTCTGTGGAATACGTGACGAGAAGACTCGACGAAGTTTCCCAAACGCTGCCCAGCCCAGCTGAATTCTTCTGTTAGCCTCCCTCTCAAAGTTGTTCTTACCAAACTGCAGAGTTTGCCCGAGGTAAACGTATTCTCGAACAACCTCGAGAGCACCGCCATTGACAGCAATCGGCCCCGGAGTGACGTGTTCGTTGAACATAACCTGGGTTTTGTCCAAGTTCATCCGGAGACCAATGCGCACAGAAGAATTAACTAGGCCGTCCAGCATCTGCTGCAGGTCATGCAGCGATTCGGCCAGTATGACGATGTCATCTGCAAATCTCAAGTGTGAGATGTACTCGCCGTTGATGTTAATGCCACGCCCTTCCCAGTTCAGCGTCTTAAACACATCCTCCAATGCGTTAGAGAACAATTTTGGGGATATGACATCCCCTTGTCTGACCCCTCGACGCAAGGGGATATGTTCAGTACGCTGATCCTGAATTTGGACGGTCATTGTCGCGTTTTCATACAGACATCTCAGCACTTGGATGTATCGCCAGTCGACTTGGCATCGCTGCAGAGACTCCAAAACAGACCAGGTCTCGACAGAGTCAAAAGCCTTCTCATAGTCCACAAACGCAAGACACAGTGGCCGATTATACTCATCGGACTTCTGTATAATTTGCCGCACTGTGTGAATGTGGTCTATGGTGCTGTATCCTCCTCGAAACCCAGCCTGCTCCGGTGGTTGAAACTCGTCGAGTCTTCTCGCTAGACGATTCGTAACGACTCTTGAAAACAACTTATATACGTGGCTAAGGAGCGAAATGGGTCTGTAATTCTTCAAAAGAGTCTTGTCACCTTTCTTAAAGAAGAGAACGACCACACTCTCTCGCCACGCTTCTGGAGTTCTCCCAGAGAACAGGACAGAGTTGAAGAGCTCCCGAAGCTCTTTCAGTACAGGACTTCCTCCAGCTTTCAGGAGCTCGGTCGTTATCCCGTCCTCACCAGGGGCTTTTCCATTTTTAAGCTGTTTAAGAGCCGCCTCGATTTCGTCTTGGCTGACTTCTGGCAGGTCTTCCGTGAAATGGCGGGTTAAGGTGGCTCTGAAATCCTCATTTTCGGGATCGGGTCGAGATGCGTGCGATGCGTACAACTGGCCGTAGAAGTTTTCTACTTCCAAAAGGATCTCCGGCTTCGAAACGACGATATCCCCACTGGGTTTGGTCAATTTCGTCAGGTGGCTCCTCCCGAGTGACTGGACGAACACCTTCGACCCCCGATTTTGCTCAATCGCTTTCTCTATAGAGCGCGTATTGGAGCGTCGGAGGTCGCGTCGTACCAGTGTTCTTATATTGTTATTGAGTGCCCGTTGTTCTGACGAAGTGATAGGTGGGTTTTCACGTCGTTCCGTCATAAGCTCCAGAGTCTCCTTTGAAAGTTTTGACTTCTTGCCCGTACGCCGCATTTTACAAAAACGATCATTTATTTGAGTATAGCATAAACAAATAAATAAAAATAAAAAACGTGTGGCACTCGGGGACTGCCGCGGTAAAGCTATTGCATAGCATTTGTAACCTCCATACTTCCTATTTGTCAACGCTACACTTGGGATGATGACGTGATGACATAAAACAAAAATTACGTTCCCATGACAACATCACGTTGTCATGGGAACCGTCATTATATGGTAGGCGAACGGAACTTACTTACTTAGTTAGGGTAACGGAATTTCTTGATTCGGTCGCCGCGCTCAAAGCCCGCGATAAAAGCTATGCAATAGCTTAAAAAGCCTTTTATTTCCTGCAAGCTGTTTATAGAACATAAATTAATTCTAGTTTAAATGTAATTTTTGTGATAAAAGGTTTTAGTTGAATTTTGTTTTTTGTACTATTTCCACTTGCAGAAACGAAAGGCTTCCTCCAACGGTAACCAATCTTAAGAGTATAGCATAATCAGCCTATAATGTTCCTATTGTTGGGAAACAGGCTTCCTCTCTGTGAGAGGGAGGGCTTCGAAACTTCCACTGATATTAAAATTAACTTTAAATCATTGAAATACATTTTCCATTACAGCATTTAAATGTGAGATATTATTATATTCATCTTCAGCAAAATAATTTTGCTTTTCATTAACATCTTTGACTTTGAAAGTCAACTTACATTTTAGTAAAATTAATATCTCTGAAAGACAAATAATTTTGATGTGCTTTACTATTTCATTTGAGTGACGTTAATTTAATATGTACTTAGCAAATGTCAGAATAAGTAAGTAGATGCCTAATTTATGTTATTTAAAATTTATTAAGAAACTTCTTTTTTTATCGAATTGACTACCTACCAACTTAAATTGTGCGTATATTCAAATCACAGCTGAAATTCTTTGACAGGTGTATAAAATGGCTATAATACGGCAAATTGACGTAGTGTATCAATTTAGTAAATAATTGAATTCCCTGACCGCGTTAACCTTAAATAAGTTAAAATTATGAAATATTTGCCAGCTCTTATTTTAACCAAGATTCTAGAGATAAAATTATGACATAAACAAAGGCTTTTCTCTCATATCTTTTGACAGAGTACCTAATTGTAAGATAGCAACAAAACAAGACATTAAGCTCGCCTCGTTAACTCGTATAATTAAACTAAATTAATTAGAGTAGAATTTTGAACGGGGTAACAAACAATTAAACCACGGCTTAATCTAAGTGGGAATGTATTGTTGAGACGCGGTCATATTGCTGCGTCGTCGTTTGTAGGGAGTTGAGTTACATACGAGTAATATTATCAATGTGGTAGGTTTAAATAATTATTTTTAATAAGGGTCAGTGTGGTATGCATAGTTATTTATTTGCCTATAGGCACAGATTAGTACTAACTACTACTAGATCTATACTAATAGATGGGAACTCCGCAAAATCATTTAAATAAAAAGCTACTCTTGCTACGACACAATAAAGTTGAATTCAGGTCGCACAGCGCTCACCATTGTGTGGATCGCCCGATGGACACGGTGGAGCATACGGTGGAGGTCTGCCCGGCTTTGGCGGAGCATCGCCGTATCGTCACGGAGGCGATCGGCGGCGGTGGTCTCTCGCGTCCGGCTCTGGCCCAGGCCATGGTACGGAGCGAGAGGGCATGGGAGGCCGTCACCTCCTTCTGAGAAGCAGTAATGCTCGCGAAGGAGGAGGCGGAACGCGTGAGGCCTTGTGAAGGCCGGAGAAATCCGCTGGATGCGGGAAGCACAGAACCGGACGAAGTGGCGGTGCTTGGGGGAGGCCTATGTCCAGCAGTGGACGTCTTACGGCTGAAATGATGATGATGATGAATGATTGATCACCAGCTACTATAATATGTGTGGCTGTGGAAACTTTCAAAATTATATCGTTCTCAAGGTTCGCTGCTATCTACCCTACGGTTGGCATGTTTTAGAAAACACATAGAGTAGTTACTATTAAACTTTACATGCCGCGGGCTTCCCTCAGGCTGTAGTATTAGACAATGTTTAGGGAATATTTGGTAATGAGAGCAGCAGCAGGTGGGTTAATTTCCGCATTATATTAACATATATTATAAGTACATAATCAGATGTTGTACATAAACTACATAGTAGGCACAGCACCGCGATTGAGTAAAATCCCCCTGCCGCGTCAGTCTGTCTGAACGCGATAAAGTCAAAACTACCGAACCTCCTCCTTTTTGAAGTCGGTTAAAAAAACAACAATAAACAATAATAATTTTTTAAATCTGAATCTAAAACTTCCATGTGAAAAGGTTCATTAGAGTCACTGATTTGTCAGTTTTAACTGACTTGAAAAAAAAAAGGTGGAGTTTCTCAGTTATTTTCCCCGATTACTCGAAGACGGCTGGACCGATTTGAAAAAATATTTTTTTTTGTTTGAAAGGGTATAATTTCAAGTTGGTCCCATTGTCATTTGGTCACGATCTGATGATGAGATTTTAGAGAAATCGAGGAAACTCTTCAAATATTATAGGCACATCTATAGCGATTTGGGTATTTTTGATGAGCAGTTGACATTAGCCTATTGTGACTTAAATAAATTACAAACAAAAACACTAAAATGTGAAAAAAAAACTTTTTTACAAAAAATACAAACTACTTCCAAATTACAAAGTGAAAAATAACTTTAATTTCGGAAGTCGGTGTCAAAAAACTAAAATACTGATACAAAGATACTAAGTTAGTAAATGCTGTATCAAGATCATAACAAGACACCAACACTGTTCCCGATAGAAAAAAGACGCATCTAAAATTTTTCCAGATTTGAGTTATATACATTGCCGGAATCAGAAAAAAAAGGTGCATCTGCCTGATATACACCGTGAAATTTGAATCACAGTTTTGCTAGAACAAACGTTGTTCAGACCATGGTCTACCATTCTACAGCATCCAACAAAAAAACACAAAAAAAAACAAAGTTTAAAATGTCAAGATTATCGTTACTCCCTACAACACAGACACCACGTATGGGACACAGCATTGTTTACAGGGAAATGTACCTCGGTAAACGAAATTTAGTAAGCAGTAGATAATCTTGACATTTTAAACTTTGTCTTTTTGTGTTTTTTTAAAACCAATTATGTATTTTTTTTATTGGATGCTGTAGAAGGGTAGTAGACCATGGTCTGAATAACGTTTGTTCTAGCAAAACTGTCATTCAAATTTGACGGTGTGTAACTCAAATGTGGAAAAAAATGTTAGATGCGTCTTTTCTTCTATCGGGGGCAGAACAACACACCATCTTGTTTTCACGAATTGAGGTTGACATTAGTATAGCATTACCCCATAAAAACTTTGCAAACAATTCGAGTGTCTACTTTTGTTTACCAGACTTTATTGATTATTTTAGTTACAATGGTGCCGATTCCCTTGTTCACAAACTAAAATAAATTTAAGTTCAGTGGATCTTTTTCTTTCTATTTCATTAAGAAAAGGACAGAAGATAAATTTTAGTTTAGTCCTGTCAAATTAATCAACGCCTGTCACTCTCCGTACAAGTTTAGACGTGATTAAAAACATGCCGACTAAAATTACGTCATACGTCAAGCGCTGATTAATTTGACAGGACTAAACTAAAATTTATCTTCTGTCCTTTTCTTAATGAAATAGAAAGAAAAAGATGCACTGAACTTAAATTTAGTTTAGTTTGTGAACAAGGGAATCGGCACCATTAACAATCTACCCAGACCTTAACTTAGCACTCTAGCTAACGGAGTATGTCCAAGCTATTAGCAGACGAAATAGCCTCGTTAACGTCTCCATGACAACCGACCTCCGTATGACAAACTTTAATGAGCCTATAAATGGGTTCCAGAGCATGTGCCTTCGAATTTAACAATAAATTCTCGATTAATTGGTCGTGTTAATTTAATTGTCAATTTAGTTAAGTTATATTAGTTGATCTTTGAACTTTACGCTTCGCTAACTTTAATCAAAGAAATGCCTGGTATTGTGATAGGTACCTAGCAAATCTGTCAAAAGACGACGATTAAAAGGTCTTTCAATTTATGAAAAAAAAAAAATCTATTGCATAGCTTTTATCGCGGGCTTTGAGCGCGGCGACCGAATCAAGAAATTCCGTAACGAAAAAAACATAACACCCCCCACTCCGCCTACCATGTAATGACAGTTCCCATGACAACGTGATGTTGTCATGGGAACGTAATTTTTGTTTTATGTCATCACGTCATTATCCCAAGTGTAGCGTTGACAAATAGGAAGTATGGAGGTTACAAATGCTATGCAAAAGCTTTACCGCGGCAGTCCCCGAGTGCCACACGTTTTTTGTCAAAATTACAATTTTACGTTCGATTAAGAATCTTTGAGTGCTATCTTGTGTAAAGTTGGCAAATGTTAGTTGCAAGCGCTACTGCTGAGCATGAGGTCCTGGATTCGATTCCCGGGTCGGGCAAAGTGATGTTGAATTTTCCTATCTGGAATTGCTTAGTAGTAGCCCGGAGTCTGGATTTGTGCCCGGTTGAACATCGTGAGGAAACCGATATGACTGAGAGATATTTCTCGACGGCATGTGAAGGCAAGTCTGAGGCCCGTGGGCGGCTTTAAAACTCTGACACCAGGTTAGTCACTAACTACACGAAAAAAAAAAGAGCAGGGTCTTACTTTTCCATCAATGATTCTTTAATAGTAGCCCATAGTCTGAATTTTTGCCCGAATTTGACATAGGCTCATCTCTATTCCATATTAAACACAACTGGTAAAACGTGGGTGTACTACAGCGTTGCCAGACGTCCCGATTTTGACGGGACGTCCCAATTTTTTAATCAAAATTAAATGTCCCGCGCGGGACAGGCTCAGGCCCGTTTTTAGGGAATAACTCGACCGTGCGTGCAGTATGCTGGTAAAGCGCGGCCGGGTGGCACAGACAAGTGTGGACTGGTTGTAAGTTTCAATTTGTAACACTCACTCATATTTTTTTTTTTGGGTGCCGGTTGCCCTGTTACCGGGGGCCACGATTTCTCTATCGGTTTTCTTCGAACCCCCGGCAGGCGTTGGCCCTAGCGGACCCCGTCAACCTAGCGGACCCCGTCAAATCACCGGACCCCGTCAACACTCACTCCTTAGATTATATTATTTGAAACACCACATTTTTCTTATGAAAAACTTTTTTTGACTTAGATTTTTGCTTTTTATTTATTTTTATTCAGAACAAACTCAAACTCAAATCATTTATTTCAACTAAACCATTTACAGGCACTTTTGAATTGTCAAGGAATCGGTCAGTCAGAAATAGGTATGAAGCTAGTTGCCCATTCCAAAGCGTAGTAGGTACCTATGGAGAAGAACGGGCAAGAAACTCCACGGACACTCTTTTAAATAAAAAATTGTTACAAAATATTGGTTACATCATTCATGTTGAAATTATACATGTGAGAACAATGTAGAAAGACGTGCACATGAGAAGCGTCCGTAATAAAAAGATAAGAAACGAACAATTCAAAAAATTAAAAATAACTAAGAACACTAAGAAGACTCAACTACATAACGATAGGATAAATCTGATTATAAATATCATATTTTTATTAAAATACATTTTCTATGGCTATTTTGTCATCTACCTATTGTCACGTAAACGTAACTTAAAACTCAAATAAAAAGATAAATATTTAAAAACTTCTCATATATACGTTTTTTTACTATGTCCGCTTTCGACGAAAGAATCTCGCTTTTTTCACTCAAAAAGTTTCAAAATCCCAACTTGGCAAAAAAAATCTGGCAACGCTGGTGTACTATTACATCTCTGTCGATACCTTCAACACTACAGGCGTGATGCTACGTATTAGGGATGTTACGAAAGACGTTTTACCAGAACCGGAATCGGAGGTTTTAAATTTGATTGATCGGAATCGGAACCGGAACCAAAACCGGAGTCGGAGGCGTTAGTAGAAAAAAGATGTGTTAAGGGAAGGCCTATATAATTCTGTCACTTTAATCAGTATATTTAATAATAATTAGTCTCTTTTTAATCAGTCTCTAAAAATCAGTTAAATATTAGCGATAATATCCACAAAAAAAAAACAATAAACTGAGACTTCGAGTACAAGCATGTATAAAATAAACAAAAATTATTACCCTGGCGACGAGTTAAAACTTGTTTGTACGCGCTCTAGTCACGTGCATCGCTGCATTTCGAAATTCGGTATAACACCGATTCAAAATTATCGGAACCGAAATCGGAATCGGAGGTGAAAAATTAATCGGAAGTTCCGACCTTTGGGTACCGGAACCGAAGCTCCGTAACATACCTGCTACGTATAGTCTCCCTATTTCCTCTACTAACTAGAGCCTATTACGAAACAGTGCAGGTAGACATTACGTTGGTAATAGTACGGAATGAGATCGTAAACGTTATAGTGTACTAACATTACCTACTGTATGACGTGTTGTATGGCAACACTTTACTTGATCGCCCTGTTTACGTTAGTGTTGCCATATACTACTCGGTTACGTTAAGTAGAGTACATAAGCCTATCTTGTTAAGTTACTATGCTGGATAGTAGTAGTTTGGTATAGTATAAGGCCGCGCGCACTTTGGATGCGTTTTTGTAAGAATTTCACTCGTGCGTACACGTACGAAGACGCACGAACGATCCCGACCTTTCAAGTACAAATAGTGCGCAGACTGGATTCGACGTCGTACGTATATTTCCGACGTCCGAAAACAATCCGAACTTGTTGAGATTTATTCTATTTTCGTAATTGGTACGACCATGGTCGTACGTGTACGCACGAGTGAAATTCGTACGAAAACGCATCCAAAGTGCGCGCGGCCTTACAGGCTGGCTATCGTAACTCCCCGTCCACGCGCGAATTTTGCGTATTATTATATCTAAAGTAATATTATAAAGAGAAAAGATTTGTATATTTTTGTTTGTAACAAATAAACTTAAAAAATACTGGACGGATTTAAAAAATTCTTTCACTAGTAACATAGGCTATAATTTATAAAGATATCACACGGGCGAAGCCGCTGGCGGAAGCTAGTGTTGGATATAGGTATTTCTCCATAACTTTATTGTTTCCGATGTGTCTTGTTTTGATTGCTGTTCTGTGAATTTTAACACACATTCTCAAATTTCTCAGAAGCAGTGCAATTTTTTCCAACTTCATAACAATATACCTACACATATTGGTCTTTTTTAATTCATAACGCAGAAACTTGCTATTTTTACTTTAAATGTTTCAGATTAACGATAAAACTAATGTGTACAGTATTTCTATTTTCTTAATGTCCCTCGGGTATCATCGGATTTCCGAATAAAAACGAATGTTAATTTCCATGTCCATCAATTATAAGATTTATCGTGTATAATAATTTGAATTCAGAACTAAGTACCTTATTGTTGTTTTGTTTTAGTTTCCGTGTGAACTATATAGAGCTGTAAAACTATTTTCCTATCGGTCGTGGCTTCGACTTTAGCGGCTTTCCTCCCATTTTAAAAATTACAAATAAATTACATTACGTTAAAAGAGTATTAACAACTCTATATACTTCCAAGTCAATTGAGAGCGTCCGGTCTGCACCAAGTGCAAAGGGCAACTGATAGAAGTCCGACGACTGACGAAACACGTTTGTCTATACATTACTATAGACTTCTATCTACTTATGCAATGTCACATTTTGTTAAACCTTTTACCATATTCCGCAGAAGAATTGGTGATGGCAAAACGAAGTTTAATAAGATAAAAATTAATAACCCAGTTGATCACTACACATCCACTCAATTTATTACAAGTCTCCTCTTACAAACACGAGGAATTTAAGCCTATTTTATTTCAAAATAGAAGCTTTAAGGTCATTAATTTAAAAGGCCATACTTATTTAGGACGAGAATCTTTTCACGTTGTCTACCCGGCTTAAATACCGGTAGTACAAAGTGCTCTAAAAGCAATTAACTAATGTATAAATGAATAGCCAGCCGCCATCTTGAATCTAGACATTAAAATGTAAACGGTAATGATACGCCATAAGATTAAATGAACAGAAGTTTAACTCCTGTAAGAGCTCAGAAAAACAAAGTAAAATAAGTATAAAATATTTAATTAAAAATACACTTATGCAGTACAAGAAAATGTTAGGTAGATGCTAAGCCGTCGGTGTCCGCCAGAAAAGAGAACGCAAGCCTCGGTGCAACATGCCAGCTAGGCGAGCCGCCCGCGCGTTGCTATCTTCGCAGTTGTCAACTTCATGACGGGTCTCGAGCGCCATCTATCGCCTTACAGTCGGCCTTCCTGATACAGCTGCGCGCCCCGCGTAGCTCTCGCCCCTTGGCGTTGATGACGGCACAGCTCGCTCACGAACTCACGATGCGGTGACGACACGATGAGATTGACATCTTAATGCCAACCTAAACTGACTTCTGAATGTCATTGTGATTGACGTCTTAATGTCAACATGAACTGACGTCTAAATGCCAGTGTGATTGACGTCTTAATGTCAACATGAACTGACGTCTGAATGTCAGTGTGATTGACGTCTTAATGTCAACTTGAACTGACGGCTGAATGTCAGTGTGATTGACGTCTTAATGTCAACTTGAACTGACGTCTAAATGTCAGTGTGTGGGTTTCTGAATGCCAATTTCAACTGACTTCACTGTAAGTATGACTAACTTCTTAATGTTAACATAACCCAATCCAAATTAAAACCAATTGTGGTTATAATGATGGCTTACCCTCCAGGGTCCACATCATAAATGTCGTGAAACAATAGCCTCCTAAGGCACTGTCTTCCTCCTAAGGAACGACACACGACTAATTATCAAGAATACAACCTCTTAAGGCTAGATGTATTATTGAATTTATTTGTATATTAATTATACAACGCCTCTGAAGGCTAGCGCTATTAAAACAAAGATCGATCATAAATAATTTTGAATATCAACATTTACTAAAAATGGATCCATTTAACATTTTTTTTTAATGTGCACTAATCAAATGAAATAAATCGTCTTGAACAACATTACTTTTGTTATTCTTTAGGTACTCAGAATTAGAATTATCCGACTCATCAGAATGATTACATTGGAAAAGCTTTAACTTATCCCTGGCCAAGACATTTTCATAAAGTCGACCACGGTTACGTGTACTCTTAATCACGTACCAATCATGAGACAGGACCTTTACAATTTTATATGGCCCGTCAAAACGCGGCATAAGTTTACCACTGCGTAAACCCTTACGAATGATCTTTCTTTCGGCAAGAACTAGATCACCTATCTTAAAAGGAGATTCATAACGCCGTTTTTGATCATACTTGTCCTCTGCCTGCTGAGACAATTTAGCTGATCGGGTGACAGCAACTTCCTTCAACTCGTCTAAATTCGATGATCTATGGGCACAACAATATCGCCTACGAGTATAGGTCGAAACCCATAAAGAAGTTCCAATGGAGTCTTACCCGTACTATTATTTATGTTAGAGTTCAATCCTAACTGTACCTTAGGCAAGAATTTCTCTTAGTCATTTTGATCATCACCAACGTATGCTACAAGGGCGTAAAGTATAGTCCGATTAAAACGTTATATCTGCCCATTCGCCTTTGGACTAGCGACCGCCGTCATGACATGCTTTATTTGCCTTTGAGTGCAAGACTCTGAAGTCTTTGCAGCTAAAAGCTTTGCCTCAGTCGCTTATTATACGACTTGAAACACCAAAAGTTTTAATTAATTGGTCAAACGTCTGCAACACATATTTACAACTGACGTCTCGAACAGCTTCGATCCATATAAACTTCGTGAAGGCATCTATTATTGCCAGAATGTGCATTTTGCCTGATGGATTTTTACAGAATGGGCCAAGATGGTCTACATGAACTGCGTGAAAAGGTACGGCCACCTTTTCAATTGGATGTAACAAGCCCACACGACTGCCAGTTGTTTTTTTTTAGCATATTGACATGAAATACAACCACGAGTGTACTTTTGGATAAACCGACGCACTCCGTGAAAACAGTACTTTGACCTTATGGCATTGTAAGTTTTATTAAAATTAACGTGATCGTTATTATCATGGAAACTTTGAACGAGAGACCAACATGACTAACGTTTTCAACACATCGCATTACTGAATCCACAGGATTACGACTCAGCGCATCCACGTGAGCCCTGGATTTGCCAGCACGATACTCAACAGTAAAGTCAAAGCCTTGGACTTCAAGCCACCACCGGGCGATACGAGGAGCCAAATCACGTTTGGTCCATGTCCAGCGTAATGCGCTACAATCAGTTACTAAACAAATTTTAAACCTGACACGTATACCGTGAACTTTTTTAGGCTCATGACAACGTCCAACGTCTCTAGTTCGAAACTGTGGTACTTTTGTTCGACAGACGTAGTCTGTCTACTCGCATATGCGACTGGTTTCCACGCACCGTTAGGCTGCTTCTGAAGCAATATTCCACCTAAGCCTATTTTGGACGCGTCTGTATGAATTTGGGTTTCATAATCCGGGCTAAACAACGCCAACACTGGTTTAACTAAAATTTATTTAATGCGGTGGAATGCAAGAGACTGATCGTCACCCCATACCCATGGTTGGTCCTTTTTGGTGAGGATAGTGATAGGACGAGCGAGGCTGGCAAAATTAGGCACGTACTTCCTAAAATAATTTGCCAGACCCATAAACTGACGTACTTGGTGTACGTTTCCAGGCACAGCAAAGTCATGAACTGCAGTGAGCTTATACTTGGACGGCCTGACTTCACCATCACACACCTCATGCCCTAAATACTCTATACTTGAAACTAAGAAAGAGCTCTTGTCTAACCTGAGCGTCACCTTAGCACCACATATTTTCTCCAAAACGGCTTTGAGACGGTACAATGTATAATCATAATTTTCAGCGTAAACGAGCGCATTGGAAACCAATCGAGAATGTTGTCCATTGCGCGCTGAAACACTGACGGTGCATTCACCAATCCAAAGCTCATACGCGTTTACTGGTAGTGCCCATCCGGTATTATGAAAGCTGTATACTGTTCACTATCATCAGCAATTTGAATGTAATGATAGGCTGATTTAATAAAATATCAAGACAGGTGAAAATACGTTGCTTGGATAACTGGTCTAACTGATCTTGTATTACGGGTAAAGGATACCATTCCTTTTTAGTAATTTTATTTTAATGCACAGTAATCCACGCACATGCGTAGTTCATCCGACTTTTTGGGGACCAGTATGACGGGACTAGCATATGAGGAATTTGATTCCTCCACAATTCCTTTTCTCAATAAGTCTGATACAATATCGCGGACTTTCTCCCGGTCTCCTAAAGACATTCGATATGAACGGGATAAATAGGCTTTGTATCAGTTAATTCAATGTGCATTTGGACTGAACATTTTCAAATTTTATTGTCACTACCCGAAAAACAATCAGAATAATCGTGCAGTAAAGATTCAAGGTCAGTCACGACTTTTGGTTCCAGGTAATCCCCTATTTTGTTTGTGTTTATTATTATCGTTCGTGACTGTAATCGTCGCTCGCGCCACGCATCGGTTGCGCGGTAGTTTTATGACCTCATTACTAATATTAATTACGTTTAAGACAACTTTGTCATCAAAAACCTCGGTGCATTCAGGAATAATATACTCCGCCCTCGGAGTATTATATTCAGTAGCACGCAGTGTAAGTGAACCAGAGACAAAATCCAAACAAGATAACAAGGTATTTTATTTATACCGGGTTGTAAAAGTACTTCGTCATTCGAAACCAACTTGACGCGCTCAACTTCACTACATGCACCAGGTTGTTCGAGAAATTGATTTGCATTAAATATCTTTAAAGATGTCGGTGTTTTATTCACATATACGGCAGAATGCTCTGTCAAAGGTTGGCCTATTATAGTGCCAATATCTTGAGCAGAGTCAGGTACTATGTAAGCCTTACAATCATAAGTAGACTCGTCAACTTTAATTTTAACAACTACCACACCAATCGGATTGATTTTTGAGCCGCCAAAGCCGGACAAAATAATATTTTCACAAGGACTCTCTTCTAATTATAATCGTCTAGCTACTGATTCTGTTATTGTGACGCAAGCGCTTCCAAAATCAATAAAACTGTACACAGAAAAATCATTAATTCATGTAATATTTCGAACTACCCGACGCATCAGTGATTACGTGCACCGTATGTCATTGTTTGTCATTTTCTTTGTTAGAAATTGTACGACGATTTTTAAGTTTATGACATTCTTCTTTTAAATGACCGGTTTTGCCACCGTAACTACATTTTTTATGTAACAATTAGTTTCGTCATGTCCGCGCTTGCTACAGAATCCACACACCAAAGAAGTCGTTCTGTCTTGCTTTCGAGATTTATTATTACACTTATTTGCAGTATGGCCTCGCCGTTTGCAAATATTATACTTAAATTGGTCGTCATAATGCCTATTGCACTTTTTATTGTGATCAACATTTACGCGTGCGGGGCGCCTAAACGATGACAAGTAATTTAATAAGCTAATTGGGTCACGACATCCTGCGGAAATACTTCTACTAAGTTATTTCCAATTGTACCTATAATAGCCTCAGTGATAAGGGAGTCTGGTATCCCACAGGCGTTACCCAGCGCCAATATGTTGTAGTAAAATTGAATGTAATCTCGTTCAGGACGACGTACCTGAATGCGCTAACGGAATTCGTTAAGTATTGGTGGCAATAGGTTCACGAAGGGTATCGCGGGTAATGACAGCGGTGTATAGGAACGCGCACCAGATTGGACATCAGCGCCTTTTTTTTATTTTTTATTTACTCCATTCGATGCGATGCCAGAACTACCCTCGGTTGCGGGTGTAACGCTAACTCTGCCTTGCAAGACTTGATTTTATTATAATACTACGCGTTCTAGTAATCTACGTGTATTAACATCTTTGACTAAACGGCGATGCAAAGATTTCTCATTGTCACTGTTGTCCTTATTTTTACGTTTACTTTTTAATGATGCCCCATTATTGTAGAATAATCACAAGAAGCAATAAATAGGGTACACAGTCAAGTGAAATGCAACTGTTAACTAAGTCAAGAAATAGTCAAACACGGTACTTGATCAGGATACACCAACAGTTATTATTTTAAAACACTTACGTGGGCTGCAATAGTTCTATCCCGCTTCTGAGCTGTAAGAGCTCAGAAAAACAAAGTAAAATAAGTATAAAATATTTAATTAAAAATACACTTATGCAGTACAAGAAAATGTTAGGTAGATGCTAAGCCGTCGGTGTCCGCCAGAAAAGAGAACGCAAGCCTCGGTGCAACATGCCAGCTAGGCGAGCCGCCCGCGCGTTGCTATCTTCGCAGTTGTCAACTTCATGACGGGTCTCGAGCGCCATCTATCGCCTTACACTCCACATAGTTCTCTATAAAGAACCTCAAAATTACTTCACACCAGCTGCATTCTAGTGGCAGCTCCATGTCATCTGCGGGTTTTGCCGGGGTTGCGGGTTTGTCCGAAAGGGTTACCGTGGCCCCTGGCAACATACAGGCAACTGAAGGAACACGGATGGGTTTTAGTCAGTAAGAGTCTGACACGCTCTCTCGCTTCGCCCAGAGCGGGAGAAGTTATTTGATAATTTCCCACCCAAAAAAGGGTGTATTATACACATTTTGCCAGTTTCATTATCATCATTGGCAGCCTTGTTCCACCCACAGCTAAGTACAGTCCTTCTCCTTTTTACCCGACTACGGCAAAGCCAAAAGGAAGGGTTATGATTTTAGCAGTCTATGTATGTATGTTTGTATGTATGTATGTATGTTTGTTTTTACGTGTGTTCCACCGTAGCGCCTAAACTACTAAACCGATTTCGATGAATGAGGTATCAATAGATTCGTAATAATGGTCCGGGTGACATAGGCTATATAATTTTTCCCTAAATTTAATTTGGTGGACTTTACACGTAAATTTCTAACCTCGAAAAAAATTAAAATGGGATGATCATGACATGTTTGGTATCAAAAGAAAGGTCTTGACGAGCACATTACAAATATGTATATAATATTATATTTTCAAAGTAAATAAATATGTTTAAATCGTTAAAAACAAGCAAAAGTGAGACTGCGCTACGTAGTATTGCAAGATGTTACCAACGTGCAGTTAATCAAATCTTAATGAATAGTAACGATTTGTAATTCCACTCTTATGAAGAAAAACAAGTACAACGAAATATTTATATTTTGGATTTCTTCGAAGCTCGATATCGATATATGGTGTTGGCGTCGAAATAAATCGCTCTATGGTTTCGTCCAAAGCACTATGCACTGCTATTGGAATTTAAAATAGGTTAATTACTGAACTATTGTATTACTCTTATTTACGTTTATCAAGTGTAAAAACGGAAAAGTATAAAATAAAAAATAAAGTTTAATAAAAAACTGTAACCCGACTACCTACGGGAAAATGAAAATGATCTAAAAAGTACGAAACAAGCAAATATTTCAGACAGAAATCAAGACATAGGTACAAAAATGGTCAAGGTAAAGCCGTCGTCGCATGCCATTATAATTTTGTAGGTGTTCCTGGCACCAACATGGTATACCTGTAGGCATGCGACCACGGCTTTACCTGGACCATTTTTGTACCCGTCTTGATTTCTGTCTGAAATATTTGCTTGTTTCGTACTTTTTAGATCATTTTCATTTTCCCGTAGGTAGTCGGGTTACAGTTTTTTATTAAACTTTATTTTTTATTGTGCCATGCTTTCCTGGTCTGTACGGGTCTCATCCAGGTCTTCCTCGCGACCTTCTGTAGGTTACGTTTAATTCCATGTTATAGGGGGCGAGCCTAAATGCCTTGCCTACAACCGGGCACAAATCCAGATTCCGGGCTGCTACTGAAAAAACCCTTTAAAAAAACGCAATAACACTTTTCCCGACCAGGCTATCGAAACTAGGAACAGTTGTACTTACGATCACAATGCGAGTAATGATACTGATATTGTTGTAGTGATATAGTATGAATGCTTTTGTCCTTGGTTTTCATGCTTTAATAACTACGCTTTGGTCAGTGATTAGTAGTGATATCAGACCCTCAAGTTCAGGTATACAATGTGGACCGATGACCCGATCTAACTCACGAAATTTGGGGGGTATCAATCAACTCAGCTTATCGTAGTCCAATGTTGGACATACATAGGTCTTTCCCAGGCTGCGCCACGACACCCTGTTCTCCGTCTTCTGTATCCAGTCTGTCCCAGGCATCTTTTTAAGGTCTTCGGTCCGTTTAGCTGGGGGCGTCCCACAATACGCTTGCTGATACGCGGTTTCCACTCCAGGACTCAAAATTCAAACTCAAACTCAAAGCATTTATTTCAATTAAACCATTTACAGGCACTTTTGAATTGTCAAAGAGTCGGTCAGTTAGTCAGAAAGTTGAAGCTAGTTGCCCATTCCAAAACGTAGATCTCTATGGAGAAGAACGGGCAAGAAACTCCAAGGACACTCTTTGAAATAATAGATATTACAAAATCCTGGGTACATTATTCTTGTTGCTTCTATATGTGAGAACAACGTACAAAAAATAATCACTCGTCTGCTCCATTGGCTATCTTGCGAGGCATAGGACCGGTCAATGTGGAGATGCTAAAGCGCGCCTTGTGCTATGAACGTTTTTTGACTGAATGATGATGATGATCTCCAGCTCCTACAAGCTCAGTGGTCGGTGGACATCACAACCTTAGTAGTCAATCTACCGAGCCTTTTCTCAAATATGTTGGGGTCGGCATCCAGTCTAATCGGATGCACCTGAATACCAGTATTTTACATGGAGTCACTGCTTATCTGACCTCCACAACCCAGTTACTGGGTAATACGATACGTTTTGGTAAGCTGGTTGTCAGACTTTTGGGCTTCTAACTACCCGTAACGACTGTCAAATATCTACGAATGACAGCCGGGATTAACGGGTTAGTGTGCTTTCCGAGGCACGGAGGGATATGTAATGGATGGTCATTTATCCACGAATATCACATTCTTAGTATTAGTGAGCCTTCTAAACTTCATCTACCACATAAACGGTGTTCCCTTAATTGCAACGTAATTAAAGTTATGAAAGGTTCCTTTTTATTCAATTACTTATGTTTTTAGATTCCTGCTTTGATGAAGAAACAGCTTTATGCTTGGGTGATCTATTAGTGGACTCTAAAGAATGTCCGCTCGTTAATTGAAACCTCCCAGCTCCTTTTAAATTGGGTAAATCTTCAATTATCAGGTGGCGACTGGTACCCGGGTAAACATGTGACCTATTTCTTTAATGTGGTTGGTATTAAATGTATGATTAAAGGCTCATTTATAGGAGAAGAGTTTCTCGACCGTTAAGAGGCGAGGCCCAATAGTATTTTTGGTATGTCATATTTTAGTGGTGGTCCCATATAAATTTTATTTACTTAGGTAGTTTTTGAGTTACGATTAGTATCAATAATACGTATTTTTCGATGTGGATGATGTTATATTAAGCAGGCAGGTGGTATTCGAATTTGTATGGAGCAGGTATCACAACAAATAAAAAAACAACTGATTTCCAAAAAAAACGAAAATTCAAAACCAAAGACTTCCGAATTAAAGTAATTTTTCACTTTGTAGTGTTTTTTTGGAAGCCGGTTGTTTTATATATTTATTTATGTTCTTTAATGGCCTACCAACAATTGTTTACTCTGTTACAATTTAAAGTTTGTGTAAAAAATTCTTATAGGTTAGCACCGCATGCCCCATGAGCATAATAATTGTGCCACAAACACTATGCTATAAAATTAATAACAAAGTAGGGGGAAAAAAATAAGTTAAGTGAGAGTCTAAAAATAACATCAAAGCAAAATAAGCCTAAAACATTAATTGGAGGCCCTATTCGAGACAAACTTATATTTCGGGAACATTCGAAATGAGACCAAAACATAATGCTGGATACTCGCCTTTCGACTTTGCTCCCCAGTTTTCGAGCATTTGATGTGACTGATGTGAGAGAACACCCAAAGAAAATATCACGCTGTCTACTCGTTTTTAAAACGCTCTCTGTGACATTTAACGGTGAATTCACACTTTTCACGACCTGCTAACAACATACGACGAAGTGAATAAATTCTGTATGACTGTAACCTCAATGACGTTGCCACGCTAATTACGACCTTAATACAAACGAACAAAAAGACATCTTCATTTGTTTCGCCTAGCGTTTTTTTTTAGTTTTCTCGTTGATTAGACAAAGAACAACATTTTCGTAGCTTATTCAAGAACGGAATCTTTTTAGTTACCAACGCGTCCTGTTGTGACGAAGGAAATTTATTTTCTGTACTGTGTTGTACTTTCGACTGTTTTTTTCGAGTTTCTGTGTTCTTTGAGTTTATTATGCGGTTTCCCTAAAATGCGAGTTCATTTTGTTATTGTTAAACATCTTTTTCTTAAAAGTATTGGTTGTTTTTTTGGTTGGTATTTCCAAAGCACCCAACCATTACCTAATTAAGTAGATTGTTGATGATTTTTAAAGGTAAGTATGTGGAAAAGAGAGAGAGCAGTGGGGGCCCAGTGGTAACGGCCGCGACTTACGAGTTGTAGGTCGTAGGTTCGAACATGCGCTTTACTTTGTGTAAATTATTTCATCACCACTGCTCTCAAAACGGTGAAGGAAAACATCGTGAGGAAACCGGCATGTCCTAGAACCGAAAATTCGAAGAAATGTGACATCTACCAACCCGCACTGGGCCCGCGTGGTGGATTACGGCCTACTCTCTCTCACAGAGAGGAGGCCTGTGTCCCAGCAGTGGGGACATTTATAGGCTGATGATGATGATGATGATGTGGAAAAGATTGTATTAAAAGCAGATATTAGGCAAATTGTTATATTTAGAGAATGTTTGAAATGATTATCGCAAAAAAAATAACTTAATTGTACGAATGCTGAGAAAGATAAGAAAATTCATACACTTTTTACAAAAAAATATGTGAATAAATAATGATGCTTTAGTAAAAAAAACGCACATATTTTACTAAAATTCACAATTTGGAATTTCTTTTGTGTTCAATTTCTGTGTAACATAATGCGTAGAAATAACTCGTTTTTCACATAGATTGGATGCTTTAAAACCGTATTCAAAGCAGAAAATGTGATGTCACTCCTCAAGAAAAACTTTTATTTCTTTTGACAACGTCGAAGGGCGCAAAAAAGGAGGAGAATAGCGAAAAATAAACAAAGAATAAATGGCCCAATAAGCTCTTCCGATGCCATCACCTCTCAAATTAAGTTAATACCGATTGCCGTAAGACATAGTAGCTGGTTGATTGAAAAAGTTCTTTAGGGTTCCCTCTTTGACGCGTTGAAACGGAATGAGTCTATAGATGCTTAGAACCTCTTGTCTGAACTAGTTGAAAGTTTCTTTTGTTAAAAGAGAATGGGGTTAGTTTCTTTTCGTTTAATTTCTGAGGCTTGAAGTTTGAGGATGTCGATTGTGCCACTCTAATTAAGATAGCTGTTAGATCGTAACTTAAATAGTGCTAGTAAGCATCATTTTGTGTGGTTATAAAGTAGTAACTTCACTCTTCTAGAGCACGTCATTCGAGAAAAGATCTTGGTCAAAAGATTACAAGGTGTAGCTGCGTCGTGATCTGAGGTTTGCTAAATAAATGCTTCGGACGTTATTTGGTGTGCTCACTCGTGAATGCAGCCAATATATATTTGTACATATATATATTTGTAATCACCTCCTCGAAAACTGCTCTAACGATTTCGATGAAAGTTGCAAAAATCGATCTAGCTAGGTCTCATATTTGGTAAAATTTGTTTTCTCCGTATTTTCACCCGAGCTGAGCTCGGTCGCCCAAAGTTTAGGACAAGATGGCTACCTTAGAATAATGACAGTGCAGCATGGAATTAGTAAGTACTTTCCTATACTATTAAATGATCATTCCCTATTTTCACCAGAGTAGAGCTCGGTCGCCCAAGTACTGTATCTTGATAATGCATACCTACATATTTTAAATACTACGTCAGGTTGATTTTGTGATCACAACCTCGAATTGTGAGGAGCTCGTGGCTAAGTACTAACAGCCGCACGGGTCGATCCATCAGGTTAACCTACGCTTGCCGGGGTTGGTCTGTGGATGGGTGACCATTTCTACATACCGAGACTCCTCCGTGCCTCGGAAAGCACGTTAAGCCGTTGGTCTCGGCTGTCATTCGTGGATCTTTGACAGTCGTTACGGATCGTCAGAAGCCCGAATCTGACAACCAGTCTTACCAAGCGGTATCGTATTTCCTTGTTACTGGGTTGTGGAGGTCAGATAGGCAGTCGCTCCATGTAAAATACTGGTACTCAGCTGCATCCGGTTAGACTGGAAGCCGACCCTAATATAGTCGGGAAAAGGCTAGGTAGATTTTTGAACCTCGTGAGCTTGTTTTTGTAAATGGTGTGAACTGTACCTAATTAACAAAAAAATTTTTCGTTTCTTTTCTTTCTGAGTATGGGGTTCTGACTGGAAACGTGTCATTGGCTCTTTCCATTAGAAATTTCTTAGTTGGGTGCTAGATCCCGGATTTTTTCTCGGCTTATGACAATAGACATAATGTGACATATCGATAAAGTCAGTCGGTCCATGTAAAATACTGGTATTCAGCTGCATCCGGTTAGACTGGAAGCTGACCCCAACTAAGTTGGGAAAAGGCTAGGCAAATTGATAGATTAATACAGGGATATTTTTTTAACCAGTGCGCAACTTTACCACGTGACTTTACTCATAATTATGAACAACTTTTACTATTGGACCAAACCCTACATTTTGACGAGTTATGCAAACATAAATGTAGGGAACAGCAGATTTTTTTTTTTTGCGATTTCAGTGTTCATGTTTGATTGGTTAATTTTTAAGCTATTGCATAGCTTTTATCGCGGGCTTTGAGCGCGGCGACCGAATCAAGAAATTCCGTAACAAAAAAAACCTAACACCCCCCACTCCGCCTACCATGTAATGACAGTTCCCATGACAACGTGATGTTGTCATGGGAACGTAATTTTTGTTTTATGTCATCACGTCATCATCCCAAGTGTAGCGTTGACAAATAGGAAGTATGGAGGTTACAAATACTATGATGCAATAGCTTTACCGCGGCAGTCCCCGACTGCCACACGTTTTTTTTTTTTTCGTATAGCCTGATGAGCCACTGCCTACGCCTTTAGTAAATACAACCTTGATGTTATGTTATGTTTTCTAGCAAAGCCTGTTCTGGCGTACCAGAACAGGGCCATAAAGAAGAATTAGGCCGAATTTCATTGAATTTCAGAAGAGGAATCTGTTCTACATAGATTCGACATTTCGGATTTCCAATTCCATTTCCCTTGCTGAATGTTCGGAGAACAGATACATGACGTTTCCTGTTACGAACCGGATTCTTGGTTTCCTTGTAAGTGTAAAACCGTGTAAGTTCTTTGTGAAGGGTGAACTTATGAAGGGTGAAAAAAGATCTATCACGAAGCCGTTTTCTACGCTTTCTGTACATTAAACAAAGAAACTATTTTTTTTTATTGCTGGGAAACGGTATTTATTTTTGTTGTGAAAATTCGGGAAACTTATTCAAAGTCAAAGTAAAATCATTTATTTCAATTAGGCGCATAAAAGGCACATTTGAACGTCAAAATTTCCAAAAAAAAAACTGAATTAATTCTAGTCACCCCTTCCAAAAGGTACACTCCGGGAGTGCCGACAGAAGTGAAAACGTGAACAAGATCGCCTTGGTGGAAGAAAAATATTTGTATAGAACATTGGTCCGTAACCTTATCTAATTAAAGAGCACAGCATTTACAAAAAAAAAAAAAATACTTCCAAAACCTTTAAAGTAAAAATACTTGCATAGAACATTGATCCGTAACGTTATATAAATAAAGAGCACAATCGCGTTTACAAAATGAGGTGTCGGTAATGGTGTAGCGAGTTCAATTGTTTTTTCCCATCTCAAAAATACTCAACGCACCTAAAGAAGTTTTCACATCAACAAACCTTGTCCCACATAGTTCTCCCTATTTTTATTTAATTCCATACTCTCATCTCGCGTTGTTGATTCTCAAAACACGGAACCGTCCAATTCTTGTCTCCGTTCACATCTCACCGTTTTTTTCATTCCCTCCGTTTTTTAGCTAAAAGCTGGCTTAGGGGAGCCCCGAAACAATCAATTAGGGAACTTTGAAACACCCTTGAATTGTAAATGTGAGATGAGACAGTTTCTCTTTGTCGATAACACTTTCTTTTTTGTAAAGTTTTTATATAATTGTGCTTGTTTTTTACGGGTGCTTGTTTGTGTAGTTGTTTAGTTGAGAATAAACAATTTTATTTTTATTAACATTGAAATAAGTTACTAATAATTCTACTAAGTAATAATTGAACTTACTATATACAGAGGAAAAAATAAAATAAAATATAGTAACAACCCAATGGCTTGGCACGCGACGATGGGACGAGGCCAGACGGAATTACTATAATGCCTTGGAAGTTAGGTAGGCCTTTGGTGTGGGACGCAACCTGTGTCGACACCCTCGCGCCATCCCATCTGCCTATCACGGCGAGTTGTGCTGGGGCGGCTGCTGCAGGTGCAGAAAACCTCTAACGGCGCAAATATAACAACCTTACCGGTAGCTATATTTTTGAACCGTTTGGGGTTGAAACACTAGGGCCATGGGGTCCGAGTGCTCATCGATTATTCCGGGACATCGCCAAGCGGTTGGTCGACTCTTCACGTGACCAAAGGGTTGGCCAATTTTTAGGCCAAAGAATTAGCATTGCCATACAACGTGGCAATGCTGCCAGCCTTTTGGCCACCTTTCCCACCGATAGCGATTCGGATGAATTTTTTGATGCCCAATGATTTATAAGTATATTTTATTTTATTTTTTCCTCTGTATATAGTTGGGAATTAATTTGTTTAGTGCTAGTAAAGTTTGTTTTTAAGAATTTAAACAACAGAAGCTTGTCATTCGTGGATCTTTAACAGTTGTTACGAGTCGTCAGAAGCCCGAAAGTTTGACAATGGTCGTACCAAGGGGTATCGTATTACCCAGTTACTGGGTATTGGAGGTCAGATAGATGTAAAATACTGGTATTCAGCTGCATACGGTTAGACTGGAAGCCGACCCCAACATAGTTGGGAAAAGGCTGGGCAGATTGATTGAAACAACATAAGGCTGTTACGGAAAACCTCACATAGAAAGAGCTTGACTGCAAAATACCATAAATGTAAGTAACATAACATCACGCCTGTATTTCCCGAAGGTTTATGCAGAGGTATACCTGCAGTACACTCACATTTTGCCATCATGGAAAAACCCAATAATAATACTTTGCCCGACCCGGGAATCGATCCCAGGATCTCTTGCTCAGAAGTAGCGCTTGCGACCACTAGACCAATGAGGTAATCACGTAAGGTCACGAATGTAAGTAGGTAGATGTACTAAAACTCTTAATAAAAATAAATAAAATAATAAACATTTAATTCATTATGTTCATTTTTGTCCATATTTTGTTACATTCTCTTAAAACTATATTAGTAATGACGAGATCATTAACATAACATCACGCCTTGTTTCCCCGAAGGGTTAGGCAGAGGTGTATTCTGTAGCAGGTACACCCACATTTCGCCAGTTATGTTTAAGTCCCATGTAATAGGAGGCGAGCCTATTGCCATCAACCGGGCACAAATCCAAACTCCGGGCTGCTTTTGAGAAATTTCAGATAGAAAAACCCAATAATAACACTTTGCCCGACCCAGGAATCGAACCCAGGACCTAATGCTCAGCAGTAGCGCTTGCGACCATAAGACCAACGAGGCAGTCAACTAAAAATCATCAAATTATTAATACATTTATTTAAGCAACATGATACAGGGTGGTAGGGACATCGACGCGAAAACTTTTACCATGGATTCAGTACATGATTCTGATTAAAAAAAAAAATCTGTTATTTCATAGAAAAGTGCAATACCTACGCGGTCAAAATGTATGGAACAACAGATTAAAAAAAAAATAACACGAAAAATTTCAATGCAGGGTTTCAGAATCATGTACTGAATCCATGGTAACAGTTTTCGCGTCGATGTCCCTGCCACCCTGTGTAATACACGAAATAAATAATTGAAAGTGAATTAAAGAAGTTAATTATTATGGAAGGTTGGAAAAACTAAGAACCATAATCTTTTGCCAAGCAAAAATAATGGGTATTTCAATACCTTTAAGAAATACAAGACAGTTCATGCTTATTTATATTTCTTCTATTTAGAAGACTCGCTTGTTACTCTCTACAAATAAGAGTACTCAGCACAAATCCAGAAATGAATAACTCTTACTGTTCACTATAATAAATAATTTGGCCGGAGCCAAGGAAAAGTCACTCAACGTTTATTTGTCAAAAATAAAACTCAATAGAAACAACACTTTTGTTCAGAGGAAGCGTATTTACCACTACTATTTACTGAGTTTTTAAGATTTTTCACTTTTTCGTAACGTTTTAAAATGTAAAATTCAATATAAAAAAATAACAAGCTACCTGTACTAAGTGGTGTGATTGCGGGGAGTACATTAGTTGCATAAATTACTGGTTATAATGTATACTGCTTTCGCAATATAGTTTCCAAACAAGTAAACAATTATGTGTTTTTGAGAAAAACATTTATTTATTTAATAAAACTTTATGCACAAGTAAAAAATACTGTAAAAGGTGGATTTAATGCTTGAGGCATTTTCTACCAGTCAACCTTAGGGTGATGCAGAGACAAAACATGGCTGGTGCAACATAAGTGATAGATAACTTGAAAATGAATACATACTAATACATAGATATATAAACCGAATAAACTTTGTCAAGAGAAATAACGATAGGTAGAGGAGAAACAAATCCAGCAAATCAGCGCTGCAAAGATTCTGCCAACTTTTCATGAAAATGTTCACGTGCTTTCAAATATCTTTAATGCTCACACATAAAGTTCGCCACGTTCGTTTTTAATAGAAGGTAAGGAGTAATTGTGAAATGAACTTATTTTAATTCACATAAAGTTGATATTCGGTTAAGTGGAAACAACATCAATTAGAAACAAGGATTTGAATAGACTTTAGGTATGTTTTAGGATGCAGTCACTCGTCAATCACTCAGTAAAGAATGAATGAATGAATGAATATTTATTTGTCAAACATAGGTACATACATTTGGTCTTCAGTAAAAATTCAGTTGACTCTCTATGTTTTGCCAGTGGCATACAAATTTTATAACTACAGTAGGTACAATAATATTAAAAATAAATTCAGAATAATTATAAATTATTAAATTAAGTTTTTACAAATTCAAAGTACTTGTTTATATTAATTAAAATTAAATTCAATAAACAAAATACAACAAAATTACACACATTCATCACTTAGTCAAACTATATTAATATTATTGTCATTAAAAAATTCATCAACAGTGTAATAACATTTATGGATTAGAAACATTGATAATTTCTTCTTGAAACTTGTAATCTTTAGTTGTTTCAAGGAGTCAGGTAACTTATTATATATTCTGGGTGCTATGCCCAGCAAGCTTAAGAAAGCGAAAGACTTATTTTCGGGTTCGATATTGCCGTAGTAATCGTTAATGTTCTTTGTATAACCGTTAACAGCCAGAAAAACAAAATGACAACAGTATTTGTGCTCTTAAATTCGAACTCAAGCACATTCATTTAGTTTTTGTGCCAGTCTTCAAACAAATAGTAAGGTCTTTCAGTACGCTGCCTGGTACTAAAGGTCTAGCTTCCTAGGAGCACGGCACAAATAAAAAGTGCTCCTTGTTCACTACAAACACGCTCTTTAGGTTCTTCTTGTACTTTTTATACTTTAGAGAAACAGTCTCTTTGTCTTCGTCTAATAACAAATAGTTTTTGTGAGTTCTTCGCCAGTTTCTGGCGGTATTTTAGTTAGTTTTGCTTTAGCATTTTCTGTATAAGTACTAACTGCTTCAGGATTTTTTATACAGTTCTGTATATAAATTGATTATTATTTACTGTCCCCGCAACTTTGACCAAACTACTTGTTATTTAATTGTTCAAAAATAATATACAATAGACGTGGATATATGTAGTAACCTGTCCCGCTTAGCTATTCCTAAAGAGCCATAAAAACTCTGAAAGAAATCGACACGTGTTTCACCTCTCAACGAGGCATCCTCAGGATGATGATTGACTTGTCACGAACCCGAACACGGCGTGTTGCCACATTGAGCGGTGAACGCAGAGCAATGCCTCCTTGAATCAAAATCAAATCAAATAAAAATATTTTATTTCACATAAACCTACATGGGCACTTATGAAAAGTCAGAAGCTAGGTGCACGGTTCCAATTGGTCGTTTCCTATGGAGAAGAGGCGGCAAGAAACTCCACGGTTACTCTTTTAAAAATAATTGGCTTTTACAATACTTTCATATAACAGTGTTTCTAGGTATGGGAGGACAGTGTAGGTCTTTCAATAAGTACCAAGTACTTAACAAAATAGAAAATGGTCAACAGGTCTACAATCCACTAAGCCTACAGCGTTCTCACATTCACAAAATATGTAGAAAAGAATCTATACAAAAAATAAATAAATTAATAAAAGTAAAAAAACCTATTTTAATTAAACGCAATTATATGATTGCTGTTACAACAGTAATCAATCTGAGTAATTATCATGTCCACAAAAGTCACTAAAAAAAAAGTTGAAATTAAATAGTAGGTATATAAATAATAGAATAATAAATATGTCAAGGACGAATGTAAAAACAAAAAAAAAAAAAAGATTTAAATAAACATGGTAATTTGGGAGCAGTTAATAGACTCTTACTTATTTATGCCGTTAATGAGGTACCAGGGAAGCCACATGTGCAGAAGGAATTATTGCCAAACTTCCTTATCTTCAACATAGTCTTTAATTTTATAATATGCTTTCTTGATAAGGACACGTTTGATGTGGGTTTTGAACTTCCCATCGCTAAGTTCTGTCACAGACTTTGGCAACTTGTTATAAAAGCGGATACTGTTTATAAGAAATGACTTGCTTGTTTTAGTTAATCTAAATTTGGGTATCACAATTTCATGTCGACTACGTGTATTTATATTATGGAAATCGCTTCTTATTTTGAAAAGTCTTAAGTTTTTGCGAACATACATAATACTTTCTAAGATATAAAGTGAAGGCAAAGTCAGTATATCAATTTCTTTAAATTTGTCTCTAAGGGACTCGCGAGGGCCCATTTTATAGATCGCGCGGATTGCCCTCTTTTGTAAAATGAAAATTGAATCTACGTCAGCTGCCGATCCCCACAGCAAGACGCCATAAGACATAATACTGTGGAAATAACCAAAGTATACTAACCTAGCTGTGGCTATATCAGTCAACTGCCTTATTTTTCTTACTGCATATGAAAGAGTTCTAATATGGGCGCCCCATTGTAATTTTGAATCTAAAGTAATTCCTAAGAATATAGTTTCCGTTATTGCATCTAGGTTTTTGCCATCAAGTTTTAGATTTAGACCTACTTGAGGTACATTTGGTAATGAGAACCTAATACATTTCGTTTTGTTCGCATTAAGTAAAAGATTATTAGCTGCGAACCATTTTGAAAGTACAGCCAGACTATCGTTAACATGTAATACATCTGTATTTTTCTTGAGAGGTGAAACACGTGTTTATATCTTTTAGGGTTTTTTATGGCTCTTTAGAAATAGCTAAGCGGAACAGGTTACTAAATATATCCACGTCTATTGTATTTTATAATGGATTTCCGCAAGGTCACGCCTGAATCAATTAACTATCTTGTTCAAAAATCTTAATTCAATCAATCTGCGTAGCAATTTTTCCCAACTATGTTGAGGTCGGCTTCCAGTCTAACCGGATTCAGCTGAATATCAGTATTTTACATGGAGCGGCTGCCTATCTGACCTCCACAACAGTTACTGGGTAACACGATACTCCTTGATAAAACTGGTTCTCAGACTTATGGGCTGTAGCGACTGTCAAAGATCTACAAATGACAGCTCAGACCAACGGCTTAACGCGCTTTCCGAGGCACGGGGGGGTCTCGATATGTACTGGATGGTTACCCATCTACAAACCACCACCTTCGATTGATCCGTCTGGCTGTTATCGTTGAGCCACGAGCCCTTCAAAAATCTTGATTCTACTTCATATCTATATGACTAACAAAAATAAATCGTTTAGCGCAAAGAATTCAAATCGCAGAGTCGCTTGGCTCAATTTAGTCGAATAATTGAAACATCAATGGCGACAAAGAGACTGCTTGATCTTCTACGAAATAAAAACAAATCAATTGATGCAAAAAAGTATGTTTGAGTACCGTGGATTATATCAAACTAGATGTTGGACGCGACTTTGTCTGCATGTATTTTGTATTACATCATTTTTAACGCAAATATCCAACATACCCTATATGTTAGTAAAAGTACCCTATATGTCCATTTCTAGATTCAACTGACAAATTTTATAAGGATCGGTTCAGTGTTTTTAGTGTGAAAAGGCAACAGACAGACAGAGCTGCTTTCGAATTTAGAATAATATTAGTATGGATGATATTGAATCATTTTATTTCTGTAAGTAGATTTGTCCTCCGTGCCTCGGAAAGCACGTTAAGCCGTTGGTCCCTACTATCATTTGTAGATCTTTTACAGTTGTTATGGGTCGTCAGAAGCCCGAAAGTCTGACAACCAGTCTTAACATATCGTGTTACCCAGTAACTGGGTTATGGAGGTCTGATAGGCAGTCACTCCATGTAAAATACAGATATTCAGCTGCATCTGGTTAGACTGGAAGCCGACCCCAACATAGTTGGAAAAAGGCTAGGCAGATAATGAATTAGGTTTGTAAAAACACTTTTACGCGTCAATCATATTTTTAAAACACGATGAGGTCGGCGTTTCCTATCTGACTATTCTGAAAAGAAAGACCGAAACAAACTCAGAGGTCGCAGTCTCTTTTAAAGTCCAGACATTATCTTGGTCAGATCATGTGAAGACCATGTAGATTGGTGTCTGAAATGGTCTTTTGAGGAAAGAGCCACACAGATTGAGTGGACCTGTCCGGTCAGTGCACGCATTTGTCAGTATATGGATAACAAGCTGCAACAATAATAAAATAAACAAACGTTTTAACACTTTAGTAGAAGGAAGGACTGCATCACCGTAACAAAGTGCTCAAATATAAGTTCTACTTTGTAATTGCGGTCGACTTGGCTCATCTTTAACGGTTTAAAATATGCAATGGGCACGTCTAGAATAGTTGAAGACACGGATAATGTATAGACAGAGTGATACGTCACGAATTTATACTTAGAATCCCCGCTGCACTTTCGCGTCCAGAGCAGCTCATAAATTCGGAACTGCCTTTGTGATTGGTCGATTAGCAGTGTCGCATAATTTATTTATTTATTTGCTAATATGTAAAACACTGGTTAGTAGGCATGCATTAAAATTTCATGACACAGTTTAAGACATGCACCCTGTAAGAGCAGTGCAAATGTTTACATATCAAATGATTAATTAACAATTCATTACATTTTAATAAACATTAATTAATTAATTATAAAATTTTATTTCAGATAAATAATTATTATTCATGCCTGGGGCACACCTGCATCTATAGTCATGAAGCTTCGCGCAATGTTACGATACACCTATATACTTCATTTGAAATAAGATTAGACATTTAACTTAACCTTTTTTACAGTCCGTTCAACCGATTTTGACTTCTATTGCGTTGGTGGCATGACAAATGGCAGCTGCAGTAAACAGTTGGTTTGTAACCATTTTTTTGCTTTTAATGCCATCCTTATGCCTACGCAATAGAAGTCAAAATCGGTTGAACGGACTGTAAAAAAGGTTTGTTTAAATGTCTAATCTTATTTCAAACGGAGTATAGATTTAACTAACCATTATCGGCTATTGTAGCGGAACATTAGATTACGTCTCAGTTATTGCATCAATATTAGCAAAAAATTCCGAAGCCGCTGGTGTGACCACCACATTAGCTAATACATTTTTAATGAGCAAAACATACAAAGTTTCGACATGCATTGCTTAGTGACGATAGGCACAGCCCCAATATAAGAATGGTTGCTTCCGATTGGTGGATTTGGTCACGTTATGCAGTGCAAGTATAATGAGTTCTCCATTCTTACATTATCCATGTAGAATGCATTCATATTGACATGCCCTACTTGCTTTCGGGACATTCGGTGCATTAGCTCGCTTGAAGCGATGTTATGAGGTCGTGTTTCCCAAGATTATGTGTTCAGTTGAAAAATTACAGTCTCGAATGAATGTGATACATGATGTTAGTCGAGTGTAATATGTATTTTACTATGTGCTTGGAAAAGCAGCGGGACTTTGCATTTTAATACCATTTATTAAACAAATATGCAGTCTTCTTTGCAGGCATACATTAATAAAATATGAGGAATGTCTTAGACATTCAGACAGGATTCAGGGCAGTGAGATTGGGGAGCCTCAGAAATAATATTTCACTGAAAAAAACTAATTGTTTGAATTGCAAAGAAAGGCTGCTTAAATGTTGCTTACACCGGGTTCACACGGTTCGATTTTAGTTGAACAAGTTTTGTTGTTCAACAAAAAAAAAATCGAATTTGAAATTCAATTTGATGGTGCAAATCGCTTTCGGCTTAGCAATTAATCAACTAAAATCGAACCGTGTGAACCTGGTATTAGTGATGGAGACTACACAATCGTAACACAGTTCTGGCAATTACTATAAACGATATTCAACCGCACAAAGGAAACAAATGCATTGTTTTGCTTATTAAAAGAAGATAATCTGTATACTAACTCTTATATCCAAAACATCTTAATAATAATTATTATGTGTACCCATTTGCCAATGTTGCCATTTTAAATATTATATTTTATATAAATTATGTAGAATTATTGTATATTTATTTAATTTTTATGTCTTATTTATGTCAAATTGTATACTGCACCGGTCGACGTCATAATGTCAACGCCGGCTGTCGCTGTCTTTTCTTTCATTTAAATAAAGTCACCCATTAAACTTATAATTTATTTTCCAATATTTTAACCATGATATTTCTTCATTTAGGACAAAAAAGTTACTGAAATATATAAGATTTTATTTAAATAAAAAAAATAAAAAATTAAGTGACGTGATGGGTATCAATATGGATTTATTCATGGGCGGAGTTAATTTAATTTGACCCTGTATGACAAACTAGCAGCGCCCTGCGATTTCACCCGCATAAGGGCCTGCGCACACTACGTTTCTTAAACGCGCCGTCGACGCGCGTTTTAGAAACGCGCGTCGACGGCGCGTTTTTTCCTACAGAAGGTCTACAGGCTGCGTCTAACTCGCGTGCGTATCGCGTCTGTATCGCTACAAACGTGCGTCGACGGCGCGTTTAAAAAACGTGGTGTGTATAGGCCCTAAGTCTTGATCCCGTGGTAATATCGGGATAAAAAGTATCCTATGTGTTAATCCAGTTCTATTTGTGTGTCAAATTTCATCCAAATCCGTTCAGTAGTTTTTGCGTAAAAGAGTAACAAACATCCATCCATCCATTCATCCTCACAAACTTTCGACCAAAAAAACTGGCACTCCGGGAGTGCCGACAGAAGTGAAAACTTGAACAAAATCGCCTTGGTGGAAGAAAAATACTTGTATAGAACATTGGTCCGTAACTTTATTTAAATAAAGAGCAAAATCGCGTTTACAAAAGAAATACTTCCATAACCTTTAAAGTAAAAACTTTTTACAAAAAAAAAAAAACAACCGACTTCCAAAAAACACTACAAAGTGAAAAATAACTTTAATTTCGGAAGTCGGTGTCTTTGGTTTTGAATTTTCGTTTTTTGCCACCGACTTCCGAAATTAAAGTTATTTTTCACTTTGTAGTGTTTTTTGGAAGTCGGTTGTTTTTTTTTGTAAAAAGTTTTTATTTTTTTCACTTTTTAGTTGTGGTACCTACCCCACACAAATTCGAAAACCACTACCTGCTATGTAAATAACAGCTGTGACAGGAACTTATCATATCATCCACATACTAAGCGGGAAAAGTACGTATTATTGAAGCTAACTCAAAACTATCAAAGCAAAGTTAATAAAATTTATATAGGACCACCTCGAGAGCATACCCTTTCAAACAAAAAAGAATTTTCGAAATCGGTCCACAATTGACGGAGAAATCGGTGGACATACATAAAAAAAAAAAACGAACATACGTGACGAACATATAACCTCCTCCTTTTTGGAAGTCGGTTAAAAATACTTGCCTAGAACATTGATCCGTAACGTAATATAAATAAAGAGCACAATCGCGTTTATAAAAATGAGGTGTCGGTAACGGTGTCGCGAGTTCAATTGTTTTTTCCCATCTCAAAAATGCCCAAAGCGCCTAAAGAAATTTTCACTTCAAAAAACTTGAACAAAAATTACTATTCCCTGCAAATCCCTAAGAGAGTTTACTCAAGACTGTTCCTTCACTTTAATTATGTAGGTACAGAAATAAAACCTAGCAGAAGGCACCTGGAGTTAGTAAACATAAACGATTTGTTATTTGTGTCACGTAAAACTGATAGTGGTTTTATTTTAACACGAGTAATCTCATAGTGCTTCACCTCGCGCTGAAAGGGCAGAGATTATCGTGAAAAAATGGTACAGAACTGTGAGAAAAATGGGGTAAGTATTGTGCCTATGAGTTGGGAGTCTCTGTGAAGATTGACCGATCTCACTCAGTTTTTTAAATATTTTTTGACGTGTAAAACATAACATAACGTGACGCTTGTAATTCCTAAAGGACAGCGAAGGGCTAAGCAGAGGTATAAGTATAGTACGCCCAAATTTATTTTCCTCAGTTATGTTAAAGTTCCATGTATAGGGGTGACGTGTAAGTAATTCACCGCCAAAGGACTAGTGTCGCCCGGAGAATCAAGAGATTGTAGAACCAATCTACAGAATAAAGAACATTTATCATTGGAAATGAATGAGAACTAATGTAGAAGTACAATTGTTAAAATCATACACGGTATTAATACGTAATAAGCTATGATTGGCAGTTTTAACTTTAAGGCAAACCAAGTAGGCATTTAATTTGTAATGACTGTAATAATTATACCAATCAATAAAACCAATTCGCAATGTACCTTTTAATAGGTAACTTCATCTTAATCGACATTCAAAAGTTTAACTGAAACGACTCAACTATATACATGTTTAATCTATGGAAACCACACTACAATTGCTGCTATTACATGCAAAGGAGTAGAGCCAGTGAAGATTTACATCAGCATGACAAATACCCTCTAATTTCATCTAGTCTTTGTTAGAAAATGTTGTTTTCTGGGAATTAGTCGAAGCTCTCTTGCCCGTGGCGAATTGCTTATTTGCATACAAAGCGGGAGAAGCCTTGATTATTTCTATTATTTCCGCACCAGTGTTGCTCTTGAATGTTCAATTATATTGCAACATATTTTTTTATATTGGCAATACGATGGGCTCCTCAGAATGAAAGAAAGATGGCGGAAAATCCGTGGCGGGAAAAGAACTTTGAGAAATAAGTTGGTACTTATTTATACTTATTACTTTATTTGGTTGATTTGCGAACTTGGGTAAGTGGATGTAGGTGGATAAAAGCTATCTGTCATGTGTAGGTAAAGTAAATATGTGTTAGGCGTATGTACATTAAGACAAATATATAGTATGTGGATATGTAGAAGTTTCGTTACCGGATGAAAGCGATGTCCGCATTGCTTTCGATCGAACGCCTAAGTGTCCTTTTGTTTTTGTATTTATTTGTATAATTAGTCATTTAATTTAGTGTTAGATTACATATTATTGTATTAAAACGAATGCAGATACGTTGCGTCTGTGTTCAGCGCTTGGTGTGGCAACAGGCCGTGTTCGAGTTCGCGACAAGTCGACATCCTAAGGATGCCTCGTTGAGAGGTGAAACACGTGTCTATTTATTTCAGGGTTTTTTATGGCTCTTTAGAAATAGCTAAGCAGAACAGGTTACTAAATATATCCACGTCTATTGTATTTTATAAAGGATTTCTCAATTAACTATCTATTATTTATTATATAAGATTTGTCATTTATGGTTTTAATAAATGTAGAAGATATTTATTTTTAGACATGTAAATTTAACATCTTGTTCTTGGAATACAATGTTTGCGTTATAATTCCACTGAACCTATGTAAATTCAGCATATAATAATTTATAATGTCTAAATTATACTTACCTAATTAATGTAAAATATGTAAGAATTAAGGATTCATGAGAAATGAGTATGTCATTGGAAAAAATCTGAAATATCATTCATTTTCTGCGATTGCATTGACAGTGTGGAAACGACTGCTTTTTACGTTCGCTATTTCAGACTTGGTTTCAGAGCGAAATTGTTAGACGATAGATAATTTGATAACTTTAAACTTATTAGTGACCTAAGGCACAGTATAAATAAGTAACAGTATTATGTCTTCATGGAAAACGGCCGAAACGACGCGCTTCGAAATCTCAATGTGACAGTCTCGAGTACGCAGCAGTTACGCACGGACGCGGAAGGTTTATCTACCGAGCGGCCGTAGGTAATTATTAAAGGTCACTGCCGAGACATAATACTGTTATTTTATTATACTGTGCCTCAGGGCCTAGGCGAGTGACAATCGCTTTCAAAGCATTTCGTATTTTTACAGCACTTGTCCAGTGGAATTGACATAGCTTATAATAATAATAGTCACATAAATTTTTGACTTTTCCATCTTCGTTTTTTCCTGAGTTTGTTTCGGTGTTACTAACGGGTCGTCAGAAGCCCGAAAGTCTGACAACCTACCAAGGGGTATCGTGTTACTCAGTTACTGGCTTGTGGAGGTCTGATAGGCAGTCGCTCCATGTAAAATACTGGTATTCAGCTGCAATCGGTAAGACTGGAAGCCGACCCCAACATAGTTGGGAAAAGGCTAGGCAGATTAATTAGTGTTTCAGGTGTTTCTTCTCAGAGTAGCCAGAAAGGAAACATACGAAAAACATTTCAAAAATAAATAAGGTATGTTTAAAAAAAAAACTAGATGAAGTCTTAATTTTTGAATAACTTATTCTTGACGTATAAAAGTGTTTTTTATAACCTACTTACATGCATGCCCTCTCTTGTCTTATCTCATGTCAGCATGAGAAAAGAACTTGTAACTACACTGATGTAAATTAAATCCCCATACACTATACCCTATTATAACTCACACCAGTACTATAATGTACGGTGTAGCGTAGTTCCAAACTCCACTTATCTGAGACAGCTTAGGGACTTCCAACTTCTGTATTGTTCAGCTTCCTGTATGGATAGAACGGTTTCATTAAGAAACTATTATATTATATATTTATATATGTAATAAATAAAATAAAAAATATTTAAAAACAAAAAACCCGACTGATGGTATAAATTTTGTTTGTCCCGCCTGCAATACCAAAATTCTATAGATTATAATGCTTGTTTTTCTCTTTTCGAATCTGACGACACCTCACATGTTAAAATCCATCAAGCCGTTTAGGCTACAGAGCGTGCCAAAGAAATAGACATACATACTCTCGAAAAACATTACCCTCCTTCTGGGGGCAGTCGGGTAAAAAATAATAATACATAAAACTCACGCCTTCTTCCCATGGGGGTGGGTGGCAGAAAGTATAGAACGCCACCTGCTACGATCCTTACATAGTCCTTTTGCCTCGTTTACGTTCATACATCTGGTCATACACGCACGCCGGTTGTGAGGACTACGCACCTGAGCTTTCTGAAGAACATCACCAATAAGGTTACAATAATTATGTTCTTCTAGGGCGTCCCCTCCCGGCGTTTCCACTCACATCTGCCTTGTAAATACATTTTGTGAGTCGCCTTTCATTCATCCTCTCAACATGACCAAACTATTTCAGCATACTCTTTTCAATATTTGTCACTACATCTTCTTTTTAACCGACTTAAAAAAAAGGACCTCCTCCTTTTTTTTTCTCAATTCGTCGGGATTTTTTTTTTTATGTATGTTCCCCGATTACTCGAAGACGGCTGGACCGATTTGAAAAACTCTTTTTTTTGTTTGAAAGGGTTTACTTTCAAGTTGGTCCCATTGTCATTTGGTCACGATCTGATGATGGAATCTTGGAGAAATCGAGGAAACTCTTCAAATATTAAAGGCATAGCTATAGCGATTTGGGTATTTTTGATGAGCAGTTGACATAAGGCTATTGTTACTTAGATTAATTACAAATCAACCTACTAAAAAGTGAATAAAAAAAGCTTTTTACAAAAAATACAACTGACTTCCAAACTACAAAGTGAAAAATAACTTTAATTTCGGAAGTCGGTGTCAAAAAACTTAAATACTGATCCAAAGACACCGACTTCCGAAATTAAAGTTATTTTTCACTTTGTAGTTTGGAAGTCGGTTGTATTTTTTGTAAAAAAAAAATTTTTATACAGCTCCGTTGCCTTATAACCTTATCACCTAAGAAACTATTAATGTTATTGGATAAATCATACAGAGTATTTTTTATTCAAAGGGTTATTTTGACCCATAAAATGAGCTAGTAACTGACTAAATTCTTGACAATTTAAAAATATTCGTCAGAAAATTGTTACAAAACAAACACATACTTTAAATTTTATTTTACGTCTGAATTCTTACACTTTATTTATTTATTGAATCATTTATGTACACACGTTGATCCGTGGATGGGTGACCATCTTTACAGAAACTCCACCGTTCCTTGGAAAGCACGTTAAGCCGTTGGTCTCGGCTGTCATTCGTGGATCTTTGACAGTCATTACGGGTCCTCAGAAGCCCGAAGTCTGACAATCGATCTTACCAAGGGGTATCGTATTACCCAGTTACTGGGTTGTGGAGCTCCGCTATCTTTCCGTCCGTCCGTCTGTCTGTCAGCAGGCGTATCTCATGAAGCGTAATAGGTAGACAGTTGAAACTAAAAATAATTAAATAAGTAAAATTACAAATTAAAGAGGGTTACGACACCTACAAGAAACGTGTATTTTTCGGCGTTTTTTGCTAATTATTGTACGGTGGCGAACTCAAACTTGGTAGGTAAAAACCTACCAAGTAACCTACAAAATAAATCAGCCAGCGTTAAGAGCGTTTATTCTGAAAGTGGGCAACGTCGCAAATAGATGTCAAATATTTCGCTGTTTTTATTAATTTGGCAATATTACTGTATGGAAATAAGACATGTGGCTAACTAGTTCCCTAGAATATTAATAATGAATTGCAATTATAACACTGAATTTGATGTTGTAACAATTTTAGGTGTAAAAAAGCGGTAAAGTGCGACTCGGACTCGCCCATGAAGGGTTCCTTAGCAGCAAGTAACATAATATAAAAGTTCTTATAGTTCGTTGTAACTTTGATCGATGTTTTAATAATAGTGTATTTTTTGTTTACGATTTATGACGTATTAAAAAAAAAACTACTTACTAGATCTCGTTCAAACCAATTTTTGGTGGAGGTTTACATGGTCCCCCCCTGTAACTTCTAAAATAAGAGAATGATAAAACTAAAAAAAATAGGTATATGATGTAATATATCATCATCATCATCATACATCGTCTCTCGCGCAAACTATTGAATTTAGAAAAAAATTATATTAGAAATCTCAATATCATTTTTGAAGACCTATCCATAGATACCCCACACGTATGGGTTTGATGAAAAAAAAAAAAAATTTGAGTTTCAGTTCTAAGTATAGGGAACCCCCAAAATTTGTTGTTTTTTTTTTCTATTTTTGTGTGAAAATCTTAATGCGGTTCACAGAATACATCTACTTACCAAGTTTCAACAGCATAGTTCTTATAGTTTCGGAAAATAGTGGCTCTAACATACGGACGGACAGACAGACATGATGAATCTATAAGGGTTGCGTTTTTTGCCATTTGGCTACGGAACTCTAAAAAAGGCATTTGAAAAGTTTCCAAATTCTTTTTTTACATCTAAAACTAATAATTCGGTAATACGATATTAGTTATTGCATTTCATTATTAATATTCTAGGGAACTAGTTAGCCACATTTCTTATTTCCATACAGTAATATTACTAAATTAATCAAAACAGGTAAATATTTGACAGCTATTTACGACGTTGCCAACTTTTAGGATAAACCCTCTTAATGTAATTCGGATGATAATATTCTTTCTGTTTACTATTTCAACACATTGTAAAACATACAAATCTTACAAAAGACGTAAACGCAACAATCTTACACACATACACGACACAAGTAAAGTATGTACTAAGCATATGTCATAAAAACTCGCGCCCCATAAATTCGCTACTTATCTCCCGCGCACAATATCCGACTACCCGCACTCCAAACATTTAATGACATACTCTACAGATAATACTTATCCCCCTAACTTGTTCATTCAGGCCCCATCAGCATGGAGTAGATAGGTACAGAAGGCTGATTCCATACAACGAGAGAAAACATGCACACGCACACATAGACACGTACGTACGGTGACCTCAAACTGCCTTAAGGCGCAACTAGCCGATACTTTTTCCATACAAACTTCGGGGGGGTTTTACTCCACTGTTACACATTGTACATCCAAAGTAAAACATGAAATCGTTTTGTCTTATTATTAGTTTTGTCTGTACAGAAGCAGAATAGTAAAAAATAAAGCAATTAAAAAGTTATGAGCCAACAAAGATTCGTTTTTCCTGCTAATTTTAACGCAACTTTGGGAGTAAATAAGTAATAAAAGAAGTATAAAATCTCCAAAACAAAGCTCGTTCCGACAAAGCTCAATTGTCGAAGATTATTATAAACGTTATTCGTAATTGATTTATGCAGTAGTTTTTTCATAAAACTCCACTTCGACTAGTTCAACCTTAAATGAATGGTACCTGGTATAGTATGACTATCGATCACCATTCATTTAAGAGCGTTTAGAAATTCTGAAAGTGGGCAACGTCGCAAATAGATGTCAAATATTTCGCTCTTTTTATTAATTTGGCAATATTACTGTATGGAAATAAGAAATGTGGCTAAGTAGCGAATTAGAATATTAATAATGAATTATAATATAGTATATAGATTCCAAATATTTCTTTTATATCTTAAACTAAATATTCGGTGTTACGATATTAATTATTGCATTTCATAATCAACATTTTAGTTCACTAGTTAGCCACTTTTTTTATTTCCATACAGTCGTTTTGCCAAATTAATCAAAACAGGTAAATATTTGACAGCTATTTGCGACTTTGCCAACTTTTAGAATAAACGCTCTAGGCTGGACCGACTTTGGGAAAGCGCGGCGAGGCGGAAGGTGGGACGCCATGAGCGTTGACAAGTAAGCGGCCTGTTCTGCTACTCATCTTGTCACGCACACACCTAAGGCACAGTTTAAACAAGAAACAGAATTATATTTTCATAGAAAACGTCCGAAACGACGCGCTTCGAAATCTCAGTATATATCAGTATGCAATAGTTTCGAGAGCGCTGCAGTTGTTACGAACGGACGCAGAAGGTTTATCGACCAAGCGGCCGTAGGTAATTATTTCAAGGTCACTGGCGAGACACACTAGTTACTTATTTATACTGTGGCTAAGGCACGGTACAACGGTACCGGTTAAACGGTAATACGTATCCTGCGTTCGATATCTAGTTCCCAAAAAAGTAAGCAAATATAAAGTTTTTATTATTAGGTTTCAGTACCTCAAAAGGAAAAAACGGAACTCTTATAGGATCACTTTGTTGTCTGTCTGTCAAGACGGACAACGCGTGGAGGTATCAAGCAAAATTCATTTCAAATAGTCAAGTCTACTGTCCCTTGGAGCTGTGAAAAAATCAAACTTCTAAGCCAATGCAATCAAAAGATACAGCCGTTTATGCTGCAAATTTCGACACTCACAAGAAAATCAAAACCTACAGGGTACTTCCCGTGAACTCAGAATCTTGAGCAACGTCTTATAGCACAGATAAAGGAAAAATTGCGAAAAGCATACATTTTTAGTTACTCACTCACTCACTCACTCACTCTCTTGACCGGTTTTTAGGGTTCCGTACCTCAAAAGGAAAAAACGGAACCCTTATAGGATCACTCGTGTGTCTGTCTGTCTGTCTGTCTGTCTGTCCGTCTGTCACAGCCAATTTACTCCGAATCTAATGGACCGATTAAGTTGAAATTTGATACACATATGTATTTTTGTGACTCAAACACGAATGTGTAACGTAAATAAATGAATATTGAATATAGGGGTCAGTTTTAGGGGGCAAACAAGAAAATTTAAAAAAAAGTTATGCTAACAGTACCATGTGATGATATATCAAATGAAAGGACTTATTGCGAGGATCTTAAATATATTTTTTATATAATTTTAAAATAAACACTTTTAAAGATATTTAAGAAATTCAATGAAAATTGACCATTCCCCCCCCTTATCTCCGAAACTACTGGACCAAAAATTTTCAAAAAAATACATAGTATGGCTCTTTACTCATAGATTACAGGAAAACCTATAAGAAGTTTATGGTCTTAATATAACACAGTAAATCTCTCAATATTGTGCGTACAAACTTACATTTCGTCGCTCGGCATCCAATAGGCCCATCTCTCTAGCTACTATAATATCAACAATATCAAAAGTGTTTGACAGTCTGCTTAAAATAAAAATAAAACTGCTTGAAATAAAACTGTAAATGTTCATGACAACCAATTCGGGTTTCGGCGTGGCTTGTCAATAGAAAGTGCAGTGTTGTGTCTTAAGCGTACTGTCACATACTATACTTATACACAGCGTGGAACGCCGATTTATGCTACCTTCCTCGACTTATTCAAGACTTTTGATCTGGTTGCTTATGACGTATTGTGGAGAAAGATGGAGAAGGATAGGTTGCCAATGGAGCTTAAAAACATTTTAAATATTGATACCTATGGTAACCAGATCAATAGTGTACGATGGGCTGGAACTTTTTCCAGGCCATACATGTTGGAATGCGGGGTGAGGCAGGATTGGCGAGCTCAGCAGCACCAGAGTGGGTTGCTATACAGTGTGATTCTTCATAATGTGCACATATCGAAATGAGGGAATCTATGCTTAATTTTAACGAAAGAAAAAATATTTAAAAAAATCTAAATATTTTTTTAAAACTTTTTATGGAATTAAAAAAAAATTGTAACAAAACTGTGTAACTTTTAAACTGAATCAGCTATCGCGATGAAACAAACTCCATAATGATTGGAAGTAAGTAGGCGTCCACATAAAATTAAAATTGAGAAAAAAACTACCCTCAATTGAAAATAAATGTGTTTTTTTAGTAAAAATCTGTATTTTCTCATTTTTTTTACAATAATTGTAAAATTTATAAATAAGATGTCCATGAGAATAAAAACTAAAATAAAAAAACTGATACAAAAAATTAAAAAGAAACAAAAAAAATTTTGATCACTTTTTCCGTCGATAAAATTAAGCATAGATTCCCTCATTTAGATATGTGCACATTATGAAGACTCACACTGTATTGATGGTATTTGTGTAAATATTAGCTTTGGAGACGATATGGTGCTTCTGAGCGCCAGCCAGTATCCCATAGACAAAAACTGTTAGTCGCAAAACTTTCTGTGTGACCTGGTAAAATAAGCTAAAGTTCATAAGTTTACTAACACAATGAGTCCTTGTTACTTGAATAAAGAAAAATATCTGGATGACAATTTTATTTTTGAACGACGTTTTCTAAAAATGAAACCTGGCTAGATCGATTTATCGCTCCCGAAACCCCCTGCATACTAAATTTCATAAAAAAATTTGGAGCCGTTTCAGAGATTCAGATTATATAATATATACAAGAATTGCTCGTTTAAAGGTGTTAGATTTCTATTATTATTATATTAATACCGCGAATGTGATTTTTTTTACGAAAATCAGATTATTCATTCTACACGTTCAAATAAGTGATCCTGCAAAATGTTAAGTTTGTTCTTGGGATAAATAAATTCATCTCAACTACGGAACCCTTCATTGTGCGTAGTCCGACACGCACTTGGCCGGTTTTTTTTAAATAGAACCAATCGTTCTGAAATCAATCTAATTTACATTGCCATAAAGTTGATATTTGTTTGAGTGGAAATAACATCAATTGGAAACAAGCATGCGTGCATTTGCTCATTGTATAAAGTTAACCTTCTGTAACTGCCTATTGTTTTTGCGCCATAAGTCCCCCGTGTGATATCCCCCAAACTTTAAGATTAACAATGATATTTTTCACGTTCACCCCCAACTTTTTCTAAGGGTTCCTAAAGGAGGTATGAGTTCCAAAGAATTTGACTCCCAAGAGTAGAATTTGTAGGAAACTGTGTTTTGTTTTTTAATTGTGTATAAGTTCAACAATTGTTTTTTATTGTTATCTTTATTAGTTGAATTAGTACTTTTGTTGAGAAAAGCGTTTTCTTTATGGAAACAGCAAATCCTTAGTGTACATCCCGTTTATGACACAAAATCCTTTGCATTGGTATCAGGGGCTTACTTTAAACTTTTGCCAGTCATTTCTTTTTATATTCTTCAATCTCAAAAAAGCATTATTTTCTGGACACAATTTCATCTAAATTCAAATAATTTATGTATTTCATTCAGTATTAAACCATTTAAAAGTACTTAATGGATTGACAATTAGGTAGAAAGGTTATCAGTTCCAAGTACATAGCCTTGACTGCCTCGTTGGTCTAGTGGTCGCAAGCACTACTGCTGAGCATGAGGACCTGGGTTCGATTCCCGGGTCGAGCAAAGTGTTATTGGGTTTTTCTATCTGAAATTTCTCAGTAGTAGCTCGTAGTCTGGATTTGTGCCCGGTTGATGGCAATAGGCTCGCCCCTATTACATAGGACTTAAACATAACTGGCGAAATGTGGGTGTACCTGCTACAGGGACACCTCTGCCCAATCCTTCGGGGAAACAAGGCGTGATGTAATGTTACATAGTATTTTTTATGAGAAATAAATGGCAATAAATGTCCATTAACTCTTTAATCAATAACTAGCTTCGCCCAGCGGCTTCACCCGCGTGATATAATTATTAGCCTATGTTACTCAGTGATAATATAGGAAATTACTGGTGAAAGAATTTTTAAAATCGGTCCCGTAGTTTTTGAGTTTATTCGTTACAAACAAAAATACAAATATTTTCTCTTTAGTGTAGATAATATACAATTACAAAACACATTGAATTAACGAAGCCTTTGCTAAACTTTCCGTATTTATCATTCATTTTGTCTGCGTGTACACTATTACAGACAAATTAAGCAGTTCCATATGCAATGCTGTTCAGTAGCGAGTTACAATGAGACATCACACGAGAGTATGCGACGCACAGCGTTGTGTATCTACCTTAGTGATAGAAGAAGCGAGAAATATTTGTGTTCAAGGGGACGATAACCGACTTTTAATGATTTTATACTGAAGATGATGTCTAAACGAGTAGTTTTAGTGATTTGGAAAAAATATATGTTAAATTAGAGCATTTTTTGAATATTTTAGTATAAGCATATTTTTGATTATGTTAATACTACATAATGAAATTAATTTGTAAAGTCATGTCTAACGCGGATAAAAAACTGAGAATGACGCAAAATCTATCAAGCTTATTTTTCTGAAAACTTCATTATTTTAAAGATAATTAAATTATTGATCTTTTAGTATACGTGTTTCATTAAAATACCTTTTGTTTTACGTGTAATAAATTAATAATGCATCTAATTTGGGACAGCGCTCCTTGATGGGCGAGTCCTGTTACTGGCTGGACGAACGACGCGTTGCGTGAGCTCAGTACAGGACACGCAAGCTAACCATTCAAGGTCACTGTCATATATCTGCGTCTTAACACACAAATATTTCTCGCTTTATTATTCTCGCGTATTATTCTTTGCTTGTCATATAAGGGTTCTGTTTGGCATCCTTCGGGTACGGAACCCTAAAAAGCACCAAAGTTGAAAACTTCGAAATTAATGATGATCAACTGATGGAACTCTGGGTGCCCCTTGTATGGGACTTGAACCTAACTGATGTATGTACCATATAGCGACTTTTATTCGATCGCGCATGGCATCGTTTTCCAGCAGTTTGCAAAAATCTACTAATCAACTGTTGCGGGTCGTTAGTAAGGATTGGAGCAGTCCGATCCACAGGTATTGGCTTGAAGTCCATTGGAGTGCCAACAGACGATAAAGATTGTGATATTTTGGTTTGTTTATGTTAGATAGTTATAATGTAATGTAATTAAATTTTACTTTAATGACTACTCAGTTTTAATGTAATTTATTTTGTGATTGTATGGAATTTTGAATTTGAATTTTAACATCAATTAAAAAAAATATGGGCCAACTAAAAATGTTTCGACAGACTCGATCCATTTAAAATTTAAAAGCATTTTGAAACTGCAAAGTAGAGTGAAAATCCTTATCTAGCGAATAAAATCGGGATTCCGAAGAAAAGTCAAAGAATATAAGATACAAAGTGATGTACATAATTATATTATTTTAATGATCTAATGAATTGTAATGTACTTATTTTGTTTTATTGATGTAATGAATTTAATTAATTGTATGTATTTGTGATTAGTATATTGGGACTTGGTGCCATGTAAATAAATCCCTGATAAGTACCTCTTCGAGAATGACAAGCGAGATATTATGTTAAATACTACTTCCTCAGATGAAATATAAACTCCCAACACGAATCCAAATGGCAGACTCGCTGTTTGTGATTAATCTTCAAGAAAATATTCGAGTATATCCCGCCATCTCCTCCTAGGCCTGCTGCGTTGCCGTTTGCTGTTTTTTGGGACCCATTGTGTGGTTATTTTAAGCAAATAGCTCCTTTGGTAGGCGACAGATGTAGCCAGCCCAGTTTTATTTTAGCAGCCGTGTGACTAGTTGAGCTCCTTATGTTCTGAGTTGAGCTCCACGATTACTGACAAATGCTTGCACTGACTGGACAGGTCCACTCAAATCTGTGTGGTTCTTTCCTCAAAAGACCTTTTCAGATACTAATCTACATGGTCCTCATATGGCCTGACCAAGATTATGTCTGGACTTTAAAAGAGACTGCGACCTCTGAGTTTGTTTCGGCCTTTCTTCTCAGAGTATTCAGATAGGAAACGCCGTACTCATCTAGCTTATTTTTAATATTTTTTTTAATATGACGTGTAAAAGTGACTGATATCCTATTTATAGAATAAACAATTTCATTTCATTTCATATACATGAGCAATTTTAGTTATGAAACGCATTGAAAGACAAAAACCGGCCAAGTGCGAGTTGGACTCGCACACGATTGGTTCCGTATCATCTTGACAACAACAATTTGACATTATGTATTGTATTGCTTATTTCAAATTAATTGTAATTGTTTTGCTTATTTGAATTTCATCTTGACATGGTAAACTTGTATTGATATGATATTATATTTTATTGTGTTAATAATAATATTATATTGAGGGAGTCTTTATCATTTTATCTTAAACTGTTTGCATGCCTTAGTTAAGGTAGTTAGTATAAGGATCATTTTTTAACTTGACATCTGTAACTTGTACCTACTTTCTGTGCAAATAAAGATCTATTCTATTCTATTTTTACAATATTTAGCAAAAAATTACGAGAAAAACAACGTTTCTTGTGTGACCCCTTTAAATTTATTTTATTTTTATAGTCTGACAGACAGACGGACGGAGGGATAGGGTTCCGTGTGGCATCCTTCGGGTACGCAAATATTGCCTGTCCGCTTCTCCCTTCACAATGGCTCGACCACAGCAAAGCAACGAGAGACACCTACAGTAATTGCTTGGGATAGTTAGATGAGAGCTATTGTGACTAGACGCGCTCGTAATTATGTTGGCTCAGGATATTCACTCGTTTGGATTCGTGTTGGGAGTTTATAGTTCATCTGAGGAAGTCATATTTAACATAACGTCATTCTCTCTTGTATTTCCATAGATGTTAATTCGTTCGTCAGTTAGGTCAAAGTACCATGCAATATGGGGCGAGTCCAGTCTAGTTGATGATCATTAATTTTGAAGTTTTTTTTTCTTTGGTGCTGTTTTTGGGTTTCGTATGTCCGAATGAAAAAACGGAACCCTTGTATGATTACTCGTGTGTCTGTCGACGTGTAACGTAAATAAATTAATTTTGAATATGGGGGTCGCTTTTGGGAGAAAAAAAAGATTGCAAATTGTACCGAAGACATTAACTTAATTCATTTTTTTTTTTTGTAATGTGCTTTTCGTTTGTGCAGAATAAACAATTTTTATTTCTTTACAGTGTGATATATCAAATGATAAACTAAATACTAAATAATACTTGTAGAAAAATAATAATTTAAAAACAAAATGCTAAAAATGTTAATCTTAATCTTGTCTTCTTTCTAATGCATGAAATAAAAGGCTTTTTTATATTATTTATTTATTTGTATCAAATGAAAGAGCTTACTGTGAGGCTCGCAAAAGTATTTATTTCATAATTTTATAGTTATTTAAGAAAATATATGAAAATGAACCATGATGGTCCATGATCTCCATGCGGAGAAAAGGAGGCGCCTTTTCTCCGCAAGTACAGAGCATAGGTACAATTTTGAAACTAGTTTTATACTTATAGTTTACAGGCAAACTTATAAGAAATATATGGTTTTAAAATAACATGGCAAATCTTTCAATATTGTGCGTACAAACTTACATTTGCAGTTGGAATGTATGGGAAAACATGTTTTCCAACTAAAATATTGTTGTTCCTGGGATAAATTCATCCCAACTGCGAAATCCTTCATTGTGCGTGGTCCGACATGCACATGGCCGGTTTATTTTAATTTTAAACTTATATATTTATATGCGTATATGTCGAAATAGCTGGAGATCCGAGATAGATAATTTATAGAAAGTAAGATCCTCGGTGAGTATTTGGAAGGCGCCCATAAAACATTGATGGTGATCTGAAAATATTTGTCGAGTTCATGAACAAATGCATGAGCCTGAGGTCCGGGGCTCAACTCCCAGGTCGGACAAAGTGTTATTGGGTTTTTCCATCAGTCATTTTTCAGTAGCAGCCCGGAGTCTAGATTTGTGCCTGGTTGATGGCAATAGGCTCGCCCCCTATTACATGGGACTTAAACATAACTGTCGAAATGTGGGTGTACTATAGGTACACTTCTGTCTAACTCATCGGGCAATAAAAGGGTGTGTGTTTATGAACAAAATATTTTCGACATCCTATGCTCCAAGATTTCCTAGGCAATCTTATCCAAAGTAAAACTCCAACGGTCGATACACAGCGCCGTATCCAATGAACCAACAAATCCACGAAAATCCAATATATTTCTAAATCCAGCTCCAAACGAATGATGTATATTGGTGTTTTGAGTTCAGCCGCAGCAGACCGAGGTTAACTAGGTTAAACTACGTTTAGAATACTAAACAGAAAACATTTTGTAAAAACCTGGCAGCTTTAGCTTGCTTAAAATTCCCGAGCAGTGTGTTTCTCTGTGAAAACTTCAACATAATGGAACAAAGAAGTGATTACAGCTTAACAACTGCAAAAATCTAAAAAAAAGTCGGATCTTTAGGAGTCAAGAGCTGGCTAGGAGCCAGAGCGCTCATTACCAGGACATTAATTGAATCCTGCCGACGAGCTGAGCGAGCTATATAAGCTGGTTTACCTTACGTGTTGGGCTGAGAATTTTTGCGGTGCCAATTACAACTAGTGGTGTGCGGGTGAAATTTTAATGTGCTTTTGACGATGTCGGTTTTCGTGATGTCTGGGAACTAGCGTAGCTTTTTTTTGTAGGTTTGTTTTTATTGTTAAATATAGGTGTGCCTTAGACAGATAAATGATAAAAAAATACAATAGACGTGGATATATTTAGTAACCCATTCCACTTAGCTATTTCTAAAGAGCCATAAAAACCCTGAAAGAAATCGACACGTGTTTCACCTCTCAATGAGGCATCCTCAGGATGACGATTGACTTGTCGCGAACTCAAATACAGCGTGTTACCACACCAAGTGCTGAACACGGAGTAAATATATCCATGTTACTAAATATATCCACGTCTATTGTATTTTATAATGGATTTCCGCAAGGTCACGCCTGAATCAATTAACTAGATACATTATTAATATTGTTTAGTCTCGTTTGTATGTGAGGAGGAGCTCATGGCTAAGTAATAACAGTCACACGGGTCGATTCATCCGGTTAAGCTACGCTTGCCGGGGTTGGTCTGTGGATGGGTGACCATCTTTATATACCGAGACTCCTCTGTGCTTCAGAAAGCACGCTAAGCCGTTGGTCCCGGCTGTTATTCGCGGATCTTTGACAGTCGTTACGGGTCTTTAGAAGCCAGAGAGTCTGACAACCAGTCTTACCAAGGGGTATCGTATTACCCAGTGACTGGGTTGTGGAATTCAGATAGGCAGTCGCTCCATGTAAAATACTGGTATTCAGCTGCATCCAGTTAGACTAGAAGCCGACCCCAATATAGTTGGGAAAAGGCTAGGCAGATTCTGTCTCGTTTGTATGTAAAACTTTCCCTTGATTAACAGTTATGTTTTAGAAAGTGGTAAAGTATTTTGCTGTGACTCAAATTCCTCATCTTCCTTTTCTTTTCTTCAAAATATAAAATGCAATTGTATTGTAATTTCTGGTAAGAAGTGTAGATACTTTGTAAATAACATTAATGCTTGTTAACAAGGGATAAGAATTTTCTAATCGCTGTGTATAAATAACATTGTTTGTTTATTGAGCAACCAATAAAAAAAAACTTATCCAATACTTAAATAATAGGGTAGTTGCCTAGGTAAAAAAAAAGAAATTCTATTTAGTCCGTCTTTCAGATAATAAAAAAATATTAGACACGTATTTTTTGCTTTATCATATTAATCAAAAATAACTTAGAAAACACGCATTAAAGTTGGGGAGTGAGGGCTAACTACGTGCGGACGGTGAGCAATGGGTAGCTCGCCGTCCGATAAGGACCAAGCCCGGGTCGACGGCGTGTTGTGTTCCATGCGCGCCTCAAAGAGATGTCAGCAGAATTGACGGGGTCCGCTAGGGCCAATGCCTGCCGGGGGTTCGAAGAAAACCGATAGGGACATCGTGGCCCCCGGCAACAGGGCAACCGAAGGAACACGGGTGGGTTTTAGTCAGTAAGAGTCTGGCATGCAAGTTATTTGATAATATCCCACGCAAAAGAAAAAAAGAAAATGTCAGGAAATAGTGCAATAGGAAATGAACCCATCGGCTATTCCAATAGTTAGGCTATTGAAATTGTTTCCGTTAATAGCTGATGGATTCGTTTCCTGTTGCGCGAGTAACGTTTAAGGTCATCTGCATACTGTCGTTCCTTGTTATCCTATACTATTAAACGAGCAATATTTGTAAATATATTTATTTGTTTGTATAACAGATTTCTACTCACGTTCTCGAAATCAACTCTAACGATTTGAGTCAGTAAGAGTCTGACACGCCCTCCCGCTCCGACCAGAGCGGGAGAAGTTATTTGATAATTTCCCACTCAAAAAAAAGGGCTCGCTACGTCACAACGCAGTATTAAATCTAGCAAGGCGTGACGTCATGCCACATTTAAACTCAATGTATCGCCGTAATCTTTTGATTACGTCAAAAAGAAAAAAATACGTGTTCAATATTTTTTAATAATCTAAAAGACGGAAAAAAAATTGGACACAGGCCTATTAAAATACTAGCTTTTGCCAGCGGCTTCGCCCGCGTGTATGTTGGATATTATTCCATGGAAACTTACTACCGGAATAAAAACCATTCTATATGCTAACCCAAGTCATGGTGGTAAATTTCATCCAAATCCGTTCAGCCGTTTTAGCGTAAAAGCGTAATAAACCAATTCATTTATAATTACATGGGGCTTAAAACATAACTGGAGAAATGTGGGTGTACCTGCTACAGGGACACCTCTGCCCAATCCTTCGGGGAAACAAGGCGTGATGTTATGTTGTCATTTATAACAATAGTTCAAGATACATTTATAACGATTGCCAACTTTTTCTCTATAAAACGAAACCAAAAATCTACGACAATTTTTCTTTCAAAGTAAGTAAAATACAGCTACAAACAACATTTGTACAGCATTTAACAAGACAAAGATACCCCAGTGTCTCTAGCTTATCCATTACATTTCTTTCATCAGGCTAATGAGAAAGAAATTAATCTCGTCGAATTAAGGAGCCGTCAAGTTCTTACATAAAATAAATATTCTCTGGGGAATTAAAAATAATTTTATTGTAATATAATACGGCACTTTAGCTAAGTGGGTGCTTGTAGTTATTATGAATTATTTATGTTTAAGTGTGTGCTTTGTCGCTAGATGATCTTGAAGTCTAACCCCGCGTCCTATTTAAAAGCAATCGTCGCGTGAAAGCGCGGTCGTCGCGATGTCATTTTATGTTCGGAAAACCGGAAAGCGCCCTCTGTAGGCGCGACCACGCGTTCAGGGGGCCTACCACCAGCTCATAAAGCAGTATTATTTTAATATTACTTCAGTGGGAGAAAGAGATGGAGCTATACGTCCTGTAGAGCTTCATCTCTTTCCCACACTGAAGGCCCCCTGGTTCACCGAAAAAAAGTGACATTTGAACGCGACAATCGCGTATTCGCGCGACGATTGCTTTTAGATAGGTTGCAGCCTTAGATGATAATGACGGCAATTAAAGATATAAAAAAAATATATCTGTACAATTTAAGTCAGGGAATCAAATTGACTAGCAACATATATACACAACCGTATATTCAAAACACAACTGCCAATTTTTTCCAGGGGTATGAAATGGCTACAAGGTAAATGAACGTACTCAATATCTTTATTGCTTTACCATAATGTGTACTTAGGTGATAACTATATAATTTAGATCATTATGGACCCTGTAGGGCACAGCAAAAAGGGTAGGAGAGAGGAAGACCTGTTTTAGGAGATCATTAAGTTGTTATTGTGGGAACAAGTTCTAACTTACATATAATCAAAGTCAGGAGATCGCGGATAAGATACTAACATTTCAATTAATTATTACTTATGTTTTATCTGCAAAAAGTACTTAAATATTTTAGATTATTTTCGTTATGTATCAACGTAATAAATTATTAATTTTTCTGACCGTATCTCAATATTATAGTAATGACAGCCGCACGGGTCGATCCATCAGGTTAAGCTACGCTTGCCGGGGTTGGTCCGTGGATGGGTGACCATCTCTACATACCGAGACTCGACTGTCATTTGTAGATCTTTGACAGTCGTTACGGGTCGTCAGAAGCCCGAAAGTCTGACAACCAGTCTTACCATGGGGTATCATATAACCCAGTGACTGGTTTGTGGAGGTCAGATAGGCAGTCGCTCTATGTAAAATACTGGTATTCAGCTGCATCTGGTTAGCCTGGAAGCCGACCCTAACATAGTTGGGAAAAGGCTAGGCAGACTGATTTATGTCAATATTATAGTAGTTTGTAATAGTGTTAAAAGAATATTTGCGGTTTGTCCGCAAAGATTTCGGGCCTACCCTTTCAAACTTCAACACCTCGTAATTAACGCCTCTAGGTATTGTTTTTATATCAAAATCCTTTCAACCGTTTAGCCTTCAAAATTAACAGATAGTCATATTCACTTTCGCATTAACAATATTAGTATAGACCAGGGGTGTCCAACATAATCTTCTGGAGGGCCAGGTTTGATATTTTTGTAACCATAGCGGGCCAAAAGAAATGTCCAATGCCAAAGTGAGATTTAAATATTGTTGGTACATTAGTTGTAATACCTACAAACATGTACATTTTACTCAAAGTAGATAGATAGATCATCGAATAACTGACATTGGGAGAATTTAATAATGTTCGCGTTATATATCTATTGATGTGTTATAAAGTTTTAACTAGGTCGCGGGCCACATGGTGGCCCGGGGGCCGTATGTTGGACGGACCTGGTATAGACAGATGGTCGATTAAAAATATTTTTTTACGCTGATGAAACTGTCAACAAAAACAGGATATAAACCTAAGGAGAGCTTATGAAAAAAAAAATAGAAATAAATGCTTAAAAAAATTAATAAAAGTTGTTGTTTTTCACGCAATTATTAAAATCTCTTCGTAATCTTAACCAAAGAGCTGAATCAGCTCAATCACCAGAGCTTTATTCGAAAATTTTATTAATATTATTAAAAAATATAGAACTGAATACTCTTTATTATGTACACCATATTAGAGATGTAAAGGTAGTGGTTTTTTTCTATAAGCTTTTTTTATTCCTTATATTTTTCTTTAATTTACATGTCATTGTTTCATTTTTAATTCTTTTTGCCTATTATGGTAAAGTAATCTTAATCCAGGTGCATCGTCTTCACATATAATTATATAATTAATGTATATGTCGTGGCCAGATCTTAGAATTGATCATTTCATGAAATTTGACACACAAATAGTTTATAACCTGTACTAATACATAGGGTACTTTTAATCCCGATCGTGCTTACATTCCTGTGGGATATCCACATGGGCGAAGCCACAGGCAAAAGCTAGTATAGAATAATAAAAAAAAATGCTGTTCGAAATGGAACATAATATCTATATAAAATAAACTTTTTTTGTTATTTATGACGCAGATAACCAACATTTTTATATAAAACCAACATACTTTATCTGAGAACCATACGAGAATAATCATGAAAATATATCAATTCGTTCATTTCGATACGTCGAGACTCAACGAATGTATCGATACGCGATTAAATCGTTCGATTTTGAATCGATTATGTATTCCAGTCACAGCTCGGCTGCCCATTCCGATTCTAATCAACGGCCAGATTCAAATTTCAATTTGAATTTCGAATCAATATGTGCCGCCGTACTTTATAGGCTTCTGTTACGCTTTGAGAGTGCCGACAACTGGAGGTGTAGGGTACTTATAACTACGAATATTAGTGTCCAATATTTTGTTGAATGTATTTTTTTACCTTGTGGTAAACATACATGGCGTGGGATTTAAAATTTTCAGAAAATTTATGTATTTAAATGGCTTATTCGTAGAAGTTTTTGTATGTGATTTTATTTATTCTTTTTATTAGCAGACAATCAAGACATATCACATACATCACCCCTGTAATCCCCCAAGGGTTAGGCAGAGCTCAGAGGTGAACCTATACAAGGATTTTTCTACATTTTGACGAGTTATGCGAACATAAATGTAGGGAACAGCAGATTTTTTTTTTTCGCGATTTCACGTTTGGTCCCATAGTAAAAGTTGTTCATAATTATGACTAAAGTCATGTGTTTAAGTTTGCGCACTGGTTAAAAAAAAATCTGTGGTACATCCACATTTCGCTAGATATATTTAATCCCATGCAATACTATAATTTACTTTCCCAGGTTAGACTGCCCAGTTGGTCTCGTAGTCGCAAGTGCGACTGCCGTGCGTCCTGGCTCGCGTGGAGTCCTGGGTTCGATTCCCGGGTCGGTCAAAGTGTTATTTGTGTTTTCCATCAGCAATTTTTCAGTAACAGCTAGAGATGGGTTGTGACAGGTTAAACACGATATCTGTTATCACTGTAACTGTTACATAAAAATAACAGACTCAAATAATATCTGTTATTAAATAACACTGGGAAACTTCGTCGAGTCTTCTCGTCGCGTATTCCACAGAGCCTAAAGACGAAGGTCTTCAATCAGTGCGTCCTGCCTGTTATGACCTACAGAGCCGAAACGTGAACACTCACGGTACGGCTGGTCCATAAATTTAAGGTTGCTCAGCGAGCCATGGAGCGGGCTATGCTTGGAGTCTCTCTGAGGGATCGAATCCGGAACGAAGTGATCCGGCAGATAACCAAAGTTATCGACATAGCTCACAGAATTAGCAAGCTGAAGTGGCAGTGGGCCGGCCATATCAGCCGTAGAACCGATGATCGTTGGGGTACACGTGTTCTTGAGTGGAGACCGCGAATTGGCAAACGTAAGGTAGGACGCCCTCAAGCTAGGTGGAGTGACGATCTTCGAAGGGTGGCTGGTAGCAGCTGGATGAGAGTTGCCGAGAATCGAGCTGAATGGCGTGCAATTGGAGAGGCCTATGTCCAGCAGTGGACTGCTATAGGCTGATGATGATTAAATAACAGCCTGTTATTTTTGTACAGACGTTAAATACGTATTTAAATCTCAATTGAATATCTTCTTTAGTTCTTTTCGTTTTAAGTTTTTTTTTAATGTTCACTGGTCAGTAACAGGTAACACGACCTAATTAAGGAGTCACTTTTTCGTAAATGTTTGTTCTTGTAAGACCATCAACTGTATTTTTAGGAATAATAAATAGTAAGTGACAGATAAGTTATATTGTTAGGAATAATTGTTATTTGTTGTTTTTAAATATCTGTTATTTCTATCTGTTACGATAAAGACGCCTCACTGCTAGTAACAGCCCGGAGTTTGGAAGTTAGCAGTGTGACACCCCCGTGTCTCGGAAGCCGTTGCCATGGTCCTACGCCTGATCTCTCTCCGGTCATGTAGGATTGCGCTGTCTCATCGGACTATGAGATAATCGCAATTTTTTTAAATTATAATTTGGTTGAAAGCGAGAATAACGAAATATCTGGCAGCAGCATTAGCCTTGGAAATAGATCATACGATATTGAGCTGGCAGACGATAATACATATACTTACACAAAGATGAATGATAACAAAGAATATATATATTATTTGAAGCAGACATGTCTGTCATTCCAATATTCTGATTTACGACTCTCGATAGAGGGCATGAAATGATGGAAACACTTACTTAGAATGTTATATTGGAATGTTGCCTTTCTATACAGCCATTGGCTTGGAAACTCGATTTCAGTTACTTTTGATGTTTGCTATTTATTTGGGAATAAAATCTTTTTGTAGGTACACACGGCTACACATCAAGCTATACATTTCTAGTTTATGCTGATCTCGCATTGTATAGGATTTCCGTACAATGCGAGGTCAGCTTATACTGGAAATGTAAAGCTTGATGTGTAGCCGTATGTACTTGTATCTTTGTACTAGTAAGGATTCCCACAAGGTGGACCGATGACCTGATGAAGGCCGCAGGAATCCGCTAGATGCGGGAAGCACAGAATTGGTCGAAGTGACGGTGCTTGGGGGAGGCCTATGTCCAGCAGTGGACGTCTTTCGGCTAAAATGATGATGATGATGATGTAGGTTTGGAATTTTGACTTTGCCTATGTAAAATACAGTCAGGACAATTCATTGTTAAGCTAATTGAATTCTAATTTAAATTGTTCGTATATTCAAAATACAACTGTCATTTTTTGTTTCCTATTACAGTTGTACGAAATGGCTTTCCTCGCGCTTTTCTGCAATGTGTGGGAGCTAATTTGACCAATGAGCGCGCGTGGTGCTAGAGTTGGCCGTCAGATGGTACCAACCCATTTTCCGAGAGGTTGGTACTTTCAGACAAAATGTCAGATGTTACAAATAAAAAATCATCGTTATTTTTATACCATAGAGGTGTTTTTTTTTTGGGAAAAATTATCAATTTCAATTGTTAACTTAAATAGGAGATTGGTAAAAAGAAAGTATTTTCTCCAAAATGGAGTTTTAACACTGCTCTTTTTACCCGACTACGGCAAAGCCAAAAGAAGGGTTATGATTTTAGCAGTCTATGTATGTATGTTTATATGTTTGTATGTATGTATGTATGTATGTTTGCTTTTACGTGTGTTCCACCATAGCGCCTAAACTACTGAACCGATTTTGATGAATGAGGTATCAATAGATTCGTAATAATGGTCCGGGTGACATAGGCTATATAAATTTTCCCTAAATTTAATATGGTGGATTTTACACGTAAATTTCTAACCTCGAAAAAAATTAAAATGATATGATCATGACATGTTTGGTACCAAAAGAAAGGTCTTGACGAGCACATTACAAATATGTTAATAATGTTATACTTTCAAAGTAAATAAATATGTTTAAATTGTTAAAAACAAGCAAAAGTGAGACTGTGCTACGTTGTATCGCAAGATGATACCAACGTGCAGTAAATCAAATCTCAATAAATAAAAACGGTTTGTAATTCCATCCTCAATTCCTCTATGAATAAAAACAAGTACACACGGCTACACAACAAGCTATACATTTCCAGTTTAAGCTGATCTGGCATTGTAAAGGATTTCCGTACAATGCGAGGTCAGCTAATACTGGAAATTTATAGCTTGATGTGTAGCACTGTGTACAACGAAATATTAATATTTATACACGGGGCACTCGGAAAATTTTGCAATAGGTAATAAAAAAAAATATACTACAGGTTATATTTTATTTATTAAATCTTTTCAAATAACTCTCCATTGGCGTCTATACACAGTTTCATGCGTCTTAACCAATTTTCATTACACATTTTCCAGTCCACATCAGACACCTCTTTAATCCCTGTTTTCCCTTGAGTTGATTTTTTATTTTGGGGAACAAAAATGACAAATCCATGATTCCGTAATGAAATCGTAAACGCGCCGAGACGAGCCTGCTTCAAATTTTGCTATCATGTCTCGGCACCATTCTACCCGAACCTCCTTCTGCGTTAGATTGTGTGGTAATCAGCGTGAAACTATCTTCTTTACCTGAAGATGCCCGTGTAGAATTTCATTTACACTTCCCGATCCAACCTGCAGTATATGCTGAATCTCTTCATATGTAATTCGCCTATTCACTTAAATTTAATTTTTCACAGCCAGCACGTTTTCTTATGTAACAGCCGTCATAGCCCTATGACGGCCACTTCTTTCTTCGTCCGCCAAAGTTACTTGACCACGCTTAAATTCGTTGAACCAGCGGAAAACAGTCGCTTTAGAAGGGCTTTTGTCTATGAACATCATTCGAAGTCTTTCAAATGATTCTTTTGGTTTTAGTCAACATTTGAAATCGTACAAAATCATCGCGCGAAAATGTTCTCGTTGTAAATTCAATTTTCAGTGAGACGTTGCGCGCGGCGTTGTTGTAACGTTTAGCAAGTGTAAAAACGGAAAAGTATAAAATAAAAAATAAAGTTTAATAAAAACTGTAACCCGACCACGGGAAAATAAAAATGATCTAAAAAGTACGAAACAAGCAAATATTTCAGACAGAAATCAAGACATAGGTACAAAAATGGTCAAGGTAAAGCCGTCGTCGCATGCCATTATAATTTTGTAGGTGTTCCTGGCACCCACATGGTATACAGGCATGCGACCACGGCTTTACCTTGACCATTTTTGTACCTATGTCTTGATTTCTGTCTGAAATATTTGCTTGTTTCGTACTTTTTAGATCATTTTTATTTTCCCGTGGTCGGGTTACAGTTTTTATTAAACTTTATTTTTTATTATTATCATAGTTTAGATTGCTACCTTGATTAGAGTTAACGTTTAAAAAAGTTTAATTGATAAAATAAAAGCATTTATTTAATTGAAGCTCAAATAGACCAACTGTGAGAAAAGGCCAGAAAGTTAAAAAGAAAAAAAAAAAGAAAAAAGAAAAAAAAAAATTTTTTTTTAATGATTTTTATAAAAATATTTAAAAATGTATTTAATATGTAAAAAAATGATTGAATGATATAAATAAATAAATAAGAGGCCCATTTAATTTTAAAAAGTTTGCATGTTTAGAAGTTTAATAATTTTTACAGGAATTAGTTAAAAACTTTCCTAAAATAAATCCACACACAACAACCACTATCCTCTATTACAACCACTTCTTCCCAAATACTATCAACAACAAATATAACCAATAAAATTTTAGATAGTTAATTGATTCAGGCGTGACGTTGCGGAAATCCATTATAAAACAATAGATGTAGATATATTTAGTAACCTATTCCGCTTAACTATTCCTACAGGGTCACAAAAAACCCTGTAAGAAATCGACACGTGTTTCACCTTTCAACGAGGCATTCTGCGTCTGGCAACACGCCGTGTTCGGGTTCGCGACAAGGAAATCGTCATCCTGAGGATGCCTCGTTGAGAGGTGAAACACGTGTCGATTTCTTACAGGGTTTTTGTGACTCTTTAGGAAAAGTTAACCTATTCTAGGTTACAGAATATATCTACGTCTATTGTTTTGTATTACAATTTTAATTACAAATGTCATACACATTTCGAGAAACGTCGCCCAAATTGAATACAATACATTTTAGTTTGAAACATGAAAGTTATTAACGTAATTCCGGGATCATTCAGATGTCAGATATGAAAATACATAGGAAACTGTGTTGTTCAATAATACCTTAACGTATTTGTTACGTAAGTTGTGGTTGCGGTTACAGTTGCAATTGTTTTCAGTTGTAAGTTGTGAATCACATCATATTTTAGTAAATAAGGTGTAAATTACCTGATATAAATGAATTTATATTTATAAGCAGCCTGAGAAGTGTAGATTGGTTAGTGAAAGGTGAACCCATTGTGATATAATAATACAATTTTATTCTAGACTAGCTGCGCCCCGCGGTTTCACCCGCATATGTCTCGATCCCGTGGGAAAAAAAAAGTATCCTATGTTCTTTTCCAGGGCATCATCTATGTATGTGCCAAATTTCATCCAAATCTGTTCAGCCGTTTTAGCGTGAAGGCGTAACAAACAAACTTACTTTCGCATTTATAATATTAAGGATACATCGTCTTCACATAACAATTAATGTACCTATACAAAATATTTTAAAATAGTTACTGTGGAGTTTCTTGCCCATTCTTCTCCATACGAAACTACCTTCAAGAAAGGGCAGCTAAAATAAATTCTGTTTACTTTTAAATGAAGTTCAAAATTGCCTTTACTTGGACCGTGGTTAAGATACGAACTTTGTGCCTAGTTATAAGCACAACGTCACACAAAGGGCAATTGAGAGGGTTGTAGAAAGAATTGGTCTTCAGGAGAACCAAGGTAATTGAGTGAGTCCGAAAAGTGCACCACTTTAGAGATAGCGGGCGGGGCACATAGTTCGCAGAACGGCCGATGGTTTCCTAAAATTTAAAAAAACGCAAACAAACAGAAACCGCCCTTTCAAGTTGGCTGGACGACTTAAAGGTCACCGAATCCGTTGATAGTCAACAGCAAACAGCGTTGAATTGTAAGGCGATGCTTGGGGATGCCTTTGTCTAGAAGTGAATGTATTTAGATAAAAGTGTTATTTCAACAATCTTTTATTAACCTCTAAACCTACATATGCCTAGAAGAGCGGTGGCCGCCTCATAGCTTCTAAAATAAATAAATTTTCATAAAAAAGAATGTAAAAACAAAATAAATAAATGGTTACTAAATACGCTGAAGCGGAACAAATCTTTGAGAAAATAAACAAGGTATTTTGTTGCAACTGTTTATATTATTTATTATATTATTTTTTTAATACGTATAATGTAATATTTGTATTTAATTTTCTATGCACATGCACATAATTTATTATATTTATGAAATATTGTGTGTACAAAAAATGTAGGCATACACACACGCACATGCATACACACACGCACATATACACACGCACCCCAACATACACCCAGACACACCATCAACCATTCGCAATTGTACCACCACGTTGACAATTCTTTACTATGTGTTACCTGGAGTTCTAAAATACAGCCTAGGCTTAATTTAGACTTCAGATCTTCCACAAATTATAAAATTTTGTCAAAATATCTGTCAACTTATTATGTATATATTTTTTATTTATTTTTAGCTTCTCCAGTTTTCTAGCAAATGATGTCACTGAAACATTATGTATGAAAGTTGGTTGGTGTGTTTTCCTCGAGAGCGTTTTTTAACAGCGTAAAGTTAAACTCCGTTGCCATAATTTTCATGACAGCTGTCACTGCAGCCGTTATTTTGCGGTCGCCGCTCTTCTAGAAAAACCATAGCGTTACAATACATGATACTGTAGCGGTTACACCGCCACATACGAATTACGCATCATAGACATGACGTCACACAAATCCTGTATCGCGCAGTTAGAGTTTACCGACCGATCGACATACATACAAAATTTCAACTTCAAAACACAACACCCGTCTGGTCGGAGGATCCTCCCTATTCTATGGTGGATGAGTGAACTTTACACCCTGTTCCTCATACCCCTAAAATACTATTTTTGTTAACCCAAAAGATGCTAGGACTTCGAAGTCGTTTAAACTTAACAACCCAACGAGTTGCTACATTTAAACAATAGCAACTAGTAGCCAAAACAATTTACACAATAGTACCGAACATATTCGTTAAATCGAGAGACATTAATTAATTTTACGCGTTGTTCCCCGACACTGGATTAATAAGTGAATCAAGTGGAATTTCATTTGTGAAGGTGGCTCGGTTTGACGTGACGATATTTATTGTTCAATATTGCATAAACATTGTTATTTATTGAGCTCCGAGCGACAGCGATTGGGAATTTAAATGTTTGTACGTCAGTTTGGTTTTTAAGGATTAACTTGGAGGGGTGAATGGTGTACAATATTGCGTTACTGATTTATCGATGTTAGAGGTTTAGGATTAGATTTTTCGGTCAGGATTGCGTCTTCATATTTGGGAATTCTGATATTAGACTAGTCAGTTATATGGGACTTTATGTCTTTGAAATTTTAATATGAGCAGGGTTTGGAACCGGTACCAAAAATACCTGGGTACCCGTTCCAGACGGGTACCGGTACTCCACCTAACAAGTATCAGTACCAAATTCAGGTACTTGGCGCGTACCACAAATCATAAAACTCAAACTCACACTCAAAGTCAAAGCATTTACTTCAATTAAGTCATTTACAGGCACTTTTGAATTGTCAAGGAATCGGTCAGTCAGAAATATGAAGCTAGTTGCCCATTCCAAAGCGTAGTAGGTAGGTACCTATGGAGAAGAACGGGCAAGAAACTCCACGGACACTCTTTTAAATAAAAAATTGTTACAAAATATTGGTTACATCATCCATGTTGAAATTATACATGTGAGAACAATGTAGAAAGACGTGCACGTTATTCAAGTAACCTCGAACGGTTGGCAACCTTGAAGTTATTTTTCTAATGTCTATTAACTATCTTTTTTTACTATAATGTCTGTTTTCTGACTTATAGAAATATATTTTTTTACCTACCGGTTTTGGTACAGTAGCGATACTGATTAGAAATACCAATAGTACAAGTACTACGTCTAGTACCGGTACCAATGGTATAGGTACTACTCTGGTATCGGTATCACACCAAGGCCAGTGGTACCAGTTCCCAAAAATACCGGTATTTCAAGCCCTGAATATGAGTGCAGTTGAAAGATTAGGGGGAAACAGGACATGTAACAAAATTGAATGGTTTGAACGTAAAACTCTTCCTCTACCTTACCAATAAGGTACATAAAAAGGTTATTATAATGTCTATGTTTTTATAGACCTGTAAATATTGAAAAACATAGTCACATTCTGAGATGATTGGGAAATCATACGTCAATGGTAACATCATGTGCCTAGCTTTCCAGTATTTTACATTGCGCGACTGCCTATCTGACCTCCACAACCCAGTAACTGGGTAATACGATACCCCTTGGTAAGACTGGTTGTCAGACTTTCGGGCTTCTGACGACCCGTAACGACTGTCAAAGATCCACGAACCAGCCGGGACCAACGGCGTAACGTGCTTTCCGAGGCACGGAGGAGTCTCCGTATGTAAAGATGGTCATCCATCCCCGAACCAACCCCGGCAAGCGTAGCTTAACGTAGGTGGATCTACCCGTGCGGCTGTTATTACTTAGCCACGAGCCCCTCCATACGTCAATGTTAACGTTACTATGAATGTTTTCATTTTAGCAGAGAATTCGAAACTGCGAAATATCTTTGATACAATAGAAAAATACATAAGAAAAGAAAGCGCCGAATGAATTTCACATAAAAATATTTATAGGCATATTTGCAAATAAACATCTGAATAATCCAAATAAAATAAACAATAAAGTTGTATTTGCTCTTACCACTATTTCGCTCCACGTCATTCGTTCCAAAAACTTCATTCTCTAGGGGGAAGTTACAATCATTTCCCGTAAGAAAATAAAAACTCTTAATCCCGTAGGAGCGAGATAAGTCGTAAAGTCGCGCTTTGTTTTATCCACTCTCTCGTCTGAAAGGTCACAGGCGACACATGCTTGACGAGTTTTAAAACTTTTCGATAAAAAAGTGAGAAAATGTTCTGAGGTACCTTCCCGTTTAAATGTATGTGGTTCCGTAGTTATTGTCGAAATTGTTTTTGTTTATAGTTTGAATATTATAGAGATGAATATAATGAATTTTTTGAGCAAAACTACCCGCTGCCCGCGGCTTCGCCCGCGTGGACCTTAATAATTATTGTTCTAAAATAAAAGAAGCCTAACTTATTATACTCCATAAGACATCAGCTATCTGCCAAAAGTCCCGTCAAAATCGATTCAGCCACTTCTGAGATTAGCCGGAACAAACAGTGGAGTTCGATCACCAGGTTGGACAAAGCGTTATTGGGTTTTCCCATCAGGACATTTCCAGTAGCAGCCCGGAGTTTGGGTTTGTACTTAATTGATGGCAATAGGCTCGCCCCCTATTTTCCTGGAATTGCAGTCATCATCATCAAGTCCTTTTGATTAAAACAATCTGCTTAGCCTTTTCCCAACTATTTTGGGGTCAGCTTCTAGTCTTACTGGATGCAGCTGAATACCAGTATTTTACATGGAGCGACTGCCTATCTGATCTTCACAACCCAGTAACTGGGTAATATGATACCCCTGGGTATGACCGGTTGTCAGACTTTTGGGATTCTGACGACCCATAACGCCTGTCAAAGATCTACGAACGACAGTCGGGACCAACGGCTTGGCGTGCTTTTTGAGGCACGGAGGGGTCTCGATATGATGGATGGTCACCCATCCACGGACCGACCTTGGCAAGCGTTGCTTAACCTGATGAATCGACCCGTTCGGCTGTTATTACTAATATATATATGACCAAAACAGTATATAATTATATGAGTTGGGTGTTGATGGCTGCGCCACAGTATTTTACTTTTGTGGCTATTTTCGTTTTCCTTTGTAAATTGTAAACTTAAGTTGTTCCAAATAAAACATTTATTTATTTGATTTATTTATTTATTACTTACTCCTCCTTCCATTTCAAAACGAAATGGTAACACGATCTTATTGCAAATAAGAAATTTTCACAGGTATTCATAATCAAATGAATGTGATTGAGGGGATCGTGGCTAAATGATAACAGCCGCACGATCGAAGGTTAAGCAACGCTTGCCAAGGTCGGTCCGTGGATGGGTGACCATCCATCATATCGAGACCCCTCCGTGCCTCAAAAAGCACGCCAAGCCGTTGGTCCCGACTGTCATTCGTGGATCTTTGACAGTCGTTACGGGTCGTCAGAAGCCCGAAAGTCTGACAACCAGTCTTACCGAGGGGTATCGTATTACCCAGTTACTGGGTCGTGGAGGTCAGATAGGCAGTCGCTCCATGTAAAATACTGGTATTTAGCTGCATACGGTTAGACTGGAAAACGATCCCAATATAGTTGGGAAAATGCTAGGTAGATTGATTGACCATTTCGTTATGACTTTCATGTTTTGATCACTGTTCTACGGAACCCTAAAATATTTGGCACAATCATACTCAAGACTTGTCGCGTTCACAAACTTCGCTAAAAGCATTTCAAAAGACTTGAAGATTATACCTACTGGTAGGAAAATAAACGTAGTACCTACTTATGAGAGAAAAATCTATTAGTGTTGTTTGTTGGTAAGAAATTGTACTATGTCATCGAAAAAAAACCGAAGGCCCATTTGCTAATTAAATAAAAATTATGTTTATTTATCTCCACAAATTACATTTATATAAATCATAAGTTGACAGATATTTTGACAAAATTTTATAATTTGTGGGAGATCTGAAGTCTAAACTAAGCCTAGGCCTGTATTTTAGAACTTCAGGTCCCCCCATTGTAACACATAGTAAAGAATTGTCAACGTGGTATAATTGCGAATGGTTGGCAGTGTGTCTGAGTGTATGTTTGTTAAAGTTGTTTGTGTGCATGTGCGTGTGTGTGTGTGGGGGTGTGTGGGTGTGTGTGCGTGTGTGTTCATAAATATAAAATTTAATAAATTATGTACATGTGCATAGAAAATTAAATACAAAATATAACATTAATATGGCGCAAAAACTACCGGACAGATTCTGTTAAAATTTTGCATAGATATTCCCTGTGTGTCTGGTCAAGTTATAGGGTATAAATTATCACGCTATTTGCTATGGGGGATGAGCAATATTACATTATGTCGTATTTTTATGTTCTAGCATGACGCAAATTCTACCAGATAGATTCTGTTCAAATTTTGCATAGGTGTTCTCTATAAGTCTGGTCAAACTGTAGGGTATAAACTATCACGCTATTTACTATGGGGGACGAGCAATATTATATTATGTTCGTATTTTTTGAAAAAAAACGCGCCAAAATTTTTGGATATTGTGATGGTTATCGATTTAACTTTTAGAATGATTATCATCACGCTATATATCGAGTCGCCGTCTGGACGCGCCCGCGCACGGTCGAATATAGGTCTCCTCACCTATTTCCGCGACAATGTCTGTGAATACGCTAAAATGTGTGAATTGCAATATTGTAATTTGTGAACTTTTATCTTTTATCCAAAATAAAATAGATGTGATGGACAATGAGAGCCTCATAAGGATTTGTGATACCGCCTTCACGGTGGAAGAAGTGGACAGTGCTAAGGAGTTGCTGTTTAGTTCAACAAAAACCGACAAGAAGAAAGTGACTAGACGCAAAGAAGGAAAAAAAGTGAGAGACTTGGAGGATATTATATGTGTCTTCAAAGTGACAGAGCCAGATCTTATACCAATCTTCGTGGCGCGTGACTTGCAAAAATTACCGCCAGTTACATTTGATCATGTGGATGTGACTAAATTATTAAAAGATTTGTTGATTGTACGTGGAGAAATCAATGAAATTAAAAGTAAATATGCAACAGTCACTCAACTGGAGGAACTGAAGCTAGATTTGGAATCAAACATGTTCCCAGTATCATTGTTAGCGCGCAATATTAATGCGAAGAAAAGAGGAGGGTATTTGCTTGACAGTGGGCCGGTAGGATTATCACCGGCGGCGCCTGTGTACGGCGACGACGGTTACTCGATCGCGAGGTGTGCGAGTGCAGAGCGCGACCGCACTGAGTCACCAAAGTATCGCTCTCTCGCTTGCACACACACTGAGGCAATCATAACGGGTGCGCCTGCACCGATTAACTCAACACTATTGGAAAACGAAATGTGCGAAGTGTTGTCTGAGTCAGCTGTTTGTCGTACAGAAAACAGTCAATTAAAAAGACCTAGTATGGCGGAGGTCACAAGGAATGGTGAATGGAAAACGCCCAAGAAACCAACGGATAAGTGGACTGTAGTGCAAAAGCGGCGGTCTAAAAATCGTTTTACGGGTAAAATGGGCAGAGCGACCACGGACGTGTCGGAGAAATTTAAAGCAGCGGATGTTAAAATCCCTTTGTTTATATCCAACGTAAACAAGGAGGTAGCGGTGGATGACATAAGCAAATATATCAAAAATAAAACTACGGAGATTGTTTCGCTTGAGAAAATAACGATGAAGAGGGAAAAGCCATACAATGCCTTTAAAGTGCTTGTTAACAAAAACAAACTGGACGTTTTTCTAGATGACCAGATATGGCCTGACGGCGTGACTTTTAGGCGCTTTATTCATTTCAAGAATAGAAGGGAAGACAAAAATAATTCCATTTTTGGGAGCGAGGCAATAACAAAATCAAATAATGGATAGTATTTCAAAAATGAACGTCATAACATTCAATTGCAAAAATATCAAAAGGTCGGTGAACTGTGTGCGTTCACTGTGCAAAACAGCTGATATTGTTTTGCTACAAGAAACGTGGTTATACCCACATGATCTTCCCTTTCTTGATAGTGTTGATCAGGAATTCAGTTGTACGGGAAAGTCTTCAGTGGATACGTCAGCTGGCATGTGTAAAGGGAGACCCTATGGAGGGCTCGCCATACTATGGCGTAAAACTGCATTTAGCTACGTGAGTGAGGTACAATGTATCAATGACCGTATATGTGCAGTGAATATAGTGGTGAACAACAGGTGTTTTTTGGTTATAAACATGTATATGCCGACGGATTGTCGTGAAAATCTATCACTTTTTACGGAGTGTCTTAGCGAGATGTATTCTATTATACAAAACAATAATGCTGAAGCAGTGTATGTGTTGGGAGATTTCAACGCGCACCCGGGTGAGTCATTTTGTGATGAACTTATAAGTTTTTGTAGTGAGCAGGAATTAGTATGCGCGGATCTAGATTACTTAGGCATATTATCGCAAACATACACGTACATTAGTGACTCACATGGGTGCAAGCGCTGGCTCGACCACATTCTTGTCACACAAGCGGCGGGAAAAACAATTTTAAACATTGAGGTTATTTATGATACGTTTTGGTCAGATCACTTTCCCTTAAAAATAGAATGTGATGTAAATGTTATTAGATTAAAAACTAGTGTAATTGAATCATCGCTTAATGGTGTTCGATGGGGTGAGAGAAGCCCTGATGAAATAAAGGAGTACGCGTACATGTGCAACAACAAATTGAAAAACTTAGATTTTCCTGAGGAATTTGAGCTATGCGCGGATATTTTTTGTGATGATCCCAATCATAGGTTATTGTTGGATTCGATGTATAAAGACTTAGTATCTATATTAAGTGAATCAGCTAGTGTAAACAGAGTGTCTAAAGCCATTATTAGAAAGAAAGTTATAAAAGGCTGGAACAAGCATGTCAAAGATTTTCATACTGTACGTAGTGATAGAACAAAGAACTGACCTTTGGACCTTCCGCACACACAATGACGTGCATTGCTTAGCAAGTGTACCATTATTTCACATCAATTAGTTAACTACCAGCTGGTCCAGTTATAAATACGGTGACTGCGACGCAGTGTTGCGGTGGTTCGAGCCTGGGCTTCTGCGTCACTTTTTGTGAATCTTTAAATTGTTGATTCTGGTTTTCTATCTGTACCTACTCAAATGCATCGTACACCTCCAAACTTTGTGGAATTAAATATGGCGCAATCATACTCTGATTCGGCATTAAATATTCCTGATAACGTTGAAGAACAGGTAAATGTCACTAGAAGATACAAACGAAGACTTGATGACGAACATTCGGAATGTCTTGAGAACTTCACGTCACAAATGAAGTTAATGTTTACAACGTTTCAAGACCAACAAAACCAGAAATTTGACGTTCTGAATCAGTCATTAAACATAATAAAAGAATTGCACTCTGATTTAAAGAAGTCGGTTGAATTTGTAACTGTGAAATATGATGAATCATTATCGAAAATTGAGCAACTCCAACAAGAGAACAAAACCTCTAAAAAACAAATCTCTTCCCTTGAACAAAAATTAGAATATTATGAAAAAACTAATAAAGCCTCGACCCTTGAAATACGCAATATTCCTAAGACTGAACATGAGACAAAGCAACAACTCATAGGAATGGTTATGGAATTGGGTTCGGCGATTCAACTTGATCTAAATGTAACCACAACAGAAATACGCGATATTTACAGAACAAAGTCTAAAACTGAGGCCGTTGTAGTTGACTTTACAACTGTAGCTAGAAAAACTGAAGTTATTGGTTCGGTGATCAAATACAATAAATCGCAGAAAGTGAAAAAAGGACTGCCATTAAATACCAACGACATTAAGATTAAAGGAGCTCCCCGAAATATTTATGTATCTGATTCTCTGACAGTGAAGACACAACAACTATTCTACTTGTCCAGACAACTTGCTAAAAGAGGGGGTCTTCATGGATGCTGGATTTCTTTTGGTAAAATATATATACGGAAGAATGAGGGTGACTCACCCATTCACATTAAAAGTACTGAAGATTTAGATAATATTATATGACTGTTCATACCTTCGGTTAAACTGCTTGCTATTATTATTAAAATATGTCTAGGAACTTATGTTAACACACTGTACATCATACATATCACATATTATTTCCTATTTTCACCAATTAAAATTATAAATATAAATGTAAACAAACAACACACACGCACTCACCTTTTCTTACATAAAATCACGTTTTGGTTCCGTGGTGTTAAGCAAATAGTACAAATGGTCACTTGCATTGTTCCCTGTGCACTAGTTTGGTTGAATCTTTGTACGTGTTTACCAAATAGGTGCACTAGTTCAGAGCTTTGTAAAACTTACATCTTAGTCTTAATAATCAACAAAATGGAAAATAGTCTTAAACATTCTTTTTCCTTCTCAAATTGTCTTACGAGATTGTTATATGTCAACATTCGCTATGGTAAATGATTTATTTAATAAATTAGATCAATTTAATGCTTCTGTCTCTTTAAGTTGTGATCCAGAAAATTGCTCCAAATACATACCAACTGCTACCAACTACTTAAAAATTTTACAACAAAATATACGTAGTATCAATTGCAATTTCAATGAACTTTCAGTGCTTTTGTCTAGATTAAGCTTCAAATGCGACGTTATAGTGTTGTCAGAGTGCTGGCTCCGTCAGGTATCAGATCTTCCTATTGTAAATGGATTTAATGCTTATAAAACGAACCGAACATTTAATCAAAATGATGGAGTGGTAGTCATGGTCAGTAACGAACATTATTACACAATAGAAGAACCAATTCTTTATGAATGCAACTGTTTGCTAATTAAATTTGGGACTAACATAGTTATTGTGGCAATCTACAGGTCACCGTCTTTTAAAAGTTTGGATACCTTTCTGCAATCACTCCACAACCTTCTTGAACAATTGCAATCATTTCAAAATATCATAATTGTGGGTGACATTAATGTAAATATCCTGAATGTTGATTCTAATGTTTCGTCATACCTAGATATTACTTCATTTCACGGTTTACTTCCGGCACATAACCTACCTACCAGAGGACATAGTTGCCTGGATCATGTTTTAGTTAAGAGCAAGTTACAGGCTTATACATTTAACTTTAACACCTCAATAACTGATCATGATGCTATTCTATTTTGTCTCAAGCATAAGGGTTCAAAAAAACCCTTATATAGTAGAGAAATCCGGAAGCTGAACTGGACCGAGATCATCTCTGATTGCTCAAAATTGGATTTTAGTCAGGTTTATGCTGAAAGCGACTTAAATCTGGCAACTAGTAAGTTTATCGAATTATTGTCTAATCTAACATTAAAACATATGACGATCGTTAGAATGCCACGAAATAAAACTACCCTAAAACCCTGGATAACGCCAGGACTTCTAAGATGCATTAGAAATAGGGACACTATGCATATTAAAACTAAGAAAGAATCAAATAATGAAATATTAAGTATAACTTATAAACGATATAGGAACTATTGCAACAATCTTCTTAAAAAAATAAAGCGACAGTATGAACAAAACCAACTAAATATGGCTAAAGGTAACTCCAAATTAATATGGGATTCTATTAAAACCATAACAAATTATAATAAAAATCGTGAATCTCCTGAAGAACTACTATATACAGATCAAAGCCCTCAATCATCTATTAATAATGTAAATACCTTTTTTTCTACAATTGGAAAAGTACTAGCTCAACGCATACCCTCGAATATTCCACCTTTCAATAATACCGCTATAATCAGGGACACCTCCCCTAGCAACTCATTCGTACTACTCAATGTGGATATTATGGAAGTTAAAACTGCTATACTAAATTTAAAGAGTGAATGCTCACCTGGGTGGGACACCATCTCATCTAAGCTATTGCAAAGTGTTGTGGATGTGGTGGCTCCCGTTATTACTGATCTCATAAATCGTTGCTTTGCTACAGGTGTCTTTCCTAAAGCACTAAAAAAATCAATTGTTATCCCCATATATAAGGCAGGGGATACAGGCTGTGTCAACAACTATAGGCCCATCTCTATCCTTTCTTCATTATCGAAAGTGTTTGAGCGTACTATTAATTATAGACTAATAAATTTCTTAGAGTCAAATAAAATTCTTGCTGAAACACAATATGGATTTCGAGCCCGCAAATCCACTGATGAGGCTGTTCACAGTTTTTCTGATTTTGTGGTAAGAAATATAGACGGAAAAAAGAAATGCCTAACCATCTTTCTCGATCTTGCCAAAGCTTTTGACACAGTCTCTATCCCCACCCTAATTCGTAAATTAACTAATATGGGAATACGGGGTAATGCACTTTTATTAATAGCCGACTATTTATCCGATCGAACGCAACGTGTAAGGATCGGGGACCACTTGAGTGATGAACTTCCTATTGAGCACGGGGTTCCCCAGGGAAGCGTTCTTGGCCCCACTTTGTTTTTGTGTTATATAAATGAACTATGTCAACTAAATCTTGAAAACTGCAAAGTAATATCTTACGCAGATGACACAACTCTTACTTTCAGGGGTGATTCTTGGGAAGAAGTATATTCCTTAGCTCAATCAGGTCTGAACAAGGTCTGCCACTGGCTCGCTGCAAACTCGCTCACTCTTAACGCAGATAAAACAAAATACATTCCTTTTGCAATCAGGAGCGTAGAAACCTTTCAAGATAAGCCTCTCATATATGTTCATCAGTGTTCATTTCCGCCTTTGGATCAATGTAGCTGCTCATCTATACAGCCGACACAAAGTATTCGTTATTTGGGTGTAACTATTGATAAAAGGTTGTCCTTTGATGAACACATTCACAACTTATGTAAAAGAGTACGGAAACTGACTTATATTTTTAAACAGCTTAGACAGGTTGCAAATGGTGAAACACTTAAAATGGTATATTTTGCCCTTGTTCAATCTATACTTACATATTGTGTAACAACTTGGGGAGGTGTCGGTAAAACTAAAATGTTGGAAATAGAAAGAGCCCAAAGGTTGATTCTGAAAGTTGGCCTTTCAAAACCACGACTCTATCCTACTGAAGCACTGTATCGGGAAGCTGAGGTGTTAACTGTTAGGCAAAGTTACATCCTTTATACTATTCTGCGGCAACATTCAGATCCATCCTCTTTCGATCTTCCTAAATTAACAACGAGGAGGCAGTATGCAATATGTAGCACCTTCAAATCTAAAACAGGATTTGCCCAAAAATTTTATACTTTCCGAGGACCTGAACTGTACAATAAGTTAAATAAAGACTTAGGTATTTTTAATTACAATAAATCTAAATGTAAAATTATATTGACTAACTGGCTACAAAAATTGAACTACACAAAAACAGAGGAGCTACTAGTCATAAAAACATAATAGGAACCATTCGTCTAGTTGAATATGAACCCAATACATACCCTCTCAACACTACACACTTACACACACACGCACACACACACACACACACATACAGACAAACACAAAATACATCACACCCTCTCCTTCATCCCACATCACCTTGAACTCCACTACACTTCATACACATTTAACATTTATTATTTTTATTTTTGTTGTTTTCTTCTCCAACAAATAGTTGGTTATAACATGAAAATGTAATAATGGCTTCATTAATGTTTTTAATTGGTATTTTTACCTGTAGGGGGGAGTCCCTGGTGTCCTGAAATACAAGTCACGGCTTAGTTTAGGCACCAGTCTCCCACAAATGAACATTGTCCTGCATGATAATTTTAATTTTTTCCATTTTTAAGTTTTAGTTTAGGTGTTATTTGTGGAAGAAAAATAAACATTTTTATTATTATTATATTATTATTATTTATTATACTCGGGCAAGGTCTAAGTTTAAATTGTGGATGTGGTATGGAGAACCCAGTAGTGGGCCTATCTATGAGGACATGATATTAAGTCGTAAAGTATTTAAATCAAAATTGAAATGGGTCATTAAGAACCAAGAAAAAATTGCAATGGATATATTGGCCTCGCTCCATTCTAGGAAATGTTTCTCGTCATTCTGGAAAGGTACTAAAAAGCTCAATGTCTCTCCAAGCTTACCAGTAAGAGTGGAGGGTGAGAGTGACCACACTGGGATAGCTAATTTATTTAAAGAGCAGTTTATTGTGAGCTCACCTCTTGAGTCTGTGGGAAGGGTGAATGATGCTGAGTCTTATCAATCAGGAACACCCTTTAAGTTTACGTGTACAGAAATAAAAGCAGTCATTAAATGTATGAAGCGGGGAAAGTCTCCTGGCCATGATGGACTCAGCATTGAGCATCTCCAAAATGCTGGTGTGCACTTACCAAGAGTAATAACCATGTTTTTAAATCTTTGTGTGGGCCATTCTTACCTTCCACAGGAGATGCTCGATACGTTAGTTGTACCTATTGTAAAGAATCGGACGGGAGACATAGCTGACAAAAGGAACTATAGGCCAATATTATTGGCAACCGTGATAGCCAAAGTGTTTGACAGTGTGCTTGACGCGCACCTAAGTAACTTTACAAAACTACACGATACACAGTTCGGTTTTCGTGCGGGGCTGTCTACAGAGAGTGCAATACTTGCGTTAAAGCACACTGTCAAATATTATACGGACAGGAAGACACCAGTGTACGCTTGTTTCCTAGACCTTTCCAAGGCGTTCGACCTGGTTTCATATAAGGTTTTATGGGAGAAGCTTCGGAAGGCGGGAGTTCCGGCTGCATTGGTGTCAATATTGTCTATCTGGTATGAAAAGCAGAGGAACTTTGTAAAATGGTCCAATGCATTATCAGACCCATATAAACTGAAATGTGGTGTGAGGCAGGGGGGTCTGACTTCCCCAAGAATATTTAATATTTATGTTAACAACTTGCTTGTTGAGCTCAGCAGCACTCATGTCGGTTGCCATGTAGACGGAGTTAGTTTAAATAATTTAAGTTATGCAGACGATATGGTGCTGCTGAGCCCAACAATCGGGGGAATCAGAAAGTTACTCACTATCTGTGAAAGATACGCTGAACAGCACGGGCTAAAGTATAATCCCACGAAAAGTGAGTTATTGGTTTTTAGAGGAAGAAATAAATGTCCCTCAAATGTCCCACCCGTAGAACTGAACGGTTTACCCTTGAACAGGGTGTCACAATTTAAATATTTGGGCCATATTGTTACCGAGGATCTAAAAGATGACTTAGACATGGAAAGGGAGCGCAGGGCGCTGGCTGTGAGGGGAAACATGCTAGCACGCAGGTTTGCTGGTTGTTCAGCACCGGTTAAAATAACACTTTTTAAGGCGTTTTGTCAAATATTTTACACCAGCAGTCTGTGGGCTAATCATACCCAAAAAGCAGACAGCGCACTGCGCATTCAATATAATAACGCCTTCAGGGCGCTGTTGAGGCTTCCACCTTACTGTAGTGCGTCAGGGATGTTCGCGGATGCGCACACTGACGATTATTTCGCAATCATGCGCAAAAAAGTGGCACCAGTGATACGCAGATTGAGGGGAAGCAGCAATAGCATTCTGAAGGTGTTTGCAGAAAGGCTAGAAGGGCCTACAATGGATAGATTTATCAAACTGCATGTCAGACATGGGACTTGATCATCTTCCTCCTCTTATCTTGGCTGTGTTTTTATTGTGTATTTGTGTTTTTATTTTTGTACTCATGTGTGTTTAAGTGTTACTACTAACATAGTTTTAAGTTTGTACTGATTACTAACACGCTATGGGCCGTCGACGCCTGAAAATAAACAATTTTTATTTTTATTTTTATTTTTTATTTTATTTATACCTTTATGGAACTGAGCAGTCAATCATGAAATATATAGGAACGACTATTTAAGATAAATTTCAACGAAGCAATTAACTCAGCGGTTGGACGATTGCTTTGAAAACATGGGGTTGTAAGTTCGATTCCCAACTACGGTTTTTGTTTTTCTTTTTTTTTTCACATTTTGTCACACCATTTTTTTTTTTTGGTTATGTTCCTATAATTATTATAATAAAATCGTAGCGAAGTTAATTTTTTTGAAAGAAAATTATTGCTACGAGGTCTGGGATCGATTCTTATGCGGAAAATATAGTTTTAGAATGTTTGTCTGTTCCAATTGTAGGGTATAGACTATCACGCTATTTGCTATGGGGATGAGCAATATTACATTATTTTCTTATTTTTCTCTGCAAATTGTAAAAGGACGCGCCAAAAGGTTGGGATATTGTAGATAGTTACCGATTTAACTGTTTAAATGATTATCATCAAGCTATACATTTATGGAACTATGCAGTCAATCATGACATAATTATATAGGAACGGTTATTTTAGCTAACTTTCAACAGAGCTAAGTAAGCGGTTGGACGAATGATTTGAAGTCATGGGGTAGTAAGGTCGATTTCCATCTGTTTTTTTTAAACTCTTTTTTTACATTTTGTAAAACGATTTTTTTTTATTAATGTATTAATTCACAAAAAAAGGAAAACTTCGTAAGCTATGGGAACCTACTACGTCACAAGTACTTTACAGTCACAAAACATTCAAGGTTGTATTCTGATCATTTTAGAGTTAAAGACTGTAGGAATAAAATTATTTTTTACAGATTTTGACAGCAGATTTGTCCCAGCGATTTTAAAATATGTATGTGTGTGGATCTTCTGGAATCGTTGCCACACTGCTTCCTGGTGACAAAACAGCGCACGCCATGTTTAAGATTCCCATCGATTTAGAGAGCAACGAAACGCCTGTTTGTGGGGTGACAAGCAACAGAGCAAGAGATGTGTGCATAGGGATTGCGCTTCATCATATAGTATGAATGCATTATGGCAAATAGAAAAGCAGTGGAAGCTGTAAACAGAACCCTGGAGGACATCCGTAGGAACCAAGATATGATAGGTGGTGTCACAGTTCTGACAAACAAAGTGAATACTTCGTTGAAAAGGTCGACTCTATGGTCGAGAGTTCATAAACTGCGCTTGACCATATACGAGCTCGGTTTGGCGTGAATTCAAATTCTCAAGAATTCTCCGATGTTCTTCTAAAAGTTGGTGAAGGCACTCTACCAGGGACTCTTGGTAGAATAGATCCCACTTTAGAAGATTTTATTCGTTCTGATATACGAGGACATCAGTCAAATACCGTACCAAGAGAATTCTTGGGTGTGTTTCCATTTTAACTCCGAAAATGATCAAGCTGCAGCGATCAACCACAGTATTCTCTCACAAATTGAAGGGAGTGAAGTGATATACACCTCCATTAATGTCACATATTACCCCGTAGAATTTCTCAATTCGCAAATGGCAAGCATCTTTTCCGGTTGTATATCTGTGTAACGGAAACCGGCTCAAAGTCATGTCTTTACAGAGAAACGTCATCGAGACGGAAATTCTAACAGGTTGTGGCGATGGCGAGACAGTGTTTATAGCACGTATACCATTAATTCCCTACCATTACCAGTTTAAGCACGTGCAGTTCCCTGTGAGCGTATGCTTTGCGATCAACAAGTCACAGGGGCCGACACCGATGGCTGAAGGCTGCGGGTGTCGACCTCAGGACAAGCTGCTTCTCACACGGACAACTGTTACGTCGCTTGCTTCCGAGTCACCATTCCTGACTCTCTGTATATTTTGGCTGCTGAGAATAAAACTACAAACGTAGTATATAGGGAAGTTTTGTAAAAATGTTGCTATTATTGTAGTATATTGTGATGTTTTACGACTTCCACGCGAACGAAGTCGCGGGCAGAAGCTAGTAAATAATATAAACAGTTGCAACAGTTGTTACTTTATTATCTCAAGGATTTGTTCCGTTTCAGCGTAGCTTCGATTTAGTAACAATTTGTTTATTTTGTTTTTACATTCTGTTTTACGACAGTTAGCTATTTTGATTATTTTAATTAATATAAAATAAATAACACTATGAGTTTGTCTGACTAGGTATGTCGATATTTCTAACTCGACAACATTTTTTTTCTTCACAACTAACCATTTACACTAAGTACAAAATTAAAAGAATAACTAACTAACTCTACAAATAAATACAAAAAATAATGGACGCTTAGGCGTCGAAGTACTTATCCGCATCGCTGTTATCCGGAAATGTGCCCAGAAAGACTGGCAGCATTGCCACGTTGAATGGCAATGCTAATTCTTTTGCCAAAGATCGAGCCAGCCACAGGTCACGTGAAGTGTCGACCAGTTAGGGCGAAGTTTCCTTAAAAAAGAGACGTGCTCTCGGGCCCTATGACCCGAGCGTTTCCACCCCAAACGGGTCAAAGCTGTAGTTACCCATAAGGTGGGTAACTACAGCTTTGACCCGTATTTGCGCTGCTTGAAGGTATCAGCAGCCGCAACAGCGGCGCCCGCACAGCTCGCCGTGCTAGGAACATGAGATGGCGCAAGGGTGTCAACACAGGTGGCGTCCCACACCAGAGATTTTCTGTTGATTTGATAAAATAAATAAATATTTTTAGCACCAGCTTATAAGCTTTTATGCTGAGATAAATTCTTCTTCTTCTTTTTGAGTCGATGGAAAAGGTAAAAATATTGTATTATGTGAGATGAGTGTAGCTCAGTAGGTGGCCACGGCAATCGCGGAATCAGTGGTATAAATGATGATGGGCTTGCGGACGGTGAGTAATGGGTAGCTCACCGTCCGATAAGGACCAGGGGTCGACGGCGCGTTGTGTTCCACGCGCGCCTCAAAGAGATGTCAGCAGAATTGACAGGGTCCGCTAGGGCCGATGCCTGCCGGGGTTGCGGGGAAGTCCGAAAGGGATACCGTGGCCCCCGGCAACATGGCAACTAAAGGAACATGGGTGGGTTTTAGTCAGTAAGAGTCTGACACGCCATCCCGCTCCACCCAGAGCGGAAGAAGTTATTTGATAATTTCCCAACCAACAACAAAAGAAAAAGTTGTATAAATGATAAGTGATGATAAATTGGTATATTGGCGGAGCAGTGGTGGCCCAGTGGTAACGGCCGCGACTTACGAGTTGTAGGTCGTAGGTTCGAACCCAGCTTACTTACTTTGTGTAAATTATTTCATCATCACTGCTCTCAAAACGGTGAAGGAAAACATCGTGAGGAAACCGGCATGTCCTAGAACCGAAAATTCGAAGACATGTGACATCTACCAATCCGCACTGGGCCCGCGTGGTGGATTACGGCCCACTCCCTCTCACAGAGAGGAGGCCTGTGTCCCAGTAGTGGGAACATTTATAGGCTGATGATGATGATGATAAATTATGATGATTTTTATTTCTGTAAACTGGTTCAAATAAAACACTTTAAAGACCCATTTACACAGTGCAAGTTTCTGGAACGTTCAACAGCAATAATTGCATGTCATAAAGCACGTTCAATTATTGTCATTCAAGAATTGCATGCAAGTGTTTACACGCGTACGATTTTCATAAAATGCATGTTTTGCTATTCAATAATAATACAATCATTGAATGCATGTTTTGCTATTCAAGAATTGCATGCGACTTCTGTTTGTAAACAGAAGTCGCATGCAATTATATTGGTACACCAAGGCGTTTATTGCATGTAAGTTTTACGTCGTCTAACTAAAAGTTGCACGTCCTTGTACAATTGATTCAAGCACTACCCGTATTTGCGCTGTCAAATAATTCATTCAATTACATTGATAGTCTTTTCGAGATTTTTTAAAACTTGTTTCGTTCGTTTCCGCACTCAAGTTTGAATATAAATTTTCATGTCAGTATTGAATGCGATTTTATTGTACGTGCTGTTTACAACTATACCAGTTTTGAATGGCAACTAACTTGCCCGTGTCGTGCAACAATTGTACGTGTTGTTTAGACGGCGCCAGTCAATTGTTGCTTCAATTTTATTGGTATGCCACAGGCAATAAACATGTACCGTGTATATGGAGCTTTACACGTCATGAGGTGAAAAGATTTCATGAAGCAATGTTGTTAGGCCAGACAGGCCAGTGGTGTAGTAGTTTTGTGCCTACTATTCAACAAAAGATTTCACAAAGTAATGTTGTCAGGGCAGACAGGCCAGTGGTGTAGTAGTTTTGTGCCTACTATTCAACAAAAGATTTCACAAAGCAATGTTGTCAGGGCAGACAGGCCAGTGGTGTAGTAGTTTTGTGCCTACTATTCAACAAAAGATTTCACAAAGCAATGTTGTCAGGGTAGACAGGCCAGTGGTGTAGTAGTTTTGTGCCTACTATTCAACAAAAGATTTCACAAAGCAATGTTGTCAGGGCAGACAGGCCAGTGGTGTAGTAGTTTTGTGCCTACTATTCAACAAAAGATTTCACAAAGCAATGTTGTCAGGGCAGACAGGCCAGTGGTGTAGTAGTTTTGTGCCTACTATTCAACAAAAGATTTCACAAAGCAATGTTGTCAGGGCAGACAGGCCAGTGGTGTAGTAGTTTTGTGCCTACTATTCAACAAAAGATTTCACAAAGCAATGTTGTCAGGGCAGACAGGCCAGTGGTGTAGTAGTTTTGTGCCTACTATTCAACAAAAGATTTCACAAAGCAATGTTGTCAGGGCAGACAGGCCAATGGTGTAGTAGTTTTGTGCCTACTATGCAACAAGAATAAGATAAACCTAAAAATACTAAATACTTCAAACTTAATTAACTAGAAATTACAAAAGTACAAGAAACTTTCTTTCATTAATTTCGATTGTAAATTGAGTTAGCTCAACAGAACCTTATAATTATAAATCAAAAGTCATAAGGCATTGTTGGCTCAAGAAACTGTAGGGGAGAAGGAACAATTCTCGGCTGCCAACTTCACGAATTTATCTTTCTTTCAATTTCAATGTTACTGGGAAGTTTGCTCTTGGTATTAATTGCCTATTGTCGAACTTGTAAGACATTGTAACGAAAATGTATAGAAGAGACGAGGGACTTAATAAAAAGATTCCAATGCGAGTATTGGAAATACAGTTTTTCTATTTTCAGTCGTATTTTGTGGATGATAAGATTCATAATATGTTGAGTAGGGTTGTGTTTAGGGTGGCATAGATTTTGACGTTGATATATCAATATCTTCATTACGCAAGTGGTCGGTGTGGTAAGTTAATCTGATAGAAATAAATGTGGAAGGAATATATATGAAAGATTTTTTGTTTTATTATGGTTTCATTCATGAAAATTAAGTTAATAATATTATAATTCTGGCGGCATCAACACCACAAGCGAACTACGCATGACAATGACGTCATGCAAAATCGACGTCATGCATCGCGCAAGCAGAGTTTACTGCACGACGAGTATACATATATACAACGTCCCGACATCAATCATCGGGCAGTTTCCCACCACACACGACACCCGTCTGGTCGGAGGTTCCTCCCTTTTCTATAGAGGATGAGTGAACTTTACACTCTTTTCCTCATACCTCTTGGTAATATTATGCACATATCCCATATACTGTTAGCCTACGTTCGCACGGACGTAAAAATATCGCGGCAGGATTTTATCGCGAACTGGATTTTCAACTCTTGGTGTTGGGCCGAGCATTGAAAATTCAACAAAGTGCATCCCAGCGCGTTGGATTTTCAACTCTCGGCGCTAAGCAGAGCGTTGAAAATACAGTGCACGAAAAAAAATCGCCGCGGGAAAAAATCGCCCATGATACCTGGGCTATGGGGCGTCTCGGGGACGATCTGCTACGATCGCGTAGCTTTCGTAGTACCTCAGCTTGCTACGTCGTAGCAAACGAGTTTTCACTAGCATTTTATTGTTCGGACTATATTTTCAGCTACCTATTTTCTTAAATTATAATGGTAAGAAAAATCTCTAATAACAACATACGCATATTATAAATAAGTAAAAACTTTATCTGCTTTGCCAGTCATGTGCTACAACTACGTAGCTACTACGGCGTAGCAAAGCCGTAGCTGCTACGGCGTAGTAAGCTTCAACAAAGTTTCGCATAAATGGTTTTCGTGGATAAAGTTCAAATTGATGAGCAATATTAACATTGTTGTTTAACAATGTATGGGGGAATACAAAATACTATAAATTAATTCACTTACAAGAACTTACCTACACGCGCACTAATGAAATGTGACGATCTATGTATATGTAAACTCAGGAAAATGCTTACCTGGCGGCAATATCGAAAATATATTTTGCCGCCTGACTAACCCGAATCGTGTCAAATTATGCCAACCTGAACAAGCGTGTAGCACGTCTAATAATTTTGCAAAATGTTCTCCAAAATCACTAAACACCAATCAGCCAGCATTTCCTACATAAACACGTCTATATACAGGTTGTTGACTTACCCAACGCCCCCTCCATCCACATGAATGAACCCCCTTCGAGCCATTTGAAAAATTAATTGCTTAGTCCAACATGAAACATAGCTTTCACTGCATTTGGTACTTGGCAGCCGATGTTGATGGGTATTTGATCGATGGCTTCAATAATATTTTGTTGCATGAATTTTTTAGCACATGCTGTGGCTTTTTATATCTCAAATTAATGAATTCAATTTTTTTGTTAATATTTAAGTACTATTGGGAATGGGTTGGTTTAATGGAACTGTTGGGATGAATTTATTATGATGACTAAGGTTACTGATCTTGGTTGAATCGAAAGTCATAAGCACAACTGCTGGGCGTGGTGTCCTGCAGTATTATTGGGCTAAAAGCCATGCTTCCGATAGGATTACCCATCGACAAATATGACGAACTTCTATATAAACTTTCAACCCCTATTTAAAAGGTGTAGGAAATGACTTTAAAAAAATCCTTAGTGCTCACCTTCGTTATACTGGGTGGCGATTTAGTCACTTATATTTGTCAAGGGGGTGATTCTACCTGTCATACTGAACAACTTTCGCTATGAAACCCGATTAGTAAAAAAAAAACATTTTTTTCATACATGCCTCGAAATAGTCTATCTACTGTTGTATAGGAATTTGTTCTATTTTTCCCCGAGTCGGATATGAGTTTGCAAAGTTGTTTAGTATGACGGGTAAAATCACCCCCTTGACGGATGCAGGTGATTAAATCGCCACCCTGTATAAGCAACTTTGTGCATAATGTCATGCTTGACCCAGTGGTTAAAGGTTTTGTGGAGTCAGTTAGTAAATTTATTTATGTACGATTTTTATTAAGTAGATCTCAGTAGCAACCCGGAGTCTGGATTCGTGTCATATCATATAGCTGGCGAAATGTGCGTACAATACACCCCTTCGGAGAATCAATAATAGGATTTATACACATCCGTATTAAATGTTTTCAACATTATCCAGTACATGGAATTCAACGCCCAACTTACACTAATTACACTAATTTATCTCGTTTGCTCGACGTCCGTATGTCACTGCAGGGATCCAGCAGAATATCAGCGTCAGGTATATTTGCCTGACACATGCTGAGTTGGACTCCCATTTGGTGCAATCTTGAGACGCACACCGCACCTTATAAATTTGACTATTCTGAAGTATGTCATAATGTCACTCCATTTCTATAAGTATGTTTTTTCTTTTTTTATATTGGCATCTTGTTTTTATATAGCCATGGAATTATTTTGTTATCATTTAATTGTGTTTATGTGTGTCTTTTGTGTGCACTAAATAAATGTTTTATCTATCTAATAGTAAAATAACCAGATTACAGTATCCTACTCATTCCCGGAACACCCTAATTTGATACGAATAACTACTAACATCAAACAACTATCATACATATTTACGACCAAACAATTTATATGCCGATAACATGTCCACCACGGTTCATTATCTCCCATCTTCAAGGTCACATCCCCCACCGATATTATGGTAATGGCCCCCACTACACTTTAGCCTCCCATAAAAGTACGCTATAAAAGCCTTCCTATGTTCCTTTCTCTGGTTTTATTGCTGAAATCTTTTTATTTCACCCCCATAATTGATGGTAAGTTTCCCATGGCAAGATCTAGTGTTTTGATATTGATTAGATGTACTGTAGGCGGACTTTAATCTGTCAAACGATCGCATACTAGAAGCCGTTTACACGTAGCGCTCAACGGTTTTTACGATTATATTTAATGTCGTTTCAAGTGTATTTATACCCGACTGCCCCAGAAGGGGAATGTGTGATGTTCTTTGGCACGCTCTGTATCATAAACGGCTTGATGGATTTTAATATATTATGAGGCATTGTTAGATTCGTCTTAATTGGAGTGACATAGGCTTTATAGCATTTATTTAGTGCATCTGCAAATACAAAAAAAAGCTTAAAATAAAGCAAAATTAAAAAAAAAACGAGGTAAGAGTAACTTTTTTTGCTCTCCGCACGCGATATATTACAAAAAAAAACAGTAAGCTTGTTTTTATCTTTTCAGTTATGTATTTTTGCAATCGCAATCGCTAGTTCATAAGACATTCTATGAGTTTATAAGGCACTCCGAGATTTAGAAAGAGTTTTGCTTTGTAGAGCGTCGTCTCTGTCTCTCATACCTGTTTGTCTCTTACTGCTACTCGATGTGTGAAATTAATAACACTCAGGTACTGTGTGCAAGGTGTCGGGTGTAACGAGGGAAATATTTTAAGGGACTGTATTACTCATGAAAATGAACATGGGAACAACTCAGAATTTGCAAAAAAAAACCATACATTTATGTTCGCATAACTCGACATTTAGGGAACAGCTATTTTAATTTCACATTTCTTAGTTGTGCCATAGAAAAAATTGATCATTTTCATGAGCACTTCCAGTTCCTTATAAAATGTCCCTAGTTTAATCTAACACCCTGTATAGCACCCTGTATGGCAATAATTATTCCAGCTAAAATAATACTTACATATCAACAGTTGAAAGGTTAATTGATCTAAGCGACATTTTGTAAAACTTGCTCCTGTATATTTATAAAAAATCATAAAAAAAACAACTATTTAATAGACTTTTATTTACTTAAATCAATCAATCATAATAAGATGTTATTACGATTTAAAAAAAAACAACCAATCCATCCTCCTGCAACTTTTACAAAATGTCGCTTAGATCAATTAGCCTTTCAACCGTCGTGTTGTAATACTGATTGTTTTGTAATAATGTTGTAATAATTTATAATTAATTAATTGAATTTGTAATTTGTTGTGAATGTTATATGGGTGTATTCCTGAATTAAATTATTTGAATTTGAATAGCTATACAGGTACCCATATGTGTGCGATACCTAACATTCCAGGTACACAACTACACAGGGTAGTGTAAATATTACCGTGTTGTACTGTATACAACAAACATGCAGCAGAGACACGAACGAACATGTAACACATAACGCAGAATGTTTGTTCCAGACTGAAATAACACAATGTCACGATAGAGGCTTTGGTCTAGCTGTAGGGTATTACAAACTAGCAGTAACAAAAAATATTTCGTTAAAATAACTTTAAAAGGATGTTTAAAAAGTTTCATAAATATCAGCCTGTTAAAAACCTTACCGTAAAAAACTTAGGTGTTTTCAGGCCTACACTTTCCTCCCATACCTATAAACACAGTAATTTGAAAACATTGGGGTATGTTGGTGTACCTGCTACAGGGACACCTCTGCCCAACCCTTCGGGGAAACAAGGCGTGATGTTATGTTGAAAATATTGTAAAACACATTTATTTTTAAAAGAGTAACCGTGGAGTTCCTTGCCGGCTCTTCTCGATAGGAAACGACGAATTGGAACCGTGCACCTAGCTTCTGGAGCAGTGGTGGCCCAGTGGTAACGGCTGCGAATTACGAGTTGTACGTCATAGGTTCGAACCCAGACAGGCGCTTTACTTTGTGTAAATTATTTCATCATTATTTTCTCTCAAAACGGTGAAGGAAAACATCGTGAGGAAACCGGCATAACCTAGAACCGAAAATTCGAAGACTAGGCCCGCGTGGTGGATTACGGCCCACTCCCTCTCACAGAGAGAAGGCCTGTGTCCCAGTAGTTGGAACATTATAGGCTGATGATGATGATGATGAATTAGCTTCTGACGTTTTCTATGTGCCCATGTGGGTTTATGTGAAATAAAATAATTTGATTTTGTTTTTTTTTTCATCTTTGCCGTGGTATGCCGCTGTCATTCCGCCTGTTGCGAGGGACAGTCATGTTTGTTGCATGTCAGATGAGCTGTGAGCTAGAGGAATGAGTGACAACTAATGACAGCGGCATATCACGGCAAAGATGGTGTAACGACCTTTACTCCTACCGAAAGGACTGCCACGCTTTGTCAGAAAACAGAAGTATTGAAAAGGGAGGCTTTTGTAGAAAATACAGGTTAAATACATAAACAACAACATAGATAACAACAACAAAATTACCTAATTTACAACGATAAACACAAAACAGTTGCAGCGCAGGGCCAGATCGTGGGTCGTATGCACTTAATTAGTACGGTTTAATTTGCTCGTCCGCCAAATAAAGCAATTTGAACGACAACGCGGGTGTAAAATACGGTCCTGTTTGAGTGCCACTATTACACTTCGGTGAGTTTGGTCGGTGGGTATATAGCCAGGTTTTAATGTAGGCAAGAAAAGTGTGGCTTGTTTACTTATACTCATATATTATCATGTAAGAAAGTTTAGAAAATATCAATCTGCCTTAGCCCTTTTCCAACTATGTTGGGGTGGGTTATTGGTTGATTCGCACGAATTTACTTACCCGAAACGGACGAATCGATACTTTAAAATTTTTTTTTTTGAGGCGATTCGCACGAAGTTAATTTATTTTTGGGCGGATCCACTGGATATTTTTGTCCAGAAATACGGCACATATTGAATTTTATGTAATAAAGTTAAGAGGAGCTCGTGGCTAAATAATAACAGCCGCATAGGTCGATCCATCAGGTTAAGCTACGCTTGCCGGGGATGGTCCATAGATGGGTGACAATCTTTTCATACTAAGACTCCTCCGTGCCTCGCAAAGCACGTTAAGCCATTGGTCCCGGCTGTCATTCGTGGATCTTTGACAGTCATTACGGGTCGTCAGAAGCCTGAAAGTCTGACAACCAGTCTTACCAAGGGGTATCGTATTACCCAGTTTCTGGGTTGTGGAGGTTAGATAGGCAGTTGCTTCATATAAAATACTGATATTCAGCTGTATCCAGTTAGACTGGACGCCGACCCAAACATAGTTGGGAAAAGGCTAGGCAGATTGATGTAATAAAGTTAGGAAAAAAGTACACTAACTTTACTTTTGAATAAAGTAAACTAGTGCAATTCTTGAGAAGCGGTAATTCATTGTTGAATTACAGTGTTTTCTTGATCCCTTGGCGTGAACTTTTGAGTTAACAACTACATAGTTGTAGTTGTACTTCTGTGTAATTAATACTACCACTGATTGTTCATCATTACACGGTGCACATGGTGCGAGAGGACTTTGATGTTCTTTGTAAAGAGTTCTCATTTGCCCCATTTGCCACCAAAACCTATTCTGCACGCGCTCGGCTGAACGTTGACTTTTTAAAAATGCATATAGATTGTGCAATCCACGAAGACGCGCCCCACTCCGCGATTACTTATTGTAAGCTGTACTTTAGTACGGCGCGGAGCGGAGTGGGGCGCGTCTTCGTGGATTGCACTATCTGTAGTGCTTATTGTACCTTATTCATAATAATATGTATAGGTACTTAATCTTTTTTATCGTGCTTGTTAGTGATCCTAAGATTTCTAAAACTTTTTCTGTTTTTACCCGTGAGAACCTGTAATTGGCACTATGTTTCTTAAACAACTGTTATCCATTTGTTATAGCTGTTGGTTCTCCTATAAATAAATAAATTAATTGAATGAAATAATCAGACCATTGAAAAAATCAGCCCTTGATAACAATTTCTGTGTTGTGGCAGATCTTTTTGCATAATCCAGAGCCGTTTGGACAGTGGCGTCCTATAACTCCATCATAAAACCACTTACTCAACAATATCAAACTTTTTACTTACAAAAACACGTACAGCGCTAAGCCGAAACACAAACGAAAGGTACATTAACCTGCACGTAACAACAACATGGCGTAACAAGCCGTTGTCCGGTAAATACCAGTTTTTACCAGATTAAGCCGGCACAAGTCGGATATGCAAACTAGGTTATATGAGAATTTACCGCTTCTGTATGCAAACTCGTAGTTCCTGAGTTTTTAGAGTGTTTTGTATATAAAAATTGTTAGTGAGAGTTTTGGAATTGCTGTTTCTTTTGCCGGGAATATAAATAAAAATATTACATAAACGGAATTGTTTGTGTGGAGTTGTACGGTGTGGGTTATAATCTGTGGAAACAATGTTTATGTTTACGAGCTGCTTTGTTTACGTTTACGGTAAGCAAGTGGGTTTTGAACATGTTTACTCTCGTATTTCTGTTTTATAACATCACACCTGTTTTCCACAAAGGGTTAGGCAGAGGTGTCTACAGTAGGTACACTCATATTTCACCAGTTATGTTTAAGTCCCATGTAATAGGGGGCGAGCCTATTGCCATCAACCGGGCACAAATCCAGACTCCGGGCTGCTACTGAGAAATTCCTGATGGGAAACCTAATAAACACCTTTATGGTCTAGTAGTTAGACCACCTGTCTCAGACCCAGAGGTCCCGGGTTCGATTCCCAGTGGGAGCAAAAATGTCTGCTCAGTTTGGTTGGTGGCTAGTTACCACCGTCTTATCTAAGTCTGTCGCCATAACAACAATGCTAACAGTATTTTTGTGTTTCGGCAGTTAGAGGTAAGATAGCCAGTTCCTCTGTGGTTGAGGATTCCGGATGCTCGCTTCCACCTTCGGCCTGATTATCACTTACCTCTTGATCAGAAGTAGCGCCTTCTGTTTTATGTTCAATTCTTTAAAAAAAAACAGCTGCAGGAAGTTTAACATGTATTATAATTAGTGGGAAATTTCACCGTATTACCCATTTTCATTTTATAGTGGAACAAAATAGGCAGACATGTTTTAGCAATGTTCAATGATACGATTTAATTATCGCTATCAAATCTAATTTTACCACGTTTTAATTACGTGATCATAATTTACAGATAATTGTTGATTGCTTTTTGAATATATACTTAGGTACATTATTTTATTGGTCAAAACACGCTATTAGTAGGTTTAAAAGTTTTAGAATATGTGATGGACGTGACGTCAGACAACATGCAGTCCGCCAAAGCCCAGCCGCCATCTTGATACCTCACCTCCAGTCAATCCAAGATGTTCGCCAAAACATTAGGTATGTGTTCATATTTAAATTTATATTTTTATAAAATTTTATATATTTAATTATGATTTTATAAATTTTATAAAAAGTAGGATTAGGTACACTATTATTAAAAATTAAAATTATTCTTTTCCAGCCATTTATGTGTGACCTTTGATTGCGATTACAAGATCTAGATAAAACTGCTTGTTTCAAATAGATAATCATCTGGTGTAGTACGAACATCATAGTAGTAGCATTTTTCGGGTTCCGTACCCGAAGGATGCCAAACGGAACCCTATTACTAAGTCTCCACTGTCCGTCCGTCTGTCTGTCAGCGGACTGTATCTCTTGAGTCGTAATAGGTAGACAGTTGAAATTTTCAGTTTTTCTTTTTTAATTAATTTTTAAAACGTTGCCCCACACTGGGAATTTCTCCTGTATTGTGGGTGCTTTTACAAACATTTAAACTGACATACACAAACAGCCAGACCCGGAACAACTACTTGTAGGTCATACAAATATTTGTTCCGTACGGGAATCGAACCCGCGACAGGCAGCGCAGCAGTCAATCGCGCCAACCGTGCCGTCGTTTGTGTATTTTTATTGCCGCTATAATAACAAATAAGAAAAATTAAATGTGTTTCTTTAGGTGTTTTTTGCTAGTTCTTAATACGGTACGGAGCCCTTCGCGTGCGAGTCCGACTCGCATTTGGCAGATTTTACCTTTAGATTCCACCTTCAGGCTTGCTTGGGTAAAAATACAGATATGAGAGATACGTCTTAAAACATTGGATATCTAATGTTGCAGCTGATGTTTAGTTGATAGTAGCATTTCGCTTTTCATCAGTTTGGAAAAATATCTGTTTGTCAAACTATTACAAACTAGCTTCTGTCCGCGATTTCATTCGAGTGAAAACTTGTTTTAACATAAAATATATCTTATAATACTGCACCGTAGCTTCCCATTAGAAAAAAAAAATCGGAATCGGATCAGCAGTTCCGAAGATTACCCCTTACATACAAACTCACAAATTAAACCTACGTATATAATATCAGTAGTACCTGGTGGACCGAGCTCCGAATTTTTCCAGATATGTGACCTAGCTAGATCGATTTTTCGTCCCCATAAATCCCTGTTTTGCAACTTTCATCGACATAGAGCCGTTTTCGAGAACGTGATTGCAAATATTTATCCACATACAGTGGGTTGCCAAATTATTAGGGACAGTCACATTTTTTTTCAATTTTTTACTTTAGGCGCACTTGACTGCAGTTTTAAGTGGTACAAGGGTTCTAGGAATGTATTATTTATTTTCGTTATGTCTCTGTTACTCAAATTTGAAGTGGATGTTGAGATTTAAGAGTATATTTTATTTTTTACAAATATTTAACTTACGTGAGAGCCGTGGTGCACTTTAGACGCTAATCAGTGAAAAACGAATTTGAATATTTTAACAAAGTTATTTTTAAATTTGTGTCACAAAATTTTGATAAAATGTAAGTATTGTTATTATGTTATTATAAAATTCAATTATTTATTATATTTTGGTAAAAGTTTTTATTTTTTAATTTTTTTTGCTTTCAGTATGGGTCCGGGGGTGCGATTTGACTCCAAAAAAAAAATCTGAAATAAAAAACCCTACTCCAGCATACCAGTCATTCCCAAAGGACAATAGCAGATATTGCTGGTGTTTCTAAGTCGGCAGTCAGTAAAATAAAAATTAAATTGGACCTTAATCAGCCAATTTAACCTATGAAAAAGGCAACTGCGGCACAAAACGCATCACTACCCCACGTTCGGATAGGAAAATTAGAGACATCTGTTTGCAAAACAGAAAAAAAAGTACTGCACTATTAACTCAGTTAGTCCAGGAGTCAGGAATACCAGTTTCCAAGAGAACAGTGCAGCGCAGATTGGCAGAGGAAGGCTTGACAGGACATCGTCCTGTGAAAAAACCACGGTTGACTGATGCAATGAAGAGGAAACGCCTTGCCTGGGATTGGGAACACCGCCAAAAGATGGTTGAGGACTGGAATAAAGGCAGTTTGCATTATTACTGGTATTTTACACTATTTAAAATAATAATTTTCAAAATAATAAACTACTTTTTTTTTTTTCAGTCGTGTTTGTCGGATGAGTCAACATTCAAGATTTTAGCCGACAAGAGCAGCTTCGTCAGGCGACGCCCAGGAGAAAAATACCACCCCGACTGCATCGTGGAGAGGGTGAAACACCCTGTTAAAATAATGGTGTGGTCTGTCATAAGCGTCAAGGGGGTTGGGCGCTTGTACATTGTCCAGGGAACCATGACACAAGACCAGTACAGACAAGTTTTACAAACTCATCTGTTACCGACACTTGAAGAATGGTTCCCTGATGGTGAGGAATGTATGTTTATGCATGATTCAGCGCCATGCCATAAAGCCAGAAGCGTTACCAAGTTCTTGGCAGACCATAACATTCCAGTTTTACCTTGGCCTGGTAATTTTCCTGACATGAACCCCATCGAAAATGTATGGGAGATTACCAAGGCCGAAATAGCCAAAGAAATGATAATCACCAAGGTCAAACTGATAGAACAGCTCATCAGTGTTTGGCATCACAACCCTAAGATAAAAGAAAGTGCCAAACAGTGTATAGAAAGCATGCCCAGGCGTATAAAAGCACTAATTGAGGCGAAAGGAAATGTCACTAAGTACTAATCACTACTAAGTAACATTTATTTTCGTCTATTTATGTACTTAATTATTATTTTTAATTATTTTTTTGTTCTTATTTTACTTCTTTATGAACTGTTTTGTGTAATTAAAGCTTTCCTCATTAAAAAAATGTGTTTTTCTAATTAATTTAAGACTCGTACTGCACAACTAAAAAAAAATCCTGACTGTCCCTATTAATATGGCAACCCACTGTAAATACTTTTCGTCTAATGGTATAGGATAGAAATATAGATTGAAGATAGGCAAGGTATTCTCAGCAAAATATGCGTGTCCTCAAAACCACTACGATTAATGTATGGTGAAAAAAAAATGGTTTAATATATCACTAGAACTTTCAATGTAGACTGCCAAATTAATTCGAGGAAGTATTTTAAAAGTTCACCCTAAATTGCAAAAAAATAAACTGTGAGATGAGTTTAAATTAAATTTTCCCATCTTTTTGACGAAAACCTCGTTTTAACCCCTTAATAGACTTGGGGTCATATAAAAATTTTGACGAACTCCAGCAGACTTAGTTCTTTTAAATTGGATTTCACTTCAAAGGGTTGCCTCTTATATTTTTTTTTATTTTCCAATCTCCTTTTGCTACGTCGGTACAGTTTGTTTTAGCAAAACAATTTCGTAGAATAACTTATCTTTTGAAATAAATAATTTATTCCAATTTTATTAGGTGTTTTATTTAATAAACAAAGTTTTAATCTAAATTTTATTTATCGGAGTTTTAAGTTACTTTGGAGTGCGAAATGAATTTATATTAGGTACAACTTCGACAAGAATTCATGTCTATACAATCTTTGTTCCATAATATTGTACCAATGTGTAATAATAAGTTTTATGACAGTTAAGTAATTGTCACTCTAAATTGTTACATTATAATGGAACACAAATATGTAGGCAATCAAATTAATTCTTGCCAATGTATACATCTTTTTGAGACTGACTGTACTTAGGCACGTTAAAATTGACTTTCCGTTCAAAAACTAAAAATACTGAAATAGATATTTTCATAATGAATCATAATTTTGGTATTATGCTTAATTTTGTGGTAACTAATCTGGGTATTAAGTTCATACAATCAAATATTTTGATATATTTAAGCTCATCATCAGCCTTCAGCAGTCCACTGCTGGACATAGGCCTCTCCAATTGTACGCCATTCAGCTCGATTCTCGGCAACTCTCATCTAGCTGCTACCAGGCACCCTGCCAAGATCGTCGCTCCACCCAGCCTGAGGGCGTCCTACCTTACGTTTGCCGATTCGCGGTCTCCACTCATGAACGGTCTACCTCAACAGTCATCGATTCTGCAGCTAATATGGCCGGCCCATTGCCACTTCAGTTTGCTTATTCTCTAAGCTATATCGACAACTTTAGTTCTCTGTCGGATCACCTCGTTCCGGATTCAATACCTCGGAGAGATTCCAAGTACAGCGCGTTCCATTGATCACTGAGCGACCTTGAATTTATGGACCAGTCGTACTGTGAGTGTCTACGTTTCGGCTCCGTAAAGCCTTGTGCAGATTGGCGCTACGCGTCGGCGAGACTCGACACCGGTAATTTTTCTACCGTGTCGTTTTCTTAGAAATTGTTTTGTTAGAGTCGCGTCGCAATGCGTCGCGTGCACGATGCTTAAGTCATAACAAGCAGGCCGCACTGATTGAAGACCTAAGTTTTTAGGTTTTGTGGAATTCGTGGAATATTTAAGCTATGTATCAAGTTTCTATTTAATTAATTCTCACACACAATTAACCAGTAAATCCACTCAATTAATTTGTTAACATCAGAATTATTATGCAATTATAAATATTTTGTAAAACGTGTCAATCCCACTAAAGAACACTGTCCTTCAAGAAACAGGATTTTCCTAGTTTGAAGGGCAGGGGTCTTACTCATTGTAATAGCCATACCCATCCCATAGTTTAAACTACACTGATGTGACCTAGGCTAAGTTTATGGTAAATAAAATGATTACTTACTTACTTACTTAATTAAAATCATAGGTAGTTAATTACCAGTTCATTCTGCAAACGAATAAAAGCCATTATTTTACAACTGAAACTTTTTAAAATCACAATTACGAAGCCAAATAAAGGCAATTTGTATTCTGGAGCGGTACGTGTACCGGGTTCGATTCCCGTGCAAAGCAAACTCTTACGAATTCAGTGCCGGCACCCGGTTTATTGTTGCTTTTTTTGTCTGTTTGTTCTGACTCGGTAGCGGTAGAGTGACCAGTAGGAGGATATTATTTAGGACTGTTTTTTTAACAATTTGCTGAGATTACCAGTAAAGGACAGCAGTAGTTTAATATCGGTGGCGGTAGAGTGACCAGTAGGAGGATATTATTTAGGACTGTTTTTTAACAATTTGCTGAGATTACCAGTAATGGACAGCAATAGTTTAATATCGGTGGCCGTAGAGGGACCAGTAGGAGGATATTATTTAGGACTGTTTTTTTAACAATTTGCTGAGATTACTAGTAATGGACAGCACTAGTTTAATACCGGTGGCGGTAGAGTGACCAGTAGGAGAATATTATTTAGGACTGTTTTTTTAATAATTTGCTGAGATTACCAGTAATAGACAGCAGTAGTTTAATATGAGTCTTTCAAAACAATTAAAAATCAGAATGTCGTTGCATTGATTAATTTATTTATTGAACCTACTATTTTATTTCAAATATTATTTCTTTATTTTTATTCCATTTATTTGCAATTTTTATGTGAAGAGTTTCCAATACTAAATTTCGTTTAAATAAGCAGTGATAGTCTAGTGGTGTGACCGTCAGGCTGCCAAGTCATAGGTGTCGAGTTTAAACCCAAGGCACGCACCTCTGACTTTTCGGATTTATGTGCGTGTTGTAGAATTATCACTTGCTTCAAAAACGGTGAAGAAAAACATCATGAGAGATATTTCATGCTTGAGAGATATTTCTCGACGGCCTGTGAAGCCAAGTCGCCCATGGGCGGCTTTAAAACTCTGATAACAAATTAGTCACTAACTACACAAAAAGAAAAGTAGTCTGGTAAGATAATTCCATGAGCCAATCTCAAGGATAAGGCCGCGTTCTATTTAAAAGCGATCATCGCACGAATACGCGATCGATCGCGTGCATATTATGTCACTTTTTGTGAAAGCGCCCTCTGTTGGCGCGACCACGCAATCAGATTCACTGAACAAAAAGTTCGAACGATCGTGTATTCGGTTTTTAAATATGACGCGGGGTTAGAACACCAGTTACAAATCAAAATCTGTCACGACCACTAATTCTATTCAAGAATATCCAATGAAATCCTTTCATTTGGTCATTCTACTCGGTAGGTACTCGGCTTGATTTTATTCAGGCGTATTTCATCCTATCCGGTTTAAATCCAGACTGCTTAGTAAATTAGGCATATATTACTGTAGCATTCCACTGGCCCTTTGTTTTTATTTAAACAATAAAAAGTGGTGGCATTCCGGGAGTGCCGACAGAAGTTAAAACTTGAACAAGATCGCCTTGGTGGAAGAATAATACTTGTATAGAACATTGGTCCGTAACCTTATCTAAATAAAGAGCACAATAGAGTTTACAAAAAAAAAAAAACTTCCGAAACCTACTTGCCTAGAACATTGATCCGTAACGTAATATAAAAAAAGAGCACAATCGCGTTTACAAAAATGAGGTGTCGTCACAGTGTCACGAAATCAATGGTTTAGTCCCATCTCAAAAATGCCCAACGCGCCTAAAGAAGTTTTCACTTCAAAAACTTGTGTGAAATGTTTAGGTATTTGCACCTTGTAAACTCATTGCAAAATAAGGCCTAGAGATAAGGCCTCTTTTCATGACATATTTTGACTTGCTGATAATTCGGACACCAATAAAAAAACTGTTTCGTACAGTCAGATAAACAAAATTCCAACGACACCTTAATTTTATTGTAGAAATCCGTCCTCCGCCCAGCCTGTGGTTGAAAAAATCCGTTTTTACAGGATATTAAGGAAAGCAGGCGTTTTTTATAAATAATATTACAAACCCACATACATAGATACGCGATTTTTTATGTGACAATATTGTAGATTAATATAAACCAACATTTATAAGTGAGGCGGGGTCGCGGCAGAACACGTAGGAGATGGCGGGACGAGCTGGATAAGTTCCGTCAAAACTGGAAGGAGGACGCGCGGGCTCGTGAAAGTTGGAAGGAATGGAAAGAGGCCTTTGCCCAGGAGTGGGACAGCGTAGGGCAGTAAAATAAAAAAACAAGATGTTGATTTTTATACTAAATTAGCTGTGTCCCACGGTTTCACCCACATAAATCTCGATTCCGTAAGAATATCGGAATAAAAAGTATCCTATTTCCTTTTCCGGGTCATGATCTACCCGTATGCCAAATTTGATCCAAATCCGTTCAACCGTTTTAGCGTGATGACCAAGGGAAATAGGGATTCATTTTTATAAATATCGAAATACGATTTGAATGATTTTGTTTTTTTTTCAACATGTTCGAGTATGTTCAGTCTAATGTGGTGACTTACAGTGATAGATAGAATATTCTTTATTATGTACACCATAAAAATTACAGACATTAATATAGAAATTTTACATTGGGTGACACAATGGGCGGTCTTATCGCTAAAAGCGATCTTTTACAGACAACCTTTGGATGGATTTAAATGGAAAAGGAGAAACAATACTGCAGGTAGTCAGTGGTGTACCATTTTCATATACAACAGAATACACAGATACATAAAGCAATACAGTGCAGTACAGTGATACACGTCCACAAAGCAATTTATTACCGAAGGATGCCGCCTTAAAGTCACCCTAATTAGTTTTGGTAACGCTTTTTTTCCACACATTATATTTTAAAACTTTTTATTTGACTGTAGCAGCTTCAATAATTTGATGTTGTCCTAATCGTCAGTGAAAAAAATATTAAAATTAAACTGTGTCAATTCGGACACTGTCCGGAGGAGCTCGTGGCTAAGTACTAACAGCCGCACGGGTCGATCCATCAGGTTAAGCTACGCTTGCCGGGGTAGGTCCGTGGATGCGTGACCATTTCTACATACCGAGACTCTTTCGTGCCTCGGAAAGCACGCTAAGCCGTTGGTCTCGGCTGTCATTCGTGGATCTTTGACAGTCGTTACGGGTAGTTAGAAGCCCGAAAGTCTGATAAACAGTCTTACCAAGGGGTATCGTATTACCTAGTTACTGGGTTGTGGTAGTCGCTCCATGTAAAATACTGGTATTCAGCTGCATCCGGTTAGACTGGAAGCCGACCCTAACATATTTGGGAAAAGGCTAGGCAGATTGAATTCGGACACTGTCCAAATATATTGTGACCGAATCGTCAGGAAGTCCACATTTTTAAGCTATTGCATAACTTTCATCGCGGGCTTTGAGCGCGGCGACCAAATCAAGAAATTCCGTAACGAAAATAAAACCTAACACCCGCTTACCATGTAATGACGGTTCCCATGACAACGTGATGTTGTCAGTGGAACGTAATTTTTGTTTTATGTCATTACGTCATCATCCCAAGTGTAGCGTTGACAAATAGGAAGTATGGAGGTTACTAATGCTATGCAATAGCTTTACCGCGGCAGTCCCCGAGTGCCACACGTTTTATTTTTATTTTAACATAACATAACAGCCTGCAATAAATGAAAATGAAATAAATGCACTATCAACCCGCCCTTGTTTCACACGGATGGAATCTACTAACGTGACAACATCGTGATTCGCAGCAGCATCGCTATAATTATCTAAATTCAATACATACATATTAATGTTATACACATAAATCTTCTGACGCTGGTGAAAAAAGCGCATCAATATCCATTTAGGAGAACTATACTCTATTTGAAATAAGATTAGACATTTAAACAAACCTTTTTTACAGTTCGTTCAACCGATTTTAACTTCTATACCTTAGGCATATGGATGGCATTGAAAGCAAAAACGTGGTTACAATACCAACTGTTTACTGTAGCTGCCATTTTTCATGCTACCAACGCAATAGAAGTCAAAATCGGTTGAACGGACTGTAAAAAGGTTTGTTTAAATGTCTAATCTTATTTCAAATAGAGTATAGGCGGTCTCAAATACACAAAAAGTGACCTTGTTTTATACTATGTATAGAATGCATGTTGTGTTGTTGTCTTTAAAACATATTTTCTATTAAAACCGCAAAAACATAAAATACGCGTCTAGTACAAACGTTTTTTATCAGGTTAATAAATAAATAAAATAAAAATAAATGTGTGTTTACTTAGGTACATCTCTGCTGCCTAAACCAGTAATGTATTATTGGGTTTTTCTATCAGGAATTTCTCAGTAGCAGCCCGGAGTCTGGATTTGTGTCCGTTTGATGGCAATAGGCTCGCCCCCTATTTATTACATGGGACATAAACATAACTGGCGAAATGTGGGTGTACTATAGACACCTCTGTCTAGCCCTTCGGGGAATACAGACACATAGACTGTTAAAAAAATAACATTTCCAAAAACGTTTGGTTTTGGACACCTTCTTTTATTCACTTCATATACACACATTTCATATACGCATCTTTACACGCACATTTTCTTATTTTTTCTAAACTAAACATAAAATTAAACACAACATGAAGCAGAAAATAAGGCAAGGTTCCCATGTGCACTGTTTTCTTACAATCTCAGCGGGCACCGTTCATAAATCGATTAAAATGGAAACTTCCTTCCTCTCTTATTAGATACTTATTATTTATGACATCGTAAATCACTCCTGGAGCTGTTAGAATTTTTCCCCGTACATACTTTAGATGCTTGATGTTTTTACTTGGGTTATTCTTTTAGAAAATGCTTGATGATATTTTTGTTTGGTTATAAATTGAGAGCCAATATTGAGCTATTTGTTGTGTAAAAATATGTGGTTAGTGACTAGCGTTTGTTGGAGATTTTTTTGAAGTAGTTTAAATATGGGCAAGAAATACAAAGAAATAGTGAAACGAGATTAATTTTGTCTTTTAACTAATGAAGAAAATTAAGCGACTTTAGCTTGCTCTATCGTATCTTCACCGATGAGTTCATTCGTTCATTTTTATATGTTAGCTCCAATTTTCTCATCATGTACATTTAAAAACTATGAGCATCATGTACATTTTCAGCAAACTATTTTAAAAACGGAAAATTAACAACTGAACAAAGAAAATAATTTAAGCCTGAGTTGAATATTGACCCTTCAAAATTATAATTGGAAACACAAGCAAAAACATTTTTCAATAATAAATACAACCAGCTCGAAGCTTAAAAATAAACAAAAGGGGTTTATAATCCTCTCAGTTTTAATAATAAAAAAACCCAACACAGCTGGGATTATTAATTAAACTGCACTCTCAAAGGGACTTATCGTCTGCAGCGATCCTTTGATCAGAATACCGTACTGACGTTGTTGATCGCAAGGACTGACTACCGGCGGCAGAGGGAATGGACTGTGTTGTGTACTGCAGGATTATTATTATATACTAGCTGCGCCCCGCGGTTTCACCCGCATAAGTCTCGATCCCGTGGGAAAAAAAAAGTATCCTATGTTCTTTTCCAGAGCATCATCTATATATGTGCCAATGCTATATGCTATATGTGTGAGGGGCTTGTGGCTAAGTAATAACAGCTGCACGGGTCGATCGATCAGGTTAAGCTACGTTTGCCGCGGTTGGTCTGTGGATGGGTGACCATCTTTACATACCAAGTCCCCTCCGTGCCTTGGAAAGTACGTTAAGCCGTTGGTCCCGGCTGTCATTTGTAGATCTTTGACAGTCGTTACGGGTAGTTAGAAGTCCAAAAAGTCTGACAACCAGTCTTACCAAGGGGTATCGTGTTACCTAGTCACTAGGTTGTGGAATCAGATAGGCAGTCGCTCCATGTAAAATACTGGTATTCAGCTGTATCCGGTTAGACTGGAAGCCGACCCCAACATAGTTGGGAAAAGGCTAGGCAGATGATGATCTATATATTTGCCAAATTTCATCCAAATCCGTTCAGCCGTTTTAGCGTGAAAGCGTAACAAACAAACTTACTTTCGCATTTATAATATTATTACTAGCTGCGCCCCGCGGTTTCACCCGCATAAGTCTCGATCCCGTAGGAAAAAATAAAAAAAAGTGTCCTATGTTCTTTTCCAGGGCATCATCTATATATGTACCAAATTTCATCCAAATCCGTTCAGCCGTTTTAGCGAGAAGGCGTAACAAACAAACTTACTTTCGCATTTATAATATTAAGGATAAGGATTATTAAGGATTGCGCTATGTAACTGGGTTTGACATAACTATAGGTTGTATGTATGTCATATTTGTGTGTAGCAGTGAAGGGCATGTATTTAATCGAAACTGTAATAATTCCATATTCATAATCAGCTTGTTCCCACTGCTGGGACACATGTCTCATCTCGGTGAGAGAGAGTGGGCTGTAATCCATCACGTGCGGGTTGGTAGATGTCACATTTCTTCGATTTTTTTGGTTCTAGGACATGCCGGTTTCCTCACGATGCTTTCCTTCACCGTTTTGAGAGCAGTGGTGATGAAATTAAATACACAAAGTAAAGCGCCTGCGTGGGTTTGAACCCACGACCTTACAACTCGTAAGTCGGGGCCGTTACCACTGGGTCACCACAGCTCTTAAGAGGCCGGCGACACGGCTCGCAACTACAAATCGAGATGTTTGCAAAATTCAATTCCAAGTACGTTGCGCTAGTGTGAGTGCCTGTCGGAGCGATATAGACCTACAGTGAGCAATACTACCACGCACACATTGACAATTATTGCTTGACGCGATAGTACTACTAGCTTTCGAAAATTTATGATAAATTTGGATGTGTTCCGTAATACAAAAATTATAAATGAAAATTTAATGTTTTTCCATTTTGTTTTATAATTTGTAACTTGATAACATAAACTATGCTTCTGCGGAAACAATATTACAAATATTGTTGTTTATAATACAGAAAAAACATGTCATTAACGTTGTAAAAATGTACGAAATGCAATTAGCTTAAACTTCATTTAAAGGTAAGTTTTTGGAAATAAAAAGACGTAGGGAACTAGATAAATACTGTCTCAATTCGAATATCAACATAATATGGTGGAAATATGCTCAATATGAAAATGATTTATGTACTACGTTTGTTTGGACAATTCATGCGTCGCCGCATTCTTAATGATTCCATATAGCGTTCCTAAAAATACTATAGAAATTAAATTAAATCTGACTTTAAGTTTATGAGCAGTTACTGTCCAATGTTGTTAATCTTAAAATGTTATGTACACCTATAATTTGTGTATACATTAGCAGTAATACTTTTCTTAATTATTATCATTATCTTTAATCCAATTGTTGAATGTAAAGGCTGTTAGTGTTTTTTTTAAATAAATTGAACAAAATAATGATTGCGCCTTTTATTGTGAACCTCAAATATTATATATTTTGGAAAAAAACATTTTACAAAAAAATACAACCGACTTCCAAACTACAAAGTGAAAAATAACTTTAATTTCGGAAGTCGGTGTCAAAAAACTAAAATACTGATCCAAAGACACCGACTTCCGAAATTAAAGTTATTTTTCACTTTGTAGTTTGGAAGTCGGTTGTATATATTGTAAAAAAAAAAACACTTTTTAGTGGGTTGGTTTGTAATTAATCTAAGCCACAATAGTTTAATGTCAACTGCTCATCAAAAATACCCAAATCGCTATAGATGTGCCTATAATATTTGAGGAGTTCCCTCGATTTCTCCAAGATCCCATCATCAGATCGTGACCAAATGACAATGGGATCAACTTGAAAGTATACCCTTTCACTCAAACACACTTTAAAAAAAAAAAAAATTCAAGTCGGTCCAGCCATCTTCGAGTAATCGGGGAACATTAAAAAAAAAATCCGGCGATCTGAAAACCTCCTCCTTTTTTTGAAGTCGGTTAAAAAAAGGAGGAGGTTCTCAGATCGTCGGATAAAAGGAAAAAAAAAGTAAAAAATACTAAATTCAAATTCAAATTGTTTTATTTCGGACAAAAAATATCCATATAGTTAGTAACATACAAAAAATAACTTATTGCCTAGTGTTAGTAAAAATCAACCACCGCACAAACAGCTGGACAATCGGAGAGCCGAAGCTTTCGGCTACAGTTTTCTGGATGCTGTTCTGACTGCCTCTCACTCAAATAGCTAATAGCCCGCGCTATTTATTACTTCGTTTTCGTTTAGCGTTTTTTCAGATTTTTTTTCTTTTTGATCGGCCCGCAAGGCTCCTAGCGTGATTTTAAAAAGCCTTTCTCAAGAACTGGGCTATCAAATGCAAAAAGATTTTTTCAAATCCGTAGTTCCAACAAACAAAAAAACGTGTGGCACTTGGGGACTGCCGCGGTAAAGCTATTGCATAGCATTTGTAACCTCCATACTTCCTATTTGTCAACGCTACACTTGGGATGATGACGTGATGACATAAAACAAAAATTACGTTCCCATGACAACATCACGTTTCACATGACAACATCACGTTGCCATGGGAACCGTCATTACACGGTAGGCGGAGTGGGGGGTGTTAGGTTTTATTTTCGTTACGTTACGGAATTTCTTGATTCGGTCGCCGCGCTCAAAGCCCGCGATAAAAGCTATGCAATAGCTTAAAAACAAACTCTTCAGCTTTACTATTAGTATAGATATAGATAACACAACAGCTTTGTTTATACCCTGCTTTAATTAAACAGAACTGTCCAAGCGTCCAAATGGCTTGACAGTACTGTCGGCTCTCTAACTGAAATTGTCACTGGTTGTCGACGACACCTATGTATATGTTATGTAAATACGATGCCGGCCTGACAAATAAATAATGTGTTGAAGCCTGTGGTACCGGTTACATAACTAGTTTGATGTACAAATATTAACTATAGATTCTTGGAACAGGCTATTTTCAGAGAAGTTGCTGGCTATTTGTAGAATGGCAGGTAATTTGAAGGGAAACTCCAAGCATAGCCCTCTCCATTGCCCTTTGGGTGACTTTTTTTCTTTTTGATTGTGAGATCAGAAATGAAGAGATCTGCAGTAGAAGCAAGGTAACCAACATAGCCCGAACAATTGCTTTAAGTGGCAATGGGCAGGGCACATTGCTCGTAGAACGGATGGACGATGGAGCCGAAAGGTTCTGGAGTGGCGACCGTGTACAGGAAGACGTAGCGTTGGAAGACCTCCCACAAGATGGACCGATGACTATGTGAAGGCCGCAGGAATCCGCTGGATGCGTAAAGCACAGAATCGGTCGAAGTGGAGGTGCTTGAGGGAGGCCTATGTTCAGCAGTGGACGTCTTTCAGCTGAAATGATGATGATGATGGTAATTTGAAAGCGCAGAAATATTTGGAAGCAACAAACAAAAATATTTTAATACAATCCAGCTCTTGAATTTCTTTTTTTTTACATTTTGTTAGAGCTACGTTAAGCTATTTAAACTAAATCTAACAGCAACTTTAAAGACAAAACTAACAAAACCAACTTTACAACTACTAACTAACATACAAACCATTTATAAAACCAACAATTACCCAGAACCCTGAACTACCTCATCGCGGTCAAAACGACCGGCCGACCAAAATATTTGTTCAACACGTTTTCGCCCAAAAAAGTCCAAAAGCGATTTGTCACGCGTCCGTTGGCCCGGCATCCATCACGGGATAGACCCCGAATTATTATTCTTTATTCGCCGTAATGACGCACCTGGGGTCTTCGTCGTCAATCTCGATGATCAATGACGCGTTTTGACGCTCCATTGAGGGTGGATTAACGTGGTTTTCACTTGGTATAAGGAAATATTTAAATAAAATATGCTTTATTATATAAAAAAATTGTAGCACAGGTCATTTATACGGGGAAAAAGGAAATGGTAGATGGGTGAGATGTACTTATAAAATGTGGGTACCAACATGCTATTTAATGTTGAAGAATATTGATGCAAGTTGTGGCGGATATTATTTAGTCACGCGTGAAAAAAATATATCGATATTTATTTATTTATTTATTATTTATTTATTTATCTCTCCCTTATAACTATCATTACAGGTTCATCACCTAATGCGATAGTGAGGTCTCTTATAATTATGCTGTCTTTATATAATACAAATTATTTACTATTTAAAACTATTAGGAACTTTTAAGTTCTATAACATATTATAGGTATAGGAAACATTACTCACAACAAATAACACATAGGAACATAACTTTGACAAAATAAAATACATACATACAAACAAAAAAAATACATACATACATATATAAACTCACACCATCTTCCCATGGCATACTTCCTTTGTCATGCCATTCCTTCCATGGCATCCTGACATACTTCTTTTGCCTCGTTTACGTTCATACATCTGGTCATACACGCACGCCGGTTGCGAGACTACGCACCTGGCTTTTCTGAAGAACATCACCAATAAGGTCAGTATAAGTCTTCCTAGGGCGTCCCCACCCGGCCTTTCCCTTCACATCAGCCTTGTAAATATATTTTTTTAGTCGCCTTTCAATCATCCTCTCAACATACCCTTTTCAATTTTTGTCACTACATCTTCTTTTAAATCACACCGCTGTCTTATCACATGATCCTCAGCCTATCATTCATAGTCAGACCACACATGCTTCGCAAGGAACGCATTTCCACGGCATTTATCGATATGAGACAGCAAAATAACTCTTTTTTGGTTATGCGATAAACCTACTTATGTACAAATTTTTTCTCGGTTGCTGAATAGGGCAAGTTGTTTTCAACTGAAAGTTTTCCTTTATTAAATAGAATAAAATAAAATCCTAGGTAACCTAGGACGTGTTGAAAAACTAATATCAACACAAATAAACTTGGATACAACCAGATAAGCGTTGGAAGGTTCTGCCACATTTTATTAACTTTTCCTTAACCGGTGTAATATGAAAACCAATAACACCTGGCGGTGGAAACTTTCATAATGATTATGTGGCAAATATTATATTGTAGCTTACCTATTATATTCGTTTATAAAAAGTTTTATACAGAAATAAACGTTACATGATTCTTTTTGATGTCAGCAAACAAAATAAAGAAAGAAAGAAAAGAAAGAAAGAAAAAGTATTTAATGAGACTCGCACAGGAAATCACAAATTAAACTAAACACCTGCAATAAGATCATTAATAAAAATAATAAAAAAAAAACAAAGTAAAATTAAAATAAAAGCATGGTCCTGTACGAGACCAAAAGGCTCCTATCTCAGCATATGCTGCGACATTTAAAAATAAATAAATGTCGCAGCGAAATAATACAATCGCTATGTAAACCATAACCTTGCCACAAATTAATGCAGATTTTTTTTTTAAAATTTAAAACTATCTGTTTGTGCCCGGCGTCGCCCGGATGTATTTCCGACTTTTCCGGTGGATTTTCCAAAATTTTCTTTGCAAACCTTATCTAGACAATATCAAATAAAAAAAAAAACTGCCAAATCGGTCGAGCCATTCTCTAGTGACAATCTTTCATACATGCGGCAATAGATTTTCATTTATAGAATAGCATTATTTTTTATGTACTCAAAATAAACTAAACGTGAATTCATGCAAGCCTAGTACTTTGGGTTACTTTCAGAAATTATGCACAACGTGTCGTGAATAGAATACCGTCTTGTATGACGATGACTTTTTTTTGTAACATCCGATTTTAATTAAATAAAGCCTATATTTTATTCCAAATTAATCTCTGTCTACTTGTGAAAACTACATGAAAATCCGTTCAGTATTTCCGGAGATGTGCGCGAACAAACAAACAGACATACACCGGATTCTACTGTTTTATTATATGTATAGATATAGATAACTTTAAATAAAAGAAAATGCATTCAGACTAAGATTTTTAATAAAATCCCAAATACATTCAGTCTTCTGTAGAAAAAGTATGCTGTCAATGGTGTGCCTATAAAAATGAAATTAATTCACATAACATCACGCCTTGTTTCCCCGAAGGGTTGGGCAGAGGTGTCCGTGTAGCAGGTACACCCACATTTCGCCAGTTATGTTTGAGTCCCATGTAATAGGGGCCATCAACCGGGCACAAATCCAGACTCCGAGCTGCTACTGAGAAATTTCAGATAGAAAAACCCAATAACACTTTGCCCGACCCGGGAATCGAACCCATGACCTCATGCTCAGCTAGATCAATGAGGCAATCAATCAAAACAGAAAATCAATCAATTCAATTTTATCTTATTCTATGAAAATATGTTCATGTTATTATTTTGATTTTAATGTAAGGTATTTTCGCTTACTACTTTAAACGATATGATTTTTATGCTGTCCTTATCAAACAACTCTGAATTCCGCTCCACTAATCACGAGCTACATTTTTACTCAATTCATCATCTGCCTAGCCTTTTCCCAACTATGTTGGGGTCGGCTTCCAGTCTTACCGGATTCAGCTGAATACCAGTATTTTACATGGAGCGGCTGCCTATCTGACCTCCACAACCTAGTGACTAGGTAACACGATACCCCTTGGTAAGACTGGTTGTCAGACTTTTTGGGCTTCTAACTACCCGTAACGACTGTCAAAGATCCACAAATGACAGCCGGGACCAACGGCTTAACGTGCGTTCCGAGGCACGGAGGGGACTTGGTATGTAAAGATGGTCACCTATCCACGGACCAACCGCGGCAAGCGTAGCTTAACCCGATCGATCGACCCGTGCAGCTGTTATTATTTAGCCACAAGCCCCTCTACATTTTTACTCAATTATTTTTGTATTAATCTTGACACTAATTTCTTTCAGCAACTTTTCTACTGGTAGTCAGTGATATTAGTTGCCTGATGACATTTTGATGATGGTATAGCATGGCCTTGATTGGCCCTAATGAAGCACATTATACTACCCCCATTATCGGCAGTTTATACTTTTAACGGACGATTGTTGTTCAATTTTTTGGGAGAAAATTATAGTTCTATGTGCATGATTTTTGAAGAACGCTGATTATCTTTACAAAGCTACCCAAAAAGTGCTTTTTATTTTTGGTTGGGAAATTATCAAATAACTTCTCCCGCTCTGGGTGGAGCGGGACGGCGTGTTAGACTCTTACTGACTAAAACCCACCCGTGTTCCTTCAGTTGCCATGTTGCCGGGGGCCACGATTTCCCTTTCGGCCCTTATTCGCAAGTGCTTGCAACAACTCAATTCTCAATTAGAAGAAAAAAGAAAGAAAGAAAATTCGTTTATTTGCGGTAAACATGACGCAAAGAAATAAAAAAAAAAACACGTAAATCACAATTTGGGGGAAAATATGCGTCACATCCACGCAAAACGGCCATCGCTCAGCATAAAGCTGCGACCCCATGCGAGACAGAGCCCCAGCGCTGGTTTTCAGCGATAGCCGGCGCTGACGTGATGACGTCAACCGGTGCAGCATATAGTGAAATAACAAACCAAAAATAAAATAAATACAATACTAGTCCTAAATGTTAATACAAATATAATATTTAAAATTCTTTATTGCATTCTATAATGTTGGTAAAACAGTTGGTAGGCTTAAAATTATAGAAACAATTATGACCCTGTTAGGCACAGCACAGTAGGAGAGAGGAGGAAGAGCGCTTATTTGAAGAGTGTTTATGTTATTTAAGTATGTCTTCTGGTAATACTACTTCTTAAATATTTTCACTATATTTCTATACGTTATAAATAATACGTCTGCTTGAGTAAGCAGGTCTTTATTATGTTATACCGATATAGTTTTAGTTAGTTATTCCTGTTGTTCAGTAGGTATTTGTTTAAATTACATATGATATTTAGTTATTATACTGAATTTATTTGCACGATTATTTATTTATTAATGACTAGAAATTATTATTATTTGAAAATAAGTTATTGCATTGTATTTACTATATTTATTATGAACTCTCAGTGTAGTTGAGCATATTTTTGTCTTATTTTTTCAACTGGGAACCTCTTGGTCTGCATCTCACCTGATGGTAAGTGATGATCAGGCCGAAGGTGGAAGCGAGCTTCACACGGAATTCTCAACCACAGAGGAACTGGTTATCTTACCTCTAACTGCCGAAACACAATAATACTATTAACATTGTTGTTGGGTTTTTAGGGGACTTAGATAAGATAGTGGTAGCTAGCCAGGTGGACTTAGAACAAGCCCAACCACCAACCAAACCGAAACAGAAAATTTTGCCGCCACTGGGAATCGAACCCGGAACGTCTGGGTCAAAGTCAGGTGGTCTAACCATTAGACCACCAGAGGCGGTAATTATTTTATGCGTTTGAGGCACTATTCTTTCGTAGAATAAAAGATTTGCTAGTCAGCAAGTTTACATCAGTCGGCAACGATACATCAGATACCAATATTTTAATTAACAAAATCACCAGTCAAGGGACACTTACGGTTAATATACTTAATAATAATAAAATTCGTTTACGGGGGCATATTATTGAGTGTGCAAGTCACCCCCTGCCATTTTAACCGTGTATACCATAATATTGATCAGGCAGGGGACATAGGCCTTCCATAGTTCTAAGTAACCAATCCACCATAGCCACCCAAACCCATAGCCCAATATGTTTTGTTTCCATGTTCTGCAATAGCCCTGCACCAACCGGCGGTTGTCCTTGGGTGCACTTACATAGTGCATACAGGGATAATCGTCGGTTGGTGCCTCATTCCATTTAAAATTGTCCAAGGGGTCTCTGCGAGTTTGCTTTGGCCAATCGTACGCCTTCCAACGAACCGGGACGTCATGGTCCCGAGATATGTAAACACATACTTAAATATAATAATAAAATTATAAATAATAATATCGACACTGGAAATTTCAAATGTCGTAAACGACAAGGAATACAATGTCCTTTACGACAATTGAAATTTCCGGTATCGATATAATATATAATTTCCCCACCGTCGTATCTCTACGTTGACGTCGTGGTGGGGCTTGCGCGCTCCGAACTCTAGGCCTGTGCCGGTAGAGTTTACTTTGCCAGAACATGTCTGGGATTAGGAGCCAGACCAAGAGAGATACAAAAACCCGCAGGGCAGCATGTGGCGAGCTGTTGGGCAGTAGCAACCCCACGGACCCTATCTTCCGGGAGAAGTCTTGTTCCTCACCTCTGGCTTGCCTTTATTGGCCGGCTGGAGTGAACACTGACGAGGAACAGAGCTCCCGCCTCATTCTTGCCTTAATTGGCCGGCTTGAGTGGAGATTCGCAAGAGCAAACGTGCTCGGGGGAAGGAAGTATTCCAGTAAGATGCTGGTAGGGATCTTGACCGTACTTCCGGGATTGTCCTGATAGCCGTGGAATACCTCTCCCCTCCTCATAAGCACCTCAGGACGTGTTGCCCCCTTGTCGCTATGATACTATGTGCTAGCGACCGTTTTCGGGGGCCCATTATTGAGCGTGCAAGTCACCCCCTGCCATTTTATCTGTGTATTATAAAACATTGATCAGGCAGGGGCCATAGTCTTTCCATAGTCCTAGATAACCAGTTCACTTTAGCCATCCAACCCAATATCTTTGTTTCCATATCCTGCAATAGTCCTACACCAACCGGGGGTTGTCCTTGGATGCACTTACGTAGTGCGGACAGGGATAATCGTCGGTTGGTGCCTCATTTCATTCAAAATGTCTAACGGGCCTCTGCGAGTTGGTTTCGGCCCTTCGTACGCCTTCCAAAGGTCCGGGACCCCAGGGTCCCGAGATGTGTCAAAGACATATGAAAATATAATATATAATTTTCTATTTTATTTATTTTCTCCCACAAGGTATAAGCTAATCATTTATACCAATAATGTTATAAAGAGGTAAAATTTGTTTGTTTGTATGTAGGGGGTAATCTCCGAAACCACCAGTCGGATTTGAAAAAATCTTTTTTAAATTACACGACACATATGAATTTTCATAGTAATTTATTCGATCGCTAAACATGAAAAATATGGATTTTCATACAGACATTGCCGGCCGGTTGCTGGCTGTATTTAACCTGTACAGCATTTTCGATTTATCTCGAAGAAGTTTATCAAAATCATGCTCGAATTTCCAAGCTTAATTGAGAAAATTATAATATTGTGTCATGTTCCCAAATAGTCTGTTTTTGACGTCACTAAACTAATAATATACCAAACCAATAACACCCACATAATCATACTGTTATTAAACATTAATAATTACTAAGCAGATTAAATAATTCTACATACAAATTATAATAATAATTTTAACATGTATGAATAGAATGTTAATGAATATAAACGGTAGCTGCATATTGATTTGAGATGATTGAAATTTTGAGAATGTTAAATGGGAATGAACGTTGTAAATTACGAAATATAATTATATTAGCGATACTAAATGCTTATAACAGGGGTGTGATAGAAGGGGCGGTCCCTTTGTGAGCGTAAAGGGATGAAAATTTTCTTACATCGGAGAAGTCTTTAAGTTATGGGATTATTCAGTTATACATAATATAGAGCAGTGGTGGCCCAGTGGTAAAGGCCGCGTCTTGCGAGTTGTAGGTAGGCTTTATTTTTTGTAAATTATTTCATCACCACTGCTCTCAAAAGGATAAAGGAAAACATCGTGAGGAAACCGGCATGTCCTAGAACCGAAAATTCGAAGACATGTGACATCTACCAACCCGCAGTGGGCCCGCGTGGTGGATTACGGCCCACCCCCTCTCACAGAGAGGAGGCCTGTGTCCCAGCAGTGGGAACATTATAGGCTGATGATGACATAATATATGTGTTTATAGCCGTGATATAGTTATATCCCTAGGGATATAGCTGAATACGGTAATATAGTTATATGACAGCGGTTCATAAGTGTCGGAGTGCCCTAATTTAGTTACTGCAACCAATTTCGTTCTATACAAGTATTGTTCTTCCACCAAAGCGATCTTATTCAAGTTTTCACTTCTGTCGGCACTCCCGGAGTGCCACTGTTTTTTTTTTGATAGGTTTCGATATCTAAACACGATAAAACGTAAGAAAACAGTTTTTCTCAACTCATACTTCAAATAATACACTAACAGCGGTCGTTGACCACCCAACAAAAAATAAAACATGTTAAGAATGTCCAATATCCATCGCGTTTGTAGAGTTTAGCTAGCCAATTTAAAATAAAATCGGGAATCGAGAGCAATAGGGAAACCAGCCCAGTATACAAAAACAGTCGCCTCCCGTCATTCCGACCTCGCCGCCGAGGTCCTTTGTGATCGCGACCGCGTCTCCGAGTAAATGATACTCCCTCTCGACCCTTGCTCGATAACGAGGTGCCAGCAGTTGTTGCAGCTGAGCACGTAGCTTTAAATTCCCCGACTAATAATCATGATCAAAACTTTGATCCAGCCCGTCCCATCTTTGATGTCCTCCCTCCGGTTGACGCCCTAAGGCGAGGTTCGTACCCCACAGGGGGTGCCCTTAGCGAGCGTTCACCTAGTTTTAATTAGTATAGTTGAAAAACCCCTGGCTGGAGGTTTTGAGTGTAGTAGCTTAAGGCACCCAAAAGTGGCGGTCCGATTGACAGATGGTGCGTAGGCTTAGTAATAAGGTACCGTTGATACCCATCGGTAACGGAACCCTTTCAGTGCAAATATTCTCTTCCATACAGGTTGACGAACAGTGAATTGGCGAAAGGAATTTGACGATACACTCGACTATTTTTGTTTGCTACAACACTCTCTAGTTTGACGGACATATTGCATGGTTGCACGGAGTTAATTGACAAATAGCTGATTCGATTGTGACTATTTTTATTCCAAGTTTACGATACAGCTGCTGAACTTTTCAACAGACTCAATGATCGCTTGACTGGGTTTCTAAAGCAAAGTAAACTAGAAAAACCGGCCAAGTGCGTGTCGGACTATGCACAATGAAGGGTTCCGTAGTTGGGATGAATTTATCCCAAATACAAACTTGACATTGTAGTTGAAATAAATGTTCTCCCATACATTCCAACTGCAAATGTAAGATTGTACGCACAATATTGAGAGATTTACCATGTTATTTTAAGACCATAGACTTATAGATTGTCCTGTAATCCATGAGTAAAGAGCCATAATATGCGTTTATTTTCAAAAAAATTGGTCTAGTAGTTTCGGAGATAAGGGGGGAATGGTCAATTTGCATCGAATTTCTTAAATATCTTTAAAATTATTTATTTTAAAATTATATAAAAAATATGTTTAAGATCCTCTCAACAAATTTTTTGATTTGATGTCACACGGTAGATACTGTTAGCAATTTTTTAAAATTTTCTTGTTTTCCCCCAAAAGTGACTCCTATAATCAAAATTAATTTATTTACGTTACACGTTCGTGTTTAGGTCGCAAAAATACATATGTGTACCAAATTTCAACTTAATCAGTCCCATTAGATTCGGAGCAAATTGGCTGTGATAGACGGACAGACAGACAGACATACGAGTGATGTTATAAGGGTTCCGTTTTATTCATTTTGAGGTACGGAACCCTAAAAAGGCTTGTGGATTAGTGATTTAGGTACTCTTTTTAGTTAATATTCCTTTACGTTTAATAATTTGTATTTAATCTGCAGTTCAAAGGTGTTGGGGATTTCAGACTACCTACTGAAGACATTTTCTCTCGAAGTATTTTATTAACGGTGTCCATGATTTACCACTCAAATTATAGTGTCTCACTCGATTTTCGACGCAAGTCCACTACTGTTTAACTCGATGCTCGATTTAAGCAATATCGAAATAATGGGTATTTTGGGTAAGCTCTGTAACGATACCCATAAAAGCGAAAAAGGACGATTATAATCCGAAAACCACAAAGCGAGCCCGGTTGCATCGCAAACGGGGCTCAATCCAAAGCAGGCTTAAGTTGCGGACCTAGATAAACGCAGTTTTCACTGCCAAATAAATATCAACATTGTGTCCCTTAAAATAAAGTCGAAAATAGATTAAACATAATTCGTCTCTCTGTCCGCTTGGCACTGCTCCCTCCTAGTAATTGCTAAGCTAGGCAAGTAGACTGAGGTAGTACATTCCCGATTGACGTAAAACCATTAGTAAGTCATTGTAATGCAACTCTTATCTCGGTAAGGTAAGGTATGAATTAGAATGATTGGCGAGATTTTTATCAAACTCACGGCAATCACGGAAGTAAGAGTTACATTGCAATAACTTACAAATGGATTGACGTCATTTAAATTCGATCGTGAATGATTACTTTAGATTCGCTTTGTATGAAAATGTAGGATCATTCACTACAACTCATGGCCACGCTATACGCTGCACCGGTTGACGTCATCACGTCAGCGCCGGCTATCGCTGAAAACCAGCGTTGGGCTCTGTCTCGCATGGCGTCGCAGCTTTATGCTGAGCGATGGCCGTTTTGCGTGGATGTGTCGCATATTTTCCCCCAATTTGTTATTTACGTGTTTTTTTAAATCTTTCTTTGCGTCAGGTTTACCGCAAATAAACGAATTTTCTTTCTTTCTTCTTTCTTACGCATGGATGCGTGCCTGGCAAAGAAATGAACCGCACGTATAACGTGGGTAACCTCTCAGTGCACATCCTGCGTAGCAGTGGATAGACGACTTTATTATGATCTCGCGGAGTAGTTAAGTTTATTTAATTGTAACTTTATTTCAATGTTAGTTAGCGCAGGTATAAAATGGCCACATTAAAAAAATCCTCTAAAAGTAATTCATTTTCTGAATTCCCAGCAATTCCTCTATGGTGACACATATTTTTGCTGAATCATATTCAATTCTTATCAGAATCATATTTGGTGAATATATTAAATAAATAAATAAATTAAATTATCTTTATTTCAGACCGAAATTAGTCCATAAGTTGTTAGTGGTTAGTAACAGATTGTGGTTACATGCTATGTTAGTGTTGTTAGCAATATAATTAATTAGTTAACACAAACCTAATGCTATTTTTACCCAGTGTCTTTGGATGGGACAGTCCGGTCTGCTAGCAATCATTTTCAGGATACTGTTACGAGTGTTACGCAAGCGTTGTAGTAAGGAAGCCGCTTTCTTGCGCATGATGGCGTGAAAGCTCGTATGTGACACCCACAGGCCGCTCGAGTAGAGGGACTGACAGAACGCCTTAAATAAACTGACTTTGACGTCTGCCGTGCAGCGAGCGAACCTACGGGCGAGCATATTACTCCTCACCGCCAACGCCCTGCGCTCGCGCTCTATGTCGCCATCATCCCGTAGGTCATTGCCGCATGAAAAAATGAAAATCGTAATTTTACCGGATAATTTTTCATTACAGTTTTTATTAATTAATTGTGTTTTTTTTTTATTTGTCACAGTTTGTGTGATTCATAATATTTTCATGTTATGATTCTGCCAAAGCGGCCGTTTTAGGTCCCCTGATTCATATTTGTTTGCTAGTGAAAAAACGCGCTTTGCTGCGCTCCAGCTCTAAAGCGATTGAATAACCCTCCGTCACTCGATCCCTACACCTGACACTGAATCTGCGCGCCTCCAATTAGTGAGGCTTAACGCTAATCCGAGAGGAACAAGCCGAAAATAACTACAACACCATGTGAATAAGCAAACACCCTGTGTAAGGATTAGTCGGAGCGCGAGAATTTATTTTAATTACGAGTGAAATCGCGGATCTTCGCCATTTGTTTAGTTTAGTCAGGATTACCGGGTTTCTTTAACGAATTTTTGTTTAAGGATTTTCGAGTGTTTTAGTGACAGTTAACTTAATTTATTGGTTTGGGAGAACAATCAGAAAGTTTTGCACTGATAAGGTGAGTGAAGGAGAAGAAGGTGAATATGGATTGTGAAGATAATGATCGGTTCTCATGTTCTTGTGATGCAGTGGAATAAGGAACATGTGAGGCAAGTTTTGAGTATGAATGTGGATGGCTGTAACAGTAGGAGAAAACTAAAGAAACAATGAAAGGACTGTGTCAAAGATGATATAGCTGGAAAGGGGGTGACTACTGACGACAATTAATAGAAAAGTATGGCAGAAGAAGACATGTTCTGCTGACCACAAATAGAGAATGATAATGACTGAGAAGATGATCACAAATAGAGAATGATAATGACTGAGAAGATGATCACAAATAGAGAATGATAATGATTGAGAAGATGATCACAAATAGAGAATGATAATGACTGAGAAGATGATCACAAACAGAGAATGATAATGACTGAGAAGATGATCACAAATAGAGAATGATAATGACTGAGAAAATGATCACAAATAGAAAATGATGATGATTGAGAAGATGATCAGAAATAGAGAATGATAATGACTGAGAAGATGATCACAAATAAAGAATGATAATGACTGAGAAGATGATCACAAATAGATAATGATAATGACTGAGAAGATGATCACAAATAGAGAATAATAATGACTGAGAAGATGATCACAAATAGAGAATGATAATGACTGAGAAGATGATCACAAATAGAGAATCATAATGACTGAGAAGATGATCACAATTAGAGAATGATAATGACTGAGAAGATGCTCACAATAGAGTCAATCCTTGATTGTTCTTCGTGGTTATTAATACGAATAATCTACATTTACCACTAGCTTAGTGTAAGCCCGATAAAAGTAAAATTACACATATTAAAATGTTTAGCCGCATAAAATTAATGCTAATTATTATAATAAAGTTTATTGAAAGCCGCTGAGTACAAGCTAAATCAATTTAACAGATTTGTAGACAAAGGTAAAGTGTACAGTAAACTTAATTTATTGTCTCGTAAAATAAAACTCTAGAGGTTTCATTTCAAAGGTCGACTATAAAGAACCTGTAAACTTAGGGATAGAAATGTTGTAGAACCTTGTAATATAAGCATAAACTATGAATTGTTGGAGCAGCATACGACAGACGAAGATTTATCATGTCATCATCATCATTCATCATTTCAGCCGAAAGACGTCCAGTGCTGGACATAGGCCTCCCCCAAGAACTTCCACTTCGACCGATTCTGTGTTTTCCGCATCCAGCGGATTCCTGACCGAAGGTCATCGGTCCATCTTGTGGGAGGCCTTCCAACGCTACGTCTTCCGGTACGCGGTCGCCACTCCAGTACCTTTCGGCCCCATCGGCCATCCGTTCTGCAAGCAATGTGCCCTGCCCACTGCCACTTAAGTTTGGTAATTCTTCGGGCTATGTCGGTTACCTTGGTTCTCCTGCGGATCTCTTAATTTCTTATTCCATCACGTAGGGAAGCTCCAAGCATAGCTTTTATCATGTAGTTAAATAAGAAATCTGAAATTCAGTGACCGACAACTTAGCCAAGAAGTTGGCTCTAAAAGCATGAAACGTAGCACAAGAAAATAAGGTGAGGTGTAAGGAAGAAATTAATTCAAACTCAAAGCTTTTATTTCTAATGAACTAATTACGGGCACTTTTGAATGGTCAAGTCGTCGGTCAGTCAGAAAGATGAAGCTAGTTGCCCATTCCAAAGCACTGTTGTAGGTTCCTATGGAGAAGAACGGGCAAGAAACTCCACGGACATTTATAATGTTATAAAATATTGGTTACATCATTTATGTTGAAATTATACATGTGAGAACAATGTAGAAAGAGATGTACCTACGTTAAAAGCGTCCATAATAAAAAGATAAAAACAGTTCAAAAATTAAAATAAGAATTAAAATAATAAGATTTGTGAAAATACATCCCCTATAATAGGAGTTAAATAGGGGATGAAAGTTTGTACAGAAGTTCTTATTTTTAGCCGGTCACACGACTTGTATAAGGAGAAGAATCTTCAAGCGAAAACCATTCTTGTATAAAATAAATGCTTGATCTTTGCCTATACCGATCTTATTAAGAACTTCCCAAACAACTCTTAAAAACAATCAAACTACACGAACAAATTTACGAATTCCAAAAACGGATCCATTTATAATACAGCCTAAAGCGCTTTACAGCGAAATTTAGCGCTTAGACTTAGTCATCGCAAATCCTTCGCAGAAGTTCTATATCTTCAACTTGAGAAAACAACAAAGTGTTTACAATCTCGAGCTTTATTAGAAACAGATAAACGATAGACATAACGAATTTATCGCCTGGAGTTTACAATTCATGAATATTCAGTGCTGAGCAAACACCTGGAGGTAAGGTTTACTATTCAACGTTTACAACGTAGACGTTTATTCGCGTTTACGGCCTGAGTTGGATGTTTAGAGCATTTTTTACGAGCACCCTGTATTGCTACTGGGACTGGGCTAAAGCATAAGATGTTGCGGCAGCGATTTTCTCTTGGTTCAGTATAATTGTTGTTATTACTTTACGATAAATTTCGAAATTGGGTCTTTAAGATGGAATTTCTGATCTTTCGAAGACGACTTATGAAAACATCCTCTATGACGTTACATATGTCTTAAGAATTGAGGGTTCAGTATTCAAATTGGAATCAGAGCTACTCTACAGCTCAGAAAATTAACAATTTACTTAGTAGTGCACCGACTAAAGTTGCGTTGCTAGTTGCGAATTCACTGTGCGCGTTGTCCTAAAATCTTTCGTCAACTCTCGTGTTCACGACCTTTCAATTTGCAAATGATTGTTCAATATGAAATTTCAATTATCTCTTGTTGTGTATTTAATTTCGACAAACGATATCAAGCTGCAATTATATCGAAGCGGAGTTAATTTGCCGAACTTAATATTAATTACCTCTACTTTGTATTGGAAAACAGTATTGACTTTTGATCTTTATTTTACAATGTTTATCTTGATTGTTTTTTTTATATAGTGATATCTACCATTACCATGGTTTTTCAAGTTCACCATTTATAACAAAGGTAGACGATTAGATAGAAAAAAGCATTGAATTAATTCTAAGTTTATGAATTAAGAAATCAAAATTAAATTTCATTTATTCAAATTAGGCTGAGAATCAGCACGTTTTGAACGTCAAAATTATATAAGAAAGTTCGCCAAAACGCGCCTGCGTATCACCATTTCGTAGTACTTTAGCTGAGAAGAAGAAGTGGCGCAACAAACTCCCCAGCAGCACAACTGTCTGTTAATTGGAAGAAATTATGTCAGTTTCAATTTATGCTCTCCACTTACTGTAGACTCTTTTTAGAAGTTTTGTTGTAGTGGTCAGGTACTATTTAATAAGATATCATCTACAAGTGACGACTGGCTTTATTTAAATGTACGCACGACAATGACGACGATAGACTTAAGCTACGGTTTCAAAGAAGAGCGATGGTTGTCACATAATGTTCGCAGTGACGGCCGTCATTAAAATTATGGCACCGGGATTTGAAAAACGCTCTCTAGCAAAACACCAAAATATTTTCATAAATAACGCTTCAGTGACGTCATGCATCGGTAAGTTACGGACGCTATCTGGTGGCGAATGCAGTCTTAGGAAATTCTAACTATACCATGGGCAGTACGTCCCACTATCACATTGGTTTCTGGCTAATTTTACCATGTTCTCATGAATCTCACCAATACGAGAGACGGTGTCCAGTGTCCAGTTCCCGAAAATCGCTCATCTTTCATCACTTGCACCCCAGGTCAACGTGCGTCATTATAACAGCGCAGGATCGGCACATTAAACTTGAAGCTGCTGTAAATTCTCGCTGATTGTTTCTTATATTTTTTCTGTCGGCCATTTTACGAATATGTGACGTCATAACGGCTGTGCGAATTTGTTGTGCAATAACCGTTTTGGGAGGGTACTGTTTAAGTGTTAAACTGAAGTTACTGTTAGTTATGGTGGCACGGATTTAGAATATCGGTGTTTTTACTGAGCTTTGAATTTTTCGAGAGCAATTTCTGAATTGTTCAGTTTTCATTTTTAATCTGTTGGCAAGTTGATTTAAGAAAGTTTTTGTTTTTATAATATCGTTATTGCCTAATTAGTTTAATTTGAAGGTCAGCTGAAACGTGCTGCATATAAAATTTTGATTTGGGTTTTTGGGAAAAAATAGAAGGAAATTATTCATGTTGACAAATGTATGAAAAAATCATTTTGGCTAGAATGGTTCATCCTCACTAGCTCAAAAAAAAAAAACAAATAGGTTAGCAATAACCCTCCGTCTGACGAAGTCGGGTAAGAAGGCTTAGGTACTTACTCACTAATATCTTCGTAACATCGCAATTGCAACTTTTATGGTGTTCCATTGACCCCATTCAAGAAAGTAATGGAATTTTCTGCGGCAAATTATTGTTTTTATGCGCCATTACAATAATCGTGAATGCGTGCGACGAACATTATGATTTATAATAACTGCTCAAGCAATCTCGGGGAAAAAATTATGTTCTTTTTATTCTTGGCGTTACCGATTAATTGCGTGTCAATGTTTGATATTTATTTTAAGAAATAAGCAATTTTAGTTAAATTGCTTGCTTATTGTTAACTTTATTTTTAGGGAGAAAAATCTATTGCACAGCCCTTTATAAAAGCAATTTTTTGCATAAATGAGACCCACTCATTATATCACCTTAATAACTTATTATTATTAAGGTTATAAAAAGGGCAAATTATGAACTTAATCTTGTTTCTTTTTCGTAAATGAGAGGCTCTCATTTATGCAAAAAAATACTTTTTACAAAGGGCAGTGCAACAGATTTTTCACCCTTCATGACTTAGGTATAGTCGACCTCGTTGACAAGAATTCCCAGCAAATTGTTCAACATAGATTTATTTACATCATCGGGAAATAACATTACATAACATAACACAAGCTCATTTATCTATCGCGATGTATTGCAATTGACGTCTTCTCCGTTCATCGTCCACATGTACATCAGTCTTGTCTAGGTAGGGCTGCTCCATCGTCGATGCTGAATAACTTGGCTATTGGTTAAAATTTATGCCTTGTGCCGCGAATGCACATGCTAGTGGCACTGATTATTTGAGATGATGATTTTTGATCTTAGCCAACCCATCACTATGCTCATGGGCTTGTTCCAGTGGTCAGCGATTGCAGCTCCAAGATGTTTAACGAAGGTAGACATTTGTGGGGCGAAGATTCCGTCAACAGATGCAACAAGGGGGGTGAATGTCGCATTTTGCAAGCGTTTGAATATTTCCTTGTGTTTTCTTCTTCGGCGGATTTTAGTACAGAGGCGACAGGGCGTGAAATATAAGAAGGAGCGTCAGTGTCTACGACACGGATATCAAATAACGCCTCCCTCTGAGCATCCCAAACTCCTCGACAGGAAAGGTCTCCGCGAAGTCCGCAATCTCCTTCGGAGATTATGGGTTCTTTGACTACGTTTCCCCATGCGTGTTGACATAAGTCGCAGAATAGGTCCCTGATTTCATTGTGACGACGTGTTATTAGACCACTCTTTTTACAACATGGAGCATGATCAACGTTGAAATCATCGCAGCTTACATTCCCAGTAAATTGTAACATCACTAAAGTTGAAACTATCTAACTAAACATATACCTAAATAGAATTTTTTTGGGATGTGCAACTGACAATCAACCTTAAGGTAAATAGGCCTGTGTCCAAAATTTTTTTTTTGTCCATGTAGATTATAAAAAAAAAAAAAATACGTATTTTTTCTTTTTTGACGTAATCAAAAGATTACGGCGATACATTGAGTTAAAATGTGGCATGACGTCATGCCTTGCTAGATTTAATACTGCGTTGTGACGTAGCGACCCCCACTCCCCAACTTTAATGCGTGTTTTCTAAGTTATTTGTGATGAATATGATAAAGCAAAAAATACGTGTCGAATATTTTGATATTATCTGAAAGACGGACTAGATATAACTTTATTTTTAACCTAGGCAACTACCCTATTAGAAAATGACGAGATCGACTATGATTATAGAAATGGTCAGTTCTATTTTCAGATCCGACGATTAGTACCGTGTGTGGCTGATACAGTCATACTAATATCGTCGGATCGGACGAGGTTGATCACCTACGAGGCTACGAGGCATCGATGGCTTGTACGATGACTATTCTCAGAAGCAAATCACTGACAATACTTACGAAAAGAAATAAAGCTGTCAGTTCTAAGTTCTACAATACAGTCACCAAAGTTGGGCTACCGTCACTTAAATATAAATAACTAAGTTGTAAACAGCGTCCAGTTCCAAGTCAGCTGCACGTGCAAACCAATTAATACCTCCAACTCATTAAGTAGAAAGATCTATAAAAATAGAAGGAGAAACTAATAAAACTTCTCTGAAAGTTCAACCGTCCAGGGCGGGTCGAAAAGTTAATTAAATGTACGTACCGGTATCGTGTGTTTGACTTTAGAATTAGGACGAAATAAAGACGCTAAAATGATTTAAGGATTTCATTTCAACATTTTTTTCGCGTTTTTTTTTTACACCTACCGAATTACGCTTTGATGAAAGTAACCTTAAACAGATTTCAAATTATTTTCATTAACAATTCACATTCCATTCGAATATAATGCAGCATGAAACTTATATTAATATTATATCTCGGGTCGGGTAGTCGATGCAGCGTACCATCGATATGGTGTACTGTCGATACAACGTATTATCGATATGGTATACTATCGATACAGCGTACTATCGATTTGGAGTACTGTCGATGTAGCGTATCGTCGATTTAGTGTACTGTCGATATAGTGTACCATCGATTTGGAGTACTGTCGATGTAGCGTACCGTCGATTTAGTGTACTGTCGATACAACGTATTATCGATATGGTTTACTGTCGATACAGCGTACCATCGATTTGGGGTACTGTCGATTCATTAACCCGTCGATGGAACGTTTTTGATACAGCGACCGTCGATGTAGTGACTGTCGATATTATGAACCAGATCCATATATTTCCGACCTACACGTGGGCGAAGCCGCGGGCGAAAGCTAGTATTGAGTATAAATTGAGAAACTCCAGTACGAATATATTATTATATATTATATCCAAGATAAGAGTGCTTGGAAACATGCTGGTCCTGCTCCATAGGACAATTTAGAATCAAGACAAAATCAAACTGGTTGCTAATTTAATTGTAAAATTTATTACTTTGTGTTTTAAGTATGACATTGATTTTACATTCTGTGATTACTTCCTTACACACTGACTTATTAATTGTAACATTTTAGGAAAATCGTCTTCTTTTACAATGTTTGTAAATATGTGAGAACTATGTATCTGTTACAAATTAAATTATCTATCGTTGCTTCATTTTTAATTTTTTTACCTATTGTGGTATAGTAATTTTATTCTATGTGCATCGTCTTCACATATAATAATTATTTAACAAATGTACGTACATATACAAACAATATTGTAAAACATTTTAAAAGAGTAACGGTGGAGTTTCTTGCCCATTCTTCTCCATACGAAAACTACCTTTTGGAAGGGGCGACTAGAATCAATTTTATTAGTTTGTAATTTTTGACGTTCAAAAGTGCCATACATGGGCCTATTTGAAATAAATGATTTGACTTTGACTTTGACTTTGACTTTGAATACCTAGTTATTGTATTCGGGTACGGTTTGTACAATTGTATCCCTACCACGAAAATTTGTGCGGTTAATACTCGTGCGTCCACGTAAAATATTTGTGTGAAAATTTTATATAACTCCCGTAGCAGTGTTACGTGAGAAGCCATGGCGAAATAAAAAAAAAATCCCACGAAATTCAATACAACTGCACGTATGTACGTCGCCAGCAGCAACACATCACACACACATGCGTGCAGCGGGTGCTGCTGGTCCACGTTTGAACGTTAAAACGAGTTGCATAGTGAAATTTAGTACAACATTATAACACTCGTTTGGATGATGTAATAGTTACTATGACACTGGCTGTTATAATGTTGCCAATAAGTTAACTGTTTCAGAAACTTTTATAGAGGTTTTATAGCATGGGTGTAGATAAATATATGATATTAAACTGGGCATAGCTCGAACACGCGGAGTAAACGAAGTAAGTGAATTCGTACGATTTTAAAATTGCAAATTATATTCGTTTCGCACCTATACTCCGTTTGAAATAAGATTAGACATTTAAACAAACCTTTTTTACAGTCCGTTCAACCGATTTTGACTTCTATTGCGTAGGCATAAGGATGGCATTAAAAGCAAAAAAAGTGGTTACAAACCAACTGTTTACTGCAGCTGTCATTTGTCATGCCACCAACGCAATAGAAGTCAAAATCGGTTGAACGGACTGTAAAAAAGGTTTAGTTAAATGTCTAATCTTATTTCAAATGGAGTATAGTCGTTTTCTTCTTTTCGTGTGGTTAGTGACTAACCTGGTGTCATAGTTTTAAAGCCGTCCATGGGCCTCCGACATGGCTTGACATGCCGTCGAGAAATATCTCTCAGGCATGCCGGTTTCCTCACAATGTTTTCCTTCACCGTTTTTGAAGGAAGTGATAATTATACAGTACGCACATGAATCGGAAAAGTCAGGCGTGCCTTGGGATCGAACTCGAGACCTATGACTTAGCTGTCTGACGGTCACACCACTAGGCAATCACTGCTATATGCATGCAATAGTCGTACCACTCTATTATTATCCTACACCAGGGCACAAGCCTCATCTCATTTAGAGAAGGCATGAGAGCATTGAGCATCACCAAATCTCCTTTCTTTGGTATTGTTCGTTGAGTTGTAGTTGAGCTCTACGATTACTGACAAATGCTTGCACTGACTGGACACTTCCACTTAAATCTGTGTGGTTCTTTCCTCAAAAGACCATTATTTTCAGACACTAATCTACATGGTCCTCATAAGGCCTGACCAAGATTATGTCTGGACTTTAAAAGAGACTTTGACTTGTGAGTTTTTTTCGCCATTTTTTCTCAAGCGTTAGAAGTCAGATAAGAAATGTCGACGCCATCTGCTTTTTTTAAAGTGACGTTTAAATCCGATTCCGATATCCTATTTACAGAATAAACAATTTCATTTCATTTCATCACGGTTGCTCTATGGTTGGCCATTTCGGACTTTTAACTATAAGTTCTGTTTCCTCACGATGTTTTCCTTTTCCGATGTCAGTAATGTCCAATATTTATTAACTTAGACTTTATTGCATTTTTGAAGTGGAAACTTCTTTAGGCGCGTTGGGCATTTTTGAGATGGGACTAAACCATTGATTTCGCGACATCATGACGACACCTCATTTTTGTAAACGCGATTGTGCTCTTTATTTATATTACGTTACGGATCAATGTTCTATGCAAGTATTTTAACTTTAAAGGTTTTGTAAATGCGATTGTGCTCTTTATTTATATTATGTTACGGATCAATGTTCTATGCAAGTATTTATACTTTAAAGGTTTCAGAAGTGTTTTTTATAAACGCGATTGTGCTCTTTATTTAGATAAGGTTAGGGACCAATGTTCTATACGAGTATTTTCTTCCACAAAGGCGATCTTGTTTAAGTTTTCACTTCTGTCGGCACCCCCGGAGTGCCACCACTTTTTTAAATTAAAATGCTATAGGGTAGGTATTTTCGATTCAAAAATCGTTCGAATTTATGTTTGACGTTTACGTTGCGCGTTCGTGATAGGGTCTGAGTACCGGAAAACCGGAACCTAACCAGTGGGATGGCGTCGTAAAGTTTTAGTCTATTGCTAAAGTTAATCGCACGACCATGATCATTTAGGGTGGCTGGTTGCAGCTGCATGAGAGTGGCGGAGAATCGAGCTGAATGGCGTGCAATTGGAGAGGCCTATGTCCAGCAGTGGACTGCTCTAGGCTGATGATGATGAATACTATGATTAATATCTGAGTCTATGGCTAAATAAAATGTACTATGTAGGTATTTTGCAATAAATATATTCTTTTTTAGCGATGGCCATCAGCGTCAGCGTCGAAAATAAACATTTTTGTTTGCAATCCGTGAGTTATAGCATTGTATTTTTTATTTACAAGCTTTAGGATGGAATTAAAATGTTTTATTTAAAATCGCATGAAAGAAATATTGTGATTCTGTTTTTGATTAGTAGCATTTTATGACTATGCTTTGATCATATTTAACCTTTCATAATTAAATCGAGTAGGAGTATAATAAAAAAATAAAATAAAAATAAAAACTTTTATTTCAGACTTTGAAATCCATAGAACAGTAAAACTTATGAAACTAGTGTTAGTAATTAATAAAAAATAAAAATCGTACGCCTTCCAAAGGTCCGGGAACCCAGGGTCCCGAGATTTGTCAAAGATAAAAATAATAATAATAATACCTACAGAAAATCGAGGCAAAACCTAATCGGATCTTCTTCGATGTCGACTTTTCTCTTCAGTCCAGCTCTCTACGAAATATCTACTATAAAGCCGACGTACGCACGGACGTCATAAAATCGCGGCGGGATTTTATCACGCACTGGATTTTCAACTCTCAGTGTTAAGCCGAGCGTTGAGAATTCAACAGAGTGCATCCTCAGGCGTCGAAAAAACACACTGTTGGATTTTCAATTGTCGGTGCTAAGCAGAGCGTTGAAAATCCAGTGCGCGATAAAATCCCGCCGCGATCTTATTATGTCCGTGCAAACGTCGGCTTACCTCAATGTGTATGTAACGTCAATATTTGTCTGTTCGATATTATAAAGTATACTTTACGTTTCAATACTGTTGAAGATGCAAAGATTTACCATCAGAATGTCATTTGAAAACCAGAATACTCCACTGCCGACTACGGGGAGAGGATGCCGCAGGAAGACATAATTATAGTGACCTTGTTGGTGATGTTCTTCAGAAAAGTCACGTGCGTGTATGACCAGATGTATGAACGTAAACGAAGCAAAAAGAGTGTGTTAGAATTGTAGTAGGTGGCGTTCTGTAGTTCTGCCTACTCTCATGGGAATAATGCGTGATTTTATATGTGTAGGTACTTTAGAGGCATGAGGAACAGGGTGTAAAGTTCACTCATCCTCTATAGAAAAGGGAGGATCCTCCGACCAGACGGGTGTCGTGTCTGGCGGGCAACTGCTCAACAATTGATGTCAAATAGTCATACATGGATTCAGTACATGATCTAAACCCCTGCGTTGAAATTTTTCATAAGTTATTTTAAAAAAAATCTGCTGTTTCATAGAAAAGTGCAATACCTATTCGGTTGAAATGTATGGAACAGCTGATTAAAAAAAAAAATAACCGACGAAAAATATCGTTCTGAATCCATGGTAACAGTTTTTGAGTCGATGTCCCTGCCACCCTATTGTATATGTCGTTCGCGCGGTAAACTCTAATTGCGCGATGCAGGATTTGTGTGACGTCAAGATTTTGTGTGACGTCAGGATTTTAATGCGTCACTTCGCTATACTCTAAAAAAAATCACAATTTCATTCGCTCAACACTAACCTTTTTTTAAACGTCACAATACAGACCCTTCTTTTCAAAAAGAGAACACGAATAAAAATGTGTCATAAAAATAAAATGGCGCCGGCGGGCAGGTGCCTCAATATTTGCAAACAACGTCCACCAATACAATATACGGCTATGAAAAATGCTATCGTATTATAGATTTTAAGTGCTCTTTGTCGTGTATACGATTTATGTATTCCTGAATGTTACAGATACAATGAAATATTGTTGCTATAAATAATTTTGTGAATAATCGCTCGAGGGAGCGTGATGTTTTGTAATGTATGGGACATTAGGTTTGCGCTTGTGAAGGGTTTATCTACTACGTTCGTGTACTTATTGCTTTGTAAATAATGGTGTGATTTTTATGTTTATTCATGTTTTTGGTTGAATACTTACCTATTTTGGATCGATTGTCTGTTTTTATATATTTCATTCTTATGATTCTTCTGTTTGGGATTTTAGAAAAGCCGTACAAAGGTACAAGTCCGTAGCCGACTGCAGACAGCGGCAGCAGGTGACATGTCGTTGCGACATTACCGGTCAGCCACGGAATCGTACCTTTACTAAGCGTTTGCATCTCTGGTGCATTCAACATGCAGATGTTTCGAAACTTATCACATGAAACAAATCTCATAACTTGTTTTGTTGAACTTGCGTTCAACTTGCACGCAACATGAGTTAATTTCATGACAGATCTCAAGATTTGTTGTTAGCTGCGTTCACACTGTCTAGAAACATATCAATAGACTACTAATTCGACACTCGAATTGGCTTTTATTACCTCGCAGTTGGTGCGAAAAGTAGAGCGTTCTCTTTGGGGATAAAGGTGTCTTCGTCTTGGGCAAGCTTAAATCCCTCGCTTCTCTCTGGATTCTAGTCTTAACTCAGAGCTACCTCACAGCGCTCGGGAGCCCTAGAATCCTTCGTTACGCTTGGGATTCCAAATAGCACCCATGACATTAAGACACTGCTTTATCCCCTTAGTGAATAATCTACTATTTTTTAAGCACGAGTTTCTGTGACAATTTTTTTTCTATTTTTCTTTCTATTTGGTGTAGCATGATGATAGGTAGGTAATAATTTCATGCTGTAGGTAGCTTTTTACTAGATTTGCAGTGGAGGCGAAGGCCTTTTATAAGGTTTTCGACTGATACTGATGGAAAGTATACATGGTGGTAGGATGAAAAAAAAAATCTGTTGTTTCTTAGAAAAGTGTAACCTGTTTTAATAACCGACTAAAAATGTCAACGCGGCTTGGTTCAAAATCATGTACTGAATCCATGGTAACAGTTTTCACGTCGATTGTATGCCACCCCTGTAGAGATGGATTTTTTAAATAAAACTTTTATTTTTGTACAAAATATATTTTTATTTTTTTAACATTACCCATCCGGTAAATGTTAACAAAATCTAAATTACTGTCAAAATAAAGCTATTTAAATTATTGTTGCTAACAATAGGTACGCTCTAATTTTTATTGTTCTTAAAATAAGGGAAATGGTACGAGCAATATCCATCATAACGGTATATTAGACAAGTCTACCTGTCCAAATGAAGGTCAAAAAATGTTTACCTACAATTAATAACACGTCTTCAGACCTTCAATTATTATTATTTTGTCATTATTCACCTTCCATTACTTACGTATATAAATAAAAAGCGAGGATTTAAATTATAGTACATCTCTAAGCTTAGTATGGACGAGGTGTTCCATTTTATTACGTTTTTAAAATTAAGACGCTGACAACAGCTAAACCGCGGTCACTGTCGAACTGCATTGAAAAGATTGACAAGCGCGATGACACAACGCTTGTAATTTATTGCAAAATATGAAGCAATTGTCTATTTGCTCAAAAATGAGTTGAGTAATGGAAAATAAAAAACAATCAAGTTCTACGTTCAAATAAGACGTTCTTGATATTAATTAAAATACCAACAAAATACAGATATTTTGGATTGGAACTAAAGATATAAGGTTAGTGTACCGTTAATTTCTATAGAGTTTTTTTTCAAAACGGGTTTTGGCAACAACCAAGTTCTGAGAAATATGTTCAGGATTAACATATATTTTTTCCGCTACCACAGACTTTATAGTTATGGCATTTTTTGTTTAAGACAAGCCTACTTTAAAAATTTGCCTTTTGTCAGTGCCTTAAAAAAGAATAATAATTACTCATAATTTCAACACTTTCAACAATTACTTAGTAGGTAAAGGTTTTCTATATGATATTTTAACCAACACTAGTAAAGTCTTATGATATTCATCATCTAAGGCTTTACAGCCGTGAGTGGGCTTTAGCCTGGTCATGTATATTTTCTCTCTAATTTCTCACTCCGACAGTTCTTAAACCTTTGTCTACGCCATCTAACCTTCTGAGCTTGGTTCGCTATCGACTTCTCCGGCCATCTAATTTAAGGTACAGTTCCGTAGCTGACTGCATGTAGCAGGCGACATGTCACCGCGACACTCTTGTTTCCATGGTATTTCTATGAAATCGAATCGAATTTCTGTGAAGTCGTCTGCTACTGCTGTATGCAGTTGGCTACGGAATTGTACCTTTACTATCAAGTAAACGTTTGAATACTCTAATAGATATTGCTCATACGTAAATATACTCGATTCAAATTGTAAATTTTATCCAAAGCATTTATGATAAAGGCAGTGAAAACAATCTAATAGCTAACAGTGCAAAGTATATAAAAGTTATTAATAAACAAACGTTACAAGTCGATAAATTATTGCAAATGCAGAACTAATCGTAGTTAACAGCAGTGCGTACTGTTTATATTAAATTATGGGCAGATATCACTGATTTCTGGTCACACTTATCAAACTGAGACAGAAAATGGGAAAGAAAGAGACAAAACATATGTCCCAAGTATTAAAATTGCTTTATTTAATGGAGAAAGGTTGAATATTGCTACTGTTTCTGTGAAGAACGGTAACAATAGTCGGCACTATGATAGTGAAAACTGCACTCTGCAGTATGAATTGTGTTCTCCAATCACTCTTGTAAAAAAGCAATAATAAAATCGATTCGAATAGAAAGAATCGAGTTGAATATTAATATTGTCGATACTGTATTAGGTTATACCAATGATTCTTGAACAAAGACTAGAACAATAAAATTAAATGAAGAGGTATAATTATGAAAGGAAACTATTAAGTAAATAGAAATAAAGACTAAATGGGTCTTAAACGACTTAGAGACTTAATGACAGCGAAAGATTAAACATTGTTAAAGAAGAAAATTATATGGGGTCCCCGAAATTCAATTGATCGACCCCATATTGTAAATATTAATTCCAGATTATTGCCAGATTGTGAGTGATAATTATCATTAATTTCTATCTTAGTAATATTGACAATCTCTTCAATTGCATTTGGTAGAAGATCTTGCGCATCAATGTGTACCAGTCATGCAAAAATTGACAATTGCAGTTGATTGTTTCGGGGACCCTAAACAGCACTGATATTCCAAATTGAAAGTCTGACAAAATTTTTACATAAAAAATTATACAATTTTCAACTTTTACATTATAGACGAGTAATCAATAATATCTGCTATTACTTAAACTAGTAACGATCTTAATGTCTAGTCAAATATATTTACAATACAACGAGTAGATTATACGATGCTCGCAGTCAGTCAAATCGCTTTGAAGCCAGCGTGTACGTAAAAATACGCCAAGTTCGCGTCTCAAGTTATAATTTGATTGAGCATTTTTTTTACAATATTGATATGGGAACTGGTAACTTAGAGAGTAAAAAATTACGAATCAACGTTTTTTTTAGAACGATTTATTAAAAATGCCTTTTCGTGTGAACTTGGCGAGCTTTTTACGAGCACATAATGATAGAAGTTAACGTGATGCCTAACAAAAGGAGTTCAAAAACCATAAAATAGAACCCATTCCTTTGATTTGTTTCAGGAATGTTAATACTTATGCCATGTTATAAAACATTACAGCTAAAACTACCTAAATTGATAATGACTTAACTGTTTGGCTACTATCACCTTGCCCTATCCTATGATCGTTCGTTTGAAGCATCAATTAATTTTAGGTATAATTTAGGTATAAGGGTATATACAGTAATTACAAAACAACGTCGTCAATTTGAGCGCCTGGAATCTTACCCTCCTAAAATTAAACACGGTAAATATCGGGCGAGTCTTCGATAAAGTACATTCAAAATTGGCGTACTTAAGTAGAGTAGAAATATAATGACAGCTCCAAGCAGTTACAAGGAAATTTTTGGCCACACAACGATCGTTGGTAACAAATTAGACTAATCCACCTCAATCGTAAATTTTCTACATTACCAAAATTTCCCTTGAACACGCAACCGCAACTGCTCGCTACTATCTTTATACAGAGCTATTTATAGAAAAATTCTTATTGAAAATTGACAGGATTGTGAACTTTTAGGTATCGAGATATTCACCATTATCCGGGTAACAATAACAAGTAAAGAACTTGGTTCTCAGTAATCAACAAAGGAGGGCTCCGGCGCTCAATATAGCGTCTGTCAATGGAGGCTCCAGTCCAGCGGCAGGTCCCGCGACGTGGAGCGCGACTGCAGCGACGGCGGCGCGGGCGGCGCACCGCGCGCCGCGTGTCAGTAGTCCAGCGACTCCTCGTCCGGCGAGCGCTTGCGGCAGCACACGCGCCACGCCGCGCCCAGCGCGCACACGCCGATGGCCACCGCCAGCGCCGCGCCCAGAGCAGGAGCCGTCCAGTCACCGCCCCCAACACTCCGGGCCCTCGCGCACAGCTCAGGCGCTTCATCGTGCAGCTGTCCCAATGGCAGTCCTCCTAACAAATCCAAATAACCCAACCGTCGGAGACTGTCCTCAGAATATACTTCCCTAGCTCTCTTTTCATCAGCTGTCCAGAATTTCCTATCTCCTGAAGTCACATTTGGACAGTTAACCACTCCATTGCAGATCAATCTAGCTGGAATACATAGAGCTTCACCTGGGCAAATGAAATCGCAGTTGTGACCTGAATCAGAAGATTTCATTTCTCCATCAGTCAAGCGTGACGTCATTAGAGTTCCATCAGAATTCTTGGGAAGATGGTACAGCCCAGTCCAGGCAATTTTGAAGGCAGCCCGAGCTGGTGATGCGCTACCGATGAAGACTATACGAATCGACCTTGTCTTTTCCTTTTCAATCACTAATGGGTCATCTAAAGATTCGAATCCAAGTTCACCAGCAGATAATATTGGCAGCTTTTCAGTTTCCGTAACATTGTCCCCACATACAGATAAATAGGGGTCTAACCGTCCAGGCAAGTATATCTGAATGTTGCCATCTTCACAATGGCGTGAAGCAAACTTGATACTTTCGAAGTGTAACCAGATATCCCTCTTTTCTTCGATCTCAAGGTCCCAAATGCATTGTATCCTCTTTGGCGGTTCCATGTAACCTAGGGCTTCTAAATGTGGGTAGACTATTTCGCCGTCTGAGGCAGCTGCCAAAACGGCTGGTCCACATAGAGGGCCATGAACGAACTCGTAGCGAGCCTCAAAGAGTGGTGAAGGGTTTTTGAAGTATGATGCTGCAGCGTGGGCATTATCAATAATGAGTTGGAGGTTTAAGCTTTCTCCTGACGATACAACTCTGTATGGTCTCGCTCTGGACACTGCGTTTGCATGTTTGGCACAAAGGCATGAGCCCAGGGATCGCTGGACAGCTAAGTGGAGTGGAAGAGGGGTGGTACTAACTCCTGGCGCTGTAATGTTGGGTGACTTTCCAGCTGGGTATGGCTCCCAGATGATCAGCTTATCTGCGCGGTCTTCGTAGCAGTTCTGACAGGTTACTGAAGTGTAGGGGTGTTCCTGTAAGAGAAATAGGGTTAGAATCATATTGGACATTTATGTTAACTTGTTAGTGCTATATACACGAGCGGCATGCCAACAGCAGAGGGAACTGCAGCAGTCGACACGCGTCGGTTGTTGTGGGATCCAAAAATGTTAGAGCTATTGTTTTAATTATAACGAGTTTAGGAGTTGATTGTGTTTAAACATGTTTGAACATGTGTTGAAAAGGCACAGTTTGAATCATACCAATTATTATAATTTACGAGTTATATACTAAAGAAAAGAAGATTCAAATTGAAATTTATAACCCGAGAATAAAAGGACACAAACATAGCCTTTTGATTTCACTGTGAAGGTGATCCTTGTAATTGTTTTTTTTGGAAAGAGAACTGTGTAGGTGCGTTAAAGCTTCGACTAACGAGTTTTCTTAAACTCAGTTCTAAAATCCGGTATACTATAAAAAGTTATATTATAAATTTCATTTATATTTTGGTAACTGTCGCATTTTGCCCAAGTCATGCGTACCTTGTTGCTACTTTGTTTTACTGATGGCGATTGTGAATACAACGTGTAAAGCCTCATGCAGACTGGCACGACGCGATTCTAACGAAACAATTTCTAAGAAAACTTTACGGATAAGCAATTATTATCGGTGTTGCATCGCGCCGTCGCGTCGGATGTATCTGCACGAAGCTTAACGGAAAGGGTATATATACATATCAAGTGCATGGCTTCTTTTATGATAAAAAACTATACGGCAAGGGTTTTTATGTAGGAACATAATGAGAAATTTCAGTACATAAAACCAACCGCTCGCGCTTCTTTAGATTGTTGGCTTGTTTGATCCCATTGATTTAATTTAATAAAAAGCAAGTGACGTGAAAATATAATAATCCTCGTAATGCGGTGACATGTTTGTTATGATTTGAATTCAATAATCTTACGAATCCAAAAATTTGGTATGAATTCTTTGAGTACTTAATTTATTTTGAGCTGAAACTTTGCATAAAGATTCTATATCAAATGTAATCTTCGCCCCTTTTGGATAGATATACCCTTTCCGTTACACGTTGTATAACATTGTATTGGTGATAATAATAATTAACATTGATGAACTGGGTTGATGGACGCTAGATAAAGAAAATTAAGAAATCAAATAATTACTCGTATGCGATAAGGAGTTTGATTGAATAACACACAGCTCGCTTATCAAGAAACGAGAATGACATACCTAATAAATCAAACGAAAAATACAGAAAATTATTCAACTTGTAATATTTTGTTATAATAAAGTTCCGATTTCATTGAAACTATATAATTTAGAAGAAACTTTGTCTTTATAGAATAAAAAAAATATTATACTTCAAGAAACGTAAACGGAAAACTAATTAGAAATTACTTCAAGTACCTAAACGAATTTTCAACTAAAATTAATTACAGTAGAAATAACTGGATCTTTAGATAACATTTAGAGGAATTTTGTCGGTTGTTTAGAAGTTAAAGTAATTGATTATCACATTCAAAGTCTGCTTTGTAGTTACGAATTAATTTCAAAAGTTAGTTAGAACTTACTGTAAATATTACCAAGTCTAGGTAATCCAGATCTATCTAAATTTAAACATTTATTATGAAAGCAGTTTGTTCAGAATCGCTTATTGAATCAATTTCTGTAATTTTTTTAAAGGATTTTTTTATTAAAACAATAATTAAAATTACGTAAATTACAGTCATACTTCCGCTGTACAGTCAAAATAAATCAAAATGAACGAAGTACCTTCTACGCTAGACCCTTATACGTGTGCGACTGTGTGCGTGCGTATAGATTTGTAATGTGACCAAAATTTTTTCCCACAACCAGTGTAACTAATTGAGCTTGGCTAGCTATGGAGCTTCATCATCTGCCTAGCCTTTTCCCAACTATGTTGGGGTTGGCTTCCAGTCTAACCGGATGCAGCTGAATACCAGTATTTTACATGGAGCGACTGCATATCTGACCTCCACAACCCAGTAACTGGCTAATACGATACCCCTTGGTAAGACTGGTTGTCAGACTTTCGGGCTTCTGACGACCCGTAACGACTGTCAAAGATCCACGAATGACAGCCGGGACCAACGGCTTAACGTGCTTTCCGAGGCACGGAGGAGTCTCGGTATGTAAAGATGGTCACCCATCCACTGACCAACCCTGGCAAGCGTAGCTTAACCTCATGGATCGACCAGTGTGGCTGTTATTACTTAGCCACGAGCTCCAGCTCTGGCTAGCTATGGAGCTTGTGCTAAGTAATAACAGCCGCACGGATCAATCCATCAGGGTAAGCTACGCTTGCTGGGGTTGGTCCGTGAATGGGTGACCATCTTTAAATACCGAGACTCCTCCATGCCTCGGAAAGCACGTTAAGCCGTTGGTCCCGGCTGCCATTCGTGGATCTTTGACAGTCGTTACGGATCGTCAAGAAGCCCGAAAGTCTGACAACCAGTCTTACCAAGGGGTTACCTAGTAACTAGGTTGTGGAGGTCAGATAGGCATTCGCTCTATGTAAAATACTGGTATTCAGCTGCATCCGATTAGACTGGAAGCCGACCCCAACATAGTTAGGCTTGTATCAGTGTAACTAATTTAATAAATATACAATGTTTTAGATATGATAGTAAAGTGCGTCGGAGTGGCCAGATTGTACACACGGCCACACATCAAGCTATATATACATTTCCAGTTTATGATGATCTCGCATTGTGTAGGATTTCCATGCAATGCGAGGTCAGCTTGTACTGGAAATGTATAGCTGGATGTGTAGTCGTGTGTACTCATACTAAAACACTCTTTGTCCACCGTATATATGTACGCCCATACGGCGAAATCGGCCGGTCCACACGATGTGGATCAGCCCTCAGTGTTGTACTTGTAGTTTGACAGTTGTGCAATAGCGACAGGAAAAACGCTTAGCCAAAGAACGAGCAAAGTAACGTTTACAGATCTCGAGATTACGCGGCTATAGTAAATGTACTGTCACTACTTCGGCGTCGTCATTTCATTCTTGTTGACGTCCCCGTTCACGGTACGGTGGACAAACAGCCTTAGACTTAGCTACATAATATTCATATACCTACATTTTTCGGTGTACTTTTATGAATTAGATTTACTTTGTAACAATATGAAAACCATCGCTCTGCATAATTTAACTTGTTTCCACATATTACGAGAACAATTTTGATGAACACGAACCGGCTTATCAATGATTCAACGTAAAATTTCACGTTGGTTTCGTATATGAACTTGCTATATTTATTTTTGGTCTCTTTTTGTCCGTGGTTGTGCCCATGTCGGCTTATACAGAGTTTTGATTTTAGCAAAATATTTTTGCCGGTATTTCCAACCAGAACTCCCATCTGTTTGTTTGGGTGGTTTGGGTTTGTTACGTTTTGGGATCTCTAAAACTGTTAATGAAGTAAAACAATTTTTTGAGTACACCGTTGGAACTTGTGATTTTTTTAGGGTTCCGTTGCCAAATGGCAAAAAACGAAACCCTTATAGATTCGTCATGTCTGTCTGTCTGTCCGTCCGTATGTCACAGCCACTTTTTTCCGAAACTATAAGAGCTATGCTGTTGAAACTTGGTAAGTAGATGTATTCTGTAAACCGCATTATGATTTTCACACAAAAATAGAAAAAAAAAACAAATAATTTTGGAGTTCCCCATACTAAGTACTGAAACTCAAAAAAAATTTTTTTATCAATCCCATACGTGTGGGGTATCTATGGATAGGTCTTCAAAAATGATATTGAGGTTTCTAATATCATTTTTTTCTAAACTGAATAGTTTGCGCGAGAGACACTTTCAAAGTGGTAAAATGTGTCCCCCCCCCCTGTAACTTCTAAAATAAGAGAATGATAAAACTGAAAAAAATATATGATGTACATTACCATGTAAACTTCCACCGAAAATTAGTTTGAACGAGATCTAGCAAGTAGTTTTTTTTTAATACGTCATAAATCGTAAACCGCAATTTACCTTTCATTCAATGTTACTTGCTGCTACGGAACCCTTCATGGGCAAGTACGATTCGCACTTGGCCGCTTTTTTTATTCTCTTCAAATAATTCATGTACTCTATGAGCCATAGACATTTTAAAGACCAAGGATAATTTTTTTTGTCAAAAGCTTTTTATATATTTTTTTGTCAATATTGAATATCTATCTTTTACAAAATTAATCCAATGATAGAATTAGCAAAAATACTTTGGAATTTATTAAAGATGATAATAATTGATAATAGTTAGAAAAGGGAAGAATACTAAGATGGCGGCTGGTAGAGATGAATAGAATGCAATAGGGCCTGAGAATGACGACGATAAAGTTAATAAATAAATAAAAAATACTCACTTTGAAATTAACACTCAAAATCGTCAAGATGACTCTGGCATAAATCCTCTTGTCAGTCACAAATCTGTAGAGACAGTGGACATCTTCTCCTGGAGACGCTTGCTTATACACCAGCGTGTTCAGGGGAGACCTCAGTCTTCCAGCTCTTTGTTTCCAGGAGGCTATGATCTCGTCACAGGCTGTTCCTGGTACTGGTTCTCCAAAACGTGTGTTGTTGAAGAAGTCGTAGTGAGCCCAGTAGTAGAGTGATGATCTGGAAAGAAGGTATTTGTTAGATTTTGCTAACACTATAGAGTTTTTAAAGTTAGGACCTATTTTGTTATTACGAATAAGTTATGAGTAAGTTTTATATATAGCTCCCACACAAAACTTAAGATATGTAACGAAATTTTAATCACACGTGCTGATATTGCGCGGGTATCCCACAAGTATCGAGATAGGTGCGTCGATTCGCGAAAAATGGCCGCCACAACTGAAGGGACAATATTTAAAAAAAAAATGGAATGGATACAAACGCTTACCCACAGTGATACCTACCTGTGTTCACAAATAAAGATTGATTGATTGATTGATTGACACTTCTGAAATCTTGACACATACACACCCTCACACTCATGTACTCTCAGTTACACCTACAGGCTGCACTTTCACTCACAATACTCACACATATTTACATCCACACATACACACATTTGATTTAATTTAAGTTAATGTTAATTTATGTAGTTTTAGTTTAATATTTGCTATTTACATAACACGTTTTGTTATGGAAGAGCGGACTTTCCTAATACAGGCACTATCTGCCTAAAAGAAGTATTTTTTTACCAAAAAACAATTTTTAATTTTGATTTTTTAATAATATGAAAAACCACACGAAATCTTGACTGCCACTGCTTCAAGTTATCGCAAGCGGCTTGCTAATCAAGGATTTCGATCCTAAAGATGGACAAATTGTTATTGGGTTTTGCTATTTAGAATTTCGAGGTGTCACCCCGGTTTTGTAAAGATATCACCGCAGCAAATAGACATCTGCAATACCATTACCAAGACATTGCAGATGCGTTGCCATTCTTAAGATAAAGCTGAAATGTCTAATATGTCAGTAATTACTCCACACCAATATCCGGACTTCATACTTATGTTACTAATGACTACCTACTGCAATCTATACATATAATATGCTTTGTCCTGAATGACTGACTGACGGATCAACGCACAGCCTAAACCGCTGATCGTAGAGACCGGAAACTTGGAGGGTGTGATCTTTGTATGACGTAGGCTTCTAATAAGAAAGGAATTTCCGGAATTCTACCCCTACGGGAGTGAAAAAGTGGGGCAAAGTTTGTATGAAAAATCTTATTAAACTTGAAACTTGGCACAAAAATGTACTAGGCTTGCATGAACTCAATATACTATTTCAATCATTAGACGTCGTGTACAATTTCTGAGCAGTAACCTAACAGAAAGTACTAGGCTTGCATGAATTCACGATAGTATTCAATCATTATGTTATGCTACTAATAGGATTTGGATGAGGCAGAAATATAGTTATAGTATAGGTAGTGCGTTTCCAAGGGATAATTTCCAACTTCCACGCAAGCGAAGCTGCGGGAAAAAGCTAGTAACCTATAGAATGACTATTAATGATACACAAGCGGTGTTTACCACAATCGTTCCTATGTTTCCTCATTTGTTTACTCATTTCCTATTCAGATTTAATCGATGGTATTCTGTGAAACTCTAACGTAGGTAAACAAATATAAGCGCCGAGGGGTTTGGTGCGATTCTGCTTGTTTATTACAACCGCTCTCATTAGGACTGCTTAATGTGTTTTAAGCTATAAAAATTCCGCGAAATTAAGTTGGAGTGAGTAATAAATTATGTTTTATGTTGTTTTCTGTTCCCAGTGCGGTTGTGGTTTTGAATTCTATGAAATTATTGTATAACCCCTTACTACCGGTGGAACAGTTTTCATTTACTCAACAAATGGAAATGATTAATAGGTTTATGGATTCAGTTTTATAGATTGGGTGTATTGGAACAAGAAAAAGTTTAAATGCTAGTAAATAGAAGAAGAAAGCAAAAGTGTTTATTTAGGTCACGCACAGGAATTACAAAAAAGAGGAAAATACCAAGAACAATTAAAACTAATAAACTGGTTGAGACCGATAAGGGTCCCATCTCAGTTTAATGCTGTGAACAATGCAAATAGACAATACCATGTTTATTTTTTATATTCTTTCTTGACATAATCATCCCATTATTTAACAATATATACCTTCAATTTAATTTCAACTCTTTATTAGTGGTTTTTGTGGACATGATAATTATTCATATTTGTTACAGTTGTATTTGTTATATCAATCATGTAATTGCGTTTGACAATAGGTTTTATGTTTATTCATTAATTTACCTTTTGAATACATTCTTTTGTATTTTATGAATGTGAGAACGTTGTAGGCTTAGTGGACTGTAGATTTGTTGATCATTTTCTATTTTGTCAAGTACCTGGTACTTGTTGAAAGACATACATTGTCCTCCCATACCTATTAACAATGTTATTTGAAAATATTGTTAAAGCCAATTATTTTTAAAAGAGTAACCGTGGAGTTTCTTGCCGGCTCTTCTCCATAGGAAACGACCAATTGGAACCGTGCATTTTTGACGTTTCATTAGTGCCCTTGTAGGTTTATGTGAAATAAAATATTTTGATTTTGATTGACTTTTAATTTTGAAAAGAAGTATGTACTTAGTATTGGGTCAAGACGATTAAATATGTTCTAAATAGTGACAAACATGGTGACGGTAGCATGTTATTTAAAATTAAACTTCAAGTACACTCACCCACTGTAACTGCCAGTCTTGCTCTCAAACCTGACGAACATAGCATTGCCAGTAGAGACAAAGTCGTGTTTCTCCATAGGTCTGCTGAATGTATCGCAGAAAGTCTTGATGATGCGGGCATCATCAGGTCTTGGAGCATCGTACAAGGTGAGGGATTCTCCGCAGTCACCAGTCCAAGGCTGGATTGGAGACTCTATGCGGTTGATTCGGAAACTGTTGACAAGGAATTATGTTACAATTATATTGATATTTCTAAAGTTTAATAGACGTGTTGTGCGTGTTATGTATTAAAAAGGGGTTGAATAAAGATGTAAAGAATACTCGAACTGAAAGTACTATTTGTTTAATATTGTTCCACAATTACTTAGTTAATTATTACAGGGATATATGACGTATTTAGTAACCTGTTCCACTTAGCTATTTCTAAAGAGCCATAACAAACCCTAAAAGAAATCGACGTGTTTCACCTCTTAACGAGGCATCCTCAGGATGACGATTGACTTGTCGCGAACTTAAACACGGCGTGTTGCTACACCAAGCGCTGAACGCGGAGACGCCGTGTTCGGGTTCGCGACAAGTCAATCGGCATCCTGAGGATGCCTGGTTCAGAGGTAAAACACGTGTCAATTTCTTTCAGGGTTTTTTATGGTTCTTTTGAAATAGCTAAGCGGAACAGCTTACTAAATATATCTACGTCTATTGTATTTTATAATGGATTTCCGCAAGGTCACGCCTGAATCAATTAACTATCTTGTTCAATAATCTTGATTCAATCAAGTTAATTTACTCGTGGTTAAATGATAACTGCTGCACATCGGCCCGACATCATTGAAGGTTAAGCTACAATTGGCGCGGTCGGTTCGTGGATGGGTGGCTAACCATTACATATGAGAGCATACATATGCCTCGGAGAGCAGTTATTCATAGATATTTTACAGTCGTTACGGGTAGTCAGAAGCACAAAAGTCTGACAACTAGTCTTACCCAGGGGTATCGTGTTACTCAGTAACTCGGTTGTGGAGGTCAGATAGGCAATCGCTCCAGGTTAAATACTGGTATTCAGCTTCATTCGGTTGGACTGGAGGCCGACCCCAACATAGTTGGGAAAAGGCTAGGCAGATTTTAACTACTTGATGAAATCCACTGTGTACTTAACAATTTTAATTCGCTAGATATTTTGGTAAAACAAAACTTGTTATTTTAACTTTATTGGCCCATAAGTATTGAAAATAAATTGTAAAGACACAACTCATATTGTCACTAAAATTTTATGTTTTATTTAGTTCAGTGAGATTATAGTCACTACGCGATCGTAGCACATCAACAGCGTGGAGATATTATGAGATCGGTTAAATAAACGAAGCTGAATATATTTACCATTAGTGTCAATTCAAGGATTGTTCAAAGCCATGAAGAAACCTGTGCTTAACTGTAAAAGATTTCATAAAAACATCTCAAATATTCCGGATACAAACTTACCTCGGAAAATATAACCTAACGACCTGCCCAGGGAAGCCCTGCATCAGATACGTGCAGGAAGTATGTGGTGGATACCAATGGGCCACAGAGAGGAAGATGCCCTCAGTGTCTCCTGACTTCTTGAGGGTCTCAGCAGTCAGCAGCCAGTCACAGGTGCCGACCTTCGATCCCGGAGCTTCGACGTGGCCAGGCCAGTTGCCCACGTTGAAATGGAAGCCGGTGTTTAGAAGTGGACCTAGGGAAACGGAAACGTTATTTTGAGATTATGTTTGTAAAAGTTTACAACAGTCTTATACTGAAACAATAGCCTTTCAAATCTTATGAGTTAGTAATATTTCTAATAGGGTCGATTGAGATTCACGACTGAGATCGATATCCACCATCTAATTTTGGATTGTTACTCATTATGTAATTTCTAAATTTATTAGATAAATGCATCAGTCCTAAAGGTGTGGTTACAAAAGGATAACTTAAATTGAGAAATTGGTGAAATAATATCGAGCTATTATTGCGATACCAGCAAACTGCGGTAGCAATTGCCAATAATTGGCAGTTTTAATAGCCCGTGTGTCCATCTTAACACAGGAGGATCTTGCAAGATACTAGGAAAATATTTGAAAGAGCACGATTTTCAAAATGATAGTACTTTACCTGCAGGAGAACTGACGAACTCCACAAACAGATCCTGAGAAGTACCGATGATGGAGTATGGAAACTTGCCCATACCGCAGAAAGTTCCGATGACTGACGCAGATTCGTCCTTCCCATCGTAGATCCTTATGTAGTCGTAAGGACAGTTTTCTGACCCTGCGTAAGAAGAAAAGGAATATAAGAAAGAAATAAATAAAAATAGGTTTATTTGTCACAAAAACACGTGTATACAAAAAAGACAAGAGTAATCAGAAAACAACAAAAAAGTACATAATAAATCAGGGATGTTATGGCAATGTAATTACGGATCTGGATACGGATACGGATATAGAACTGATATTATACCGGTTTCGGATACGGTTACGGATATGAGATTATTTCGAATTATCCGTTAGTTTCAGATAGTTTCGGTTACGGATTCTAAGATTTTTAAGAAATTGTAATGTTATAATATTGTCCTGCAATGACTGACTAGTGATAACTAAATAATAGCGATAATAAACAAACATGCAAGTGACGCGCGCGGCTATTGTATCGGCTCGTCCAGGCAGAAAAACCTGTCATAATGTGTCTCATTTAGACACCGCCCCAATCCGAAATTAACCGAAATGTTTATAACGGATTCGGTTACGGTTACGGATAGATTTTCATTTCGGATTTCCGATAGTTTCGGTTACGGAGCTCCTTAACATCCCTGTAATAAATCACGAGCTTAAAACAGAAATAGTCGGCAGCTGCACGACATGACTGTGACAAGAAGGCTTCCACTCGGCATGATGCAGTGCGCTGGGGGACCCACAGCACAGCGCTGATTTTCAGTGGTCACCCGAAAAAGAAGTACGGAAATCAAGTCAGGTTCAGTGATTTGTCTATTATATTTTCTACTTCACGTAAATCGTTAAAAGCGACTGTAATTTGACGAGTAAGTGCGGTTTATGTTTCAACCGCCTATTACTCAAATTTATTATAGACGCGATCTTCAACTTCTAGCTGTCTCTATAATACATATTAAAGTGACAAACACAAAACAAACAAATAAACATTTATTTTTTCTAGATACAGTAGAATACTTAATATTGAGTTGTGTCACAGTTCTATCAAGTGTGCTTTGGCCACGACCATAAATCGACCTATTCCGTATTCGCCCCACAAAGATTCCCACCACAGTTGATATTCCTTGTTCGCCCCACATTTTATTTCACTTGTTTACGTCAACTTTAAAATAAGAACACAGACTTCTCCAAGCTGTTTCGTTTTAAATTCAAATCACCCATCAATACACGTATGGTAAACCAATTGAAGTTCAGCCATCTGCTCAATAGCGAAGCGATACACAGACACACATTTCATATTCATATAAACCAAGACGTAGCAAATCACGGACTATCTGCTAGTCCGCTACACAATTTTTCAATACGCTAGCTTTTCTAAAACATGGGTAAAGTCGGGCGGTCTAAGAATTTAATATCGAGTAAGTTGCTGACCGACTTGATTTAATAGCGGTTATTGGATAGCTGTTATTTATGGTCTTCATAAATTATAACACCTTGCTGTGTTATGTAAAAAATGTAGAGGGAAAATTTGTGTTTTGTTCTTGGAGTGTTTAGCTTAAATAGATAAATGAGTAGCTTAGTAAATTGCTTATTTTTTAGGGCGAATTTGTTTTTCCAAACTTAAAAGTTTGGTCGAAATTGCCCGTAGTATCAGTTCAATACTTTCCGAAGTATTGGAAGTGTATTTTTTAATCGACTTCCAAAAAGAGGAGTTTCTCAATTCGACTGTATATTTTTTTAAATGTTTGTTACGCGATTACTCCGCCAATTATGAATTGATTATGATGATTCTGTTTTGTTTGGTAGGCCATACTTCAGAGGTGGTTGCATATAAATTTTATTAACTTTGCTTGGGTAGTTTTTGAGTTAGCTTCAAGCTTAGCTTTATTCGAATTTGTGTGGGTAAGTACCACAACTCAAAAGTGAAAAATAAAATTTTGTACAAAAAAAAAAGCAAACCGACTTCCAAAAAAAAAAAACACTACAAAGTGAAAAATTACTTTAATTTCGGAAGTCGGTGGCAAAAAACGAAAATTCAAAACCAAAGACACCGACTTCCGAAATTAAAGTTATTTTTCACTTTGTAGTGTTTTTTTGGAAGTCGTTTGTTATTTTTTTTGTAAAAAGTTTTAATAGAATAAAAGTATACCACATATTCAAATTAATAAAAGTGGGATTTTGTAAAGTTGTCTTTAGCTACTTTGTGTGTCACTTTAACCATCACTATTTTCATTTCTATTTTTTATGTAGGTAAGTTTACCTCGTCAAAAGATAAATGCAGCAAAGTCATTCTATAGCTTTAAAGGCGATATACCGAAGGCAGATACACAGTGTTATTTTTAAACCAGACTTATCGATCGCAGCCCAACACCATACAGGAAAAAGTGAAGTGAAACCCGAACATACCGTTTCTATTTACACGACCAAAGTGCAATCTCATTTTATCAAGAACGCGGCAGCCCTATTTGCTGATGCAGGCCTATTCTGATAGACACATTGAACCGGACTCGATTGCCTTTTTAGTGGAATCGAACGTTCGAATTGGTGATTCCGTCCGAACGATTGGACGTTTAGCAAAGTGGCCTATTCAAGTCAGCGGTAAACGTAGTTTAGATATTGCTTCGCGTTTCAAGACGCTGTATTTAGAAAACTAATTTTCTTCAGTAGTCGATCTATTTTTAGAATAGGTTGCATCGATGTGGGTGAAGTAATCGTTGCCTGTTCTCTATGGAATATTATCTACCAGCAAATAGAGATTATTTTAAGAAGCTTAGTCGATAGTCTGTCAATAATTCTACTTACCTTGTCTAACAACATTTACTTGGCACTAAAAGGCTATTTACCGTAGACCGACTCACGATAACTCCCCGTATTTGGGGACTTAAGAGCAGATAAAAATATAAAAGCAATTCCTAAAAATCTAAATGAGAATCCCGAATGTATAAACAACATTGGAGGGAAGGTTTTTATCTTGTGTATTTTTAATCAAGTTCTCCAAATATTTGGGCCACTTACCAGAGGTTATGGGTCTCATAGGACAAGTCATGATGTTTTCGCATCGCTGTCCGTCTATATTGAATTCTTCGTTTTCTATGTACAGCTTTATGTATGGAAGCCTTGTGTTGAGATGATATCTAAAAGGAAAATACAAAATTAGTGGACGAAATCTCGTAATTTTGAAAACATTAATCTTTTTCGTCATTCTTCTATTCATCATCATACAATTCATCTTTCATAGTATTCTCTCAACCATAGACATAGTCACAAAAGTAATCACTCTCTAAAAAGAGATAAATCGACTGTGCGGTCTATACCTGTCTCTTTTCTGCAAGCCTGAAAGGTGCAGTGCCTCGAAAGAAATAAATAAACAAATGAAATAATTTTTAAATTTCGAATTCTAGAAAGAGACAACTACTGGCCACACATTCGCTTTGTCTCTCTCGTATTTTTCGGTCTGTATTCACTGCACAATTGAATATGGAACTCTCAGTCCATTCTCTATGACTATGCTCTCAACACACCAGTGCTAATTCTTCTCGGTTGATTGCTCACCACACACTTAAGTCATCAACATGTTCTTGACATCAAAGTGATGAGTCAAAGCAATTAAACGTACGCTCAAACATTACCGTAGCAATGTGTTAATGGATCGTCGAGTGGTCAGCAATTGGAGAGCATGAAATTAACCAGGCAACGTCACTTTGCAATGCTGTTGCTACGTACCTATTGGTATACGCGATATACAATGTGTCTGGTCACTGATGTCCAACCCGTCAAATCGAAGTAATATGACAGCGACCACCAGCGTACCTTCAGTGTCAGGTGGTACACTTTGTGTTGTCATCTGACAATATGCTGAGCTGAGGTCCTTTTGGCATTATAATTATTGTTTTCTGTTTTTTTAGTTATAAGGTGTATTTTCTCTGCAGTAATGCTAATAAACGCATTTTTCTTTCTTTTCTTGCAATTTTATCGACAAATCCACCATAATAAGGCATTTTGCCTCTATTGTTTTGAAATGGCGGCTATTTCATTTTTTTTGTTTACTGAGTACGGGTGGGTTCATTTATTTTGCAATATCTACTGATGTAGAGTTACAAAAGTAGGTAGTTAACAATAAAAGGTTTATTAAAAACTCTTATAAATAACTTAAAAAATACTTGAAATGTAAAAAGTGTGACAAAAATTGGATTTTTAAAAAATGTTTTCATAAAAACCAGCTACACAAACTACATACCACAGACAGTTAACATACCTTTGTTTTTACTTTTCTCAAAATGACGTCCGCAATTTTGCAAAAAAAAACATGTTATGGTGGATTTGTCGATAAAATTGATCATATTGCTTCACCTTAACGGGTCGGACACCGGTGACCAAACACACTTTATAGAATGGTGATTTTGACGTCTGCATCCGTCAAGGGGATGATTTTACTTGTCATGAAACTAAGCAACTCGTGACCGTTAAGGTCAAAGAAAAACCTAGATTGACAGACAATTTCTATGCATGTTTAATAAATCAGGGAAATTAATTGTTTATCAAATTGACTACCAACTTAAATTGTCCGCATATTCGAATTACAGCTATGAAGAAACAGAAATATGGAAGAAAGGGACATTATGCGTCGACCTCAAATAAATTGGAATGATTTTGATGAATCGAATTATAACTTTCATTCATTGAGGGTTGTATGAAATGACTTTAACACGGCAAGTTGACCTAGTGTGTCAATTTGACAAACAATTAATTTCCCTCACTGAACAAGAACATACTAAAGAACTGTGTCAAGGCTTAGTACAGTGTTACAATCTTCTTTGTCAGTTGGGCCCAAAGCTCCAAAGCATTGTGTTATCTTTTATAATAAAAACGAAACTGTTGGGATTTGACGTAGAGTACAAAGTGCTGTTGCCTTAAACTGTGGGCCTAGCACGAACGCGCGGAGGAAAAATACTTGTATAGAACATTGGTCCGTAACCTTATCTAAATAAAGAGCACAATCATGTTTACAAAAAAATACTTCCTAAACGTAATATAAATATCACCGTAAGATTGTGGGAACCGTTAGTTTATAATCTATCAGTATTATTTCCGTTAGATTATAAACTGTCAAAAAATTGTGAACTGGGTGAAATGGGTTAGGTTAAGTTAGAACTGTGACCAAACACGCGCGAGCTGAGCGAGCGGAGCGACCGGTGCCGTGGCAGCGGCCGGCGAGCGCTACTTCCAAGATGCTCGCAGCTAGGCTGGCTATTTAGTATTAGTGCAAGGTGCGTTACGTCGCAAGCAAGTTTGATACCAGATCACAATTTGTCGGTTTCCCATGGAAAGATTATAAACTAGCGAAAAATAATGCGTTAAATTGTAAATGGTTCGTTTCAGTTCTCAATTTTTCGACAGTTTATAATTTAACGGAAATAATACTGATAGATTATAAACTAACGAAGTTCATAATTAAACGGTGACATAATTAAAGAGCATAATCGCGTTTACAAAAATGAGGTGTCGGTAACCGTGTTGCGAGTTCAATTGTTTTTCCCCATCTCAAAAATACCCAACACGCCTAAAGAAGTTTTCAGTTCAAAAACGTTTATACGAACTATTTTAAAATGAAAAATTCTCGTTTCGCACATAATATTTACTTAGTTTTAAGACTTTATTAAGAGGAAACCGGCATGTTCTCTAACCAAAAATTCGAAAATATGTGACATCTACCAACCCGCACTGAGCCCGCGTGGTAGATTACGGCCCACTCCCTCTCGAAGAGAGGAGGCCTGTGTCCCAGCAGTGGGAACATTATAGGCTGATTACAATGAAGACTTTATTCATATTTATGGCACCTGTCCCACCGCTGACTAGCAAGCGACTAGGTATCCAGATCGATTATTTTCTCGCTCAACGTACGAGAGTTCTCGCCAGCGGCAGTGTGAACAGTCAGCGATCAACGAACAATGTATCTCTTATAATGACAAAGGACTTTCATCTATAGTACGGTTCTTGAGCGAGAGAGATAGTCGATAGCTAGCCGCTTGCTCGTCGGTGGTGAGAGAGATGACTGTGTGATACTAATTATGCTTCTCGCAATTTTTAAGCTATTGCATAGCTTTTATCGCGGGCTTTGAGCGCGGCGGCCGAATCAAGAAATTCCGTAACGTAACTAAAATAAAACCTAACACCCCCACTCCGCCTACCATGTAATGACGGTTCCCATGACAACGTGATGTTGTCATGGAGGTTACAAATGCTATGCAATAGCTTTACCGCGGCAGTCCCCGAGTGCCACACGTTTTTTTTTTTACCAAAATACTATATCGTCGCTCGGCATCCAATACCGCGAATGCGATATTTTTGACGAAAATCATTTTTAAATGCAGGATCACGTATTTAAACGTGTAGGATGAAAACGTCAAAAATTTCACATTCGCGGTATTATTGTTGATCATTTATTTCAGAATAAAAACATTCCATACATTGTTAGTAAATAGCAAACTATGTCAGTAAATTATTAATTATTTATTTATTATTAATATTGGATGCCGAGCGACGATATGATAGTTGTACTTTCGATTAAAAAATCGTTCGAATACGTGACGTCACTTGTCCTTTGGGGTCCTTTAGAAAACCAGCGTCAGACATCATTATCATTTTTTTATTTTTTTTATTATTATTATATTTTTTGCGATGTTTAGTAGTTACTGTAACATTGTTGCGGAGGGACACTGGTCTTCTAAGATACAGGTAATAACCTAGTTTAGAGGTCAGGGCTTCAATGTATTACTACCTAGCATAAGCCTCTCAATGTATGAACTTCTACTACACCATTGTTATATTATTTTAGGCTTAGTTCAAATAAAGATTTATTTATTTTATTCATTTATTTATTAATGTCTGGCAGTAATGCTGAAATGAATCTTTTTGGCACAGCCGTAAGGCACATACATTATTGTTAAAAGATATTTTAACTTTTTTATTTTGTTTGTATTTCCCGAACTGTGTCCAAATAAACGTTTTTTTCTCTTTCTTTCTTTCTTTGACGTTACGTTTACGTCGCGCGTTCGTGCTAGGGTTTCTGTACCGGGAAAACAGCGTTGACAAACAAAACTTAACGCTCTGAGCCTAAACAAACACATTTGTCCAAGCCAGGTCTACCTTCATCAAAATTTCTGCTATGCTCCATGACTTTGAAGAGATACTTCACTGCCATCTAATTTATTGGGTTCAAAGACCTAATTTGGGACCTAATGCTGATATCCTAACTAATATTATAAATGCGAAAGTGAGTTTGTATGTTACGCTTTTACGCTAAAACGGCTGAATGGAATTTGTATGTTTGGCACATGGATAGACCATGACCTCGGTTAGAAAGAAAGAAAGAAAGAAAAGAAAGAAAAATAAGTTTAATTGTCACAGACACACGTGCATAAAAAAGAGAACAATACAATAAAATAAAACAATACATTTAAATATAATCACGAGCACAAATAGAAATATGCGGCAGCTGCTGGCACGTCATGACTGTGACAAGAAGGCTTCCACTCAGCATGATGCTGTGCTATGGGGATCCACAGCACAGCGCTGATTTTCAGTGGTCGTTAGGATATAGGATACTTTTTATCTCGATATTTCCACGGAATCAAGACTTACGCGGGTGAAACTGCGGGGTGCAGCTAGTAAATAATATTTACTCATTGAGTTTTTCGGGATTTTGCCAAGCGGTTGGTCTCACTGTTAATATTTAAAACAATAAACATTGTACAATGTCCTTGGTACAAAATTCATGATTTTCAAAGTCACTTAAGCAAATGACATTCAACTATAAATTCAAAGAATGCATTCAATTTCAATAACACTAATCGAATGGCTTCCAACGATAAACCTATCAAACAAAAGCTTTTAAAAAACGCTATCGCTAATTAACACTAACTTAAACTACACAAAGTAACACTCGATAGCTGTTCAACTACAAAATACGGTAATACACTTGCCTGCAATGAAGATTTCTTGGATACACTCCAGGGTAGGCAGCCGACTGAACATAACACGTTTGCAGTCGACAATCTCGGAACACTCGCTCGCAGTAAGACCTGAGAAAAATTGGTCCCGTTCATTAAGTTAATTCGCTAACAAAGCTGAACGAAGTCATTATTCCTGACACTTTTAGTTGGAAGGTTTTGCTGTAAATTTTTCGGCACTCTTCATATTTTTACACGGGATTTTTTTAATTGCTGAGTTTCGAAATTTGTTGAATTTTCATAACTTGGCAGGATTATAATTGTGGTAGTTGTTTTTTTAATTTGAGTCTCGTTTCTCATTAGTAACAAGTATAAAAACTAGTTTCATGTTTTTATTGATCATGATAAACATAATATAATCATGTTTTCAGCATTGCCAGATTGTTACAATAAAGAATTGCAATAATTAATAACATTTTTGTGTTCTTAAAGTGATCTAGGCATAAAATTATTAACCTGCTTTAATAATGCCATCGTCTGCAGAGCTAACGTGAGGAAATTGTGCAAAGTAAGAATTTTTACCATACCGTACAATTCCGCAAATTTTATACCTCTCTCGACTCTAGCATGAGTTGCAACTTTAACCATATTGACATCAACCTCCAGAGCCAAAGTGGTTATAAAAAATGCGTCAGCAAAACAAAATACGCTGCAAAAATTCTGCACACTCACGTATATAAATAACATTCCCTAAAGCACCCTTTCCAGCCCTCAAAAAGAGCTCCCAATTTAAAAAAAGAAATCCCAGAATCAGCAACTACGCACCTCACTCACTTTAATTCGAGTACTTGATTACAACGCATAAATCAATGTGGCTGCAATAATAGGTGGGCAGTGAGCCCGAGCCGACAATTCAACACGATTTATAAGCCATTTCGGTCACGTACCCACCAAAGTGGAGCCATTTGGAGCCAGTCAGAATGATTCTAGAACGTTCGCGACATTCGGGATAAGCCTCTTAAGTAATTGGGAACTCGAACTTGATTTATGCAGTGGCCGTCGAGTGATGATTTGAAGTATTGAGTTAGTGATTTATTGGGATGGGAATTGGGTGTCACGACTTTGGGCAAAGCTCTTGGTTATGGAAGGATCGTAAAGTTTCAGGTCACGTTCTGTAGTACCTTAACGGTCTTGAGGAAGTTAAAGGTGTTGGAATCATTAACAGTATTTGAGCGTGTCCTTTTAATTTGATTGTTCAGAAAAATTAGGAATATCTTGAAATATGCAAAATTGAGAGAAGAGGTTTCACCACAAATCTGAAGAATTTCCTCTGGGTAATCGAAATACAATATTTCTTTGTAATGACCAGTTAGCGTGAAAATACAAACTGGCTTACAATATTATAGCAGCACAAAATCATGGATGGATAGACTTCATTTATGAGGCACATCATTTTTTGAAAAATAAATATTTTCCCCTATTGTTTTCATGTGTTACAAAAAAAAACGAAAAATACCACGTATGCATTAATAACGCCTTAAGTACTTCATCACCACTGCTCTCAAAACGGTGAAGGAAAACATCGTGAGGAAACCGGTATGTCCTAGAACCGAAAATTCGAAGACATGTGACATCTACCAACCCGCACTGGGCCCGCGTGGTGGATTACGGCCCACTCCCTCTCACAGAGAGGAGGCCAGTGTGAACAGTGGGAACATTTATAGGCTGATGGTGATGATGATGAAGTACTTTTCAACAAAAAAATGTAATAAAAACACAAGCTTTTTTGGACTCGATAGCACAGTTAGTTTAATATATAAATCCTGAACTTTTACTTTTCCAATGTATTTATTTGTTATAAACGAGAATATAAATTGTTCGGAATGCGATACTAAATTATTGAAAACTTTCGGCACCTAAATTCGGCGGCAACAAATAACAATTTATTGTTCCCTGAATTAACTGTTACTGAACTTATTTACGGTTTTTATTACTCAAATTTTAATGAATTTACCGTTTTTGTTAAAAGGTAATTAATTTTTATACTTTTTATGGGCTGTTATAATGTTTGTTAATAACCTAACAGCTGACCTTTGCTAATCTAAAAGTCATTACAATTAAAAGTTTTTTTTTTTTGGAAACTGACAAGGTTTTATTAATTAAATAAATTGCAAAGGTACTAATTAAATATTTTCGCAGTATCATTCACTTTTCGAAGTTCACAAATTATTAAAACGTGTTCCTGTTGATGTCCTAAAACTCTAAGGTTTTATGCTATAAGTGAAAATAATACAAAAAGTCCCAGAACAATGTTTCAAAAATACATAGTTTCGAAGATAACATAACACTCTCGATGTGTATCTAAGTTTCATTGATAAGTACGAGTAAATAATTTTCATTGAAAATGCGACGTTGTCATATTTATTACAAATATTCGTTTTTTTTTTCACCTAATGGTGTTTTACATTTCATAATCGTGACTTTTTCAAATTATTTTGTATGATAATTAATAACCCTACTTCAATAACGGACCCAACAGACGTTGTCCTGTCCGAACAGCGCCACCTACTGGGTCCAATTGTATTTTAAAACCATCCAGGGATCCACTCAAATATACACATAAAATTTTATTTAAATCGGTTCAGCCGTTTAGGAGGAGTTATGTGACAAACACACTTACAGAAGAATGTTTAAATTAAGAAGATATATCAAACTCAAACTCAAACTCAAATCATTTATTTCAATTAAACCATTTACAGGCACTTTTGAATTGTCAAGGAATCGGTCAGTCAGAAATAGGTATGAAGCTAGATGCCCATTCCAAAGCGTAGTAGGTACCTATGGAGAAGAACGGGCAAGAAACTCCACGGACACTCTTTTAAATAAAAAATTGTTACAAAATATTGGTTACAACATTCATGTTGAAATTATACATGTGAGAACAATGTAGAAAGATGTGCACATGAGAAGCGTCCGTAATAAAAAGATAAAAAAGAACATTTCAAAAAAATTAAAAATAAGCCCTGGCAGCCAAGAGATGGCCAGTCCCAACTGACGGCGCCCGTTCACGAACATCACGCATGTATTAGCACCATTCAGCTCAACCATTTTGAAGGGAGCTAAATGATCCAACACACGCGCCACCATCAGCGAAACATTTGAGTGAGCATGACATACTCACAGCCGCCAGGGCACATTCAAGTCAATGCAAGACATATTACCCGGTAAATGGTAACTCTTTAGTACATAGTGCTCACATAATGTACTATGCAATTATATAATACAAAAGAGATTGAGTTTATACAATGCAAAGATGGTATTACAATCTTCAGCAGCTCCAACAGTATTTGCAAATGTTAATCAATTAGTTGTGGTTGTGGAGCAGGACCAGCATTGAGCCAAGCATTTTTATCAGTGATGTAATCCCCCAACGTATAATATGCCTGCCTGCATAGTGTGCGTATATGCCAGTTGATTCTTTGATATGGTCTCATTAAAACCCTAGAGTTGTGGGATATCCAAAGGAACACGCTGTATAGTCTTTAGTTCAATGCAATAATAAACAGAAACGTGATCTTTCAATTTCAAAACACCCTTTGTGTTCTCTACACATAGAATCGATCACACTCAGAAGTAAGCGCAGACAATACCGAATAGCTTTTCCAAACGATTTGCTTTAAAATGTTGATCACGTACGTTTGAATTCCCTTTGAAGTCAGCATCGCAATTTGGAAAATAATTTAAATAAAGTCGGGGCCGAGGACCGTTCCTTGTGGAACCCCGTTTATGTTTTGTTTCATGTTTTATCTGATTTCGATGAAATTATCTTTTTAAAGCAATTTGTAATGCCTGAGGTAATGTTTGTTAGGGCTGATTCACCCTCTGGTAACTGTAGATGTTTATAACAGAGCACGTAGACGTACGGCCGCTGCTAGATGCGGCATTTTCAACACTTTCCATACAAAACTACATGCACAATGACAAAAATAATTACTTTGTAAATGTATTGTGTATTATTGTGAATTGGAAGACTATGTGGTTCATTCTTTTTTTTTGTATTTTTTTCTGAGTTAGTTTTAATCATGGGGGTAATTTTTGTGGCCTACCCAAATGCCCTTTCTCTGGTATTGTTCGTCGAATCGTTGAGCTCTTTAATTCTGAGTTGAGCTGCACGATTACTGACAAATGCGTGCATTGACTGGACAGATTCACTCAATCTGTGTGGTCTTTCCTCAAAAGACCATTTCAGATACTACTCTACGTGGTCTTCACTTGATCTGATCAACATTATGGCTGGACTTTAAAAGAGACTGTGATCTCTGAGTTTGTTTCGGCCTTTCTTCTCAAAGTAGTCAGATATGACACAGACGTCATCTAGTTTTTGTAAATATGATTGACGTGGAAAAGTGTTTGTTCAATATATTTACAAAAATAAAATCATTTATCACTACAACACTGACGACGCATAGAAACGGCTGACTGCTTTGAAGGCGATTCGAGACAAACTACTGTCATGGACTGCATTTAAAGCCATCACTATTCAAGTCCATTTGATGCGGCGCTAGTGTCTATATCATTGCATCAATTTGCAATAACAAAAACTGTAGTTCCACAATTTTTCGTCGGCCTTCTTTCATGGTGCGCACTCCTGTCTCTGTCGCAGCCGTCAATTCCGTGTTCTGTGGCATTATACACTCAAATGAATCTATTATTAGATCTCGTTAGGAGCGTATGTAAAATGAGACGAGGCAATTTTGTTTCGTATATTCTTTGTTCTTTATTTATTTATCATCATTAATCTTTCCTTTCTTCATGGTTTTTACTTTGTGTGAAGCTTGCTTTGAATAACGTCAGGGAAAAATAACAAAGACTGTGAAAATGTTTGTATAATGACAAAATGTAGGTATAATGACAACCTGTTTTGTTTAAAAAATGTTTTGAATTTATTCTAAACTTAGATAATCTACTACATTATTTCAATAACTGATGATCCTAATAAAAACTGCAGGGCAGGTTTCTACAACAATGCTTAATATACAAATACAAATCCATCAATAATTTCATGCGATCAAAACTAGACATTTCTAGAGTTTCTTTGAAATTTTACGACTGATTACCAATAAATTATTTATTTTAATCGCATTAGTATGAAAATTTGTACCTTCATTATTTGATTCTACATCTCAAACTGAACAAACTTCCCTTTTCCAATTAAATATGTATTTAAGTTTGTAACTGCGATTAACATCAATAGACAAATATATTATACGACACCATTTAAAGGTTCATTCAATGTTGCTAATCGAATGGCCAAACTAATTATAGCTTTCGCTTCACTTAAGAGTAGTCTACTCAAAAAAGCTAGGAAAAAGTTGTTTCTAATCGAATGGCCAAACAGGTTATAGTTTTCGCTTCACTCAAGTGCAGTCTAGTCAATAAAGCTAGGACAAAGTTGTTGCTAATCGGATGGCCACACTAGTTATAGCTTTTGCTTCACTCAATAAAGCTAGGACAAAGTTATTGCTAATCGAATAGCCAAACTAGATATACATAGCTTTTGCTTCACTCAAGAGTATCCTACTCAAAAAAGCTAGGACAAAGTTGTTTGTCTTCTTGGAGATGATATGTCATGCCTATTTATTATAGCATACCTGAGCTGGTTTTTAGTGCAACAAGCATATCTGGCCCGGTTGTTAAAATTTGAACCAACGAAATTCATGTGAAAAGAGACAAGGTCTATCATTTTTTGTTCACCGATAGCGCGTCGTCACAAGTCCAGAGGCCTATTTAATATAACTGACAATACCAATTATTTGTCTAAAAATGATAAAATTTTACACATTTTAACGGTAGGTAATGTTTAATAGAACACTAAAACTATGAAAAAGCTTTACAAAATTGTCGGACTGTCCGCCCCTGAAAGGCCCTTGGGCTATTTAATAAAACCTGCAGACGACAGGTGACAGGCGACCATTCGAATGTGACTGAAAACTTAAGTCGCACTAGTTTGAAAGTTGTTTGCAAAACTTGTATCTAATATGTAGCAAAATAAGTGAATTGTAAATACGTACCCAGCAACAACTTCCCCTCTTCTGTTTGGATATAGTTCCGGATGCTGTCCGTAGCGCAGATACACTTCGAATTGTTGCTCCGCTCTGTAGAGGAAATTAAAACTTTTTGTATATACTATTGTTTGGTTTCTGAGAAAATGTTGTGTTAATTTCATTTTAGTTTCGTTAGACAGTAGACACTACAATGTATCAAGTTAATATGTTGAATTAACATTACTAGAGCATTTTGCAGCTATTTGTAATATCAACAACAGCTTTAGTGCGGTGCTGTCCACGACATGACCTACTTGATGGAATGTTCCAAGTGTCCATACTCCTGCACCTTTGAAGATCTAATGAATGCCTTTGACGCTATTATTGTTGGGCCCAGGAGATGGCCACGTTAGGCCACCTACTGGGCCCAACTAATCTGAAGGGTACCATCGACTTAAAACGAAGAACAACAACTTTCTCAGTCACACGTAAAAATACATAATTTACCTAATTGCTAATTTTATTTATGTAATTCAATCTGAAAGTTATAATTGAATCGAAAACTAATAACACGAATACTTTATCAACTAACTCCAAGAATTCAACAACGAACTTAAAATCTAGTCTACCCTTTAGTTCTATATTAAATTAACCCGTTAAATGCTCACTGACCTGGAGTCGAAGCTGAAGTAAGTTTGATCAGTGAAGTTGTCGGCGTGGAACACAATCTTGACGAAGTTGGTCTCAGATATGAACGTCTGGGGCTGTTCAATCTCGCCGCAGAAGAGACCTGGCTCTTTCCTATTTGAGACGTCGGTCTTCGCGTTGCCGTCGACTATCTGTGGAAAGTTGTTTATTTATAGTGGAATATTTGTTGGTTTTTGTAAGTTTTACATCCTGTTTCTGTATTGAGAATTTGAAGTTGACAATTTGTCAAACTTCACTTTAGCATTAGGTAGTTACGGTGACTCCTTCAATGTAGCCCACGGAATTTCAAATTATTGATTCTGAAACCGGGTTTTATGGTAGTAAAGTTAGAGAACTTGACTGAAAAGCAAATTGATTATCAACTTGAATACTCCGTAAATTCAAATCTTTTCTGTCATTCTCGGTCAGCTGTACGAAATGCTTAAACATGCTTTTATTTAGTTTGTCAATCTCTTTTTTTTTTGGTTTTTCTATCTGAAATTTCTTAGTAGCAGTCCGGAGTCTGGATTTGTGCCCGGTTGATGGCAATAGGCTCGCCCCCTATTACATGTGACTTAAACATAACTGGCGAAATGTGGGTGTACCTGCTACAGGGACACCTCTGCCCTTCCCTTCGGGGAAACAAGGCGTGATGTATATATTATTATAAATGCGAAAGTGAGTTTGTTTGCTACATTTTCACGCTGAACGGATTTGAATGTAATTTGTCACTTGGGTGGACCATGACCTGGGTTAGGACGTAGGATACTTTTTATCCCGGTAGTACGTTCCTTTCTTTATCTTTGCCGCGGGCAAAAGCTATTAATATTTAGAAAATTGTTGTCACTTCGAAAACATTTAAATATTTTGTCTATTTATAATTCTAATAACGATTCCAGCTAATAGCTGTTTCATCCTAAATGTGCGTAAACATTTCAAATCCCAATCACCCTGGAATCCCAAAGTTTCCCAGTTTGTAAACTCACAAATCTACAAACGGAGAGTGATTCAATAATTGCGCTCAAATTGGTCCGCTCCGAGTTCTCAGTTCCGAGTTCTTTCACCCGTCGGACGAGTTCAAAAATTAATTAGTGGAATTTCGAAAGCGTGCGCCGTCTCAATTAGTAGTACTCGTGATGGCGGCCGATTTTCACGACTTTATGACTAAGAACTTTTTGTTTCAGCGATCGCCCTTTCCCCTTTTCATCGTTTCCGTTAAAGACGGTTATAAATGAGAGAAAAAATATAATAAGAATCCATTCTTCTATCGTTAGATGTCTGCTTTTGACAGGCTTGATAAAAAATCTCGTTTTTTTTTGTTTTTACATTAATAATGAAGGTTAAACCATGTTTTTAGGGTTCCGCACCCGAAGGGTGCCTAACGGAACCCTATTACTAAGCCTATGCACTCCGTCCATCCGTCTGTCTGTCAGCGGGCTGTATTTCATGAGCCGTCATAGGTAGACTGTTGAAATTTTCACAGATTGTGTCTATTGCCGCTAAAACAAAAAAATAAATAAAGTTAATAATAATAAAAGGGGGTTCCCATACAAGAAACGTGTTTTTCCTTTTTTGAACGATCTTAATACAGTACAGAACTCTTCGTATTCGAGTCCAACTCGCACTTGGCCGGTTTTTTTTTAATATTCGGTAAAATGATCAACACGCTCCACTTAAGTTTCACTGCATGATTTTTCTCTTAAGATTGGCTTGAGTTTTATAGAATAGCAATAGTATGTCAAAAATATTAAAATGTCTGAAATTCAGATTCAGGAAACGTACCTATAGGTTTTTTGAAGTGAAAACTTCTTTAGGCGCGCTGGGCATTTTGGAGATGGGACTAAACCATTGATTTCGCGACACTGTGACGACATCAGCTTTTGACCATTAAAAAGACATCAACGCGTTAATTACCGCGGTGCTGTTTTTAGGGTTCCGTACCCAAAGGGTAAAACGGGACCCTATTACTAAGACTCCGCTGTCCGTCCGTCTGTTTGTCTGTCACCAGGCTGTATCTCATGAACCGTGATAGTTAGACACTTGAAATTTTCACAGATGTTGCCGCTATAACAACAAATACTAAAAAACAGAATAAAATAAATATTTAAGGGAGATCCCATACAACAAACGTGATTTTTTTGCCGTTTTTATAGACAACGGTACGGAACCCTTTGTGCGCGAGTCCGACTCGTACTTGGCCGGTTTTTTTTAAGTTTTCACTTCTGTCGGCACTCCCGGAGAGTCACTGTTTTTTTTTCTGACATAATTACCTATCCTTTCAGACATACATATCCCCGTGGGAAAAAGCATGAGGTTGTTTACGTATACTACTAACTAGCTATCTTACCTCTAACTGCCAAAACTATGGCAACAGACTTAGATAAGATGGTGGTAGTTAGCCAGGCGGACTTAGAAGAAACCCTACCACCAACCAAATCAAGCAGAAATATTTGCCCCGTTGGGAAATACGAACCCGGGACCTCTGGCTCTGAGACAGGTGATCTTACCACTCGATCACAGAGGGGAGAGTCTTTTGTCTAACCTTGTGTTTCACTGAGCAAAAATCTTCAAAAAAGATACGTAAATAAGAACTTACTTGCATGTATCCCTTGTGGCACGTCGTACCGTTGATCAAAGTACCAACTTTGAACTTTTTGAACCTAATCCTCAGTATCCAATCTTTGGGGGACCCTCGGAAAGCTCTAAACCTGCGAACAAAAAGTTTTTATAAGAAAAAATATCCCACGTAAGTGTCATTTATTGTTATCTAACGCAAAGAAAAGGAGAAACCATTATTTTTGTACAATATTGGCTCAAATAAATTACGACAATTTATCATCGGTATTATATCCGACGAAAATGCTCCAGACTTCCTTATCGCTAGTTCCTGTGTGCGAAAAGTATTAATCCTGACATTTTTTATGATATTGTGTGTGCTCTTCTTAGGTGGTAAGTTATTAAGATTCAGGTCAGCAAGTTAAACAGACCAGAAATCTTTATAACCTTAATTGCAGCAGTAGATATAGGTACTAATAAGGTCTCACACAGATTTCAAACCTTACCGACCCTGACGACCCCATTACCCTCCTCCAGGAGAGCAGTAGGGAAACCAGCCCAGTGTACAAAAACAGACGCCTTCCGTCATTCCGACCTCGCCGCCGAGGTCCTTTGCGATCGCGACCGCGTCCCCGAGTAAATGATACTCCCCCCCGACCCTTGCTCGATAACGAGGTGCCAGTTGTTGCAGCTGAGCACGTAGCTTTAAATTCCCCGACTAATAATCATGATCAAAACTTTGATCCAGCCCGTCTCATTCTTGATGTCCTCCGGTTGACGCCCTAAGCCGAGGTTCGTACCCAACAGGGAGTGCCCTTAGCGAGCGTTCACCTAATATTAACTTTAAATATTTGACAGCTATTTGCGACGTTGCCCACTCTCAGTACAAACGCTCTTAACTAAAACAAATGTAAATCAGCCATTTTAGTGAAGTAAAAAGTGTTTCAGTTTTGAAGTGACAGTTCATCATTGTCAAAATGTCACGTAGGTATAGACGTCAAGGAACTTAACTCGTTACAACATTATCATCATCAGCCTAGAGCAGTCCACTGCTGGACATAGGCCTCTCCAATTGTGCGCCATTCAGCTCAATTCTCGGCAACTCTCATTCAGCTGCTACCAACCACCCTGTGAAGATCGTTGCTCCATCTACGCTGAGGATATCCTACGTTTGCCGATTCCCGGTCTACACTCAAGAAATTATACATCCACCCCGACGGCCATTGATTACACGGCTTATATGGCCGGTCCATTGCCACTTCAGCGTACTTATTCTGTTCCAGTCCGTCCTATCCTTGATGTCCTCCCTCCGGTTGACGCCCTAAGCCGAAGTCCGTACCCCACAGGGGATAGCCTTTGAGCGTTCACCGAGTTTTAATTAGCATAGTTGAATAACCCCTGGCTGGAGGTTTTAAGTGTAGTAGCTTAAGGCACCCACAGGAATGCCCGGTTAAGTAGTCATGATCTCAGAGGTCAACTACAAGATGCCCCACCAAAAAAAAAAAAAGTACTAATTCTGAGTGCTATGTTGACAATTTCTGCGGATCATTTCGCTACTTAACTAATGCAAATGTATCATCAGCCTTTAGTACAAAACAATTGCTTTGTACTAAAGGCTGCCAATAAAAAAAAAACCGGCCAAGTGCGTGTCTGACCACGCACAATGAAGGGTTCCGTAGTTGGGATGAATTTATCCCAAAAACAAAATTAACTTTGTAGTTGATAAACATGTTCTCCCATACGGAATGTATGGGAAAACATGTTTTTGTAACTGCAAAGTTAAGTTGGTCGATTATTACTCGTTAACTAGTAAAGCCTACTTAGCTGTGATAGTTTTCCTTTTAATTTCGTTATATAAACTACTGCTGTGATTTTTTTCACACATCCAAAACCAACCATTTAGCTGGCAGGGGGGGGGACACTTGACTCTAACAAAAATTAGCACTTTAAAGCTTAATATTTTGCAAACGAATCCCTGAATCCAAAAATGGTTTTCACAAACTCATAATGTTTTTGCAAGACCTTTCTAATGATATCCCACACTATGGGATAAAAAATAAAACATCACCACGTTACGTGTATGGGAGGTACCCTAAAAAAAAATGTTTTTCATAATTTTGTTTTACCACTTTGTTGGCGTAATTAATATGTATATCTATGCTAAATTACAGCTTTCTAGTACTAAGGGTCTCGGAGCTAGACCGCAGACAGACAGACAGACAGACGGACATGACGAAACTATAAGGGTTCCTTGTTTACTACGGAACCCTAAAAATAGCATAATACTAATAGGCACTTACTGTGCTATGATTCTGTAAGTAAGTAAGTAATCATTTTATTTACCAAAAACTTAGCCTAGGTAACATCAGTGTAGTTTAAACTATGGGATGGGTATGGCTGTGAATTGAACAATATTGGCTTGATTAGATAATGTCCAATTAACGACGACTTCCCGCAATCATTACGCTTGACGTAAACCTATTAGAAACCGCAGTTCTAATTAGCAGTTATAGAACACTGACATCAATGCTTCTGATATAATCCCATCACGACATCAATGGATAAAATGGATGAAGCAATTATCTACTTTGTCAGTCACGATTGGCAATACATAATTACAGGGTGGCAGGGACATTGACGCGAAAACTATTACCATGGATTCAGTTTCAGAACCTGCTTTTAAAATTTTCGTCAGTTATTTAGAAAAAATCTGCTATTTCATATAAAAGTGCAATACCTACACGGTCAAAATGTATGGAACGGCAGTTTTTTTTAAAATAACCGACGAAAAATTTCATCGCAGTTCAGAATCATGTACTGAATCCATGGTAACAGTTTTCGCGTCAATGTCCCTGCCACCCTGTAATTTTGCATATGGGAGTTACTCGTAAACATAACTGGCATGAGGTCCTGGGTTCATATCCCAGGTCGGGCAATATTTTATCTGGAATTTCTCAGAAGCAGCCCGGAGTCTGGATTTGTACCCTGTTGATGGGAATTGGAACTCATACATAATTGGCGCAATGTGGGAGTACTATAGATACACCTCTGCTTAATTATGTTATGTGTAAAGTAATAATTATGACGTCACAGCATCATCTAGTAATTGTTACGAGAAAAACCGCCACACAGTTTTGAGAGAAATAGAGCGATTTAATAATACATAATAGCAATTTTAAGGAGCAATGGCCGAAAAAATTAAAGCAAATTTTCGAATTAAATTGGAAGCAAATAAATGCTATAAGTATAATATTATTCGACTAATATTAGTAGACTTCCTCCGGTAATAATTGCTGAAAAATTATTGTGTTATAGCAATACAGAATATAAGGAGCAATTGCCGAAAAATTTGAAGCATTTTTCAAAAATTAAATTGGAAAGCAAATAAATGCTATAAGTATAATATTATAAGTAAACCTCTGCCCTTTCGGAGATTACGAAGTGATGTCATGTATGATATTAATAACAGGCGAAATTTTCTGTACTGTCCCACACTTCTGCCTATCTCTCTGGAGACTCGGTACTTACAGGTGTGACGCTATATAGAGTCCACGCCACCACTGAAGTCCATTTGATGCGGCGCTAGTGTCTACGTCATTGCATCACATTGCATTTAAAAAAAAATGTCAATGTCAAAAACGCGCACTCTATGATATTTTATTGCAATCATACGAACAATACAACTGTACGAAGATCTTTTGGCGTATGGCCAAAATCGGAACTAACGCCGCCATCTTGCTTTTTCAATACATTTCACAAAACATTTGCACAAATGTTTACCAACAGCGCCCCCCCGTCAACGTCACTCGAGCGTCAAAAGATTCTTGTAGCAGTATACCTGTATACTGCTACAAGAATCCCTTTGTACTTGGAAGGTCGAGATCGTACGTGCGTGTTCGTACATGTACACACGAGTGAAATTCGTACGAAAACGCATCCAAAGTGCGTGTGACCTAATTTTTTACAAGATCTGAAGATCTGTCAAAAGTGATGCGTAGCAGTATCACCAAATACACCAAACTTTCTTGAAATGATAATACTCTTTTCATGTTCTTATACTTTGTAGTTTTCCTTTGATCCCTAGTTCACTAAGGAAGTAAAACTCCCTACAAATAACATCAATCATCGCTCCTTTGTACAGCGAAAATGTTCAGAGTACGTGCGAACTTCGAGAAAGTTGGTAAGCTACTGACCTATATGTAGGGGTGCAGGAAAGTATCGATACTTAGTATATTAGTCGATATTTTTCAACCATTCCACAGATGAATACAGACACTCCGCATTTTAGGTATGAAGCTACAAATACGTGGTGGGCTCGACTTGTCGGGCCAATTCAGTAAGTGTAACGTAGTCAGGAGATATAAGAGTTACGCGATAGAAAGAGAAGCAACTTCTAAGTGAATATAACTGTAGGTAATTAGCGTTGTGCGACCTGAATTGCACTTTATTGTGTCGTATCAAGAGTCGCTTTTAATTTAAATGATTTTGCGGAGTGAACAATTTGTATTCATTTGTGACCATTCTCGAGTTGTCACATCAGTTACAGGTGTGCCCTTTAGTCAGAGAAAAGTATTGTTTATTGAGTCTCAACTTAGATTTTTCGTTTATTCAAATTATAATTTATAGGTATTCTAGACATAATGGAATGGCTATACGAGTGAAACTGATGAAGTATATCAATCTGCTAAACAATACATTTCCTTGATTGTGCGTTATATAAAAAGTGCTTGTGAGCTTGTTTGCAATTTGCCATAATGTTGATAATCATGGATTATTACAATTAGGCCATAGTTTTATCAGGCGCCCGAGGTGCGCGTCTTGCACGCTGCGTTTTGGGTGCGCAATAAAATTGTATGAATTTCTATACAACGAATTACATGACGCGCCCTTAGACGGCAACGCTTGATGTTATTCGTTACATAGAAATTCATATAATTTTATTGAGCGACCAAAACGCAGCATACAAGACACGCGCCTTGGGCGCCTGTTATAACAAGGGCCTTAGACAGTAGGTATCGACACGATGTGTCGATAAACACTATTTTCCGTAACACAATAAAAAATATCGTCTATCATTTTCCCCTTTCCTCATTAAAAGTATCGATACTTTTATTTCAACACAAGATACATCCTTACCTATATGTGCAAGTGAGGGGCCTCCCGAAGTTCTCAGAGGTCACAGGAGGGGAGGACACGTCCTCATATATCTCCACCGTCTTGTTGCAATGGTCCCGTTTGGAATCTGGAACAAGGAATAGTTCATTAATATTGGGAACTTTTAGCACCATGTTGATAAGATCAACACTTTAATCTTAGGGGTTATATTATATATTCATACGGCAGGATAAAATAAGACGAAACAGGAGGTGTCATGCGATTTTGGACCATGTGTACATCACCTTCCCTGCCAATTATTGTGGCAGTAGGCATACGAAACAATTACGCAATTCGATGGTAAATGGTAGTAAGGAAAGATTTGCATTTTCAGTTATTTTTTTCATAATATATTATACAATGCCATGGGCATGTGACCGCCCGTGGTTTTCTGAATATTCGTGTTTTGTTTTTTTAAAAAATTATCTTTAAAAGTCTGTCTTTATTTTTCTTTTTTTTTCTTTTACTTTTTTTCAGAATCCCCCTATGATTTTGTGGACTTACACTTGTGTTTTTTAAATAAACATCGGTTTTTTTTTTTGGATAAAAATGTCTTCGTCTCCGTTTTTTTTTCATAGTCGATTTTAGAAAGAATAAACAGAATCCAAATGTAGCCAATAATTTCGGAGATATGGTAATCGCTAATCAAAAAAAAAAAAATACAACATAAAAAATATTACACACATGCCCATGGGCGACATTGTCTTAATTTGCAAATCTACATACACTAAAGCCGAATAGTTTTCGAGTAAATATGTTTTTAATTATCATTTAAAGTAATAAAGACTTCCCCACATCCTCTACAAGGAAAATCAATTAAAATCCTCTAAACACATTTCCACTACAAAGCTAAGTGTTCATTAAAACCTGACATTACAGCTCAAATGAGAATAAAGTCATTAACGCTAGTATTCCTGGCAAAAGGTATTAAAATACACCATTAAAGGAATTTAGTATTGAATGTAGAAATACTTCCACATAACGTCAGGAATTCTCATAAAAAGGATAAAAGCCGACCGTATTTGTAATTACGTGGTGCCTGACGTGTAAATTAATCGGGAATAATATGCTCTAACATTGACGTTTACGCCAAAGCCTTGCTTTGATACTGATGGTTCAGCTGGTAAAAACTAGTGGCTCTAGGAATAAAGTGACGTTATTCGCGTTCTATATTTGAATTGAATCTTTGGGTTGCGGCGGGAAAAGAAGAAAAGTCGCTGGCATTTTTTGAAAATGGAAAAAGCGTTTTTGTATTGCGATAAATATGTCGTTTTGGAAAACAATTTATTGATAGTTTCTAGTTATACCAATCGAAAGCAATTTGAGCAGTCTGAACTGACTTTAAATCAAAATTTTAAATTAAAAAATGTTTGTTGATTGAACAACAAGTTGTTCAACTAAAATCCAAACCACGCCACATCTAACACCGGGTTCACACAACCCGGTATTAGATACTCAGAGTTAAAATAGTGCTCTTTTAGATCATCTTTAAATCAATTATTTGTCAATCAATTAGTCTTAGAGACACGTTAGTTTCAGATACTATAATAGGGAAAGCAAAACGTCCGATAAAGACCAGGCCCGGGTCAACAGCGCGTTGTGTTCCACGCGCGCCTCAGAGATGTCAGCAGAATTGACGGGGTCCGTTAGGGCCGATGCCTATGCGAGGCCGATGCGAGGCCGGGGTTTCGAATAAGACCGAAAGGGAAATCGTGGCCCCCCCGGCAGCAAGGCAACCAAAGGAACACACGCTCTCTCGCTCCACCCAGAGTGGGAGAAGTTATTTGATAATTTCCCACCAAAAAAAAGCAAAAGAAAAAAAATGGTTTTTGTTTTTGTTATGCGCAAAATAAAAAAATAAAGACTCACCATAAAACAAAAATCTCTGTTTTCAAACTACTTTAAAACTACTAAGAAAAGCAAAAAAGATTTAATTTTAAAGTTGCAGAAAACCTGGACGTATTTCAAGTTGACGGCAGTAGTAGCTCATTGTGCTGGGGGCAATAAGTAACTCCACGGCTCCCAGTTCATAGATATTTGTCATGGGAACCCGGGTGGCAAAGGCAATGCATCCAGACTGCCACGTTTCATAAAAGTATTTGGTACAGGTTATGATGCATTGAAATTGTTGATGGAACAGAGGTTTTTGAATTTGGAGTGATAGTGTTGTAAGAGCAATAAATAATTGTTATTCAGAAAAAAGAAAAACGAATCGATTAAAAACAACTAAAATAAAATGGTATTTGTCACTGTGAATTATTTTAAAAGGTGTTGGGTACTTTTTGACGCAGCCGTGAAGCACACACTGTTGTTGTTAAAATATTTCACTTTTTTATTTGTTTTTGTGTTTCAAAATACTGTTATTCTTTATTTTTTGAGTAGTTGTGGCTCTGTGGTAACGACCCTGACGTACGAGTTGTAGGTCGTGGGTTCGAACCCAAGCATACGCTTTACTTAGTGTAAATGATTTCATCACCACTGCTCTCAAAACGGTGAAAGAAAACCTCGTGAGCAAACCAGCATGTCCTAGAACCAAAAATTCGAAGACATGTGACATCTACCAACCCGCACTGAGCCCGCGTGGTGGATTACAGCCCACTCCCTCTCGAAGAGAGGAGGCCTGTGTCCCAGCAGTGAGAACATTAGGCTGATTTATGCATCACATTTAATAAATTTTGCAAAAACCTTTCATCAAAAGAGGGTAATACTCTTACTGGAGGAATATTTTACACTGAGATCTTTCATTTACATCGCTAAAAATAAAAAATAAAAAAAAACCTTCAGTGATATTTGGATAAAAATCTTTTTGCACATTACACTGGACTAGAAAAAAGTTCTGAAATTACATCCTGCGAATTACACATGAACAAAAAATGAGAAGTGAGCTGGTTCGACTCCGCTTATGACGCGGTTGATAAGCCCTGCATTTCTCAAACTTTCCTATCGGCCAGTGCACACAGATGTGAAGTTTCACCAACCAGTTGGTAATGTTGGTGTTAGTTTCAGCCAAAAGGCCAATTTTGCCAACGTGTGTTTTGATATTTGCATATTGGTCGAAGTTTGATCAACTAGTTGGTATGTTTGTCTAATTTGGCCAATCTATTGGTTGAATAGCTTGCTTGAAGAGATGTTTGCGTTTAAATAATTTGTATTTTTTGTCGTTTGATTGCTTTGAGTTTGAACACGCGTTAGTACTATTTGTTTTACCGAAAATATGTTTGGAATATAACAAATATTTATTTGTACCTATTTGGAATAAAATGAAATTAGTTGAAAAGCCTATTAGTTCAAAGCAAATAATGTTATTACCGTTATTGCTTCGTTTCTGATTAAAATGAAAATCGACATTCAAACTAATTAGTTTTGTGGACACTGTTTTAATATTAGGCATGTTACACATTTGTTCAGGTTGGATTAATCGAGTGGTAAAATCGAATATACAGTTGTGGTCATATTTCAGGGTTGTGGTACAAACCATCAAACTGATTACCTTTTTCCACGAGACCAACATTGTAATCGTGAAAAAAATATAATAATATTATAATTTCACTAGTGAAATTATAATTGCACGAAACTTTGTCAACCGCCTCCATTTCTCACAATTTAACGGGCTCATTTCAGTGACATTATAATTCCACTGGACCTAGGCAGTGATATTGCAAGGTAGTAATATTTTGACAATTTCACTGTATGTGCAAGCCCGTTAAATTGTGAGACGGTCAAAGATTGGTCCGTTTCCAATGTCATGCCTTACTTATATCATAAAATGAATAAACTTCTACTTGTTCAACCTCATAGGGAGTGAGACGGACTTATTTTGTTGTTCTTTGAGTGAATTCACAAAGAATGTATTGTTTGTAATTAGTTATAGATGTTAGTAAAATTATTTTAATTAAGTTTATTTAGATAAGTGTATTTTTTAAAATTAAGTTAGGATAAGCGCATTTATCGCATTGGGTAATGGTCCTGTAATGGTAAATGTAAGTTGATACAGATCTTAAAGGCGGATGAAAAAGAGATGACCAAACAAAATGCACGAAGACCTCACTATAAACTTGACTCATAATCAGAGATCGGAATTGGGTGTGTGAAAATACCTAAAGTTTGCAGCGAGACATATCATAGAGCTGTTACAACCACTTAAGTTAACCGGTTTTGAATTTTACCGGTTTAGTTTCGGTTTTTTGTTTTACATGTTCTTTACCTTTGAAAAACCGAACTATAAACATTAGCAAGCTGCTAATACAGTTTTAAATTAATTTTTGTTTTGAACTTTTCCGGTTCAAATTCGGTTTTTTAGTTCTACTTGTTCTGTACGTCTGAAACACCGAATTTTACACATCTGCAAGCTGTAATACAGTTTTAGATATTTTTGTTATTGTTGTGTGTAGTTTTCGAGGGCTAACCGAGAAGGGCTTTATTTTTTAACCGATTTCAAAAAAGGTGGAGGTCCTCAATTCGACTGTATGTTTTTTTATGTACGTATATGTGTGTATGTTACTCGATTACTCCGTCAATCAATAATAAACTTTATTGATTCTTTTTTTGTTAGGTAAGTCAAGTTTGCTGGGTAAGTCATGTTTATAGTTCGGTTTTTCAAAGGTAAAGAACATGTAAAACAAAAAACCGTAAATAAACCGGTAAAATTCAAAACCGGTTAACTTAAGTGGTTGTAACAGCTCTATGATATGTCTCGCTGCAAACTTTAGGTATTTTCACACACCCAATTCCGATCTCTGCTCATAATATACCTAGGGTTATTAGAAAATCACAACAGCATTCCCAGGAGCAGGAGGAGCTTGTGGCTAAGTACTAACAGCCGCACGGGTCGATCCATCAGGTTAAGCTACGCTTGCCGGGGTTGGTCCGTGGATGGGTGACCATTTCTACATACCGAGACTCCTCCGTGCTTCGGAAAGCACGTTAAAAGCCGTGGTCCCGGCTGTCATTCGTGGATCTTTGACAGTCGTTACGGGTCGTCAGAAGCCCGAAACTCTGACAACCAGTCTTACCAAGGGGTATCGTATTATCTAGTTACTGGGGTTGTGGAGGTCAGATAGGCAGTTGCTCCATGTAAAATATTGGAATTCAGCTGCATCCGGTTATACTGGAAGCCGACCCCAACATAGTTGGGAAAAGGCTAGGCAGACTACAGCATTCCCGTGTAATTACAAAAACACTATTATCCCTGCGATATACGTACTCTACCATCTATCATACTTTATGTACCTAAATGTGCCTGTGACTGATCCTCAAATACATATAATTCGAAGCCAGACTAAATACTGTTCTCTCCGTCTTACCAATTAACATCCGTATAATCTGATCCTGATTCCTGCGGTGCCGAATAATTCAATTAGTTACCTTATATCGTGAGCTATTGACGGGAATTCCGGGTACTCATCGTCTTTGTACAGTCAGGGAAACGGATGTCTTAACAAATGATTGTCAACTTCTAAAGCGATTTTCTCCTTAAGCATTGAAATATATTTTATGGTGTTACGAACATACATTATAAGTCTTTTCTTTAAGAATGCGGCGACGCATGAATTGTCCATACAAACGTAGTACATAAATCATTTGCAATTTGAACATATTTCCATCATATTATGTTGATATTCGGATTGAGACAGTATTTATCCAGGCTTCTACGTCTTTTTATTTCCAAAAACTTACCTTTAAATGAAGTGTAAGCGAATTGCATTTCGTACATTTTTACAGCGTAAATGACATGTTTTCATATTGTTTTTTCTGTATTATAAACAACAATATTTGTAATATTGTTTCCGCAGAAGCATAGTTTATGTTATCAAGTTACAAATTATCGAAAAAAAATGGAAATACATTAAGTTTTCATTCATAATTTTTTGTATTACGGAACACATTCAAATTTATCATAACTTTTCGAAAACTAGTAGTACTACCGCGTCAAGCAATAATTGACAATGTGTGCGTGGTAGTATTGCTCACTGTAGGTGTATATCGCTCCGACAGGCACTCAGACTAGCGCAACGTGCTTGGAATTGAATTTTGCAAACATCTCGATTTGTAGTTGCGAGCCGTGTCGCCGGCCTCTTAAGTGCAATTTTCATTTCACGAGAAAAGTGCTTTTGAATTTTGCGTAAGGCCTACCCCACTGTGCATTAAAAAATCGCGCGAAATTTTTGTCGTAATTCTGTAACACATTTTATCTTATGTAACTACATGCAATGGTGATTTAAAATTCGCACTGAAATTCAATTCCAAACACTGAATAAAAATCACGCGATGTGTTTTTGCAGTGCGGGCTAGGCCTAACTGTAAGGTATTCTTGCTCGTGACTGTACCTAGTACTAGTGTCTCAATCTGCATAACAATCCAATTCCTAGACTGTACATTCATAATTTGTTATCAAAGCATTAAATACATCTTTCAATTCTAACAAATACAGTCTATTCAAAACATCATCATCTGCCTAGCCTTTTCCCAACCATGTTGGGGTCGGCTTCCAGTCTAACCGGATGCAGCTGAATACCAGTATTTTACATGGAGCGACTGCCTATTTGACCTCCACAACCCAGTAACTGGGTAATACGATACCCCTTGGTAAGACTGGTTGTCAGACTTTCGGGCTTCTGACGACCCGTAACGACTGTCAAAGATCCACGAATGACAGCCGGGACCAACGGCTTAACGTGCTTTCCGAGGCACGGAAGAGTCTCGGTATGTAAAGATGGTCACCCATCCACTGACCAACCCTGGCAAGCGTAGCTTAACCTGAGTGCGGCTGTTATTACTTAGCCACGAGTTCCTCACAGTCTATTCAAAACAAATCAATAAATACACATCAATAGTTTTTTCTGCCCATAAAACCTAAAACTCGTATACCCTTATCAATAATGCACGTACTCTAAAGTACCGTAGCACTTAAATACAATGTTCCTAAAGGGGTGCTCACACGGGCAACTTTATTTGAGCAATTCTGGGCAATATTGGTAAAATAATATAATTATGACATGAGGTCCTGTCTTTGGTTCCCAAGTCGGGCAAAGTGTTATTCAAATCAAATCAAATCAAATTATTTATTTGCTTAATACAGGTAGGTATAAACAGATGTTACGTTGATCGTGGTCGTTGGTCGTGATGTTGTGTTGTTGTTGTTGTTAGGTGTTTCCATCTGGAATTTCTCAGTAGAAGCCCCGAGTCTGGACTTGCGCCCTGTTGATGGCAATAAACTCGTCCCCTATTACATGAGACTTATACATAACTGGCGAAATGTGGAAGTACTATAGATCCACCTGTGGCTAATTTTGTTATGTGGTATGTAATAATGATGACGTCACAGCACCATCTTTTAATTGTTACAAGAAAAACCGCCACTCAATATTGAGTGATATAGAGTGATTGCCGAAACATTTTTTGGAATTAAATTGGAATGCAAATAAATGCTATAAGTATAATATTATTCGACTAATATTAATCCGGTAATAATTGCTGAAAAATTACTGTGTTTTCGTACCTTTTTAGCTATATTCATTCCTGTATTAATTTTCAAACACTTCAAACTTAGCTTTTAGCAGATTTTTAACCCATCTGTCACTTACGGCCGAGTATCTGGTGCGTTCTCCGAAGTGTTCCAAACTTAGAAGAGCTAGACATATAACCTAGTACGTAGAATTTGTAACATGTAGGTATTGTTGCTAGAGAATCCGCACATCATATTGAGAGATATGACACACACACAATACACTCATCTACGCATAATAAAATGGAGTAATTAGAGGTAATTTGATTGCCGAAACAATGAAAAACTTTTTTCGGAATTAAACTAAATTGCTTCGATACCTTCTGCAACTGTTGCCGAGAAATAATTGCGGAAAAAATTCCCCGTCTAAGCGCACCTTTAGCTATATTCCTGTATTAATTTTTAAACACTTCAAACTTGGCTTTTAGCAGAGTTTCAACCCATCTGTCACTTAAGGCCAGGAGTATCAGGTGCGTCCTGCGAAGTGCTCCAACTTAGAAGGGCTAGACTTAAAACTTAGTACGTAGAATTTGAAACATGTAGGTATTGTTACTAGAGAACCCAAATCCTATTGATTTCTTGAATCCTATATAGTACAACCTAATACAACAGGCAATACATTTGATTGATCTATGCAATATAATATCCGAATCAACTGAAAAAAAATTAACCAGGTTGCTCCGATACCTTCTGCAACCGTTATTTGCGTTCGAAATGAATATTATTGCGTAAATGATTTGTAATAAAGAAAAAAGCAATAGCTGCTTAATTTGTGTGTCAAAGTTCTTATAGTCCTACATTTTTAAAAATGTTCTCAAGTAAGTGAAATCTTTGTTGAGAAAATTAATTGTGGAAAAAATTGCTCGTCTAAGTGCACCTTTAGCTATAAATTCCTGTATTAATTTTTAAACACATCCAACTTGGCACTTAATGGAGTTTCAACCCATCTGTCACTTAAGGCCAGGAGTATCAGGTGCGTCCTGCGAAGTGCCTCCAACTTAGAAGGGCTAGACTTGAAACTTATTACGTAGAATTATGTAAGTTTTAAGTGTTAATAAATTAAATTGGCGAGGGTTGACTAAGTGTTGAACTTGGTAAGTACTTGTAAAATGGCGGGCTTTCGTAGGCAATGTATTCAGTTCGTTTGACCGATGATTTATTTATAGTTAAGAACTTATTTTGGGATTGTTTAAGTAATTTTATTGGAGATTTTTATTAGCTCTGGTTGAAAGTTTGTGGCGTAAATTGTATTACTTTAAACCACTTATTGGTAGTTCTTTTTGTTAAGTAAGTGAAAATATATATTAGTTTTAGTAACTAATAAAATAATCTAGTGCTGACAATGCTGAAATCGGAAGTGCTGTGGATTTCGTAGAGAGCTTATTTGATAAGATTATTAATAAGGATTGTTTGAAAATTTGTAGCATATTTTTTTTACTGTAAACTACGTAATAGGTCGTTCTTTTTGTAAAGCGAAACAGTTTTTATAGGTTACAGGCATCTTTGAGCAGAATAATACAATAACATACCCATACAATGATGACGACACACAAAATCTTGACGTCACAAAAATCCTGCAACGCGCAATTAGAGTTTACCGCGCGAATACCATACATATAACTTCCCCGACATTAATCGTTGGGCAGTTGCCCGCCAGACACGACACCCGTCTGGTCAGAGAATTCTTTTTTTTCTAAAGAGGATGAGTGAACTTTACACCCTGTTCCTCATACCTCTAAAAGCTCTATTGCAACAACTAAACAAGTTAGAAAACGATTTAAAAAAACTTTTTACAAAAAAAAACAACCGACCTCCAAAAAAAAACACTATAAAGTGAAAAATAACTTTAATTTTGGAAGTCGGTGTCTTGGGTTTTGTATTTTCGTTTTTTGCCACCGACTTCCGAAATTAAAGTTATTTTTCACTTTATAGTGTTTTTTTTTGGAGGTCGGTTGTTTTTTTTTGTAAAAAGTTTTTATTTTTCACATTTTAGTTGTGGTTCCTACCCCACACACATTCGAATACCACTACCTGCTACCAGTGACAGAAACTTATCATATCATCTAGATACTAAGTGGGAAAAAAAAACGTATTTTGTAGCTAACTCAAAAACTATCCAAGCAAAGTTAATAAAATTTATATGGGACCAATTCCAGAGCACACCCTTTCAAACAAAAAAAGAATTTTCAAAATCGGTCCACAATTGACGGAGAAATTGGTGGACATACATAAAAAAAAAAAAAAACAAACATACGCGACGAACATATAACCTCCTCCTTTTTGGAAGTCGGTTAAAAATATAAGATGAAAAAAAGAAAAATCTTCGTTTAGTATTTTCATTTATTTGCTAAATATTGTACGGTGGCACGGAACCCTTCGTGTATGAGTCCGACTTGCACTTGGTCTGTTATTTTATTTCATCGTTATTGGATATCGATACCCATTAGTGTACAGTACGACACAACTTAGATGTAGCATAAATTTGAAAATTTGCATTCATTCATTTCAATTTTACGAATATATTTGGGTATATGACTTGACAAGTTACTGCGTTTGCGTAAAGATCATTTTTGCTTAAATTAAATTAAAAACTTTTTTTGGAGCCAAGACTCATAGAGGGTTAGTAATAATATCCTTAGAACTACGTGTTAGTAAACAACACAATACGGTGACACATGTAACTGACAACAGTGAATTATATATGGATAGTCCACTCTGTCAGCTATCATTTTCAGAACCCTGTTGGGGCTGGCCATGACTCGTGCCACCATTGATGCGGCGCGCTTGCGCATTATAGTATAAAAACGATCTATACGTGCCGCCACAAACATCCCTGACGCACTGCAACGCCATGGCAGCCCCATCAGTTTTCTGAACGCATTATTAAATTGGACACGAAGGGCTCCATACGATGCTCGCGAATGCTTCTCCCAAAAGCTGCATAAAGCAGTAAGTAATAAATATTGGTGATTTTGAAGGCGTACTCAGATGGTGATCGGTTTTACGAAATTTGCCGATGCTACATCTAAATTGTGTCATACTGTGAAATTTTGCCAGCAAATTTACTTTATGTGAAGTTTTGCCAGCAAATTTACTTTGACCCTGTTTATATAAGTTTCTTTTCTGACTCAAAATTAGTTTTTATTTCCCACAAAATGCGTGCCTATCTCCCCATCCGTATGTCTCACACATAAGACTAACAAAAACCTCACAGTTTTTTGTTTACCGACGACTAGTTTCAACCCCCGGGATTTTTGCCGGCTCAAACTTTCATCCCGGGGGCCGGGGCTATACATCACGGGAACGTCTCCTGGTATTATGTTCCCGTTACATTCCTTGAGTGTCGACTTGCCTGTGTTGATTTTATGTGGAAGTGATAGATGGAAACTTTGTTTACGGATGTAAGGAGAAATAGAGTTTGAAGGTAATCGGTTTTTTGGCGTGATGAAATTGGCGACCCTGTTTTTGGGGTTGGAGTAAACAGTGGTTGAGTGGAGGGGCTTGTGGCTAAATAAAAACAGCCGCACGGATCGATCGATCAGGTTAAGCTACGCTTGACGCGGTTGGTCCGTGGATGAGTGACCATCTTTACATACCAAGAAAGCACGTTGAGCCGTTGGCCCCGGCTGTCATTCGTGGATCATTGACAGTCATTACGGGTCGTCAGCAGCACGAAAGTCTGACACCTAGTCTTACCAAGGGATGGAGGTCAGATAGGTAGTCGTTCCATGTAAAATACTGATATCCAGCTGCATCCGGTTAAACTGAGAGCCGACCTCAACATATTTGGAAAAGGCCAGGCAGATGATTGATGAGTGAACATAAGCACCTTAATTTGCGTTCTTATTTTCTATTTAAGTCATTGGATGGTAAATATGGCGAAGACCCACCTGGTGGTAAGTGGTTATCACCACCTATGGACATTTGTAATACCCTAGGCATCGCAGAAACATTGACATTGCAGACACAGAGCCGAAATGTTATCATCATCATCATCAGCCTATAAATGTTCCCACTGCTGGGACACAGGCCTCCTCTCTGTGAGAGGGAGTGGGCCGTAATCCACCACGCGGGCCCAGTGCGGTTTGGTAGATGTCACATGTCTTCGAATTTTCGGTTCTAGGACATGCCGGTTTCCTCACGATGTTTTTCCTTCACCGTTTTGAGAGCAGTGGTGATGAAATAATTTACACAAAGTAAAGCGCCTGTCTGGGTACGAACTCGTAAATCGTGGCCGTTACCACTGGGCCACCACTGCTTTCTGAAATGTTATGTGTGCTTGTAAATACCGATTACCCTTCAAACGGGAACACAGCAACTCTGTTTTGCGGTAGAAACAGTACCCTAATTGCGTAACATACCAACAATCTCTATCAGTTTCATTTTGGTCAACAACATTTATTGCGTTATTTACATTGTTGAACAGACAATTGTTTCGAATATATGAAGCAATTGATTAGCAATAGCCTTCAAAATTATTCAGAATAAGATTGATCGTGTATTACACAGTTAGGGTGCAGGTCAGCTCTCTGGACGAGAACCTTTACAAGGAACTACTAAGTGATGAGGTAATCGATTGGGTTTGTTACCGAACTGCCCAGAAACAAATAATTGAGGTTAAATGCAATTATTATTTACGAAGTACGCTACGTTTTTAAGCTATTGCATAGCTTTTATCGCGGGCTTTGAGCGTGGCGACCGAATCAATAAATTCCGTAACGTAACGAAAATAAAACCTAACACCCCCACTCCGCCTACCATGTAATGACGGTTCCCATGACAACGTGATGTTGTCATGGGAACGTAATTTTTGTTATATGTCATCACGTCATCATCCCAAGTGTAGCGTTGACAAATAGGAAGTATGGTAATAGTTTTACCGCGGCAGTCCCCGAGTGCCACACGTTTTTTTTTTTAATTGACGATATAGAACGGGTGCGAAGGGCTCTGTCAGTTAGAGTGAACATGCTGGCTCGTAGGTTTGTTTGTTGTTCAGGCAATGTTAAAATTACTGCATTCAGAGCGAATTGTACTACGTTTTACACGAGCAGCCTGTGGGCTAGATATAATCAGAAATCGTACAGTACCTTCCACGTGCAATACAACAACGCGTTCAGGGTACTGTTGAGGCTGCCCCACTACTGCAGCGCATCAAGGATGTTCGCGGACGCACATGTGGACTGTTTCTTTGCTACTATGCTTTGTGTACCTAGCGTCTCTAATGAATGTCCGTACGTGAATCGCTGCTGCGCCATTTCCGCAGCCGCGGTGTAGCGTCGGATAGTACTGCCGCTGTGTATGGTGTACAGTAATTTGTTTAGGCTATAGTTTGCCTTAATTACTAACATAGGATAAGTTTACTAACAAGTGAGTCATGGTTACTTAAATAAATAAATTGAATTGATTGAATATTGTTAAGTACGCGGCTGCGGGGGAAGGGGTACACAAGTGAAACACTGGCTAGCTAGCAACGCACTGGTTTATTCCATATTGGTGACTCGAGAGTTGGACTCGCCGATATAGTAGATGGCGCGCAGGCGGCGCGCGCTTAGCACACATTGACACATACATAACAAATATCAAACAACGTACAATAAATATGGGGGTACTATTTTAAATGATGCGGTTGCGTCTGCGGTCATCTCTTTGTAGCAGATAGCTCATAGCGACCGGTTGCGCGACCACTCGCTGCGGTCGCAATCGTTTAGTGCGATGACCCTTGGCGCTATCGGGATGTGGTTATTTGTAATTTATTGTGACTAATTATAAAAATCAGGTCGCTGGTCGGGTTTGGGGTTTTAAGGCAATGTGTGACAATAAACGAAAATAACTGTAGGTGTATAGGTACTTGCAAGTTGCATTTAGATTTTTATAGATTATTTTTTGTTGTATATTGATAGATTTTAAAAACTTTACAAATCCTAGAGTAACAACTATAAAAAAAAACGTGTGGCACTCGGGGACTGCCGCGGTAAAGCTATTGCATAGCATTTGTAACCTCCATACTTCCTATTTGTCAACGCTACACTTGGGGTGATGACGTGATGACATAAAACAAAAATTACGTTCCCATGACAACATTACGTTTCCAACCGTCATTACATGGCAGGCGGAGTGGGGGGGTGTTAGGTTTTATTTTCGTTACGTTACGGAATTTCTTGATTCGGTCGCCGCGCTCAAAGCCCGCGATAAAAGCTATGCAATAGCTTAAAAAAACAGTGGCACTCCGGGAGTGCTGACAGAACTGAAAACTAGCAAAAAATATCGGCACCACGGTAAACAACGCGTTGATGTCTTTTACTCCACGCACCGCGGTAATCTACGCGTTGATGTCTTTTACTCCACGGTGTCGGTAAACTCGGTAACAGTGTTGCGAAATCAATGGTTTAGTCCCATCTCAAAAATGCCCAAGGCGACTAAAGAAGTTTTCACTTAAAAAATATAACTTTAAGTTTGGCTTTCCTCAGACAGCGATTAACTACCCACCTCATATAACGACCAAAAAGCACGGAGGATTTTTTCCCGCGGCGATTTTTTTTCCTCACATTGGATTTTCAACGCTCTGCTTAGCGCCAAGAGTTGAAAATCCAACAGTGTGTTTTTTCGATGCGCTGGGTTGCACTCCGTTGGATTCTCAACGCTCGGCACAACATCGAGAGTTGAAAATCCAGTGCGTGATAAAATCCCGCCGCGATATTTTTACGTGCGTGCGAACGTGGGCTTATTTGACTTTGCAGTGACAAAATTTTTCTTTATTATAATGACGACCGTAATTATTGCCGATATATGACGGCTCCGCTTCCTAAGGAAACCCAAGCTTAAGAAAAATCCATGGCTGTAAAGTAAAACTCGGTAAAAAACATTTTAAGCACAACAACATAGTACGTGGTTGGTAAACTTAGACGGCAGACTTTCTTTTATCCGAAACTTAGGTCCCCGGGCGACAATAAAACTATAAGTATGTAGTGAATATGCAGTCTACATGAAGTTTTAAGATGCATTTTGTTACAAGAATTTTGTTACATTTTTCGGATATCTGCCACATAGTCGGATATTCGGATAGAATACGGCAGGTGATAGGAAAGTTTTTATTTAAAAAATTATGGCTTTACTAAATAAATTGCTTTGAATGTTTATGTATCCTAAAAGAGTTAAAAAAATGTATAATTCGAAAAGTATTGTAAAACTCCGCCTTTGCACGGAAGATGCTATAAAAGTTGCTTCTTATGCCAAACAAATTCGGTTATTTTCTTTTGTATACGAATACACAACACATCTTTCATCTCATCTCTTTTCTTTCATCTTTTGATCTTTCTTTTTTTTCTTCTTTTTATCATAAATGTATTTTCTTTCTTTTTTCATTCTAGCCGCGTTTACGATACAACAGAATAGGTAAATCGATGTTACGTAACTCAACCGAAACATTCAAAGTCCCCATCAACCTTCCATAGAGAACGTCAAATACTTAATAACAAATTTAGTTCAAAAAGATCGGAGTGGAAGATAAAACGGGGTTCCGTTGAAAACTTCATAAAAACCAACTAAAAGTCCCGCGCCCGGTAGAGTGTCGTGGAAACTTGGGTTACTTCACAACTTGCTCGTTTCATGGCAAAGCAGTACTTTTTTCCGATTATAACTTGGGTCCCAGATGCTCAGTGGAGATGGATGGAGTTCCGTATAGTGTTTAGTATGAAAATGTGTTTCGATGTTGTAATGTAAGTAGATTTTGTTTTTGTTGCAGGCTTTATTTATGTTGATACGGTTAGCTGAGAATTTTGAACGGTTGTGGTAGGAGCATGTTGTTTATTCGCATTTTGTGCTGTTAAAAGAGTGTTTATTCTAGTCTAGTATTCACGAGCGCTACTCATCATCATAATTTCAGCCGAAAGACGTCCACTGCTGGACATAGGCCTCCCTCAAGCACCGCTACTTCGACCGATTCTGTGCTTTCCGCATCCAGCGGATTCCTGTGGCCTTCACAAGGTCATCAGTCTATCTTGTGGGATGCTTTCTAACGCGCTACTGCTGATCATGAAATCCTGGGTTCGATTCCCTGGTCGGGCAAAGTGTTATTGAGTTTTTCCATCAGGGATTTCACAGTACAGCCCGGAGTTTGGATTTGTGCCCGGTTGATGGCAATAGACTCGCTCCCTATTACATGGGACTTAAACATAACTGGCGCAATGTGGGTTTACCTAATACAGGTACATCTCTGCCCTACCCTTCAGGGAAACAGGCGTGATGTTATGTTATGAACCTATTCTTTTTATCTAAATGGCAAATATTGCCACTATCAGCTAGTACACATGGCTACACATCAAGCTATACATTTCTAGTATAAGCTGACCTCACATTGTTCGGAAATCCTATATATGTATATGTCACCGTAAGATTGTGAGAACCGTTAGTTTATAATCTATCGGAATTATTTCCGTTAGATTATAAACTGTCGAAAAATTGTGAACTGGGTGAAATGGATTAGGTTAGGTTAGAACTGTGACCAACCGCGCGCGAGCCGAGCGAACGAAGCGAGCGGTGACGCGGCAGCGGCCGGCGAGCGCTACTTCCAAGTTGCTTGCAGCCAGGCAGGCTATTTAATATTAGCACAAGGTGCGTTACGTCGTTTAGCCATGTGTACCTAGTATTCTCTTGTTGCATAGCTACTCGTAGTAACTAAAATATAACTATCTAAATTATCAATTCATTATCTAAAGGTAATCGGAAATAGCGTGAATAGACACATTGATTCAGGCCTCTGAGGTTTATATCATGAACTGCTCTATTTAAATTCAACAGACTATTATGTGCCTTCAATCGATATGAATTGAAACGTTTAGCTTTCATGGTTTTGACAACTCTATACTATGTTCCATAGTGACGAAAATATCTAATGCGGTTACCGAAAAAAGGTTTTATATTACATTTAAGTTCTATACCTATGTGTATGAGGAAGGCTTGTGGCTAAATAATAACAGCCGCACGGGTCGATCGATCAGGTTAAGCTACGCTTGCCGCGGTTGGTCCGTGGATGGGTGACCATCTTTACATACCAAGACCCCTCCGTGCCTCGGAAAGCACGCTAAGCCGTTGGTCCCGGTTTTCATTTGTAGATCTTTGAAAGTTGTTACGGGTAGTTAGAATCCCAAAAAGTCTGACAACCAGTCTTACCAAGGGGTATCGTGTTACCTAGTAACTAGGTTGTGGAGGTCAGACAGGTAGTCGCTCCATGTAAAATACTGGTATTCAGCTGCATCCGGTTAGACTGGAAGCCGACCCCAACATAGTTGGGAAAAGGCTAGGTAGATGATGATGACTTATATGTAAGGCAAATGATTTGGTCACGTTTTAAGAAGAAACTGGTAAAAATTAAATAATTTGAAATTTCATAAAATTTAATTCTATCAAGGTTGTCTGAAAGAGATCGCAGAAAGCGATAAACCGTCAATTGTATGTTTTATAGTGTTAAATGTATTTCTTGTTATATATTTTTCCGGTGTACAATAAACTATATAAATAAATAAAAAAATGAGCCGTCGCGGGACGCCTGGCAGATGTATAACATCAAATTTATTATGTATAGGTAGTATGCATAAAAGGATAGTTTACCGACGCCAAAATTGGCGTTGGCGTTGGTTTGGCATTGGCACTGTTGGCGTGGCGATGCGTCGCCACGCCAATAGTTGGTCTGATCCGCCGCTATAGATGTTTCACATCAAAATATATCAAAACGAAAACAAATGCCAGTGTTAGCATTTGTTAGAAATTTCAATGAAATACACAAAGCATTTTTCGTGTTGAGCAAATAATAATAAAAACGCTTTAGTAATCAGTATGTCGGAGACGGGTATGTGACTTTTGTTATTATCACCGATATTTTAACTACTGCGGGTGTAGTGTGGGTAGTGTTGGTTAATGCGTAATAGAAAAACAGTTTGCAGTTCAGATCACGTTATAATTTACTATCAAATTTGTCACACTAGCTAAATTATACACACACTGGGTGTGATGGCGTTTATTAAAATCACCAATTAACACAATGATTACAAATTACAACTAACACACTAACTGAGCAGCACGAATCGAGAACAGTTCCGCGACGTCTTGACTCCGATGCAACCAGAGGCTGAATGCCCTCGTCGCCGTGGCATTAAAGCATCACAACTCTGTAGAAGCACGCTTTTTTTGGTGTGGGTAGATCACTCTTGATGTCACCAGTGGCGCGCTTGCTGTTCGTTTCGTGTCTGTACTAATGACCGGATTCGATAAGTCTCTGTGTTGTATTTATAAACACATCCCACTTCCAATCTGTTCAGTCAATAAACACACAAGGAAATAAACGTATACACCAATCTAGTCCAGACAGAAACCGCAGACCTTTTATGGGTTAACTCCATTCCCCATTATGTCAGTCTAGTCAATACAAATTGCACCGCTGATGCCTTTATCAGGCGGGTCCATTGATAATAATCCTAGCAGACTAGCTAACGAATACTCGAGAAATTGAATTTACTAAGAGAATGCCTCGTTTGGGTTCTAGTATAAAAATATGAAAGGTAGCGGTATTGAGGGATATTGATCATGATATTTTTTATCTTCAAGATATGAAACGAAAATGTAATTCGTTTTTTTAATTAATAAACAAACATGTATTCAGAAACATCTGTATTAAGGGGTGAAACATTTCTGTTGCGGCGATGACTTTAAAAAGTAAAGAAATTGATAAATAAAAATTACATCTTGGAACATTCAACTGCCCTAACTTTGCCTGGCGTCCTAGGTTTGCCTTTAATGAAAAAGATGTAATATCTTTTTCATTTTACTTGTATGGTAATCGAAACTTTAATAAATTTTTAGAATATTTTCATTATAGGCAAACATAGGCTTGTGGCTAAGTAATAACAGCTGCACGGGTCGATCGATCAGGTTAAGCTACGCTTGCCGCGGTTGGTCCGTGGATGGGTGACCATCTTTACATACCAAGTCCCCTCCGTGCCTCGGAAAGCACGTTAAGCCGTTGGTCCCGGCTGTCATTTGTAGATCTTTGACAGTCGTTACGGGTAGTTAGAAGCCCAAAAAGTCTGACAACCAGTCTTACTAAGGGGTATCGTGTTACCTAGTCACTAGGTTGTGGAGGTCAGATAGGCAGTCGCTCCATGTAAAATACTGGTATTCAGCTGCATCCGGTTAGACTGGAAGCCGACCCCAACATAGTTGGGAAAAGGCTAGGCAGATGATGATGATGATAGGACGCGAGGCAAAGTTAGGGTAATTGACGCTACCTATCTCCATACTAACACAGGAAAAAGTGCTATATACTGTTTGACTGGTTACTGTCAGCATGTTTTATTCCACTGCTCAAAGACCTCGTCCTCGTTCAGTTATTTCGATGCATAACGAATACGTAGGTATTATAAATTGCTTGTTGATTTTGTCTAACTCGTCCCACCCACCATGTTCTACGTAGTCCAACCCAAAATTTTAACGAACTAAATGAACACTAAAATCGTATCCTCTGATAACTTGGGCCACCTAAAACAGTAGATTCATCTAATTATATCAGCCCCGGCCGGTAATATGAAAAGAGACTGCAGTACTCTGTGCGGTCGGCGGATATTTAAATCTGATAAGCGCAGCTTTCCAACAATTTATCGTCTGCGCGGTTATTACATAGAGATTTGTTTCAAGTGATTTTCGGATATTCGGATATCTGAATTTTAGATATCTCTATATTTTTATGGGGTTTTCGGAATGGATGTCTTTATTCTATATGAACGTGGTGGAAATGTGAAATGTGCTTGTAGAATATTGAACTTCATTGAAAAATTCGAGTAAAAAATGTCACATAGACGGTTTTGAATTGCACGAGACTTGAGATTATTGTTGCAACATAATATTAATATAATTATATTGACGAGACGAACTGTTATTTTTTTAAAGAAATTATGATTCAAAAATTGTTTATTGGTAAAACAAGTACAGGTATAAACAAATTTTTTGATTGGATCCTCCTTTTAGGCAGATAGTGCCTATATTAGGAGAGTCCGCTCTTTCATAGCAAAACGTATTATATAAATAGCAAATCGTATAATGTTTTTGCTAAAACTACATAAATTAACATTAACATAAATTAAATCAAATGTGTGTATGTGTGGGTCTAAGTATGGTGTGGTGTTGTTTAATTAGTCGGGCTTCGAACAATCGAACATTTTGATAGAAAATATCTACAGTAGTTATGGGTTGTTACTTTTACGAGTCTTAATAAAGGAATTAAGATATTCAAATTAGGTGAGGAAAAGAAACTGCGAAACTGTTCTCAGCGTAGAAGACACCTCTATCAAAGTACAAAGTCTGAAGTACCTTGAAGACACTCGGTTATACTTATGTAGTTCAACATTTAAGTATTCTCGCGGAGAATTCAAAACTTGAACAGGTGGCAAGACGAACTTCATACTACTGTCGACCATCCCAGTGTCACTCTACACATTCGTTGGGATGGACGACGAATATACGGCTGCGTTTTGTGGGCGTTTGAGTGCATTTTGTTTTTGTGTTTTCTTTTTTACATTTTTACTCGGATCTCATTTTTTTTTTGTGTGGGAAATTATCAAATAACTTCTCCCGCTCCTGAGCGGAGCCTGGAGGGCGTGTCAGACTCTTTCTGACTCAAACCCACCCGTGTTCCTTCAGTTGCCATGTTGCCGGGGGCCACGGTATCCCTTTCGGACTTCCCCGCAACCCTGGCAGGCACCGGCCCTAGCGGACCCCGTCAGTTCTGCTGACATCTCGTTGATTCGGGCCTAGTCCTTATCGGACGGCGAGCTACCCATTGCTTACCGTCCGCAAGCCCGCGCCCACGGTGGCCGGGAATCGGCCTATAACTCCCGACGCCCAGGGCGTCTCCTGTGGCGGTTAGAGGCGTGAGGGCGCGAAATTTGCCTCTCCCTCACACGCTCCGCCTCCTCCTTCGCGAGCATTACTGCTTCGCAGAAGGAGTACTCAGGATCCCTGACCTTTGAAAGGCGTACGAGGGGCCGAAGCCAACTCGCAGAGGTCTGTTAGACATTTTTAAAGAAATGAGGCTCAATTTTTCATTGTGATATTTTTTGTGGTTTTTTCATGACGAGAATAAAAATGAAAAGTGAATATCTTTTTGGTTCCGAAAAACCTCTAACTAGAGACCCAGTTCCTCAGACAAGAACATTGAAAACGATTCACAAGAGCGTGCATGAATGTGCGCGCTAACATCATCATCTGCCTAGCCTTTTCCCAACTATGTTGGGGTCGGCTTCCAGTCTAACCGGATGCAGCTGAATACCAGTATTTTACATGGAGCGACTGCCTATCTGACCTCCACAACCTAGTGACTAGGTAACACGATACCCCTTGGTAAGACTGGTTGTCAGACTTTTTGGGCTTCTAACTACCCGTAACGACTGTCAAAGATCTACAAATGACAGCCGGGACCAACGGCTTAGCATGCTTTCCGAGGCACGGAGGGGACTTGGTATGTAAAGATGGTCACCCATCCACGGACCAACCGCGGCAAGCGTAGCTTAACCTGATCGATCGACCCGTGCAGCTGTTATTACTTAGCCACAAGCCCCTCTGAATGAATGTGCGCTAACGCACACCTAAAAATGGCACACCAAGTTTTAGAATAGTTAGGTTTTTCAAACAAGCCGAGACGCCCCAATACGCCGCCTGAGAATATCTGCAATAAACAAGACACCATGCGTTCTGCTTCTTTTCGTATGGTTAGTGACAAACTTGGTGTCAGAGTTTTAAAGCCGCCCATGGGCCTCTGACATGGCTTCACATACCGTCGAGAAATATCTCTCAGGCAGGTTACCTCGCGATGTTTTCCTTCACCGTTTTAGAAGCAAGTGATAATTATACAATACGCACATGAATCCGAAAAGTCAGAGGTGCGTGCCTTGGGTTGCTATCCCAGAGACAAAGTTGCTGAAATTGCACTTAGACAAACGCGGGTCGATCCAATTCGTATAAGTACCCGTATGTTTTCATGGCTACACTCTAAGAGAAAAGTTCTGTTAGCTTTTAAACTTCGGTAAAAGAATATTAATGCGACATATACAGGGAAAATGGAGATACGTGACATTTAAATGTCAATTATTCATAACATTTTAAAAATAGAAGCTCTTATCAGGAAAAGCCATATTCAATATTTTTATTGGAATCGATAAAGCTACGTCAATGTTGAAAGCATGTGTAGCAGGACCAGGCCCGGGTCGACGACGGCGCGTTGTGTTCTACGTGCGCCTCAAAGAGATGTCAGCACAACTGAAGGTGTTCGCTTGGGCCGATGCCTGCCGGGTTTGCGGGTTTGTCCGAAAGGGTTACCGTGGCCCTTGGTAACATACAGGCAACTGAAGGAACAAGATTTTGACACACAAAAATATTTTTTCATAATGTTTTCTGGCAGTGTAGGTGACATTTACTTCGTTAGGATCATTAACTCTAATACAAGACCTTGCAAAAGGCTATCAAGAAAAGGTCTATTCACCAAAGTAAGAAAACAAAGCCAATTACAAGTACAACATACATAAACTTAGTTCGAACTTATCTAAGATCCTGTGACATTCAAGTTACTTCCAATTCTCTAACTAAGTTACTACAAGTAAGTAAGTAAGAACAAAACTCCAAGCGCCGATCTATTTAGAAATATTACTGTACTCTAACTTCAATACTCGTAACTATATTGAGACTAACGAAATAGCCAGTTTATCTAATTTCCTTTACTACTAAATTCACGGTAGACACTAAAGCCGTCTTCACATATGTGGGTCCCAACTCGTCAATGAAACATAGACTTTGTTTTCTACACGTTAGAGTACACATTCGGTTGGTACGCTGACTTTAATCAGCTGATTGCTGAGAACAACTTTTATACGTTGTAAGAACGCAATTTGTGCAGTTCGAAGATACATGGATGTCATAAAGTTGATTACCCCTATTTTGGCTGGATGCGGCATTCGTTACTTGAGTGCGAATGAAAAGGATTGCTTAGCCGTTTACTTCGAGAAGTATCTTCGTTATTTTAATTTGTTTAGGTGGAAAATAAATGGGAGTGTACACGTTGCATTTATTTGTAAATAAAATTGAATTAAGAACATTGCGATGGAGTTTAATCTTCAGAAAATGCTTTTGGGAGTTGGTAATTGAATTTGGATGTACGTGTACGTATCTGAATTTGGGGCGTCTGAAGGTTTTGTCGCTACTTTGTTCTATTATTTACAAAAACAGTTAAGTATATTAAAAATATACAGGTATGAGATGGTTCCTACAATTAACTTAATGGGTTCGAATTAGACGTGAAATAAAGAACTCATGGAGCGACTTACAAAATACATTTCAATCAAAGACTACAGATTGGCGACTGTGATAGAATAATTTATCTAATAAACTGATTATCAACAAAATTGCAACACTTATATTATTTTTTGTCTTCCCTGCAGTCTGTGGGAGTGATTTCGTGAAAAGGGATGGAAGTGTATAACTGGAAGCCGGGGAAGCGCGAGCTTTTTGATTTGACCAATGAGCGCGCGTGGTGCTAAAGATGGCCGTCAGATGGCCAACCTATTTTCCGAGAGGTTGGTATTGTCAGCCGAGATGTCAGATGTAACACATCATATGCGACTACTGTAAGGCTCGCTCAATTTTAGGGTTCCGTAGTAAACAAGGAACCCTTATAGTTTCGCCATGTCCGTCTGTCTGTCTGTCCGCGGCTTAGTTCAGAGACTCTTAGTACTAGAAAGCTGTAATTTGGCATGGGTATACATATAAATCACGCCGATATAGTGGTAAAATACAATCACGAAAAAAATATTTTAAGGTACCTCCCCTACACGTAAAGTGGGGATGATTTTTTTTTCTCATCTATCCCATAGCGTGGGGTGTCGTTAGAAAGGTCGTTCAAAAACATTGTGATTTTGTAAAACCATTTTTGGATTCAGGAATTTGTTTTCGAAATAAGTGCTAATTTTTGTTAGTGTCAAGTGCCTGCCAGCTAAATGGTTGGTTTTGGAAATGTGAAAAAATTCACAGCAGTAGTATATAATAACGAAATTAAAAGGAAAACTATCAGAGCTAAGTAGGCTTTACAAGTTAACGAGTAATAATCGACAAACATACATTTGAGGTTGTAAAAACATATTCTCGCATACATTCCGTATGGGAGAATATGTTTTTCAACTACAAAGTTAAGTTTGTTCTTGGGATAAATTCATCCCAACTACGGAACCCTTCATTGTGCGTGGTCCGACACGCACTTGGCCGGTTTTTTATAATAGAACAGCGAAGGCGTTGGACCTAAGTCATTGATATTTGGTTTACTAGGTAGGTGAACTGATAAACTAGATTAAAGTCGATCACAGAATTCTCAATCCTATGCAGTCGATCGACATCGATCGCTGATATCGATCTAGTAAGGTAAATGGCAGTTGGATTACGTTCATCGATCGACCATCGCCTGTTTTAAGGCCATCGATATTGTGCACTTTTATAATATAATCAAGGACGTCTACGTCCATAAAATGTATGGAAATACGTGCACGTTATAACGTTATCGTGGACGAACATTTTAACGAAAATATCGTCACGATAATAGAAATGAAAGCACACACCGCTAGTCTCATAGTACTTCATGATTAAACTAAACATATTATGTTACTAACTTATTCGATCATTGCACGTAGTTTCTTAAAAACAAAAAAGCAAGCAACTGTAAAACCTTGTTAACATTTTCGCGGTTCCCAGCAAGATTGAACGCTCGGTGGCGTGTCGTGGATTCGCTGAGTTTTCTAGCTAACAACTTATTCTGACTGCCAAGTTAACTCCGACTGTTTGCTTTTTATTTTTTTATTTATCCTCTCGTTGTGTATTGGAAGAAGAAAGTTCATCTTGTATATGTGTAGAGGATTAGTTCTTTATTATTTATGTATTTAACCATTTATTTATACACATACAACGTGCCGCTACAATGGCGACATTAATTTAACACACGGGTAGGGCTAGTGGCCAGTAATCATAAAAATATAATAAGAAAAAATGATTCGTTAATTAAAAAATTAAAAATTTCAAACGCTCGTCGACATAGGGCTCTCCCTTTCCTTCAATTCGCCTTCTCTTTGCACGTTATTCGTTTTATTTTCATTGACGCGTTGTTATGATCCGTGATCCCGGTAAATGACGCTACAGTTATTAAGTACAGGTTGCTCCAAGATGCTATTTCAGAAAATTAAAAATAAATCAATAAATATTTACGTTTAATGAAATTAAAATATTTTCATAAAAAGAAAACGCTAATCTGTATACGTGTGTTAAATTAATGTCACCATTAAAGCGCCACGCTGTATATAAACAGACAAGACAAAAGGAACAGAAAAAATGTACAAAGGTGATGCTTATTTCCAAAGAAATCTCTTCTAGCGTACCTGTAAAATGTATGTGCGTGTGTGTGTGGGAGGGTGTGTTTGTGTGTGTATGTCTTTAATGTTTTTCATAACTGTAAACGATATTGGTTTTTGAACAATCCAGCTATCGGCGGGGTACCCTCATGGTAAGATGTTACTGCCGCCTGTGAAGATAATGCAAAACGAGAGGCGTTCCAAGAACAAAGCTGAAATGTCTAAACACACAGGCACCCATACTTTTCAATCAAGGACACAGCAACGCAGCTTGACGAATAGATACATAATGTTCCTTTTAATTAGGGTCCAAGAGTGACAAGTACCATCGCCACTACCACACAATTTACGTGTGACGTACCTCAAGCACGTGGCCCTGCTACCAGTTTGCTGCCGAGCTTCGAGTTGCACTCAATTGAGATTCCCTCGTCGAACAAATATTTGTAAAGCCTACAGTTAGATTTTCCGGTTGTGGGTATTCGGGCATGAAAGGTTTGTTTGTAAACACCACGCTACAGCAGACACAATTGTTTTAATTGTAACGTTTTCTACGTGACTGGTTCATTGGTCTACTGCCAAGTGCTCACATACATGAGTGGCACACGTCTACGGCAGAGGCAACAATAGTCATCGACACTCGTCAATGGCCACCGTCAACGCGGCAGCGGCTCCCGTCAGCACCGTACTCAAACGAGCTGCACGTTTTCGACGTTTGCCGTCGATGCGGCTGCTGCCCGTGTATATGAGAACACTTAGCTTGCTTAGTGAGGTTCGATTTCCAAGTAGGGCAAAGTGATAATGAGTTTTTCCGTCAGGAATATCTCCTTAATAGCCCAGAGTTTGATGGGAATACTTAGGCTCGCACCTGTCACAGTTACATAGGACTTAAACATAACCGTAATGAAGATCACTATACACCTCCTCCACCCATCCTCTGCCTCAACCTTTGGATTAAAGGCGTGATGTTAACACTTTGAAGGACAGTACACGAGACACAATAGAAGTTTTATTATTATGATGCCTATGGGCATATAGTGTGCATCCTTCAATGTGTTAATGTCATCTGTTGTGATCTTACAGTATATTTGAAAGCTCTTCTAGTTTTTTTAGGTCGTGCACCCTACATCAACAATAAAAGTTTAATCTGCCTTTTCTCAAATATTATGGGGTCGGCTTCGAGTCTAACCGGATGCAGCTGAATACCAAGATTTTACACGTAGCGACTGCCTATCTGATCTCCACAACCCAGCAATTGGGTAATACGATACCCCTTGGTAAGACTGGTTGTCAGACTTTCGGGCTTCTGGCGACCTGTAACGATTGTAAAAGATCCACGAATGACAGCCGGGAGCAACGGCTTAACGTGTTTTCTGAGGCACGGAGGAGTTTCGGTATGTCACGATGGTCACCCATCCACGGACCAACCTCAGCAAGCGTAGCTTAACTTGATGGATCGATCCGTGCGGCTGTTATTACTTAACCACGAGCTCCTCCTCATCAATAATAAAAGTTAATTTAAAAAGTAAATGTGGGTACATTATAAGATTAGTACCTACACTTGTCTGTTCTATTATGAACTCGTACCAAGCAAACTCGCAATGTCAAAGCCATTACATTACTTACAACTAAAAAAGAAATTCATTTTAGTGCTCACAAGTACAAAACCTTAATCTATCTAGAAAGTACTTTAATATATTTTCAACTTTATCTTTCCCAGTCCCTCATAAAGCTAGATATTATCTGAAAACATTTTCACTTAGAACGAAACTTGTGAATCTCGGGCTTCACTTGAAATCACGTAATGTTCCCTTTATTCAGCATTAAAAGGAGTCTGTAGTGTAGTCTGTCTCTTTGAAGCTGTTTTTGAGATAATTTCTTGTAAGTTATAAGTGAGCCGTCCACCGCCAGCTAAACTAAGTTAGTTTGAGGTTAGTTTAGTTTAGCTCGATGGTTTTTGGTTTCTGGCGAGCAAAACTAAATTAACTTAAGGATGATTTCCACCTAACGGCTTGCATCGCATCGGATTGGAAAGGATACGAACGGATGCGGCGACAACCGATCGCGTCCCGCAGGATGTCGACGCATACGATCGGCTCCGTACCGTCGCTTACGAACGTATCCGTTTCTGCGCCTAATCAAATAATTTAATTTCTACCATATTGACGTGTTCTAGTTTTTGAAAATGGTTGAAGTTGACGTAGTATTGTTGGCTATTGCATTAGAAGAAGAAGAAAATAATCATAAAACACAGTAGAGGAACAAATAAATTTGGAATGAACCGACGAAAAATTTCAACGCAGGAGGCTTCACAATCATGTACTGAATCCATGGTAACAGTTTTCGCGTCGTTGATCCTGCCACCCTGTATATTCATACACATTTCACGTATAACCAGCTTCATCACATTTCGCAAGATACATAATTATCGTAAATTACGACCTGCCCTGCTTCACACGGTTTTGACGACACGGCAAAACATCGAGATTTGTTTAAATAAATGTAAATTTAATATTAATTTATTACACCTAACTTATACCTTCCGGAATAAATTCAATAAATGATGGTAAAAACCTCATCAAAATCCGTTGCGTAGAGAACAACACGGTCACACAGGCAGACACAAAAGGTGACTTAAGATGGTTTTATACCGGCGAGGTGAGGCGTGGATGGGATGGGCGAGAATTGTTTTTTTTTTTTGGCATCTCATAGCTGGCCTCTGAGGCCATGACTATTTAACCAAGCAAACCTGTGGGTGCCTTAAGCTGCTACATTCAAAGCCTCCAGCCAGGGACTTACAAACTAAACTTATAAACTAGGTGAACGCTCGCTAAGGGCACCCCCTGTGGGGTACGAGCCTCGGCTTAGGGCGTTTACCGGAGGGAGAACATCAAAGATGGGACGGGCTGGATCAAAGTTTTGATCATGATTATTAATCGGGGAATTTCAAGCTACGTGCTCCGCTACAATAACTGCTGGCACCTCGTTATCGAGCAAGGGTCGGGGGGGAGTAACATTTACTCGGGGGCGCGGCGGTCGCGATCGCAAAGGACCTCGACGGCGAGGTCGGAATGACGGGAAGCGTCTGTACTTGTGTCCTAACGTACTCGTTTCCCTACTAGACTCCTGATGGATGGTAGTCGTGTCGTCTGGGTCGGTAAGAATATGCCTTGGTCGGCGAACATGACTGATTTTACTGGGGACATAATTGGCGGCCTCGACAACCAGATGGTTGCGATGTTTGGCCGCGGACTCAAAGAAACGCTTCGAAGCGCGTTTGAGGAACTGATGGATGGTAAGGATTTTAAGATCGATATGGAGGCTCTCGTTCCACACAAACCAAGGGGAGCCGGTAGCTCTACGGAGGAATCGATTTTGAAGGGTTTGTAACCTATGGATATGATGGGGTTTTGCATGAGCAAAGACGAAACCCGCATAAGTCATGATTGGGCGAATGCAAGCCGTAAGATCCGCAATTTGCACTTTAGTGACAATTTGCTACTTGCATTTAGGACGGAATGGAGCCTACTGAGAACGAAAGCGGCTCGCGAACGGGCCTGCTTTATGTGTTCTGCGAAAGAGAGATGGTGGTCTAGAACGACACCTAGATATTTGGCTCGCTTCTCCCAAGGGATAGGCTTGCCGAACATGGTGAGTGGTCGGGGGAGGGGATTTCTAAGAGTCGTGCGCTGTTTCGTAAAGAAAACCGCTTGACTTTTGTCGGGATTAACTTCGATCCGCCATTTTCGAAACCAATCACCAAGTTTATTGACGATTCGTTGGAGAATGCGGGCTAAGTTATCGGGACGCGAGAATTGAAATCCCGCTTACCCTTTTATACCGAAAGGTATCCAGCGCTATACCGCGCCGTCTCGCGATGGCTAGCGCTGCCTCGCGCCGGCTCGCGCTCGGCCAGCCGTGTCTGGTGCGCCGGTCAGCCGAGAGTATAGTATGCGGCGATGTATCACGATGGTCGGAGCGAGCAGGCGCGTGCCAGCGCGAGACATTGCGAGTCAGCACTTGACGGAGAGATACCGTGCGAGTCCTCGATGGCCGGTGTGAGATTTGTATATCCGTTATACAATGTAAATAAATACTCTATTCTTACAGCAATAAAGTTCAATATTGTATTAACAAATATTTCAATTCTCACCTCGCACATCCTCGCGCATCTGGACCTTTTACACCAAAGATGGGCAGGGCATGGATATAATTTTTGCCATACAAATTTCAATTCTCGCCCATCTCATCCACGCCTCGCCTCACGCGCTGGTGTAACCTTTAGATTTGAAATATATGTAGCAATAGGAATAGGTTCAGATTAATTTAATATAATATTTTCACAAGAGAACCCAGTCTTCGGTCATTTCCTAGTAATGTTAGAAGCCGTCCGTTTCTGAAAAATGTAAAGACAAAGCTTCGAGCAGCATGCAATCATTGCGACTCAAAGTTCCAGCGGCGAAAGAAACTACTCTCAAAGGATACACGGGATTTTAATTGGAAGTTGTAATATGGCATCGAGTAACGATAAAAATGTCCTTGGTGAACCAACAAGATTGCCACTTATTTTTATTTATTTTTCGCAACCATTTATACCAAAGAGTTTTTATTCAGTTAAACAATTTTTTTAAACTTGATTTTATTGCAAGTATCGATTATTATTATTCATTAATTTATTCAATCATGACTGTTACATGACTCATACACAATATTTAATACATTACACACACAACAGACAATACGTTAACAATATAATACAAAACAAAACAAAAACCACCGGGGTAACAACACTTTTTTTATCCGCTACAGGTAAGCTCTTGGTTTACATCTCACTTAATGGTAGGTAAGTGATGATATGGCCCGAATGTGGAAGTGAGCTTCACACGGCATCCTCAACCACAGAGGAACTGGCTATCTTAGCTCTAACACAACAATGCTGTTAACATTGATATTATGGCGACAGAGTTAGATAAGATGGTGGTAGTTAGCCCGACGGACTTAAAACAAGCCCTACCACCAACCAACCAAACCGAGCAGAAACTTTTGCCACCAATGGAAAGAACCCGATACTTCTGAGTCTCAGACAGGTGGTCTAACCACTAGATCACAGAGGCGGTTAAACTACACTTACATTAATGACCCACGACTGCACGTAACGTGCAAGTCACTGCAGCGTCTAATGTATGAACGGTCTCGCCTGTCCGCCATCATCATCAGCACGCTGTTAGAGCTGCCACGCACCCTGCGCACAGAGATGCGCTCCGCTTACGCATCGTTGAATAGAGGCAATCGACGCTAGCTTCGGCGAACATGCCCGAGGCGCTACAATGTCGCGACAGCCCCATCAATGCTCTGATGTTATATTGCTGTTTTTATAAATACCACGATTTAGAAAAACAAAAGTCTCTCTAACTCAGCCAAATGTCAGTCATAAAATACTGCCATAAGATGAGAAGAATTACGTATGTCTAATACTTTCAAGACCAGTATGGAGACCAGTATAAAATTTGAAGCTTTCATCTCGAATACAAATAAATCTGATAGTTGGATTAATATGTGCCCAGTTGATGGCAATAGGCTCGCCCCCATTACATAGGACTTAAACATAACTATCGAAATGTAGGTCTTCTTTCTTTATCGTGTGGTTAGTGACCAACCTCGTGTCAGAGTTTTTGCCATGGGCTGAATTGTACCTACATACTAACAATATTCTTTTTGTAGTTAACCATAGGTTTTAGTTTAAATTTCATAATATTTGATCGCTTTTAAAATTATATCTTATTTCCTTCTCCCCATTTTTATTTTCCTTAGAAATTACTATTTATAAGTATTTTTTCGACATTGTCATACAGTATTAAGCGATAAGGCCGCCCATTGTATATTTTGTAGTTTTTGATATATTTTTTGTTATGTATTTTTGTAGTGTACAATAAAGTATATATGATTATTAAACAACTTAATAATCAACATATACAAATTTCCTATTACCAAACCAACCAGGACCAAAAAAAGGCCCTTGGGGAACAACCACAGAGTTTTTTAAAATAGAGACACAATACAAAAAGGAAACTCCTCTCGTTCTACAAAAGTGCGGAGACAAAGAGGAAGCACTGTATTCAACTCGACACAAAGCCTTAGTAACGAAAGAAACCTCTCTAGAGACACACAGATGTTAATTGAAAATAGCGAAGAATTGAATTCGGTTGAAAATTCTGTCGCTTTTTGTTTCAGTATAGGTACTGTAGTAGGGTATAACTTGTTGAAAGAGGTTGATGATTTTTTGAATAAGAAAATAAGTTATGTTATATATTAATATGCAAGCAAAAGCTACAAGAATTATATTTTCCATGTCATACAAAGGGCTGATGCCGTGGACACTATAAAAGAAGAAGAATCAGCTTTTGTTTTTATTATTATAGAAACAAAATATGATTTAGCTGAAGAAGTCAATCCTGAAGTAGAAAAAAACTTTTCACACCTCAGAAAGACATTTACACCCAGTAATAAGCAAATACTAGAGGTAGAACTTAATGGTAATCTGTCACTGTTATAAGTATACAATTATAACAGTAAAGTTAGTAAGTTAATTATCCACATTTTATATCTACATTTTATATAAATGCACTGCAGTTATCCCATATTTATGCAGTATGGTAAACAAATAATCTGCATTTCTTCTTTATTTACATCCAAACTAACTGAACCAAGCATACAGAATGAATAAAAACTGGACCAGCTTTCCCACCATCTCCACCATGCAGTCCGTAGTACAATCGAACAAGTTGTTTGCTATACAGGAAAAAATATTCATCTTTCCACTTTTAAGCGTATGGCATACTTACGAGAGCGATGCAAAGAATTTACTACTCGGCACACTTACTACATTCTTTAAAAGTAGTAGTGTTTCAAGTTGGCCTCCTGCATACAAATTCAAATTGTTATAATGTTTGTCACAGGTGGAAACTCAGTTCTTATAATTATTATATACTAGCTTCTTCCCGCGACTTCGTCCACGTGTAATTTCTTGTTCTGTCGCATCGCCCGCCTGTGCTATTACTTCGTTTTCGCTTAGAGTTCTTTCTAACTTTTTTACTTTTGCTCGGCTCCTAAGGGTCATAACATGATGATAATCTACCTTGATTATGAAACAGTTTAGTTTTTTCAATTATACCAGTTTTTTGATTGACTAATTTGAACCAAAAAGGTTATTGTGACTTAACTATAATAGTTAGACTTATATAGCCTTCCAGACTTTTTTATGGTAATAATGAGTACTATAAACATGTACCACATTATTTTTATGTACCATCAATAGTTTTCACAGCGCACGCCAAATAATGATTTTTATTGGCAAATTTTGATACCTTGGGTTACATTATTGCAATTTTCGCAGGGATCTCAATTTTTTAAAAAAAATAAAATACACCCATGTCACTCGCTGATAATGTAGCTTTCTATAGGATTTTTTTTTTATCGATCAAGTATTTTTTGATTTTATCCATTACAAACAAACAAATATACAAAAAACTTTTTACAAAAAAAAAACAACCGATCTCCAAAAAAAACACTACAAAGTGAAAAATAACTTTAATTTCGGAAGTCGGTGTCTTGTGTTTTGTATTTTCGTTTTTTGCCACCGACTTCCGAAATTAAAGTTATTTTTCACTTTGTAGTGTTTTTTTTGGAGGTCGGTTGTTTTTTTTTGTAAAATGTTTTTATTTTTCACTTTTTAGTTGTGGTACCTACCCCACACACATTCGAATACCACTACCTGCTACCAGTGACAGAAACTTATCACATCATCTACATACTAAGTGGGAAAAAAAAACGTATTTTGTAGCTAACTCAAAAACTATCCAAGCAAAGTTAATAAAATTTATATGGGACCAATTCGAGAGCACACCCCTTTCAAACAAAAAAATAATTTTCAAAATTGGTCCACAATTGACGGAGAAATCGGTGGACATACATAAAAAATAAAATTAAAAAAAAAACAAACATACGCGACGAACATATAACCTCCTCCTTTTTGGAAGTCGGTTAAAAAAAACTTTTCTCTTTATAATATTAGTTTTGTAAGGATCGCTGTAACATACCTATATGGTGTACAATACTCTAAAGTAATTCAACATCCCAAATAGCTTTTTCGACTGTACTATCCCGTATCCAACGGTTGCTAGCGAAACGATATATTACGTTGCTCAGCAAACAGAAAAAGCAAATGACGCTCAGTTTGTTGCAAACGTTCGCAAAAACTCAACTATACTCAACATTGCGAAGTATCTGACGTTAATATTGTCTGCCTTGAAAAAGGAAATATATTTTCGTGTTTTATTAAAGCAATTTTGGTCGTTCGCTGGTAGGGTCACCGCTTTGTCTGTTATTGTTTCAGTTTTTAAAAGGCCTGTTGTTTCAATTGTTTCTTTTAGACCTGAATCTAAAGCTGTGGTAAGCAATTTAGGATTAGGTGCTTTTAATAATTTATCTTCATCATCATCAGATCTGTCATGACCGTGCTTTTTAATTTCTTCTTTAGCTTCCGAAATCAAATATGCCGCTATGTCTATAGAAACTACAGATTTGTTGAATCGTATATTTCATTTGATAGTAATTTGACTCACATATTGTATGTATACGGTTAAGTACGCAGCAAAACTTCTGACGTATATTACCAATAAATAATCATGAATATCCGCTCCGAAGTTATTGCATAAGTTTACGAGAAACGCAAGATTTCCCTTTTAAGAAGCAACCCTTATAAAGCTGGGGTTAATGGAGCTACCCGGAGTATGAATATTATGGCAACTAAATCTTTTATATTACTGCGGAGGCACCATCTTTGTAACGCTACATTGAGACATGAATTCATTTGATATGCAAATTAATCTTAGTGCCACTGCCATATAAGGTTGATTTTAGAGTGGATTTTTAATGGGCTCTAATTGGTGATAGAGACTCATTACTACGGTCACAAAATCGAGTCTTACAGTCTTGGTGATTTTGACAATTTTGCCTTTGTATCCTGGCTCATTTGGCGACAGATAGTAAGTAAAGTTTCTAGAAATCATAGACAGTAAAATAATGTTTTTATTGCATTCTGATATAATTTGAAATGAGGATATTTATTGTATATTTAATAAACCTTTTTGAGCTACTCACACACATTGAAATAACGCTCCGATTATTCGGATTCAAAATTACCAAAATTATAGATAAAATTAAAGGCAATATCGCCGAACTGTATTCATTTCCGATATTTGCCGCAGGCGATATTTTACATCCAGTGTTATTAAGCACTTAATTCAATTATTAACAATTTTGAGATCCATTATTGAGTTCAATGTATGAGCATTTTCGTAAGCGATAACGAACTTAACACTTAATTATGAAGTTCTTGTTTAAGTTTAATACTTTACCCGTTAATATTCACTACTGAATACGAACTTCCAATAAGGCTCTTGTAATAGGGATGATGACAAAAACAATATTTTTTGTTAGTCAGCTAGATTATAAAAAAATATTGGACACGTATTTTTTACTTTTTTTACGTAATCAAAAGATTACGGCGATACATTGAATTAAAATGTCCTGTGACGTCACGATTATGTAGATTTTATACTTACTTGTGAAGTAGCAACCCCACACTCCCCCAACTTTAATGCGTTTTATCTAAGTAATTTTTTATTATATGATAAAGCAAAAAATACGTGTCTTATATTTTTTATTATCTGACTGACGGACTAAATAGAATTTCCTTTTTTTTTACCCAGGCATCAACCTTATTGTTAAGTATATTTCGCCGCCCCCGCAGAATAAACGCGCAAGTGTAAAAACTCAATTTTACAGGAAAAATAAAAAACCTAAATTGATCCATAACTATATACGACTACACCGAATAGAAGTTTGTTTTTTACGTCGTTTAAAAGATTTTTTTTTTTGTAGATAATCTAATTAATGTTAAGTGTTAAACAGGTACTGTTTTTGAGTCATTGATAAAAAAACATTTTACAGAAATGTTTTAGTTTTTTTTTAACGTTAATGTTACTTTGAGTAATTTTTTCTTTTCAACTATTGTTTTTTTTTTTGTTTTGCAATGTAATATTACGTTTTTCGCAGTACAGTGATACCGTTAATGGGCTATTACGCGTTTATTCTGGTGCAGTCGAAAAAATTCTGATAATGTAAGAGGTAATTAAGTTTTTATATCATCAAGGTCGGAATTATAACATTATGTTACGGTATATCGTGTGTATGTAACTTTGTAAATAATTGATGTAAAAATCTAGAAAAAATTGAGGCGATGTATTTTGGTCATTCCATCATAGTTGGGGAATTTCACGTAAAACGTGATAAGTTTAAACCATACGTTATAAAATTTAGGCCACTTAAAAATGTATGCATGGATAACTTTAATATGGACTTGTTTCTTTTATGTCTTGAAAGTATTTCCTCGCTTGAAAATGTAAATGATATGGTGCATGTATTTAACTCCCAAATAATTTCACTATTTGATGTTCACGCACCAATCAAAACATGTACTGTCAAAGAAAAGTCGTATCCGTGGATTACTGATACGATTAAACTCATGATGCGTTTACGGGATGATGCATTAACCTGTTCCAAGAAAACTAAATCAGATTCTAAAAAAGAATACTACAAAGAGTTAAAGTCCCTTGTGTTAAGTTCTTTGTACAACGAAAAAGTTGCGTTTTTCAGGCATAATATAAATAATAAAATAAAGAACCCTAAACTGTTATGGAAAAATCTTAAATCCACATTATCACCCTTTAAACCTAGACAAGACCTTCCGTCGCATTTTGCAGATCCAAATCTAATTAATAATACTTTTTTGATAGTTCCCGGTAACCCCGTTGCAAGCAAAACACTTATGACTTATTTTGAGAACCATAGACACGGTGACGCAATTTTTTCAATCAATCCTGTGGAACAGAATGATATCAGACGCATTATCTCTAACCTCAAAAGTAACGCCGAAGGTTATGACAACATTACCCTTGACATGCTAAATATGACTCTGCCATATGCACTAAGTACTGTAACTGACATTATAAACTGCTCAATAGTGACGTCAACTTTCCCTGACCAATGGAAAATTGCTTCCGTTAGGCCCTTACCAAAAAATGCCAATCCAATTGATGTAAAAGACTTGCGCCCTATTAGTATTTTACCGTGTCTGTCTAAAGTTTTAGAGAAGATCGTTAGCCACCAATTAACGCATTTTCTGGAACAAAATACCGTGTTACCGGACTTACAGTCTGGTTTCAGAAAACAGCGCAGTACTGCCACTGCCTTATTGGATGTTACTGATAATCTATTATCAGCCCAAGATAAAGGAATGTGTTCATTGCTAGTCTTGCTAGATTTTTCCCGGGCATTTGACGCAATTAATATCCCGTTATTACTGTCGAAGCTAACTTATTACGGATTTGACTCCAGTGCTACGCAATGGTTCCGTAGCTACCTTAGTGATAGAAAACAATTTGTGGATCTACGTTTGGGTGACGGAACTGCTCTTACATCGACTCTTACTTCCATTGAGAGAGGGGTTCCGCAGGGATCTATATTAGGCCCAATTATGTTTATTTTATACTGTGCAGATATCATTAAATGCCTCCAGAGGTGCAAGTACCACATATACGCCGATGACGTCCAACTTTACATATCCTTTAGACCAGATGAGTACGATAGTGCCATTAAAGATCTAAACGATGACCTACGTAGAATCGCCGTCTGGTCTGAAGAGAACTGCCTGTCGCTAAACCCAACCAAAACCAAATACATGGTATTTGGCACAAGACAGCAACTAGCAAAGCTACCCGCAACGTTTCACCTTGAGTTAATGGGCGAACAAATTGTCAGAGTCAATGAGGCCCGGAATCTTGGTCTTATTTTAGATAGAGACCTTCGTTTCGAAAAACACGTAGCCGATTCAGTGAGAAACTGTTTTTACCGCCTGAAAGTTCTGTACAAGATTAGGCCTTACTTGTCTGAAACACTACGGGAACAGCTTGTGGAAACCCTGGTTCTATCTAGGTTGAACTACGCTGACACAGTGTACGGCCCGCGCCTATTAGCTCGTACAGACCGCCTCATCCAAAGGGTACAAAACGCTTGTTCGCGGTTTTGTTACAATATCCCTCGCAGAAGCCATGTAACACCTTTTCTAAACAAGCATTTTTCTCTAAAAATGAAATCCAGGCGCAAACTGCACTTGGCTTGCCTTTTATTCGGTGTTGTTAAATACCAGAAACCGGACTACCTGTACGACAAGTTGAGTTGGATAGCGAGTAGACGAGAATGTGGGAGAAGGCAATGCTCGCAGCAACTCTCGACCCAGTCTCATAGTACAGCAGCTTTTAGAGGTAGTTTCCGTTATGCGGCTTCTAAAGTGTGGAATAACCTGCCACCACCTCTTCGAGCGATAGAAACGATCGACACATTTAGAAGACGCTTACGGCAGTATCTCATGGATTCGCAACGGAAGCTAGACATGATCAACCTTAATGTTTCATTGATATAAATTGTATTATGATAAAGTTATCTATTATTTATTGACGTACAGTCCCTTTAGTCCTTTTGTTTATCGTTTATTGTGCAACCATGCCATCATAATTATTTTGTTAAATACCACTTTTTAAATCTTTAATTATCGTTTAACTTAATTGTATCATATCGATTTTATTATTATTTGCTACACATATTTATTTTATTCTTTATTTAAATATTTACACACACTATACAACTGATTTACATCCGTAAGACGTACTCTTAACATAAGGTTCAGTTGAAAACCAGCGTCAGGCACTAGTTGTCTGGCATTTATGCTGAACTGGGCCTATTTGTCGCAGCCGTGAGGCACACAATACTGTTTTAAACTTTCTTTGCTTTTTCCTGTTTTTTTTTTTTGTTTTTGAAAACTGTGTGCCTTAACCTGTGTCAAATAAATTTATTTTCTTTCTTTCTTTCTTTCTTTACCTATACATAACGAATATTATGGATTAACATCAAAACCGCCTCAATAGCACTTACGCGTTTATTCTGCGGAAGCGGCGATTTAAAGAGATTTTATTTTATTTTTTATTTTTACCGACTCTAGCAATAGATAGAATTGTGTGGAAAAGGGAGAGGGAGGCTTTTGCACTGCAGTAGTAAAAAATAGGCTAGTTAGATTAGATTACAAATTTAGATGTTTAAAAAAAATATTGTTATATCTTTTTAATTTTGTGAAGCTTGTAAATGGCAATTATAAACACTATTGTACATATCTTACCTTTAAATATCGCCTGTAGCAATTAACATTGTCGGATCTACATTTTTGCAATTTTTAAATTAGTGCTTTAAAGGTCTTAGAATGAATTATAAATTTAAAAATCGCAAAAATGTATATCTGACAATGTTAATTGCTACAGGCGATATACATATTAGACTGTAAGCTTTAAATAGATAAATAATATGAAACACAGACTTTGGTAAAGGCATGGCCGAGATTTAACTAATAATAACACGATAATGTCTTAACCATGGGAAGAAAAAAGTTAAGCATTCTAACTCAAACTTAAAGCATTTATTTCAAGTAAACCAATTACAGGTAATTTTGAATTGTTAAAGAGTCAGTCAGTCAAAGACGAAGCAACAATCAGGGGTAAAATAGGACACACAAACAATTTTGGTAACAGTTTTCAAGAACATGAGTATAAAAATTAAATAAAATAATGACAAGTCCATTCTATTTATGGAACAATATTAAAAGATCGATTCCAAAGAACATCTCACGTAAATCCGGACGTAAGTAAACTGGAGGAAAATAATATTATCATCGTAGTAATCATATTGGTAAAAGAAATCCCTGTGAACATTATCTATTTATAGATTGAATATATATCTCGATAAGCCTTTTATATTAAGACGAACATTAGACGAGAATACTATTGCCTTTATTATTAAAGAAAATCGTGAAATAACTATGACATAAAAAGAGCTATTGATTGTAAGGTCTTAGATAAATGACGTCCATCTGAATAAAATTGAGTTTTATTGAAAGAAAATTAATAGAAATGATATTTATTTAAGACAAATAGTACAAATTTTACTCTTTTTTGTACGATAACACTGACAATTGTCAAGTTAGTCATAATATTATGATGATGACAATGATGATATAAGCATTTTTTTATTAATAAGTGAATACATCACTTTTAATAAAAATCTTTGCCAGATTGTCCATAATGAAAAATCTAAGGTAAAACAAACTAACCTATCCAGTTAACATGAAAAAAAAAACTTACACAAAGTAGTTTTAATAGAAACAGTGACATTTCCTACAATAGACCCCAAACTGTTCTCATAGAAGTAAATAAAAACCTTAACTAAAGCTCATAATGTTCTTATAGAAGTACACGATGAAGAAAATAACAACGAACTTAGAGGATGTCACCACGTTATTACTGGAATGAATATAGTTGACATTGTGTGAAACAATTACACAGTAGTTTGGAGATAACTGTACCTACAGACGCTAAGGTCGGACAAACGATTTACAAGAGTAGTTTGAGGTCGGGAAAAGGTTGCTTGTAGAAAAAGGTAGTTAGATACTTGGAGACAAAAGTGTAACGCAACATTTTTGTGGCGTAAACGTTGAATGGTTCGTACAGTAATAAAAAGGAGTATGTTTTATTTTTACAATATAAGTATCAATGTTCGAGATGCATTATGTGTATGGTTGTTGATAAATATACTGATAATCATCATCATCATCATTTCAGCCGAAAAACGTCCACTGCTGAACATATGCCTCCTCCAAGCACCGAAACTTCGACCGATTTTGTGCTTTCCGCATCCAGCGGATTCCTGCGGCCTTCACAAGGTCATCGGTCTATCTTGTGAGAGGCCTTCCAACGCTACGTCTTCCGGTACGTGGTCGCCACTCCAGAACCTTTCGACCTCATCGGCCACCCGTTCTGCGAGCAATGTGCCCTGCCTATTGCCACTTAAGTTTGGAAATTCTTCGGGCTAGGTCGGTTACCTTGGTTCTCTTGCGGATCTCTTCATTTCTGATTCGATCATGTAGGGAAACTCCAAGTATAGCCCTCTTCATTGCCTTTTGGGTGACTTTAAGTCTTCTGATAAGGCCCATTGTGAGCGACCACGTTTCAGTACCATAGGTCATCACTGGCAACACGCACTGGTCAAAGACTTTCGTCTTGAGACACTGTGGTATATGGGACGAAAAGATATTGCGTAGCTTCCCGAACGCTGCCCAGCCGAGTCGGATTCGACGATTGACCTGTTTCTCGAAGTTAGACCTACCTAGCTGGACAGTTGGTCCTAGATAAACATACTCGTCCACAACTTCGAGCGTAGCGTCTCCGGTCGTCATGAGAGTGGGTGTCACATGGGCATATGACATGACCTTTGTCTTGTCCGTGTTTATTTTAAGACCCACTCTTTCGGAGGCTCTACTGAGGTCATCGAGCATTGTACTGAGGTCCTTCATGGTCTCAGCCATGATAACCATGTATGTAACTATACTGATAATAAAGAGTTGGAAATACAAAGGACCAACATCATCTATTACTTTTGTTTTTTTGCTAGCCTACAACGTGTCCCACAGCTGGGCAAAAGATTCCTAGTTTTCCCTTCAAACCTCTCTGTCTTATGCGATCTCTGGCCATGTTTGCCATCCGTCACTTAAAAATCAACATAATTCTTCACCCATCCCTAAATACATTTTAAAATCCTAATTCAATCCCATCCTCTAATTCTAACATTCACATCAACGTACCACGGATGGATGTATCCCCCCCGGACATAAAACCGTTTAGTGGATAATGAACTGACATTAACGAGCCGCGGGAGTGGGGCCGAATGGGATAGTCAATTGTTTTGTGTGACTGCTGTTTTCGAATATTTCATTCCAAATTTGAGCTTTTTGATTGGTGCGTTGAATGTCAATGAGAATTAGGTTAGTAATAAAAAATAAAAATAAAGTTTATTTTGGAACAATAACACAAGACTAATTACAAGTAACAACGATGATAGCTGCAAAAGTATAAACTGTAGCGCAGCTAACAACGCCCTTCTCCAGCTACAGAATGGAATGATGTTCCATGCAAAAAGGTAGTTAAGTTAAAATAAATTTAGTTAATTAATAATAAAAACAAAAAAATATATAAAAATAAAAATATACAGCATAGGACATTTGATTTGGGATGTATTTTGACGTTGAGTTAATGTGGTGAGTGTAGGGTGAATGGGTGTGTGTGGATGATTGTTAGTGAGGTGTGCGAGGGGTGTTTGTAGTGTTTGTAGCATGTGTGTTGTGTGTGGTTTTGTTGGGGTGTGTGAGAGAGAGAGTGATGAGTATTTTACACTTCCACGAGTTTCTCTGTTTCGTCATAATTTGAAAGTAGAAGTGACGGAAAGAAAAAGCGTTACATTTTATTGACACACACACACGATTGTTTTTTTTATTGGCACAGTAAAGCTACGGTTTCTTAGAAGACACACACACACACGATTGTTTTTTTTTTATTGGCACAGTAAAGCTACGGTTTCTTACAAGAGCGGTTCCGTCATATTATAACGGTCGTCATGAAAATAATTTTCAACAGTATTTGACATTAATGTGTCAAAAAACTCTCTGTATTAGGACAGCCATTATTACTTGACCGTTCCCCGATTTCTTAGGAAACCTTAAGGCCATATGGAATAGTCAATTGTTTTGACTTAAAATAAGAAAAATAAAATATTTTGTACAAATATAAAAAGGTAAGTTTTTAAATTATATCAATAAAATCTGAAAAAAAAATTGATATGTATTGACTGCTATTTATGAATATTATCGCATTCTAAATTGGAACCTTTTGATTGGTGCGTTGAATGTCAATTTGAATGAGGTCAATGGATTTTAAAAATAAAAAAGTAGGAAAGAAAAGTCTGACATTTTATTGACACATTAGCGACTCACCCGTGCTTTGCACGGTTTTTACGACTTGACAAAACATTGATATTTATAATTTATTTGTCAGTTTAATATTAATATACTATACACACACAAGGTGAAAACAATGTAGTCACACACACGGTAGGAAAACGGTGACTTTAATTATTTATAATAATTATTATGTACGTGTATTTTACTTATGTCATTTTGTAGTAAGTAATGTGCCTTTCGTTTGTGCAGAATAAACAAATTTTCTTTCTTTTATTTCTTTCTTTTTTATGTATAGATTTAGAAACCGCACATTTTACTATGGGGACATTTTATTAGTAAAATATTTATCCATTTACATTGTGATTTTTTTAATATTTCCAACAACGAGTTAAATATATTTTCATAGACTGCAACATGAGCTCATCAACCATTTTCCGAATTAAACTTCATTGGTTTGGAAAACAAACAAACATATTTATGTCTCGATCAATATCTGATACTGTTCGACCAGTAAAATTATTCTTTCCATGCAGTGAATTTACTTAAGAATTTGGTCACGAGTGAGAGAGAATCGATGCGGTAGCCTAAAAGCGGACTGGCTCAAATGTAGTCCGTAGCCCTGAAGTATTATCCCACGTGCGAGAAAAATAGCGCGAACGCAAGGTAAGTAAGACTCTTCATAAATAAACAAGTCACTTCGTACAAATGAAAATTCAGGGGTAATATCACAAATTCAGGGGTAATATCACAAATTCAAGGTAATATCACAGCAGCGACTGTAGCACCTCTAGAGAATTTTTTTCACAAATAAATAAAACGCTGATTCAGGCATACCCTATTTCATACGGACTACGGACTCAATTTTCTTGAGTGCATTACGGTTACCAAATAAAATATTATTCGTTTTGGCCGGGTGGTCGTTACTTAGCAACCAGCACGGTCATAACTCGGCAACCGGTCGGTATAAACAACCGGCAACCCGATATTTTATTGGCGGATTTATGCGGATATCCGGATATCCGCAGGGACATGGTTTTTGTTAGGGTTATTTTATGGAATTTGCATGTGGGTAGTAATGTATCGTTTTCGGATCTGTTGGGCTTTTTGACCGGGTACGGAGAGGGAAGTTTGAATTGTATATAACCGCTCACCGTGGGCAATAGAAAGCCGTTCAAAGATAAATGAAAATGGTGCCTCTATGAGCACTTATTTAAATTATTGTTTGTATTATTGAAACTCAAACCAAATGCTAGGATTTTTGTTTGTAAAACGTGAGGTTTTGGTAAACATTCCGTGTAAATTAATTGTTCGTATCACGAAATTTAAACACGATTTTTTTTATTTGTGTCTTCTATAACAGAACCTATAAAATAGTATTAAAAATACTCTAAAAAAACATTTCAAATCAAAAACCCGTCACACAAAGTAAACACACGGTTCAAAGTTCCGAAGTTATTTATACAGCTATTTACATTGCAAGCGTATTTGCATTTCCATCTTTTTCAATCAACTCCTTCATGTTCGGGAACCCGGGAACCCAGACCCGGGACCCTGCCCGTTGTCATAGCAACCAGTCAACAGCCCGAATAATTCCGATGCCAAGATTAATCGATCGACATCTAGGAAAGGCGGACAGAGTGTTTCCAGATTAGTCAATTGGGATTACTCTCTACCCTTTTCATAGAATTTTGACCTCTATGTTGTATGGCTAACGGTGATTTTCGCTCGGGTTCTGAGGACTAGGGTAATAAGTCGCGGGAGGCTTGTTTGGAATAAGTGTACTGTTTATTCGAGCCTAATTTATGTGGTTCTCTTATTGTGAGCAATGGGCACGTCATAAACAGAGATCCCTATATTTCGCCGCCAGTATTTTTGTGTTGAACAAATGGGAATAATGGACATGTAGTCGTAAATTGATTCTGAGATACGATATTATTGAGATATTTTTCGGATAAACTATATTACGCATTTACTAGTAATGGATAGTAATACTGATAGCAGTGAATCGAAATCAATAGTCAATGTATTATGCAATATGGTAAACATTGCAATAACCTTTTTTTTTTTCTTTAAAGAGTTACCGTGGAGTTTCTTGCCGGGTTTCTCATAAGAAACGACCAATTGGAACCATGCACCTAGCTTCTGATGTTTCCTAAGTGCCCTTGTTGGTTTATGTGAAATAAAATATTTTGAATTCAAATTAAGATGAGAATCAGCACTTTTTCAACGTCAAAATTATATAAGACCCCAAAACGCCAGCCCTTTACCACCTCCAAGTGCTTTAGCTGGGAAGACAAAGTGACGTATCTAACTCCCCAGCAGCATAACTGTCTGTTAGAAAAACTTGATCCTACACAATAGTTTGTAAAGTAATATTACAAAAATAATAGTCAATTGATTCAGGCGTGACCTTGCGGAAATCCATTATAAAATACAATAGACGTGGATATATTTAGTAATCTGTTCCGTTTAACTATTCCTAGAGCCATAAAACCCTGAAAGAAACCGACCCGTGTTTTACCTCTCAACGAAGCATCCTCAGGATGACGATTGACCTATCGCGAACCCGAACACGGCGTGTTGCCACACCGAGCGCCGGACGCAGAGTCCAATACTCGGAATAGTTAAGCGGAACAGGTTACTAAATATGCCAACGTCTATTGTATTTTTTTTCAACAAAGAATCACAACACATTAAAGGCACATTTCAATAAAGTGAAACAGTAGCCATAGAAATAAATTCAACTGGAATCTAATTTTGAACATCCTTCGTAGCTATACGTTTCTGGCATATGGAAATTCAGTCGGACGGAACTTCTAGTAACAATGATTGATCTAAAAACTAGCTCCAGGAAGCGTAGTTCAATATGGTATGTTTGCAGAGCTCTCTTGAGCTAAATTTACTTCTGGAAAGTTTAAAAGAGGGGAAACATAGATGTGAGTTCTTGAAGAAAGATGGTTTACTGTATTGCTTATTCGTGTTGGAATGAATTCAGTGTTGAAAATGTAGGAGTAGACGGCGAATGGTGGTTATTCAATTCATAAAACAAGAAAACAGGATCAAGAAGACGCTATCACATGTTCAATTTTCATAAAGTGAACAAAAAAAAAATAGAATAATACCTTGTCACGCACCATCATATCGTTACAAATCCTATACTATTGAACGAGCAATATTTGTATATATGTATTTATAAATGTATTTTTTTAATCACGTTCTCGAAAACGCCTCTAACGATTTCGAGGAAAAATACGTTTTCTCCGTATTTTCAGCCAAGCAGAGCTCGGTCGCCCAAAGTTTAGAACAAGATAATGAATAATTATATGAGAAAAATGGAATTAGAATAATGACATGGCAGCATGGAATTAGTAACTACCTACTATCATGGCAGCATGGAATTAGTAAGTACTATACGTGGGATTAGTATGAACTATCCTTAACTATTAAATGAGCATTCTCTATTTTCACCAGAGAAGAGCTCGGTCGCCCAGATACTGAATACCTAACTTTGGGTCATTCATGTTATCAATCAAATCCATTGCCACCATAAAACCTCATAATTGACAAAAAGTCATTTAGATTCTATAGTGCCAGTTACTCTGAATAGTAACAAAGTCATCATATTGCCATAAAATATATAGATTATTACTGCAGAAGGGTGGCTCCTTAAAACGATTGAAAAAAAAAATGGTGTGTGTGGCAATTTCAAAGTATATCAAATGAATGCCAGTTGCGAGAGCGCTTGCACTATTGAGAAGGCACGAGGATTGATCTCCGGAATTGCTCAAGATAGAATGGCGATTTCTGACTTTAGACTATAAACAGTTTAACAGCCTAAGTAGTAGACTGTATGAGAGCATCAACAAAAAGCTAACTATTGTAGGACTTTCCAGACACAGAGTTAAAAACTTTGTTGCTGGCTGGCTCCAGCATTTAGACTATGAAAAGACCGACGACTTACTTGCACACATCGCGTAATATCATGTAACACACACTTTCACACTTACACTGACACCCCAATACACCTCACCACACACACAAAACACACGTAAATGCGCATTTCGCACACACATAGGTATAACCTATTAAGCTATAATAATCATATTTTACGTCACGAATTTACGACATTCACGATGACACGATCTCTCTGTAATGCTCCACGTTTGAGTACTGACCTCTCTTCGCAATGAGCCAGATATGATGAAGAAGATAATTTGGAAATCAAAGATAAAATTCATACAACTCAAACCGTTTATAAGCTAGTTGCCTATTTCAAAACGTAGATCTGTATCGAAAACAACGGGCAAGAAACTCCAAGGACACTCTTTTAAATTAAGATATTCCAAAATCCTGCAACATCACGCATCTATTTTCAGAAACAGTAGAGGTGTATAGTACATTCATATTCTTTAAGTTATATAAGGGCCATGCTTGTTGGCATCAACTGGGCACAAATGTAGACCCATGCTGCTACTAATGCACTTATGGGAAATTCCAATAACACTGTCCGATTTGGGGCTCAAATCCAGTATCCTACAGAACCACATGCAACTACTAGAATAACGACCTTCGATCATCTTCCTTTATGTTAATGATGTCATAATGATTCGGATCCCAGAAACAATTTGAATAGTAACAATGCCATCAAATTGCCGAAACAATATGCATGACAACACAGACGATAGCAATCAGTGTAAGTGCCAATACACACAATCACACAATGGCACCACAAAGATATAAGTACAGAAGATTCGCTCCAAACAATGAGTGAAAACAAATGAAAGAATTTGTTTAGAGCATGCCACGAGCCACCGCTACACGACTTGAGGATTCTATAAGTTTAGTTTATATGTAGTACCTGGGTGACCGAGGTCTGCTCTGGTGAAAATAGAGAATGCTGTTTTAATAGTATAGGAAAGTACATACTAATTCCATGCTGCCATGTCATTATTCTAAGGTAGCCATCTTGTTCTATACTTTGGGCGACCGAGCTCTGCTGAGGTGAAAATACAGAGAAAACGAATTTTCGCAGTTATGAGACCTAATTAAATCGATTTTTCGCCCTCGTTAACTCCTATATTGCAACTTCCATCAAAATCGTTAGAGCCGTTTTCCAGAATGTGATTACAAATATTGGTCGTTTAATAGTATAGGATTAAAATAAGGGATTATGGTTTATTACGTTCATTGATTTTACAAAAAAATAATTTGAAAAAAAAATTGTGTGGTTTTATGAAACCACGGTAAAAGTGAAACTTCTATAGGCGCCGCCATATTGGCCTTGACTGCTCTGACGAGCGCCTTTCACTTTATCCCTACTCCGCGGCCGACCGTCACGCGACATGCAACACACAGACGAAAAAGTTTGGAACGATGTAATAAAAGTTTCACTTTAAAAAATTATTACGGTTAGGTTATTATTATTAGTAACTAGATTGTGGAGGTCAAATAGGCAGTCGCTTCATGTAAAATACTGGTATTCAGCTGCATCCGGTTAGACTGGAAGCCGATCCCAACATAGTTGGGAAAAGGCTAGGTAGATGATGACCTACATACTTATTCGAAGGAAACAAATGACGCGCGCGCGTGTCGCTTGACGCAAGTTGCATTGCAACTCACATCGCCCGAGACCGTGAATACTTTATGTAAAGCGAGTGCAAGCGCACTTTTCACTGGCTGTCGTTTGAGATCGCAACACGTACGTGTCTATGTGTGCGTACGCCTGTTTTGCTTGTTGTGTGGAGCCGACCTTCTGCAGCCATCCATTTTGTGATGACACAGGAATAGGTGACGACATAACTGAGCCATCTGGATCAATGATTGGATAACGTATCGATATACATGATACGTGGAATATTTGTCGCTGGAGATTGAAATCAAAGACAAATATCCAAACTGAATGTCTGATAAGGGATTGGAGATAAATTAGTTTAGTGTCACCTGTTTACTTTACTATGTGCTTTCTTATTTACACGATTGTTTTTGGAAATTAACTTTTGTCACGTAGACGGCGTTGTTTTAGTTTCGTTGCAGAAAAAAGGGTTTTTATCAATTAAAAGAATGTAGTTTAATAAAAGTGGATGAAATACCTAACCAGTCGCTCCATGCAAAATACTGCTATTTAGTCTGATGCATCCGGTTTTACTGGAACCCGACCCTGATTTTGTGCTTCCGATGATCTACTTCTAAAGATAAGTACTAATTTCACTTTCGGTGCGGTTACTTGAGTACGGTTTGAAGTGAACATCAGTCGAAAGACGTTCACTGCTAGATATACGCCTCCCCCGAGCGTCACCACATTGACCGGTTCTATACTTCTCGCATCTAGCGGATTCCTGCGGCCTTCACAAAGAACATTGGAAGGCGTACTAGAAAGTATAGAATTGGAAGCCCTCTCACAAGGTGGATGAAGTGAACATAGCAATAATAACACAAATAACGTTAGTTTCACACAAAAAAATTAATCCTACTAATGGTTGTTCTAAATAGAAACATATCAAATTACCTAAATGGCACATGACCGTAATCACAAGCACTAATACCTATTAGTGTTAGTGTCCAATTACATGAAACGGAACGGCTACGTAAGATGTTAATCTAGAAACCAATCGGGTTGGATATTGTTTCTTATCAGTATTATTATTTAAACCCTTGATTACAAAAATTTTGCTTTTATAGACATTTTAAAAGTATTAAGTTCTACATTTCTTGGTTAATTGATTCCGGCGTGACCTTGCGAAAATCCATTATAAAATACAGTAGATTCAGCGCTCGGTGTGGCAATACGCCGTGTTCGAGTTCGCGACAAGTCAATCGTCATCCTGAGAATGCTTCGTTGTGAGGTAAAACACGTGTCGATTTCTTTCAGGGTTTTTATGGCTCTTTAGAAGTAGCTAAGCGGAACAGGTTACTGAATATATCCACGTCTATTGTATTTGTTTTTTTTAAGTTCTATCTTATAAACTGAGAATATTATAGGCTGATCATTTTTTTTTTTAACTACCACGGGGAACCTCTTGTCATGCATCTCACCTGATGGTAAGTGATGATCAGGCTGAAGGTGGAAGCGAGTTTCATCCGGAATCCTCACCTACAGAGGAACTGGCTATCTTACCTCTAACTACCGAAATACAACAATGCTGTTTAATTACCATTGTTGTTATGGCAACAGACTAAGATGGTGGTAGCTAGCCAGGTGGACTTAGAACAAGCCCTACCACCAACTGAACAATCCCTACCGTCATGCTTATGCATATACTTGTGAACAATAAAGAAAGTGAGTCAGTAGGTAAATGTAACGTTTTTGAAAATAATTTTATTTTCTTGGACAGTCTGTATTTCCACGTAATTATGGATTCGTGCATGTCAAGAATAAGCCGTCATTAACCTTAATCCGAATAGTATTTTTTTTTTACTAAATGTTTGTGTTTAAATCGCAAATAATGCGGCGTTTTCAACATTTATAATTAGGCGTAGCAACCACCAATGAAGATATTACGACGATATTTCGTCTTATGTAATTAAAAAAGCATTGCAGCCGTAAACAGGAACTTTCCGTCGCATAATTTCGGCAGAATAATGTTTACCTACACTAACCCAATCCCGAACGCAGTCCGTGTTAGTGTCTGTTCACACGAAACGGAACGGGTCGGCAATGAGTGATATCCGACGGCGCGCTGTCATTTGGGATCATCTCATTTCCGTTATCGACAATTGGGCGCTTGTTTTCGCAAGCGCCTTGTCTGTATTGTCTTCAAACTTATTTTCCTTTAAAAGGTAAGCAGAGATTTAGTTATCAAGAACAAATCCATGTATCTAAGGACCATATTAATGACATTATTATTTTGGCGATAGTGCTTCTTTCTGAATGATTAATTGCCAAACAAAATAAAAATATTATTTTTGGTCTTTACAAAGTATAACTTGTTACCAATAAAAAAATACGTGGAGTGAGAAAATATCACCTGCAAATTGAGAATCACCAGTCACCAGTGACATCAATTTAGACATAAGTATTATACAAACAACCAGCAAGTGTTGAATAACATTTTTATTAAAGCGGTTAAAGTTGCTTTAAGTATAAATAAAAATCCTGCCATACCATGAAAAACTGCCAAAAAGCTGCCATCGCTGTAAAGCGGTGTAGCGGTAATAAGTAATATCCGACAGGATAGGAGGCGTTACTTTGATTATTTAATTTCCTCCATTGGCCCCTGAAATTCGTTACATTCCAATTTTGTTAAAGGAAGATGATAGCAGGCTCGTCTGTTACTCTCCTTATTAACAATTCATGATCTAACTGAACAGACAGCTGTGCTGCTGGGGAGTTTGTTGCGCCACTTCTTCATCCCAGCTAAAGCACTAGGGAGTGGTGAAGGGCGGGCGTTTTGGGGGACTGTCTTATGTAATTTTGACGTTTTAACAGTGTTGATTCTCAGCCTAGTTTGAATAAATTACTTTTGATTTTGATTTGATGCCACGGATTTTTTTGCTCAGTAGGCAGAATGACAGGACAAAATGACATTTTTTATTGCTGAAAACGAAATTAAACTAACAGATTCTAGAATGTTATAAAATGTCTTGTTTCATAGTCACTGTCCGTCTCTTTCAACTCTATCATAACGTTGTAAAGTTGGGGAAGTTGTTTTATGAAGAAATAACAAGCAATTGAGAGAAAATTAAGTATCAACTTTATGTGTCCGTAAATTAAAATCACAACTGTCAATCTTTGTCATTTGAATGAAATGGCTATGGTCAGCGCGCGACTGCTAGTCACCGCCTGAGGTATGTGAGCGGTGAGACGGGAGAGATAGACAAAGGCCAGGCTAACTCAGTCTGACAATTTTGTCAATGTCTCCCACCCCCTCCACCCCATCTCACCGCTCACGTACCTCTGGCGATGACTAGCAGTCGCGTGCAGACTATAGTGTGTCAATCTGCTCAACGATCAAGCTTGCTGTATTTATACAACTAAAGATTATGATGACAATGATTACGTTTAAATTCCGAGAATATCTAAACATTTGTTATAGTAGAAATTAATTGGAAATAGAATCATGTACAGCTACAATGTGACTGTCCAATCATAATGAACGTACTTAAATGACCATTCACGTGAATAGAAATAGGTACATCCGAAGGTATGTGGAAATTAGGATCCCATTGTATAAGACAATGGGATCCTAATTTCCACATACCTAATATCCTAAGATCCTAATATCCTCAATTTAGGAGCATTGGATTCTCAATATCTAAATGAATGGATTTCAAGTTCTGTTGTATTGACACGATTGAATGAATTCAAACTATTTAACTAGTTTTATTGAAAATGATATTATTCTCCGCGCTTTGGCGTATTTTTTATTATTTCTTTCATTTAAAACAATTTTAGTTTTCAAAATAGTGTATGTTGTGTGTTATGAATTATGATTACAATATTTGTCCAAAATTATAAAAAAAAACCTTTCTTAGGTTTTTATTTTTTGTTTAAATAAGTATGAATTAATCAAATGTATTTGGTTATTATTTTCAGAATTGTTTTTTCAATCGTAATTAAAAAGACACAAGCACTTGAGTAACAAAAAAGCTTTAAAAGAAATAAAAGCTTTTGAAACAAACTTTTTTTCAAAGAATAATGAATCGAAGTAATATAAAAGAAGTCTTGATTGACAATTATTTTCGTAAATGAACGGTCTATTTATCAGTCAAGAGGCTTAATTGTATAAAAATTTATATTTGTAATTAGGTATTTTGTTAAACTTTTCAAGAGTAAGCATTTAACTACATCTACTTATATCTAACTAAATCTACAGAATATAAAACAGTTTAAGTTAAGTCAGAAACACTCTGAAGTTATTAGAATAAGAATTGTCTTATCTAAGACAATAATAAGGGGTTAATCTTAATGACAACAGTGTCAATTCCAAACTTCCTCTTATAAAATTACTTATGTTTTATTCATGTAATTACTATAAAATTCCCTTGGAATTAAAATGCTTTTAGTCTTTAAATGTCACTCGATCATCCGATCTTTTTTAATGGTACAATCAAAATAAAAAGCTAAGAAATGTCGAAAACCCATAACAATGGGTTGACAGACGTATCACAATATTGCTTGAATGTGACTGTTTCTATCTTCAACTATTCTTACAAAACTCACTACAGTAAACAATCCCAACGTTATAATATAACTCTATTCCTAAATAAAACTTGATGGAGCAACATGAAAAATTCAAATGCCCGTTATTGTTTTCTTGGGTGGAATAAAGCTATTTTTCAAACGTGCATTAAAAGATTATGATATCGGGCGTAGAGTTCACGATATTAAAGGAGAAAGAAAAATAAACAGTTGAAACTTAATCCCACCTTATCCGCTAGGAGCGGGGGAAATAGGTAGCTACATAATTTTATGTACATTCCATCGAACCATCTAGCGATCTTACGAAAGCAGGATGCACGTACGAAGAGAGAGCGACTTTAGTGTTCCTATCAAATTTAATGTTTTTAGTGTGAATGCGGATGACTATAACAATAGAGGAAGACCAAAGAGACATTGAATGGATTGTGTAAAACATGATAATTATGGCTAGAAAAGTGCTTACTACTGAGATGACCAGTAAGATGTTAATGGAAGGAGAAGATATGCTGCGTCTACCTCAAATAAATTGGGATAAGACGTCTATCTCACTCATCTGGCTGGTGAAGTAATGCTAAAAATGTTATCTTGTAGATTTCTTTGTCAACCATTTCCCTTTTACCAGAAATGCTATACGACAGAGATTTTTAGGCTATACCCTCACATAAAATATATAGTTTATATCTGTTAACTATAATATTATTATTAAATATAGACTTACTTTTATCCTTACGTTATAAGCAGTTATTTTACTGACTGTCTATTCCTTGTCAAACTTGTTTAATAACTTCATAACTAACTCTAAAGTAATTACAGAAACTTTGACGTTTAGGTTATTATCATAATTTTATTCTCTACTCTATAAAAATGTTGTGGTCGTTAACAGAATTCATAATTAATCAAACTTCATATGGCTTTTACCAAATTAATAATTCCAAATTATCGAACATTTACCTCTCATTAATTTTGGCGGATTGTTTTGGTAAATATTACGTGATTGGTAATATATTTACCTAGCCTCATTAAAACTACATCAGTTTATATTGGCTGAGAGAGTAATTATTTCTGTCAACTATTAATTAAACGAGACTTTTTTGTAGTTTATAACTGTCATTACTGAAATCTCATTTAAATATCTATTGATTAAATTCCATAATCTTGAATATGGGAACAAAAATATTTAAAGAAATAAGGTGTCTCCAGTACATTCTCATTAAAAACCACATTTACCTTTATAAGAATGTAATTATACGGAAAAGCACTCTCTTCTCGCTTAGACCGAAGCACTTGGCTGCAATTTCGCGCTCGCAGTGTGTAGACGGTATTGTTTGCTAGAGGACCGCCTCGGGAGAGTCGAGTGCCACACCGGCACACCTACCTGATCGCTATAGCTGTAACGTAATTCCTTATATTGTTCCTACATTTATATTACAAGTACAAACCTCCACTGCAATGCAGAAATTAAATGGTAAAATATAGTTCTGGGTCTCCACCCAGAACTATATTTTACAACATTTATTTTTATAGAATATTACATAATTTAGAAGTAAAATAATTGCTTACTAACTGTAATTGATTAGTTGCGATGTATATTATCTTGCCAGGTTTATTTGATTAAAATGCAATTTAATAAGTTAATGAAAAAGAAACTATTACATCATCGAAATATACTGAACATTAACTATTATTAATGCTCTTACATTATTTTTAGTAGCAAACTCATTACAATAGTAAGTAATCCTATAAAGCCCGTAACTAACTATTTTCATAAATAGGCCTGTAGCCGTAAAGCTCGCGTGGATAATATAATATGTTGTTAATATTTTAATTTGGTAAAAGCCCGAGGCTATATCCAGCCAACATTGGTGTTCGTTAAAATAATATATTGAGCCATATTTACTACTTAATGTATGATATGCTTAAATTTCCTGAATAGTCAGGTATAGTTAACTTTTATAACATCGTTTAGCTTCATAATAATACCAAATCTAGGGATCAGGTTTATGACTGGGTATGCACATTTTAAAGTTATTAAAATATGAATTGCTTTAATACATTTTTGGATTTAAATTACCAGGTAATCTCTTTACAATTGTTGTAAAATTAAAATCTTAAAATGAAAAGAACGAGAAAATAACGCTAAGTATTCGTCAAAGTTTTATAAATGAAGTCATCGTTACGTAAAAGATAATCCCTGTATAACCTCAAAACCTTAATTTCGTTAATAAAGCGTAAAACAAGAAAGCGTTAAAATATCCCGCCTTGAGGAGCTTAAAACTAAAAATTGCATAATTAAAAACTAGTTAAATTAACTTCGTAGCGTCTTAACAAAGTTGAAATTATGAAGTTGGTAGCTGTCTCTGCTCTACCACGAATTCTCATCTCGATTTGAGCAAAATTATACTACCAAATTTTTTTGCTGAAATTACGCAAAAACAATTTCATTCGCGAAATTCCTGACAACTTTGATAACAGCCAACAAACAAAATACTTTTGTGTCAGTAAACATATTAGGTACTTATGCACTGCAATATATTTCATTTCAATAATAAATCAAGTTATTGCTATTTTTATGTTTCTTCAATTACAATCTTTCAGTCTAGTAGTTAACTCTGCAAAAAAATACGTTAACGATCTGCTTAAGACCAAAATTCTAAAATAGTTGAGTACAACAGCGTACAAGAGCTTGAGAAGTTACTCCCAGAATTTGTTATCCTCAACATTCCTGTAGTTTCGAGTTCACGAAGTAAGATCTTGAACATCGATGGACTTGGATTCCGAGTTCACAGCGATACCGCTCGTTGAGGAGTGAAATAACTTGTAGGGAATAATTTGTAATTTGCCCGAGGCCAATTTTATTATAGACGTTAAATGGGTATTACCAGTTTGGAATCCTTAAACGCCTACTTTAAACGGGAATTAAGGAAATTTTGAGTAAATTCGTTGAGATGTTTTAAACGAAGTACTAAATATTTGAAGAACTTTGTTTTGTATTAGGTAGATATTTATACAAGTTCAAAATATTAATTGCAAGTGAAAAGACCTTATGTATAATCTTGAATCCTCTTAAAAAAATTAATATGTCTCAGTAGTTTCTTTCTTCTCTTCATAACAAAAAAAATCTTTCCAAAGCAGACTCAGTGAATATTTTCTTCGGTGTGTTTTACTAAATCAGGTGTACTAGGTCTTTCGTTACGAGTACCCTAATAAATCGTTTCCTTTAGTCAGGCCTTGCAACATATGCGGGGCGATAAGAAACAGGCTTAGTTTACGTTTTTCTTTCTGTTTTAGGTCAGCACAGAAATGTGTTTTAGGTTTACTATTGCGTTTTCTGCGGTAGTAACATTTGCGTTTTAATTATATAGGGGAATACTTACACACACTGCACTAGCTCTTTCCATAGTGTGATAAAATGGGAATAGATGGTGCATTTTATTAATTATCCAACATTCCTAATTCATCCATACATAACATTACGCCTGCATACCCTTAAGGGTTAGGCAGCCCACTTTACGTGAGTTATACTTTGCAGCTCGTCCTCAAGATTAGTAAAATAAGACATATTATAACACATAGCTAGCTCCACTTCTGCACTAAGTTGAGAGAAAAACCTTCTTTGATTTTTATTTTAAAGTTTTTATAATTATTTTGAAGTCATTCGGAATGTTAAGAAAAACACTCTCCACAGTAACAACAATATCAAAAGATTTCTCACCAGACCCGTGTAGGAAAATAAGCAGTGAATGTTATTTTCTTTTATATTGTCACAGTTTATTCAAAGAATCTGACGAAAAAATAACTCTGAAAGGTTTCAATTTCGTTAGCGTCAAAGCTTTGTTCACACGTATTCAGTAAATAAACTTTGGCGATGACTACGAAATAATACGGTACCTTTTGATATTTATATTGGGAAACACTATCTGTACTAGCTATAAAAAATTAAGATAAATTTTCCTCGGTTTAAAATGGTTTTGACGTAATCGACAAAACGATCCTTATATCTGTTTACCTCACGCGGTGCTTATTCAAGTTCATTTATTTCTGTAACTTTGTTGAAAAAGTACTTGTAATTAAGAAAAAGTGCTTGCAATTAAGATTCATAAATCACCATTAGGTCTGTCTTATTATTATTGGTGATCATTATCATGGGGTGCAAAGATGTAATCTTTCCGATAAGCAATACTTCTACAGCATGTAAGTACGAGAAAGGTGTAGTCAAATTTAAGAGTGTGGTACAGACCTTTAAATTGAACAACTTTCTCCATGGGATGTACTGTAAAATTATTAAATAAATATGTGCTCCTACGACCCACCCACTCGGCATTACGTTGACAGCGGTCGAAGCGAGTGGACGTGTCGCACACACTCTAACAGAAATATAACTGTGTTTAATTAAACCACCCAAGAGTTTAAGCGAGACATAACAGGACCAACATTGTAATCACGAAAAAAATATATCAGGGGTTCCATACAAAATTTAAATACCTACTCGACCCAAATGTCTATGGACAGCTGATAATTTTTTCACGTTTATGATATTAGTCCCATGGAAAAAGTTGTTTAGTTTGATGGTCTCTATACCCTTAAATTTGACCACACCTTTCTGATACAATATTATTATGATATGTTACCGCCCGTCACACTAAAGAGTGTGACCGGCGATCATTTAATTACAATCAGCCCCACTACCACCTTACTGAATGGCCAATATTTTCACCACGGTATATAAACTATTCTTGTGTAAGAAGTGTTCATGCCGCTGGAAGGTAAAACTATTTTGTATTATTAAAAATCAAAATTAACCGATGTTGTAGAGGAAATTATAAAGGAGACGTTTCATTTTTGTATGGGACTCCGGCCATAACATGTACACTTCAGAAAACCTGGGAAACGAACCCCTAAATACAATAAAGACTGTTTTTTTCCATAATATCTAATACTTTTTGGGCACAAAATAAAAACCGAAAATGTTTGACGTTTGTCAGGAGAAATATGACCATCGATAGCTAGCCATTTTCGTCCAGAAGTACCTACAAATCTACAATCCAGAAAAGCAGTTTTTTATTTTTATGATGAATCACACTTTCTCATTAATCAAAAAAATTGTATAAGATAGCTATCTTAATATAGTACAGAAATACATGCCTTTCATATTTATTTAAATGACGTCTACGTGATATTACTATGTTAAAATGTAACATGATTTCTAGACGAAAGCAGTATGCAAGTAAAACGACGCCATGATGAATAGAATATGGCAATAATTTGTTAAACTATTATTTTTTGTGCCAACGTAATCAGGAGAATAAACAGGAAAGAATATTTTTCCTCAATTCGTGGAATTTTTTCCTTTTTTTACATTAACGTACACTTTATGGCCGAAAATGAAACATCTCCTTTATTATGACTTCACGTTCCAAACCTTTCTGATACAATATGACGTATTACCGCCCGTTACACTAAAGAGTGTGACCGGCAATCATTTAATTACAATCAGCTCCACTACCACTTTGCTGAATAGCCAATATTTTCACCACGGGACATAAACTATTCTTGTGTAAGTGTTCGTGCTGCTGGAAGGCAAAACTATTTTGTATTATCTTAAATCAAAATTAATCAATGTTGTAGAGGATATTACGAATTTACTATGGCTTCACGTTCCTATTAATTTATAATGCAAATAGAACACAGTGACGTGAGCAAAGCTGTGGGCACAGCTAGTTATCAATAAATTAATTAAACATTATGAAAGTACAGTTCCACACTGATGGTCATCTACATGTAAATTACTGCCTACCAGTATCATTTTAGCCAAAAACCTTTCCACTCCTGGTGAAGGACCAACTACTTACTTATTTACCGCTCAATATTACCTAAGACCTAACACTAGTGAAGGGAGAATTTTACGAGTTCCAACAGTGTTGGCGCTATTGAATTATTTATAATAACGAACGTCAGCTGGTAATAAGACAAGTCACTTGCTTTTAACGTGACAACGGTGTTCGTGTTACACGCTATATTGTAGATTGCACGTTGGACGCGTTTGCCCGTAATTTTACACTTATTTCATATGTAATATTCGCACTCTTAAATTAGATTTTTTAAGTTGAAAGGCAGTTTTGTATGTAGTGAAAAAAGTGTTAGGAATGGGATTTTTATTATTAATCATTTTATATCAGAACATAAGTTGTTTGTAAATATAGTTATACTTATAACTATGTTATTAAAATTATTTATAATTTATTATTGAGCTAATTATCATTAAAAAGGGCCAACTTGCAGATTTTTTCCTTTTCTTCATGGGCCATTTTTTGGGAATGTTATTGTATGCAGTACACTATTGTATGCGAATCAAATTGATGATTTTCTCATGAAAACAACTTGCTCTTCTTATGAAAACAAAAGAATTAATAGATATTTACTGAAATGAAAGCGACGAACAAAACACAAATGGTAAAATAAATAAGAAAACATGTTGTTACAAATAACAAGAAAATTCTGAAAAAGAAAACTACCGACATCAACAGCTTTAAAACGATCGAGCATGTAAACCAAGCTTTAACAATCCAAGCAACGATACTTTTATCTAAATCCGTATAAACAGGCAGTTTGAATATAACCATTTCAATATCCACAAACAAAACATAAAATTCTACAATTTCATATCGAAAACAAAGTATTTTGAGAAAAATTTCAATTCTCTCCGTATAATTTTAAAGTTTAGCAGCCAGAGTCTTGCAGTAAAAAGTAAGTACTACAGTTTCGGAGGGTAGTATTCTAATAATACTAGACTTGGCTGCGAGACGCGAACGAACTTTACCTTCCCGAATTTGAATTTGGAAAAATGTTCTTTTGTTTTTTTTTTAAATCCTATGTGGGTATACGAGTATAAAGGTAGGTTTATACGAGTCCAGTAATGTGACAGTACAGTAAGTCAATCCAGCAAACTCACGACAAACTCCAGTGCTGACTTCGCGCCCTCACACAAATTACACTACACTTACAAACACTACACTTGTATATCCTCGTGCAGTAATAATATTATGTAATAGTTGATGCCTGCGGATTAATTTATTCTTATAATTCGTTGTATAGTTGTCTTTTATTCTAAGCACTGTTTATTTTATTTTATTTTGTTACCTATCTATTTAATAGTCAAATCACTGACTTGATTTCCGTACATCTTTTTTTCGGGTGACCACTGAAAATCAGTGTTGTGCTGTGGGTCGGGGGACCCACAGCACAACGCTGATTTTAGTACTACATCATGCTGAGTGGAAGCCTTCTTGTCACAGTCATGTCATGCAGCTGCCGATTAATTTCTGTTTTATGCTTGTGATTTATTATGTACTTTGTGTTGTTCTCTGATTACTCTTGTCTTTTATATATGCACGTGTTTCTGTGACAAGTAAACCTATTTTTCTTTTTTTTTTCCCTCGAGTCTCAGCTCAGTTGTCTAACCAACTCGTCTATTTTCGGGCTCAGTAGCTTCCCCCGCGTGACTTACTGCCGAATACGTCTACATGAACCCACTAACTGGGTCTGAAATTCCGAGACACTGGGTCCAGTCACGGCCATCGCCACGCATTAGTTTCAGGTTCTGTTGAGTACATGTTATGAAACTGATTGTGTTGTTTCAGGGTAACATAATGCTGAAGTCGGTACGTCAATAATATGTTGTCAAATTCTGGAGATTGTAACAATCAAGCAATTTAATGCAACTACAATACTAGGAGCAGCTATCTCCACCTTTTTAGGGTTCCGCACCAAAATGGTAAAAAGGTCTGTCCGTCTATCTGTCACAGCTAGATATCTCAAGAACAACTTATGCTATCAACTTGAAATTTGGAACGGTTTTAGGTGACGTTTGCTTAACTATTTTGCAAATAAGAAAGAAATAAAAAAAAATTTTTTTTTGGTACCGGAACGGTTTTCTTAAAAATTCGAAGTGGGGCTACTAGGGCATGTGAGGTATCATTTGAAACAATGCTATTTGCACATTCTCAAACTTTTTTTTAGGCCGCATAGTATTCGACTTTTGCCGAAAAATGTAAAAAAAAAATACCGTTCCCCTGTGATAGAAGTTTATGTAAAGATTACAGGAAAAATAAAATGGTGTCTCTAAATACTAAATAGCACACTTTTTCAGAAATCATCAACAAAATTACATTAGTTCCACTATTGGTCAAGAGATGGCACTCACCTAAGTGTAGAATAAAATTCGTTAAAATCCTCTGACGAATATAAAATGGTACGAACCCTCGGTGCGCGAGTCCGAGTCGCTCTTGACCGGTTTTTTTAAATAAATAAACAAACACAAATACGCGCTTGGGCGTGGAGTTGCGTACTCCAGCCCGTTATACAATATAATTAAACACAGTTTTAGACATTTATAATTTTACCAAGAAGTTTCTGATAAAGATCGCCCGTGTGAAATTATGTTCACTGACAGGCATGAAATATAGCTAGAAACATTTGCACGTAACTTGGCTCTAAATAGCACAATATTTATGGCATTCAAGTGTCACCTTTATAAGCATATGCTACCATGCTTGACATAGTAATTGTAGCGTAAGATGTATAAGTATAATCAGCTTATATGATTCGCTGGCCTCTTTTCTTTGAGGGAGTGCGCCGTAGTCCACCACGCGGGCCCAGTGCGGGGGGTAAATGTTACATGTTTTAAAATTTTTGGTTCTAGGACATGCCGGTTTCCTCACGATGTTTTCCTTCACCATTTTCAGAGCAGTGGTGATGAAATAAATTATACAACAACTGACTGGGTTCAAACCCACGATACTCAGTAAGTCGGGGCCGTTACCACTGGGCTACCACTGCTCACGTTACAATTTTTCATAATTTCTTAGGATTAAAGGAATTTACTTTATATTTTTTTATAATTATATCTATGTTTAAAAAAATAAAGACTGCCTCGTTGGTCTAGTGGTACCAAGCGCTACTGCTGAGCATGAGGTCCTGGGTTCGATTCCCGGGTCGGGAAAAGAGTTATTGGGTTTTTCTATCTGGAATTTCTCAGTAGCAGCTCGGAGTCTGGATTTGTGCCCGGTTGATGGCAATAGGCTCGCTCCCTAATACATGGGACTTAAACATAACTGGCGAAATGTGGGTGTACCTATTACAGGTACATCTCTGCCCAACTCTTCGGGGAAATAAGGCGTGATGTTATGTTATCTATGTTTAAAAAAATAAACTGTCTTTCATAAAAAAATACAGTACTAACTATAAAAATAATGTGAAAAAAATAATATCAACAAACAAAAGACAATTGACACTATAGTAACCATTGATATTTTCCAATACAATGGGTCTTTGCAAAACAAGTGAAGAAGAAGAAAAACAAACCATACAAATCAATTAAAATTCGAAAATCGAAATACCAACCGGTCATCCGGTCAATTCCTCCCGAACTCACCGTAACGTTGCAAATCATTCACTGTCAACAAACATTAGCCGTTCATTTGCGGGCTATTTGTTCATTCGTTCGTTCATTTAGTAACATCGTTAGTATACCTTGGACCATTTTTTCCCGAAGAAAAACCTTTTTTTTTCGTTCTCCGAGTTAATTTGTTTAAGAGAATGAATGTGTTTAGACAAATGTTGAACATTTTTTTGCGCTTTGTTTGCGCGCAAATGCGTTATTATACAGTGTTTCTCTCTGAGGAAATGAGTTGGTAATCTTCTTTTTTACAAATGAGTCTGGATGTTTGAAATTAAGTTTAATGTTTCGAGGGTTAATTTTGGGAAACAAAATGGTGTTTCCTGCTCAACAGGATTATTGTTGAGCCTTTAAAATTGCGTTGGTGCATTACTTTCTATTTGATTAGATTGCCAACATCCCTCGGGTTTTGCGGAAGAAATTGTAGGAATATTTGTTTAGAAAATTATTTTTCCTTCATCCTTACCATTACGAGCCTTTCGCTGTATATTTTCAGGATTTCTAACACCGTTATATTTTTCTTATTAATATTTTACGATGCTTACGGAAAGAGGTTTATTCCTAACCGGTGCTTATTCTAACCTAAAATCACATAGGTACTAAAAATCATCCTCAATATTTCGACATAATTTCCAACTGCGTTATCCCAAATACGTATATCATTAACAAAACATACAGTCCCAAACTCCACGGACCAAAATCGAAATTATCATACGTAATTCAAACTACAGGGCTTATCACAATAACATACAATCACGAACAAACATCAAGTTACGGAACAATACCGGTTGGAACCGGTTTCGACCGGAGCTATCTAGACTACACCGGTGTGAGATAGCAGGGAGTGTTTAACCAACATTGAGCTTGCAGGGCTAAAACAAACAGTAGACGATGTAATTATAACTTCTAAATTTCAGGACGATGTGGCATTGATGTTGCTATGTAGAAATTGTGGAATAATCGGCGTGAGATTATTTTGTAAAGAAGATACTGTTAGATAGGCCAGAGATGTTAAATAGGAGTGAAATCTAAAAATAAAATCGTCTGTAGAGTACAAAATATATTGATGTAAATATAAGCTTTTAAACATGGTCTTAAATTATTTATATCATTTCATTGGTTCATATTGCAACATCGCGTGGTTCTCTGTGAGTGCTTCACACATTACTTTTGGTATTTTAAAAAGGGTACACATGTAACTGCAAGCATGGCAAGCATGTATGAACAATCATTAACTATGTGATAGAATTTTTACTATGTGGCTTGAACAAGCCACGCTTGTGCAAGCATGATGACAAAACGAACCATGTCTTTGACGTATTCAATCTAAAGAATATAAAGACTGATCAATGAGACATAAGGTTGCATAAGATAAATTGCTCGAAAAATACAAATTGATTGATTGAAACGTAAATATGAAACAGTTGTCAAGAAAATAAATAGAAACGATTTTTTTTATTAAAATTAATGCAGCTAAAGCAAGCGCGTCGTCGTCGACAATCGCTCAAGCAAAAACTGATGCTAGTCCAGCTTTCTTGTACAGTGCGTAGCCCATAGGGAAGTTGTGCACGCTTGCACAAAATGATTGTTCATGCAGGCTTGCCATGCTTGCATTTACGTGTGTACCCTCCTTTAGTCTTTTCGTCCAGCTCAAGATTCACTTTAGCTATAGCTACACTATTCTTTAGAACTAACTCTACTGGCTATGGCTTCATGTTTATCAACCATTTTGAAAACATCATCTCATCTGACATGATTATGATCTCATCTGCTTAAATAACTTTCAATACAACGCTTTCATTAATTAATAATAGATTGAAATACCACATGTGCATTCAACCCCTCGCCCTATTTAATTCACCCCCTTTATTTCACCCCTCGTTTAATTTATTTATATCATCGACATTGATTAGTATCGGCAGTCTCAGCCCCTATGATTATGGGCGAAGTAATTATGAACATTTGCACACACTATTTGAAATTACTTTCCTGTTTTCCCGTCAGAATTAGAATTCTGACTTCAGATATAATCCTCGTTTAACAAGCCATACTGTAGTTAAGATTAACAACTTTACTTGTCGGCTTGTACTTAATCTGGGGGTGAAGCTGTACCAGTGTTTTGTTTCTTGATACAGAATTTATATAGTTCCGTATCAAGATTACAAGTTTATTCTAAGTTGGTTTAAACAGATTAGTTTATGATTTAAGCTAAATATTTAGTTTAACCTTATCTTTTCAGATTTAAAATACTATAAATTTATCTATGTTCATTGAGAATCTATCCAAAAAGATGGCCTACTGCCAGAAAACTCCATTCTCAATCCCTTCACAAACAAAAGTTCACTCTTAACAAATAGATTGTGAGCTCAGCACATAAATTAAGACTCCCTTGAAAGTATTATATGCCTTTGAAAAGCCACCCCTTGCCCTCGTCCCATTTGTCCACTCATCCCTGCTCGCCACTCATGTGTGACATGATATATTTAAATCGGCAAACATCGGCTGTTTTCGGCTAAATTCGGTAAGACTCTATCATGTGTTGGCGTTTAGTAGAATTGCAGGGGGTAAATCATTGCAGTACGAATGGTAAGGCCGAACCAAACCGGAACAAATGCAGTGTTTAAAGATTCCTTCCTTGGTCGGATTTGGTATCAAGTAACAAGAATCGTCATTTGTAGCGACCAAGGTAAGTATGGACCTTAAGCATTATAAAATTTCATATGGGTAGCTGAGTATTTTATCGTTTATCGAATTAACTTAATCGATCGTAACAAAACGGTTCACCCCTCAGCCAAAAAAGACCATCATAACATAACTATGAAATAAATTCAGCACGTACCACCAAAATGGAATGCTGTCCAGCGATTTAGTTTTAATAACGACTGCTAAGCAATCTTCTTGATCGCTAGTTACATAATAAGACTATCTAAACCCCCAGCTATCGACAGTCATGGGGCGAAAAACTATGTAATTTGATTTTGTAATATCGCTTAACGATACACCCTTTCGAGTGGGGTTTATAATAAAGTCTCATGGGAGGACCTTTTGAGACCTCTTACCCTGTAATTGGGCGTAGTTGCCGACGTTTGGCCGAGTCACCGTAATATGTCATTTATTTTTAGTTGAATGGCTTTTATCGGCAGCTTTATGCTGTCATCATCAGAACTGACATAAGCGTAAAATGGTCGTAGAATTTGAAGTAGATGGGTAGTGAACTCGATAGTGTTACTCGGTTGCTGTGTTGTGGAGGTCAGATAGGTACTAAGTTCGTGTAAAATTCTGTCATTCTGCTGCATTCGACTATGTGTTTGATCTGACAAAAACAATTTAGGTACGTATAAACAAATTACGTAAGCATAAAATGGTCGTACAACTTAAAGTACCTAGAGATAGGTACTCAAAATACAAGTCTTTATACAATGTGTTTGATCTGTCAATGTAGAAATTTCAGGGAAAAAGAATATGAATTTCTAGTGAGTAGAGTACGTTTATATCCACTTTCGTTTTGATCTCAAATATTCTTCGCGAATTTGGGTTTAGAAGAGACATCCAATGTTCAAAGCTAAGAGTGTTACACTTATATTACAGCACCAGATTTTCAGATCCTTATCTTTTTACGCATTGAACACAAAATATTTCAATATTTGCTTCTTTTGTTGAAAAATTATTAAGATTTTTTTGCATAAAAAACCGTACAAAAAATTAATCTAAATATCCAAAACGTCACGAATTCCAAACAAAACCGTACACAGCCAGGTCAATTAAACACAAACATCATCGCATATATCAAACGTTTACGGCTTATTTTTCACTTTCATCCCCCTCACACTTACTACATTAGAGAGGGATGAATCTACATGCGTTATTTCACCCCGCCGAAAATCGTGGCTGGGTACAATCGTTACATATTCATGAGACACGGAGGCACGACGGTCCTAGTAAATGCGCTGAAGTTATGAACGCTGAGCGAGCAAAAGTGCTGAGCAAACAATTGTGTTAGATTATTGTTTCTAGAGAAATGACATTCTCTAAGTTAGTTTAGTAGATATTGTTTTACGGGATGGTGAATGCGTTTTATGCCTCTTGTGATTATATATTTTCTTGTTGTTCTTGAAGTCTGTGATGGACAAAAAGGTTTGTTGTGGAAGGAAAAATGCGTAAATAAATGCTACTGAAAAGAGAAAGAAAATTAAATTAAGTTTATCATTCATGGAAAATAAACAATAATATCGCATTTTCCCGACTATCTTCTTAGGCATTCTGTAATAGGAGGAGACGCCCTGGACATCGGGAATCGCGAGCCGATTTCCGGCCACCGTAGGCTTGGGCTTGTGGACGGTGAGCAATGGATAGCTGCCGTCCGATAAGGACCAGGCTCGGGTCGACGGCGCGTTGTGTTCCACGCGCGCCTCAAAGAGATGTCAGCAAAATTGACGGGGTCCGCTAGGGCCGATGCCTGCCGGGGTTGCGAATGAGGCCGAAAGGGAAATCGTGGCCCCCGGCAACATGGCAACTGAAGGAACACTGGTGGGTTTTAGTCAGTAAGAGTCTGACACGTCCTCCTGCTCCACACAGAGCGGGAGAAGTTATTTGATAATTTCCCACCCAAAAAATAAAAATAAAAAGGCATTCTGTAATAATACTGATTAGTAACTTCAGAAAGCAGGGGTTTTAGATGTTACAGAAAGGTTACATCTTAAATAGATTACAAACCTTAACTTTACCTATATGACTACTCAAACACATATAAAAATATAACTTTTACAAAGCGCCAAAGCCTAAGGAAAATATATTAAGACTAAGCAAAGAAAGGAACAAACCCCATTACTTTAGCCACCAATAAACAAATGAAGATAACATCTCTTTAAACTTGCGCCCCCAGCAAAAAGGTACACGAATGACCTTGACCCCGTCCCCAGGTGTTTACCTGCCCGCATGGCATGCCAATGTAGGATCTTACGTGTCCCCGATACCTTGTACACTCCCCGATATCTTGTACACTCTCCGATAGCAGATTGAAAGAACAGGTATCTTGTTGGCGATCAATTTTAGATTACGTAGACGGGGGTGAAGTCAATAGTAAGATAAAAATACGGAAAATATAATTCAGACATGTTTATGGAGATTTTTGTACAGAGATTAGACTGTGCTTCCTGAATCTAAGGACAGCCAGGGAAATGTTTGTTAAGCAAATTGCCACACTACGTCTTAGTTATGACTTTGTTACATTAAAATCTTATTTATTTATTTATAAAGGTACACCAACAGCTTCTGTATATAATATATCATAAATACTATAGCTAACAATAGCCTCGGACTTATACAGTCGCCAATTACAGGATAACCAACAATCACAGAAATAGGTCACATAACACTTAATAAAACAAAGGGTTTTGTCATTGACGCATACTTTTTTACTTCACTATTTCCAACGTGTAATTTTGACAATGTTCTAAGTATGGTTAAAATTTTCATAGGCCGATTGTATCTACCAATAGAAAAATAAATTATACTACACATTCCAAGCATGCAATAATCTAGTAAGTTACCTCAAAGTTGTATTCTAATTAATTACTGGGTTTGAAATCGAAGGGATTTCAATTGAATATTAGCCGACCTCAGAAATTGCTGAAGCGAACCATGGGTAAGCATATTAATAATATATTAATATCTATTTCATTATGGGGGTGGTATTAATTTTGAAGATGTTTCCGGGTAGTTTAGTTTTAATTGGTTATCTATATTGGATTTGTGATCACAAGTTCAAATACCAAGCAAAAGAGTTGAGAGTCTCTTTTTTTTTTTGCGCCGCGACACGCTATCGCAGCAGTCAATCGCTTAACCACTGCGTCAATCGTGTAGTGATGATCAGTCAGTCTGATACTGAATGTTAGAAATTCCGCCTAGCTGTAACTGCTGTACTCTTTCTATTATTGTATTCCATTTCAATTTTCTTCTTACAAAACACTTTAGGGGGTGAAACGCAGCGATTAAAAGTACCCTCGGGAGATACTTATCTCTATAAAAAGCGTGAAATACGCGTTTTTATCGTAATTATCATTAAGAGAATCCACCCTTAAATCTCATGGAGGCCTCCATTGTACCATCATAACTGCCCTATTTTAGGAGCAAATCGTTTCACCCCCCTTTTAAGGGCGCGTACTGACAACTGGAAAGTCAAAGCAGGAAGAATTGTGAATAAGCTTAGAAAAGGTTTAATAAAAATGTTTCTTTTAATTTCTAATATTTTATTGAATCGAACTGGTGAAATGTGTTTGTATAATCATTATAGTATATAATGTATATATGACGCCGTAAGATTGTGAGAACCGTTAGTTTATAATCTGTAAGTATTATTTCCGTTAGATTATAACCTGTCGAAAAATTGGGAACTGGGTGACATGGGTTAGGTTAGGTTAGGTTAGAACTGTGACCAATGGCGCGTGAGCCGCTCGAGCGAAGCGAGTGGTGCTGCGGCGGCGGCGGCGAGCGCTACTTCAAAGTTGCTCGGAACTAAGGTAGACTATTTTGTATTAGCGCAAGGTGCGTTACGTTGCAAGCAAGTTTGATACCAGTTCACAATTTGTCGGTTACCCATGGATAGATTTATAAATTATCAAAAATAATGCGTTAAAGCGTAATTAGTTGTTTGCATTTCTCATTTTTTCGACAGTTTATAATCTAGCGGAAATAATACCGATATATTGTAAACTAACGAAGTTCATAATTATACGGTGACAATTATACAGGATAAGTTTATCAATCAGGTTTATCCAGTGCGCAAAAAAAAAAATCTGCTGTTCCCTACATTTTGACGAGTTATGCGAACATAAATGTAGGGAACAGCAGATTATTTTTTCGCGATTTCAGGTTTGGTCCCGTAGTAAAAGTTGTTCATAATGATGAGTAAAGTCACGTGTTAAAGTTTGCGCACTGGATAAAAACTTACCCTGTATACACATTACATACCATATAATAATTATACATCGCTGTCAATCCCATCAAAAGATTCATGCGTGATATTATGTTACTTTTCATGAAATTGAATCTGATGAAACAAAATTTTATCTGAAAATTAAATTTTTTGGAGAAAATATAGCAATTTCCATTTGAATATTTAATTTCTATAGACACACACTGTAATTTGTTATTTTCTATTTTACACGACAATTTTCCCAACCTTTATTACTCAGTATTTTTAAAACGTAAGCGTTCTAAGCGAGGCTTGCTTCGTTATAAGCGACAATAATCCTCATTATCTAAAATTACTTCTGAATACGTAATTTAAATACGAAATGGTTTCCCAAATTCGTTCACATTAATTTATGTCAAAGTAATTTGGTATCTTCCAAGTGCTGTAATTCGGCCGTAATTAGGTATTGTTTTAGAAAACGTGAGCTCTAAATTGTCTGTGTTCTGACAGCGTAATTAGGTACTTAGTAATAAATTGACTTTCGTGTAAACCTGTTTGTGTGATAATAATTTATTGAATTGCGCTTCTATTTGAGCGAACCAAATATCCGGCTCTTCTGGCCAAAATGGTGGCAGCTTTACTGACACACGGCGACAGTGGAAACGCGCTTTCCTTGGCGCGATCCGTACGTTACGTGTTTCGCCGGCTGGCCGGGTTTCTCGGACTCACTATCACTCATCTTAAAGTGTTCTAATCGGGGTCACCAGTATAGTGGCATGAGGAACAGGGTGTAAAGTTCACTCATCCACCATAGAAAAGGGAGGATCCTTCGACCAGACGGGTGTTGTGTCTGGCGGGCAACTGCCCCTCGGTTTGAAGTTGAAATCTTGTATGTATGTCGATCGCTCGGTAAACTCTAACTGCGCGATGCAGGATTTGTGTGACGTCATGTCTATGATGCTTAGTTCGTATGTGGCGGTGTAACTGCTACATCTTTAAGTTTGTGCAACGTAAATCGATGTTGCGGTTGAACTCATCATCTGCGTTATCAGCAGGAAGACGTCTATTGTAAGATATTGGTCGCTAAATTATATATTTGGGCCTAGTATGAAAACAATTTTTTAACATCTTTACAAACGTTTTCAGTCAAAATAACCCTGTTTTCAATTTATTTACTCTCTGCATGTATGTATAAAGTAAGTACCCGAACAACAGCTTTAAAAAAAAATATGTCCCCAATAAGGAAAAAGTATACAAAAGGTTTAACAACCCTGAAAGTATATCGAAAATAAAATATGAATAAAAATCCAAAGTACTCGATCCTATATACATATTGTGTCCAAGTCTTAGCCGCTCCATTTCCCTCTCAAAATCTTTTCGTCCCTTTTATCTTTTAACGGAAGAAAGAGAAAAGATATCTCAGCTTTTATGTTTTGCGTTTTGAAGTGTTCATTAAAAGGGTCTCTCTTTGGCTGTGTGGAGTTTCCTGGCCGTGACCTCTTAACTTTGCAGAATTCCTAATGATGTGTTGTGGTTCTGTGGCTTAAAATGTTGGTGTTTTTGAATTGTTCCGGAATTTTCTAATTCAAAAAGCATATTATAGTATTTCCGAGTTTTTAACAGACAAAGTATTGATATAGTGTTATTTTTTTTGTTGTTTGTTTTGTTCATTACTAATGTTATTTTATTAATCTGACTTGTGTGACATAATATGTAGATTTTTATTCCTAATTACTTTGACTTTTGACTGGCTAATTTTGTTTTATTATAATTTCTATGACGAGTTGATGACACTATTCTGCAGTATTTATTATAATTTGATTGATTAAGTTTTAATTTAATAAATGTTAATTGCTTTGAATAATGGACAAATTTATAACTATTTGATGTTTAATTAATAAAAATAACCAACGTGTTTATATTTTTACGCCGTTAAGGCAAAACATGACTGTGCTATAATCTTATGTAACATCTTGCATGCCATGTGTGTATACTTATGTTTTGGACAAATAAATGATCTTATCTTATCTTATCTTATACAAATAGATGGGCATACTTGAAATTTTAGGCTGTTGCTGAGAACTAAATAACATTGGACTTACACTTCCATTTTACATGACCTAAACAATACTATATTGAAAAACCATTGCAGCATCCGTTGAAGAATTTATCTCGATCTAAAAATCTTTATTTCTCAACATGACATTTATTTCACGAGACAAACAAGACGGTATACTATTCTGACTGAAAAACAAATTCAAATCGTCTGGGAATTTTCGGAGACGATATGCCATTCAGTACCTCTATCATGAGCTGTCATCGAAAACTTACTCGCTAGCGCTACCGTATTAACACGTTCAGTGCCGGGAGCCCTCCTGGAGGGCTCACTTAGTCGCTTATGGGATGCCAGGAGCCCTCCCGGAGGGGGGTGTTTTCTCAGTGAATACAGCAAAAAATTCATTTACGGAGACGCTAGCGAGTTTTGACACTATGGAAATATATTTGATTCACGTTAATACGCTAGCGAGTTTAAAACTAGCGAGTAAGTTTTCGATGACAACTCATGGTAGAGGAACAGAGCACTGATTTCAACGGCACTTGACCGAAGGGCATCTGAACTATTCCACTAACGGCACGGAAACAAAAAAAAAAAAATACGTGTGGTTCGGTGTAACAGTTTTTTTATATTACCGTCGAACCTGGATAAGCAAGAGCTCAAGGGACCTCGATCTCTTTTTCGCTTATATAAGTTTCTCACTAACTCGAGTTTCTAGCTTATAGAAGTACAGGAGAGGCCTTTCTTACTTATAGAGGTTGAAGGTGGTTGGAAAAGGTTGAGAGGAACAAAATCAATGCTAGTTCCACGAAATTTAAGAATGAGTCATAAATAGCAGATGTTAAATCACACTCGACTGTGGCTTATAGAGGTACAGGAGAGGCCTTTTTACTTATAGAGGTTGAGAGTGGTTGGAAAACGTTGAGAGGAACAAAATCAATGCTAGTTCCACGAAATTTAAGAATGAGTCATAAATAGCAGATGTTAAATTACACTCGACTGTCGCTTATAGAGGTACAGGAGAGACCTTTTTCACTTATAGAGGTTGAGGTTGGTTGGAAAAGGTTGAGAGGAACAAAAACAGTGTTAGTTCATGAAATTTAAGAATGAGTCATAAATAGCAGATGTTAAATTACACTCGACTGTCGCTTATAGAGGTACAGGAGAGGCCTTTTTCACTTATAGAGGTTGAGGTTGGTTGGAAAAGGTAGAGAGGAACAAAAACAATGTTAGTTCCACGAAATTCAAGAATGAGTCATAAATAGCAGATATTAAATAATGCTCGACTGTTGCTTATAGAGGTACAGTCAAGTAGCTGTCTCAGTTATAGAGGTCCACGAGTGAAAAACGGCTTTCTTTTATAGAGGTTTCTGTGTCTCACTCGTAGAGGCTAAAGAGAGTTAAAATGGCGGGACCTGGCAATTACTCTCATTTATAGAGTTTTCTCGCTTACCCAGTTCTCACTTACCCAGGTTTGACTGTATTTTCATTTTTCCTTTAACTTACGTTAAATAAATTTTTAGTGATGGGATGTATTTATTAACACGCTTTTATAAGGTCGACCTGTATGTAACTAACTATGTAATGGAATCCTAAGGTAACTAATTTTCTTCAGGGCATTAACAAATAAAAAATTACGATGTAATACAAATCAACAGAATCTTCTTGCAGCAGTGGTGGCCCAGTGGTAACGGCCGCGACTTACGAGTTGTAGGTCGTAGGTTCGAACCTAGACAGGCGCTTTACTTTGTGTAAATTATTTCATCACCACTGCTCTCAAAACGGTGAAGGAAAACATCGTGAGGAAACCGGCATGTCCTAGAACCGAAAATTCGAAGACATGTGACATCTACCAAACCGCACTGGGCCCGCGTGGTGGATTACGGCCCGCTCCCTCTCACAGAGAGGAGGCCTGTGTCCCAGCAGTGGGAACATTATAGGCTGATGATGATGATGATGATGAATCTTCTTGATTATTCCACTTCATTGAAGTATATATTCCACTTTCTTCATCGCTTGAATTGATAACCTCCTATTTTCTAAAGTCGGTAAATAACGAACTAGTTCTTCATCGATACTTGGCCTGGGAACCGAACCCCGTGTTATCTACAAATGCATTAAAAACGTAACGGTAACAGATGTCTCAATTTCACATCCAATCGACATTCCCAATTTGGCATACACTCTGAAATTCAGGAAATTCATTCCACGAGAGCTTGAATTCGATTGGTTTTCCTAATTGTTACGAAATTGGTATGTTTCTAGGCAGTTAATTACTTATTTTTAAATGGTAGCCAGTGATCATTGCACTAAAGAAAGTGATTGTATAACCTTTCAACTGTCATTAACGAGACACAATAGAATTTTAATTGTTATCCACCTTAATGAGGCGTCGTAACAGATGATGGGATAATTATAAAATTACTTACCTGCAATTGTAATCGCAACTAATTTATCAGTGACTTTTGTGGACAGGATAAGTTGTAGTGGCAACCAATGTCATTTCGTTTAAATAGGTTTTAATTTTATTTGTCTTTTAATATAGATTTTTTTATACTTTGTGAATGTGAGGACGTTGCAGGCTTAAAAGACTGTAATCATTGTAAACCATTTTCTATTTTGTTTAGTACTGATACTTGTAGACAGGCCTATCATACTGTCCTCTCATACTAATTAACACTGTAATTTGAAAATATTGTAATAGCCATTTATTTTTAAGAGAGTAACCGTGGAGTTTCTTGCCGGCTCTTCTCCATAGGAAACGGCCAATTGGAACCGTGCACCTAGCTTCTGATGTTTCATAAGTGTTCATATAGGTTTATGTGACATAAAATATTTTACTTAAGATTGACATGTTGTCTCACTGTCTAAACTAACATAGCCTTACCGACTGATTGTTCGTGCAACGGCTTCAATGATCAAGTCACACAAAACAACACATTAACTTAAAATAAATTGTGAATGTAAAATAGTAATGTCCTCCATAAACACATCAGAAAATCCTCCGCTAACTGAACACTACATTAACAGCCCACAATTATTCCACTAACTGGCACTCGGGCCTCCTCTCTGTGAGAGCGACAGGCCCTAATTTACCACACGGGCTCATTGCGGGTTAGTTCTTCTTTATTACAAATACAATACTATTATGAAAAGAATACACATTCAGTAAAAGTAAAAGTTCTAAAACTAAAACCCAACTACGACAAAAAAGTCATCTAAAAAGGTATAAACAAGATATCAACGTATACCTATATGAGTCACACGTGTTAGGCATAAATCGAACAGATTACGAGTGACTCCAGATTTTTTATTTGTTTGTCTGTGATGTCTTGTTTACACCTTTTTAGATGACTTTTTAACCGACTTCCAAAAGGAGGAGGTTCTCAATTCGACTATGTTTTTTTTTTGTATGTTTGTTACGCGATTACTCCATCAATTATGAATTGATTTTGATGGTTCTTTTTTTGTTTGGTAGATCATACTTCAGAAGTGGTCCCATATAAATTTTATTAACTTTGCTTGGGTAGTTTTTGAGTTAGCTTCAATAATACGTATTTTTTCCTCACTTAGTATGTGGATGATATTATGATAACTTCCTGTCACTGTTATTTACATATCATGATAGCAGGTAGTGGTATTCGAATTTGTGTGGGGTAGGTATCACGACTAAAAAGTGAAAAAGAAAAACTTTTTACAAAAAAAAAATAACCGCCTTCAAAAAAAACACTACAAAGTGAAAAATAACTTTAATTTGGGAAGCCGGTGACAAAGAACGAAAATTAAAAACCAAAGACACCGACTTCCGAAATTAAAGTTATTTTTCACTTTGTAGTGTTTTTTTTTGAAGACGGTTGTTTTTTTTTTTGTTGAAATCATTTTGGGGTTATAATATATATATTTTAAATGTGCTAATTAAGCCCATTCATTTGATACCCAACATGGCAACATTAAAAAAATCATGACTTTATTTCCTTTTGAGGGCGCCATATTTAATTTAACGTGACGTCACATATCCTATAACCAGCGAGCAATAAAGCCGCTTCTAACGATACCTCATTTGCTAAATATTATGATGAGGAGTTTAGAAGTTAAGTATGTGGGAGCAGCTGAACATACATACATACCGGTCAAAATAAAAACCCTCTTTTTTGCTTCACCGTAGTCGGGTTAAAACAAATATAAAATTCTATTAAAAATAAACGTTTATCACAAAAGTAGACCAACATGAATTAACCAGACAAAAACTGTATCTAGAATAATATTATCATTTGTTAATAACTGCAACAACTCGGACGCTTATAGGTCTCATGCATAATTCCACAGGTCGAGATCACCTGGCTTGGTGCCAGGCGGACTGCCCTAATTCCGGCCTGGACGAAGTCTGACAGAAATCTAATGTGGACCTCATGTTTGGCGGTTTTGGGGTTATTTTTGGAGTTGTGTTTAGCTAATGAGCTGAGAAAAATTTAAATTAAACTATTGACATTATCTTTTTAATAAAATTATTTGACTATGCTTGAGAAAATATCATATAAGTTGGATAGTTTTGTGAAAAGAAGATATCACCACATTCACCTACCAATCGTTACAAGTTTAAATGAAAATCGTTTCTAAATAAATATGTGCACTATGTTATACAGTATTATATTATCTGTGGCTATACTATTAAATGAGAAATATTTATATATATATTTAAAAATTTAAAATATATTTGTGCTCACATTCTCGAAATCGGCTCAAATGATTTCGATGAAAGTTACAATATAGGGGTTTACGTTACGGGGGCGAAAAGTCGATCTAGCTAGGTTTCATATATGAGAAAATTCGTTTTCTCCGTATTTTCACCCGAGCAGACGTCGGTCGCCCAAAGTTTAGAACAAGATATTGAATTATGACATGAGAATAATGACATGGCAGCATGGAATTAGTAAGTACCTACTATCATGGCAGCATGGAATAAGTAAGAACTATACATGATTAGTATGACATTGTCTATTTTCACCAGAGCAGAGCTCGGTCGCCCAGGGACTTTAAAACAAGTCGCACTAACAGTGACAACTTGATGTTTTTTTATTGTTATAAAAATCCATGCCTTCCAACAAATCATAACATTTAATAACATTGTCGGTTATCGTTTTAAAAATAAATAACAAATCTTTAAAATAAATAACAATCAAAACTAAAAAAAGGACGGCCTAAAAAAACACACTTCAATAAAGTTTAAAACGTTTCATCGAAAAAGAATCCTTTCCAAACATTTATTTTTTCGTAAAAAAAGGCCATTTCCCGCGATTTCAATGCCTGTTTTGGCTTTTAAACATTTATTTTCCCCCGACAAATGGCTGGTCTTTTTAATAGTCCCTCGGATACTTTCTGTTTATTAAAATATCCCCAATAAAAAAAAAAGTGGCCAAGTGCGAGTCGGACGCGTACACTAAGGGTTAAGCGTACATTAAAATTTATTAAATTTTATATTTATGAACACACACGCACACACACCCCCACCCCCCTACACACACACACGCACATGCACACAAACAACTTTCACAAACATACACTCAGACACACTACCAACCATTCGCAATTGTACCACGTTGACAATTCTTTACTATGTGTTACAATGGGGGGACCTGGAGTTCTAAAATACAGGCCTAGGCTTAGTTTAGACTTCAGATCTCCCACAAATTATACATTTTTGGCAAAATATCTGTCAACTTATGATTTATATAAATGTAATTTGTGGAGATAAATAAACATTTTTTTTTTATTATTTCTTTTGACCTCCTTATATTTTTTACTTCATTTTTTGTTGTTATAGCGGCCATACTAGTACAAGCTATGAGAAAATTTCAATTGTCTATCTATTACGGTTCAAAAGATACAGTCCTGTGACAGACGAACGGACGGACAACGGAGCCTTAGTAATAGGGTTTTGTTGGCATCCTTTGCGTACGGAACCCTACAAATCAGAATATGATCCGGTCCTTACAACACAATGGTTTTTACGATTCAATAAGGGGGGGATATGATTGGACGGTTGGGATGCTGCTCGAATGCTACTCGAATAATAGACTCGCTATAAGAACTGGATTATTGTAAATGATGCTTTATTGTATGCTCACAATATTTCTATTGAGGGAGAGAAGGTTTTCTGAACGATATTTTTTGAATGGTGGTTATTTTGGGACGGTTTTCTTAATAAAGCCAAAACGGCATGAATTGTGTCCGTGAAAGATATTTTGAAGAATTATCTGTGATTAAAATTGTGCGGTTACCAAGTTTTTTTAACTATGTATCGCTCTTTTGAATTTCTATTTCATGAAATCATGACATTTGAGGCTAAAGGAGTTGTATTGCTGATTTTAATTATTATAATTTCGTAAAGCCATATTTGTACGGTCGCGAATCATACTTTAATCAACATACAACCTGACACTGACCGACAAATTGATAAAAAAAAGAATTTCGCGTGCTTCCTTAGCGTATGTCATAACTCGTGACCACCTACTGTCATCTATACTGCTTTGAATAGAAATCGACACTTGTTTCACCTCTCAACGAGGCATCCTTTTTTTTTGGGTGGGATTTTTTCAAATAACTTTTCCCGCTCTGGGCGGAGTGGGAGGGCGTGTCAGACTCTTACTGACTAAAACCCACCCGTGTTCCTTCGGTTGCCCTGTTGCCGGGGGCCACGATGTCCCTATCGGTTTTCTTCGAACTCCCGGCAGGCATTGGCCCTAGCGGACCCCGTCAATTCTGCTGACATCTCTTTGAGGCGCGCGTGGAACCCAACGCGCCGTCGACCCGGGCTTTGTCCTTATCGGACGGCGAGCTACCCATTGTTCACCGTCCGCAAGCCCGCGCCTACGGTGACCGGAAATCGGCTCGCGATTCCCAAAACGAGGCATCCTCAAGATGACGATTGACTTGTCGCAACCTCGAACACGGCGTGTTGCCACACCAAGCGCTGAACGTAGAAAAGAGTCACTGCGTTCTGCGTTTAGAAATAGCTAAGCGGAACAGGTTACTAAATATACCCACGTCTATTGTATTTTATAATGGATTTCCGCAAGGTCACACCTGAATCAATTAACTATCTAAATAGTTTTTAGTGATTCACAAGCACATACATACATTCTGTATGGTCCTCATATGGCCTGGTCATAGATTATGTCTGGACTTTAAAAAGAAATATAGATCCTTTTTTATAGTCGAGTCCAGACGTCATAATCTTGGCCAAGTCTGTTTGTTTCCGTCTTCCTTCTCAGAGTAGTCAGATAGAAAACACCGACGTCATCTAGTTTTATAATATAATTTAAGTTTGTCTTGTAAAAGTGATTTTTGAACCAATTTTTAGAAATAAAAATCATTTATCACACATTAGATAGTGGTAACCCAGTAAAGCAGTGGTGGACTTGTCAAAATCAAATATTTTTAAAAATAGAATTGAATGTAGTCGCCCTTTCCAAAAGGTAGTTTTCGTATGGAGAAGAATGGGCAAGAAACGCTACCAGTTACTCTTTTAAAATGTTTTACAATATTTTGTATACATTAATTATATAATTATATGTGAGGACGATGCACCTGGAATAAGTTTACTATACCACAACAGGTAAAAATAATTAAAAATGAAGCAATGACATAAAAAATAATTATGTAATGGATACATTGTGTTCACATATTTACAAGCATTGTAAAAGTAGTACCTATATGATATTCCTAAAAAATTTACAATTAATACTAATAAGTCAGTGTGTGAGTTCAAGTAATCACAATATGTAAAATAAATATTATAATAATTAATTATACAATTAAATTAGCAACCAGTTTGATTTTGTCTACACTCTAAATTGTCCTCAAGTTGTAGGTCGTGGGTTCGAACACAAGCAGGCGCTTTACTTTGTGTAAATTATTTCATAACCACTGCTCTCAAAACGGTGAAGGAAAACATCATGAGGAAACCGGCATGTCCTAGAACCAAAAATTCGAAAACATGTGACATCTACCAACCCGCACTGGGCCCGCGTGGTGAATTATAGCCCACTCCCTCTCAAAAAGAGAGGTCTGTGTCCCAGCAGTAGGAACATTATGGGCTGATTATGCTACACGTTAGATATTCTTTTATCAATATCTGTGAATGTAAAATCTCTCATCTATTCTACGAAAACATGAATAAAAGTAGTATACATGTAGTAAAATAAAAGCAACTATTGACTACACGAGAAAACATTTCAAAGGCTGTACCGTAAAAAGAGCGTTTAATCAAATATCAATCCGATGTAGGTAACCAATGAAAGATCTTATTTTTACTTTTCTGGAAACGTATGATGTTCATTTTTCCTTTCTTGTTCCACAACTGAATGGTTTTCTGATTTTTTGTTTTATTTAGTTAGTTCAAACAGTTTTTTTAGTGCAACGGCAAGGTTGCCTTTTTTTTGGTGGGAAATTTTCCTCACAATGAAAATCCATGGCCATTGATTTTCAATAGTCATGTCCTTTTTTTTTTTTTTTTGGGTGGGAAATCATCAAATAACTTCTCCCGCTCTGGGCGGAGCGGGAGGGCGTGTCAGACTCTTACTGACTAAAACCCACCCGTGTTCCTTCAGTTGCCGTGTTGCCAGGGGGCCACGATGTCCCTATCGGTTCTCTTCGAACCCCCGGCAGGCATTGGCCCTAGCGGACCCCGTCAATTTTGCTGACATCTCTTTGAGGCGCGCGTGGAACACAACGCGCCGTCGACCCGGGCTTGGTCCTTATCGGACGGCAATAGTCATGTCCTACAGCTGTAACGAAGATCGTGATGTATCGCCTCGCATCGTATACGAGCTACGGAAGACCCAGACTATGTAACGGGAACAAACAAAGAAGGGACCCACTAATTGCTCACTATTGTTACTTGCCCCGACCTTGTAATATGGAAGCTAAATTCTGGAGAAATTATTTGTATTTAATTTGTCTGCACTTCACACATTTTTACAATAGATAATTGTCAGTTTTTATATATAAACTATGGTAGAGCATTGCAGAATAAATGTTGGTTTGTTGTTGAGTAAGTAAGTACACACCATGTCATAAAATAATGTAATGATATTTTTAACACATAATATTTGACTGTAATAATATTATTTTACAAAAAAAAAAAAATTACAAAAAATGCAACCAACTTCCAAACTGCCAAAAAGAATCATCAAAATCGGTTATCCGCGAACACACATAAAAAAAATATATATATCTACGGTCGAATTGAGAAACCTCCTCCATTTTTTGAAGTCAGTTAAAAATAACTTCAATTTTGGAAGTCGGTGGCAAAAAACTAAAATACTGATCCAAAGGCACCGACTTCCGAAATCAAAGTTATTTTTCACTGTAGTTTGGAAGTCGGTTGCATTTTTTGTAAAAAATTTTTTTGAAAAATAATATTATTACAGTCAAATATTAAGTATGGATATTGTTGTGCAAATTATAAACGTATAAATAGCACAATCATGGAATATGAACCACTGCTTGAGCTCAGGAGTAAATAAATTTTATGTGCCTCAATAATAATATACCTATATTCGTAGGTAGGAAGCCACAAAAGAACTCAGACGGGTCAAGTGGCTCTCAGGGTTACGTAGCCCCTAAGTATATCGTTGAGGGTATTAGGTACAATAACAGTTGAAGTAACTTACTGTTTATAGCTGGGAAAGTAGGCCGAATTTAACTTCGGACTTTGGACGTTGCGTCATTGTTCTAGTAGTCTCTAGTCGACTAATGAAAATGGATTCCTAAGACAAAAAAAAAACGTGTGGCACTCGGGGACTGCCACGGTAAAGCTATTGCATAGCATTTGTAACCTCCATACTTCCTATTTGTCAACGCTACACTTGGGATGATGACGTGATGACATAAAACAAAAATTACGTTCCCATGACAACATCACGTTGTCATGGGAACCGTCATTACATGGTAGGCGGAGTGGGGGGTGTTAGGTTTTATTTTCGTTACGGAATTTCTTGATTTGGTCGCCGCGCTCAAAGCCCGTGATAAAAGCTATGCAATAGCTTAAAAAAGACATTGGCATTCAGGGAGTGCTGACAGAAGTGAAAACTTGACCAATTTTGTTGTGCAGGAAACACTTTTAATGAGGTGTCGGTAACGGTATGAGGTGTCGAGTTTTTTTTGAAGTTTTCACTTCAAAAAAATTTCGTTTGCGGTAAAGAAAGAACACAAAAGAAAAAAAGAACAAGTTCGGGGAAAATAGGCGTCACATCTACGCAAAACGGCCATTGCTCAGCATAATGCTGCGACCCTAAAGGAAATAGCACACATATCAACTCGGAAAGGGATCGTCACCGCATCAATATCGAGCCATTCAGTATTCTTTGTATGAAACTCCTTACTGCAACGCACACTAATCGTAACGTAATCGCCTCGCCTCGGGACAAGCTCACGAACCGCGGCGATACGGCGACGATCCCTTTCCGAGTTGATATGTGTGCTATGACCTTAAGGGGACGATAGCTGACTTTTAATGAAAATGAAAAAATGAAAATGAAAAAAATGTTTATTAGTTTTAACATTTTATACTGAAGATGACGTCTGAACGAGTAGTGTTAGTGATTTGGAAAAAATATATGTTAAGTTAGAGCATTTTCTTAATATTTTGATATAGGCATATTTTTGATTATGTTTATATTACATAGTGAAATTAATTTGTAAAGTTATGTCTAACGCGGATAAAAAAACTGAGAATGACGCAAAATCCATCAAGCGTATTTTTCTGAAAACTTCACCATATTAAAGATAATTAAATTACTAATTTTTTAGTATACGTGTTTAATTAAAATACTTTTTGTTTTACGTGTAATAAATTAATAATGCGTCTAATTTGGGACAGCACTCCTTGATGGGCGAGTCCTATTACTGGCTGGACGGACGACGCGTTGCGTAAGCTCAGTACAGAACACGCAAGCTAACCATTCAAGGTCACTGTCATATTTCTGCGTCTTAAGTTCGATCCTCAAGTTGAGAAACCGTTGATGGATTTTTTTACTAGGCATTTCCCAAAAGCAGCCTATAGGTCTATATATAGTCTGGATTTGTGTTTACTTTATATGGCAGTAGGCTCACCCCTTTTTCCATGGGAAATTCATAAACTGTAAAATCTTATATATAACAAAACGATTAAAGTTAAAGCTTTCTATAAACCAACTTACTATTTTTATTACCTAACTGTCGGCATGTATTTAATCGTACGCCAAATAATTCTCATTTTTAACCGACTTTCAAAAAGGAGGAGGTTGTGTGTTCGTCTGTATGTTTTTTTTTTTTTTTTAGAAAAATCTTTTTAAATTTGGTAGAGGAAATTTGCGCGATGGTCTCATTTAAATATTTAGTAACTTTGCTTGGGTAATTTTTGAGTTAGCTTCAATAATACGTATTTTTCCCACTTAGTCTTTATCTATGATGTTGTTGTTACTTACATAGCAGCTATTGGTATTTGAATTTGTGGGTCCAAAAAAAAACTACAAAGTGAAAAATAACTAATATAATAATTTCGGAAGTCGGTGCCAAAAAAACGAAATTTCTAAATCAAAAACACCGACTTCCAAAATTAAAATATTTTCATTTAAAAAAGTTTTTGGTATCCTAAATTATGAATGTACACTCAAACATTATAAATATGCCTCTTTTTGAGAGCTTCAAAATAATAATTCCCATTTTGTTGTCCTAGTACTAAATAGTTAATTATGTACCTGCGACCAACTTGGATGTCTCTCTTAGTAACAGTTCTAGCCTAAACTAACCCATTTTAAATAGAGATTCATGAATTCAGACCACAAACTCATTCATGAACACATTCAACATTAATTACTTTGTCTCCAACAAAATAACAGAACTATTGTGGTATGTGACGTCACCACTACAAGTATGTACGAACTTTGAACCACTTTGTATACTTATGATTATACAGTGTCCCACAATGCTGTGTGAACTACTGAAGAGTAAAGATATTATTCAGAATGCATATTACATAAGGTCTGTGAGCTTGTTACGAGAATCCCTTGGGAGAGAATCTAGAGGAAAGTGGAAGCCCTCTTTTAAACAAAGGAATAAAACAACCTTCATTGTAGAAATTTTACATAATTCTACTTATTGCGTAAAAGAAGATTACGCTTTCAGTGACAGTACAGTAGTATACTGTGACAAAAAATTATCATCTTACTTCTCCCTTCTCTCTCGTATCGTCCTGAATTAGATTCACGGGAATAAATTTAATTGTTTTTTTAAAGTGAAAACTTCTGTAGCGTGTTGGGCATTTTTGAGATAGGAAAAAACAATTGAACTCGCGACACCGTTACCGACACCTCATTTTTGTAAACGCGATTGTGCTCATTATTTATATTACGTTACGGATCAATGTTCGATGCAAGTATTTTTACTTTAAAGGTCTGGAAGCTTTTTTTTTTTTTTGTAAACGCGATTGTGCTCGTTATTTAGACAACTTTACGGACCAATGTTCTATACAAGTATTTTTCTTCCACCAAGGCGATCTTGTTCAAGTTTTCACTTCTGTCGGCACTCCCGGAGTGCCACTGTTTTTTTTTTTTTTTGCTTAAACATCTTGGGGTACCCGGCATTTTCGAGAACTAAAAACTACGAAGACATGTGACATCTATTAATTACGCGGTGGATTGTAGCCCACTCCCTCTCACAGAGTGGAGGCTGTGTCCAAGCAATTTAACATTATAGGCTGATTATGCAAAATAACAGAGCATTTTTGGACACCTTACCAGTAAAAATTACAGATTTTCATGACGGCAGTTTTCATAGATGTATTATTTAAAACTAGCGTAATATGGCCATTGTTCTTCTAGGAAACTAACCTAAGGCTCGATGTGTCCACCCGGGTACTGTTCAACGTTCATTATTGAACACTCTAAGCAAACTCAGCAACAATAAGCAGATACTACGGTTGCCCATTCCTTTGTGAACAAACACAGCTTTAGGATTAGGCTGATCTACTTTCGAGAATCTAAACGGCTGCATTCGAATTCAGAATTGTTGCTATTTCGAAGCATTGTGTAGGTTTTCACATAGTGTTTTGTCGAATGGAAGTAAATGGACTAGGTAATCAAATGCTAATGCAGTTTTTCATTGATAAATTGATAATAAACTAAATCTAAAATTAAAATAGAGTTCAAAATAAATATTTGCAATATTTGATGGCGTATTATATATTTATAATTATTATTCTATACTTTGATAAAACCTGTATTGGAAGGAATTGTACCTACTCATAATAGTAAGTTTTAAAAAAACGTGTGCGGTCTGGGGAGCCATGTCAAGAACAAAGTTCCTTACGCGATTCAATTCAAAATATTTTATTTCACATAAACCTACAAGGGCACTTATGAAACGTCAGAAGCTAAGTGCACGGTTCCAATTGGTCGCTTCCTATGGAAAAGAGCCGGCAAGAAACTCCTGGTTACTGTTTTAAAAATAAATGGTTTCTACTTTTTTTTTTCAAATACCAGTGTTAATAGGTATGAGAGGACAGTGTAGGCCTATCATCAAGTACCAGGTACTTAGTAAAATAGAAAATGGTCTACAAGTCTATAGCCTACAACGTTCTCACATTTAGAAAATCTAAAAGAAAAGAATCTTATTGTGTGATTCTTCATAATGTGCACATATCGAAATGAGGGAATCTATGCTTAATTTTAAAGACAGATTTTTTTTTAAATCTAATTTTTTTTAATACTTTTTGTGGAATTAAAAAAAGTGTAACAAAACTGTGTAACTTTTAAACTAAATCATTTATCGCGATGAAACAAATTCTATAATGATTGGAATTCAATTGTAATAATTAGGCGTCCACATAAAATGAAAATTAAGAAAAAAACTACCCTCAATTGAAAATAAACAAGTTTTTTTAGCCTAAATCTGTATTTTTTTAATAAATTTTTACAATAATTGTAAAATTAATAAATAAGAAGCCAAAGAGAAGAAAAAAAAAATTTTTTCCTTCGATAAACAGCATAGATTTCCCCATTTCGATATGTGCACATTATGAAGAATCATACTGTATAAAAGATAAACAAATCTAATTTGATAAAAAAAATATAGAAAATTGTAGGTATATAATGTGATACTCGCACGCACACACACCCACTCGTATATAATAGAAAGAGACAGAGGGAGAGAGAGAAAGTCGCATGAAGGGGGCATAACGCTTTTTCCTTACGTGACGATTTCTACCATTCAACTCGTACCGCAAGCCGCGTTAAAGAACCAAGTTCCAAAAATTAAAGAGAACTTACCAGAGGCTCCATGTTAACCATTCATCCGTTAGTCAGAAATCAGCAACTTACCTGTAACAAATCAAAATTTTACTGCTATATAGCCGTTCCTTGTTTATTCTCACACTAGTTGCGCCCCGCGGTTTCACCCGCATAAGTCTCGATCCCGTAAGAATATTGGGATAAAAAGTATTCTGAATCCTAACTCAAATAATGGTCGACCCATGTGCCAAATTTCATTCGAATCTAATCAGCCGTTTTACCGTGAATGCGTAACAAACATACCTACAACCGCAGCCGTGAGGCACACAATACTGTTTTAAGCTTTTTGATGCGTATTTTTTGTTTTTGTTTTTGAAAACTGTAACCTGGGTCAAATAAATTTATTTTCTTTCTTTCTTTCAAAAAATTAAATCTTTTCTCTTTATTTATAAGAAAATAAAAATTAATATTAGTTTACATCAAGAGGTACCTAGTATACGTATAGATAAAGCTTAAAGGGGCTCGTGGCAAAGTATAATAACAGCCGCACGGGTCGATTCATTAGGTTAAGGTACGCTTGCCGGCGTTGGTCCGTGGATGGGTGTATGACCATAACCATCTTTATATACCGAGACTCCTTCGTGCCTCGGAAAGTCTTCCGTTGGTCCCGGCTATTATTCGTGGATCTTTAATAGTTCGTTACTGGTCGTTAAAAGCACGAAAGTCTGACAATCAGTTTTACCAAGGGGTATATAGGGTGGCAGGGACATCGACTCGATGTCATCGATTCTGAACCCCTCTGCGTTGAAATTTTTCATCTGTTATTTAAAAAAAAAAAAACAGCTGTTCCATACATTTTGACCGCGTAGGTATTGTACTTTTCTATGAAACTGTTGATTTTTTTAAATAACTGACGAAAAGTTACAACGCAGGGGGGTTCAGAATCATGTACTGAATCCATGGTAACAGTATTCGCGTCGATGTCCCTGACACCCCGTATAATTATTACCCAGTTACTGGGTTGTGGAGGTCAGATAGGCAGTCGCTCCATGTAAAATACTAGTATATCAGCTGCATCCGGTTAGACTCGAAGCCAACCCCAACATAGTTGAGAAAAGGCTAGGCAGATTGAACGTATAGATAAATCCAATTTTTTTTTAGAGAATAACTTAGTTTAGCCTTTATGGACGGTATTGGTTCATATTGGCACTGAATTGAGTTAAGTGGGAAAAACAAATGGAGGCCTTCGTTCTGCAGTGGTACCTACAACACTCATCATCATCATTTCAGCCGAAAGACGTCTACTGCTGTGGACATAGGCTTCCCCCAAGCACCGCCACTTCGACCGATCTTGCTTTCCGCATCCAGCGGATTCCTGTGGCCTTCACAAGGTCATCGGTCCATCTTGTGGGAGGCCTTCCAACGCTACGTCTTCCGGTACACGGTCGCCACTCCAGAACCTTTCGGCCCCATCGGCCATCCGTTCTGCGAGCAATGTGCCCTGCCCATTGCTACTTAAGTTTGTCAATTCTTCGGGCTGAAATATTATTATAAGATAAATATTATTAGAAAAAAAAAAAAAACTATTCAAAATCGAGAAACACCAAAAGTCTACCAAACTCCTATCAATCACTCACAACATAACCAACACAAAAAAAAGTTCCATGGACGTAATCAATCCTATCTTCCTACACGATTCCGCATTTTCATTTTCGAATACGTATTACTGGCTAGTATTGACCATCGCAATATCTCACAGACTTTTTATTGGAACAGGCCTTTTTGCCAGAATTTGTGGACACATCGGCTACACACGAACGAGCCAGCCTCTTTCTGCGAACATTTATTTTTTTAAAGAGGTACTGTTGAAGTTTTTTCTGAGTTTTTGTTGGTATAATGGGTTGTTATGAGGTTGGTATAAAAGTTGGCAACGTCGTAAATAGCTGTCAAATATTTACCTGTTTTGATTAATTTGGCATTATTACTGTATGGAATTAGGAAATGTGGCTAACAAGGGAACTAAAATATTGATTATGAAATGCAATAATGAATATCGTAACACCGAATATTTAGTTTTAGATGTAAAAAAGTATTTGCAAACTTTCCAAATGCCTTTTTTACACCTAAAACGGTTACAACATCAAATTCAGTGTTATAATTGCAACTTATGCGTTAGTTAGCCACATTTCTTATTTTCATACAGTAATATTGCCAAATTTATCAAGACAGCGAAATATTTGATATCTGTTTGCGACGTTGCCCACTTTCAGAATAAACGCTCTTAAGTCTTTGTTTGGTTAACTCTTCGATTATGGTTGTTTAGGTAGGTATTTGTACTTGCGGAAGGTGAGCAATAGGTAGCTCGCCGTCCGATAAGGACCAGGCCCGGTTCGACAGCGCGGTGCGTTCCACGTGCGCTTCAAAGAGATGTCCGCAGAACTGACGGGGTCCGCTAGGGCCGATGCCTGCCGAGATTGCGGGGAAGTCCGAAAGCGATATCCCGCCCCCTAGCAACATGACAACTGAAGAAACACGAGTGGGTTTTTAGTCAGTAAGATTCTGACACGCCCTCTGATAATTAATCTCATTTGATAATTTCCCAACCAAAAAAAAGTTAAGAGTTTTTCCTACTCCCTTGGTTTAACCTATGTTCTGCTTTGCGGACATAGTGTAAAGACTGTTGCTGCCTAGCACTACCAATAGTGACGTTTGATGTCACCCAGCGGGGTAATCGCGAAGCACACAAAAAATAACGTTCGATCGTAATCCCTTTCATGAAATTGACAGTTCAGCCACGTTGGTTGCGTTATTTACGTTGTTGAACTTACGAATTTTTCAAACCTATAAAGCAATGGATGGCAAAATAAAAAGCATTGCGATCGATTACCATTTTAAATGGGTTACTTTATTACCCCGCAGGGGTCCATTAATTACAAAGTAATTACTTTTACTTTAATCAATCCACAGATTGATGACAAATTGTGAGGTAACTATTATACAGCATGGTTTTTTATAGATACAAGATTTTCGTCTTTTAAGAAATTATAAAGTTATTATCATAGTTAATTGATTCAGGCGTGACCTTGCGGAAATCCATTATAAAATACAATAGACGTGGATATATTTAGTAACCTGTTCCGCTTAGCTATTTCTTAAGAGCCATAAAAAACCCTGAAAGAAATCGACACGTGTTTTACCTTTCAACGAGGCATCCTCAGGATGACGATTGACTTGTCACGAACTCGAACACGGCGTGTTGCCACACCGAGCGCTGAGTGCAGAAATAGATAAGCGGAACAGGTTACTAAATATATCCACGTCTATTGTATTTTATATTTAGTAACCTGTTCCGCTTAGCTATTTTTTAAGAGCCATAAAAAGCCCTGAAAGAAATCGACACGTGTTTCACCTCTCCACGAGGTATCCTCAGGATAACGATTGACTTGTCGCGAACTCGAACACGGTTTATTGCCACAACGAGTGCTGGACGTAGTCTGCGTTCAGCGCTCGTTGTGTCCACGTCTATTGTATTTTTTAATCATAATCACGTTTAAAAAAGTTTTTTTGTTATTATTATATAATTTAAAAAAAAAATTAGGTACTATTTTAAAAGATAAATTAAAATAGCCGTACTATCTTAAGGATTATTTACATACCATACTTTAAGATATTACATACCTACCCATTCATAACAAAATGATCACAAATTAATTTACAGAATGCAATAAAAAGTGGAATTATGCGGACACATGCAGTGCCAAGTACTTTATCTGTACGATAACCTGCAGTATATCTGTCGACACTTTTATCATTTAAACGTATACTTTTAATTTTTATTACTAACAAGATGGCAAATGTTCAAAGTTGGGCTCACAACGTCCAGCGCTATTCCTGGTTTTTGAAAACCACAATTACAGAGTAATCTAAAGAATGAATACTACTTACCAGTAAATAGCCGTACCTAGATTTTTAGTCTGTGCTAAAAAAATAAATATTTTTTCTTAATTTGATTATTTTTACCTATTGTGGTATAGTAATATTATTCCAAGTGCATCGTCTTCACATATAATTATATAATTAATGTATACAAAATACTGTAAAACATTTTAAAAGAGTAATGGTGGAGTTTCTTGCCCATTCTTCTCCATACGAAAACTACCTTTTGGAAGGGGCGACTAGAATCAATTCTATTTTTTTTTTTTTGACGTTCAAAAATGCCTTTTTGTGCCTAATTTAAATAAATTATTTGACTTTGACTTTAATTTATAATAACTTGTTGGAAAAAAGTAGGTAATTGGCTATTAGTTATTATCCATTGGAATCTCTATTTTGGAACGGGTATCTTACTTTCGTGGCAATTTTTTGACTGATAGATTCATGAAAATTGAAAATGCCAGAAAATGGTCTAATTGAAATAAATGCTTTGATTTTCAGTAATAATTAATGTTGTTATCGCTCTAGAATACAATCCTTAAATTGTATGTAGATACAATAAACATGTACCTACTGTAGGTATTTTTATTTTCTTAATATCCCTCGGGTATCATCGCATTTCCGAGTACAAACGAATGCTAATTTCCATGTCCATCAACTATTAGATTTATCGTGTATAATAATTTGAATTCAGAATTAAGTTCTTTATTGTTCTTTTGTTTTGATTTCCGTTTGAAATATATAGAGCTGTAAAACTATTTTTCTATCTATCGTGCCTGCAACTTTAGCAGCTCTCCACCCATTTTTTATTAAATTACATTAAGTTAAAAGAGTATTAACAACTCTATATACTTCCAAGCCGGTTGAGTGCGTTCGGTCTGCACCAAGTGCAAAGGGCAACTAATAGAAATCCGACAACTGACGAAACACGAAGTTTGCCGAGGGACATTAAGAAAATAGAAATACTGTAATTGCATGTATCATTTATACATAACAAGGGACGACAGTATGCAGATGACCTTTAACGTCACTCGCGCAGCAGGAAACGAATCCATCGGCTATTACCTAACGGAAACAATTTCAATAGCTAACTATTGGAATAGCCGGTGGGTTCATTTCCTATTGCACTATTTCCTGACCTAAGATGAAAATAAAATGCAGTGTGACAAAGCTTTCCATATCGGTGTTGAGCTCGTAGTAGGGATTTTCATAGGGTAGTGTTAGGTACAGTGTGTATAGGTTAAAGGCTCGTGCAGACCAGCACGATATCGCGAGCGTGACAGGTAGCGCGACCCGTGTCGCCCGCGATATCGCGCTGGTCTGTACGAGCCATAACTTTACTAAGATGTTGAGAAATATTGTTACTAACATATTGAGTCCATTGTCAGTTGTTAATTAATTGAATAAAAATAAATAAAACTTTAAAGGTAAATGAATACAGTTAATTGATTCAGGCGTGACTTTGCGGAAATCCATTATAAAATACAATAGACGTGGATATAGCTAGCTCAAGTTCTCTGCGTTCAGCGCTCAGTGTGGCAACACGCCGTGTTCGGGTTCGTGACAAGTCAATCGTCATCCTGAGGATGCCTCGTTGAGAGGTGAAATTTACGATTTCTTTCAGGGTTTTTCATGGCTTTTTAAAAATAGCTAAGCGGAACAGGTTACTAAATATATCCACGTCTGTTGTACTTTGTAAATGAATATGAGTACATGAATTTGATATAAAAATTAATTATTTCTTTAAAAAATATAAAATACTTAGGTACCTTACCGTACATTTATACTTGGAATCATGTTTTTTTGTGTTCAAACATAAAGTCTAGGACATGGCTTCCTTACGAAAATTATTATGGCATTACGGTACCCAGATCACTCACCCCAATGAAATGATATTAATTATAATAATTTCACAATTACTACATTGTTTTCTTATCATAAAAGGCCCGTATCCTTTGTCTCCCGTTCGCTCCGTATCGTCGAGAGGAACAATAGTCGTCATTTATCAAATAATAACAATATGCAATTTTTCTCTCATTGTCAACGAGAGATGAGTGATGAAGATAGTATAATGACGGCCGTATTTATGGAGGTTCATTTTACCAGTTTGTATTTTTTTTTATTCAATGTTCTTTGAAAAATATGAGGATTTATTTCAGGCTTTTATTTGAAGCATTTTTTGTTTATCAAAAATATCGCAGGTTCCCGGTAATTTATGCTCTCACCTTGTCAAATTATTCAGCAAAAATGGTAAGACATTTTCGGCAAAATTTTCGATCGATTGGTTCGGTGTTTTATTTTGTGAACATTACAAACAATGTGCCTGAACATTAATCAATTAAAAGAAAAGAGTCATTGGGGCAATTACTGCTGGTATTTTTTTAACAAATAATCCAATTTACGACCCTACGATTTGTGTCCACCAACCACTCAACCGTCCGGCCCGCCCGACCATATCAAGTGATTTCAACACGTATTTGTTCTTCTAATTTGAACAATGTGACAGGTAGCTCCTCCACCAATCCTCTATTCGGTTCAACCCTAAACAAACCCAGTAGCAGTATCTACCTCTTATCAATTTACTTAATGAAGTGCATGCCCTAATTCAGGGTTGGCAAACTTCCAAACAACGCTAACTTCGCGCCTCTAGCGACCCAGTTAATGTCAAACATTTGTTATGTTTGTAACAAACGAAGCGATAGTTGTACATTGCTGTTTTAGCACGAAACTTTGAACAAAAGGTGTTAAGGGAACATGTAATGGATTGTGTGGTGGTTGTTTCAGTTTTTGGTGGAGGGGTGGGTTATTGATTTAGTTGTGAAAACAATGCAACGATTTCTTATCTTAACGTTGGGGTTGTAAAACTGGTGCAGTAATCGTTTTTTTTTTTTTGATTGCAGACGGTAGTGTCGTTTGGTTTTGTAAGGGAATATTATAATAAAATTATAAGAAATAAGTACTGATTGTGGCAGATTAAGATCTCCGTCAGACAGTCGCGATATTTCAGGACCAAATATGTGTGTGTTATTGTATTATTTTATTGAATACAAGCGCCCCTGTTTCGCATGGTTGCAATGGCAAGATGTCAAACCAACGAGATTTCTGTGTTATATCTAAGTTAAATATTAATGTATCTGGAATAAATGCTCTAAATGATGGTTAAAACCGCATAAAAACTATGTGTTTAACTATGTATGTATCTACAGATTTTATTATTTAGTTAGCTGCTTCATTTAGAGACCTCTATTCAGTCCAGCTCCATGAATTGAAATTAACTTAATAAACGGAAAAGTTTCTGCGAATATTCTCCATAACCTGACATCGCAAAACAGCGAACAAGTCAAACTCGTAGCCTAAAAACGTCTAAAAGAAAAACGGAAGACTCAGCACAGTCTGGCTCCCATCCAGACAAAACTTCTCAGTGTAATAATAATAACATGTTCGCTAAATGGAAGACTTAATTGTATAAGTTCAATGTCTTCTACTACCTAAGATGAGGTGGGAGGTGATTTGAAAAGTTGCGATTGATTTGTTAAGGAAATTAGGTGTTCGGGGACCTGGTTAATGTTTCTTGTGGATCCATGTATTTTATTGGTCAAAATTAGATACGTGTATCGATTGTAAATCTTTATATATGTAATTCTTCTGTGAGTGTGTATGTCACTGAACTTCTCTCAAACGACTGGACCGATTTTGATGAAATTTTTTGTGTGTGTTCAAGGGGATCTGGGAATGGTTTAGATTCACAATTTTGTCCGCTGGACAATGTTTTGATAGGACAACGTCTGTCGGGTCCGCTAGTATCCAAATAAAATTCAAGAGGCGGGGCTCGTGGAACATATTCTTTATTAACATAAAAATGTACATATCTGTAGTACTTATCGGTGTCATTGCGGTGAAGCTGTCGACAGTCTCGAGCACCATGGCCTGTCCTGCTGCAGGAGCGCAGGTCGCATAGCACGGCACGCCAGCATCAACGACATTATTCGTCGAGCCCTTGTCACCGCCAGCGTACCAGCGGTATTAGAACCAAACGGCTTGGTACGTGACGATGGGAAGAGACCAGACGGGATGACGTTGTTGCCTTGGAAGATGGGTAGGCCTCTGGTGTGGGATGCAACCTGTGTCGACACCCTTGCGCCATCTTATGTTCCTAGCAAGGCGGGCTGTGCTGGCGCCGCTGCTGCGGCTGCTGAGACCCTCAAGCGGCGCAAATACTGTAACCTTATTGGTAACTACAGTTTTGAGCCGTTTGGGGTCGAAACGCTCGGATCATGGGGCCAAAGTGCGCGTCTCCTTTGAAGGAAATTTCTCGTCAACTGGTCGACACTTCACGTGACCAGAGGGCTGGCTCGTTCTTTGGCCAAAGAATTAGCATTGCCATTCAACGTGGCGCTGCTGCCAGTCTTCTGGGCACGTTTCCGGATGACAGCGATGCGGACGAATACTTCGACGCCTAAGTGTCGTTTTGTTTTTATTATTTTTATTTATACAGATAGTTAGTTAGTCTTTTAATTTAGTACCTAATGTAAATAGTTAGCTGTGTAGTACTTGAAAATAAAGTTACAGTTACATTAATATTAATAACAAAACTTTTACAGGCTCACATGTATAAGTACACAGGTCACTCAGAAAGTTTTGCGACTAACAGTTTTTGTCCATGAGATACTGGCTGGTTTTGATGTCAATTAAAATTATGACTATTTTTATAAAAAACACAACATTCCAAATTCGAAATTCCCTCCACATTTTTTTACGAGCAAAATCAGAATAATCTGTCTCACTAAAAAATGGATTTACAACGAGAACATTTCCGTGCGATGATTTTGTACGATTTCTAATGTCGACTAAAACCAGAAGAATCATTTGAAAGACTTCAAATGGTGCTAATAGACAAAAGCCCTTCTAAAGCGACTGTTTTCCGCTGGTTCAACGAATTTATGTGTGGTCGAGTAACTTTGGCGGACGAAGAAAGAAATGGCCGCCCTATGACGGCTGTTACATAAGAAAACGTGCTGGTTATGAAAAATTTAATTCAAGAGAATAGGCGAATTACATATGAAGAGGTTCAGCATATACTGCAGATTGGATCGGGAAGTGTGCATGAAATTCTATACAGGCATCTTCGGGTAAGGAAGATAGTTTTAACGTGGTATCGCAAAATCTAACGCAGGCTTAGAAGGAGGTTCGGGTAGAATGGTGCCGAGACATGATAGCAAAATTTGAAGCAGGCTCGTCTCTACGCTTTTATTACGGATGGACTTTTGTCCAAGGAAAAACAGTTTTCATCACCGGAAGATGCACTGGCTGCATTTGAGAAAGGGATTGAAAAGGTGTCTGATGCGGACTGGAAAATGTTTTATGAAAATTGGTTTAGACGTATGAAACTGTGTAAAGACGCCAATGGAGAGTTCTTTGAAAAGTAATAATAAAAAAAAATAACCTGTAGTATTTTTTTTTTAAGTATTGCAAAACTTTTTGGGTGCCCCATGATCATAATGGTTACAAACTTATTAAAACAACATTTATTAATTAATAAACCTTTAACATCTTCATTTATATGTAGCTAAGTAATTACAACCGCACGGGTCGATCGAAGGTAAAGTTATAAATGCTTGCCAGGGTCGGTTCGTGGATCCATGAACCATCCATTACATATCGAGACCCCTCTGTGTCTCGGAAGCACGCTAAGTCGTTGGTCCCGGCTGTCATTCATAGATCTTTGAGAGTCGTTACGGGTAGCACAAAAGTCTGACAACAAGTCTTACCCAGGCGTTTCATATTCCCTATTTACTGGGTTATGGAGGTCAGATAGGCAGTCGTTCTATGTTAAATATTCAGCTGCATCTGGTTAGACTGGAAGCCGACCCAAGCATCGTTAGGAAAAGGCAGGGTAGATTGATTGATTGTAAACATTGCTAAATCTTTGAAACTGCCGTATCAATGTGTGTATCAATGTTATCTTTAGAAGGATCCTGTATTATTTTCAGGATATCATCTTTTAAGACGTAGATATATGCCAATGGCCTTGAGTGGTTAGCTGGCATGTTCTGTGCTGAGCTCACGCAACGCGTGAGCTCAGGCCCATCAAGGAGCGCTGTCCCAAATTAGATGCATTATTAATATATTATACATAAAACATAAGATATTTTAATAAACCACGTATGCTAAAAGGTAAATAATTAAATTATCTTTAAAATGGTGGAGGTTTCAGAAAAATACGCTTTAAAGTTTTTGCGTGATTCTCAGTTAATTATCCGCGTTAGACATTACAAATTAATTATACTATGTAATATAAACTTAATTTAAATTATTCACAGATTAAGTTATTAAGAAAATGGTCTAATTTAACATATATTTTCTCTAAATTATTAACACTATTCGTTTAGACGTGATCTTTACTATAAAATTATTTAAAGTCAGATATCGTCGCCTTAAAAGAATTTTTACCAATGCCTATTATATTCGTCAACGTGATTATAGCACGATTGTACTGTAGCGCTAGCTATTTTTTGTACCTATGTGTGCGTTATGATCGATGATAAACTTTAATATATTTATTTTAAGTTTATCAGTTCATCTCATAGAAATGCGTACTCTTCTAGGCGGCTACTTCAGCACTGACGTTTTTTTTTCAAAACAAAAAACCTAACTCCGGGTCCACACTATCGTGAGTGCGCCTCGTGAAGGCCCTTGCACGAACCGCGGCAAGCAATCCACACTCTCGTTTTATTCAGTTGCCCGTCACGCCTCACGTCTCGGGTCCTTCGACTCCGGGTAAAATGCCGACACCGAGCCGAGAAACGACGAGAGGAGACGAGGGCGCTATCCACATTATCACGCTGGCTTCACCTCGTTTTGCCTCCTGGAGAGTGTGGACCCGGGGTAATAATTTTTATTCAATTTAAAATTCGCTTGAAAGGTCGAATGCAACCATACTCGTAATTATTTTCCTAATAGCCTGTACGACATACGGTCGCCTATTGCATGTAACCTTTACAGAACTTAGAGTAACTCATTTCGTCCTACACATTGAAACAACGCACTTCCGTACCGAAATCAAAGTCAAAACTTTCTAGCTCAAAATTGTATCAGCGACGAACAATCAGGGAAATGTATTATGTAACAGATTGACACATTCCTTAACACCGTGTGATACACATTTCATACAACTGACAAAGAATTGAGTTGTCATGACTTGAATTACGAAGAATATATCGCTGTACCCGACGAATAAAACCGTTGTCGCAAAAACCAAATTTTACAGGAAAAATTAAAAACAGTTTTTGTGAATATCTTATTAACTAATATACATAGCGGAATTGTTTAAATACCAAAAGAAAAGTGATTTTTTACATTCATTACAATACACCATAAAATCTCGTAACTTCTGAAATAACGGTAGGAAATGAATGAAAAAAATTGATAGAGTGTAATCCGACCTCTAAATATCGAATAAATGCAATAAAGTTAAAACTATCGTAATAGCACATTACCATTTTATTCGCCGGGGACAGCGACATAGCTAACCAGCTCTGTCCCGCGTTTACACCCGCATAAGTCATTTCAAAGTCAAAACTCAAACTCAAATCATTTATTTCAATTAAACCATTTACAGGCACTTTTCAATTGTCAAGGAATCGGTCAGTCAGAAATAGGTATGAAGCTAGTTGCCTATTCCAAAGCGTAGTAGGTACCTATGGAGAAGAACGGGCAAGAAACTCCACGGACACTCTTTTAAATAAAAATTTGTTACAAAATATTGGTTACATCATTCATGTTGAAATTATACATGTGAGAACAATGTAGAAAGACGTGCACATGAGAAGCGTCCGTAATAAAAAGATAAAAAAGAACAATTAAAAAAAAATGAAAATTAAAAATAAGCCCTGGCAGCTAAGAGATGACCAGTCCCAACTGACGGCGCCCGTTCACGAACATGACGCATGGATTAGCACCATTCAGCTCAACCATTTTTAAGGGAGCTAAATGATCCAACACACGCGCCACCATCAGCGAAACATTTGAGTGAGCATGACATACTCACAGCCGCCAGGGCACATTCAAGTCAATGCAAGACATATTACCTGGTAAATGGTAACTCTTTAGTACATAGTGCTCACATAGTGTGCTATGCAATTATATAATACAAAAGAGATTGAGTTTATACAATGCAAAGATGGTCTTACAATCTTCAGCAGCTCCAACAGTATTTGCAAATGTTAATCAATTAGTTGTGGTTGTGGAGCAGGACCAGCATTGAGCCAAGCATTTTTATCAGTGATGTAATCCCCCAACGTATAATATGCCTGCCTGCATAGTGTGCGTTTTATACAAGATTTGAATTTCGTCTCATTCAGTTGAAGTATGTGGGGAGGAATTTTATTGTAACATTTTAAACAGTATCCCATGAAAGATGAGTCTACTTTAGCCAGTCTGAAACCTGGTTGAACTAATAGGTCCCTATTTCTAGTACTATAATTATGTCTATCACCTCTTTTGCTAAAAAGATGTAAATTCTTTCTTACGTACATGATGTTTTCATAGATATATTGACAAGGTACCGTCATGATGTTAATATCATTGATCAGTTTTCTTAGAGAATCGCGCCTGCGGAGACAATATATGGCTCTGATCGCTTTTTTCTGGAGAATAAAAATAGACTCGATGTCTGCAGCCCGTCCCCACAGTAAAATACCGTAGGACATGATACTATGAAAGTAGCTGAAATATACTAGCCTCGCGGTATCTACATCAGTAAACTGACGGATTTTTCTGACAGCATATACTGCTGAACTTAGCCGTCCTGCAAGAGATGTTAAATGAGGACCCCATTGCAGCCTTGAGTCGAGCGTGATCCCTAGGAAAATAGTTTTATCAACGAATTCTAGTTTTTCTTGATTCAATACTATCTCACAATCACTACTTTTGACATTTGGTAAAGAAAATTTTATGCACTTAGTTTTTTTTCCATTTAATACTAAATGATTAGCAGTGAACCAATTTTGGACCTGCTGTAGGGCGTTATTTACGTCGTTAAAATTTGTAGCACAGACGTGCTACAAATTTTAATAAACAAATGGTGTTGTAAGGTGGTAATGGTGGTTTAAGGTAGATGTCTATCTACCTTAAAAATTAAAGAAGTATCGTCAGCAAATAACACCATTTGTGGTTGATTTTTTAATAAATGGAGTAGATCATTAATGTATACTAAGAAGAGGAATGGACCCAATATCGAGCCTTGTGGCACACCTAATTTTACTTTTAAACCTAGTGAATTGATACCGTTTATTTGAACTTGCTGTTGTCTATCATTTAAATAAGATTTTACTAAATTGAGTGCAAGTTTTCCAAGTCCGTAATGCTCTAGTTTCAAGAGTAAGGTTTCGTGATCGACGCAATCAAATGCTTTGGAGAGGTCAAAAAAGATCCCTATGGCATCTTGGGCCTCTTCCCACGCGTTAAAAATGTGTCTTAATAGGGTTACACCAGCGTCGGTTGTACAACGTCCTTTGGTGAAACCATACTGTTGATCGTGAAGGATTTTATTTGTGTTAAAATGATTGAGCATTTGATTAAGCATTACTTTTTCAAACACCTTGCTGAATACCGGCAACACGGATACGGGTCTATAATTATTGGTGTCTTTACTGTCCCCGGATTTGAAAAGTGGTATTACCTTACTGTATTTCATTAAATCCGGGAAGACTCCTTGATCCACACACAAATTAAATATTAAGGCTAAGTAAGGCGCTATGGTCTCAATTATGGAGGTACAGACTTTAATGGACATCCCCCAAAGATCTTCGGTCAATTTGATCTTGATTTGTTTAAAAGCTTTTATTACCGTTATGGGGTTAATATGCTTAAAGTTAAATTCAATCGGGCATGCTGAAACGTTGGCCCTTAGTAAATCAAAAGAGAGTGAGGGCGAGGAGTTTAAGGTTTCAGTAGTTTTAAGTGGGATACTGGTAAAGAAATTTACAAATTCTTGAGCAACTTCTTTGCTATCGCAAATGAGACCACCACATGACGTCTTCAGTGTATAATCAGAATTATGCTTTTTGTTTCTGTTCGTTTCATTATTAATAATTTTCCAAACCGTCTGTATTTTATTGTCTGCTGATTTAACCTTGTTGCTAATGTATAAGGCTTTAGCTGCCTTACAAGTGTTCTTAAAAGTTCTAGAGTAAGTAGCAACATACTTATTAAAAGTTTCCGTGTTAATATAAGGCTTAAGGCCATACAGCTCGAAAAGTCTATCCCTACTTTTCCTGAGTCCTGTAGTTGCCCAGTCACTAAATAAAAACTTAGGGCTGATAGTTTTAGTGTTCTTCTTAATACAATTATTGAACTCGGATTGAACTAACGAAAATAATTCTTTATACAAAATATTAACATTGTTCATTGTAAGGACCTGATTACTTAACTTACAAACTAAAGTGCTATCATATTTATTTAAATTAACAGCTGTTATTGGTCTGAATTTGATCTGCACTTTTTGTAATGGTATGTTAGACTCAAAAGTTACGGATTGACCACTGTGATCCAAAGGGAGATAATTAACTATGGCTTTATCTAAATAGTCGCAGCAACAAAACACATTATCAATATATGTAGCAGTAGATGTAGTTATTCGGTTCGGTTCCACAAACACATGTGACAAATTGAATGATTTGAACAAATTTAAAAATCTACCGGTATTTGAATTATTTTCTAAAATATTAATGTTAAAGTCACCACAAATAATTACTGATTTATTACAAGTTGCAAGTTTTGCCAAAACATCTTCCATTACTGACTCAAATATAGAGTAGTTTTGATAATTTGGGGGTCTGTAAACGCACACTATAACATGCTTATCTAGCTCAACACAAGACAGTTCAATGCTATGTTCAACCGAAAGTTCAACTATGTCATTACGGGTTTTTGATTTAATACAACTTTTAATTAAGATTAATGAACCTCCACGCAGCATTGATTTTCGGTTAAAACAACTGGCCACACTATAATTCTCATAGTTAATTAACATTTCATAATCATTTAACCAATGCTCAGTTAAACATATAATGTCAAACATTGTTTTTTCTAAAAACAATTCAATTTCCAATTGTTTGGAAGAAAAACCTTGAATATTTTGATGTAATAATTTCAAGGATTTCTGCTTAGCCCCTTTTGTACAGTTAACTATGTTAGTGCTAGAAAATACCTTTTTGTTATTAAGTTTAATTATACTGTTATTGGTACCTTCTGTTGTCTTACAAACTAGTTTAAACTAATTGTGCTAACCACCTTAACATTAGTACTATTACTAATTGTGGTACTAATTCTATAAGACTTCGACATACTAATTATGTCTGGGTTAATATTAAAAGCTAATAGCCTAGCTATTTGACGTCTAAAACTAATGGGCAGATACACAGTATCCCTAGTCGACCTATTTTATCCCGATATTCCGCGGGAATATCGGGATAAAATGTATTTTATGTCCTAATTCAGGTCTACCCATGTGCCAAATTGATCAATGAATCAAAATTCATCATTCATTCATTCATTTTGATTGATTCATCATTGGATCAATGAATTGCATGCATGTATTTTATTTTGTTTCGAAATTTTTAGTTTGATGTCTATGGTAAATTTTGTTTTTCTTTATTTTGTGTAATCACATTAATATTTGTATGTCATCAATGACAAAACATAGCGCAACATTTAATTATTATATAAGACCTTGACCTTTTACCTATGTTTTACAAATAAATAATTCTATTTTATTCTATTCCAAATCTGTTCAGCAGTTTTAGCGTGAAAGCATCAAACAAACAAACTCACTTTCGCATTAAAAATTTTAGTTAGAATAGTTTGGGTTAGGCTTTGCCAGACCATCCGTTTCCATGAATGTATTTTATTCTTTCACGCACACACATCTACAATACAACACATATCCCGACAACTACGCTAAATGCATAACAGAGCGGCGAGCTTAAACTGTCCCTCGAGCTCCTATTGTCTCGAGTAGTGATAAATTGTTAGTACCATTGCTGCGTCAGTGTGTACACTGCGCGTCACTTTAATTAGCACACTTGTGGTACACTGCCTTTATGGTGGCTGGCTTCAGTGTTGCCGTCTATTTTGTTAGAGAATTCAAGGAAATGCTGAGTGGCATTCGACTAATAAGCTGGAGATGCACATAGAAACAAATGACTGTCACCGTTGTGCTTCTGAAGGTAAGTAGAGCAAAACATTGATGGACACATCCTGCTCTTACCCTAAAAGCTGTTTCAGACAAAACCTTGCATGGTTTTGACATAATATGATCAGGATAAGGGTTTGAATCTAGAACCTGACACTTTAGTAATGTTTTACCCTCCAGGCTACTAAAATATTAGGATCATGCCTTATCATAATAGAATCTTACAGAAAGAGTAGGAATAACAATTTTATTGTTTTGCAAAAAAACATGTGCTATTCTGTTTTTACTTCGAACCTCACTGAAGTGACCGCAAACAAAAAAAAAAAACTTTTTTTTAGAATTGCCATTTCGACACTGTTTAAATTTGGAAGTGACGATAAGTCACAGTGACGCTATTTTATATTTTGATTGTAATCAATTTATTACTGATTACAAACTGACAAATTATGCTATGTACTTACCACCTAGTTGTAGGAGACAAATTGCTAATCTTTTAGCATACAATATACACAGTGACACTGGTACTTGTAGTGTACCATTGGTTACTGTTAGTAGTGGTAGTAACACTACTTTTGATACCTCCTTTTTTTTTGGGTGGGAAATTATCAAATAACTTCTCCTGCTCCGGGTGGAGCGGGAGGGCGTGTCAGACTATTACTGACTAAAACCCACCCGTGTTACTTCGGTTGCCCTGTTGCCGGGGGCCACGATCTCCCTTTCGGACTTCTTCGCAACCCCGGCAGGGATAAGAGAATACCTACAGATTATTTTTTCTGTTCAGCTCTTTATTGGACAGTCACGTCAAGGAATAGTTCAGCAAATTGGCTACCAAATTCACCATCCCTTTATTATTATGTTATCATTGGAAATATCAATATAACGTGGCAAAATTAGGTTGTCTTTCAATCTGCGATACAAGACATGTCCCTGACTGCAAATACAATTTCCTAACATTCGTACTGTATCGTGGCAACACTAGTGAATGCAGCCCAGCATGAATGACGATGGCTTAAGTTGTCTCAAGGGGACGGTCGGTGGCATTGTCTTGTGACAAATTGTCTGCACCATTATCTACGTCACTGTACTTTGTGTGTGCGTGGGGTGTTTGAATTGTGGCCGACTGTACATAACATTTTTGTTTAAATAATATTTTTATACACCGTGAAATTTGAGTCACAGTTTTGCTAGACCATGGTCTACTACCATTCTACAGCACCCAATAAAAAAAAAAATGGTTTTTGAAAAAACACAAATAAGACAAAGTTTAAAATTTCAGGATTATCGTTACTCCCTACAACACAGACACGCACGGGACACATCACTGTCTACAGGGAAATGTACCTCCATAAACGAAATTTAATAAGCAGTAGGTATAATCTTGACATTTTAAACTTTGTGTTTTGTGTTTTTTCAAAAACCAAGTATGTTTTTAGGGTTCCGTAGTAAACAAGGAACCCTTATAGTTTCGTCATGTCCGTCTGTCTGTCTGTCCACGGTCTAGCTCCGAGACCCTTCGTACTAGAAAGCTGTAATTTGGCATAGGTATACATATTAATTACGCCGACAAAGTGGTAAAACAAAATTATGAAAAAAAAAAAATTCATCACAGCTAAGTAAGCTTTACAAGTTAACGAGTAATAATCGACCAACTTTGCAGTTGCAAAAACATGTTTTACCATACATTCCGTATGGGGGAACATATTTTTCAACTACAAAGTTAAGTTTGTTTTTGGGATAAATTCATCCCAACTACGGAACCCTTCATTGTGCGTGGTCTGACACGCACTTGGCCGGTTTTTTTTATTGGATGCTGTAGAATGGTAGTAGACCATGGTCTGAACAACGTTTGTTCTAGCAAAACTGTCAAATTTCACGGTGTATTGTGAGCCTGTCAGAACCTATTAAAATCATCATCATATGCCTAGGCCAACTATGTTGGGGTTGGCTTCCAGTCTTACTGGATGTATCTGAATACTAGTATTTTACATGGAGCGACTGCCTATCTGACCTCCACGACCCAGTAACTGGGTAATACGGTACCCCTTGGTTAGGCTGCCTGTCCACTAGAGCGGAGCGAGGCAGCGGAGCGGAGAAATGTGCCAATATTAACTAATAGGAGCGGACTTCTGAATTGGAGTTTAGATTCTATTGATTAATATTGGCACATTTCTCCGCTCCGCTGCCTTGCTAAGACTGGCTGTCGGAGTTTCGGGCTTCTGACGACCCATAACGACTGACGAAGATCTACAAATGACAGCCGGGACCAAAGGCTTAACATACTTTCCGAGGCATGGAGGGATCTTGGTATGTAAAGATGGTCACCCATCCACGGACTAACCGCGGCAAGTGTAGCTTAACTTGATCGGTCGACCCGTGCGGCTGTTGTTACTTAGCCCTTTAAAATAATGCACGAAAAAGAAAAATACTCATTCATGTTCGTTTTTCCTTTCTGTAAAGTTAATGTCAATGTTTCGAAATATTTTCCTTTTATGTAGCAGTCATTATTTCCGCAGTATTTATGTATGTATGTATCTTTATTAATAAGTTTAACAAATCTTAGGTCACTTAAATAAATAAATAAATAAAATAAAAAGCCTTTATTGTTGATTTTAGTTACAAAATTTGCAAGTATGCCTAAGAACTCATTAATACTATCTAAATCTAATATACTTTATAAACTGTTATACTATTCATGTTTAACTGATTCTAATTCGGCAAACGGTAGTTAGTCCTCAACTTGTCTTCCGACAAAGGCCTCCTCTAAAGATCGCCATTCAATTCTATCCCTTGCCGTTCGAGTCCATGTTGGACCCGCTACCTTCTTGATATCGTCTTCCCATCTCTTAGTTTGTCTTCCTCTGTTCCTTTTGCAGTCTAGCGGGTACCATTCTGTTATTAGTCTTGTCCATTTTTCCTTCTTCTCTCTTGTCATATGTCCTGTCCATCTCCATTTTAGTTGTTTGTATGTTATGTATGCATTCTTGAATTTAGTTTTACTTTTAATTTCTTTTAATTTTTCTCGGTCTTTTCTTTTAACACCTATTGTACTTCTCTCAATTCCGTTTTGGCAAACTTTTATTTTGTTTGCCAGTTGTTCGGTCAATGCCCAGGTTTGACAACCGTATAGCAAGCATGGCAAAATACACATATTATATACCTTTCTTTTTTCTTTCATTGGCATTTCTTTGTTCTTCATAACTTCGCTAAGTGACCAATATCGTTTCCAGGTGTTAGTTATTCTTCTTTCTATTTCCTTTTTCATGCAGTCTTCGGTAGATATTAATTGTCCTAAATAAACATATTCATGTACATATTCTATTTGCTCTTTATTCACTGTTATAGTATCTTTTTGTGTAGAGTTTGACATAATTTTTGTTTTTGTTAAATTCATTGTTAGACCTGCCTTGTCACTTTCGTCGGCTAGTTGTTGTAGCATTAATTTCAATGTTTTTGGGCTCTCAGAGAAAATTATTAAGTCGTCTGCAAAACGTAAGTGGCTCAGATTTTCGCCGTTTATATTTAATCCTTTATTCTTCCAATCTAGGTTCCTAAATATCATTTCTAAGACGGCTGAGAATAATTTAGGTGAGATGGGATCTCCTTGGCGTACGCCTCTCTTGATAGAAAATTCTTCGCCTATAGTTTCTAACTTAACTTGCGCTGTACTCTTGGTGTATACATTTTGGAGTATTCGCAAGTATTTTGTTTGTACGCCCTGTGTTTTTAGTGCATTCCATATAAACTCATGTTCTAGTGTGTCGAATGCTTTGTTAAAATCAACAAACCCTAAGTAGTAAGTCTTGTTATATTCTTTATATTTTTGCAATATTTGTCTAAGGGCGTGGATGTGGTCTATGGTGGAAAAATTTCGACGAAATCCAGCTTGCTCTTTGGGCTGATTTTCTTCAAGAGTGGCGGTAATTCTTGATAGTATAATTTTTGAAAATACCTTATAGTCATTAGACATTAAGCTAATGGGTCTGTAATTTGATATATCTCCTTTATCGCCCTTTTTATGCAATAGTATAATGGTTGATTTTGTCCAATCCTCGGGAATCTTTTCTGTTTTGATAATTTCGTTAAATATATCTGTAAGCTTCGGAGCAATCACTGGTAATGTTGTTTTCAGTAGTTCATTTGTAACGAGATCTGATCCGGGAGCTTTATCGTTCTTCTGTGTATCAATTGCTTTTATAGTTTCTTCTATTAGTATTTCAGGTACTTCCTCTTCATCAGTTGGTTTATCATATTCTTTTACAGCTTGTTCCATCTTTTGGCTTTGGTATAAATTTCGGTAAAAATCTGTAGCAGCTTTTAGTATCTCCGATCTCTTTCCTGTACTTTTACCGTCTTTTCTTTTCATAGTTGGTATCCAATCCTTTTTGCAATTTAGTTCTTTTAGTGCCTTTTTTATTCCTCCTGTTTTTTTTTATATAATTCTTCATTGTATTAGTTCGGTTTGTTTTTCTTTCTTTCCGTAGTTGTTCATTAATCACTTTACTTATTTCTGATATTTTTTTACGGTTTTCTTTTGTTTTCCTATCTTGTAGTAGTTCCTTGCGTTTATGTAGTAATTCCTTGCTTTTAAATGAGATTTCTTTCTTACTGTTTGTATTTGTTTTCATAGTTACAGTTTTTAGTTGGTGTAGTAATTTGTTGTATTTTTCTTGTATTGGTAAATGTTCTTTATTATCTAATGATGTTTGAAGATTTTTAAGCAGTAATTCTGTGTCGCCAGTGTACTGAGCAACTACATATTTATTATGAAATTGTCTTGTTTTCTTGGGGCGTGTTCCTGTCATTGTAGCCCGTACCATTCTATGGTCAGTGTTAAAATTTAAATTATATATGACCGACACATCTTTAAAAGCTTTGCTATTATTGGACATAATAAAGTCTATTTCATTCTTGTGAAGACCGTTAGGTGAGATCCATGTCCATTTCTTTGTTATTTTCTTTTTATAAAAGCTGTTTAGAATACTTAATCTGTTTTCCACTGAAAAGTTAACCAATCTTGTACCATTCTTGCTTCTAGTGCCAAAACCGTGGCTTCTTATGGTATGTTCTTCGCCACTATTTTGTGTTCCGATTTGGCCATTAAAGTCACCCATCACTATCACATTTTTATGTGTCGTTTCGATAGTGTTCTGGAGTTCTTCATAGAATTTTTCAGTTTTTATTAAGTCTGCCTTTTTGTCCGATTCCGTTGGTGAATACGCCTGGATAATAGACCATTCTTCTTCGTTTAGTTTTATATTAAGAATTGCGATACGTTCTGAAATTCCTCTTAGTTCTATTATGTTGTTTACTAAATTCTTTTTGACAATAAATCCGACTCCATAAAGTCCTGGCGTCTCTCCTTTATATTGTAGTATATACTTTCCACGATCTTCAATTTGTTTCCCAAATCTTCTCATTTCACTTATCCCTATAATATCCCATTTTATTTCTTCTAATGCTATTTCTAATTCTTGGAGTTTTTCGGGGGTTCTAAGAGATCGACAGTTTATAGTTGCTATATGAATATCATTTGTTTTCTTTTGGCTGTGTGTGTTGGCACTATTTTTAACCTTTAGAGGGTCGTGGTCATTTTCCCCCACGAGGACCAGTCGGCTTGGGGGAGTGTTATGATTTGTTTTTACTTTGTTCTTTTTATTAAATGATTGTTGTGTTTTCCGTTTACCGACATTTAGTTGCTATTGTTTATTATCTGTTGTGATGGAAGGGAGCGAATTGCGTCTAGTCCTCATTAAATCATAAGCATTTAATATTTTGTTGTTCGGCGGCATTAAGGTTTGTTGTTTTCTTGGTTGGTTATTGGTTTCAGGAGATGTTAATATTTTCCTTTTTTGCCGATTGTCACTGTTTATAACATTTTTCCCTTTTATTATTATTTTGTCATATTTAAAATATGCAATGTTTCCTTTATTTCTCTCCTCTGTCAGTTGTGGCAGCAGCATTTTCCTTTTCTCTAGGACATCTTTAGTATAATCTTCTGTGACGTACAAATCTTTAAAATTTTTCTTCAATTTCATTACTTCATTCTTTTTCCATTCATTTACAAAGGAAACCAAGGTGGGTCTTGGCTTATCACTTGGCTTCTTCTTTCCAATTCTATACACATTATTTACCTCTCGTTCTTCAAAATTAATGCCTAAGTCTGTTTTAATAACTTTCTTCACATTTTGAAGTAATTCTAGGGTAGAATTCTCGTCTTCTTTTATGCCAAAAATTATTAAGTTGTTCTGCTTCTTTGCTCTTTTCAAGCTTTCCACCTCTTTCTCGAGGTTTCTAATTTTGTTTTTAAAATTTTATTTTCTGCTATGATAGGCTCTAGTTTTACATCCAATATTTCCATTACCTTGTTAGTTACAGATGTTTGTATTTCAATGGTTTGTTTTTGTGTTTCAATTTTCAATAATTCAAATAAAAGTTGAAACTGATCTTCCATTTTCTAATATAATATAATCTGAGTATAATGGAACGTAATGAATAGTAGGTCACTTAGGTCACTTATAACCGTTTTAATATAATATTGAATTGCTACTTAGCCCTGTTCCTCTCTCCTTATTTTGCTGTGCCCGACAGGGTCCATGTTGATCTTTTACTTTGTTATACCATCTATGTAATACATATGGAATGCAATAAAGAATTGAGTATTGAGTATTTTTAACCAACTTCCAAAAAGGAGGAGGTTATATGTTCGTCACGTATGAATTCTTTTTTTGTTTGAAAGGGTAAGCTCTCGAGGTGGTCTCATATTTTTTTTTAACTTTGCTTCGATAGTTTTTGAGTTAGCTTCAATAATACGTACTATTTCCTACTTACTATGTGGATGATATGATAAGTTCCTGTCACTGTTATTTACATAGCAGGTAGTGGTTTTCGAATTTGTGTGGGGTAGGTACCACAACTAAAAAGTGAAAAATAAAAACTTTACAAAAAAAAAAAACAACCGACTTTCAAAAAACACTACAAAGTGAAAAATAACTTTAATTTTGGAAGTCGGTGACAAAAAACGAAACTTCAAAACCAAAGACACCGACTTCCGAAATTAAAGTTATTTTTCACTTTGTAGTGTTTTTTGGAAGTCGGTTGTTTTTTTTTTAAAGTTCATATTATTATGTTGCTAAAGTAAACCCATCTTCATTTGAAACAATACATCCCTAGAGTCCGCGCCACCACTCACGTCCGATAGTTGCGGCGCTAGTGTCTAGTCATTGCACCAAATTGCATTTTTTTTAAATGTAGTGTCACAATATTCCACCGGTCTTCAGTGGTGGCGCGGACTCTATATACAACATATAAAAAAACCCTGGCCGATCCGTGAGGGTGTTGAAGGTATCGTACTGAGAGTCTATGTGGAAAATTTAAAAAGAAAAAAAAAATAGCTTCTTATTTTTCAATGGGGAATTATATACGCAAAGATCGTACAACGCTCTCCGCGTTCAGTACAATTTTTTTTTTTTTTTTTTATTTATTATTATTATTGCAGACTACAATGGTCTATAGTGTTAGTAACAAAAAAGCTTAGCCTATGTTAGTACTTAATAACTAAAACAGAACGGGTCCGGTTTGTAAGCGCCCACACTAGCGGGCTGTCTGCCCGGGCGGCTATTGATTGCAGGATAGTGTTGCGACTGCCACGCAGCCTGCCGAGTAGCGAGGCAGATTTCTTACGCCACAGTGCCTCAAAGCCGTCAGTGCGTGCGTCTGCAAACATTGCCGAGGCACTACAGAAGCGCGGCAATCGCAACAATACCCTGAATGCATTATTGTATTGGATACGCAGAGCATTGTAAGCCTTTTGGGTATATGTGAACCACAGGGCTCCCGAGTACAGTGCTGTACAGTATGCCTTAAAAAGGGTTATTTTAATTGCGTCTGTACATCGAGAAAATCTGCGGGCCAGCATATTCGCCCTAACTGACAATGCTCTGCGCTCCCTTTCTAGATCTTTATCATCCCTCAGGTCATCAGCAACCAGATGGCCCAGATATTTAAATTTATATACCCTGTTAATCGGGTGACCTTTCATTAGTAGAGGAGGGACAGCAACAATAACGCGTTTAGGATGCTGGTGGGGCTGCCCCGCTTCTGTAGTGTATCGGGGATGTTCGCGGATGCGCATGTAGATTGTTTCTACACAACCATGCGCAAAAGGTGCGGTTTCATGGTGTGCAGGGTGTGGAACAGCTCCAACAGTATCCTAAGCATGATTTCAAGTCACCTGGACTGTGTTTTCGTGGGTCGCTGTTGTGCCATCTCACATGGGCTGTCACAGCGGTAATACACTACTATTTGTGTGAGTTTTTTTTTTGTATTTTAGTTGTAAGTGTTGTTGTTTTGTGTGTGTTGTTTATGTCATTTGTGAGTCTTATGATACTTGAATAAAGATAATTCTATTATATGCTATAGGGTTGTTACATGGGGCGCGGATGGCCGGCGTTTAGCGTATTTCTACAATAGATAGTTTATTGATTCAGGCGTGACCTTGCGGAAATCCATTATACAATACAATAGACGTGGATATATTTAGTAACCTGTTCTACTTAGCTATTTCTAAAGAGCCATAAAAAACCCTGAAAGAAATCGACACGTGTTTCACCTCTTAACGAGGTATTCTCAGGATGACGATTGACTTGTCGCGAACTCGAACGCGACGTTTTGCCACACCGAGCGCTGAATGCAGATTGAGCTTTATCGCCCGTCAAACCACTTATATATGTACATGGATGTCTACATGTCATAACTTATGACACCTGTTGGATTTGGTGTAATTCTGGTACTAAAAATGTTAATTTTAAAAGAAATAACTTTTTATTTTCAATATTAATACGATTTTTATTACTTCTTGGTATTGCAGTACCTATGTACCCCTATCGGATTGGACATGGTTTTTTTACATATTGCATAGCCTTCGAATTTCGGTTACAATAAATCTTTGATTATTTCGCACTGAGTCTTAAACACATTTTGAGACGTCGACGAAAAATCTCGGCTCAAAACCTCAGATAAAATGACGTCGACTCGTCTAGATTATCCCGATATCAGCCGACGAGTCTGAGATAGGTGACGCAATCTCCGGCGCGGCTTAGCTTAGCACTGATATCTTCAAGATACCGGGCCCTAAGCGGTCGACGTCAGTAGCTAGGTACAATATTGACATACAGTGTCGTGATTAAATCTGAAAATAGTTCGTAGGGAGATTTGGAATTACGTTTAGGGGATTTTGGAAGTTCGTATAAAGCTATGTAGGTAAACAATCAATCTTCCTAGCCTTTTCCCAACTGTGTAAGGTTCGGCTTGCAGTCTAACCGGATGTAGCTGAATACCAGTATTTTACAAGTTACTGGATAACACGATACCCCTTGGTAATACTGGTTGTCAGACTTTCGGCCTTCTGACTACTCGTAATGACTGTCAAAGATCTACGAATGACAGCCGGGACCAAAGACTTAACGTACTTTCCGAGGCACGGAAGGGTCGTATGTTATGAATGGTCACCCATCCACGGATCGACAGCGGCAAGCGTAGCTTAACCTTCGATCGACCCGTGCTGCTTTTCCGGCTGTTATTATTTAGCCACGAGCCCTCTTCATGAGGGCTACGAGCTATGTAGGTAAACATGTAGCTTTTATTAGATACCGAATGCAAAAAAAGTGTGAGTGAGTGTGAGTGAATATGAGTGAGTATGAGTGCGTGTGTGTGGGGGTGGGTGTGCGTAAGTATAAAATGATTAGTAATAAATAAATTAATAAAAAATAATAATGTTAAAATTTATGTGAGATATTGTTAGGTACGCTGTTTTAGGTAGATAGCATTGAGTTCAATCTTTTTCACCTAGACATCGTATGATTAGAGGAATGTGGTGTGAGTGTGGTTCACATTGATTTTTCTCAATTATTTTTTTATTTCCCAGAGATAAGAGCATGTATATTATATTAGCAGAGCTGCAAGGATATACATAATGTACTTAGTTTGGCCACAAAAGTTTAAATGCATAATACAATCATAAATACAAAACTTTGGCTTCCATTTGTATTCTGCCTAAGAAAGCTGTAAGTTCAGTACAAAAGAAAGCAGTCTATAGAATTGCTTTAGTAATAAATCTAATATTACATTTACAGCTCAATTGACAGAAAAACAATAAATCTATCGTTAAATCGTGTCTGAGAATTCTTCAATGCTTTTATTAGTCTCGAGCGAGTCACAATAGAGTCGTGTCCCTGTGATCAATTGTTTGTTGGGGTATCGCTAGAGGTCAATTTATAGTGGGTGTCTTTTTCATTGGTAAAGTTCAAGAAGGTTTTTGACACTATAATGATGAATGTTTGTATTAAAATAATGAGCTTTAATATTAAAATAATGAATTTTGATCTCAAAGGTTTCTTTTTTGGAGGTCATGCGAAAGTTAAAAATTAATCGGTATTGGCAAAAATAAATAAGTTACTAATTCAATATCTTCAAAGAAGTTATCTTTCGCACTAAAAATAGTATTTCAATCAATTAACTTTGGATTCGACCACTAGACTGACGAGCCAGTCAGAGGCATTTCAAATCCTAACTAATATTACACACACACAAATACACACCCTAACAAACACACATACATAAACTCACGCCTTCTACCCATGCGGGTAGAGAACAGGCAGAAACTAAAGAACGCTCCTCGTTTACGTTCATACATCTGCACGCGTAGCATGACTACCGTAGAAACGAGTTTTGTCGACGGAAGAATAGACAAAATGACAGATTGTGATTGTTTGTCTGTCATTTTGTCTATTCTTCCGTCGACAAAACTCGTTTCTACGGTGGTCATGCTACGCGTGCTGGTCATACACGCACGCCGGTTGCGAGTACTATGCATCAATAAGGTCACTTTAAGTCCTCCTAGAGTGTCCCCTCCCGGCGTTTCCAGGTAAATACACTTACACGTTTATTCATTAAAGTAGGTACGTTCTAGTAAAATGGTACCTAATTAGTGCTAAATTATTCTCAAATTTTTTGACATGAAATATAACAAAGAAAGCTCTCGTTTATAAAACATTAAGCTAAAATCTATAAAATAAAGTTACCATGTCAAAAATAACGTTTTACTTTTCCCAAAGCACTACTTTAAAAATAAAGATCGTAAGAAAGATATCACTTAAGAGACACAAGAAATTTTTCAACTACAATTTGTAGTAGTCTTATTAGTCCCAAAAGGATTACAATAGAGGCGATGTCTCGTCGTGATAAATTGTTCCTCGCCGCCGTCGATTTACAGCGTGTTCACAAATTGGGATTATTTTAGTTATTGTATGTCTCGAAATTAATAATGCTGTTTTAAAACGGTAAAAAATGACGGAAAAAGACAATAGTAATCGATGCTGTCTTCTTCGATCAAAGCCTAAAGTGGAAATGGGCTGGACATGTTTCCAGATGCAATGTTGATAGGTGGACTGAAACAGTCGCAGCATGAAGAGGGCCCACCGGTTACAGGCGCAGAGGTAGACCAAAGGCACGATGAAAAGACGAGTTAGACGCAATTGCCGGCAAAAATTGGACTTTTACCGCATCAAACAGAGACGAATGGAAGGCTGTGGAGGAGGCCTTTACCCGTAGAGGGGTTCATGCAACTTAATTAATGTATTATTTATTTATTTAGAAATTTAAAATTATTTACTTCAAGTTATTTATTTTTACGTATAATTTTTTGTGGAATTATTTATTTATTATTATAATATGAATTTTAGTAACTAAAATATAACTTTATCAATTTTTTTTTAATTATTCAAAAATCTCAATCAATTGTATATTGTTATTATTTTACTATGTCAAATGAAGTGTTTCAAACTTATCAATTTTATATAATAATAAACTATGTACCATAATTATAATGCATGAAATTTAGCATTAAAAGAATCGTAATTTTAAATTATTTGCACTGTATTCAAAGATTGCACGAAAAAAAGAGGCTTTTCATTTTCTTATATTACTTATGTCTCGGAATTAATAACGCTGTTTTAAAACCGTTAAAAATTAACACTTCGTACTTTGGGATGTATGTTTCTAAGTGTGTGAAGACGATGGTACATTAACACACATAAAATTACGCCTATAATCATTGAAGGGTTTAGCAGAGGTGTGCCTACCTATAGTACACCCACATTGTGCCAGAAACGTTAAAAAAAAATGACCGTGCTAATGTAAATAAATATGTATAACAATACAAGTAATAAACAACAAAGTGATACATAACCCTCTCAATGCATCACGGAATAAGTCAATGCCAGTCCAGTATTGTGACCAACTTGGGACCAATAAAACGCCGAAGAAATCGCTGTTGAAGGGTTGTTTCAATGTTTGTACAGTAATTCTGAATACGGGACGTGCATACACAAGTGAAGGGAAATCATTTACATGCAGGGATTATTTATTTGACGTTTGGGAGTAATTTAAAATATCACGGTCTGTTTGTTTTATTTTACTGTTTGTTTATTTTGCTGTTGGTTTGGGAGTTAATTTCGTTCAGTCAGAGACTATTACAAAGAGTTAAATATTTAATTGCTCTTCCAAAAACCTATTTACCTTCTAATGAAGTACGCTTTATTTGATAAATGTGCCCTTAAAAAAAAAAACAGTGGCACTCCGGGAGTGCCGACAGAAGAGAAAACTTGAAAAAAATCGGCACCGCGGTAATCAACGCGTTGATGTCTTTTACTCCACGCACCGCGGTAATCAACGCGTTGATGTCTTTTACTCCACGGTGTCGGTAAATTGCGTTACATCTCAAAAATTCCCAACGCGCCTAAAGAAGTTTACACTTCAAAAATTGTGCTTCTAATAATTTACACATAATAAATGTGATAAATTTGCATTTTTTGACATTTCTGGCATTTCTTAAAGTTGGTAAATTAGGGCACCCCGACCAAATGCGTGGGTTAGGTAAGAACTGTGACCAAGTGTGTCGCGGCACCGCCCTGCGAGCGCTACGTCTAAATCGATCACAGTTAATTGGCTATTTAATATTGTAGGAGAACAAAATGGGAACTATTTGAGGCACACAAAAGAGGCACATTTATTATATTTGAGTGTAGGTTCATAAATATTTTTACGACATCAAAATGGAAATTATTTAGTGTACGATTAAATACAAGCCTTACTAAAATCTCTCTCACACACACGCACACACCCCCACAATTACACACCCACACAATTACACACCCATACTACACATCTACTAACATTCGTCTCGCATCTTTCAGTCAGCGCGCTTAGTACATAATTTATAAAATGAAAATGTAAAGGGGTGGGATCCTGGTGTCCTGAAACACAGGCTATGAGCCTAGCTTAGGCACCAGTCTCCCACAATATATTATTATACTCATTTGAATTGTGTATCTTTGTCGAATCTGACCAATGTAAAATAATTTATGTATATTGTGGTGAGAAATAAAATGATTGATTGATTGACTTTATTTATTTTCTCATTTTTGTAGTGGTTTCAGTACCACAAAAATTCATAAAAACACACAATGTGGCAAAATGTGTTTCAAACTACGTAAAACAAAATCAAATTGCATTTCACAAACCCACTTTATAACTTAATGCAAATATTGGCGAGTCTTGTCTACCCAATTTATTAGTAAGCAACGTTTCAATCGTCACAAGAAAGCGTCCTGTATATGAATGTATTAGCAGATATAGATATATACGAAGACTGGTAGCGATATCGTTGATGTGCCCTATTAGTCGTAAATAACGCCTTTCCGAACTGTTTGTGTGTGTGTCATAAATAGAGGGAACAAAGAATTTTTTCCTACTATTTTTGTGTATGAATTTGTGTAGGTGTGTGTGTGTCATAATTTTGGGGTTATATCTTTATTCTTCATGGTGTCTGTATTATGAACGAGGATGTGTTTTGTGTGTACCCAAGCATACCACGATTGTAATTATGTATTGGGGTTTTGTGAAAGTAACTTTTAGAACCATTGTTGAAGCCAACAAGGCTTTCAAATTGTTTTCACAAAATAGTTTTTGTTATTAATAGGTATAATCTTAACCATAATCCTTCCTATATAATATTATAAATGCGAAAGTGAGTTCGTTTATTTGTTACACTTTCATGCTAAAACGGCTGAACGGATTTGGATGAAATTTGGCACATATATAGATGATGCCCTGGAAAAGAACATAGGATACTTTTTTTTTCCCACGGGATGGAGACTTATGCGGGTGAAACCGCGGGGCGCAGCTAGTAATATTATAAATACGAAAGTGAGTTCGTTTATTTGTTACGCTTTCATGTTAAAACAGCTGAACGGATTTAAATGTAATTTAGCACATGGTTAGACCATGATCTGGGTTAGAACATGAAATACTTTTTATCCAGATATTCCCACGGGATCGAGACTTATATCCGGTATGGTGAAAATTGTTTTTAATATTTTCACAATTTTTAGAACCATTGTTGAAGTCAACAAGGCTATCAAATAATTTTCATAAAATATTTTTGTTGTTTATCTATAGATATTATATTTAAATTCAAATTCTGGTCAATGGTCTAAGTTTTATCAATCATATCTGAAGCTTCGTCAAAAAGGTTTGATCCCCAAAGGTGTCCTGAGGTCTAAAAGGTCTGGGCAAAGACACAAAAGGAAGATTAACACCACAGAACTTTCACATCTTTTTCAATGTAACTAATTTCAACCAATAAAATACAAGGGCTAAAATAGGTTAACTATCAAATCAAAATCATTTATTCAAATAACGCAGATCATCATCACTTTTTGAATGTCAAAATTACTTAAGTCAGTCTGCAACAGTGATAGTGGTGTGACCATCAAACTGCCAAGTCATAGGTCTCGAGTTTGAACCCAAGGCACGCACCTCTGACTTTTCGGATTCATGTGCGTATTGTATAATTATCACTTGCTTCAAAAACAGTGAAGGAAAACATCGTGAGGAAACCGGCATGCCTGAGAGATATTTTGTGAAGCCAAGTCAGGGGCCCATGAACGGCTTTAAAATTCTAAAACCAGGTTAGCTACTAACCACACGAATATTGGCTCCCTTGGCCGCCGGCAACATGACAACTGAAGGAGCACGGGTGGGTTTTAGTCAGTAATAGTCTGACACACCCTCCTGCTCCACCCAGAGCTGGAGAAGTTATTTGATAATTCCACACCCAAAAAAAAAAAAAAGATTAGCTACTAATCACACGAAAAAAGAAGACTTAAGTCAGTCCCTCAAAACGCCCACCCCTCACCAGTTCCTAGCGTTTTATTATTTATTTTATACTTTAAGCACATACATGTGCAGAGGCGGACTTAATGCCATAGGCATTTTAACGCTATATTTGCATTTTTTTTAAAATTTTTTTAGGCGTTTTAACTGGAAAGAAGAAATTCCGCAAAAAACTCCCCAGCAGCAAATCTATCGGTCGACTAGTGATCGACCTAAACAGCAAGCTGATGCTTTGGCGATTATGCTAATATCAAATTGCAATTCCAATCCATCTGCAAATACGGCGGATCCTATTATTAGGCCCAACAATACGGCAAAATTACTGCCGAAAGCCTGGCCTGGTTTAATGAATGTGCAGTTTAATCCTAACACGAATCAGAGAGAGGTACAGAAGGACGGTTTCAAACAACGAGTGAAAAGGCGCACGCACACATAAACTGCGTTCGCGATTTAGTTTCTAAACATGTAAGCAAATACGTGTTTTTGGAAAAATTACTTTTATGCCCATAAAGTTCGGTTTGCGTTACAACTTCAAATATTTTTATGACTTTTTCAATGGTACTAGTCATATTTTGAAATAAAGGACATATCCTAAAATGGTTTTTTATTATTCAATGATTCTAATCAGGATAAGTTAAATATATTTGAATTAAAACCCAAAAACTAGTGGTTCTAACTATATCATACATTTTTACAGACCTACAATTTTGAGAAAAATCTTTTTTGTTTTAGTAGATACGAATTTACTCCTAAAACGAACAAACCTTTCTAATTATCTAGGTTAATATAGTGAACACACCCCATAAAATAGTAAACTTGTCAAAATTGACACATGATAGTGTCATCACTGGCAATTGATTGACAGTAATGACAGTACCATGTGTCAATTTAAATCTTATTTGTCATAGTTGCCATCAACAAATAAAGTATTTGTACTTTAAATAGTTTATAATTTTCCTCATAAATGGAGGGGTCTAAAAATTTTATTTCAGTGGTTCCTAGTTCCATATTTTGTTGTTTTTATTTAGATGTACTTTGATGCTGGTTAGATTTTTCTCGGAATAAAAAACCAACGTCCCTACAAAAAGCGGACATCACCTTTAATAAACATTAGTTTAACGTTGAAATCATTTTGTTTTATTACGATTTGAAAGTGGAATAGATGCGTACGTACAGATCGACATAAAAGAGTCTGACGTGGTGACATTTGGAACTAAATATTTTACTTACATAAGTAATGCAGACCTATGACGATGACACTACTTTGCCATCAAGTGTTAGTAGGTTTTGAGTAACGTACCAGCAGTGTTTTAAAAAAAATTGTTTAAATTCTTTTACTCACTTCTCATTCAAAGTGACTTAGGTGCGATAGTGGCGCCCAAACTTTTTCCAAATCCTTTTTTGCTAAGTTGTACAGTACGACACAACTTAGATGTCTAATAAATTTGAACTTTTGCAATTATTCATTTCAATTTTACGAATATATTTGGTTACATGACTTTACAAGTTATTGCGTTTGCGTAAAGATCGTTTTCGCTTAAAGCATTAATAAAGATTGGTGATTTTGAAGGCGCACTCAGTTCGTATGGTGATCGGTTTTACGAATTTTGCCGATGCTACATTTAAGTTGTGTCGTACTGTACGGCGATCTCAAACAAATGCCAGTCGCGAGTGCGTTTACACTCACTGTACATAAAGATAAGATAAGATAATTTATTTGCGTAAAACATGGTATGCATAGGTGTTATTAAAGCATATGAGATCATAAATGTTTTGCTTAAAAAAAACAGTGGTACTTCGGGAGTGCCGACAGAAGTGAAAACTTGAAAAAATATCGGCACCGCGGTAATCAATGCGTTGATGTCTTTTATTCCACGCACCGCGGTAATCAACGCGTTGATGTCTTTTACTCCACGGTGTCGGTGACAAGTTGCGAAATCAATGATTTAGTCCTATCTCAAAAATGGCCAACGCGCCTAAAGAAGTTTTCGCTTCAAAATTAAAGCTTGTGTAGCGGTTACATCACCACATACGAACTACGCATCAAAGACATGACGTCACACAAATCCTGCATCGCGCAACTAGAGTTTACCGAGCGATCAACATATGTACAAGATTCCGACTTCAAGCCATTGGGCAGTTGCCCGCCAGACACAAAACCCATCTGGTCGGAGGATCCTCCTTTTATTATGGTAGATGAGTGAACTTACACCCTGTTCCTCATGCCACTAAACTTGCAAGCGTGTCTTATGTGTGCGTGCATTTTCGCTCATTGCATGGAGCGGACCTTCTGATTCTGTACCTATTTATTTTGTGCATGAATCATGCAGACAGCGACCAATCATCACGCACTCCCTTGGGATCGCAGCCGTGACTAAAATTTAATGATTCTGTTAAGCCAGCCAGCTTTGGCTAGCTTTCATTACCTTTGACAGTTGCCTTAGGGACTTCGTAGTGTTATTTGTAGTCATGACTGTTCGATTTTGTTATTCATAGGTATTTATGTTCGTTGAGACAGATAATTCTGAAGATGATAATAATAACCTACTATATATAAATATGAAAGTTTGTGAGGATGGATGGATGGATGTTTGTTACTCTTTCACGCAAAAACTATTGAAATGAAATGAAATGAAATTGAATGGATTTGAATGAAATTTGGCACACAGATAGTTTATAACCTGAATTAATACACAAGATACATTTTATTCCGATTTTCCCACGTGATCGAGACTTATGCGGGTGAAACCGCGGGGCGCAGGTAGTATGATCATTACAAACTTCAATTTGCACTGTATGTACAAATAAATCAACTTTTTCATCTTTTACCCATTACTCAGAAGCCTTTATGATAATCCCGTTATAGCTATAACTCTTCTCAATCAACAGCAAATTGAAGGTTAAAAAGCCTTAAGACAAACAACTTACTCATATACTTTCTTTTACAAAGTCAACAAGTCGTTGTATTTCACAAACGCGCGTTAATCATTCCAATTTATACCTTGTAACAATGATATAAGAATCACATGACGCGAGATTTTGAATTGCAAGGTCTGTAGCTTCGTTCTACCTCTTATATACCAGTAGCAAATGTCAAAGCGACTTATGTCGGCAAAACATTACAGGAAAGTCAGGAAAGTTAAATAAATTAGACGGACATCAAAATTCAAGACGTGTTACCAGGGGCAGGACCGACGATAAGTGACGCGTCACGCGACGGAAGAGGGGCACAGAGTAATCAACAGATGCGATACTGAGGGGGGAGGTTAATTCGAAGAGTAAGCCCACGTCCGCACAGACGTTATAAAATCGCAGCGATTTTTTTGCGTGCACTTGATCTTCAACGCTCTGCTTAACACCGAGACTTGAAAATCTAACAGTATATTTTTTCAACGCGCTGGGACGCACTCTCGTCCCAGTGCGTTGAAAAAATATACTGTATTCTCAACACTCGGCTTAACACCGAGAGTTAAAAATCCAGTGCGCGATAAAATCCCGCCGCGATTTTATTACGTCCGCGCGAACGTCGGCTAATTAGTAGTGCTGCGAAGTTTTGTTTTGGCCGCTGAGTGTCTAGGCTAGTTTACACAAGTATATTGACGATCGTGGTTTAAGACAGTAATAAAACTTATAGAAACACGTGTTGTTTTGTTGTCAAAATGCAGAAACTAGAGAGTTTACTATATATTCAGACAAAAAGTTGACTATCATGCGAAGTCTCTAGCGATTTAGAACCATGTGCGATGCAACTTACTTGCTTGACTTACTCTGCCCAAAAACTGCTCTGCAAATGTTAACTATAGGGCCCGTGATATAGAAAGAGTCACGTTCGCGACGGAATAGGGGCACAGAGTAATCAACAGATGCGACACGGAGGGGGCGGTTAATTCGAGTGATTGCCTGTCTGTGATGCGATATTATTTTGGCCGCTGAGCGTTTGTCGTCAACGGCCTACTACTACTACCAATATTAATTAAAGCATGCTTTGTGTCTATTAAGCAGGATTTCCAGCGCGTTTTTTTTTCGAAACATTACACAAAAATCATTTGTTTTCATACACAAGCTATCTCATGCGCATTTAAATATTTTAATTTTTAGATGTCGTAATGAGTTCCTACGAGGAAGGCGTATTCAAAAAGTATCTCTATTCCAATTCATCGTCAATTTGTCATAACTTGTTCATAACTATTCACAAGACAAATAACCTCAAAACCTGTGTTGAACGACAGACAGTGACAGAAGTGCGTGGTGCGCGTGACGGTTAAAAATGAAACAAACCCTTCCCCCCTTCACCCGCACGGGAAATGTTTTCCATGCAGCTCGAAAAACAAAAACATCGTGTTTGCATACACAAATGTGTATGGCCACGCCACTTTGTTGTGATGTTTTTGTGTAATGTTTCGAAAAACATGTGCAAGAGACCCGGCTTTATATGGTAGCTAAATAAACTGATAGGGAAACGTTATTGTTTTATTCTTTAAAATGCTGAAACGCAATAGATGGAAGGACACCAGATAAAAAGTGAACTTTGACTTTTGAGTGATTTTGCACCATGTACAATGCAACTTACTTGCTTGACTTACTCTGCCCATAAAATGCCCTGCAAATGTTGTGTTGTTATAGAGCCCCTGATATAGAAAGTGTCAGGTTCGCAACATAACAGGGGGCATGAGTGTACCCAACATTTTTAAAGGGTGGGGCAGAAGTAAATAAACTCGATAAGTACTAGGAAAATCTCTCGATAAAACTCTGTAACTACGCATGCGCGTTCGATCCATCGATACTGCATTGTTTCGCGCGGTAATTTTGACTTTTGTTACAAATTTTTTGCTTGGAGTCAGGGATCAGGGTGAGGCAGATGCCCCCCACCTTGCCCCACCGTAGACACGCCCATGAAAAGGGGACACAGAATAATCAAAGATGAGATGCGACTCAGAGGGAGAGTGGTTAATTCGAGTGAATGGTAGTGATACGATATTGTTTTGATGGCTGAGTGCCAGAAAAGACTGACAACAGCTTTTACTTAGCTATGTCACTATACAAGAGTATGCATACTGTCATTACACATGACCATTTGGCATTACCTTGTTGAAAAAAGTTTTTTAAGAATAATAAAATTACATTAAATAGTTTCGTGCTGTAGGTACACAAAAAGCAAGTGAAACATTACGAAATACTGTGTAGAAGTTGTATTTTATATAAAAAAAATACTAAACTTACTTTCACCTTTTTCAAATAACATCAGACAGGACCTCACAGCGTTGTAATCACGTTCCTACCTACAAAAACTGTTAACAACGTCCACAAAAAACCTTCCATTATGAAAGCCTTACAAAAACACGTCAACCGCCTGTCTAAACTCGGCTTTAATAACCGTCACGTCTTGCCAACTTATTCTTTGGCCATTAGAACACGGGTCACGCATAGCTCAGGCCAGGGGGCGCGTGAAAAATATAACCGCGTGACAGATAAACAGGCCCTTGATTTGTTTCTGCTGGTCCCGTGACAAATAACAAGACTGATGTTAGGAGAAGCTTTGATGTAATCAGATTAGGCACGTTTTCCTTGTATTTTTTTGTTGAATCTCAACGTTTGATGTTGCTAGGAGAGATTGGAATAGGGTAGGGAATTCTATAGTAAGTCAATGTGCACTAAGACTTATCAAAGAAAAGTTTTTTTATTGTCACAGAAAACGTGCATATAATTTTTTTTTTACTTTTTACAAAAAAAAAAAAAAACAACCGACTTCCAAAAAAAAAACACTACAAAGTGAAAAATAACTTTAATTTCAGAAGCCGGTGTCTTTAGTTTTTAATTTTCGTATTTGCCACCGATTTCCGAAATTAAAATTATTTTTATATATAATATCCAGTATTAACTGAACTCGCATTGTAAGGGGATACAATAAGAGTTTTATACTGGAAATGTATAGATTGATGTCTTCGTGCGGTACATAGTATAGTGTTTCTATTTTCTTAACGTCCCTCGGGAATCATCGCATTTCCGAATACAAACGAATGCTAATTTCCATATCCATCAATTATTACATTTATCGTGGATAATTATTTGAATTCAGAACTAAGTACTTCATTGCTGTTTTATTTTTGATTTTCGTGTGAACTATATAGAGCCGTAAAATTATTTTCCTATCTATAGGGCCTGCGACTTTAGCAGCTTTCCTCCCATTTTTTAAATAAATTACAGTAAGTTAAAAGAGCATTAACAACTCTAGATACTTCCAAGTCGATTGAGAGCGTCCGGTCTATACCAAGTGCAAAGGGCAACTGATAGAAATCCGCCGACTGACGTAACACGAAGTTTGCCAAGAGACATTAAGAACATAGAAATACTGTACTTCTGTTTACGCGTTTTTGCAAAGACCTCTAATGTTATAACTAGACAAACAAAGAGATATAAAGACGTTTTTATTTAGCTAAAAAGTCTTAACTTGTATAACATTTTACTGCAAGGTGAATAACCCCACTGTAGCTCAATTTACATTTTAATAAAAGAGTTTCGGCAAAATTGCTTCGTTGTTAAAGTTTGGAGTTACATTATAATGAAAGTATAAATAAAATTGAGGTTATTTATTATGGTGCATAATTCTTATATTTCGTGCTTGCCACATGCAAGCTAGAAAATTTACCTTGTTTTACTAGGGGTATACCCGTAATTGGTTCATGCTAGATTTTGGAATCATCAAACTTATGGAGTATTATAAAGAAAACAAGCCTTGGGGTTTCCTATCGGTAAAATGACGGATGACTTCCATACAATCTTTCATCCTTCAATCAATACTTGTATAGAACATTGGTCCGTAACCTTATCTAAATAAAGAGCACAATCGGGTTTACAAAAAATTATACTTCCGAAACCTTTAAAGTAAAAATACTTGCACAGAACATTAATCCGTAACGTATTATAAATAAAGAGCATAATCGCGTTTACAAAACTTTTAAAGTAAAAAAAAATACTTGCATAGAACATTGATCCGTAACGTAATATAAATAAAAAGCACAATCGCGTTTACAAAAAAACTTTTTACAAAAAAAAAAACAACCGACCTCCAAAAAAAAAACACTACAAAGTGAAAAATAACTTTAAATTCGGAAGTCGGTGTCTTAGGTTTTGTATTTTCGTTTTTTGCCACCGACTTCCGAATTTAAAGTTATTTTTCACTTTGTAGTGTTTTTTTTTTTGGAGGTCGGTTGTTTTTTTTTTGTAAAAAGTTTTTATTTTTCAATTTTTAGTTGTGGTTCCTACCCAACACACATTCGAATACCACTACCTGCTACCAATGACAGAAACATAACATATCATCTACATACTAAGTGGGAAAAAAATACGTATTTTGTAACTAACTCAAAAACTATCCAAGCAAAGTTAATAAAATTTATATGGGACCAATTCGAGAGCACACCCTTTCAAACAAAAAAAGAATTTTCAAAATAGGTCCACAATTGACGGAGAAATCGGTGGACATACATAAAAAAAAAAAAAAAAAACAAACATACGCGACGAACATATAACCTCCTCCTTTTTGGAAGTCGGTTAAAAATGAGATGTCGTCATGGTGTCGCGAAATCAATGGTTTAGTCCCATCTCAAAAATTGACAACGCCCACCGCATCTAAAGAAGTTTTCACTTAAAAAAAGCTTCCTATATGCTCACCTTCGTTATACAGCATGTATTAGAAAGATGTGGTCTAATTCAAACTGACCAACTTTCTCCATGGGACGAACATAGTAATCGCGAAAAAAATATCAACTGTCCCATACAAAACTTTTACAAAAAAAAAAAGGTTTTCTTTTTTGGGTTTTTTGGGAAGTTGGTTTTTTTAAGTTTTTGCCTAACTACGTTTGTCCCGGCTGTCATTCGTGGATCTTTGGCAGTCGTTACGGGTCGTCAGAAGCCCGAAAGTCTGACAACTAGTCTAACCAAGGGTATCGTATTACCCAGTTACTGGGTTGTGGAGGTCAGATAGGCAGTCGCTCCATGTAAAATACTGGTATTTACCTGCATCCGGTTAGACTGGAAGCCGACCCCAATATAGTTGGGAAAAGGCTAGGCAGATTGATTGCCCAACTACAGCGAAGCAAAAAGGAGGGTTATGACTTTGACCGGTATGTATAAATGTTCATCTGTTATCTCATAACTTCTAAACTACTCATTATAATTTGACAAATTAATGAGGTATCGTTGGAAACGTCTTGATCATCCGCTGGTTATAGGGTATTTGACGTCGCATTAAATGCTTACGGGCTTAATAGCAAATTTTGAATATAACTCCAAAATAATTAAAATATAAACAAAAGTTATAAAACCTAAAATCGGAGTCACACGTAATCTATTTGATTTATGACCTAAAATGTGTGACTCCGGATTTTTAATTTGTATGTCTGTGATGTCTTGTTTATAACCTTTTAGTAGATTTTTTATTTCATTCTAAAACTTTCCCGTATCCGGCTTATAGTAAACTATTAATTTGTATACCTAATGAAAGTCAACGTATAAATAATCTTATTAAACTCCATAAATAACTCCAAAGGAACGTATGTAAACCGATTCACGAATAAATATACTATGTCTAAATCGCGAGCGGCTTATTTAAAATTTAACAAGGTCAACTAAGTTTTCAACTTCCACACAAATTATATATTTATAAACAACATCCATATTCCAACTCATGTGGGCATACTTACCTAACATAATTTAACATTTATAAATAACTAGATTCCGCCATTGCATTCGCGCGCGTGATGTTTTATAAATTACTAGCTGCGCCCCACGGTTTCACCAACATAAGTCTCGATTCCGTGGGAATATCAAATAAAAAGTATCCTATATCCTAACGCAGATCATGGTCTACCATCTTGTGCCAAATTTCATCCAAATCCGTTCAACCGTTTTAGCGTGAAAGCGTAACAAACAAAAATACAAAATATTATATCTTTTATCTTTATAATATTAACTAGTTGACCCCGGCAAACGTTGTTTTGCCAATTATTTGTTTGGGGTGGACAACCCTTATTACTTAGGGGTATGAAAAATAGATAGTAGCCGATTCTCAGACCTATTGAATATGCATATAAAATTTGGTAAAAATCAGTAAAGCCGTTTCGGAGGAGTAAGGTAACTGACATTGTGACACGAGAATTTTATATATAAGAAGATTTAGACTAACTGTGCCCCGCGGTTTCACACTCATAAGTCTCGTTCCCGTAGGAATTTCGGGATAAAAGGTATGCTATGTCCTGTTTTAGTTAATAGTCTATCCATGTGCCAAATTTCATCCAAAACCGTTCTGCCGTTTTAGCATGAAAGCGTAACAAATAAACTCACTTTCGCATTTATAATATTGGTTAGGGTATAAGGTATGCGGTAGGTGAGTGGAAACGCTGGGAGGGGGTGCCCTAGAAGAAGACGTGAGTTTATGTATGTACGTGTGTGTGTAATATTAGTGAGGATTTGAAATGCCTCTGACTGGCTCGTCAGTCTAGTGGGAAAGTCCGAAAGGGATACAGTGGCAACATACAGGTAACTGAAGGAACACGGGTAGGTTTTAGTCAGTAAGATTCTGACACGCCCTCCTGCTCCACCCAGAGCGGGAGAAGTTATGTGATAATATCCCACCAAAAAAAAAAAAAATGCCGTGAGCGCATGTTGCGACGGAGCGCCACATGCAGACATGTTTGTGTCCTAGCTAGTATAAACAATAAATGATTGCAACTAAATTATGAATCAGTGTTGAAAAACACGCATCGTGCAGAAATCGGTGCCGGCACTACAACGAGACGCAGAGCAGGACAGACACATGTCTGCGTCGCACGTGCCTGCGCTGTAGCATACGCAGCTGTCAGTACGTTCATGCATTATAAAATCTGCTCTGCGCTGCGCTGCGTAGACCTGCGTCACCTGCGTCTTAGCGTACGCTTAGCATAATAGGTAATAGAGATATCGCAGCAAAAAAAGTGAGGAAGCGTTCATAAATTTACGAGGGGTGTTAAGGGGGGGGGGGCGGGTCGAGACAAATCTCACCCAATCTTCCGTGAGAGAGAGGGGATCTCGGCAAATATCACGTATTTATTTTTTTCGCAAGTTACTTTCAACCTGCGGACTGTTACTAAGAAATTTCTAATGATTTTTTCATTAGAAATTTCTTCCAATAACACTGCCAGACCCGGGAACCTAGGACCCCACACTCGGCAGTCGCGCTTGCGACCACGAGACCATCGGGGCAGTCGTCTATCCTGTACAAGGCACAGAAAATATCGTCAAATGAATATTTTTCGTATGTGAAGTAGCTCATTAGTGATAGGTAAGAAACTTTAGATATATAATCCTAAAAACAAAAAAGTAGAACATCATTATTCTAAAACATAAATTGCGTACAGTTCACAAAATTACATTTTCATACATGTTCCGTGAAAAAACACGAAAATCCCCGACAATGAGGCTCGTTACTGGGATTCAAGAAATATTAAGTCATATGAGTGTTTTTTCTAAACTGAATAGAGTAGGTTCATTTATTTTGATGGAAATAAATACGAAGTGAGACGGAAATATAAAAAAGCGGCCAAATACAAGTCGGACTCGCCCATGAAGGGTTCCGTAGCAACAAGTAGTAACATTGAATGAAAGGTAAATTGCGGTTTACGATTTATGACGTATTAAAAAAAAACTACTTGCTAGATCTCGTTCAAATCAATTTTCAGTGGAAGTTTACATGGTAATGTACATCATATATTTTTTAAAGTTTTATCATTCTCTTATTTTAGAAGTTACAGGGGGATACATATTACCACTTTGGAAGTGTCTCTCGCGCAAACTATTCAGTTTAGAAAAAAATGATATTAGAAACCTCAATATCATTTTTGAAGACCTATGCATAAATACCCCACACGTATGGGTTTGACGAAAAAATCAATTTTGAGCTTCAGTTCTAAGTATGGGGAAACCCCAATTTTTTTTCTTTTTTTTTTCTATTTTTGTGTGAAAATCTTAATGCGGTTCACAGAATACATCTACTTACCAAGTTTCAACAGCATAGCTCTTATAGTTTCGGAAAAAAGTGGCTGTGACATACGGACAGACAGACAGACATGACGAATCCATAAGGGTTCCGTTTTTTGCCATTTGGCAACGGAACCCTAAAAATAAAGCATTGGATTTGATAGCTTCGTAAGTGTTAACTCTAAGCTATACGACATTAATATGTATAACAAAGTTATATGACAAGTACAGCGAAACTCCTCGTTTATCGAAGTCGGGTAAAAATCGCGTGTAATTCTTGGGATGGAAATAAATAGATGGTAAATGATAACATCGTAAAAGTAAACTACTACTGACTGACGCTGAGATCTATACTTAGCACGTTAAACATGTTCCCAAAATTCCGTCTTTATCTTGCACCTTGTAGTTTGACAGCTCTGGTGCGACAGTGACACCATCATCACCATCAGCCTATAAATGTTCCCACTACTAGGACACAGGCCTCCTCTCTGTGAGAGGGAGTGGGCCGTAATCCACCACGCGGGCCCAGTGCGGGTTGGTAGATGTCACATGTCTTAAAATTTTCGGTTCTAGGACATGCCGGTTTCCTCACGATGTTTTCCTTCACCGTTTTGAGAGCAGTGGTGATGAAATAATTTACACAAAGTAAAGCGCCTGCCTGGGTTCGAACCTACAAACTACAACTCGTAAGTCGCGGCCGTTACCACTGGGCCACCACTGCTCCTCACATTGACACGATTAGTCAAAATAAGCATGTGCTAAAGTAAGTCAGTCTTAGAAAGCACATACGAGTAATAAGAAATTGAAAAAAAGAAACAGTGGCACTCCGGGAGTGCTGACAGAAGTGAAAACTTGAACAAGATCGCCTAGGTGGAAGAAAAATCCAAAAACATTATTTATTATTACTTATAGAGCACAATCGCAATTACAAAAAAAAAAAAAACTTCCAAAACCTTTACAGTAAAAATACTTGCATAGAACATTGATCCGTAACGTAATATAAATAAAAAGTACAATCGCGTTTACAATAATGAGGTGTCGACAACGGTGTCGCGAGTTCAATTGTTTTTTCCCATCTCATAAATGCCCAACGCGCTTAAAGAAGTTTTCACTTCAAAAACTCCTGGATGACTAGGTTCTAAACTTACAACTTTGTAACTACTTAAGAATTGTCAAACTTTTTTAGTTCATTAACTCAAGAAAACTTGCATACATTCGCAAAATAAACGCGATATTCCGTAATATTAACGCGTCCAAGTACTCTGGCAAGATTTTCCGCCATTCAATTGATTTTAATGGTAATTGAAATTCCATTCTGTCAGTTGGAATCCATTAATTCACTTCAAGTGTTTCGTGTTGTCCATTCTGAGAGGGATTTTGAAACCATTAGCAATCAATTTTGTTTGAAGGACGGAAGCTAATGTATATTTTATTGTGTTTAGGGAAATTGTACTTCTTTTTTATTCATCTATCGGTCGCAAGTGTTACTGCTGAGCATGAGTTCCTGGGTTCAATACCCGAGTCGGGTAAAGTGTTATTGAGGTTTTCCGTCTGGAATTTTTCAGTTGCAGTACGGAGTCTGGATTTGTGTCCGGTTGATGGCAATAGGCTCGCCCCCTATTACATGGGACTTAGACATAACTGGCGAAATGTGGGTGTTCTATCCTACTCCTCTGTCTAAACCTTCATGGATTACAGCCGTGATGTTATGTCTTGTTTGTTTCTTTTTTCTTTAGATATATTGAAAGGGAATTTGTAGTGTTCTACAGATGGATCACGAGAAGACAATTTATTTTTCTTTGCAAGTCAGATCAATACGGCGTGAACGTGCTTGTTGTGTCCTCAGGCGTACTACTGCGTGATGATTGTAACTTATTTGTATTTGTAACTTATTTACATAATATAATAATACCCATGTGTATTTCTCGAAGGTAGCGTAATCAGCCTATAATGTTCCCACTGCTGGGACACAGGCCTCCTCACTTTGAGGGAGTGGGCTATAATCTAACACGCGGGCCCAGTGCGGGTTGGTAGATGTCACTTTTTGGTTCTAGGACATGCCGGTTTCCTCACGATATTTTCCTTCACCGTTTTGAGAGCAGTGGTGATGAAAATATTTACACAAAGTAAAGCGCCTGCCTGGGTTTGAACGCTCAGGGTAGCCCGCGAAATTCCAATTTTCTTACGTTTTGCAGGTCAGTGTCAGGTTTTATGTTGATTAAAATATGATTCGAGGTAGTAACAAATATGGCTTTACTCAATTATAATCATTACTATCAGCAATAGTGATTAAGAAGGAGATAAAGGTGTCGAATGTCATGATTTCATGAAATCATGACATTTTTTAACCTTTGCTAACTTATGGAGTTGTATTGCTAATTGTAATGATTACAATTCGAACCCAGGATCTCAAAAGACCAACGAGCCAGTCAATCCTAAAATGATATTAACAATAACCCAATAACCGTGCAAACCTAACCTTCTGCCAAACAAATGAGTATCTCCCTCGGTTCGTCACATTGCTGCGACGTGCCTACAACCGTGTCTGTAATACATTACTACCGCTCACCACTTCACTCTGCTGAGATAGTTAATGTGTTATGCTATATTAGGCAGAGTTGTGAAATGGGAGCAGGGGATATGATGGTAGAATAATATTGTGTCATAGTACTTGTGAATCTGTTGGGATTTATTGTGAGAGTTCGTTGTTAAAAGAGTCGAGAGGTTTGAGAGGTATGTGACAGTGTAATTACAGGCTCATGATTTTTTATAATTTTAAAGATGCAGTTTTAACCGCCTTTATGGTTTAGTGGTAAGACCACTTGTCTCAAACCCAGAGTTCCCGGGTTAGATTCCCAGCGGGGGTGAAATTTTCCGCTCATATTGATTGGTGGTAGGGCTTGTTCTAAGTCCACCTGACCAGCTACCACCATCTTATCTAAGTCTGTTGCCATAACAACAATGTTAACAACATTGTGGCTTCGGCAGTTAGAGGTGAGATAGCCAGTTTCTCTGTGGTTGAGGATTCCAGGTGAAGCTCGCTTCCACCTTCGACCTGATCATCACTTACTATCAGGTGAGATAAAGGCCAAGAACTTCCAAGAAAGGTTAAAATAAAAACTTTTTGCACAGCATTGAATAAGAGTATAAGAAAGAAACACGATTTATTCCTAACAGTCAAAGTCAAATAATTTATTTCAATTGGGCACATAAAAAGCACTTCTGAACGTCAAAATTTACAAAAAATTTAATTGTTTCTAGTCGCCCCTTCCAAAAAGTAGTTTTCGTATGGAGAAGAATTGATATAAATTGTATTATGATAAAGTTATCTATTATTTATTGACGTACAGTCCCTTTAGTCCTTTTGTTTATCGTTTATTGTGCAACCATGCCATCATAATTATTTTGTTAAATACCACTTTTTAAATCTTTAATTATCGTTTAACTTAATTGTATCATATAAATTTTATTATTATTTGCTACACATATTTATTTTATTCTTTATTTAAATATTTACACACACTATACAACTGATTTACATCCGTAAGACGTACTCTTAACATAAGGTTCAGTTGAAAACCAGCGTCAGGCACTAGTTGTCTGGCATTTATGCTGAACTGGGCCTATTTGTCGCAGCCGTGAGGCACACAATACTGTTTTAAACTTTCTTTGCTTTTTCCTGTTTTTTTTTTGTTTTTGAAAACTGTGTGCCTTAACCTGTGTCAAATAAATTTATTTTCTTTCTTTCTTTCTTTCTTTAAGAATGGGCAAGAAACTCCACCGTTACTCTTTTAAAATGTTTTACAATATTTTGTTTACATTAATTCTATAATTATATGTGAAGATGATGTACCTGGAATAAGATTACTATACCACAATAAGTAAAAACAAGGCTGAAAAATTACTCGTAAGCAGGCCTGGCGATCAATAATAATCGTTCCTTCTCTGTATGAGAAAAAGCTTTTGTCCAACAGATATTTTCAAAGTATTTCATGCTTTCTGCCTTTCACAGTTTTTCATACAAGTTTTCGACACAGTATTTTCATAGGCCTCCTTTTTATACGGCCTCTATTCTGTCGAAAAGCCAGTACAAATCTGGGGCCGCACCTGCTTTTATCGTGACAAAGCAATGCGTGCCAAAGCTTCGTATGTTTTGCTCGCTAAAAAGTTATCGCGTTAATGCAGTGGTCACATTAGCGGCTTCATAATTTTAACAAATTATCGTGCAATAATCAAACATGGCTCTCCATTATTTCGACAGAGCCTCTACGCAGTCCGAAAACAACAGTCGAAATGACCAACGCTTGTCCGACTACGCGCCACGCTTATTATGTACCACCACCCGGGCGATAAGTGCTACGCAGCCCGAACTATCGCGACGATAACCGATAATGGTTCGTCAAATCTGCGTGTATCGTATCACTGTGCGAAGCTTCGTCACGATAGACACAGATGCGGCCTCAGCATTACTGAAAACATACCTTAACAATAGTTCATTTAAATACCGTAAAAATAGCTGATATTTTTAAATAATCAAATTATTTTAACAAAGCTAGTACCAGGAAAACACGAAACAAAAGCAATAAGCTTTTATAAATCGTCATTTTAAATGTGGAACATTTTATGAAGACAAAATGGTCGTATTATATTTTCACGTTTGCCCAACATTTTAAGACCAAAACGTTGCGACACAGTTAAATCATCTTTACTTCAGCTCAACTTACATTATGTACACGCATTATGTAAATAAATGCTTTAATATATACGTGCATACTCAATTATGTAAAGTCGTGTCGGCAAATGTTATTATACCAAATTACACGGGAACATTTCAGTCAGATGTCAAACAATAGATGGCAAACAATGAAAATATATGGCGGAGGGAATGGAACGCGCCCGTGGTTTGTTCCCAACGCGCTTTTTTGTTGAAATGTTTCATTGGAAATATACGGGTTGGAGGAAGAGATGTCGCTGCTCATTTCAAACTTTTGTCAGGGGTATGAATTTTTTGCTAATGTGTAGGACTCTATGGTGTAGAATATTTAATAAAAACTTTTTACAAAAAAAAACAACCGACCTCCAAAAAAAAAACACTACAAAGTGAAAAATAACTTTAATTTCGGAAGTCGGTGTCTTGTGTTTTGTATTTTCGGTTTTTGCCACCGACTTCCGAAATTAAAGTTATTTTTCACTTTGTAGTGTTTTTTTTGGAGGTCGGTTGTTTTTTTTTGTAAAAAGTTTTTATTTTTCACTTTTTAGTTGTGGTACCTACCCCACACACATTCGAATACCGCTACCTGCTACCAGTGATAGAAACTTATCATAATATCATCTACATACTAAGTGGGAAAAAAATACGTATTTTGTAGCTAACTCAAAAACTATCAAAGCAAAGTTAATAAAATTTATATGGGACCAATTCGAGAGCACACCCTTTCAAACAAAAAAATAATTTTCAAAATCGGTCCACAATTGACGGAGAAATCGGTGGACATACATAAAAAAAAAAAAACAAACATACGCGACGAACATATAACCTCCTCCTTTTTGGAAGTCGGTTAAAAAGGGATTTACAACACTGATCTACTTGCTAGTAAGATCTATTTTAATAAAAGTAATATACTCTTATATTGCCAAGGAAAAGTTATTTTTAGGGTTCCGTAACTCAAAAAGAAAAAACAAAACCCTGATAGGATCACTCGTGTGTCTGTCTGTCTGTCTGTCACAGCCAATTTGCTCCGAATTTAATGGACCGATTAAATTAAAATTTGGTACACATACGTATTTTTGTGACCGAAACACGAACGTGTAACGTAAATAAATTAATTTTGAATAAATTGACCCCAAAAGTGACCCCTATGGTCACTTTTGGGGGGAATTAAAAAAAAAAGTTTTGCTAACAGTACCGTGTGACATATCAAATGGAAGAACTTGTTGCGAGGATTTTCAAAATATTTTTTATATAATTATAAAATAAACACTTTTAAAGATATTTAAGAAATTCAATGAAAATTGATTATTCCTCCCCCTTATCTCCGAAACTACTGGACCTAAGATTTTGAAAAACGCTACATAGTATGGCTATTTACTCATAGATTACAGAAAAACCTATAAAAAGTCTATGGTCTTAAAATAACATGGTAAATCTCTCAAAATTGTGCGTACAAACTTATATTTGCAGTTGGAATGCATGGGATAACATGTATTTCAACCACAATGTTAAGTTTGTATTTGGGATAAATTCACTTCATTCCCAACTATGGAACTCTTCATTGTGCGTAGTCCGACACGCACTTGACTGGTTTTTTTATTATTTATTTCATACTTAATTACGAAAAATCAAACAGATTACACTATTTACAACTGAATGTTGTCCAACCACTGGTAACGAGATGATAAATAATCATTTTACAAATGGTTTCATTTCGATCTAGTGTTTCCAATCATTAGCGAACCGAACAAAAAAGTGTTCAGTATCACGATTAATTAACAGATGTGGATTCTATCCTCATTTTTTTACACCAACCCAGAACACAATGGTGCCGATTTCCTTGTTCACAAACCAAACTAAACTAAATTTAAGTTCAGTGCATCTTTTTCTTTTTATTTCATTAAGAAAAGGACAGAAGATAAATTTTAGTTTAGTCCTGTCAAATTAATCAGCGCCTGTCACTACTCTATATAAGTTTAGACGTGATTAAAAACTTGCCTACTAAAATTACATCAGTTTATGTCAAGCGCTGATTAATTTGACAGGACTAACAAAAATTTATCTTCTGTCCTTTTCTTAATGAAACAGAAAGAAAAAGATGAACTGAACTTAAATTTAGTTAAGTTTGTGAACAAGGGAATCGGCACCACTGATTGCTTCTAAAATCCGCGAGTATTCAGGCACGTACAGACTACTCTACCGTATGTTTCCCCACAAACAATCGCACTAATGTAAGATTTGGAACTGTCGCCATGTTCAGAGCGCATTTTAGCGAAATTATTGTTATTATTATAGTGCACAGTCATAATGGCTGAGAGATGGGATCCTACCGCTCGCAACATAATGTGAGGTTAAGAATACAGGTAAGATGGATGATTTTCGTAATTTGTGTTGGTAATAGTGGGGTTTGTTCAGGGCCATAGCTAGACTTGAATTTAAGGTGGGGGAAGCTGTTGTTACAGGCAGGGCGGAAGTAAATGGGCACGCCACAATTGCGGCGATAAGACCCCTCTTTGATGAGTGGCTGGAGAGGCGCCACGGCGTCCTCACCTTCCGCCTGCCACAGGTCCTCACCGGACACGGCTGTTTCGGGAGGTTCCTGTTCAAGATAAAGCGGGAGGAAACGCCCGGGTGTCGCCATTGTGTGGATCGCCCGGAGAACACGGTGGAGGTCTGCCCGGCTTGGGCGCAGCATCGCCGTGTCCTCGTGGAGGCGATCGGTGGCGGTGATCTCTCGCGTCCAGCACTGGTTTGGGCCATGGTACGGAGCGAGAGGAAATGGGAAGCCGTCACCTCCTTCTGCGAAGCAGTAATGCTCGCGAAGGAGGAGGCGGAGCGCATGAGGGAGAGGCAAATTTCGCGCTCTCGCGTCCCTAACCGCCGCAGGAGGAGACGCCCTGGGCGTCGGGAATCACAGGCAGATTTCCGGCCACCGTAGGCGCGGGCTTGCGGACGGTGAGCAATGGGTAGCTCGCCGTCCGATAAGGACCAAGCCCGGGTTGACGGCGCGTTGTATTCTACGCGCGTCTCAAAGAGATGTCAGCAGAATTGACGGGGTCCGCTAGGGTTGCGAATAAGGCCGAAAGGGAAATCGTGGCCCCCCGGCAACATGGCAACTGAAGAAACACGGGTGGGTTTTAGTCAGTAAGAGTCTGACACGCCGAGTTTCCCACTCCACTCAGACTACACATAAATGTTCACAAAATTTGATTTGTTTTTTGTATGAGCTATTTTATATTATCAATTTTAATTTATTCTGTTATTTGATTAAAGCAGGCATGCAATTCCCTATGTGTTTATTATTCTAGACTCGTGGGCTGCAGATAAAAATCAGCGTCAGGTGGTGACCTTGTGTTGTCATCTGACGTGAGCTAAGGCCCTTTTGGCATTAAAAGCATTGTTTTCGTTTTTTATAGTTTTAAGGTGTTTTTTTTTTGCTTAGTAAACGCATTTTTCTTTCTTTCTTTTTTTGTAATGTGTGACTCAGAAATACTTAATTATCGGGGGTGATATTTGGATAAAAATAAAAAGTAATTTATTCTGACATAAATTATTATTTCTCCAATCATGTCCAAACATATCTTCTCAATATAAAGTCTTTCCCTAAAACAACTGAATTCGAAAATTCGAATAAGATTCAGAATAAAGAATTATTTTATTGTGATTGTAAGATGCCGTGGTTAATTCGGAATTATTTAGGTGTCATTACTTACTTTGCTTATTATTAGTTGATATTTAGAATAGTTGTTTTTTTTTTAAGGTAGGGCATTGCCCCACAATTCCCCCCTTCGCTGCGGCCCTAAGTTTGTTGCACGTTCTTTTCTGCAGAACTAGGTAGGCTTTTGAATGGCTTTGAATTTCTGGCTAACGAAATGACTAATATTATTATAATATACTAGCTGCACCCCTCGCTTTCACCTGCATAAGTCTCGACCCCGTGGGAATATACCAGGTCATAATTTACCTGTGTGCCAAATTTCATCGATATCTGTTCAGCCTTTAAGACGTTAAAGCGTGTCAAACAAACTCTTTTTCGCATTTATAATATTGGTTAGGATTTATAAAAATTACAGCAGTGTTAATACTTGAAACTATAGATTTTTTTTGTTTAGGTATTAAGAATTATGTAACTTGGCAAATTTGCCTTTTTTGTTTCATTACTAATATCTGCAGGCAATCTTTTAAGAAGGTACGGTACTCGTTTATTTATTAAAACTTTATGCACAAGTAAAAAAAATACTGTACAAAGGCGGACTCAATGCCTAAAGCATTTTCTACCAGTCAACCTTAGGGTGATGCAGAGACAAAACATGGCAGGTGCAAGATAAATGATAGATAACTTGAAAATAAATACTAACTAATACATAGATACATAAATACATACATATAAACCGAATAAACTTTGTCAGGAGAAATAACGATAGGTAGGCGAGAAAACAAATACAGCAAATCAGCGCTGCAAAGATTCTGCCAACTTTTCACGTGCTTTCACTTTGAAAGATAACCGACTGGTTGCCACCCTGATGTTCAGAGGGATCGCATTCCAAAGAAATACCGCCTGGACAAAGAAAGAAGAGTGAATAAAGCCGGAGCAGTGAGAAGGACAACGTAGAAGACGATTGTTGGTGGAACGAAGATTTTTACTATGGGCAGAGCATAGGTATTGAACATGGGAAGTGAGGTTTATCAAGTGTTCTGCCACCAAAGACATCATAACATCCTTTTTGATGACCTAAGCCTTGAAAATTAACGATACGTAGTAGTTAATTATAAATGAAATTAATAACAAACAGGCATCATTATTGCTAACTTGAGCTCGTGTTCACCAAGGGGAGGATAAACAGGATGAAATTGAAAACATGCGACAAATTGAAATGGGAGATTCAGTAACTGTTACCTAATCATTATAAATTGTTATTTCCGAAATATAAATTGTGAAAAAAATCGTGTAATTATCGTCTTAGATAGTGCAAACTAAATTATTATCTTCACGTAGACACGATTTTATGGCGTTCCAGTAAAATTAAATAAATTTGAAACAAACAAAAAAATTCAAGTATCAATTTAAGGCTCGTTCAGACCAGCGCGACACAAAAGCACCGCTCGTTTTTTTTTTCACAATTTATATTTCGGAAATAACAATTTATAATGATTAGGTAACAGTTACTGAATCTCCCATTTCAATTTGTCGCATGTTTTCAATTTCATCCTGTATACGGACCGGGCGAGTTCGAACTCGAGAAGAGTACGAACCAATTGATGTTGGTGTGCTAAAGTAACAAACGGGGGCGCAGCTGTCGAACACCTACCAACAAAGCCCTTGCGATAAAGCCTGGTACACGCAAAACAAATGACAAACACAAATCGCTTAACTTATCTCTTACGGCAAGGATTGTCACTGTTACAAAGTTTACATGAGATTTATGTGTTAACAGTTTGTGGGCCACGTATTAATTGCTATACTATGATTTATATTGTCCGCGGTGCAACGCAGTCCTTACTGCGATGTTACAGAGGATTTATGTGCAAAGTTAGTGTAGTGTTATTTGTTATTATGTCGTAGAGGGGTGTCCTGTGGGTAAGGGTTGTTTGTATAAAGGGGGTAGGGAGTTATGTCTGATGGGACACTGAAGATCTCGTGTACAAGTGACTGTTAAGAAAAGGGAGGTAGGTCATGAATCTACTTGATTTTTCAGGAAACTTTATACAATGCAAGTCTTTCAGTGCCAGCGTCAGGCACTAGTTGTCTGCCATTAATGCTGAACTGGGCCTATTTGTCGCAGTCGTGAGGCACACAATACTGTTTTAAGCTTTCTTTGCTTTTTCCTGTTTTTTTTTGTTTTTGAAAACTGTGCCTTAACCTGTGTCAAATAAATTTATTTTCTTTCTTTCTTTAATGTGCACATATCGACATGAGGGAATTTATGCTTGATTTTATCGACGGAAAAAACATTTTAAAACATCAAAATATTTTTTATGAAGTTTTTAAAAATTTTGTTCGCTGCTTTGACCCCAGTGTAAATAAAACGGTGTAACTTTTAAACTAAATGATCTATCGCAATGAAACAAACTCCATAATGATTGGAAGTAATTAGGCGTCCTCATAAAAAGAAAGTTGTGGAAAAAAAAGTCCACCCGCAATTGAAAATAAGCATGTTTTTTTTCAGATTTTTTTGCAATAATCGTAAAATTATTCAACATGAACCCCATTTCGTAATTAAAAAAAAAAAAAGATTTTTTAATATTTTTTCCGTCGATAAATTAAGCATAGATTACCTCATTTCGATATGTGCACATTACAAAGACTCACTACTATATATTTTCTTTTCATACTCATTCATTTCAAGAGGGCATGGTCAGCAACTAAAGAATTATTAGTATTTGAACAATGAAATAAAAATTGCTGTGCAAATGTGTGGAATTTAAACTTGATTGGTTCTTAAAGTGTCCAACTGACAGGTGTCAGGAAAGCACTCTCAACTATTAAGAGCGTTTAAATATAATGAAAGTGGGTAACGTCGCTACTATATTAATTATTGCATTTCATAATCAATATTTTAGTTAACTAGTAAGCCATACTTATTTCTTATTTCCATACAGTAATATTGCTTAAGTGATAACAGCCGGGGTTGGTCCATGGGTGGGTGACCATCTATATATACTGAGACTCCTCCGTGCCTCGGAAAGCACGTTAAACCGTTGGTCCTGGCTGTCATTTGTGACTTTTTAACCGACTTCCAAAAAGGAGGAGGTTATATGTTCGTCGCGTATGTTTGTTGAAAGTCGTTACGGGTCGTCAGTAACTCGAAAGTCTGACAACCAGTCTTACCAAGGGGTATCGTATTATCCAATTACTGGGTTGTGGAGGTCAGATAGGCAGTCGCTCCATGTAAAATACTGGTATACAGCTGCATCCGGTTAGACTGGAAGCTGACCCCAACATAGTTGGGAAAAGGCTAGGCAGATTGATTTATACAGTAATATTGCCAAATTAATTAAAACAGCGAAATATTTGACAGTTATTTGCGACGTTGCCAACTTTCAGTATCAACGTTCTTATTGGTGTAGCTACTCAATGTTGGACCCGTAAACTTAACAATTACCCCATTAATAAATTATCCAATTTATGATACTGTAGCGGTTACACCGCCACATACGAATTACGCATCATAGACATGACGTCACACAAATCCCGATCGCGCAATTAGAGTTTACCGAGCGATCGACATAGATACAAGATTTCAACTTTAAACCGAGGGGCAGTTGCCCGCCAGACACAACACCCGTCTGGTCGGAGGATCCTTCTTTTTCTATGGTGGATGAGTGAACTTTACAGCCTGTTCCTCATGCCCCTAAAATACATTAAAACACAAACTATATATAAAACAAATATAAAACTAATTCCAAATTTCAACACACAACACACACTCACTTTCATACACAAACACTTACATACAACACACACATACGCACCTCAATCACAAATTAACGCCATACTTTCACTTCTTTTGAATTGTAAAATTATACCCTTCATTTTATTTTTATTTTTTAATTATTATTATTTTTTTGCGATGTTTAGTAGTTGACCTAGAGCTGTAAAATTTCTGGACTGTAACATTGTTGCGGAGGGACACTGATCTTCTAAGATACAGGTAATAACCTAGTTTAGAGGTCAGGGTTTCAATGTATTACTACCTAGCATAAGCCTCTCAATGTATGTACTTCTTTCTACTATATCATTGTTATAAATTATTTTAGGCTTAGTTCAAATAAAGATTTTATTTTATTTTAACTACTTCTCAGTATAAAAGCCAGCACAATGAGGGATCACGAGCAGCAAGTTACAGCAATAACATATTAAGTTAAAAGATTAAAATAGTGCTCGCTGGCTGGTCGTTAATCATCGTTTAACAAACAACTACACATTCCGTCGGTTAACTTAGCTGTAAGCTATGGTTCATGTTTTTGTTGTTCGTTTGTTTTGCGGCAGTTTTTGTTTTTAGTAACTAATGGGAGGAAGGTTTGACTACCTCATTGGTTTGCAAATCGACTACTGTACGAAGTCCTGAGTTCTCATTGCCAGAAGTCCAATTCCCGTAATTAAAGACGTGCACAATTTTGTCACAATCTTATCGTTTGGCGAATAATTTATCATTTAAATTATGTTTTGTGTTGCATAATGTAAGTTATTTTGCATACTATTGTATAGAATCATTTTTCTAACTTGAACAGACAGCTGTGCTGCTGGGGACTTTGTTGCGCCACTTCTTCTTCTCAGCTAAAGGCACTAGGAAGTGGTGAAGGGTGGGCGTTTTGGGGGACTGTCTTATGTAATTTTGACGTTCGAAAAGTGCTGATTCTCAGCCTAGTTTGAATAAATGACTTTTGAATTTGAATTATCAAAGCGATAGTCAATGTCAAAATATTGTCAGAAATGTACGTAAAGAACAGACAGACAGATTGAGACTGTGATAAGATTACGAATGCTTTTAAAAAAAACGGTTTTGCCCCTCGGGTTGAGTAATGTTAAAGTACATGGGCGACCGAGCTCTGCTCTGATGAAAATAGAGAATGCTCATTTAATAGTATAGGAAAGTTCATACTAATTCCATGTCTAGTACATACTAATTCCATGCTGCCATGATAGTAGGTACTTTCATATTCCATGCTGCCATCTCATTATTCTAAGGTAGCCATCTTGTTCTAAACTTTGGAAGACCAAGCTCTGCTCGGGTGAAAAACGAGAAAACGAATTTTCCCAGATATCAGACCAAACTAGATCAATTTTTCGCCTCCGTAAATTCCTATATAGCAACTTTAATCGAAAACGGCTCTAACAATAATACATATATTGCTCATTTAATAGTGTAGAATATTGAGTATTTTGTTCAGGAATTTCTAAGTACCAGCACGAAGTTATTTTGGCTGTAATTGTGCCCGGTTGACGGTAGCCATTGACTAACATAAATAAAAAATTCTACTTACACGATTTTCCTTATAAATAACACACACTAGAATCTAAAATAAAATAGAAATTATAATAAGCACACCTTATATTATCTTCATGGGACTCAAACATAACTGGTGAAATAGCTGTATCTCTGCCTGTCCTTTCTCTTAAGATCTTTTCTCTATGGGATAAGAATAAACGCGATATTAAGAGCGTTCATTCTAAAAGTTAGTAACGTCGCAAATAGCTGTGAAATATTTACCTGTTTTGATTAATTTGGCAATATTACTGTATGGAAATATGGAATATCGCTAACAAGTGAACTAGAATATTAATAATGAATTGCAATTTATAATACTGAATTTGATGTTGTAACCGTTTTAGGTCTAAAAAAGGCATTTGGAAAATTTCCAAATACTTTTTTTATATCTAAAACCAAATATTCGGTGTTACGATATTAATTATTACATTTCATAAACTATGTTTTAGTTTAATAGTTAGCCACATTTCATATTTCCATACAGCAATATTGCCAAATTAATCAAAACAGCGAAATATTTGACTTCTATTTGCGACGACGGCCATTTTTAACCGACTTCCAAAAAGGAGGAGGTTATATGTTCGTAGCGTATGTATTACTTGTGGACCGATTTTGAAAATTCTTTTTTTTTGTGCAAGTTGGACCCATATAAATTTTATTAACTTTACTTGGGCAGTTTTTAAGTTAGCTACAATACGTATTTTTTCCCCACTTAGTATGTAGATGATATGATAAGTTCCTATCACTGGTAACAGGTAGTGGTTTTCAAATGTGTGTGGGGTAGGTACCACAACTAAAAGGTCGGTGGTAAAAACGAAAATACAAAACCACACAAACACACCGACTTCCGAAATTAAAGTTATTTTTCACTTTGTAGTGTTTTTCTAGGAAGTCGGTTGTTTTTTTTTTGCATCAAGTTGTCAGAATGCACTCTCTTATGTCACGTTATCATGATAAGAAAGTATCTACTTTTCCAAACTTATTCGACAAGAAAACGCATACCAAAATGCTAAAACAAACCCAATCCAACCGGCATGTACGACAACCATTCAATAAAATGTTAGCTACTAACCCATTTTGCGTCGAAAACTCGAAATTCGCAGTGACGTCATAGCTTGCATCCCCGGGGGATCTAGCACTGTCTCAGTGTAAATGACGCGATATAAGTGACAAATACAAGTGCATTGCAGTTTATGTTTGTGTGTCATTGAAGCAGGACTTGTGAGAGCATGTAGTAAGCACGGACATGTAGCAAATAGTCATAATCTCGCATTGCTATTGAGTTCTGTCTTAGAATTACAATTCTTGTGCCCGTTTTCACCGACCACTATTTGACACCTAAATCAAAGTGTACCGTACTGTTGGATTCTCTACTCTCGGTGCTGAGCCTTTTAAGCTATTGCATAGCTTTTATCGCGGGCTTTGAGCGCGGCGACCGAATCAAGAAATTCCGTAACAAAAAAACCTAACACCCCCCACTCGGTACAACATCACGTTGTCATGGGAACGTAATCTTTGTTTTATGTCATCACGTCATCATCCCAAGTGTAGCGTTGACAAATAGGAAGTATGAAGGTTACAAATGCTATGCAATAGCTTTACCGCGGCAGTCCCCGAGTGCCACACGTATTTTTTTTCCTTTTCGGGGGCAAACCTTCAAAAGGCTTTGGGGATAAGACCGGGGAGTGTGGGATTTTTACCTCATTAAAACCACCTACCTCGGTGGTCACCATCTGCACATGGAAGGGGCACCGTTACCTCTCAAAAGACCAATCCGGAACCGCCTCTGTGCGGCGCTTGTTAGGACACATTTTTGGGGAGACTGTAAAGGGGTCTCCCCGAAACCTAACTGTGCAAATGTGCAAGGCAGTACGTCACCACTATGCGCCGTCTACCCTGAGGTCACTCAGTGGGCGGACAGAGTCCCCACTCTAAGCTCTCGGTGCTGAGCCTAGCGATGAAAATTCAAAAGTGCACTTTTATTTGGGGATTCATTTAGGTGTCACTTACTGACGGTGAAAATGGGCATTACATTCTCAAAATAACAGGTTCACATAACAAACCCAAACACACCTGTAATTCCCAAAGGGTTAGGCAAAGGTTTACCTATAGTACACCCACATATCTCCAGATACGTAAGTCCCATGTAATAGGGGGCGAGTCTGTTGTTATCAACCGGGCACATATCCAGACTCTAGACTGCTGCTGATAAATTCCTGAAAGAAAAACCCAATAACACTTTGCCCGACCTGGGATTCGAACCCAGGACCTCATGTTCAGCAGTAACACTTGCGACCACTAGACCAACGAGGTAATTGCAGGTTCAATTAGATATATACGAGTATCTAGAGCTAGCGGACGTCACATGGTTTCACCTGCATAGTTCCCGTTCCCGTGGGAGTACGGGGATAAAATATAGCCTATGTTACTCGCTGATAATGTAGCTATCCATTGCTGAAAGAATTTTTCAAATCGGTCCAGTAGTTTTTGAGTTTATTCATTACATACAAAAAAACAAATCTTTCCTCTTTATAATATTAGTATAGAAATAAGTTTAGATTAAAAATACAGATTTAATTAAAATGATATGTAAATAGGGGCGAGCCTATTGTCAATGACCGGGCACAAATCTAGACTCTAGGCTATAACTGATTAATTCCTAATAGAGGTCGGTTGTTTTTTTTTTTGTAAAAAGTTTTTATTTTTCACTTTTTAGTTGTGGTACCTACCCCACACACATTCGAATAACACTACCTGCTACCAGTGACAGAAACTTATCATATCATCTAAATACTAAGTGGGAAAAAAATACGTATTTTGTAGCTAACTCAAAAACTATCAAAGCAAAGTTAATAAAATTAATATGGGACCAATTCGAGAGCACACCCTTTCAAACAAAAAAATAATTTTCAAAATCGGTCCACAATTGACGGAGAAATCGATTGACATACATAAAAAAAAAAAACAAAAAAAAAACATACGCGACGAACATATAACCTCCTCCTTTTTGGAAGTTGGTTAAAAACCCAATAACATTTCTCCCGATCTAAGAATCGAATCCAGGATTCCACTTTCAGCAATCGCTTTTACGACCATATCAATGAGCCAGCCGTATATTTTATTTTGTAAGTAAATACTAATATCCATTAGCCTTTAACAACGTATAAATTAGTCGACAAATAAATCAAATAATTCGTTCTGACATGTCAGGCGATCACAAATCATATCGTGTCGTTAGTAATACCCTTCTTTGGCCTTTCTAGTCGATAATTTGAAATCTTTTTATAAGTAGACACAACCATTATTGTAGGCAGCAACATAACAAGAAAGTAATAGATTTACTGATAGCAATTTTTCATAATTCAAGGTCGCTCAGCGCGCTATGGAGCGGGCTATGCTCGGAGTTTCTTTGACGGATAAAATCAGAAATGAATTTATCCGGAAAACACCTGAGTTACTGACATAGCTTGCAAGCTGAAGTGGAAGTCGAAGTCAAAGTCAAATAATTTATTTTAATTAGGCACATAAAGGCACTTTTAAACGTCAAAATTTGCAAAAAATAGAATTGATTCTAGTCGCCCCTTCCAAAAGGTAGTTTTCGTATGGAGAAGAATGGGCAAGAAACTCCACCGTTACTGTTTTAAAATGTTTTACAATATTTTGTATACATTAATTATATAATTATATGTGAAGACGATGCACCTGGAATAAGATTACTATACCACAATAGGTAAAAATAATTAAATATGAAGCAATGACAGAAAAAATAATTGTGCAATGGATACATGGTGTTCACACATTTACAAGCATTGTAAAAGTAGGTACCTATACGATATTCCTAAAAAAATTACAAGTAATACTAATAAGTCAGTGTGTGAGTTCAAGTAATCACAGAATGTAAAGTAAATGTTATAATAATTAATTATACGATTAAATTAGCAACCAGTTTGATTTTATCCAGACTCCAAATTGTCCTATGGAACCAGCATGCTTCCAAGCATTTTTATCTAGGATATAATCCTCTAATTTGTAATATGCTTGTTTACAAAGAGTACTTTTAATATGAGTTTTAAATTTTCTTTCAGTTAATTGGAAGTGGACTGACCATGCTTGTCAAAGGACCATTGGCTGATGGAGCAGAGACCGCGTATCGGCAAGCGTAGTGTCAGATGCCCTACAGCTAGATGGACCGACGACATTTTAAAGGTGACTGGATACAAAGAACGAGGAAGTGGAAGCAGTGGACTTCAATGGCTGAGTCGATTGATATTGTCATGTTTTTAATATATGAATATATACACATAATTTTGAAATTGACATTTCGATGGCGCGATAAATGAAGATATTGCTACTATTATCGCGCCATCGAAATGTCAATTTCAAAATTATGTGGATATTGCTGGTTTTGCTTTTATACGATTCATATATAGAGCTGATTTTACAATAGTCATATAACATCTTTCATCATCTGCCTAGCCTTTTCCCAACTATGTTGGGGTCGGCTTCCAGTCTAACGTGATGTAGCTGAATACCAGTATTTTACATGGAGCGAATGCCTATCTGACCTCCACAACCCAGTTATTGGGTAACACGATACCCCTTGGACTGGTAGTCATACATTTGGGCTTCTGACTGCCCATAACGACTGTCAAAGATCGAATGACAGCCGGGACCAACGGCTTAACGTGCTTTCCGAGGCACGGAGGGGTCTTTATATGTAATGGATGATCATCCATTCACAAATCGACCGCGGCAAGTGTAGCTTAACCTTCGATTGACCCGTGCGGTTGTTATTATTTTACCACGAGCTCCCCCCGGAAGGTTTATATGCCTAATACATCAGAAAAAAAAACGAAGTTTTGTCAACTCGTAAAAACCATGCAAATTGAGTAATAAAAGAGGTATCATAGACGCATTGCCATCCTAGAGACAAAGTTGAAAATGTCTCATGTCAATTGTGTCTGTAATTTTACCAGCATCATGTTTTTAAATTCAAATAAAAATACAGCAACGCTGTTTGGCGTCAAAAATAAGCAAGAATTTCCTCGTATGATTTTTTTCACAAATCTAAACAAACCAAAATGGCTTTTGGTTTGTTTAGATTTGTGAAAAAAATTATTCAAAACTAGGCTGAGAATCAGCACTTTTGAACGTCATAATTACATAAGACAGTCCTCCAAATCGTTCGCCCTAAATCATTACTTCCTAGTGCTTTAGCAGAGAAGAAACAAACTCCCCATTAGTACAGCTGTCTGTTAAGTTTTAACTTTAATTCTTTTCCCAACCTACGAATCGTATCCAGGATCCTACTTTCAGCAGTCCCACTTGCCACTAAACCAATGAGGCAGCCGTATATTTTATTTTACACCCCCAACCAACACCAATATCCATTAAGCCTCAACAATGATAAATAAATCAAACAACTCGTTCCGACTTGTCAGGCGATCACGAATCACATCATGTCGATGTCGTTAAAATTATAGCCTTAATTGACTTTTCTACTTGTTAATTGATATCCCCTTGACGAAGGCAGTTGACTAAATTATCAACCTGTATTAGCTACTATTTTCTATCTGCGACTTCGTCCGCATGGAAGAAAAATATCTTATGGCACTTGGCAATAAAAATATTGTAATTCTAAAGAGATAATCGTCAGAGATTCGTCTTCAATCTTCGTAAGTATGATCATGTGTCTGCGCATCGATTGCTTTTAAAATGGTTACCCATACGTCAGCGCAGAGAGTTGAGGGCTCTGTCTATGTTGTATTCTATACTCGACAAACCCACTTCTTCTACTTACCTCACTTCCCATGTTCAATACCTATGCTCTGCCCATAGTAAAAATCTTCGTTCTATCAACAATCGTCTTCTACGTTGTCCTTCTCACCGCTCCGGTTTTATTCACTCTTCTTTCTTTGTCCAGGTGGTATTTCTTTGGAATGCGCTCCCTCTGAACATCAGGATGGCAACCAGTCGGTTATCTTTCAAAGTGAAAGCACGTGAACATATTCGTGAAAAGTTGGCAAAATCTTTACAGCGCTGATTTGCTGTATTTGTTTTCTCCTCTACCTATCGTTATTTCTCCTGACAAAGTTTATTCGGTTTATATGTATGTATTTATGTATTAGTATGTATTCATTTTCAAGTTATCTGTCATTTATGTTGCACCTGCCATGTTTTGTTTCTGCATCACCCTAAGGTTGACTGGTAGAAAATGCCTTAGGCATTAAGTCCGCCTTTGTACAGTATTTTTTTACTTGTGCATAAAGTTTTAATAAATAAATATATAAATAATTGTTCACTGTTCATTTGTCAAAAAAAGTGTAATATTTTGCTTGTATCATGATAACAACATAAAAGCAGTGCTGTGGTAGCCCAGTGGTAATGGCCACGACTTACGAGTTATAGGTTATGGGTCTGAACCCAGGCAGGCGCTTTACTTTGTGTATATAATTTCATCACCACTGCTTTCAAAACCGTGAAGGAAAACATCGTGAGGAAACCGGCATGTCCTAGAACCAAAAGTTCAAAGACATGTTACATTTACCAACCCGCACTGGGCCCGCGTGGTATATTACAGCTCACTCCCTCTCAATTTAATTCAAAATATTTTATTTCACATAAACCAGCACTTATGAAACGTTTGAAGCTAGGTGCACGGTTCCAAATGGTCGCTTCCTATTGAGAAGAGCTGGCAAGAAACTCCACGGTTACTCTTTTAAAAATAAATGGTTTTTACAATATTTTCAAATTACAGTGTTAATAGGTATAAAAGGACAGTGTAGGCCTAAAATAGACAATGGTCCACAAGAAAATGGTCCAATGGCCTATAACGTTCTCACATTCACAAAATCTAATAGAAAATAGTCTACCTATATAAAACAAAATAATGATAAACGGGGCCTCTAGAAGGGAGGAGGCCTGCGTCCCAGCAGTGGGAGCGTTAGGTATAGGCTGATTATGCTCTGACAACAGAAAATCTAGTTAAAAATATAATTAAACTTAATCTATTTACACCAGTTAACTTTTTATGGTCGCTGTTTAATAATTTGCTCACAGAAAATTAGTTTAGAATAATTTGATGAAACAAAAAGTTTAATTTTTGTCCTAACTGCTCGCTTTTCACACTTGGTTTTATTTTTTTGATTTAAAGAGATGAAGGGAACACAAATAGGTTTTTAAATGAGCTGTGTGATTTTGACCTAATTAATGATGTTACTATTTTTTATATGATTGTGTTTGGGTAAGATACTAAAATAAATTAGGAATAAAGAAGTAAGTATTGTTATTAATGTTCACACTTTCTTTCCGTTCTGTTTGAGCCGTTTCTGTTATTTCCCATCGTATTTGTAAACATAGCTCATTTTTTTATTTTTTTTATTTTGTACGTTTTGTAATTCAACTAACTTGTGTATAAAAGTCAAAGTCAAAGGCAATGTCAAATCATTTATTTCAAATAGGCCCATGTATAGCACTTTTGAACGTCAAAATTTACAAAATAATAGAATTGATTCTAGTCGCCCCTTCCAAAAGGTAGTTTTCGTATGGAGAAGAATGGGCAAGAAACTCCATCGTTACTCTTTTAAAATGTTTTACAATAGTTTGTGCAGGTACATTAGTTAAATAATAATATGTGAAGATGATGCACCTAGAATAAAATTACTATACCACAATAAGTAAAAAGAATTAAAAATGACACAACGACAGATAATTTAATTGTGTGATAGATACATGGTGCTCACATATTTACAAACATTGCAAAAGTAGATGATTTTCCTAAAACTTTATAATTAATAAGTCAGTGTGTGAGGAAGTAATCACAAAATCTAAAATCAAGAAGTAAGTTGTTGAAACGACATCAGCATTTTTTTTTTGTTTTTCATAGAATTTGTACGAGTCATGTATCGTACATAGCACGCGCGCATTGCATACATCAGCACTTTTCCGTCACCTTGCACAAATTATAGTGCAACGCCACAGTACACAGTCAGCGTTCATAATAAGCTGTACTCATTCACACAACATTCATATAGCATTAGTTACGTGGTAGTTAAATATATTCAATAAACCATCATCTTTGACTATCCGTGACTTATCATTCAAGCTATCACCCAAGGTGTGTGCGACCCATTCAGCAGCGCATACAGAATTGTTATTTTAGTGTTTAGCATGCTTTATTCTTCACCCATAAGAGTTTTACAGTCAAATAATTATCAAAATCATGTCATCAAATAAAGTGATAAAATATTAATCAGTATTAATGCCTATGTGTATTTCCCCCTTGTCGCTACGACGCCATGTGCTAGCGACCGTTTTCGGGGGCCCATTATTGAGTATGCAAGTCACTCCCTGCTATTATATCTGTGTATTTTATATAAAACATTGATCAGGCAGGGGCCATAGTCTTTCCATAGTCCTAGATAACCAGTTCACTTTAGCCATCCAAACCCATAACCCAATATGTTTGTTTCCATATCCTGCAATAGTCCTACACAAACCGGGGGTTGTCCTTGGATGCACTTACGTAGTGCAGACAGGGATAATCGTCGGTTGGAGTCTCATTTCATTAAAAACGCCTAACGGGTTTCGTACGCCTTCCAAACGTCCGGAACTCCAGGTTCCCGAGAAATGTCAATAGCCTATTACTATCTCACAGCAGGGTAAACGCTCTTCTCATAAAGAGAAGGCACGAGCATTGATCACCATGCTTGCTCAAGATGGGTTGGCGATTTCAGACTTATATTAACTATAAGTCCTAGTTTCCTCACGATGTTTCCTTCACCGATGTTAATAATGTCCTAGATAAACTCAGAAAGTACATATGAATTGAAAAAGTCGCATTAGTACTTGACCGGATTTGAACTCACAACCTCGTGAATGAGAGGCGACGTTTTAATACGAGCCATCACGATAGTATCGTTTTTAATCTTCTAACCACAAAGTGTATTCCACTTTAATATTCTACTAATAAAGTTTATTTCTTAGAACTACTCAGAAAATTTATGACTGGATCTAGAAATTAATCTAGGTTGGGAAAGCACTTTGGTATCTACGAAAATAAACCTGACCCTTTACAGTAATTAAGAAAATGAATTCGAGCTTGGCTCATCACGAATACAAAATTATGAATGAATGGCATTCGAATAAGGTTTTGAATAAGTAAATAACTAAAATTACTTACAATTGAATATAATGTTATTTCAAATAGGTAAATTATAATATTTTTCATTTATATATACTTTATTGTATACCACAAAAATACATAACAAAAAATAAATCAAACACTACAAAATATAAAATGGGCGGTCTCATCGCTTTCCGCGATCTCTTTCAGGCGACCTTGGAATGGACAGTGATTTGCCTGGACATAAAATGGGGCTGTCGTTGCAAATAATAAGTATATTATATACTAGAATAGATACACAGATATATACATATTCGAAATAGTAATTTATCCAAGATTATGTAAGAAAACTGCCTGAGAGATATTTCTCGACGGCATGTGAAGCCAGGTCAGAAACCCATGGGTGGCTTTAAAACTCTGACACCAGTTTAGTCACTATCCACACGAAAAGAAGATGTCTGGACTTTAAAAGAGACTGTGACCTTTGTGTTTGTTTCGGTCTCAACTGAACTCATCTAGTTTGAAAACATAAGTTATTTTTGATGTATTAAAGTGTTTTATCCATACAAACACACAATCTCACATAAAAATACGGTGAAATTTTGTTCAGTTTTAATTTTAAGTTCACGGAGGAGCTCGTGGCTAAGTAATAACAGCCGCACGGGGTGATCCACCAGGTTAAGCTACGCTTGCCGGGGTTGGTCCGTGGATGGGTGACCATCTTTACATATCGAGACTCCTCCGTGCCTCGGAAAGCACGTTAAGCCGTTGGTCCCGGCTGTCATTCTGTGGATCTTTGACAGTCGTCACGGGTCGTCAGAAGTCCGAAAGTCTGACAACCAGTCTTACCAAGGGGTATCGTATTATCCAGTTACTGGGTTGTGGAGATCAGATAGGCAGTCGCTCCATGTAAAATACTGGTATTCAGCTGTATCCGGTTAGACTGGAAGCCGACCCCAACATAGTTGGGAAAAGGCTAGGCAAATTCTTTAATTTTAAGTTCAGATTTTTTATTTTCTTATTTTTATTTTTTATTTGATTTGTTTTAGTTTTGATTTTGTCTCGGACTTTTTGGAGGTGGGCGTTAATGACTGCGACACAGTATTATACTAATGCAGTTGTTATCGAACACAGAGTTTCTGTAAACTGAGTTTTTTGTTTCAATAAAGTTTTATACATATTTTTATATTTTTTTTTACACACACTTTTTTACAGAAATAAATATTATTTATCATCATAAAGGTTTGTTTGATGATTTTCAACAATTTGTAGCAAATGTAAAAACTGGATCTTTATAAAAAGCAGCACAAATATTTTTAAACATCCAAACGGCGAAATTGACTTTTTTGCAAATGGCTTCTATTTCCTTTCAATGTTGATATTTGTGAAGGAGACAGGTGCAAAATATACGTCTATAAACAACGGAACGCTATACTGTACAAGAAGGTATTATAATTATGTCTCAATGTTTTTAACCAATCGATTGAATAAGGGTTATTTTTAGGAATTTGTACCAAAACCGTGTCAACGGAACCCTACTGGCTTACGCTGTTTGTTGGTCTGTCTACCCAACTGGTCGTAACACTATGACAGACAGTTGAGACAGACATCTTTTTACCCGTTAGAGATAGCCAGTAAAAAAACAGATTGGTAATTTTGAAAACAGATTGGTAGATCTGAGCAGAATAAGAGGCAGTCACAAAAATATCCTGAAGGCTGTGGCGGCAGATCCTTCCTCCGCCATAATAAGGCAATTTGTGAGAAGACTTTTACCCGTTAGAGATAGCCAGTAAAAAAAAACAGATTGGTAATTTTGAAAACAGATTGGTAGATCTGAGCAGAATAAGAGGCAGTCACAATAGTATCCTGAAGGCTGTGGCGGCAGATACATCCTCCACCATAATAAGGCAATTTATGAGAAGACTCATACCATAGTTAGACCATTACCATTTCTTATTGTGTCCAGATGTTGGGTGGTCTTCTCACAAATTCGTCTTTAGTTTTAAGTTACTAACAATTGTGGTTTAAGTTCATACATGTTACTAACAATTTATGGATCTTTTTGTTATCTGAAATAAAACTATTTTATTTATTATTATTTATATATTAGAAAAATATTCTGGTATTCAGCTGCATCCGGTTAGACTGGAAGCCGACCCCAACATAGTTGGGAAAAGGCTAGGCAGATGATGATATATTAGAAAAATAAAAACAAGGTGATTTATAATGGCAACCGATGGCACAGCAAAGTTCCCTGACTAAAATAAAGCGGTGACCCCCAGTTAGTACAGCTGCAGTAACTCCTAGGTCACGTGCATACTGGACGTGGTCTGCGTGTGCATTGCGTCCAGAGACAAAGTTGAAGAGTCTCCTGTGTGTGCTTAGCCTATAACCTTTCAAAATGGAATGCAGCATTGCTGGTTGGCGGCAGGAATGTTTTTTTTTTTTTTTGCGGTGGAAGTTGCAGAAGATCTCTATTCGATGTTTAAAATATTTTATTTTTATGACTGACCTTGTGAATATTTTTGATTGTCAATTGTTTTTACTTTTTATGATAGGTATTTAGATTTGGTTATCAGGCTATTATACGGACGTGATACAGAACTTAGACTGCACGTAGGTCTTCTAGAAGTCGCATTTTAAGTTGCGGTATTATTTAGAGGCAATACAGAGAAATTACGTTAGTAAGTAAATAATAGATACTTTATCCAGCTTTCTTTAATTAAAAGCATTATAAATTATTCACGTGTAACAAAATAGCTTCCACCCAAACACAGAAACGCCAGTGAAACAGAATATTCAATCAAATCAAACCCAGAGTGAAATACATTCAAGACAAACATCGAAACCATAATTTATAAGCCGCCCAACTCCTCCTTTGTTCTAGCCGTCAAACTGCCAATCTATGCAATAAGCTAACCGCGCAGAAACTAAATTATTAACTTGTACTGACCCATTTTTGCAGGGTTACCGGCTGCCGTGTAGAAAAGACAGACCACCAGTAACAAAGTCCACTCCATTTTTAGCACAATTTAAGTCACAACACTTTAGATGAAAAACGAAAAATTAAATTGAGCAATTTTATTCACGAGTGTACTTTTTCGTATCACATTTTTGGCCCGTAGCACTTTTTCATCGGTATCGTAGCGCGTGCTACGGCGTAGCGTGTTTCGTAGAGGCGACCGCTCCGCGCTACGGCGCCCAGACAACTAAAGCAAGCTTCGGCCACGCTTACCAGTCGACTGTTATTGATTCTTTAAAATGTTATTTTTGGTGATTTAATGTGTTATAGGTTGTGTTATTTGTTGTTGTTGCATTAATTGTTATTATTGAGTGATTTTGTTATATAAATTGGTAAATGATTGATAGTATTTTTTAAATTTGTCATCATTTATTTAATTACAGTTAAAATGATTGCACGATATAATATTCAAACGATGTAGTTATGCAACCAATACCTAGAATTTTAAACACTGACATTTCATGCTTAATTAAATATAAAAAAAAAATAATTTATACATTTTAATTTGTAATATTATTATGGGGTTGCTAAAATGAGTAATATTAGATGGAGTGCAATATTTTTTATCCGAATTTCACTTTATTAACAGCCAGTGAATCGCAGTTCATGTTAAAATATTAAGCCCAGTCAGACGATTCACCAACCACTTCCGCGTTAAATTAAAATACGGGATCGCAGGATCCGTCTAAAAGGATATTAAAGTTTAAAATTAAAAAAAGAAAGTTCGCTGATATTTTGTTTACCGAGCACTTTTTCTTCGTCTCAGCATTTTCTCTGCTTTTGTCGGAGTCCTGGGTTTACTCAAAGTACCGAAGTTGGAGAGATTTCTTTTATACTTATTTTTGCCAAGATATAAACGATAATTTTTATTTCTTTATAAAGTAAATTAGAGAGAAAGAGGGACATGTTGTTGTGACGACACAAAAAAATACCTAAAGCTCAAGCCTGTGCTCAATTCAATTCAATTAATCTTTATTGCAATGTATAATGTACACATACAGGTACTTAGTAATAATATAGAAACAGATGTATCTTGTTGGGCACAGCAAAATTTTAAAGAAGTAGGAGAGTTGACAAAAAAATCTGGGATCGTTATTGCTTATCTATTCTATTTTATTTTTAATAAATGGCAAGCAAAGCCGCTATGGACTATTCTGTCAATGTTTAAAGTGAGTTGGAATAATTGTTTATCAAATTATATTGTCCGTACTGTCATTCCTTGATAGTTGTACAAATTGGTTATAACACGGCAAGTTGAAGTAGTATGTCAATTTAATTAAACATTAATTATTTCCCTTACACATTATATCAGTTGTATATACTAGTTTCTAAGATAATTTTAGTTATGGAACTGTTTAAATATGTTATTAGTTTATTAAATGTTGATGTAAGCTTAAACACAAAAGCATAGTAGCAGAATAATATAACCTATCATGATAATTTTGCCAATATAATCTTAAAATCAATCACCGTACACCGCAGATTAGAAGGCACATGTTTTGCTATAAATATATGAGATTAACATAAGCTCAGATTAACTCGCTATACGGTCGACGCTCGAGGCATTGACGTGTAATAACTTCAAGATTAGGTCATATCATTCCATCTTTTTGAAGTGAAAACTTCTTTCGGCGCGTTGGGCATTTTTGAGATGGGAAAAAACAATTGAACTCGCGACACCGTTACCGACGCCTCATTTTTGTAAACGCGGTTGTGCTCTTTATTTAGATAAGGTCAAAGTCAAAGTCAAATCATTTATTTCAAATAGGCCCATGTATGGCACTTTTGAACGTCAAAAATTACAAAATAATAAAATTGATTCTAGTCGCCCCTTCCAAAAGGTAGTTTTCGTATGGAGAAGAATGGGCAAGAAACTCCACCGTTACTCTTTTAAAATGTTTTACAATATTGTTTGTATATGTACGTACATTTGTTAAATAATTATTATATGTGAAGACGATGCACCTAGAATAAAATTACTATACCACAATAGGTAAAAACAATTAAAAATGAAGCAACGAGAGATAATTTAATTTGTGATAGATACATGGTTCTCACATATTTACAAACATTGTAAAAGTAGATGATTTTCCTAAAATTTTACAATTAATAAGTCAGTGTGTAAGGAAGTAATTACAGAATGTAAAATCAATGTCATAAAACACAAAGTAATAAATTTTACAATTACATTAGCAACCAGTTTGATTTTGTCTTGATTCTAAATTGTCCTATGGAGCAGGACCAGCATGTTTCCAAGCACTCTTATCTTGGATATAATCCTCTAATTTGTAATATGCTTGTTTACAAAGTGTATTTTTAATATGAGTTTTAAATTTTCTTTCATTTAAGGTTACGGGCCAATGTTCTTTACAAATATTTTTCTTCCACCAAGGTGATCTTGTTCAAGTTTTCACTTCTGTCGGCACTCCTGGAGTGCCACTGTTTTTTTTTTAAGTGATGGTTAAGTAAATTGTTTTTTTGTTATAGACGGCTATGCTATTAATCTGGTCTTTGTAAAAGTAGTGTTTGTATATCTAGCATTGCAGTTGGCGTTTCCTCCCGCCTTATCCTGTTCAGGATAAGGCGGGAGGAAACGCCCGGGTGTCACCATTGTGTGGATCGCGCGGAGGACACGGTGGAGCATACGGTGGAGGTCTGCCCGGCTTGGGCGGAGCATCGCCATCATCCTTCTGCGAAACGGTAATGCTCGCGAAGGAGGAGGCGGAATGCGTGAGGAAGAGGCAAATTTCGCGCCCTCACGCCCCTAACCGCCGCAGGAGGAGACGTCCGGGGCGGGAATCGCGAGCCGATTTCCGGTCACCGTAGGCGCGGGCTTGAGGACGGTGAGCAATGGGTCGCTCACCGTCCGATAAGGACCAAGCCCGGGTCGACGGCTCGTTGTGTTTCACGCGCGCCTCAAAGAGATGTCAGCAGAATTGACAGGGTCCGCTAGGGCCAATGCCTGCCGGGGCTGTGAATATGGGCCGAAAGGGAAATCGTGGCCCCCGGCAACAAGGCAACCGAAGGAACACGGGTGGGTTTTGTCAGTAAGAGTCTGACACGCCCTCCTGCTCCATCCAGAGCGGGAGAAGTTATTTGATAATTTCCCACCCAAAAAAAAAGTGTTACTGCTGTTATAGTAAATATCATCAAAACTTAATTAAGCGAGCAATGGTGTCCCAGTGGTAACGGCACCAACTTGCGTGTTGTAGGTCGAGGGTTCAAATCCAAGTAGGCGCTTTACTTTGTGTAAATTATTTCATCACCACTGCTCTGAAAACGGTGAAGGAAAACTTCGTGAGGACACCGGCTTGTCCTAAAACCAAAAATTCGAACACATGTGACATCTACCAACCCGCACTGAGCCCGCGTGGTAGATTACAGACCACTTCCTCTCGAAGACAGGAGGCCTTTGTCCCAGCAGTGGGAACATTATAGGCTGATTATTATGCTACTCAATAAAACTGATATCTTAATAAAAGCACTACATAAGTTATGGGATCAGGCGATACTTTGCGGAAATCTATGACATAGAAAACTCAATTTACTCAAAATTATAATTATGTCGTATCTCTATGTATTTTACTGTGTGTACATAAATAATAAAATAAATAAAATGTTATGCATAACATTATATAACACCACGACTTTATCTCCAAATGGTTGTACCTTTTGTACACCCACATTTCACCAGCTATTACTATCAACTGGGCACTAGCAGCCTATTTTCTGGCAATAGGCTGCTATTAAGAAATTCCCGATGGAAAAATATCACTGCTCAACATGGGAACCCATGAACTTGTAGCGGTTACATCGCCACATACGAACTACGCATCAAAGACATGACGTCACACAAATCCTGCATCGCACAATTGGAGTTTACCGCGCGGTCGACATATATACAAGATTCCGGCTTCAACCGTAGGGCAGTTGCCCGCCAGACACAACACCCGTCTGGTCGGAGGATCCTCCCTTTTTTTTGGTGGATGAGTGAACTTTACACCCTGTTCCTCATACCACTAAAAGCTTATGCTCAGCAGTGGTACTTGTGACCACGAGATCAACGTTCTTAATCCTAACTTCCTAATCCTAACTAATATTATAAATGCGAAAGTGAGTTTGTTTGATTGTTACGCTTTACCGCTAAAACGACTGTACGAATTTGAATGAAATTTGGCACAAGGGTAGACCATGACCTGGGTTAGGATATAGGATGTTTTTCTTTTTATCCCGATATTCCCACGGGATCGAGACTTATGCGGGTGAAACAGATGTCCGTGAACTTGGCAGATCATTTCTCAGCAGAGCATGAAAAAATGTGAGTTCTATTGGCATGCGGATGAGTTCTAGAGTTCCTTATACTTAAAAAAAATAGTTCTGGCTTTTTTGCCTGAAAAAAGTCGAATGAAAATATGCTCTGCTAACTTCCGTTAGCAGATCATTTTTTCCAAAATTAAAATTTTAAAACTGATTTAGGTGCACAATGGTGAGCTCTATAGTTCCTAATACTTTTCCGGAAGAGTTCTGCTGACATAAATTTAAAAAATAAAAAAATAAAAAATTGGCCTTTTACGAGAAAAAGACAATCATTTTGATAAAATAGCCGTGAATGACGTAATTTGTGGATTTTCATAGATGTTTTGGGCTAAAATTAATAAATAAGATTCTAGTAACAAAAGAAAAACTAAATGAAAGCAGAAGATCAGCAGAAGTATCAGAAGAGCCTTGTGAAAAAGATAGGTTGGGAGAAATCGAGGTTTCATTAAGTGTTTAAGTTAGTAGGATCAAAAAAGAATTTAAATACGAATAAGGAGCATGAATGCCTCGTTTTCTGATGCATCTATGATAGAACTATCCGACAACATGAAACAATAAACCAGAACTGTAACTCAGGTGTCAGCAGAGCATGGTTGAAAAGTTAGATTAGTAAAAATCGAGGTTTAATTTAGTATCTTAATCGTAAAATCATTATAAAAAAACCAGAACACCTGAGGAGCTGGAACTCTTCGTTTCCTGATGCATCTATTATAGAAATAACCGAGAATTTGCAAAAATGACCCAAAACTCCGACTCAGGTGTCAGCAAAGCATGGGTAAAGGTTTAGATAAGTTGAAATTGATATTTAATTCAGTGTATCAGTAAAAAATATACTAAAAAAATTGAGTAGCTCCAAGGTGCGGGAACTCCTCGATTCCTGATGCATGTGTAACAGAGCTATCTGATAACATGCAATACAAACCCAGAACTTTGACTCAGGTGTCAGCAGAGCATGGGTAAACATTTTAATACATTGAAATTGACATTTAATTCAGTGTGTCAGTAAAAAATATACTAAAAAAATTGAGTAGCTCTTAGATGCGGGAACTCCTCGATTCCTGATGCATATGTTACAGAGCTATCCGATAATATGCAACACAAACCCGGAACTTTGACTCAGGTGTCAGCAGAGCATAGGTAAAGATTTTTATAAGTTGAAATTGACATTTAGTTCAGTGTGTCAGTAAAAAATATACTAAAAAAATTGAGTAGCTCTTATGTGCGGGAACTCCTCGATTCCTGATGCAAGTATAACAGAACTATTCGACAACATGCAAAACAAACCCAGAACTTTGACTCAGGTGTCAGCAGAGCATGGGTAAAGATTTTAATAAGTTGAAACTGACATTTAATTCAGTGTGTCAGTAAAAAATATACTAAAAAAATTGAGTAGCTCTTATGTGCGGGAACTCCTCGATTCCTGATGCATGTGTAACAGAGATATCCGATAACATGCAATACAAACCCAGAACTTTGACTCAGGTGTCAGCAGAGCATGGTTAAAAAGTTAGATTAGTAAAAATCGAGATTCAATTTAGTGTCTTTATCGTAAAATCATTATAAAAAACCACAACACCTGAGGAGCTGGAACTCCTCGTTTCCTGTTGTATATATAACAGAACTATCTAACAACATGCAAAACAAACCCAGAACTTTGACTCAGGTGTCAGCAGAGCATGGGTAAACATTTTAATACGTTGAAATTGACATTTAATTCAGTGTGTCAGTAAAAAATATACTAAAAAAATTGAGTAGCTCCAAGGTGCGGGAACTCCTCGATTCCTGATGCATGTGTAACAGAGCTATCTGATATCATGAAATACAGACCCAGAACTTTGACTCAGGTGTCAGCAGAGCATGGCTAAACATTTTAATACGTTGAAATTGAAATTTAATTCGGTGTGTCAGTAAAAAATATACTAAAAAAATTGAGTAGCTCTTATGTGCGGGAACTCCTCGATTCCTGATGCATGTGTAACAGAGCTATCCGATAACATGCAATACAAACCCAGAACTTTGACTCAGGTGTCAGCAGAGCATGGTTGAAAAGATAGATTAGTAAAAATCGAGATTTAATTTAGTGTCTTTATCGTAAAATCATTATAAAAAACCACAACACCTGAGGAGCTGGAACTCCTCGTTTCCTGATGTAAATATAACAGAACTATCTAACAACATGCAACACAAACCCGGAACTTTGACTCAGGTGTCAGCAGAGCATGGGAAAAGATTTTTATAAGTTAAAATTGACATTTAATTCAGTGTGTCAGTAAAAAATATACTAAAAAAATTGAGTAGCTCCAAGGTGCGGGAACTCCTCGATTCCTGATAAAAATGTTACAGAGCTATCCGATACCATGCAATACAAACCCAGAACTTTGACTCAGGTGTCAGCAGAGCATGGTTGAAAAGTTAGATTAGAAAAAATCGAGATTTAATTTAGTGTCTTTATCGTAAAATCATTATAAAAAACCACAACAACTTAGGAGCTGGAACTCCTCGTTTCCTGATGAACATATAACAGAACTATCTATGAACATGCAACACAAACCCGGAACTTTGACTCAGGTGTCAGCAGAGCATGGGTAAAGATTTTTATAAGTTGAAATTGACATTTAATTCAGTGTGTCAGTAAAAAACATACAAAAAAAATTGAGTAGCTCAAAGGTGCGGGAACTCCTCTATTCCTGATGCATGTGTAACAGAGCTATCCGATAACATGCAATACAAACCCAGAACATTGACTCAGGTGTCAGCAGAGCATGGTTGAAAAGTTAGATTAGTAAAAATCGAGGTTTAATTTAGTGTCTCTATCGTAAAATATTATAAAACACCAAAACACCTGAGGAGTTGGAACTCCTCGTTTCCTGATGCATGTATAAAAGGAGTATCCGACAACATGCAATACAAACCCGGAACTTTGACTCAGGTGTCAGCAGAGCATGGGTAAAGATTTTAATACGTTGAAATTGACATTTAATTCAGTGTGTCAGTAAAAAATATACTAAAAAAATTGAGTAGCTCCAGGGAGCGGAAACTCTACGTTTTCTGATGCATGTGTAACAGGGCTATCCGACAACATGCATTATAGACCCAGAACTCTGACTCAGATGTCAGCAGAGCATGGGTAAATGTTTAAATAAGTTGAAATTGATATTTAATTCAGTGTGTCAGTAAAAAACATACAAAAAAAATTGAGTAGCTCTAAGGTACGGGAACTCCTCGTTTCCTGATGCATGTATAACAGAAGTATCCGATAATATGCAACACAAACCCGGAACTTTGACTCAGGTGTCAGCAGAGCATGGGTAAAGATTTTTATAAGTTGAAATTGACATTTAATTCAGTGTGTCAGTAAAAAATATACTAAAAAAATTGAGTAGCACCAAGGTGCGGGAACTCCTCTATTCCTGATGCATGTGTAACAGAGCTATCCGATAACATGCAATACAAACCCAGAACTTTGACTCAGGTGTCAGCAGAGCATGGTTGAAAAGTTAGATTAGTAAAAATCGAGGTTTAATTTAGTGTCTCTATCGTAAAATATTATAAAACACCAAAACACCTGAGGAGCTGGAACTCCTCGTTTCCTGATGCATGTATAACAGTAGTATCCGACAACATGCAATACAAACCCGGAACTTTGACTCAGGTGTCAGCAGAGCATGGGTAAAGATTTTAATACGTTGAAATTGACACTTAATTCAGTATATCAGTAAAAAATATACTAAAAAAATTGAGTAGCTCCAGGGAGTGGGAACTCTACGTTTTCTGATGCATGTGTAACAGGGCTATCCGACATCATGCAATACTAACCTATATGTCATGATATCAGATAGCTCTGTTACACATGCATCAGGAATCGTGGAGTTCCCGCACCTTGGAGCTACTCAATTTTTTTAGTATATTTTTTACTGACACACTGAATTAAATGTCAATTTCAACGTATTAAAATGTTTACCCATGCTCTGCTGACACCTGAGTCAAAGTTCTGGGTTTGTATTGCATGTTATCGGATAGCTCTGTTACACATGCATCAGGAATCGAGGAGTTCCCGCACATAAGAGCTACTCAATTTTTTTAGTATATTTTTTACTGACACACTGAATTAAATGTCAATTTCAACGTATTAAAATGTTTACCCATGCTCTGCTGACACCTGAGTCAAAGTTCTGGGTTTGTATTGCACGTTATCGGATAGCTCTGTTACACGTGCATCAGGAATCAAGGAGTTCCCGCACCTTGGTGCTACTAAATTTTTTTAGTATATTTTTTACTGACACACTGAATTAAATGTCAATTTCAACTTATAAAAATCTTTACCCATGCTCTGCTGACACCTGAGTCAAAGTTCCGGGTTTGTGTTGCATATTATCGGATAGCTCTGTAACATATGCATCAGGAATCGAGGAGGTCCCGCATCTAAGAGCTACTCAATTTTTTTAGTATATTTTTTACTGACACACTGAATTAAATGTCAATTTCAACGTATTAAAATGTTTACCCATGCTCTGCTGACACCTGAGTCAAAGTTCTGGGTTTGTATTGCATGTCATCGGATAGCTCTGTTACACATGCATCAGGAATCGAGGAGTTCCCGTACATAAGAGCTACTCAATTTTTTTAGTATATTTTTTACTGACACACTGAATTAAATGTCAATTTCAACTTATAAAAATCTTTACCCATGCTCTGCTGACACCTGAGTCAAAGTTCCGGGTTTGTGTTGCATGTTGTTAGATAGTTCTGTTATATGTTCATCAGGAAACGAGGAGTTCCAGCTCCTAAGTTGTTGTGGTTTTTTATAATGATTTTACGATAAAGACACTAAATTAAATCTCGATTTTTACTAATCTAACTTTTCAACCATGCTCTGCTGACACCTGAGTCAAAGTTCTGGGTTTGTATTGCATGTTATCGGATAGCTCTGTTACACATGCATCAGGAATCGAGGAGTTCCCGCACCTAAGAGCTACTCAATTTTTTTAGTATATTTTGTACTGACACACTGAATTAAATGTCAATTTCAACGTATTAAAATGTTTACCCATGCTCTGCTGACACCTGAGTCAAAGTTCTGGGTCTGTATTTCATGATATTAGATAGCTCTGTTACACGTGCATCAGGAATCGAGGAGTTCCCGCACCTTGGAGCTACTGAATTTTTTTAGTATATTTTTTACTGACACACTGAATTAAATGTCAATTTCAACGTATTAAAATGTTTACCCATGCTCTGCTGACACCTGAGTCAAAGTTCTGGGTTTGTATTGCATGTTATCAGATAGCTCTGTTACACATGCATCAGGAATCGAGGAGTTCCCGCACCTTGGAGCTACTCAATTTTTTTAGTATATTTTTTACTGACACACTGATTTAAATGTCAATTTCAACTTATAAAAATATTTACCCATGCTCTGCTGACACCTGAGTCAAAGTTCCGGGTCTGTATTTCATGATATCAGATAGCTCTGTTACACATGCATCAGGAATCGAGGAGTTCCCGCACCTAAGAGCTACTCAATTTTTTTAGTATATTTTTACTGACACACTGAATTAAATGTCAATTTCAACTTATTAAAATGTTTACCCATGCTCTGCTGACACCTGAGCCAAAGTTCTGGGTTTGTATTGCATGTTATCTGATAGCTCTGTTACACGTGCATCAGGAATCGAGGAGTTCCCGCACCTTGGAGCTACTCAATTTTTTTAAGTATATTTTTTACTGACACACTGAATTAAATGTCAATTTCAACGTATTAAAATGTTTACCCATGCTCTGCTGACACCTGAGTCAAAGTTCGGGGTTTGTATTGCATGTTATCGGATAGCTCTATTATACATGCATCAGGAACACTGAATTAAATGTCAATTTCAACTTATAAAAATCTTAACCCATGCTCTGCTGACACCTGAGTCAAAGTTCCGGGTTTGTGCTGCATATTATCGGATAGCTCTGTAACATTTGCATCAGGAATCGAGGAGTTCCCGCACCTAAGAGCTACTCAATTTTTTTAGTAAATTTTTTACTGACACACTGAATTAAATGTCAATTTCAACGTATTAAAATGTTTACCCATGCTCTGCTGACACCTGAGTCAAAGTTCTGGGTCTGTATTTCATGATATCTGATAGCTCTGTTACACGTGCATCAGGAATCGAGGAGTTCCCGCACCTTGGCGCTACTCAATTTTTTTAGTATATTTTTTACTGACACACTGAATTAAATGTCAATTTCAACGTATTAAAATGTTTACCCATGCTCTGCTGACACCTGAGTCAAAGTTCTGGGTTTGTGTTGCATGTTGTCGGATAGCCCTATTACACATGCATCAGGAATCGAGGAGTTCCCGCACCTAAGAGCTACTCAATTTTTTTAGTATATTTTTTACTGACACACTGAATTAAATGTCAATTTCAACTTATAAAATTTTTTACCCATGCTCTGCTGACACCTGAGTTAAAGTTCCGGGTTTGTGTTGCATATTATCGGATAGCTCTGTTACATATGCATCAGGAATCGAGGAGTTCCCGCACCTAAGAGCTATTCAATTTTTTTAGTATATTCTTTACTGACACACTGAATTAAATGTCAATTTCAACGTATTAAAATGTTTACCCATGCTCTGCTGACACCTGAGTCAAAGTTCTGGGTCTGTATTTCATGATATCAGATAGCTCTGTTACACATGCATCAGGAATCGAGGAGTTCCCGCACCTTGGAGCTACTCAATTTTTTTAGTATATTTTTTACTGACACACTGAATTAAATGTCAATTTCAACGTATTAAAAATGTTTACCCATGCTCTGCTGACACCTGAGTCAAAGTTCTGGATTTGTATTGCATGTTATCGGATAGCTCTGTTACACGTGCATCAGGAATCAAGGAGTTCCCGCACCTTGGTGCTACTCAATTTTTTTAGTATATTTTTTACTGACGCACTGAATTAAATGTCAATTTCAACGTATTAAAATCTTTACCCATGCTCTGCTGACACCTGAGTCAAAGTTCCGGGTTTGTATTGCATGTTGTCGGATACTCCTGTTATACATGCATCAGGAAACGAGGAGTTCCAACTCCTCAGGTGTTTTGGTGTTTTATAATATTTTACGATAGAGACACTAAATTAAACCTCGATTTTTACTAATCTAACTTTTCAACCATGCTCTGCTGACACCTGAGTCAATGCTCTGGGTTTGTATTGCATGTTATCGGATAGCTCTGTTACACGTGCATCAGGAATCGAGGAGTTCCCGCACCTTTGAGCTACTCAATTTTTTTTGTATGTTTTTTACTGACACACTGAATTAAATGTCAATTTCAACTTATAAAAATCTTAACCCATGCTCTGCTGACACCTGAGTCAAAGTTCCGGGTTTGTGCTGCATATTATCGGATAGCTCTGTAACATTTGCATCAGGAATCGAGGAGTTCCCGCACCTAAGAGCTACTCAATTTTTTTAGTAAATTTTTTACTGTTACACTGAATTAAATGTCAATTTCAACGTATAAAAATGTTTACCCATGCTCTGCTGACACCTGAGTCAAAGTTCTGGGTCTGTATTTCATGATATCTGATAGCTCTTTTACACGTGCATCAGGAATCGAGGAGTTCCCGCACCTTGGCGCTACTCAATTTTTTTAGTATATTTTTTACTGACACACTGAATTAAATGTCAATTTCAACGTATTAAAATGTTTACCCATGCTTTGCTGACACCTGAGTCAAAGTTCTGGGTTTGTGTTGCATGTTGTCGGATAGCCCTATTACACATGCATCAGGAATCGAGGAGTTCCCGCACCTAAGAGCTACTCAATTTTTTTAGTATATTTTTTACTGACACACTGAATTAAATGTCAATTTCAACTTATAAAATTTTTTACCCATGCTCTGCTGACACCTGAGTTAAAGTTCCGGGTTTGTGTTGCATATTATCGGATAGCTCTGTTACATATGCATCAGGAATCGAGGAGTTCCCGCACCTAAGAGCTATTCAATTTTTTTAGTATATTCTTTACTGACACACTGAATTAAATGTCAATTTCAACGTATTAAAATGTTTACCCATGCTCTGCTGACACCTGAGTCAAAGTTCTGGGTCTGTATTTCATGATATCAGATAGCTCTGTTACACATGCATCAGGAATCGAGGAGTTCCCGCACCTTGGAGCTACTCAATTTTTTTAGTATATTTTTTACTGACACACTGAATTAAATGTCAATTTCAACGTATTAAAAATGTTTACCCATGCTCTGCTGACACCTGAGTCAAAGTTCTGGATTTGTATTGCATGTTATCGGATAGCTCTGTTACACGTGCATCAGGAATCAAGGAGTTCCCGCACCTTGGTGCTACTCAATTTTTTTAGTATATTTTTTACTGACACACTGAATTAAATGTCAATTTCAACTTATAAAAATCTTTACCCATGCTCTGCTGACACCTGAGTCAAAGTTCCGGGTTTGTGTTGCATATTATCGGATAGCTCTGTAACATATGCATCAGGAATCGAGGAGTTCCCGCATCTAAGAGCTACTCAATTTTTTTAAGTATATTTTTTACTGACACACTGAATTAAATGTCAATTTCAACGTATTAAAATGTTTACACATGCTCTGCTGACACCTGAGTCAAAGTTCTGGGTTTGTATTGCACGTTATCGGATAGCTCTGTTACACGTGCATCAGGAATCAAGGAGTTCCCGCACCTTGGTGCTACTAAATTTTTTTAGTATATTTTTTACTGACACACTGAATTAAATGTCAATTTCAACTTATAAAAATCTTTACCCATGCTCTGCTGACACCTGAGTCAAAGTTCCGGGTTTGTGTTGCATATTATCGGATAGCTCTGTAACATATGCATCAGGAATCGAGGAGGTTCCGCATCTAAGAGCTACTCAATTTTTTTAGTATATTTTTTACTGACACACTGAATTAAATGTCAATTTCAACGTATTAAAATGTTTACCCATGCTCTGCTGACACCTGAGTCAAAGTTCTGGGTTTGTATTGCATGTCATCGGATAGCTCTGTTACACATGCATCAGGAATCGAGGAGTTCCCGTACATAAGAGCTACTCAATTTTTTTAGTATATTTTTTACTGACACACTGAATTAAATGTCAATTTCAACTTATAAAAATCTTTACCCATGCTCTGCTGACACCTGAGTCAAAGTTCCGGGTTTGTGTTGCATGTTGTTAGATAGTTCTGTTATATGTTCATCAGGAAACGAGGAGTTCCAGCTCCTAAGTTGTTGTGGTTTTTTATAATGATTTTACGATAAAGACACTAAATTAAATCTCGATTTTTACTAATCTAACTTTTCAACCATGCTCTGCTGACACCTGAGTCAAAGTTCTGGGTTTGTATTGCATGTTATCGGATAGCTCTGTTACACATGCATCAGGAATCGAGGAGTTTCCGCACCTAAGAGCTATTCAATTTTTTTAGTATATTTTTTACTGACACACTGAATTAAATGTCAATTTCAACGTATTAAAATGTTTACCCATGCTCTGCTGACACCTGAGTCAAAGTTCTGGGTCTGTATTTCATGATATCAGATAGCTCTGTTACACGTGCATCAGGGATCGAGGAGTTCCCGCACCTTGGAGCTACTGAATTTTTTTAGTATATTTTTTACTGACACACTGAATTAAATGTCAATTTCAACGTATTAAAATGTTTACCCATGCTCTGCTGACACCTGAGTCAAAGTTCTGGGTTTGTATTGCATGTTATCAGATAGCTCTGTTACACATGCATCAGGAATCGAGGAGTTCCCGCACCTTGGAGCTACTCAATTTTTTTAGTATATTTTTTACTGACACACTGAATTAAATGTCAATTTCAACGTATTAAAATGTTTAGCCATGCTCTGCTGACACCTGAGTCAAAGTTCTGGGTCTGTATTTCATGATATCAGATAGCTCTGTTACACATGCATCAGGAATTGAGGAGTTCCCGCACCTTGGAGCTACTCAATTTTTTTAGTATATTTTTTACTGACACACTGAATTAAATGTCAATTTCAACGTATTAAAATGTTTACCCATGCTCTGCTGACACCTGAGTCAAAGTTCTGGGTTTGTATTGCATGTTATCGGATAGCTCTGTTACACATGCATCAGGAATCGAGGAGTTCCCGCACATAAGAGCTACTCAATTTTTTTAGTATATTTTTTACTGACACACTGAATTAAATGTCAGTTTCAACTTATTAAAATCTTTACCCATGCTCTGCTGACACCTGAGTCAAAGTTCTGGGTTTGTTTTGCATGTTGTCGGATAGTTCTGTTATACTTGCATCAGGAATCGAGGAGTTCCCGCACATAAGAGCTACTTAATTTTTTTAGTATATTTTTTACTGACACACTGAACTAAATGTCAATTTCAACTTATAAAAATCTTTACCCATGCTCTGCTGACACCTGAGTCAAAGTTCCGGGTTTGTGTTGCATATTATCGGATAGCTCTGTAACATATGCATCAGGAATCGAGGAGTTCCCGCATCTAAGAGCTACTCAATTTTTTTAGTATATTTTTTACTGACACACTGAATTAAATGTCAATTTCAACGTATTAAAATGTTTACCCATGCTCTGCTGACACGTGAGTCAAAGTTCTGGGTTTGTATTGCATGTTATCGGATAGCTCTGTTACACATGCATCAGGAATCGAGGAGTTCCCGCACATAAGAGCTACTCAATTTTTTTAGTATATTTTTTACTGACACACTGAATTAAATGTCAATTTCAACTTATAAAAATCTTTACCCATGCTCTGCTGACACCTGAGTCAAAGTTCCGGGTTTGTGTTGCATGTTTTTAGATAGTTCTGTTATATGTTCATCAGGAAACGAGGAGTTCCAGCTCCTAAGTTGTTGTGGTTTTTTATAATGATTTTACGATAAAGACACTAAATTAAATCTCGATTTTTACTAACCTAACTTTTCAACCATGCTCTGCTGACACCTGAGTCAAAGTTCTGGGTTTGTATTGCATGTTATCGGATAGCTCTGTAACATTTGCATCAGGAATCGAGGAGTTCCCGCACCTAAGAGCTACTCAATTTTTTTAGTATATTTTTTACTGACACACTGAATTAAATGTCAATTTCAACGTATTAAAATGTTTACCCATGCTCTGCTGACACCTGAGTCAAAGTTCTGGGTCTGTATTTCATGATATCAGATAGCTCTGTTACACGTGCATCAGGAATCGAGGAGTTCCCGCACCTTGGAGCTACTCAATTTTTTTAGTATATTTTTTACTGACACACTGAATTAAATGTCAATTTCAACGTATTAAAATGTTTACCCATGCTCTGCTGACACCTGAGTCAAAGTTCTGGGTTTGTATTGCATGTTATCAGATAGCTCTGTTACACATGCATCAGGAATCGAGGAGTTCCCGCACCTTGGAGCTACTCAATTTTTTTAGTATATTTATTACTGACACACTGATTTAAATGTCAATTTCAACTTATAAAAATATTTACCCATGCTCTGCTGACACCTGAGTCAAAGTTCCGGGTCTGTATTTCATGATATCAGATTGCTCTGTTACACATGCATCAGGAATCGAGGAGTTCCCGCACCTTGGAGCTACTCAATTTTTTTAGTATATTTTTTACTGACACACTGAATTTAATGTCAATTTTAACTTATAAAAATCTTTTCCCATGCTCTGCTGACACCTGAGTCAAAGTTCCGGGTTTGTGTTGCATGTTGTTAGATAGTTCTGTTATATTTACATCAGGAAACGAGGAGTTCCAGCTCCTCAGGTGTTGTGGTTTTTTATAATGATTTTACGATAAAGACACTAAATTAAATCTCGATTTTTACTAATCTAACTTTTCAACCATGCTCTGCTGACACCTGAGTCAAAGTTCTGGGTTTGTATTGCATGTTATCGGATAGCTCTGTTACACATGCATCAGGAATCGAGGAGTTCCCGCACATAAGAGCTACTCAATTTTTTTAGTATATTTTTTACTGACACACTGAATTAAATTTCAATTTCAACGTATTAAAATGTTTAGCCATGCTCTGCTGACACCTGAGTCAAAGTTCTGGGTCTGTATTTCATGATATCAGATAGCTCTGTTACACATGCATCAGGAATCGAGGAGTTCCCGCACCTTGGAGCTACTCAATTTTTTTAGTATATTTTTTACTGACACACTGAATTAAATGTCAATTTCAACGTATTAAAATGTTTACCCATGCTCTGCTGACACCTGAGTCAAAGTTCTGGGTTTGTATTGCATGTTATCGGATAGCTCTGTTACACATGCATCAGGAATCGAGGAGTTCCCGCACATAAGAGCTACTCAATTTTTTTAGTATATTTTTTACTGACACACTGAATTAAATGTCAGTTTCAACTTATTAAAATCTTTACCCATGCTCTGCTGACACCTGAGTCAAAGTTCTGGGTTTGTTTTGCATGTTGTCGAATAGTTCTGTTATACTTGCATCAGGAATCGAGGAGTTCCCGCACATAAGAGCTACTCAATTTTTTTAGTATATTTTTTACTGACACACTGAACTAAATGTCAATTTCAACTTATAAAAATCTTTACCTATGCTCTGCTGACACCTGAGTCAAAGTTAGGGGTTTGTGTTGCATATTATCGGATAGCTCTGTAACATATGCATCAGGAATCGAGGAGTTCCCGCATCTAAGAGCTACTCAATTTTTTTAGTATATTTTTTACTGACACACTGAATTAAATGTCAATTTCAATGTATTAAAATGTTTACCCATGCTCTGCTGACACCTGAGTCAAAGTTCTGGGTTTGTATTGCATGTTATCAGATAGCTCTGTTACACATGCATCAGGAATCGAGGAGTTCCCGCACCTTGGAGCTACTCAATTTTTTTAGTATATTTTTTACTGATACACTGAATTAAATATCAATTTCAACTTATCTAAACCTTTACCCATGCTTTGCTGACACCTGAGTCGGAGTTTTGGGTCATTTTTGCAAATTCTCGGTTATTTCTATAATAGATGCATCAGGAAACGAAGAGTTCCAGCTCCTCAGGTGTTCTGGTTTTTTTATAATGATTTTACGATTAAGATACTAAATTAAACCTCGATTTTTACTAATCTAACTTTTCAACCATGCTCTGCTGACACCTGAGTTACAGTTCTGGTTTATTGTTTCATGTTGTCGGATAGTTCTATCATAGATGCATCAGAAAACGAGGCATTCATGCTCCTTATTCGTATTTAAATTCTTTTTTGATCCTACTAACTTAAACACTTAATGAAACCTCGATTTCTCCCAACCTATCTTTTTCACAAGGCTCTTCTGATACTTCTGCTGATCTTCTGCTTTCATTTAGTTTTTCTTTTGTTACTAGAATCTTAGTTATTAATTTTAGCCCAAAACATCTATGAAAATCCACAAATTACGTCATTCACGGCTATTTTATCAAAATGATTGTCTTTTTCTCGTAAAAGGCCAATTTTTTATTTTTTTATTTTTTAAATTTATGTCAGCAGAACTCTTCCGGAAAAGTATTAGGAACTATAGAGCTCACCATTGTGCACCTAAATCAGTTTTAAAATTTTAATTTTGGAAAAAATGATCTGCTAACGGAAGTTAGCAGAGCATATTTTCATTCGACTTTTTTCAGGCAAAAAAGCCAGAACTATTTTTTTTAAGTATAAGGAACTCTAGAACTCATCCGCATGCCAATAGAACTCACATTTTTTCATGCTCTGCTGAGAAATGATCTGCCAAGTTCACGGACATGTGAAACAGTGGGTCGCAGCTAGTATAAAATAATTTATAATTTGATTTCTTAACTTCTAATATAATTAAAAACTAGATTTGTTTCAGCGTCACACAAAAAAATCCTTAAATATTCCTCAAAAAATGCTCATTAACATTTAGTCCGATAGTTATTTGATTCAGGCGTGACCTTGCGAAAATCCATTATAAAATACAATAGACGTGGATATATTTAGTAACCTGTTCCGCTTAGCTATTTCTAAAGAGCCATAAAAAACTCCATACATACCATATTATTTCTAGTCCATCAGACACAATTTTAAGAATCAATATTACGACGGAGCCGTGTCAAACATTCCGGTGGCGCTACCTAAAGAATGAGAATTTTTTAATTTTAAAATCCTTCGCATTGCACCGTGGACGACCCCGGGACAGAATATTATAGCATGGCATGGCTTTATTAAATAACGTAGGGTATTTAGTAAATATCATTTGTACGCTGATTTCTGAATAAAATGGGGGGGATATTACATTTTTGTAGTCATTATTTGGACAGAGGAATTTAATTATAGATTTCTTTGAAATTGAATTTGGAGTGGTTCAAGTGTTAGTTTGGCATGTTTTTATCTTCGAAGTTCAAAGTATTCAGTTTTCTGTAAGCTAACCATCGGGTTGTTATTAGCATATAACGAAAACAGAATTAAGGGCTGTTTTAATTTAGAAATTTCAGACCTCAAGTCTCATCATCAGTTCCTAAGCAATCAGTTTCACTAATAAACTTACTGACTATTAGACAGATAGATAAATCGTTTATTTAGTGCACACAAAAGACAGCACAACATACAATATCACGATGAAGTAATAACTAGTTTGCTATTAGGAAATAGCCGCAAGGTGACAATCATCATCTGCCTAGTCTTTTCCCAACCATGTTGGGGTCGGCTTCCAGTCTAACCGGATGCAGCTGAATATCAATATTTTACATGGAGCGACTGCCTATCTGACCTCCACAACCTAGTAATTAGGTAACACGATACCCCTTGGTAAGACTAGTTGACAGACTTTTTGGGCTTCTTACTACCCGTAACGACTGTCAAAGATCTACAAATGACAGCCAGGACCAACGGCTTAACGTGCTTTCCGAGGCACGGAGGAGTCTTGGTATGTAAAGATGGTCACCCATCCACAGACCAACCGCGGCAAGCGTAGCTTAACTTGATCTATCGACCCGTGCAGCTGTTGTTACTTAGCCACAAGCCCCTACAAATATACAAACAAATAAAAAAAAAAGGAAGAAAACAAAAAATTGTGATGACACTGTTGGCTATGACACAATATGAAATAACGGATCAATCAACGAACATAAGTGCGGTGTGCGTCTCAAGGTTGCACCAAATGGAAGTCCAGCTCAGCATGTGCCACGCAAATATACCTACCTGACGCTGATTTTCCGCTGAATCCCTGTAGTGACATACGGACATCGAGTAGATGAGATAAATATGCGAGTTATTGGTGTTGTGAAAAGTGGAATGTGCGGACTGGAAATATAACTATACCCGCAATTTAAGGGGACGAAAACCGACTTTTAATGATTTTATACTGAAGATGACGTCTAAACGAGTAGTGTTAGTGATTTGGAAAAAATATATGTTAAATTAAAGCATTGTTCTAATATTTTAATATAGGCATATTTTTGATTATGTTTATATTACATAGTGAAATTAATTTGTAAAGTTATGTCTAACGCGGATAAAAAGCTGAGAATGACGCAAAATCTATCGAGCGTATTTTTCTGGAAACTTCACCATTTTAAAGATAATTAAATTATTGATCTTTTAGTATACTTGTTTTATTAAAATACTTTTTGTTTTACGTGTAATAAATTAGTAATGCGTCTAAATTGGGACAGCGCTCCTTGATGGGCGAGTCCTATTACTGGCTGAACGTACGACGCGTTGCTTGAGCTCAGTACAGAACACGCAAGCTAACCATTCAAGGTCACTGTCATATATCTGCGTCTTAAATAATGTATTCTACAGTAAAGTTAAGCATTTGAAAACGTTCCCGTTCTATGATAATTGTGTATTTGATTACTTGATTATTTAAATGGACTATTGAATCTACTGTATCACAGCATAAGCTAAAGAAGACAAGATTCATTTTGTTTTTGCCTCTTTCTCGCTTACTTTTCTTTTTTACTTTATTTAGCTGTAAGGATGAGGAAAACTTCTGAAGCCACAGAAAAAAAGATAGAACAAAAATTATAAAAGGATCTTCGCTTCATATCAAAAAGGTACAGAAATATTAAACTGCTGATAACGATATTTAAACAGGCGCAAGTAAAAGAGTCTGAGTAAATAAAACAGTATGTACTTACATAAATAAAACTATAAGTACACTTAGGGCCAGCGCAGACAAAGCAGCGAAATGCACGAGCAATTTTCATTGATTATGTTTTGTGGTAGTCACAAAACACAAACGTATCATGACGCCTGTTTTCGTCAAAGGAATAAAAATTTAAAATCACAACTGAAATAGAGATCAAAATAGTATGCAATTGATAATCATCTCTCATTGGAAATCCTTAGTGGCGTGTGTTCGCGTAGCCAAAAAGGTTCAGATAAGCAGTCAAACTGGTTGGTAATTTAATTTTTATTTTTTTATTTAATCATTTATGTACACACAAATAATACACAGACAAGACAAAAGGAACAGAAAAATACGTACAAAGGTAAGGTAATAAGGTGATAAGGTAGTTTTAAATAACTTTGAGGCTTAAGCTTTTTGGCTAAGTACTAACAGCCGAATGGGTCGATCTATCAGGTTAAGCTAAGCTTGCCGGGGTTGGTCCGTTTATGGGTGACCATTTCTACATATTGAGACTCCTCCTTGCCTCGGAAAGTATACTAATATTATAGAATCTATACTAATATTATAAAGAGAGAGAGAGCGAATTTTGTTAGTTTATATGTGGAGAGTAATAATCTGGAACCACAGCCCCTATTTGGAAAATTATTTCAGCATACTTTGAAAGGTATATTATTCCAGATGGACATAGGCTCTAGATTGATCTATATTAATAATTTAATAAAATAATACTAATAATTTAATAAGAGGAGCTCGTGGCTAAGTAATAACAGACGCACTGGTTGATCCATCAGGTTAAACTAAGCTTGCCGGGGTTGGCTCGTCGATGGGTGACCATCTTTACATACCGAGATTCCTCGAAAGCACGTTAAGCCGTTAGTCCCGGCTGTCATTCGCGGATCTTTGACAGTCGTTACGGGTCGTCAGAAGTCCGAAAGTCTGACAACCAGTCTTACCAGGGGGTATCGTATTACCCAGTTACTGGGTTGTGGAGGTCAGATAGACAGTCACTCCATGTAAAATACTGGTATTCAGCTGCATCCGGTTAGACTAGAAGCCGACCCCAACATAGTTGCAACAAGGCTAGGCAGATTGATTGATTTTTTTATAGCTTTGATTTTACATTGTCCTCCCTTAACTATTAAAACTGTTATTTGAAAATATTGTAAAAGTTTTCTTTTTTAAAGTGTATTCGTTGAGTTTCTTGCCACCTCTTCTCCATAGGAAACGACCAATTGGAACCGTGCACCTAGCTTCTGACGTTTCTTATGTGCCCATGTAGATCTATGTGAAATAAAAAAAAAAAAAAAAATTTTGATTTTACATTCTGTGATTACTTTAACTCACCCACTGACTAAACTTATTACTTGATAAAATTTACAATTTACTTTTACGATGTTTCTAAATATTTGTACCACGTATCTATCACATAATTAATTTATCTGTCATTACTTAATTTTTAATTATTTTTACCTATTGTGTAATAATTATATTTCAGGTGTATCGTCTTCAAATATAATTATTTATTTGTAAACATAATACTGTTATTTTTTTTTAAAGAGTAACGATTGAGTTTCTTGCCCTATTTTCTCCATACGAAACTACCTTTTGGAAGGGGCAACCCGAATCAATTATATTTTCTTGTAAATGATGTTCAAAAGTGCCTTAAATGTGCTTAATTCAAAAAAACGATTTGATTTTGCGTATGCTCGCATATATTTTCAATCAAAACTAAAATGTGTAATGCTCGAGCATACACGAGCCTTCTACATTCAAGCTTTTGCTGTCCTGTATGCGCTGACCCTTGGTATCAATATAAGAGACGTCACAGACAAAGTGCTCCTCTGTATTTAACTTCTATTAAAGGGAAAGGTTTTTATACCGAGTAGCTACTCTTTTATATTAAAAGGTTGTTTGTATTGCCTCTTTACAAGTTTTGTTATTTCTTTGTATAGGACATGACTTGTCAACCTACATAAGTATTAGAGAACTATACAGTACAAATATATTCTTAATGTCCCTCGGCAAACCTCGTATTTCGTCAGTCGTCGAATTTCTATCAGTTGCCCTTTGCACTTGGTGCAGACCGGACGCTCTCAATCGATTTGGAAATATATAGAGTTGTTAATACTCTTTTAATTTAATGTGATTTATTTAAAAAATAGTAGGAGAGCTGCTAAAGTCGTAGACACGACAGATAGAAAAACAGTTTTACAGCTCTTTATTGTTCACACGAAAATCAAAACAAAACAGCAATAAAGTACTTAGTTCTTAATTAAAATTATTAAACAAGATAAATCAAATAATTGATGGATATGGAAATTAGCATTCGTTTGTATTCGGAAATGCGATGTTTCCCGAGGAAAATAGAAATACTGTACACTATTTTGAAAATCTAGGTTGGTACTTTACGTGCTCGACATAGTAAAAATCTAATCTATACTAATATTATAAAGAGAGAGAGAGCGAACTTTGTGAGTTAGTTTGTATGTGGAGAGTAATAATCTAGAACCACAGCTCCTATTTGGTAAATTGTTTCACCATTTGAAAGGTATATTATTCCAGGTGGACATAGGCTTTAGATTATTATCTAAGTATATTAAACAATTTAATTAAATTAAAAAATAATTTAATAAGAGGAGCTCGTGGCTAAGTAATAACAGACGCACTGGTCGATCCATCAGGTTAAGCTTCGTTTGCCGGGGTTGGTCCATCAATGGGTGACCATCTTTACATACCGAGATTCATCCGTGCCTCGGAAAGCACGTTAAGCCGTTGGTCCTGGCTGTCATTCGTGGATCTTTGACAGTCGTTACGGGTCGTCAGAAGCCCGAAAGTCTGACAACCAGTCTTACCAAGGGGTATCGTATTGCCCAGTTACTGGGTTGTGAAGGTCAGATAGGCAGTTGCTCCATGTAAAATACTGGTATTCAGTTGCATCTGATTAGACTGGAAGCCGGGCCTAACATAGTTGGGAAAAGGTTAGGCAGATTGACTTACAATTTAATAAAGCTGAAGAGTTTGTTTATTTGAACGCGTTAACCTCTCGTATGTCGTAATTACAGAATCAATTAAAAAACCATTGTGTCTCGCGTGGATCCACGTTGGTTAACGGTCATTTTTGTTGTAAAATTGACGCAGTGTTTCCTAAAAGCAAACTCTGATAGTTTCAGACTATTCCACACTGACCCTAAATACTCTTGAATAACTAATGTGTAGTATGTGTGTCGCCAATTCCTTGCTGGACCTTATGATCAACACAAAAAATTACAATAATTATAACATCACGCCTGTAATACCCGAAGTGGTTGGCAAAAGTGTACCTATAGTATCATCATTTCAGCCGAAAGACGTCCACTGCTGAACATAGGCCTTCCCCAAGCACCGCCACTTGGACCGATTCTGTGCTTTCCGCATCCAGCGAATTCCTGCGGCCTTCACAAGGTCATCGGTCCATCTTGTGGGAGGCCTTCCAATGCTACGTCTTCAAATACGTCAACATCTTTAAATACTACTTAACTGCTATTATTTTTCAAGAGTACCCTAGTGTGCTAAATATCCTGGCTACAGCGTCGGATAAATAAATAAATAAAATCAAGAATTCCATAATCTTGCATAGTTATATATCATACATGGGTGTTTCAAATTTTAGTTCACACACATGTTTGAAAATTAAGTAAATACCCACTAAACATCTAAGATCCCTACCGCAGCTAACACAAAAGAGCTGATGACCTTGAAACGGTTGAACCAATTTTGATAAAAACATGTCTAAGAACCATCGCTAGAAAACCTGCTTTCAAATAAAAAAACCGCATTCAAATCGGTTCACCCGTTTAAGAGCTAAGGTGCTACAAACAGACAGACAGACAGACAGAGCAGTCAAACTTATAACTCCTTTCTTTTTGTTGCGTCGGAGGTTAAAAACAGAAAAAATTAAACAATTTTTTTTTTTGGATTACCGACGCTAGAAACCACTTTTTTGTAAAATTTTAATTGATGTGATGGATATCGTTAACTAGACATTATATACCTACAATATTCAATATTTTCATTAAATTAGATTTGTTACAGCTGTAGTGGCAATCATGTCATTTGGTTCAAATAGGTCTTTATTTTTATTATTTTATTTATCTTTTTTTAACATTATTTTCTTTTAGATTTTGTGAATGTGAGAACGTTGTAGGCTGTAGATTTGTGGACCATTTTCTATTTTGCTAGGTAGGAACATGTCGATAGGCCTAAACTGTCCTCTCATACCTATTAACACTGTAATTTGTAAACATTGTAAAAACTATTTATTTTTAAAAGAGTAACCGTGGAGTTTCTTGCCGGCTCTTCTCCGTAGGAAACCACCAATTGGAACCATGCACCTAGCTTCTGACGGGTCATAAGTGCCCTTGTAGGTTCATGTTAAATAAAATACTTTTGTTTTTTTTTTTAATTTAAACACTTTAAAAAAGGCTGACTTAAACTCAACGGTACTTCACGCAATTATACTAGGTCGCTGACCCAAAAAAAAAATTAAACCTTTTTGGTTTAATTTTATCTTGTTTGGATATGGATATCCATCACTTCTGTGTAGTTTTGCGAACAAATTTTATTTAACCCTTTTTTAAGTTCTAATAGTGTTATAATAATAAGGAACCTGAGTTTACCTGATTTAACCTAAAGGATAAAAGCCTTAATATTCTGCCCACTACCAGTACAGAGAGGAAGAAAGATGGTGGTGATAAGATTAGATTCTTAAAACCGGTATCAGATCATTATGTTTAGGTTTACGACAGACTAAACATGAATATTTTTTAATAAATTATTTATAAATGCAACATTATCAAAAAACTGGCCAAGTGCGTGTCGGGCCAAGCACAATGAAGGGTTCCGTTGTTGGGATGAATTTATCCCAAAAACAAACTTAACTTTGCAGTTATAAAAGATGTTCTCCCATTCGGAATGTATGGGAAAACATGTTTTTGCAACTGCAAATATAAGTTGGTCGATTATTACTCGTTGATTAGTAGAGCCTACCTAGCTGTGATAGTTTTCCTTTTAATTTCGTTATATAAACTACTGCTGTGATTTTTTTCACATATCCAAAACCAACCATTTAGCTGGCAGGCACATGACTCTAACAAAAATTAGCACCTTTTTTTTTTTTTTTTTGGGTGGGAAATCATCAAATAACTTCTCCCGCTCTGGGCGGAGCGGGAGGGCGTGTCAGACTCTTACTGACTAAAACCCACCCGTGTTCCTTCAGTTGCCGTGTTGCCAGGGGGCCACGATGTCCCTATCGGTTCTCTTCGAACCCCCGGCAGGCATTGGCCCTAGAAAGCTTAATATTTCGCAAACGGATACCTGAATCCAAAAATGGTATTCACATGCTCTCAATGTTTTTAAAGAACCTTTCCAGTGATACCCCACACCATGGCACAGTTTTTTTTTTTTCATAATATTGTTTTACCACTTTGTCGAAGTAATTAATATGTATACCCATGCCAAATTATAACTTTCTAGTCTCGGAGCTAGAACGCGGACAGACAGACAGACGGACATGACGAAACTATAAGGGTTCCTTGTTTACTACGAAACCCTAAAACTGACGAATGGTTATATTCTGGTGTCTTCAAATGATCAAATAGAGACTTTACTAATAGTATTTTATTAAGGACAATTATTTTATTGATACAGATTGATCCTACAAAGTTCTTTTCTCGAAGCCAATGAAAGATTAGATCACTGCCACCTCTATTCATCATTCCCTCGCATCTCGTAAGTCTTTTGTCCCAGGTAGCGATAACCCGGCCGTGAATCTCGGAGCGAGCAATGCAATCCCTTTCCGTTCACCCCTCGTCATTTATACGCATCATTTCGCGTACAACTCTTGAACAACAAGCAGAAATGCCAATAATTTTAGGAGGGATTTAAACTGCATACACATTTTTGTGGCATTTCAATGAACAAAACTCTGTGACAAAACGGTGATACTAGTTACTTAATGACGTTGGACGTTGTCGTCACATTGGTGCCGATTCCCTTGTTCACAAACTAAACTAAATTTAAGTTCAGTGCATCTTTTTCTTTCTATTTCATTAAGAAAAGGACAGAAGATAAATTTTAGTTTAGTTCTGTCAAATTAATCAGCGCCTGTCACTACTCCATACAAGTTTAGACGAGATTAAAAACTTGCCTACTAAAATTACGTCAATTTACGTCAAGCGCTGATTAATTTGACAGGGCTAAACTAAAATTTATCTTCTGTCCTTTTCTTAATAAAATAGAAAGAAAAAGATGCACAGAACTTATATTTATTTTAGTTTGTGAACAAGGGAATCGGCACCAATGTCACGACAACGTCCAACGTCATTAAGTGTGACTAGTATCACCGTTTTGTCACAGAGTTTTGTTCATTGAAATGCCACAAAAATGTGTATGCAGCTTAAATCCCGCCTAACATTATTGGCATTTCCGCTTGTTGTTCAAGAGTTGTCTGCGAAATGATGCGTATAAATGACGACCGCACGACAAGGGAGCTGTGGAGTGCGTGATAGGAGCCTCCCCAAGTGATGTACCCTCCGACTTTCTGTTACCTATGTCCGGTGCACTCATGGTGCTAATCCATTTTCCACGGTGGCAAAGATAAGTGGAACCAAAATTAGTATAAGTTGGCTTATTCTATTGGAAGTCAAAGTGTTACCGTCCACGTCTGGTCACACAAAATTTGGCCTGTATCGTGGCATTGTCTGTGTACTTTATCTGTGTTTTTTTTTTGTGGAAATCTGCAGATTTTCACTTCCCTTCCACAAGCAATGTAAGTAGAGCCATAAACATTATTACTTTCCTTTTAAAATACTGAATAGTTAACGTCTTCAGAGGCTTTTTACAAATCAATGTTGCAAAACAGTCCCCTTCTGTGTGTTTTAACAGCCGATCACCTACTGGGTACGTGTGGGTGAGATCGTTTCAGGACGCCGATCACGTACTCAGTACGGCATTGACTGACTTAGTACACATACATACATACATAAACTCACGCCTTCTTCCCATGGGGGTAGGCAGAAACTACTTACTACTACTACTACTTAGTATTTGTTTTAAAATCACGTCCGTGGTACGTGATCGGCGTGTACAGTAACACTTTAAGCTACTCATACATGGATGATTTACGGATGGGAGTTGCGGGGTTTGACAAGCGATCTAGCGCACCGCGGCGCAATCACTCCCAGGCTGATAACGCAAGAGTACGTCTATTTTTGTTTGAATATACCTACTTTTCGTCGCACATATTTTTATTGGTTTTTTCATTTTTACATTACACAAATTAAAAAAAAAAAACGTGTGGCACTCGGGGACTGCCGCGGTAAAGCTATTGCATAGCATTTGTAACCTCCATACTTCCCATTTGTCAACGCTACACTTGGGATGATGACGTGATGATGACACAAAACAAAAATTACGTTCCCATGACAACATCACGTTGTCATGAGAACCGTCATTACATGGTAGGCGGAGTGGGGGGTGTTAGGTTTTATTTTCGTTACGTTACGGAATTTCTTGATTCGGTCGCCGAGCTCAAAGTCCGTGATAAAAGCTATGCAATAGCTTAAAAAAATGTTACATTCAAAATTATAAAGAGTACATGTCAGAGTTTTTTATTTTTCACTGTAACACCATTTTTAATTGAGATTTTGAAATAAAAATAAATAATTTACATATGTTTTTTATTCCTAACCTAAAAATATATAAGACCAATGCATAAATAAAAAAATTATTATAGATGTATCACAAATAGTTTTTATTTTATAAGGCTTACAATATCGGCAAAAATCGCTGGCATACCCTGGAAAGTTGCCTTTAAATTGTTAGCTGTTAAAGTGTTAGTAAGTTTAGGGCTTTCTTTAAGGTGGTTCTCAACCAACCTATATACATAAACGAAAAGACTGAAGAAATACAGTAGACCGCACGTCAGTGGTAACACTTTGACCTTGAGCCGGCTTAACATACTACTGAGTTTCAATCAAATAAGAGGTTTTTGTACCACTGACCTGCGCCCTACCGTAAGTACATTTAAAGGCTCTTTGAAAGCGATCCTTAACTATTATCTTAAGTTAAAATAAAAACAAGAATTCATGCGTTAATACATTTAATTTTTTAGAAATTGGGTTTTGCCTCGGTCGTGAATTTTTCGTTTTTCTTTCAACTATGTACACTCTGCTGCTGTAAGTTACAAAAAGGAGAATTAATAAATAATAGATTATAAAGTATGGGGTTTTCTACAAGGAGACATACTTGCGCATTCAGAGAAGTTCAATTTCAATAATCAGAATTAGGAAGAGATTAGGATATGTATTTAGAAAGTTGGCATAACGTCGCAAACAGCTATCCAATATTTCGCTGTTTTGATTAATATATAAATATTATTATTACTATTAATGATGAAATATCGCCGTGTAGCGCACTGAAATATTGATTATGAAATGCAATAATAAAACTGAAAAACAAAATATTTAGTTTTAAAGGTGAAAAAAATGCTTAAAACACCAAGCATTTAAAATAAAAACAATTTTGTAAGTGAACTACACAGACATCTTCTGACAAGGCATGTCTTGGAAGGCTATTTTTTTCTTTTTTTTTTTGGGTGGGAAATTATCAAATAACTTTTCCCGCTCTGGGTGGAGCGGGAGGGCGTGTCAGACTATTACTGACTAAAACCCACCCGTGTTCCTTCAGTTGCCATGTTGCCGGGGGGCCACAATTTCCCTTTCAGCCCATATTCGCAATTCGCAGCCCCGGCAGGCATTGGCCCTAGCAGACCCCGTCAATTCTGCTGACATCTCTTTGAGGCGCGCGTGAAACACAACGCGCCGTCGACCCGGGCTTGGTCCTTATCGGACGGCGAGCTGCCCATTGCTCACCGTCCGCAAGCCCGCGCCTACGGTGGCCGGAAATCTGCCTGTGATTCCCGACGCCCAGGGCGTCTCCTCATGATGTCTTGGAAGGCTGTCATTTAAATTTTTGATGGTAAACATAATCATAACATCACGCCTTGTGTCCCCGAAGGGTTGGGCAGAGGTGTATCAATAGTTGGTACACCCACAGTTCACCAGTTATGTTTTAAGTCCCATGTAATAGGGGGCGAGCGTGAATAGAGCCAAAAATGAGGTGTCGTCATGGTGTCGCGAAATCAATGGTTTAGTCCCATCTCAAAAATGCCCAACGCACCCAAAGAAATTTTCACTTCAAAAAATTGCTATGAAACGAGAACGATTAAATGTTAACATCGTAATCGTAAGATTCGAAAATAGTTTGTATGTGTATGGTTTGGATGTATTCATGTGTCCTATGGAAATTTTCTCGTTTTGGTTGACATAATTCATTACCTGTTACGATGCCTCATTGAGGTGGATAACAATTAAAATTCTATTATGTCTCGTTAATGACAGTTGAAAGGATAACTATGATAAATTCATGCGTTTTTTCGAACCTAAGAACAAATTCTAACCTCAGTTTTCATTGCAATTTTAATAAAAAATTATTGATGAAGATGCAAAACCATCGTTTACGGAACCCTTTTCAAGCGTAAATAACCGTACTCTTAAACCGTATAATAAAAATATGCGGCGGATTTACATCCGTAGAGTTATAACAGCCTTACGACTCTACAATATTCAGTTATTTTTAACCGACTTCCAAAAGGAGAAGGTTCTCAATTCGACTGTATGTTTTTTTTTTGTATGTTTATTACGCGATTACTCCGCCAATTATGAATTGATTTTGATGTTTTTTTTTTTTGGTAGATCATACTTCAGAGGTGGTCCCATATAAATTTTATTAACTTTGTTTGAGTAGTTTTTGAGTTAGCTTCAATAATATGTATTTTATATTGTAATTTTCCCACTTGGTATGTGAATGATACGATAAGTTCCTGTCAGTTATTTACATAGCAGGTAGTGGTATTCGAATTTGTGTGGGGTAGGTACCACAACTAAAAAGTGAAAAAAAAACTGTTTTACAAAAAAAGAACAACCGACTTCAAAAAAGAAAACACTACACAGTCAAAAATAACTTTAATTTCGGAAGTCGGTGACAAAGAACGAAAATTCAAAACCAAAGACTCCGACTTCCGAAATTAAAGTTATTTTTGACTTTGTAGTGTTTTTTTTAAGTCGGATGTTGTTTTTTTGTAAAAAGTTTTTCTGTGTAAAAGTCTTTAATTCATATTGCTTAACACTATAAGCTGTACCTATATGATGGTAATGGTCTTATTTGGCTTATGTGTTGTTTGGGTACTATCATGCCAGCATGGAATTAGTATGAACTTTCCTATATTAAATTAGCTTTATATAAGCGGGCACGTTTACAACCTTTATGTCTGGAGGCTTTTATTTAGATACTTAGTTCTTTTTACGTTTAGTTTTTTTTTTTTAAATATTGCTTTAGTATAGTCAGAAGCCCGAAAGTCTGACAACCAGTCTTACCAAGGGGTATCGTATTACCCAGTTACTGGGTTGTGGAGGTCAGATAGGCAGTCGCTCCATGTAAAATACTGGTATTCAGCTGCATCCGGTTAGACTGGAAGCCGACCCCAACATAGTTGGGAAAAGGCTAGGCAGATAATGATGATTGCTTTAGTATAGTTCTCGATGTTTCTGGTTGGTATATTGGCGTGTGCTAGCTGGCATATGGCCTATAATTTATCATTTGAATTATGTTTTGTATCATTTTTCTAACTTGAACAGACAGCTGTGCTGCTGGGGAGTTTGTTGCGCCACTTCTTCTTCCCAGCTAAAGGCACTAGGAAGTGGTGAAGGGTGGGCGTTTTTGGGGGACTGTCTTATGTAATTTTGACGTTCGAAAAGTGCTGATTCTCAGCCTAGTTTGAATAAATGACTTTTAAATTTTGAATTTTTTGCATTTAACATTCTCTATTTTCACCAGAGCAGAGCTCGGTCGCCTAGGTACTGTGTGTGTTATGTTAAGATTAAACAATGTCATTGTTTCATCTTTATTATAATAATATCTGTGTCAAGCCTACATTAAATTTCATAATCAAATAATAATATCTACATATTATTAGTTACTTCCTACGTAGACATTCATTATCTATACAAGGTGGCAGGGACATCGACGTGAAAACTGTTACCATGGATTCAGTACATGATTCTGAACACTCCTTTTTTCTTTTTTTTTTTGGGTGGGAAATTATCAAATAACTTCTCCCGCTCTGGGCGGAGCTGGAGGGCGTGTCAGACTCTTACTGACTAAAACCCACCCGTGTTCCTTCAGTTGCCATGTTGCCAGGGGGCCACGATGTCCCTATCGGTTTTCTTCGAACCCCCGGCAGGCATTGGCTCTAGCGGACCCCGTCAATTCTGCTGACATCTCTTTGAGGCGCGCGTGGAACACAACGCGCCGTCGACCCGGGCTTGGTCCTTATCGGACGGCGAGCTACCCATTGCTCACCGTCCGCAAGCCCGCGCCTACGGTGGCCGGAAATCTGCCTGTGATTCCCGACGCCCAGGGCGTCTCCTCCTGCGGCGGTTAGGGGCGCGAGGGCGCGAAATTTGCCTTTTCTGAACACCCCTGCGGTGAAACTTCCATATATTTTGACCGCGTAGGTCACTTTTCTATGAGACAGCAGATTTTTTTTTGAATAACCGACGAAAAATTTCACCACAGGGGTATTCAAAATTATGTACTGAACCCATGGAAAAAGTTTTCGCGTCGATGTCCCTGACATCCCGTACACAAAAATTATTACCAAACAGATAAAAGTAAAGTGTTTTTTGTTAAATAAATAAATAAAATATTTATTTACGTAAAACATGCATGCATGCATATGAAAGTATAAAATATTTGGTACCTACATACAACAAAAACACAATAAAAAAAAATGTCTGTCCATCTGATTATTCCGGCTAATATCTGATACGGCTAGACCGATTTTGACGGGACTTTCACTGGAAGATAGCTGATGTTATAACGCTACTTTTTTTTGCAACAGAAGTAGAGTTCCGCGCAAAAAGATTAAAACCGTGAAATCTTTATCCATACATCTATACAAATAAATAAAATTGAAGTGTCTGTTTGTAATGTCAAAATAACAGCTTTTTAGTTAATGCATATGAAAGTATATGCGGTACCTACAACAAAAACACAATTGTTAACATTTTTGTCCGTCTGTCTGTCTGTTTGTTCCGGCTAATCTCTGAAACGACTGGACCGATTTTGACGGGACTTTCATTGGCAGCTATACAAATAAATAAAATTAATGTATAGAATTCAACGCGGACGAAATCGCGGGTTACAGATAGTTTTAAATAGAACAGTATAGAATTAAACACGCCAGCGCCACCAGTCACGCGCACTCTAAACATATTTTTAGTGAAATGGTTTCGCGAAAACAAGATGGCGGAGTTAATCCGATTTTGAACACGCGTCAAAAAATCCTTGTACAACTACAGATACTTCAATATTTCTGAATGGGCAATTATATTTTTTGACAATATTTTAAACCTTAAGAACCGGCTGGCCGCCGCGCGCCGTCGCACAGCGGGAAAAAAAATGCCTTTTTTCGTTCAAAAATCTGCCTACACCACAATTTTTGACGTATCGCTGCGATTTTTTTTATACACTCTTGAGATAACACACTTTGGTTTATCACTGCCACTTTTCCAAAATCGAAAATTCTTTTTTTTAATTTCTTTTAAAAATCGAGAAATGAATCAAATGTTTTTTTTTTGGGCCACCTTTTTGTATCCGCCATTTTGATTTTTCATATTCATGACCAAGGACCTGAAAAACCCCTGGAAACTGATTTTTGTTAAAATATATTCTTCAGAAATTGTGTTTTTGCTTCATTTCCCGATTTTTTGAGGTTATGGTATTGACTTTTAAGGAAAAGTGGCAGTGATACACCAAAGTGTGTTATCTCAGGAGTGTATAAAAAAAAATGGCAGCTATACGTCAAAAATTGTGGTGTAGGCAGATTTTTGAACAAAAAAGTCATTTTTTTCCCACTGTGCGCCGGGCCGAACTCATTGGTGGCGTGGCTATATGCATGATATTTAGTCAATTATCTTATCTATATTTATTCATTTAGTATTATTTATTTAGTGAAATGCATGATGATTTAATATCAGTCAGTTTTCTGCCCTTCTTCACAGATATTTTAAGGGATGTTAAAATAATTTGTAATAACGTGTGAAGTATACTTTGACAAAAGATCTAAAGAGAAGGGTATATGGTACAGGACAATTCAGTCTGAACCACCAAGGATTCCTTGGTTTTCTGAAGTAAAGATGAATAGACGATTGTTAGTAACAAGCATGCGTCTGCGATCCGGGCACATTCCATTGAATGCGTTGGGGTATCTTCTGAAGGTGGTTGATACCCCAAACTATCTGATTTGCAATATGAGGGAGGATACCTACCACGCTTTGGTGGAGTGTGCTCGGGTTGGCGCAGAACGAAGAGTTTTGGAATTGGAAGCCGGACTTACATTAAGGGATGTTGGCATGTGTAATTTGATCTTTTCTAAACCTACATCCAAATTAGCTATTAAAAGTTAAATTACTTAGGTTAAGATCTTAGTTATTACCTACTTTCTATTTATTTTATAAAACTACGAGGCTGGCATAATTGCTTCGCGATTAAAGCCTTTGTTCTAAATAATGATATAATAAAATATTTATAAATAAAAAGAGCACGTAAAATTTCATAAACAGACCTTTGGGCGTTTAGATATTATGGAAAAACTACTGGATGTATCTACACAAAATAAAATTATTTGAATATTTGAATAAATTATCTATGCTTGTACGATTTTTATTTTTCCATTTTCATTCTCCATTAGTTATTTATTTACGCCCAAAGATGAGTTAAAATGTGTGTTGAAATATGGAAGTTTCGATGCTCATAACTTCCAAACCAATTTTTGTTTTCGATTTTACTTCCATACAAACCTAAGTAATGACTTGAAAAATTGATATAATTTTAAATTTTTAACGTACACCGTCAGATAGACGAGTAATCACCAAACTACGATTGTATGGAAGAATGACCGAGAAGTGTAACCTTAAACATTTATGTACACTGCCGTTAGATAGAGATCAGTTTCTTGCATAGTTTTACCCTGTGGCCACGAGCTATACGCTCAAGTGACACGCGTCTTGCGACAGCGACTGCAGAGGAAACAAATGAAAAAAGTTGTTTGGAACATAACAAGAGTCACCGAGACGCAACTAAAAAAAGATGGCAACGGGTTTTGACTTTACGATATCAAATCTCTAGGTAAATACACCAACTTAATTTCTTAAATAAAGTTTCAGTATAGTCATTCGCCAGTAAATTGCAGACGCTATGTGGCAGCCACCTTAGTCTTCGGAAGCCCTTGCTTTACGGAGCGACAGACGGATACAGGTGACACGCGCGCATGTCGCTTGACGCAAGTCGCGTCGCAAGTCGCATTGGTCGAGGCCGTGAACAGGACTTTAGCTCACTAGCAAAATTTATTCATTCAATCGTATTCATGCAAGATGTATCTCCTTTTGGCAACGGTAATGATCTTCGGTGGTGCCCGTAGAAAAGGGATCGTCAGCTTTCTAACAATCAGTGTGGATGTCTCAGGAGAATTATGCGGAAGACCGTTCTCGAATAATTTGTCATATCGTCGACTCAGTTCGTCACGTGTTGGTGGTGGTGGTGGCTGTGTCTCAATAGGACGGGTTGTTGTAGTTGTTTTTCTTTTTTTGAGTTCTGAAAATTGATAAGAAAGAATTACATTTATTTTGAAAAAGTTCATAAAATACGAAATACAAAACGTAAATAAAAACTGAAAGGAGATGGAAAATGTTGGGCCCAAGTGTATTAAGTTGAGATATGATCTAAAAATTAGTCATATTTTTTTATCCTTGAATATCAAAAATCAGCTCAATTCTTTGTCTGGAAGCGGAGAAATATGATAAAGATAGTTTTCGTGAGATCATCGATTATAGTAATCGATTACATAACTACAAAAAGAAAACCTTCCCACTAGGTAGCACTAGGTAATATAGTTAACTCAAAGTAATTAAATGCACTATATATACTTTTATACAATATAGTGCATTTAATTTAAATAAAACTTCACTAATTACTGAAAAACCAAAATAAAGATTATCAATTTCAAATCGATTAAAATCAATACATATTCTGCATTGGCACACTGATATTGACATTTTGACATATTAGTGATGGGTCATTCTTGAATTTTTGGCGACCGAAACCGTTTTCCTGACGACGAAAACGATTGCAGAAAACGGTTAAAGGACGAAACTTATCTAACATGGAATAGAATTGCCTTTTCGTCGAGTGCAGTTTCTTGAAACTATCAACGATTTGAAATGTATGATGTAGTTTTTTTGCATCACGAACGACAGCATTGACAACTGTTAATACATTACTGACAGTATTTCATTTCAAAGAGTTCTGTTTTTACCCGACTACGGCAAAGCCAAAAGGAAGGGTAATGATTTTAGCAGTCTATGTATGTATGTTTATATGTTTGTATGTATGTATGTATGTATGTTTGCTTTTACGTGTGTTCCACCATAGCGCCTAAACTACTGAACCGATTTTGATGAGTGAGGTATCAATAGATTCGTAATAATAGTCTGGGTGACATAGGCTATATAAATTTTCCCTAAATTTAATATGGTGGATTTTACACGTAAATTTCTAACCTCGAAAAAAATTAAAATGATATGATCATGACATGTTTGGTACCAAAAGAAAGGTCTTGACGAGCACATTACAAATATGTAAATAATGTTATACTTTCAAAGTAAATAAATATGTTTAAATTGTTAAAAACAAGCAAAAGTGAGACTGTGCTACGTTGTATCGCAAGATGATACCAACGTGCAGTTAATTAAATCTTAATAAATAAAAACGGTTTGTAATTCCATCCTCAATTCCTCTATGAAGAAAAACAAGTACACACGGCTACACATCAAGCTATACATTTCCAGTTTAAGCTGATCTGGCATTGTAAAGGATTTCCGTACAATGCGAGGTCAGCTAATACTGGAAATTTATAGCTTGATGTGTAGCACTGTGTACAACGAAATATTAATATTTATACACGGGGCACTCAGAAAATTTAGCAATAGGTAATAAAAAAAATTATTCTACAGGTTATATTTTATTTATTAAATCTTTTCAAATAACTCTCCATTGGCGTCTATACACAGTTTCATGCGTCTTAACCAATTTTCATTACACATTTTCCAGTCCACATCAGACACCTCTTTAATCCCTGTTTTCCCTTGAGTTGATTTTTTATTTTGGGGAACAAAAATGACAAATCCATGATTCATCACCCGTAATGAAATCGTAAACGCGCCGAGACGAGCCTGCTTCAAATTTTGCTATCATGTCTCGGCACCATTCTACCCGAACCTCCTTCTGCGTTAGATTGTGTGGTAATCAGCGTGAAACTATCTTCTTTACCTGAAGATGCCCGTGTAGAATTTCATGTACACTTCCCGATCCAATCTGCAGTATATGCTGAATCTCTTCATATGTAATTCGCCTATTCACTTAAATTTAATTTTTCACAGCCAGCACGTTTTTTTATGTAACAGCCGTCATAGCCCTATGACGGCCACTTCTTTCTTCGTCCGCCAAAGTTACTTGACCACGCTTAAATTCGTTGAACCAGCGGAAAACAGTTGCTTTAGAAGGGCTTTTGTCTATGAACATCATTCGAAGTCTTTCAAATGATTCTTTTGGTTTTAGTCGACATTTGAAATCGTACAAAATCATCGCGCAAAAATGTTCTCGTTGTAAATTCAATTTTCAGTGAGACGTTGCGCGCGGCGTTGTTGTAACGTTTAGCAAGTGTAATAACGGAAAAGTATAAAATAAAAAAATAAAGTTTAATACAAACTGTAACCCGACCACGGGAAAATAAAAATGATCTAAAAAGTACGAAACAAGCAAATATTTCAGACAGAAATCAAGACATAGGTACAAAAATGGTCAAGGTAAAGCCGTCGTCGCATGCCATTATAATTTTGCGACCACGGCTTTACCTTGACCATTTTTGTACCTATGTCTTGATTTCTGTCTGAAATATTTGCTTGTTTCGTACTTTTTAGATCATTTTTATTTTCCCGTGGTCGGGTTACAGTTTTTATTAAACTTTATTTTTTTAAGAGTTCACTTTTTATTGGAAGGACTGTTTGACGAGTGTGATAGATAGTTGAATCATTGTACCTGACTGTATTTTCTTAGATGGAAAAATCGCACCAAGTAATTCGAAGACTGGTTTGTGCAATGAAGACTGTTTGAAGTTGAACTCAGGACGTAAAACGGTTTCATCATCACAAAACGGTCTTTGTAAACGGTTCGTTGTCCCAACGCCCATCCCTACTAGAACTAGACAGCTGTCACTTATTTCGTATTTTCGTATGTGTTTTGAGTGCTTTCCCAATTATTTTTCATTTTCAACGATAACTGTTTTGATTTTTACGGATTCTGACCCTGCCAACCTTGTATGACCCTAGCTTTCCTTGCTTGCTTGTTTTCTTTTTCTTTTACTGGACACCGGAGATCGCTCGCACGATTGTCTTGAAATTGTTATAATGAATGATGGATTGGATATTGTTGAAACTATGGATCGCTATGTGAATCGTGGGATAGCAACTAGTCACAGCAATACACTAATATATATATGAATCTATAAATTCACACCATTTACATCTCGTTACTATTCAGGCCCAAGAGTGCATGTAATCATTTCAGTCTCCTTTTGATAGCTTAAAGTTAACGTCAATGTAAACATACATAGCAACGTTTTTAGTAAAGGGGTTAAATGTCACATAGTAAAATAACACAAAAATTGCAATACTAAAATGCGTTTTTTTTTTTTTTTGTGTCCATTCAAATGATAAGATGTCATCATCATCTGCCTAGCCTTTTCCCAACTATGTTGGGGTCGGCTTCCAGTCTAACCGGATGCAGCTGAATACCAGTATTTTACATGGAACGACTGCCTGTCTGACCTCCACAATCCCGTAACTGGGTAATCCGATACCCCTTGGTCAGACTTTCAGGCTTCCGACAACCCGTAACGACTGTCAAAGATCCACGAATGACAGCCGGAACCAACGGCTTAACGTGCTTTCCGAGGCACGGAGGAGTCTTGGTATGTAAAGATGGTCACCCATCCACAAACCAACCCCGGCAAAAGTAGCTTAACCTGATGGATCGACCAGTGCGGCTGTTATTACTTAGCCACGAGCTCCTCTCAAATGATAAGATGTACAGACTGATAATAACTGCGAACGATTACAGTATCACGGTTGAACTCAATCAATATTTCAATCAGTTCACTTATTACAGTCAGTTTTTTATACTGCTTATACATATAATTATATACCCAAAAAGTATGTGCTTCGGGAATACGACCGTACGATTCTGAGATCTAATTTAGAGCTGTTATAACCATAGAAGTACTTACCTATTTTGTATTGCCATGCTTACAAAATTTTCGATTAACAACTCTATGTAAATTCAATTTCAAAACTTTTGATTGACAGATCGTCATCTGTCACTCAAAAGTTTTGTCTGTCTCTGTGATGCAACGTTCGTGCTAATTCGGAAACACGATGATTACCAAAGCGCATACCTTTTCTGGTCTACATGTACATGTCGCAGGCAGATTAAATGATTCGTCATTTTACAAACGGCGCCGTCCGTTTACAAACGCTCGCGGTTATGCAAAATGCCTAAGGCGAATTAGCAACTCGTTCAATTGTAATAATTTCGACATTGATTGTTAATTGCAGGGTGACCATCATAAAACACAGGTTGGAAAAATGATACGTATTTTATTCCAGCAATCAGGTAGGTACCTAATTATGTCACCGTAAAATTGTGAGAACTGTTAGTTTATAATTTATCGGTATTATTTCCGTTAAATTATAAACAATCGAAAAATTGTTGACTGGGTGAAATGGGTTAGGTTAGGTTAGAACTGTGACCAAACGCGCCCGAGCCGAGCGAGCGCTACTTCCAAGTTGGGCAATTTAGTATTAGCGCAAGGTGCGTTACGTCGCAAGCAAGTTCAAACTTGCTACCAGTTCACAATATTTGTCGGTATTATTTCCGTTAGATTATGAACGATCGAAAAATAATGCATTAAATTGATTTTTTTGTTGCAGTTTATAATTTTGTACCAATAATATTCCGCAGGAGTCCTCTGAGCACCAGATTCCATGGACACCTTACGTTTTTTACGTACCGGATAACTAAATACTTCAATTTGCCGCGGCATTTTGTAAACCGCGGCGGCGTTTGAATTGTCCATCATTATGTTGTGGCATATTGTAAAGTGACAAAGCAATTAACATTTTGCCTTTGGCATATTTCATAACTGCGAGCGTTAGTAAACGGACGACGCCGTTTGTAAAAACCGGAATCATACAAATTGCTTGTGACGTACATACGGCTAACATATCAAGCTATTCATTTCCAGTATAAGCTGACCTCTCATTGTACTGACTTGATTTCTGTACATCTTTTTTTTTCGGGTGATCACTGAAAATCAGCGCTGTGCTGTGGGTCCCCCATAGCACTGCATCATGCTGAGTGGAAGCCTTCTTGTCGCAGTCATGTCGTGCAGCTGCCGCCTAAGTAATTTCTGTTCTATGCTCGTGATTTGTTATGTACTTTGTGTTGTTCTCTGATTACTCTTGTCTTTTATGTATGCACGTATTTCTGTGACAAATAAACCTATTTTTCTTTCTTACTTTCCTATACAATGCGAGATCACCTTATACTGGAATTGTTTAACTTGATAACCTCTAACTTGCACCAAAAGTATGCGACTAGCTTGCATAGGTACTTTTGTGACTTGTCCCAATCAGAAGGTATTCTCGTTCGGTGGTCTAGTGTTCGCAAGCAGCAGTAGCTGAGCATGAGGTCCTGGGATCGATTCGCGAGTCGGGCAAAGTATTATTGGGTTGTTCCATCTGGAAGTTTTCAGTAGCAGCCCAGAGTCTGGATTTGTGCCCACTTGATGGCATTAGGCTCGCCAAGATTACAAGGGACTTAAACATAACTGGTGAAATGTGGGAGTACTATACTCAGTTCTGCCAAACCCTTAGGGGAATACTGGTGTGATGTTATGTTAGTTTGTTATGGCACAATGGCATGCCAGTTACTAGCATGCGTATCTGCGGCTCTTAATGTTTAGAATCACGATTATGTTATACTTACCGTCAGTAGTGTTTGTAGAGCTACCTACTCAATGAAATGTAATAAATACTTTTAAAGAAAATTGTTTTTTATTGACTGCTCAATATTTAGATGAGCAATAAATACATAATGATAGTTGTGGATCTACCTATTACACAAATAAAATATAAATAAATACATATGAAGGAAATAGGTTTTCTTTTTTAAGTAGACAGGTACATCATAATAGTAGTTTATGAAACTGTTGCATAATGAGGGGTATTAAAACATGAGTGTGTGTTTTTAATAGTATCACACGAGTGTTTTAATACCTAGTTATGTGCAGTTTCATACACTACTTTATCTACTCTCAAACATTGGGATTGAAACAAATACTAAATAAAAGATCAAAAAAATGCGTATTTTTTTTACGTTTGCACGAATAACTTGGAATCTGAGGGTTTTAGGCCAAAATTTTATTTCACAAAAGTTGTTTGCAATAAAAAAATATACAAGATATGTGGGTTTTAATACCCCGTTTTTTCAATTAACCATGTTAAAATGGCTATTGTTATAAAAAAAAACGAAATAATGTAAGAAATTTCTCGAATTTTTTATAGTTATTAATAATCATCTTAGTTTAACAAAACTTTAACTCAAGTTACCTCAATATCATAAGTAAGCCATAAAATTTTCAGGGCGACCGCTCATGCGGCTTTTGTTTATTTGTTATGAGAAGATGGCAGTGCATGAATGAGTACTCTTCTTTGCAAAATAGATCAGATTCAGATTCCAAGTTATTCGTGCAAACGTAAAAAAAAAAATACGCATTTTTTATATAAAAATCATATTTTGTTGATTTAAACAATGAAGCGGGTAGGTTCGAGGGGGCGCAACTCACGGATCTATATTCTCTATCGCACAAAGAATCCAAAAAAAAAAATCGTTACGTCACGTGCATCCAGTTTACACTGAGCTTTTACAGCATCCAACTGGTCTACGTATATGATGTGTTAGATGATTGTGTAATATCTGACATCTCACCTTGGTAATAAGCAACATTAAAGGGACGGGGCCTCGTCAAGGTCGTTTCTGACGGCCGACTCTAGCACCGTGCGCGCTCATTGGTCAAATCAAATAGCGTGTGGGGGAACCACGGAACGGCTTTCTGTTACACACTTCCGTCGCTTTTCACGAAATCACTCCCACAGATTGCAGGAAAGCGAGAGGAGAGATGTTACACAACAAAATTAAAACAAAAATATATTAAAAATTAGCTTAGTGTGAGTCGGACTCGCACACTCAAGGTTTCGTACCGCAAAAACTATCAAGTACAGTAAACTATTACTAAAAGTATACTTTCTTGATCCAATATTTGTCTTGTTAGATGCCATAACACGTATTTTGTGAAATTTCAAATAGCTACCTACTACGGTTAGAAAGATGTACTTCCTTATGACAGACGGCTTAGATTTAGTAATATGAACCTTTTGGGTACGGAATCTTAAAAAAAAATAGTTTTGGAAAATACTCACTTCTTCTCTTGCCCAACCGTTTTATTCGGACTGGACCTTTGATGGCTTTCACCGTAGTATCCCAAAAAACAGTGAAGGGTTTCTGAAAGTGAGAGAGTGAGAGTCATCCCAACAAGCAAAATAATCCTGGAGTGCGATTTTATAATTCTACGTGGACTTATAAAACTCCGATGATAGTTTTGGTGGCTGCTACTGCGCTTTTAACAGCATAAATACATGCTGTTTTTACTCAAGTACGTTTAATCCCATAATTTGTACTTATATCGGTATATAGGATCATATTTCCTGACAAATATAGGATCAAGACTCCTATAAATGCATGAAACAAGAGTAATTGCACTCAGGAGTAATTACTCCGGTAACTCAAGACTTATATGCGCCTATAAGATAACATCTGCGGACCATTTAAATCTTAATACTCCTGTATAAGCATGTAACAGGAAGATATGCACTGAGGAGCAATTACTCTTGTTATTTTTACTTATAACTTCATTTAAGCTAATATTTTATGACCAATTTAAGTAAATTAAAGTTAAATTACTGTAAATCATTTATGTATCTGCTTTGGTTTTACATAAACTAAGTAAGTGTTAAATGAATTTCATATCCACGTTTTAAAAATAATTAATCACCAAGATTATAACAGCACTCGGTAGGATAAATGTTTTCTATATCGATTTGTCGTATGCCGTTTTAAACCTAGACATATTTATATAGGCATTCCACAGTAGTGTTATTGCCTAAGTAATCTCAAACAATCCTGGTTAAAACTATTAAAAAGCCACTTTTGCTTGTAACGACCAGTACAGGCGAAAACACGCTTTATATAGTTTTGCAAATTCTATTGTAGGATTTAACATCAGCCATTTTGATTACAACTGTTTTTGTCTACAAATATTGAAAATGAATTTAAATAAGTGGAAGCAGTTTAAAAAAGTGGATTTTATAAAAGAAGAGTTAAAAAAACATTTAAAGAAATGTTAACCGCAGTGAGCAACGATTTTTTAAATTTAACTGGTGAAGACCGCATCGCGAATTCTAGTGAGGGTTCCGGACAAGATAATTGTAGTACTACTTTATATGGAAGAGGTTCGGGCTATGAAAGTACCAAATCTTTGAGCGATATTGAAAGTGATAATCAGGAAGAACTTTCGGATTATAACAAAAATGTAGAACTGTTTTATTCTATTAAAAACTGGACTTCAATATTTCACATGCTGCATTAAACTCTTACTTGAAATTTTAAATAAGATAATAATCAATGTTTTGCCTAAAAACATTACTAGACACCAATAGAGAAAACCTACACATGAGTATTTCAGCCCCAGGACACTATAGGCACAACGGTTTGATCAAATGTTTGAAAAAAATTATAACAATGTTTCTTGTTTACCAGATGAGATTTCTCTAAACATAAATGTTGATAGATTACCAGTTTTCAACGGCTTCTTTTTAAATTCAATTTGCATTTTTCGTAGTTGCTATACGTCTATGGTAGCAACTACCACAAATTAAAAAGAAGCCGTTTACTAGGAGTTCATGGTACTTTTTTGACCATCTCAAATCGACAGCATAATACTCGCAGGTTTGCCCGATCGGTTCACTGACGACGTTGCCAGATTTAACAGCATGGCTTGTAAGAAAATAGAGAAGGCTGTGTCCGTACCTATTGTGTTATTGTAGGAGATCCATAAACATTTGTGTAATATTGCCCAGACATCAGATACTTAAATCTTTTCAACTGATATCTTTGCAAGTTAATTTAAATATAGGTAAGTATAGGGATTTTCACTTTTACTCACATAGAAGTAGGTAATAATAAATATTGTGTTACGTAGTACATATACAGTTAGGTACTAGTTACAAATTTCGCATTCGTCTCTTGGGAAGTGATCATAAATTGCGTAAGTAGAACAATTCTCACACCAAAATCAATCTTGGTATACTGCCCCCGATAGAAAAAAAGACGCATCTTACATTTTTTCCCAGATTTGAATTATATATCAGGCAGATGCACATTTTTTCTGATTCCAGCAATGTATATAACTCAAATCTGGAAAAAATTTTAGATGCGTCTTTTTTTCTATCGGGGGCAGTATAGCAATGATCTGATGTGTTCTTGATTCTTAGTAAAATGTAAATCTCTGGTGTTAATAGAAACCACGTTGTGACAACCGGGACATATCTCAGACAACAAGAAATGTGTAATACTCCAAGGCCATTTTAAGTTCTTTAAAGATCGGAAATCTTTTTTAGTTAAAAATCGATCGATATCCAGGAACATCGGCATGGTCTTGTTTAAATCGTCGGCAACTTGTTATATAATTAAGTCAAATAAAAACAATGTTTAACCTAGCACGTAGAACAAACCCTTAAAATATTCCTTTAACTTACTAATCTATAAATATCAATCGATTTTCATCTGGGCATTGCGGAACTCTAATCGGTAATAATGGCGAATCTTTCTCGTTTTTGAGATAACCCAATATAGAACCAATATACTTATATTGGTACTATATCACACTTGGAAATGCTAAAAATACTTATTTTAGCACTATGTCATACTTGGAAATGCTCACTAAGAAAATGGCAGCTGCCTTCATAATATTTATTTAATATTAATTAATACTAAAATGTAAATAAGCAAATTTCAAGAGGCGCTTTAAAATTTTGATCAAAACCATGATAGATTTCACTGAAAATTCACATTCCCCTACGAATAAGCTATAAAACTAACAATTTAACAACAATAAGATTTTGTTTTTCTACTAAGGTTGACATTAATAAATTCTGATTGTTAGAAATACTTATCCTCAAGATATTAAAATATTTTTTTACAGAGCACAACAGCGACACTTTGACAGTTCACAATATATTACAGAAGCATTTTTAGGTGCGTATTAATCTCATTTTTGACTATAACTTACTTATATTGAGATTTACAGGAGTAATTGCATTGACGTAACTCAATTACAGGAGCAATATAGGCGTATATGGCATTTCAGCGGTCTAATATAAATACGTTATGAGTAAAAGTAGACTTATAAAGTGGGCCCTTTTCGAGGTTTATATGCGGATATAAGTCTCATATGGTCCTCGATAAATGATGGTTCTAGGACAGTTTAAAAACCACTTTTTGCTAGTTGGGATACTAACAGATTATCTACCTGTTTGTGTGTAATCAAAATACCTTAATTCAATCACAAAAGCAGAGAAAATTGGATAGACTATGAAAATAACGGCAGTAACTAATGCACATTACAAATTATATAGCTGAACTATGCCACGCTTGTAGTGCTACTTTAGGGTTGGTTCGTTTTGACAAAACTAGGCCAAATTTCAAAATTAAAGGGTGAGAACTTATCAGTCCAACATTACTTATGTTGTTTTTGTGTGATATTCGTTTAAAACTCTGGTCACACTGAGGCGAATCTCGCGCGGTATGCGGGACGTGACTACGCGAAGCGATTATTTTAATGATTAGGAAATCACGACACTGTTCGCGCCAGTTTGAATACCTCCATACAAGTTAATTGAAACGATCGGCGCGAGCGAATTTCGTCCCTCATCGCGCGCGGGATTCGCTTCAGTTTGTGTGTATGTTAAATTATCAAATATACCAATTTTGTATAGGATAGTAATAAAAGCTCCAAAAAAAAAAATTGTGCATACTCAAAATATAAAATTTACTGCCATAAATACTAATTTTCTGACAACTTATATGCGAATACAAATAGAGAAACGATCGAATAAAATACTGAAAATTCCGAAAAATCTATACAAAATTTGCTGACGTAATATTTTTCAAACATGCAAACGAGCATACACCAAGCATGTAGCATGCAAGCGAGCATGCAATATGCAGCAGGCATGGTTTTTGTCTTGGCTTCGGCACTGCGAGGCTCCGGCAGTCCCACACGATCTTATCGTCGCAGATGGTTTTGCCGCGGCTGACGCTGGCCGGCAGAGCCAGCCAGCAAGCCGAAGCTGTTATAAAACCATCTGCTTCTGAGCTCGCGGGCCGCCTCGCCCCTCCGCGCCTACGCGAGCTTAAATGACACTATAGGGGTAGGGCAGACAAGACTACGTGGAGTCGGTTTTGCAGCACTTCGTGTCTGTCACAAATTTTTGTTGCACAACGTATTGAGTTTTCGGAAACTTAGTATTTTTTTTTCGAAAGTTTAGTATTTTTTTTGGAGTCAGCCACAGATTTTCGGAAGTAAATTTTTTTTTCGGATTCTTTATTATTTCCCTTTTAATACACACTAGCTTCTACCCGCGAATATTATATTATATTAATTTAATGATTAATTATTATATCCTTTAATTCATTTACGTATATATCGCTTACGTTTTAAAATTTAAAAAAATATTATTTTAGACATTTATCTACATGGTCCTCATATGACCTGGCCAAGATTATGTCTGGACTTTAAAATAGACTGCGAACTCTGAGTTTTTTTCGATCTTTTTTCTCAGAGTAGTCAGATAGGAAACGCCGAAAACGTCTAGCTTATTTTTATTTATATTTTTGTTAATATGACGTGTAAAAGTGATTCAGAAATTTACAGAATACCTAAAAAAAAGTGTGTGTGTCAGCTCTGACGCACGAGTGGAGTTTACTCCTAAGAATATTTTTACATCTAACTGGATTTCAGTAAGAAATTGTTATTAAGTTGTGATCTCAGGTAGATTCATGTTAGATTCTTATTAGGTTCGTTTTCAAATAATTATTTTGATCCATTAACAGTGTTAAAAGTTAATTTAGAAGGAAATTTTAGCAAATTGAATTTGTCATAATTACGTAAATTGGAAATTCACTTTTTTGTTTGTAAAGATATTTCTTTAATTTTTGTTTTAAATGAAAGGTCTAAACTTTAAACCATTAGTAACGTTCATGAAAATCGGCACGCGGAAAAAAAAGGTACGGTCATTTTTATGCATTTAAATTTTGTTTAGTTAATAATTTGTAAATGTTTGTTCTAATAGAAAGGTGTAATTTCTTAAGTAAATAACTTATATTATTTGTGTTTTATGTGCATATTAAGTAAGCTGAGTATACTTTGTATACACACACATACATAACCTCAAAGTGAAACGTGTGCAAAGTACGTTGCGCAAAGGAACATAACACCTCACTTTTAATTAACGCTCCATTTTACTCCTCATAAAATTTTCGAAAATCGTTTCTTAAGGAGTAAACTCCAACCGAAGGAACATGGGTGGGTTTGTCAATAAGAGTCTGACATGCTCTCCCCAAAGCGGGAGAAATTATTTGATAATTTCCCACCCAAAAAAAAGGAGTAAACTCCAACAATTTCATTTCGTAACAATTTTTATTTTTTTTAGTTAGAATAACCCATACGCTTTGTTTCAATAAATCAATCATTTATTTACAACGAATGTAGGTTACATTAAAATATATATAGAATAGATAGGATTGAGCCATGTACGTTCTGCCTGGAAATTATAATTAATTAATTATTTATTAATAATACATTTAATTGACATTATTTACAATTATGATGAAATATGACATTACTAGCCCTTTAATATAATTTACCATTGACATGCATGTAAAAATAAATTATTATCGATTAATTAATTATTTATTAATAACACATTTTAATTGACATTATTTACTCGAACGTGACTTTGCATTGTATAAATTCAGGCTTATTGCTAAAAAATAATATATTTGTACACCAATTTCATTCGTAGGACATAGAGCTCGACTAAAATGTATTCATAAGACATTTATGTGTTCACGAATAAAGATTGATTGATTGATTGAAATAGGCACGCAAAAATTATGAATAAATATTAAAAAGCTATTTAAATCTTTAACTGTCATTAACGATACACAATATAATTTTTTATTGTTATACCTTCTAAAGGCCTAGAAATAAAATTTCACAGTTAGAATTATTACAATTATATATACATTAATTAATATTGAAAATGTCAAATTAAAGTATTACTACATACATAAACTCACGCCTTCTGCCCATGGGGGTAGGCAGAAACTACAGAACACCACCTGGTACGATCCTTACATACTTCTTTAAAATGTTACTATAGAATAATATTAAAAATAAATGTTTAGTAGGTCCATAATATGTTCAAGATAATATTAATTATATGTATTATACACATTGCTGATTAACAAGTATTGTCCATTTAAAAAAACACTAATCGATTAATAAGATTTTTCGATTAAGAAGGCCACAAATTTCTTCAACTGTTTGTGGTCTTCAAACCACACATCGCTTTAATGCAACTTTTGCGTCTTAAATATTGTATTCCCTTGAGCTGCAATTGCCCCAGAAAATAATCCCAAATCATAGAACTGATGCAACCAGACCATGATAAGCCTCCAATGTGGTTTGAATAACAACTTTTTGGACAACTTTGAAAGGACATATATTTTTCCTTTTGCAAATTTCCTCTTCTTGTGGTTGCCAATTTAGTTGTCTGTAAATATAAATCCCTAAAAAAAATTCTACTAACTTGATTAATTTTTTGCTTATTGTAGTCTACAGATACTTTTTTTTTCAAATTGTGCATTGTTGTAGCTAGGATTTAGTACCCGCAAAACTACAGTAACACTTAGTAGTAATTTTCCAATGATTAAGTCTGTATGGAATCAGTATCCATACTGACTTAATCATTCGAAAATTACTTACTAAAAAACAAAACATAGAACATCCTGGCGGAGTCGACTTTGTCACTGCCACTTCAGCTAGCTTTCGTTGGCAAGTACTGCGATCTCACTTCATTTACGCGAAAATGACAAGGACAAGAAGTATGTTTTTACCTTTAAATCCTTACATGTTTATAACTATAATATTAGTTTGGTTAAAAACATCTATTTCATCAATTGTAGGTTTCTAAAATTAATACTGTGTTCTAATAAAAAACGTTCGCCATATTTGATGTAACGATAAATATTATAAACATTTGCTACATGTTCATCATCTGCCTAGCCTTTTCCCAACTATGTTGGGGTCGGCTTCCAGTCTAACCGGATGCAGCTGAATACCAGTATTTTACATGGAGCGACTGCCTATCTGACCTCCACAACCTAGTGACTAGGTAACACGATACCCCTTGGTAAGACTGGTTGTCAGACTTTTTGGGCTTCTAACTACCCGTAACGACTGTCAAAGATCTACAAATGACAGCCGGGACCAACGGCTTAACGTACTTTCCGAGGCACGGAGGGGACTTGGTATGTAAAGATGGTCACCCATCCACGGACCAACCGCGGCAAGCGTAGCTTAACCTGATCGATCGACCCGTGCAGCTGTTATTACTTAGCCACAAGCCCCTCTCTCCCTCTCACATTTGCTACATGTTAATAAGATAAAATAATTGTTTTTAGTAAGTGGAAGTTTAGTAGCAAACAGCCTTATCATATTATTAGTGTACCTACTCACACACCTACCTAAGTATGGTTACTTTTTTAATACTACACCACCATTAATACCAGTTATTTGATAAAATTGAACGTAGTTTCTGCCTACTCCCGTGGTAAGAAGGCGTGAGTTTATGTATGTGTGTATGTGATATATTTCCTTATTTTTTTAATGATTTATATTTTAACTTTTTATTCATTTATTTTATTAAAAAATTTTTAGGATTATTTTATCTTATATATAAAATTCTCGTGTCACAATGTTAGTTACCTTACTCCTCCGAAACGGCTTTACTGATTTTTACCAAATTTTATAAGCATATTCAGTAGGTCTGAGAATCGGCTACTATCTATTTTTCATACCCCTAAGTGATAAGAGTTGTCCACCCCAAACAAATAATTGGCAAAACAACGTTTGCCGGGGTCAGCTAGTTTCTATATATTTTTAATAGAATAAGTATGTAAAAATACTTATCAACCCTTGAAGCCCAATCTACGTCGTTTTGATGTATGTACACTCAAACGCATATTCGCGATCTCTTTCTCATGCTTGCTTCGATCGCCGTGATCGTTCGAACCAACTAAGTAGACCCCAAAAGCTAACAGAAGACGGCTTCATTGCCTTGATAAGTACCATAAATTTGTGGTAATCGCAATATTGTACGATGTTTGGCCTTTGTGTAAATTTTGAATTCATGACAGTTCAGTATGTTTATAGGTTTATCTCAGGTGTGTCCAAACATTGAGCGGCAAGAGCACGGCAGCAACACGCGGCGTTTGCAGGAGACATTTTTGCCGCGCTCTAGTTAGGACTAAACCGACGAATGTTTGCGCGGCAGTACTGCGAGGCACATCCGAGACACGCCGTGCACTTCAGTTGGCAATATCAGTCTGCCTAGCCTTTTCCCAAACTATGTTGGGGTCGGTTTCCAGTCGAACCAGATGCAGCTGAATACCGGTATTTTACATGGAACGACTGCTTATCTGACCTCCAAAACCCAGTAATTGGGTAATACGATTCCTCTTGGTAAGACTGGTTGTCAAACTTTGGGGCTTCGGATGACCCGTAACGACTATCAAAGATCCTCGAATGACAGCCAAGACCAACAGCTTAACGTGCTTCCCGAAGTACGTAGGAATCTCGGTATGTAAAGATGGTCACCCATCCACGGACCAAGTCCGGCAAGCGTAGCTTAACCTCCATAGATCGATAACTCATTAAAAGAGCCATACAATTCAATCAGACGAATCGATGCATGTTACGTTGTTCATTTTTATACGCAGCAATACATCCAGACACAATTAGTTACGAATGTGTCCTCAAAATATTTGTGCTCGGCAGGTAGACAGAAGCGTTCACGTGTTGGAATCGTCCAAACACGGCAGCTGCGCACGATTGCCGCTCAATGTTTGGACACACCTTAAACATTATTATTTAATTCAAAAAAAAAAAAAAAGTTTAATAAAAACTGTAACCCGACTACGGGAAAATAAAAATGATCTAAAAAGTACGAAACAAGCAAATATTTCAGACAGAAATCAAGACATAGGTACAAAAATGGTCAAGGTAAAGCCGTGGTCGCATGCCTGTATACCGTGTTGGTGCCAAGAACACCTACAAAATTATAATGGCAAGCGACGACGGCTTTACCTTGACTATTTTTGTACCTATGTCTTGATTTATGTCTGAAATATTTGCTTGTTTCGTACTTTTTAGATCATTTTTATTTTCCCGTAGTCGGGTTACAGTTTTTATTAAACTTTATTTTTTTATTTTATACTTTTCCGTTTTTACACTTGATAAACGTAAATAAGAGTAGAGTAATACAATAGTTCAGTAATTAACCTATTTTAAATTCTAATAGCAGTGCATAGTGCTTTGGACGAAACCATAGAGCGATTTATTTCAACGCCAACACCATATATCGATATCGAGCTTCGAAGAAATCCAAAATATAAATATTTCGTTGTACTTGTTTTTCTTCATAAGAGTGGAATTACTAATCGGTACTACTTATTAAGATTTGATTAACTGCACGTTGGTAACATCTTGCGATACTACGTAGCGCAGTCTCACTTTTGCTTGTTTTTAACGATTTCAACATATTTGTTTACTTTGAAAATATAATATTATATACATATTTGTAATGTGCTCGTCAAGACCTTTCTTTTGATACCAAACATGTCATGATCATCCCATTTTAATTTTTTTCGAGGTTAGAAATTTACGTGTAAAGTCCACCAAATTAAATTTAGGGAAAAATTATATAGCCTATGTCACCCGGACCATTATTACGAATCTATTGATACCTCATTCATCAAAATCGGTTCAGTACTTTAGGCGCTACGGTGGAACACACGTAAAAACAAACATACATACATACATACAAACATACATACATATAAAAATACATACATAGACTGCTAAAATCATAACCCTTCCTTTTGGCTTTGCCGTAGTCGGGTAATAAAATAACGGCCTCGAGACAGCTAAATGTAAAAGGCATCAATTTTGGTATATGATGATGACTGTCCTCCCGAGGATACAAATTCAGAAGACGAAGATTTGAAATTTTAGATCTGAAAGTAAGAATTGATAACGATGACGAGATGGTGGATCACGTTGAATTCACAAATCAGGCAGCCTGCCAGGAGATTCTTCAAGCCCTGACCCATCTAATGAATATGGACGAAAAGGCCATAATTATGTGGGAAACGCAAAATTGATGTGTTTCTAAACTGTTTATAAAATCTAAATATCTATATATTATTATGACTGTTTTATAATTGCTAAAAGTTTATTAATTTATCACAATTTTAATTTAATTTTTCGTTTGTGAATAAAACCGAGAGGGTCTAAAGTTTTGTGCCATTTTTCGTATGCTTAAGTAATTCTAAAGTTTTACACATAAATATTTTTATTCGCTTTTATATTGCAATAGCAGTTAATTTAAATAAATATTCTATTAAAATAGCTGACCCGGCAAACGTTGTTTTGCCATATAAATTATTTATGTTAGGGGTATGAAAAATAGATTACGACCGATTCTCAGACCTGATTTCCGTACATGATACCTTTTTTCGGGTTACCACTGAAAATCAGCGCTATTCTGTGGGTCCCCCATAGCACTGCATCATGCTGAGTGGAAGCCTTCTTGTCACAGTCATGTCGTGCAGCTGCCGCCTAAGTAATTTCTGTTCCATGCGCGTGATTTATTATGTACTTTGTGTTGTTCTCTGATTACTCTTGTCTTTTATATATGCACATGTTTCTGTGACAAATAAACCTATTTTTCTTTATTTTTTTTCTTTTTCAGACCTACAGAATAAACATAAAATTTCATAAAAATCGATCAAGCCGTTTCGGAGGAGTATAGCAACTAACACTGTGACACGAGAATTTAATACATATAAAGATAATAGATTCAACGTAAAATACTGAAAAACATTGGATTGGGCTTTTTAGGGTTAAATAAATAAATTGAAATAAGTGCAAGAGAATGGTCATGATTTTGAATATTAAAAATATTCGATTAAAAAACAGTTATAAGATTTTGTTAGAATTTTACGTTCTACCCAACTCAGTACAATGCACAAAAATACTTACTGCTAAATTCGAGGGTAGGTTATCCATAAAATCCGTAAAAGTACCATCACTGTAGTCCAGAAAACACACTAGTACCAGAGATATGGCGACCAAAGACCTCATTTCACTGTGTAGCACCCATAAACACCATTCAGGTCGACGACTCAGTGAACAATGGTATTTAATCTCGAGCCCTTGTTCGTTGAAAAATTGTATTAGAAACTTCTTCGCTAGAAAGTGTGGAAAGTGTAAACATTATGAGTTCGTGGTTCTGGGTGAAAGCATTTGTTTTGATATTATAAGTAGTTATGAACTGCAACCATTAGGTACTACTCTCGACTACTCATCGTCGTCAGGAAAGTTTTGAGTATGAATGTGAATACGAGTAGGGGAAGACCAAAGAAATGATGGATGGACTGTGTGGAAGATGATATAATGGCTAGAAAGGGAGTGTTATCAAGATGACGATAAATAGAGAAGTACGGAATAAAGAGACATTTTGCGCCAACCGCTAATAAATAGGAATACAGCAGGACAATGATGATGCAGTACAAGCCATGTGCCCAATGGGTTTTTCCATCGGTAAAATGATTCACTTCCATACAAACTTTCATCCCTTCCAAAAATCCATCGTTAGTGCTCACTTTCGTCATATTATTAGGAACTCTTGTGCAAAATTTCGTGCTTCTAGACCAAGGGGTTTAGGCTTTGCGTTGTCCGTCAATTTAATATTTTTGCGACCCCGCGAAGGTAAAGTGTGAACACACATCATTGATATCGTCGTTGATGAGCGAAGAACGAATGACATTGATTGAACAGTCTTTTCACACTCTTTTACCTCTGATTTTGTATCAATATCAAAATTGCAGTGATCTTCATTTTCATTGAAATAAGGTTGCTTTTGGGTTGTTGCTTCTGGCAAGTCTGACAAAATCACTATCATCTTTATTGTCAATACAATATGGTTGCTGTTGGACTGGTGCTGTCACATGTAAAATAGCTAAATGACTAATTTTGAATTAATTCAAACTCCGATCACCATCAGTTGTTATTTTTATGGTTACTACTAAAAACAATTTGTTTCGTGTGAAAAAGACGACAAAAATGTTGTTTTAGTTGCATTGTAGATTTATCGAAATAAGTTAATAAGTAATGAATTCAATTTGATGACTTTTTTTTGTAGTTTTTTTTTTTTAAATACGACAGTCTAAATGGCGTGATACTTCCTGGCCGCGCCACAGTCGCAATTTGAATGTTAATAAGAATAAATGTACATAATATGTTCATTATTGTACAGTACCGGCCAAAAGTCCATAGGCAATCTCACAAAGCAATAGACTGACGCTTCGGTTTGACTTACGACCTTTTTCTATAAGTTGTTACAATAACATAGACACGCATAGTGCACACACATACTCACTTTGTCTGCAACTCATAGTAGTTCATAATTTTTAACAATACAGTATAAATATGGCATGCTAGCTCAGTGGATAACGGGCGATTATAATGAGCCGAGTGAGGGTTCAAATCTCATCTGCGGTTTGCTTGTAATTTTTTAATATTTACTATTCATAGTTTTTGTTATTTTTTAATAATGACTAGTTCGATAATCGTTCGTTTTTTGTTTCATTCGTCTTGTTCACATAAATATTAAAGTTTAGCAGATAGACCACAGAAAACTAAGTAAATTATTTTGTGGGGTAGACAGATGTAGTTGGTTACGAGTATTTACTTAATAGAACTTTGTTGGTTCGTGATTTTTGTTGATGACGAGTATTTAGCTATTAGCAGTGTTGTGGTTTTTATTTTCAAAATGCAGTCAAATATAAATTATGAAGGGAGATCAAATATTATTGCGCTGCGTAAAAGTGAATTTAATTTACACAAATATCTAATGAAACCGGACTAAGTGTGAGTGTTATCATTTAAATATTTCATATTTTACCAAACATAAATCTTAATCACAGGTTTTTTAAAATCTTTATTTATTAATTGAGGTTTGTTCATATTTGAACATGTCACCCCCGTAAGTATAAACATTAAAATATCACATATTACAATACAAAAACAACTATATAACTACAAAAAAAAACCGGCCAAGTGCATGTCGGACCACGCACAATGTAGGGTTCCGTAGTTGGGATGAATTTATCCGAAGAACAAACTTAACTTTGTAGTTGTTTTATTTTTTACAGAACATATGGGAGAATATGTTTTACAACCGCAAATCTAAGTTGGTCAACTATTACTCGTTAACTTGTAAAGCCTAATCAGCTGTGATAGTTTTCCTTTTAAATTCGTTATATAAGCTACTGCCGTGAATTTTTTCACATGTCTAAAACCAACCATTTAGCTGGCAAGGGGGGAGGACTTGACTCTAACAAAAATATTCACTTTAAAGCTTAATATTTCGCAAACGAATCTCTAAATTCAAAAATGGTTTGAGCATACTCACAATGTTTTTGAAAGACCTTTTCAACGATACCCCACACCAAGGGATAGAAAAAAAAAAAAACATTTCCACTTTACGTGTAGGGGAGGTAGCCTAAAAAAAATACTTTTCATGATTTTATTTTACCACTTTGTCGGCGTGATTAATATGTATATCTATGCCAAATTACAGCTTTCTAGTACTAAGCGTCTCTGAGCTAAGCCGCGGACAGACAGACAGACAGACGGACAGACAGACAGACGGACATGACGAAACTATAAGGGTTCCTTGCTTACTACGGAACCCTAATCAACTACAAATCATACAGTGTATTAACTCAAGGTCATCATCTGCCTAGCCTTTTCCCAACTATGTTGGGCTCGGCTTCCAGTCTAACCGGATGCAGCTGAATACCAGTATTTTACATGGAGCGACTGCCTATCTGACCTCCACAACCCAGTAACTGGGTAATACGATACCCCTTGGTAAGACTGGTTGTCAGACTTTCGGGCTTTCGGGCTTTCGGGCTTTCGGGAGTGTATTAACTCAAGGTGATCTATTCTTAATACCTATATGACATGTGTAAGCCGATATAGCAGTTTGACCTCCTCCGAAAGAGGACAAGACATAATGCTATTGTACATATTATACACCATCCAACATGGAAAGGGGACACCTCGTTTTGTAGTACCAGATATCTAAATGCTTCGTTACGAACACATTCCATCAAGATATGATACCTCTAACTTTCGTTCTTGATTAATGAAAACACCTTTGGCAAATGCTTTCGCTGATGTTCGTCTTGCGACGATCTTGTCACCTCTAACGTCGCAATACAAATGCCCCCAGTTATCCCAATTAATCATTACCTCGGAGTTCTGAAAACCAACAAAATAGAACGGAGATTATATTCTATTATTCCATGCACGAAATATTCAAGCAGCATTTTGAGCCCGCTTTGAGCACTCTAATTTGTTCAAAGTAAAATTGTCGGCCCACCTCGACACTCATTGAAGAGCACCGCGATAGGATTTTGATATTAAACCAATGTTTGACCGATGGCTCGCCGATGATATTCTCCGCAGACGTGTCAGTATCACCGGTGGGTGCACAAATGCAACTACGAGCTTTTTATTTGTTATAGGATCAGTGCAGAGCAGTGGTAACGGCCCCGACTTACGAGTTTGTAGGTCGTGGGTTCAAACCCAGGCAGGCACTTTACTTTTTGTATTTAATTTCGTCACCACTGCTCTCAAAACGGTGAAAGAAAACATCGTGAGGAAACCGGCATGTCCTAGAACCAAAAAATTCGAAGACATGTGACATCTACCAACCCGCACTGGGCCTGCGTGGTGGATTACGGCCCACTCCCTCTCACCGAGAGGAGGCATGTGTCCCAGCAGTGGGAACATTGTAAGCTGATTATGATGATAGAATCAGTGCCTAATATATCCAACAGTTCATAATCAAATCCTGAGTCTTCTGTTGCAGGTATTGTTGCGTCTGCAAGCAGAACAAGCTATGGGACTACGGGCGGTGAAGGGCCCGCAGGTTCCGGCGCAACTATCACGAAAGACTGAATCTGGACAGAGTTTTCATCGCGTGATGTATTGGAGAGTGGATCTGGTTTCAGCACTATCTCGGGCTGCGTTAGGTCTACATCTATTTTTAGCTCGGAAGAAGGCTGATCTCTGGGTCTAATATGACCGCTTCATTGTTAAATAACTCCATATATTTTCCGTTTGACAAGATAACCTAAAGATGGGACTTTAGGTTATCTTGTCAAACGGAAGTAGCCTGGTTATACGAGTCAATATTACATTGTAAGTGACAGTCCCAAGTTATGATAACACGTACTGTTTCATAAACAAATTTATATAGCACAGACAGTTCCATTGTACTGCTCAGTGGGCCAGATAATGACTGCATTATTATCTTAACAATAGAATAAAACAAGTTAAAACATAAAATAGACGTAGATATAATATTTAGTAACCTATTCCGCATAATTATTTCTAAAGAGCCATAGAAACCCTGAAAGAAATCGATACGCATTTGAATGTTAATTTTATTTACAAGTAAACTTCCCATTTAACAAAACTAAAAATATAATGTCCTAACCTAACTAAAACTATTAGCAAACTAAAATATCGCGTCGAAAAATTCCTTCGCATCACTGTCGACTAATAATGTACCCAAAAGACTGGCGGCATTACCACGTTGTATGGCAATGCTTAGCCTCTGGCCAAAGTAAAAGCCCACCATTGGGTCACGGGAAGTGATAACCAGTCGTTTGAAGATTTCGTTGAACAGACCGTGAGCACTCGGATCCCACGGCCCTAGGGTTTCAACCCCAAACGGCTCGAAAATATAGTGACCTATAAGGTTACTATACTTTCGCCGCTTGTGGTTTTCCGCAGCCGCAGCGGCAACGCCAGCGCAGCACGCTGAGCCAAGAAGATGAGATGGCGCTAGAGTATCGACAAACGTTGCATCCCTCGAGTCTCCAGGCATTCATAGCCTCGGTGAGGCACGGCACATCAAAATTAATCAGTGTGGAGGCTAGGACTTTCCTGATTAATTTCTCAGTACCGTGAACTGAGGATATGAAAGCCGGTAAACTAACACTAGAAATATTACGGACGCCGAAGCCTCCCATACGGATAGGAAGAGTAGCTTGAGCTCAAGCTCAGTCGTCCATGGCCAGAGGTTAATGTATGCCGGATAATTACTACTACTAAAAGATGAGTGTGTTTCCATAAATGGGAAGCGTGGAGGAAATATGTCAATTTAGGGCCGAAACAGCAGTAACGGATTAAGGTTATGGTCGAATGCATGTTAATTTGGAACAATATTTCCGAAACGTCATTGAAATTTTGAATTTTTTCCTCATTAAAAACAGAAAAGGAATCTTCACAGATTGGTGACCCAAGGAGACGAAGAGAGCTTTTTTCAATCATTTTGATTTCTGGGGCTATTGCGTTAAATTTGGAAAGTATGTCATGTCTGTCAGTACTATCCGCTAAGTATGGTTCACACTTCAAAAGGTTGAAGTTAAAAAATGAAGTAAATTTTTTAGGAATTGTAAGTCATTTAGAACAGTTTCTACTTCGCCTCCTAAGGTTCCATCGTCGAGGTACCAAACGTTAAATTTGGAATTTAGCTGCCGAATAATTGGATGAATGGCTAAACTAAAAGTCACTGGCCCGAGGGGGTCAACTTGTTGACAACCAACAGCTGATTCCAGAAGGTTGTCCCGAAACAGTAATTTAGAGGGGTGTTTGTAACCGGGCGGGCGCCCGATAGCGCCCCGTTGACCACCACCCGGAAGATCCTGTGGGACAGAAAGAAAGGGACCACCCTCACAACGCGACGGGGCGCGTCTGAAGTGGCCAGTTTGTATAGTAGGCACTCGTGCCACACACGGTCGAAGGCCTTCTCCATGTCGAGGAACACTGCAACCGAGCATTTCTTTCCACACCGCAAGTACTGCGCCGAAAACCTTTGAGTTTGATATTTGTTTCGTATGTAGCGTTGCTAGTGGGATACTTAAGCTTGGGTTTTCTAAAAGCGGAAAGCGGTTCCGTCATATTATAACGGCGGTCATAAAAATCTGTCATAATCCAGTATTTGTCATTCTGTGACCGTTCACCGCTTTCTTAGGAAACTAGATTTGATTCAATTCAATTCAATTTATTCATAAACAATTATTTACCTTGTGTTTGAAATAATAAAAGAAAAGTACTAGCAGAAACGAGCGACATAAACGTAACGTAAATTAGAATGATTTTTGAATTGATAGAACTATCTTACTGTTTTTGGTTTTAATTTTTGCGATTAACACAATTAGTAGGTATCGACCATAGATATAAAAAAAGATTAAAATTAAGTAAATAATTTAAATTTTAAAATTGTTCAAGCTTACGTTACGTTCGTGCGTTCCGAGAGCAATGATGGCCCAGTAGAAACAGTCCTGTCTTACGTACGGAAGAAGAAGAAGGTTGGTCTTGTATCTACCTGCACGATAGTCTGACCGGTTAGCCTATTTCCAACCTGCAAACATGTAATAATACATACATACATACATAAACTCACGCCTTCTTCCCATGGGGGTAGGCAGAAACTACAGAACGCCACCTGCTACGATCCTTACATAGTCCTTTTGCCTCGTTTACGTTCATACATCTGGTCATACACGCACGCCGGTTGCGAGTACTACGCACCTGGCCTTTCTGAAGAACATCACCAATAAGGTCAGTATATGTCCTCCTAGGGCGTCCCCGCCCGGCCTTTCCCTTTACATCAGCCTTGTAAATACATTTTGTTAGTCGCCTTTCATTCATTCTCTCAACATGCCCAAACCATCTCAGCATACCCTTTTCAATTTTTGTCACTACATCTTCTTTTAAATCACACCGCTGTCTTATCACATCATTCCTCAGCCTATCATTCATAGTCAGGCCACACATGCTTCGCAAGGAACGCATTTCCACAGCATTTATTCTACTTTCATGTTGTTTTTGCCACACCCAACATTCACTACCATACATAAGCGTGGGTACCAGCACACCATTGTGAACAGCCAGTCGAGCCTTTTTAGACATCGACTGGTTGGTCACAATCGCATGTATAGCACCATTCACTTTGTTTCCCGCGTTTACTCTCTTTTCCACATCTCCATCAATCTTCCCATCCCTTGTAATAATAGTAGTATAAAATATTTAAAATTCAAGTATCTTGATTTAGCATACGAGGTTGTCGACATGTGGGACGTGGACTCTGCAATAATTGTACCGATAATTGTTACGGTTAATGGCTTATAGCGGAAGGCCTCGACCAATACCACAGAACTCCACAGCCAAGGACTTGATTCAGAAAGCAGTACTCCTAGACACGGCACGCATAGTGAGGAGGTTCCTCTCTCTAGAGCCTTGACATCAGCAGCTTGGACCCTGTTCCTGATGTTGAGGGGCCACATTTTTTATTCATTTAGAAAATGTTCTTTTATAAAAATACATATTTAAAATATAATTAATATGTATGTAAATGTAATAAAGGGAAACATTAAATAAGGATAGTAACAGAAGCTACGATTTTTTTTTTCTAAATATGTGTGTAGCGGTGTACGGTGAACCCGCACATTTCGTAACATTAAGTAGGTCAAGCTGCATCAGCGTTTGCATACGCGCGATCATTTAGTAAACTGGCTAAGTAAAATAAATCAGTGATTTTACCACACTCAACACGGGCGGTTTAATTTATCATTCCCGGGTTTCCATCATCACAAGTGTACAGAACTATCATTCGTACGCTTGCACGAAGTGTATAGACTATTCCGTCGTACATTTTTTTTGGTCCTTCGAGCCGGATCGGACCGGCTGGATTCTGTAATCACGCGTAACAATCCATCGGGTGTATAGATCAAGGTGTGTTGAAAACGCAGCCACACACTTGATTATATTCGTTGAGTATAACGCGACAGTTCCGCAAATCGTTCAACTCAATCCATTCAGTGAACCATCAGTGAATCGTTCCAAGAAGACATCAGTGGAGCTGAATCTACATCTGTACTGCACACGGCGTCGGCAGCCCACAGTTGGTATCGCAACTCGTCAGTGTCCAAGTAAGATTGTTCCTTTTACTAAATCATAATGGCCGTTTTAAGCGCTCGTCAATCGGAAATATTAGAAGGTTTCAATAGGATAAAGGTCAACTTTGGTAAGGATCCGTTGTCGAGGAAAACTCCGGAATACATCCAAAAGAGAATAGAGTCGTTGGATAACCTCTGGGGAGAGTTCGAACAAAATCACTTGAAACTCTCTGAGTTTCCGGATACAGAACCTCAATATTTCGCATCTAACTTTTATCAACAGGGTAAGAGCCTCTACCAGTCTACTCGAAACTTATTTACTGCCTTTGGTTCGGATGAAAAGGGTACGCAGTCAAACCCTGAAGCCACTGAATTGTTGGCTCAACAGAGAACCAATTTTAGGTCTTTCAACAGGTTGGTGAGGAGCATCAACGTAGACGAAATATCTGAAAAATGGGAACTTGAAGACGAGCTTAGGGCTATACAAGCCAAGTGGAACATTATCGATACGTTACATCTGCAAATCGACCACATACTTCAAGGTGGAGATGTATCGTACGAAAATGAATTTAGCATGTACGAGCATAGCTACAAAGATACGAAGCGTTCGCTAAATAAGAAAATATCGTCCATGGTTCATGTACAACAGGCAACACCGAAGCTCGAGATTCCTACATTTACGGGGAAATACACGCAGTGGCCAACATTTTGTGACCTGTTTACAGAAGCTATTCACGACAATAACACAATAACCAAGGCTCAGAAGATGCAGCACTTGAAAGGGAAGATCAAGGGAGAGGCCGAACGCCTTATTCAACATCTTCACATTTCGTCTGAAAATTACGACACAGCTTGGGAAATTCTAAATCACCGATACAATAATGCTCAAATTCTCTTTACAAATCAAATAGAGATATTTTTAAATCAGCCTTCTATCTCTAAACAAACAGCTTATGAGTTAAAGCAGTTATATGATACCACCACGGAGTGCATCCACGCTATACACAACCTTGGTGTGAATACAAATACATGGGATCCGTTGTTAGTACATCTTCTCAGTAAGAAACTGGACCAGGAGACTTACTGTGACTACAAAGAGGCGCGTATATCACCCAGGGAGCTTCCATCCTTGACAGAATTTATGACGTTCCTCGAAAATAAGTTCACAGCTCTAGAACCCTTACACCGAAGAGAGAGAGAAACAACGAAGCCTGCCTTTAAACGGGAGTCTGGTCAACAGCGTGAGAAACCTGCAAATCATGGGAACCATTACAAGAAACAGTATCAAGTCGTCGCTACTCAAGGGCCAGACTGTCCTATTTGTTATAAACGTCACTTTATATTTCGTTGTAGGAAATTTACGAAAATGACGCCGGGCGATAAATTGACCTTGGTAACAAAGAATCAATATTGCAAGAATTGTCTTTATTATCATCCTGACAGTGAGTGCAACAGCGCAAGACGTTGCAAAAGGTGTAACAGTGAACATAACACTTTACTGCATGATGCGTGTGTACCACATCAACAAACCGAAGCGACGACGAGCGCTACCGTGCAGCCATCACCGGTGCAGCATAATGTCAATCATGTCGCAGCGGATAATGAAGAAATACTGTTAACCACGTTGTCGTTAACTGTATTATCTGAAAATGGTACATATGTCACATTACGAGCGCTTCTAGATCAGGGATCCCAAATTTCATTGATTTCAGAAAATGCGACGCAAATGCTAGGCCTGCAACGTCGACCATATCATGCCTCCATTTCAGGAGTAGGTCCAGTCTCCAAACAAAGCAAAGGAATTGTAACACTAGATTGCAAGTCCATCTACGGAGATTACACCCTGAAGACTCAGGCGTTAGTTGTATCAAAGGTCATAAGCAGCCTACCGAACTCATCATTCCGCAAACAGCCCTGGTCCCACTTGCAACATCTTCAGTTAGCCGACCCGGAGTACAACGTATCAAGACCTATCGATCTTCTTCTAGATGCCAGTGTATATTCCGAAATTATATTAAGCGATCTTATTAAGGGCCCAGCGCAGGCCCCAATAGCTCAACAAACTAAAATGGGTTGGATCTTATCAGGAAATGTCAAAAAGTTCAACTGTTATGTCGCCATCAATAACATTGAAGAAATAGCCAAGTTTTGGGAGTTAGAGGATATTCACGACTCATCATCATCAAACGTGACTATTGATGATCAATTTTGTGAAGATTTCTACAAAACCACCACGAGACGCTTAAATAATGGCATGTATGAAGTCGGGATACCCATGATGCCAGGCTTTGAACAGCAACTCGGATCATCAAAGTTTAAGGCCATAGCGCAATTTAAACAATTAGAGTCAAAAATGTCTAAAAATATATCATTTTCAAGTCAATACAAACAATTTATGAACGAATACCAAGAATTAGGTCACATGCGGCAAGTCGAAAGTATAACCGATCAGGCGTATTATTTACCGCATCATGGTGTATGGAAACTTGATTCCACAACAACAAAGTTGAGAGTAGTTTTTAATGCCTCATCCAAGACTACATCGGGTAACAGTCTAAACGACTTAATGTACAGTGGACCCAACTTACAACAAGACCTATTAGCACTTATCATAAATTGGAGGCAATACCAATATGTTATCACTGCGGATATTGAAAAAATGTTCCGCCAGATACTCGTTAGAGAGCAAGATCAGCCTCTGCAAACGATCATTTGGAGAGATTCAATGAATGGTCAATTGAATCAATATCAATTAACCACTATAACGTACGGGACCAAGGCAGCTCCATTTTTGGCTATGCGGACTCTAAAACAACTCGCGGCAGATGATGCCGAGAAATATCCACTAGCAGCAGCAGCTGTACAGAACTCCTTCTACATGGATGATTTGCTGAGTGGACAGAATACCGCCGATCAAGCAAAAGAGCTACAACAACAACTTATTAAAATGCTCCAGGGTGCTGGTATGAACCTGCGAAAATGGTCAAGTAACAAACCAGAAGTCCTGCAGAATTTATCAACCGACCAATTGAACAGTCCCTACGAATTTAAGTGTCTCGAATCCAGAAAGACTCTTGGATTAAAATGGAACCCATCATCTGATACATTCATGTTCCAAAGTCATATAATTCCTAAGAGTAATGCAGTTATTACAAAGCGGCAATTATTGTCAGAAGTATCAAAGCTATTCGATCCCCTTGGCTGGTTATCACCGCTTACAATCAGAGCGAAGCTACTGTTTCAACAAACGTGGTCCATTGAAACCAACTGGGATCAAGAATTACCAAAGGATATGCAAGAATATTGGCTTAAATTAAAAGAAGAAATCAACTGCATCGACAAATTCCGCATACCAAGATTCTTAGGTAACACAGAAAAAACCTGTCAATTACATGCATTTTGCGATGCATCAGACAAAGCTTACGCTTGCGTTATTTACCTCGTCACCAAGAACAATAAGGGCGAGTACACATCGACGATTGTTGCTGCAAAAACAAAGCTAGCACCGGTCGCAAAGAAAACAACGCTCCCTAGACTTGAACTGTGCGGCGCGGTACTTCTATCCCAACTTGTAAAGAAGGTCATTGAATCCTTACCAAATATAGGAATGATGCTTCATGCATGGACAGATTCCATGATAGTTTTGGGCTGGTTAAACGGAGATATATCCAGATGGAAGCCGTTTGTAGCTAACAGAGTTAAGCAGATAACCAACATAGTCCCGGCAGAATTCTGGAGTCATGTCAGCTCAGAAGAAAACGCAGCTGATTGTGCTACACGAGGCATAACGTCTCATCAATTGTTAAACCAATCTTTGTGGTGGGAAGGGCCTGAATGGCTAAAAGGTTGCGAGAGGAAAGATGCAGTTAAGATCGTATACCAGTCCCCAACAATAGAAACAAAAGCAGTTTGTGTGAACACAGCCTTAGTGGAAAATAATGTAACATTTATTACTGACTTACTGCAAAATTACAGTTCGTTGACACGAATTGTGCGGATTACGGGCTGGGTGTCACGTTTCATCAAGCGAATTCGCGACAAACAAATTGCAACATACGGTTTTTTGGAATTATCAGAAATAAACAACGCTTACCAATTAATTATTAAAGAAGTGCAATCACAGGAATTTCAGCAAGAATTGCAACAAATTAAGTATAAACAGCACGTGAGTTCGAAAAGCAAAATTTGCAATTTAAATCCTTGGCTAGATGAAAATGGCTTATTAAGAGTTGGTGGACGTTTAAAACACGCCAGTATAAGCAAATCGGCGAAGCATCCCATCATCCTACCAAGCCACAGTCGACTTACTGATCTTGTCATCAGCCAGGCACATATAACAACTTTGCACGGTGGTCCCCGACTAACACTTTCCTACATAAGGGATAGATACTGGATCATTAGCGGAATCAGGACGGTAAAACGGCAGTTAAGACTGTGCGTTAAGTGTCGCCGATTTAACAACGAAGTTCAACAGCAAATTATGGCAGACTTACCACGCGCCAGAGTCACTCCGTCAAGGCCATTCACGCATACTGGTGTCGATTTTACAGGCCACGTAGAGCTGAAAGTCAATAAAGGCCGCGGGATCAAAACAACGAAAGGATACGTAGCAGTCTTTGTCTGCCTGTCAACGAAAGCGGTCCACCTGGAATTAGTTTCAGACCTGAGTACGGCCGCCTTTCTAGCAGCGTTTCGTCGATTCTGCTCCCGACGTGGATCACCAGGCCACATGTATAGTGACAACGGTACAAACTTTGTAGGCGCTAATCGACTCATGAAAAAGGAGTATAAGGAGATTATCCAGAATATAAATCCGGACTTCTTTAAAAAAATCAGTGAACAGAACATCCAATGGCACTTTAATGCACCAGCCTGGCCTAATGCCGGTGGACTTTGGGAGGCGGCTGTGAAGAGCCTGAAATATCATTTGAAAAGGGTCATAGGCGATCAACGTCTTACGTACGAAGAGTTTTCGACGTTACTTTGCCAAATAGAGGCGTGTCTGAATTCCAGACCTTTATGTCAACTCACGGAAAATTCAGACGACGACTGCCTCACTCCGGGACACTTCCTGACTGGGGCACCGATTTTATCACGGCCTCAAACTGATCCGGAATCATCAACGCTAAAGGCGCGATGGCAACTTGTCCAAGCTATGACAAAGAATATCTGGCAACGGTGGTCATCAGAGTATCTGCAACAGCTACAAACCAGAACCAAGTGGCAACAGGCACGACGTAACCTTGAAGTTGATGACTTCGTCCTCATCCGTGAAGAGAACGTACCTCCGGGTAAATGGGCAATGGGACGAGTGCACCTACTTCATCCTGGAAAGGACGGGTATGTGAGAGTAGTTACTGTCAAGACAAGCAATAACACCATACAGCGTCCAGTCAACAAACTTGTATACTTGCCGGTAAATGAGGAGGTACCCCCATCCAAACCCATGAACCAGTGTGAGGATGAGTCTTCCACTCCGTCATCAAATCAAGTTGAAGGCAAAAGGCGGTCTTCACGACCACGAAAGCAAAAAACTTTGCAAGCTCTTTTCCTAAGTGTTCTACTAATGCTTTTGTTTGCATCTCCTAGTCTACAACAGAAAGTGACGACATACAACGTTACGCAAATTACCACAAACCAAGGACTTTACTTTGACAAGATGTCCAACCTCCAAATTATCAAGGACGATTGGAAACTTATCGTGTTTTATAACATGTCCACGTTCTATCACGGAGCATCGAACATTAAAAACTATGTCAAGCACTTAAAACAAACCGCCGATTGCATGGGTTCGCAATACGACAGCGTCATCCTCCAATTAGAGCACGAAGTAAAGGAACTTGAGCATTATCAAAAACTCCTTGAAAACCCAAACGTAAAAAGGCAAAAACGTGGTTTAATCAACGGAGTAGGATACCTGGCAAACACGTTGTTCGGAGTATTAGATGAAAATTTCGCTCAACAGTATAAGCAGGACATAGAAAAAATAACTAATAATGAAAATCATCTTCAAAATTTACTGAAGAATCAAACCTTAGTCTTGGAATCGGAATACAACATTCTGCGACGCAGCGAGGACACTATGAACAAAGAGTTCAAATTTATAAAACAACATCTTCAAAACGTCACTGACGAAATCAATAAGGTGCGTATGGACAACAGAAACGGCATTTATGTAACATCATCCGCCCTAGCTGCGAGTATTATATTGTCAAACCTAATGCGAATCCAACACACACTTATCAACACCCTGACAGACATCAGCCACGGTCGCATCGACCCGTACCTTTTGACTCCCGAACAGCTGGCTCGTCAGATCAACATAATCTCCGGGCAATTGCAGGGAAATCTAATGACCCCAATCGAGTCATCAAACCTATCCGAGCTCTACAAGATTATGAAGGCGTCTGCAACGCTGTGTGAAGGCTATCTTATTATAGAGATAAAGATTCCGCTTGTGAGCAACGATATCTTCGAGTTAGATAGAATCATACCTATCCCTCAAAAAAGGGGGTCAAATCACGTTCGCACTGTCCCAAGCTCACCATATATTGCCTACAATATACAAAAGGACCTCGCACTTCTCTTATCAGAAAGCGATCTACAAACATGCTTTCATATCATCAGTAATAATCGGCTACTGTGCTCCATTGATAAACCTGTTTACAATCTGGGAATAAAACAGTCGTTATGCGATATCCGCACTGTAAGTAATATGAGGAGCGCTTGTAAACAAGACGTGTCCACGTGCCACAATTATTGGATCAACTTACACAATTCAAACTCCTGGTTTTACACCTGTTGTGAGTCATGTGAACTCCGTATTTCCTGTATTGCTGACACAACAACGACAGTTATACGAGGCAGTGGTATCATTGACCTAGGTTATGGATGCACATTGAAATCGGATACGTACAGTATTCACACGCATAACAACTACTTACGCTATTTGAACATGCGATCAAATATCGAAGTCCCAGAGGTTTCCATATTGAACTCAATAATAAACACAACCTTGCCCAATGATTTCTACGTACCGGAAAACCACACCCATATGTGGAATCAGCTTAGAGACCAAATAACAAATATAAAGGAACAATCTTCTACACAACTAAACGTCCACGACATCCACCATTATTCCGTCGTGTACGTTACCTTGGCCTTGGTTCTCATCTTAGGCGGCATATGCTTATACTTAATTATAAGAAGTAAGTGCCAAGCCGAACCTGCGCCGCTGCAGCGTGAGATGTTGGCGGTACGTGTACCGGCGGGCAAGCAAGCCCCGGGGGTGGAGGCGCAAGCTGACCTCATAGGACCGGGATCTATTGAGTGCGCGCGTAAAACAGTGCCAGTGATCAGTGAGTTCAGTGATATAAGTAAGACAACCGAAAGTGTAAATAAAGGGACCTCTCCTATGGTGAAATATTAACTAGAACAAAATCAGACAATTTAGTGTTAGATATACATAGTACTTAGAGTAGATATTGTTGAAATCACTTTGTATCAGCTTTCAACGAAAAATTGTATCATTTATCCTAAGTCATCATTTGTATTGTATTTAGACATACTAGGTTTCATCTAGGTTTAACATATTCCCTCGTCTTCTCCTTTAGAGTTGGCAGTATGTACGGTGAACCCGCACATTTCGTAACATTAAGTAGGTCAAGCTGCATCAGCGTTTGCATACGCGCGATCATTTAGTAAACTGGCTAAGTAAAATAAATCAGTGATTTTACCACACTCAACACGGGCGGTTTAATTTATCATTCCCGGGTTTCCATCATCACAAGTGTACAGAACTATCATTCGTACGCTTGCACGAAGTGTATAGACTATTCCGTCGTACAAGCGGTTATACCGCCACATACGAACTACGCATCATAGACATGACGTCACACAAATCCTGCATCGCGCAGTTATAGTTTACCGAGCGATCGACATAGATACAAGATTTCAACTTCAAACTGTTTTGGGCAGTTGCCCGCCAGACACAACACCCGTCTGGTCGGAGGATCCTTCCTTTTCTATGGTAGATGAGTGAACTTCATACACCACAGGGTGTATGAAGTTCACTCATCTACCATAGGTAAATCCTCATACCACTAAATGAGCATACTGAAAATATGAAATTTACTGCTTTATATACTAATTTTCCGACAGCTTTTAAGCGAATACAAAGAAAGATACGACCGAATAAAATACAGAAAATTTCGATAAATCAATACAGCATTTGCTGACGAATATGAATATTTTTCCACCAGCTTAAATTGCGTTTTTTCGAAAACTACAGTTAGTCATTTTTATCGTAACTCACCTATTATAAATTTAGAATTAACCTCACACATTTTATAAACTGTGGCGCAAACAAAGACCGGTACCCTAATTGCGTAATGCACGATCAATCACAATTTGTTTCGATTTCAAACAGACTGCTAATCCATTGCTTCATAAGTTGGAAAAAAATCTGCTCAACGACGTAAATAACGCAATGAATATTATTGAACTGTCAAAATGAAACATATTTGTCATAATTGTTTACGAAAATAAGTTACGCAATTAGGGTACAGGTCCGAGGTACAAGAGAATGTAATGTTTTGGGAATGTGGCGTTTCACATTCTTTTGTGCCGAAACGAACCCTGGCACTCACCAGCCGCTGCCGCGGCACCGCTCGCTTTGCTCGCTCGGCTCGTGCGTTGTGTGGTCACAGTTCTAACCTAACCTACCTTTTAAAGCAAAACGTAAACAAAAACATGAACGAACGTATTATTTTACCAGAACATACGTTTTCGGAAACTTATTATTTTTTTCGGAAGTTTGTTATTTTTATGGAAAAGCTTATAAGATATGATAAGATCTTATCTTATCTTGAAAAGTTTATTATTTGAAAGTACAGATTATTTTTCGTAGAATTGTAATTTAAATAAGCTCGTGTTTGTTTGTTTTTTAAATACAAAATTTTTTGTCGGTTAATTTTTTTATAATTTTTCGGTAATTCATTTTAACACAGGTTAGTTGGTACTACAGTCAACCACAGTCGGAAGTTAATTTGTTTTTCGGAAGCTTTATTATTTCCCTAAAATAAACCTCCTCAATGCTATAGGCCTTTTTTGTTCGTGTCGGGAAAGCGGCCTAAGGGATTATGTCAAGTGTATCGCAATCGTTCGCTGTGACGGTCGATTAGGAAGCCATGTTAAATAGATGGACGTCAGGGCCGTCTTTACCCGGGGGTGCAAGGGGTGCGTGGCACCCGGGCGCAGGGTCTTAGGAGGCGCAAGCCGATCGCCTTATACCTACATATACCATGCGTAATCACAATTTTTTTAAATAACATCTTTCATAACATCAAACTAATAATCATTATACTAAAATAGGCACCTATATTGTTTACAAAAAAAACGCCTCTGAAGCTTTCGGCACACTCGCCTTGCGACTTGCGTTATGCAAGCCAATTTAGATCTTATAACTTCAACAATTAAATTTATATTCCAACAAACACACACGGCGAATTCAAAGAGAGCTTATGGCTACAAGTGCGGGCGCACGCCCTTTGATACGCGACGCCCGCTTTTTGATCTAATGCCGCCCGCTTATCTAGTATCTAGTCACCAACACAAATTGTGTCAGCAAAAATGTAATGTAGTAGTGATTTTATTTGTATTGTGTTAGAATTACCATTAAATTTCCGATGGCCATAGTAAGTGACCGTACGTAACGTTTGGCATAAGTTTCTACTTATTTTGTATTTATTTGTATTGAAAAAAAGTTATTTAATTCGTGTATTGAAATGCAAATTTTGTGCAAGGAGTGTGTAAAATTGTTTTGTGGAAATTAATATAACGTTATCAAGGTAAGTAGGTGGCAAAAAACTAAAATACTGATCCAAAGACACCGACTTCCGAAATTTAAGTAATTTTTCACTTTGTAGTTTGGAAGTCGGTTGTATATTTTGTAAAAAGTTTTACTCGAAATTAAAATTAATAAAAAACTACTTACGATCAACCATGACCCAAGATAGATTGATTGACTTAAATTTGGCCATAATAAGTATCGAATCGAAAGTAGATTTCAAAACAGACGAAATCATAAAAAGTTTGCCAACTTAAAAACCAGAAAAATTGAATTTGATGTTTAAAAATGTACTTACCTAATTTTACTAAATAATAAAATGAAACATAAAATAATTCATCATAATTATTAATATTAATAATTAAATTGTTATTACTATTTCATTATTGAAAATATGTTTTTTTTTTTCGTTGGCTAGGGGGGCGCAGGCTGATTTTCGCACCCCGGCGGCGCCCAATATGGTTAAGACGGCCCTGATGGACGTTAAAGGGAAAATATAATGGTTATGCATGGAAATGTTTCTTTCCCATATAGCGGGCGAATGTCACCTTTTGAACTATCATTTTCATTCAAAATGTGGACAATACGTAGTCGGTAAAATAAAAAGGTGCATCAAGTGTGCCCATCAAGGACCGCTGTCCCAAATTAGACGCATTTTTAATTTATTATACGTAAAACAAAAGGTATTTAATAAAACACGTATACTAAAAGATCAATAATTAAATTATCTTTAAAATGGTGAATGTTTCAGAAAAATACGCTTGATAGATTTTGTGTCATTCTCAGTTTTTTATCCGCGTCAGACATAACTTCACAAATTTATTTCACTAAGTAATATAAACATAGTCCAAAATATGGCCATATTAAAATATTAAGAAAATGCTCTAATTTAACGCATATTTTTTTTCAAATCATTAACACTACTCGTTTAGACGTCATCTTCAGTATAAAAAACATTAAAAGTCAGTTATCGTCCCCTTAAATGAATAAATGTAGAGTTTGTAAATTCGGAGTTAAGTAATTAACATTTTAACTTTTACTACGCGTTGCCATTAAAAAGTAACACCGGGTTAGTTAATCTGACATTAGTGTTTTTTTTTAAGTTGGGAACATTGCGTGTCAATCGACAAAACATAAAATAGAATTGCATTATCTGTGCCTTGATATGTAATCCGATCAAAAATGAATGAACGGAAAATTGTATACCCATCTCTTTCACACTACATTACGATACGTAATAATTTCTTGTCTTTGAATTTAAACAGTGCTATTTCATTTTAATCGTATTGTATGTGGTTTCCATGGAGATTTAGTTTATTGATTGACAAAAACGTCAGATGTAAATGTGTTTTAAGTTTTTTTTTTGATTTGTGTTTATTTTTTTAAGGATTCATGAATATAATTGCTTGCTGATAGGTACCGAATTTTCACTTACTATTACGTCGAACGATGTAAAATAAAAAATGATATTATCAGCTTGTACCTCATAACTTCAATTTATTTTGACATTACTAATACTAACCTAGAATTTAGCGTCTTAACTCTCACACATCGGTGGGTTTAAAATTTAAAAGTTTAGGTCTATTATCAAATAACTTCTCCCGCTCTAGGCGGAGCGGGAGGGCGTGTCAGACTCTTGCTGGGTAAAACCCACCTGTGTTCCTTCGGTTGCCCTGTTGCCGGGGGCCACGATCTTTCTTTCGGTTTTCTTCGCAACCCCGGCAGGCATCGGCCCTAGCGGACTCCGTCAATTCTGCTGCCATCTCTTTGAGGCGCGCGTGGAACACAACGCACCGTCGACCCGGCCCTGGTCCTTATCGGACGGCGAGCTACCCATTGCTCACCGTCCGCAAGCCCGCGTCTACGGTGGCCGGAAATCAGCCTGCGATTCCCGACGCCCACGGCGTCTCCTCCTGCGGATTTGATTAACCCTGAGTTAGCTGTTAACTTCGAGTTATTTAGGATAACCCATGAACGCGCAAGTGGGCCTTAGAGAGATGTAATTAATTATTTTAGATAACTCATGAACGCGCAAGTGGGCCTTAGAGAGATATAATTAATTATTTTAATGATTATAATTCTGTAATTGCATATCTGTTATGGTTGAGAATCATATTTTGATCAAGATATAACCTGACACTGACCTGCAAGTTACAAAAAACCGGCCAAGTGCGTGTCGGACCACGCACAATGAAGGGTTCCGTAGTTGGGATGAATTTATCCCAAAAACAAACTTAACTTTGTAGTTTTTTTCACACATCCAAAACCAACCATTTAGCTGGCAGAGGGGGGGACACTTGACTCTAACAAAAATTAGCACTTTAAAGCTTAATATTTTTCAAACGGATCCCTGAATCCAAAAATGGTTTTCACAAACTCATGTTTTTGTAAAACCTTTCCAATGATACCCCACACTAGGCGATAAAAAAATAAAAAATAAAACATCACCACTTTACGTGTATGGGAGGTACCCTAAAAAAAATGTTTTTCATAATTTTGTTTTACCATTTTGTTGGCGTAATTAATATGTATACCTATGTCAAATTACAGCTTTCGAGTACTAAGGGTCTCGGAGCTAGACCGCGGACTGACAGACAGACAGACAGACAGACGGACATGACGAAACTATAAGGGTTCCTTGTTTACTACGGAACCCTAAAAACGTGAGAAAATTTTGAATTTCGCGGGCTTCCACTGCGGATTCACCTAAAGTTGGTTAATTAAGTTAATCCTCTATCCTTTTGCCATCATCTAGATGTAGAAATCTATACATATAATAAAATCGTAGCGAAGTCAAAACTGTACATTGAATATTTTTGAAAAAAAGTAATTGCTACGAGGTCTAGGATCGATTCTAATGCCGAAAATATTTTTTTTAGAATTTTTGTCTGTTTGTCTGTTTGTCTGTATGTATGTTCCAGCATGGCGCAAATTCTACCGGACAGATTCTGTTAAAATTTTGCATAGATATTCCCTGTGTGTCTGGTCAAACTATAGGGTATAAACTATCACGCTATTTACTATGGGGGACGAGCAATATTACATTATGTTGTATTTTTATGTTCTAGCATGACGCAAATTCTACCGGATAGATTCTGTTAAAATTTTGCATAGGTGTTCCCTATAAGTCTGGTCAAACTGTAGGGTATAAACTATCACGCTATTTACTATGGGGGACGAGCAATATTATATTATGTTCGTATTTTTGGAAAAAAACGCGCCAAAATTTTAGGATATTGTAGATGGTTATCGATTCAACTTTTTAAATGATTATCATCACGCTATACCTTTATGGAACTAAGCAGTCAATCATGAAATATATAGGAATGGCAATTTTAGACAAATTTCAACAAAGCAATTAGCTCAACGGTTGGGCGGTTGCTTTGCAAACATGGGGGTGTAAGTTCGATTCCCACCTACGGTTTTTTTTTTTCTTTTTTTTCACATTTTGTTATACGATTATTATTTTTTTTGATTATGTACCTATAATCTATAGATATAATAAAATCGTAGCGAAGTTAGTTTTTTTTAAAGAAAGTTATTGCTACGAGGTATGGGATCGATTCTTATGCGGAAAATAAAGTTTTTAGAATGTTTGTCTGTACCAACGGCCCATGTAGGGCATAAACTATCACGCTATTTGCTATGGGGGATGAGCAATATTACATCATGTTCGTATTTTTCTCTGCAAATTGTAAAAGGACGCGCCAAAAGGTTGGGATATTGTAGATAGGTAGTTACCGATTTAACTTTTTAAATGATTATCATCACGCTACCTTTTATATAGGAACGGCTATTTTAGCTAACTTTCAACAAAGCGAATAAGTAAGCGGTTGGACGAATGATTTGAAGTCCTGAGGGCCTACCACCAGCTCAAAAGCAGTATTATTTTAATATTACTTTAGTTTACTTCAGTGTGGGAAAGAGATGAAGCTCTACAGGATGTTTAGCTCCATCTCTTTCTCCCACTGAAGTAACATTAAAATAATACTGCTTTATGAGCTGGTGGTAGGCCGCCCGGGGTAGTAAGTTCGATTTACATCTGTTTTTTTAAACTCTTTTTGTAAAACGATTTTTTTTTTGGATTTTGTATGTAATAGTTCATAGAATGTATTAATTCACAAAAAATGGAAAACTTCGTAAGCTATGGGAAACTACTAAGTTACAAGTACTTTACAGTCACAAAACATTCAAGGTTGTATTCTGATCATTTTAGAGCAAAAGACTGTAGGAATAAAATGTTTTTTTTACAGATTTTGACAGCAGATTTGTCCAAGCGATTTTAAAATATGTATGTGTGTGGATCTTCTGGAATCGCTGCCACACTGCTTCCTGGTGGCAAAACAGCGCACGTCATGTTTAAGATTCCCATCGATTTAGAGAGCAACGAAACGCCTGTTTGTGGGGTGTCACGCAACAGTAACAAGGGATGTGTGCTTAGGGGATTGCGCTTCGTAGTATGGGATGAATGCATTATGGCAAAAAGGAAAGCAGTGGAAACTGTAAACAGAACCCTGCAGGACATCCGCAGAAACCAAGATATGATGGGTGGTGTCACAGTTTTGACAAAAAAAGTTAATACTTCGTTGAAAAGATCGACTCTGGTCGAGAGTTCATAAACTGCGCTTGACCATCATCATACGACCTCGGCTTGGCGGTAATTCAAATGCTCAAGTATTCTCCGATGTTCTTCTAAAAGTTGGTGAAAGCACTCTACCAGAGACTCTTGGTAGAGTAGATCCCACTTTAGAAGATCTTATTCGTCTGATATACGAGGATATCAGTCAAATACCGTACCAAGAGAATTCTTAGGCGTGTTTCCGTTTTAACTCCGAAGATGATCAAGCTGCAGCGATCAACCACAGTATTCTCTCACAAATTGAAGGGAGTGAAGTGATATACACCTCCATTAATACTGATGTGGAGGAAGATGATGCCAAATATCACCCCGTAGAATTTCTCAATTCACAAATGGCAAGTGGACTTCCGGTTGTATATCTGTATAACGGAAACCAGCTCAAAGTCATGTCTTTGCAGAGAAACGTCATCGAGGTGGAAATTCTAACAGGTTGTGGCGATGGTGAGACAGTGTTTATAGCGCGTATAAAGTACAAATTCCCCATAATTACCAGTTAAAGCGCGTGCAGTTCTCTGGGAGTGTATGCTTTGCGATCAACAAGTCACAGGGGCCGACACTGAAGGCTGAAGGCTGCGGGTGTCGACCTCAGGACAAGCTGCTTCTCACACGGACAACTGTTACGTCGCTTGCTCCCGAGTCACCATTCCTGACTCTCTGTATATTTTGGCTGCTGAGAATAAAACTACAAACGTAGTATACAGGGAAGTTTTATAAAAATATGGCTATTATTGTAGTATATTGTGATGTCTTACGATTTCCATGCGAACGAAGTCGCGGGCAGAAGCTAGTTAAAATATAAACATAACCATTTCTACTATCATTCTATACGTTTTTATTTGTTTCAATTATTAGAAAACCGTAAAAAATAAACCAGACTGAATCATCCCAGTTCGTTAGCTGCAAGAAGTGCCATTCTTTGCCTTCTGTTTTGTTGCGTGTTTAATTCGTTTAGCAGTTCATTAGCTTTGTTTGTGGTTGAATTAGAATGCTCTTTTAGATCCGTGGTCTGTCGGTTTGCCTGTCTGTGCAGTAAATTACGAGGCTTGGTTAGTTTTGATTAATTATTGTGAATGTGAGGACTATGGAATATTATTTTTATTTCTCTGCTAGTTTTAGTGATGGTCTGGCAGTTTGAGTAGTTTATGCGGCCTACCCTAATGTCCTTTCTTTGGTATTGTTCGTCGAATTGAGCTCCTTAAGTTCTGAGTTGAGCTCCACGATTACTGACAAATGCTTGCACTGACTGGACAGGTCCACTCAAATCTGTGTGGTTCTTTCCTCAAAAGACCTTTTTAGACACTTATCGACATGATCCTTACATGGCCTGACCAAGATTATGTCTGGACTTTAAAAGAAACTCCGACCTCTGAGTTTATTTCGGCCTTTCTTCTTATAGTCAGATAAGAAACGCCGAACTCATCTAGCTTATTGTTAATATTATTTTTATATGACGTGTAAAAGTAATTCCGATGTCCTATTTATTTTCATTAATATTTTAATAGATTTTGAGGATGGTTGATTAGGTTTCATATTATTTTAGATAGACATACATACATTACTCACGCTTCCTTCCCATGGGGGTCAAAATCTAAATAAAATAAAAAATCATTTCTTCAAACTAGGCTGAAAATCAGTATTTTCTGAACATCAAAATTACGTAAGATGGTCCCCCAACCCTTCACCACTTCCTAGTGCTTTAGCAGGGAAGAAAAAATAGTGGAACAAACTCCCCAGCAGCACATTTATCTGTTCAGTTAGAGGAACTAGATGCTATACAATAGTATGGAAAGTAATTAACATTAAGATGTGTAACATCTGCCTTGGTAATAAGCAACATTAAAGAGGCGGGGCCTCATCAAGGTCGCTTCTGACGGTTAACTCTAGCACCGCGCGTACTCATTGCTCAAATCAAATAGCGCGCGCTTTCTCGGCTACCTGTGACACACTTCCGTCCGTCCCTTTTCACGAAATCACTCCCACAGATTTGATTCTTTAGATTTTTTTATATTTTTATTTTGATTGCAGGAAAGCGAGAGGAAAGATCATCATCATCATCAGCCTATAATGTTCCCACTGCTGGGATACAAGCCTCCTCTCTGTGAGAGGGAGTGGGCCGTAATCCACCACGCGGGCTCAGTGCGGGTTGGTAGATGTCACATGTCTTCGAATTTTCGGTTCTAGGACATGCCAGTTTCCTTACGATGTTTTCCTTCACCGTTTTGAGAGCAGTGGTGATGAAATAATTTACTCAAAGTAAAGCGCCTGTCTAAGTTCAAACCTACGACCTACAACTCGTAAGTCGCGGCCGTTACCACTGGGCTACCACTACTTTTCACAAAAAGAGGAAAGATGTTCCCATCATAAAAGTGAAAAGAACTAAATAAAAAACCTCCAGGCATAAAGGGCGTGCCCGCTTACATGTGTAATGGACATAATCCAGATTATGTCCATAAAGCTGTAACTCGAAGCCACAAATGATAAACTAGGACCATCGTAGTAAAATCATTATACATAACATAACATCACGCCTGTAATCCCCGAAGGGTTAGGCAGAGGTGTACCTACAGTACACCCACATTTCGCCAGTTATGTTTTAAGTCCGGCCTGGTTGTTGCCAACAATGACAATAACAAAACCATAGTCAGCGGGACGACCAGCCACCACAAGCATCATTTACAAAACATCACCTGCTACGATCGACACATATTTCTTTTGCTTTGTTTACGTTCAATTTTAGATGTATGAGGAGCTCGTGACTAATTAATAACAGCCCCACAGGTCGATCCATCAGGTTAAGCTACACTTACCAGGGTTGGTCCGTGGGAAGGTGACCATACATAACGAGACTTCCGTGCCTGGGGAAGCACGTTTTAAGACGTTGGTCCTGCTTGTCATTCGTAGATCTTTGACAGTTGTTACGGGTCATCAAAAGTCCGAAAGTCTGGCAACTAGTCTTACCAAAAGGTATCATGTACGGAAGGAAAAATCTAAGTTTTTTCAGTAAAAGAAGTGATAGACACAATTATAGGACTCGAAATAGGGACCAATTAGTTCAACCGGGTTTCAGACTGGCTAAAGTAGACTCATCCTTCATGGGGTACTGTTTAAAATGTCACAATAAAATACCTCCCCACATACTCAAACTGAATGAAACGAAATTTAAATCTTGTATAAAACGCACACTATGTTGCCAAATATATTATAAGTTGGGGGATTACATCGCTGATATAAATGCTTGGCTCAGCGCTGGTCCATCTACAAGGGTGCATAAACTAATTGATTAGCATTCGAAAATATTGTTGCAGCTGCTGAAGATTGTAAAAACTATCTTTGCTTTGTTGTTTGATTCATTTTTTACTCGAAAATTTATTATTTTACAGTTTTAACACAGCTAACTATTTACATTAGGTACTAAATTAAAAGACTAACTATCTGTATAAATAAAAATAATAAAAACGAAACGACACTTAGGCGTCGAAGTATTCGTCCGCATCGCTGTCATCCGGAAACGTGCCCAGAAGACTGGCAGCATTGCCACGTTGAATGGCAATGCTAATTCTTTGGCCAAAGAACGAGCCAGCCCTCTGGTCACGTGAAGTGTCGACTAGTCGACGAGAAATATCCTTAAAAAGGAGACGCGCACTCGGGCCCCATGATCCGAGCGTTTCGACCCCAAACGGCTCAAAATTGTAGTTACCAATAAGGTTACAGTATTTGCGCCGCTTGAGGGTCTCAGCAGCCGCAGCAGCGGCGCCAGCACAGGCCGCCGTGCTAGGAACATGAGATGGCGCAAGGGTGTCGACACAGGTCGCATCCCACACCAGAGGCCTACCCATCTTCCAAGGCAACAACGTCATCCCGTCTGGTCTCTTCCCATCGTCACGTACCAAGCCGTTTGGTTCTAATACCGCTGGTACGCCGGCGGTGACAAAGGCTCGACGAATTATGTCGTTGATGCTGGCGTGCCGTGCTATGCGACCTGCGCTCCTGCAGCAGGACAGGCCATGGTGCCCGAGACTGTCGACAGCTTCACCGCAATGACACCTATGCGGAGCAACACAAGGTGCACCCAAGCGGAGACACGTAGCGAGCCGAAACGATGAGTCATCCACCATATCATCCGTACCTATGGTGGATGACGGGAGCGCCTGAAGCCACAAGCCTGACTCCCATCCTCCCACAGCCAGCAAACGGGCGCGCTCAACAGTAACAGTAAGTGTTTAACAGAGTGTTCCGTATAATACTGCAGAGCGGCACGTGCCATCGTCTCTGGGAAGAGGGGTTGTCGGGCAGATCCGTATTGGGACAAGCCATTTTCCAAGCGTTCAACGCTTCGGTCAGGCACGGTACCTCAAAATCGGCCAGTGAGGAGGATAAAATGTTCCTGGTTAATTTATTGGTACTGTGGACCAAGGAGAGGACCGCCGGTAGACTTATACTTGAAATTTTGCGGACGCCGAGACCGCCCAGGCGAATGGGGAGTATAGCTTGCTGCCACGCTCGGTCGTCCAGGGCCACATTTAGGATTGAAGTTAAAGTGTTTCTAATAATTTCGTCTACTTTTTCTAAAAGTTGTGGATGCTTCCATAGGTGGGAGGAACGGAGGCTATAAGTAAATTTTGGTCCAAAACAGCAGTATCGAATGAGTGTGAAGGTCGAATGGATATTAATTTTGAAAAGTCTTTCCGAGACATCGTTGAAATTTTGGATTTTCTCCTCAATGAACGTTGGAAAGGATTCATCAAAAATTGGGGACCCTAGGAGGTTAAGAGAGTTTCTTTCCGTAATTTTGATATTTGGTGCTATAGTATTAAATTTCGCTATGGTTGTCTGTCTGTCAGTCGTCTGGGGAAGATAAATTTCACATTTTGAAAGGTTAAGTTCGAGGCCAATGGAACTGAATTTTTCTTTTACAAAAGTTAAATCTTTTAAAACTGTGTCTACATCACCTCCTAGGGTTCCGTCATCCAAGTACCATACGTTGAATTTAGAATTTAGTTGTCGAATAATTGGATTTATTGCCAAACTAAAAATGACTGGCCCAAGAGATGTCAACAGGGTGGGATGTCAACAGGGTGACCACCCTGTTGACATCCGACGGCTGACTCCAAAAGGTTGTCTTTATAAAGTAATTTAGAGGGATGCCTGTAACATTGGTAGAGAAAACTGTAAATTTTGGGTAATTAATCTTTGCTTTGTTTAAATTCAATCTCTTTGTATTGTATAATTGCATAGCACATGTGTGATCACTGTGACCATGTATATTCTATAAAGCTACCATTTACTGGGTACGTCTTTCATTGACTTGAATGTGCCCTGGCGGCTGAGAGTAAGTCATGCTCATTCAAATGTCTCGATAGTGGTGGCGTGTGTGTTGGATCATTAAGTTCCCTTCAAAATGGTTGAGCTAAATGGTGCTGGTCCATGCATCATGTTCGTGAACGGGCGCCGTCAATAGAGACCGGTCACCTCTATTTAAATTTTCGAATTGTTTTTATATTCTTATAACGGACGCTGTTAACGGGCACGTCTTTCTACATTGTTCTCACATGTATAATTTCAACATGAATTATGTAACCAATATTTTGTAACGATGTTTTGATTTAAGAGAGTGTCTTTGGACTTTCTTGCCCGTTCTTCTCCATAGGAACCAACTACGCTTTGGAATGGGCAACTAACTTCATCTTTCTGACTGATCGACCCCTTGATAATTCAAAAGTACCTGTAATTGGTTTATTTGAAATAAATGCTTTGAGATTTTTTTTTGAGTGTCGTATTACCTAGTTACTGGGTTGGGAAAAGGCTAAGCAGATTGATTGACGTTTAATTTTAGATTAATGTGAACCTTAAAGACCGTCATGTAGGTATTAGACACATTATTAAATAACATTAAAATAAATGGAGATAATTAACTTGAGCTCTATGATTATCAATGTACAATAACCCAGTGTGTCATAATTTTGTTAAAATAAAACAAACATGTTACTTAGAACTTACGTTTTTTAGAATATAATATATTTACCTACTTAAGGTGTTTTTTTTTCTATATCTATATCATACATTTAGTATTTCATCATCATTATCATTTCAGCCGAAAGACGTCCACTGCTGGACATAGGCCTCCTCCAAGCTCCTGCACTTAGATCGAGTCTGTGTTTTCCACATCCAGCGGATTCCTGCGGCCTTCACATGGTCATCGGTCCATCTTGTTCCCACAACGCTACATCTTCCGGTACGCGGTCGCCACTCCAGAACCTTTCGGCCCCATCGGCCATCCGTTCTGCGAGCAATGTGCCCTGCCCATTGCCACTTAAGTTTGGCAATTCTTCGGGCTATGTCGGTTACCTTGGTTCTCCTGCGGATCTCTTCATTTCTAATTCGATCACGTAGAGAAACTTCAAGCATAGCCCTCTCCATTACCCTTTGAGTGACTTTTAGCCTTCTGATAAGGCCCATTGTGAGCTACCACTTTTCAGTACCATAGGTCATCACTGGCAACACGCACTGGTTAAAGACTTTCGTCTTGAGACACTGTGGTATGTAGGACGAAAAGATATTGCGTAGCTTCCCGAACGTTGTCCACCCGGGTCGGATTCGACGATTGACCTCATTTTGTATTTAATAAATTGTATTTACATCATTTAAAAACGTTCATAATGTGTATAAGTATATAAAAAAGGAGAGGAAATAATCATAGGGCATCAAAAAAGTCGTCCGCATCTCTGTCAACAGGAAAATTGCCTAAAATGTTGGCAGCATTGCCACGTTGAACGGCAATGCTGATTCTTTGCAAAAAAATAGGCCAGCCCTCTGGTCAGGTGAAGAGTCGACCAACCACTTGGAGATGTCTCGAAAAACTAAGTGGGCACTCGGACCCCACGATAGGAATGTTGTATAAGTACATGTTTCTAATATCCAAGCTTTTTCTACATATTCAGGAGTAAGCATCAACTCCCACTTTCAATAAATCCAAACATACCTGCTCAGAAACATATTTCTATTTAAAAGGGTACTTGCTAAAGTACCCGACTCTGCAAACGGTCACCGATTGATCTTTATAATAGTGGCTCCGTTGCCATGGTAACCAAATACAAGCATTTAGAGTTCCAGATCTAAGGGCCTTATCACACTGGCGATTTAATAATAATTCCTTTATCGTCAGGCAACTAAAGCCCATAGATAAAATAGACAAAATATCTTTAAGAGGTGCTACACAAGTGTGCGGCTCGGCATGATTCAGGCGGAAAAATCGAATTTATGATATTGATTTTATGTTGTGATGGCCCATTGGTCAAATCCGGACAAGTACCATAGCGACTTTTTCAATTCTGAGTTTATCTTGGACATCACTGACATCGGTGAAGGAAAACTTCATGAGGAAATTTGGACTTTGGCCAAATAGTCTTAAGCAAGCGTGGTGATTAATGCTTGTACCTTCTGTGTATAAGAAGAGGCCTTTGCCCTGTAGTAGGACAATAATAGGCTAGTATTATTATTACTAAATGATCGGGAAAAAAACATTCAGCTTAGCTCGAAGTTTGCCGATCGGCACGAACCTAATGAAAGCAAAAAAATTGTGTATAAATTCTTCGGGTCGGCTTTGTTGCAACAAAAATACTGCGGAACATGACATGTGTAACACCCTTTACCAAACTACCCATTTTGCAATCGGTCACCGATTGATCTTTTTAATAGTGACTCCGTATCAATGGCAACCTTATAGCTAACATTTAGAGACCTTCCATACAAGATGCATATGAAGCCTATTCAGTTTTCACACATGAGCTGTCAAAAAATTCCACAGTCGAGAAAGTAGTTCTTTGAACGATTTCTTTACGGACAGGTGAATAAATATAAGGTCAGATACATTAGAACGATATTTTTATGGGAAGTTATTGGAAGTCTTATCGGAAATTAAGAATCAAAGGGTTTTTGGAGAGTCTGTTGAAATAGAAGTACAAAGATATGTAATTGCACGCTCTTTGATAAAAAAAAAAACGTGTGGCACTCGGGGACTGCCGCGGTAAAGCTATTGCATAGCATTTGTAACCTCCATACTTCCTATTTGTCAATGCTACACTTGTGATGATGACGTGATGATATAAACCAAAAATTACGTTCCCATGACAACATCACGTTGTTATGGGAACCGTCATTACATGGTAGGCGGAGTGGGGGGTGTTAGGTTTTATTTTCGTTACGTTACGGAATTTCTTGATTCGGTCGCCGCGCTCAAAGCCCGCGATAAAAGCTATGCAATAGCTTAAAAACATTTTTCGGAAAGTCAGAAGAATAAATATTTTACAGCATATTCGACCTCGTACCTTACCACTTTTGATAAAAAAAGCCTAGCAAATTGAAACTTTACTAAGGTTAAAACTAACTGTCACAGTTATCACGACGTTTGACAACCCTTAGGTCGTAAAGCAATTACGAGATCAACTATACCTAGATAACAAAGAACTGCCATGCCAATTAATTTCAACAATTTACCAGCCAAACGAAAATAAACCTTAAATCATCCACCGAAAGCGATGACTTATGAAGACAAATCATAAAACAGTGGACGAGTAGATGAGAGGACAGGACGTACGGATATAAATCAGACTCGCGCCGGAACTCCGATCCGATGATGTGATTATAGGATAGCTCATATGAAGGATATACGGGGCATAGAGTAGATAATTACAGAAGGCCGTTTCCGAAAACACACACACGCTCATCACTCATGTATACTCTGTTCCGAAACAATCTAATACAAATGTAAACAAATGGGTCAGAAAAAGCACCTGTGGATGACAATTTAATTTATTATTTGAAAACTTAAACCCAAAATTCTAACTCTAAATCACCTTAAAATAAAACATTTTTATGTGTAAATGGTTATTTTATAACCTAAATCGTCGATGATTTTTCAATGACAATAACCTTAAATTTTATTCAAACATTATTTTTGTTGGAAAAAGTGGAAATACAATGTTGAAACCCATAAGTATATGAATGTGTAACTAATTTCCTTTAGTGAGTGATTGCAAAAGAATTTAACCAGAACAGGGTTTGTTTACACTTCAAAAGTGTAGTTTACACTTCAAAGATATCAAAAAGTTTTGGAACAGATTATAGACATATAAGCTATGAATAATATAAAAGCGTAAGTATGTACGGCCATTTCAAACAAACGACAGTCGCCAGTGTGCTTGCAGTCGTTCTAATTCCAGACGCGTTTAATATGTTTGCGTGGGTTTTTCCTTTTTTACGGAGAAGACCTTCTGTATTGATCTATTTAGTGTCCGGGATATATTCTCGTAGTGAACGATGTTGATATAACGGTAACACGGAAAATCGAGTTAGCGCCGAAAGTGTTGTTACATATATACTTTTTGCCGTTCTCGGGATGTAGGATAAAAATAATTGTAGGTGCTAGTGACCTTTTGAAACGACAAAAATATTACTTTTTATAAAAATTGTTAGTAATGTGGGTGTACCCCCATTGTATTAGTTATAAAGATAAAATAGTGTTATTCTTAATACTAGCTTCTGCCCGCGACTTCGTTCACGTGGAAGTCGTAAGACACCACTGTTGAGACCTCCGCTCTCAACATCGCCGCGCGCTGGCGGCAGTGAACGAGGGGTGCGGGGCAGCGGCGAGTCAGCTGGCCTCACAGCCAAGCGCGGGCCCCCGCGCCTCAGGAGTCAGCTGTTGCACGCCTTCAAGCACGGCTGCGCTTACGCGTCTTATTAGCCATCCTATTTAATTCTTGTTTGTTCGTATTCCTTGTTGTACTTTTAATATTTCATAAATCTATTTACTATACAGTCCACTCAATCGTCTTTGATTTCGCTCCACTACGACCTATCGTCGCGATCATTGGTCCTTCTACCGTTAACATTTGAACCGAACAAAGGAAAAACGGAAATAATCAAAATTCAAAAAAAACAACGGTTTTTCGGTCGGAGAACAAAGGACTTCATCGTCGGTTTCAAGTTTCGCATAAGGTCTTCGTTTTCTACGTGTCATCGTCTGCATTTGGTCATCGTGAACGTCGATACGGCAACAGCCGTCTTCATCGGGTTCACACCAACGGGCGGCGCAAGAAAAGATCGTCGAGACTTCAGGACAAGAAGACTTTGAAGCCATTTTTACGTCAGCATTCGTCAATCACCACCAGGAAGATCCCAAGATCTATTCATCCGAGGCACAGTTCATCAGTTCATCATCAGAGGTTGACAGCATAAAACCGTGAGAGCGTTCCAATTCCTTTGTTCCAACATTTTGCCTAATCATTTTGTCTAATCATTTTACCTAATATTTATTAGTAATCCCGTCAATTCATGATCTTCAGCCTATCAGCTTGTTTAAATAGTTTCTTTTCGTTATATTTACAGTATCAAGGTTTAAATTAGCTATTTACAAAAGTAATTTTAATATTTTATTCAATGTGCCAATAATTCCGTTATTCATGACATTTTTATTTTAAATCATATTTATAATTGATATATTCTGAATCATTCCATATAATTGAATTGAATTGAATTTAATTTGTTTTTTGTGTAGAGCAAATATTGCATCAGTCACTTAGCATTACTCAGCAGATTCGTTTGAAAACGCCTAACGTTTTTGTAATAGCAATTGTATTTCTTACTGCTTATAGCTCCTGTGCCCATTTCGCAACTTATTGCTAATCGTTTAGTATTAGTAACTGTCGCTTAACTTTATAGTAATACCTTCTTTATTTTTTAGTCTTGTTTTTCTTACTTGCAACTGCTAAATTTTCATTGCCATGGCTGACATGAAAAGCTATATCAAGAAGCGAGCTTCAATTAAAGCCAAGCTTACGCAATTTACTTCTTATTTAAATATTACTAAGTCTTGCGAAAAGTTGAGTGAGGTACAAGTCATCGAAATCGAGTACCGTCTAAATATATTTGAAAGTTTATATGAAAAATATGACAAATTACAGGATGAATTGGAAGCGTTGGTGGATGACCCCAGCGAGCAATATGCGGAACGCGAGGAGTTTGAGAAGCTGTACTTCGGCTTGGTGGCTTCTGCACGCCAGCTGATCAGCAGCGCAAGGAAGCTTCTTGAGGGGGACTCCGCAACCGAGGTGGATTCTTGTATTGCTAGCACACACAAACACAATTCAATTCGTTTACCCAAAATTGATTTACCCAAGTTTTCAGGCAACTATCATGATTGGCTGGAATTTAGAGATACCTTTGTTTCTATAGTACATAACAACAACACCTTAGATAAAATCAACAAATTACACTATCTGCGTGCTTCCTTAAAGGGTAGTGCTTCTCTTGTTGTTGATAACCTTGACTTCAGGTCAGAAAACTACGACGCTGCCTGGAAGTTACTCTGTGAGAGGTATGACAACAAAAGATTGCTTGTCAACAATCATGTGCAAGCACTCTTTAATGTTCAACCCATAGACAGAGAGTCAAGTAAGTCGTTACGTTACATAATTGACACTACTAATAAAAACCTTAGAGCGTTGGCAACCCTTGGTCAACCAGAATCATGAATCATGTATATTTGTTTACAAGCATAAGATTCTTTTTCAGCAAGCGACAAGCTACTATGCCCCTCGATCTCATAATACTAATAAGTTGTATCAACCCAAGACGAATCTCACACTAACATCCAACAACAGCTATATCATGTGCATCAAATTGTATAATAAAATTCCGAGTACACTAAAGACACTTCCTTTTTTAAAATTTAAGCGTAATTTAACAAAACTACTCACTGATAAATGCTTTTATAGTGTACTTGAGTTTTTAGATTATAAGTTGTGATTTTTTGTAGTGTATAAGTATAATGTCATCTATGAATTAATTGTTAAGTAGGTACCAAATTTGAATTTATTTAATGTAATTTACTAATCGCATGCATTATTCAAGTAATTAATTAAATTCTTATAATAATATCTGATTATGTAAAAATTGCACGCCGAAATTAAAGGCATAATAAGAGATCAATATATTTTCATAAGAACTTTCTGTACCTTATTTATGCAAATAAATGATTTAGATTTTTTTTTTTGATTATTTTTTCAAAACGCCTTCGTCGATGTTCTTATTATTTACATAATGACCAGTAAACTCGACCACATCACAAATCGTCAGTGGGAAGAGCACAGGAACACTTTTTCAGAACCACCTACATTATCTGCATTCACTAATTTCATTAGTAGCAGGGCTGACTTACTGGAGACACTTGAGGAGTCTAAGCCTATAGCAATGGCTAAGAGTGAACCCATCACACCTGCGACCAAACCTAAGAGCAGTGTTGTGCTACATGAAAAACCGTTAAAACCTTTGTCATGTCCTATGTGTCGTCAGGACCACTTTATTTTTGCATGCGAGCAGTTTAAAAGTCTCTCAGTTCAGGCTCGTATTAAAAAGGCACAGGGTTCAAATGTATGCATGAATTGTCTTCGTCCAGGTCATGACGTCTCCAAATGTAAATTAGGTCATTGTAAATATTGTCGTCAAAAACACAACACTCTGTTACACATCGATAGTGACAATGTTCTTCCTAGTGCACACAACACTGCATTATCAGCTTGTCAAACATTTACATCTCGAGTAATTTTACTTTCCACAGCGCTCGTGAGGGTGACCGGTGCTGACGGTAATCACCATACAGCACGAGTCTTGCTGGACAGTGGCAGTACAACAAACTTCATCTCGGAAGACTTTGTTCGTAAGCTACATATTTCTACCTATATTACCAAGTCCAAGGTAACGGGTATCAATGTTCAAACATCTAGTTGTACTCAGGGGTGCTCAGTGTCATTAACATCAATTGATGACAGTGAGTACGAACTTAACATTAATTGTCTCGTATTGCCAAAAGTATCAGCATCAGTTCCTAATACTTATGTTGATACTAGCAACATACGTATACCTACGAACGTGCGTCTTGCCGACCCCACTTATTATGTTCCGTCTTCGATCGACGTCCTTGTCGGTGCGGAAGTCTTTTGGGGTATCATAGGCACTGGCCGTATCGCATTAGGTACCCATATGCCCACATTGCTTGAGTCAAAACTCGGTTGGCTCATTTCGGGTGCATATCATCAGTCGGATTCCTCTTCACATGTTTGTATGCATACTAATAACTTACAAGTAGATTTAGATCGGTTTTGGGAGTTAGATTCTGTGTCGTCCATACATAAACACTCTGGTGAAGAGAGATCCTGTGAACAACATTTCATAGATACCACATATCGTAGTTCTGATGGGCGATTTGTGGTAAGCATTCCTTTCAAAGAGTCACTGGACGTTTTGGGTGATTCATACATGATGGCTAAGCAGCGATTCCTATCTCTTGAACGTCGTTTGGGTAGAGATCCTCGCCTTAAAAGCCTATATGTTGACTTTATTAATGAGTACATAGAGCTGGGACACATGTCTGAATCTACTAGGCGCCCACTCGACTCAACATGTTCAAATTATTTACCACATCATGGTGTTCTGAAGGAGTCAAGAACTACCACCAAACTAAGGGTGGTGTTTGACGCTTCCGCCAGAACTACATCAGGTAAGTCTTTCAATGAAATACAGATGGTTGGACCCCCTATCCAAGATGATTTGTTGTCAATATTGCTTCGGTTCCGTCAGCATAAAATTGTCATAAGCGCGGACATTGAAAAAATGTATAGACAAACTCTAGTTCACGACAGTCATCGTCATTTACAAAAAATTCTTTGGAGGGCAGAACCAACTCATCGGTTAAAGGAGTACACACTCAATACCGTGACATATGGCACGGCATCAGCACCCTTTTTAGCTACCAGGTGTTTACTTCAACTGGCTGAAGAGTGCTCAGATTCGTCAACAAAGTTATCGATATCACGTGACTTTTATGTGGACGATTACTTGTCCGGTGGATCATCTGTTTCAGATACTTTGGAAAAAAGCCGCTGCGTTGACGATGTTCTTCGGTCAGCAAAGTACAATCTTCGAAAATGGCGGTCCAACTCCAGTCAGGTCCTGCAGGCGCTTAGCGGTGAACACGACGTTTCTGATGTTGTTGACCTCAGCGACAGCGAGCAGTCGAAGACTCTGGGGCTTCTGTGGAAGAGCTTGAGTGACACATTTTCTTTTTCCATAAACATAAACTCCACTGACAAGGCAACTAAGCGTCATATTTTATCAACCATAGCACAGATCTTTGATCCCATTGGCCTGGTCGTTCCATGCATAGTGGAAGCCAAAATTATCATGCAACATCTGTGGCTGGCCAAATGTTCGTGGGATGAGCTTGTTCCCACGCATATTCAATATGCCTGGAATGACTTTCAAAATAGCCTGCACCTTTTAAATGAGTTCAAGATACCTCGGTGGGTGTTATGCGAATCTGCGTCCTGTCTACAGCTGCATATATTTACTGACGCATCCGAAAAAGCTTACGGAGCGTGTGTTTATGTTCGCAGTGTTTCAAGAGACAGCAAGGTTAACGTACATCTTCTTACCGCTAAAAGCAAGGTAGCTCCAATCAAATCTACAACCATACCGCGGCTCGAGCTATGTGGTGCGTTGTTAGGTTCAAGGTTGTACTCAAAGGTTCGTCAGTCACTCACTTTACATTTTGATGAAGTACATTGTTGGTGTGATTCAACCATCGTCTTGGGATGGTTGTCTACTTCACCAAACCAGCTAAAGACATTCGTTCGTCATCGCGTGTCTGAAATTCAGGAAACTGTGGGAGGAGAGGCTTGGCACTACGTTCCGTCAGCTGAAAACCCCGCAGACCTCGCTTCGCGTGGACTTAGAACTGACAGGTTGTTGTCGTCTTCATTGTGGTGGTCAGGACCACAATTCCTTCACAAAGACACGTCTTCATGGCCTCAGTTCCCTGAATCTCATAATAATAATTCTGGGTTACCGGAAACAGTTCATTCTTGTCATGTTAATTCTAATAATATTATTGAAAATCCAATTATTGCGTTATTTCCAAAATTTTCAAAATTTAACACATTACAGCGTGTGACGGCATATGTCATGCGATTCATTCATAAATGCAACAAGAAATCGATTGAGTCTGGTGCACTGACCTCTACTGAACTTAACGATTCTTTGAACTTGTTGCTAAAACATAGTCAAATTGAATCTTTCCCGGAAGAGTACCACTTACTTAAAACAGGTAAACAGTTACCAGCAAAGAACAAGCTATTATCTTTGTCTCCTTTCTTTGATACTCTTTCTAATCTAATTCGTGTTGGAGGAAGATTAAACAATTCATTTTATGATTACAACATTAAACATCCCATTCTACTATCTAGTTCTCATATAATCTGCATTCTCTTGTTCAACATGTTTCATGTGCGTCTTTTGCATGCTGGGCCACAGCTTTTATTGGCCACTGTTCGTCATCATTACTATCCAATCGGAGGTAGGAACCTGGCAAAAAAGATCACACATCAATGTGTAAAATGTTGTAGGGTCAAAGCCAACATTATTCAACCTATCATGGGTAATCTTCCAGAGCAGCGTCTACATTTAGAGTTCCCATTTTTAGACACAGGGGTGGACTATGCCGGTCCCATCATGATAGCTGACCGGAAAGGTAGAGGCTGTAGGCTCATCAAATGCTTTATTTGTGTATTTGTGTGTTTAGCTACGAGAGCCATCCACCTCGAGCTTGTGTCAGACCTCACAAAAGAAGCTTTCTTAGCTGCACTAAGCCGCTTCATTGCTCGAAGGGGAAAACCTCGTAACGTCTTTTCCGACAATGGTACAACCTTTGTCGGTGCTTTCAATGAGTTGGCCAGACTGCTTTCGCAAGACTTAAACGTAAACAACATCGACCCTGGCATAAACTTTTCATTTATACCTGCATATACTCCACACTTCGGAGGCCTATGGGAGTCTGCAGTTAAATCCACCAAGCACCATCTTCGACGCATTTTGGGTTTAACAAACCTAACCTTTGAGGAGATGGCTACTTGTTTAATTCAAGTTGAGGCTATTTTGAATTCAAGGCCCTTAACTCCACTATCCAACGACCCTTCCGACCTCACTCCTTTAACCCCGGCACACTTCCTTATTGGGCGTTCTCTAATCATGCTGCCTCATCCACAGATCCAGAACACCAACGTCAACAGCTTGCAACGATTTCGGCGTATAGAATATCTGAAGCAACACTTCTGGGCTAGATTCTCCCATGAATATGTTCTGTGGCTACAGGAGAGAACCAAATGGTGTCGGTCGTCTGGCGAGCTCAAGGAAGGCACATTGGTCGTCGTTAAAGACAAAAACTTACCACCTCTTATGTGGCTTCTAGGACGCATCACACATGTTCTCCCAGGCAGAGACGGCGTCGCGAGGGTCGCCGACATCCTCACACGAAAGGGTGTCATCCGGCGTGCCTTCAACACCATCTGCCCGCTGCCGGTCACCACTGTTGAAGACTCTTCAACGGGGGGAGTATGTTGAGACCTCCGCTCTCAACATCGCCGCGCGCTGGCGGCAGTGAACGAGGGGTGCGGGGCAGCGGCGAGTCAGCTGGCCTCACAGCCAAGCGCGGGCCCCCGCGCCTCAGGAGTCAGCTGTTGCACGCCTTCAAGCACGGCTGCGCTTACGCGTCTTATTAGCCATCCTATTTAATTCTTGTTTGTTCGTATTCCTTGTTGTACTTTTAATATTTCATAAATCTATTTACTATACAGTCCACTCAATCGTCTTTGATTTCGCTCCACTACGACCTATCGTCGCGATCACCACAATATACTACAATAACAGCCACATTTTTATAAAACATCCCTGTATACTACATTTGTAGTTTTATTCTCAGCAGTCAAAATATACAGAGAGTCAGGAATGGTGACTCGGGAACAAGCGACGTACAGTTGTTCGTGTGAGAAGCAGCTTGTCCTGAGGTTGACACCCGCAGCCTTCAGCCTTCGGTGTCAGCCCCTGTGACTTGATCGCAAAGCATACGCTCCCAGAGAACTGCATGCGCTTGAACTGGTAATTGTGGGGAATTAGTGGTATACGCGTTCATAATATAATAACTGTGATGTATGTTCCAATTTTATTAGCTTCTTATTTCATTTAATAAATGAAATAAGAAGCTTATAAAATTGAAATTTATGTAATTTTGCATGCTAGTTTTAGCGAATTGTTTTAGAACTTGTTAAAAGACCCGACCAACTGTACTACAATTCTTGCAAATTAAATTTCATTTCATTTCATAAAAACTGACTGAAACGACTGCACCAAATTGGATAAATATTTTTTTGATGTGTTTGTTATTCTAAGGATAAGGTTTGGTAGGTAGCTAGGTATGTATTCAAGGCAATGAATGACACGTAAAATTTAATCTGAGAGGCAACCGGATGGCGAATGGCAGTCTGGGTCTTGAAGCGATACCGAACCCTCTCGTACTGTCCGAATGGACCCCAAATGGACAGGGGCGGAGATATGGGGGATGGGAGCAAAACATTTTTTTTATATGGCATTCAAAATTTAAGCTCTAATAAGTGCAAGGAATTTGTGTGTATCAGTGCCATCTGGTTTTGATAAAATTCACCCTCATTTTCGGTGATAAATCATCGGTAAGGAGTTTCAAGAATTGTATTGTATAAAAATTGTATACATTATTTCAATTATAACGATGTTGGGAGGTAGCAACCAGATTGTATTGATACATACAAAATTCCATGCACTTATTAGAGCTTAAATTTTGAATGCCATGTTAAAAAAAGTGTTTTGTCCCCTCCCCCATATCTCCCCATCTATTTGGGGTCCACTCGGACTGTACGGGGGTTCGGTATCACTTCAAGACCCAGATTACCACTCGCCATCCGATTGCCTCTCCGTTTAAATTTAACGTGCCATTGCCTTCAATATATAGCTAGTTTATAATATTAGTAAGGATTTTACGTATGGTACTTATCTGTAAAATAAAAGGACTGGTTTAAAAATATTATCTCTTGTTTGAGCGAAAGTACACTAAGCTACAAACCCAATTTCCACATATTTTTAAACCAACCCGAGCTCAAAATCACGTTATAATAAACCAATGATACCTACATGTGTTATAACGTTGTTACAAGACTAACAACTTAAACACCGAGCCGCTACCTAAATGACAATATAACAATAACGTAGAATGCGTACATGAAATTTTACGAACGAAGATACGAATAAAATCGATGTTTGCCGAACGTTGTTTGAATGTCTTCGCGAATGTACGCACATTTGACTTTTGGAAGTCACGATATTTCGACAATCATTTGTTTGTCATAACCATAATGCCTAGTTTACACAAGCTTACTAGGTAATAGCCTGCTTTTTAACCGACTTCAAAAAAAAAGGAGGAGGTACTCAATTCGTCGGGATTTTTTTTTTTTTATGTATGTTCCCCGATTACTCGAAGACGGCTGGACCGATTTGAAAAATTCTTTTTTTGTTTGATAGGGTATACTTTCAAGTTGGTCCCATTGTCATTTGGTGACGATGTGATGATGGGATCTTGGAGAAATCGAGGGAACTCATCAAATATTAAAGGCACTTCTATAGCGATTTGGGTATTTTTGGTGAGCAGTTGACATAAGGCTATTGTAACTTAGATAAATTACAAACCAACCCACTAAAAAGTGAAAAAAAAAATCTTTTTACAAAAAACAAAACCGACTTCCAAACTACAAAGTGAAAAATAACTTTAATTTCGGTAGTCGGTGGCAAAAAACTAAAATACTGATCTGATCCAAAGACACCGACTTCCGCAATTAAAGTTATTTTTCACTTTGTAGTTTGGAAGTCGGTTGTGTTTTTTGTAAAAAAGTTTTTTTTTTGTTAAGTAAATTAGATCGGTTTCAATTCAATTGCACTGACAGTTTCAGTATTTTGAGCATGTTTATACGAAACGCAAAGTTACTGATTATTAACTGAAAGACCGTGAGATACAGTTGTAAGATGTTTAATTTTATGTTAAGGGGGAAACGTCAGGGTAGCCCGCGAAATTCAAATTTTCTTATGTTTTTGCATTTTGCAGGCCAGTGTCAGGTTTTATGTAGATTAAAATATGATTCGCGGTCATAACAAATATGGCTTTACTCAATTATAATCATTACAATACGTGCCAAGAACGTGTCGGACCACGCACAATGAAGGGTTCCGTAGCTGAGATGAATTTATCCTAAAACCAACCTTAACTTTGTAGTTGAAAAATATGTTCTCCCATACATCGATATACGTCACTGTCAATTCTACCACTGCAAATGTAAGTTTGTAATCGCAATTTATTTTAATTTTATTTTATAAAACTTCAAATTAACAATTTTCGGTTTTTTCCTTTACTTATGCTGTAAGACCTTGCTCTCTGCCAAATTTCATAAATTTAGGTCAACGGCAAGTACCCTACAAGTTTTGATTTATTTGCGAGTATCAAAATATGTCGCTTAAACGGTCGTATTTGATACCTTCACGCGTTCCTGAGAAAAAGGGTCTTGACAGACTGACGGACGGACAACGAAGTGATCCTATAAGGGTTCCGTTTTTTCCTTTTGTGGTAGAGCTAAAAATGACTACTTTGATAACGTTTTTTTTAACTTACTTGTAACTTTTGTATTTCGTTCTTTTTATAAATCCTTAGTTTTGAAATCAAAGAGAAGAGACAAAACACGAAAAAGTTCGGGCAAGTAACCTACTGACAAAATCGTCGTCGTCATTCTGTTCTACCATTTTGGGTCAGTGCAGCATGACTAATCTTCTCCCATACTTGACTATTAGCCGTTATTTATTTTTATTTTATTTATTTGGTTCAACAACAATTGAATGTAATACGCCGATACAAAGATATGAGATACATGCAATAAACTTATAGACTAGTGTACCAATTTCTTACAGGTAAGCACATCATGCATTACTTATTTGTTGTTTAGTGCCTACTTAAAATTAGATGAGTTCTTATACTCACCGAACATTATTTTAAAATTATTTCGACAAAATTCCAATTTAAAATCTGTAATTGAATTTACAACAAAAATTAAAATTATATAAAATTCAAATCAATACTAAAATTCAAATCAATACTAAAATTAAGAATGCGGCGACGTATGAATTGTCCATACAAACGTAGTACATCAATCATTTGCAATTTGAGCATATTTCCACCATATTATGTTGATATTCGGATTGAGACAGTATTTATCTAGGCTCCTACGTCTTTTGATTTTCAAAAACTTACCTTTAAATGAAATGTAAGCGAATTCCATTTCGTACATTTTTACAGCGTAAATGACATGTTTTCATATGGTTTTTTCTGTATTATAAACAACAATATTTGTAATATTGTTTCCGTAGAAGCATAGTTTATGTTATCAAGTTACAAATTATCGAAAGGGGGCAAATCACCAAAGGGCGTTGTACTACTGACGCCGGTGTCACCCTAATAAAGAACATTTTTAAGGCCTGGGAAGAAGCACAAGATGCCATTGGAATCTTTTGCGACCTCTCGAAGGCGTTCGATTGTGTAGACCATGAGACACTTCTGCTGAAACTAGAGCACTATGGGATTAAGAATACAGCTCTTGATTTACTTAGATCATACCTGAAAGATAGAAAGGTTAAAGTTCAGGTAAACGGCGTAAACTCATTAGGGTCTGAAATGGCAATGGGCGTTCCTCAAGGTTCGATATTGGGTCCATTCCTCTTTTTAGTTTACATTAATGATTTACCCCAATTACTTCAAAATCAACCGAAGATGGTGTTATTTGCAGATGACACATCATTAATCTTTAAAATAAACCGACGGTCACAAAATCTTGACGACGTGAATAGCTCTATTCTGCAAGTCCAAGATTGGTTTACGGTAAATAATCTGGTACTTAATAAAAAAAAAACCAAATGCATTAGATTTAAATTACCTAATGTTAAAAGTAGCGAATGTGACATCATATTGAATGGAGAAAAACTGGAATTTATTAATCAAACGGTTTTCCTGGGAATCACGCTAGACGAGAAATTACAATGGGGACCTCATATAACATCTCTTGCGGGGCGGTTAAGCTCGGCCGCTTATGCTGTTAGAAAGATAAGACAGTTAACAGATGTAGAAACCGCGCGTTTGGTCTATTTTAGCTACTTCCACAGCATTATGTCATATGGCATTTTACTGTGGGGTCGGGCTGCTGACATTGAATCAATCTTTATTTTGCAAAAGAGAGCTGTCAGAGCCATTTATAATCTACGTCGCCGCGAATCTCTCAGGGAACTTTTTAAAAGGATTAATATTATGACGGTACCTTGCCAATTCATTTATGAAAATATTATGTATGTAAGGAAAAATCCACATCTCTTTAATAAAATAAGTGATAGACATAATTTTAATACTAGAAATAAAGATAAACTAGATCAACCATTTTTCAGGTTATCTAAAGTACATACATCTTTTATGGGGTACTGTGTTAAATGTTACAACAAAATACCTTGTGACATATTGCAATTAAATGAAAGAAAATTTAAAACTCATATAAAAAGTACACTTTGTAAACAAGCATATTACAAATTAGAGGATTATATCCAAGATAAGAGTGCTTGGAAACATGCTGGTCCTGCTCCATAGGACAATTTAGAATCAAGACAAAATCAAACTGGTTGCTAATTTAATTGTAAAATTTATTACTTTGTGTTTTATGACATTGATTTTACATTCTGTGACTTCCTCACACACTTATTAATTGTAAAATTTTAGGAAAATCGTCTACTTTTACAATGTTTGTAAATATGTGAGCACAATGTATCTATCACATATTAAATTATCTATCGTTGCTTCATTTTTAATTGTTTTTACCTATTGTGGTATAGTAATTTTATTCTAGGTGCATCGTCTTCACATATAATAATTATTTAACAAATGTATGTACATATACAAACAATTGTAAAACATTTTTAAAAGAGTAACGGTGGAGTTTCTTGCCCATTCTTCTCCATACGAAAACTACCTTTTGGAAGGGGCAACTAGAATCAATTTTATTATTTTGTAATTTTTTGACGTTCAAAAGTGCCATACATGGGCCTATTTGAAATAAATGATTTGACTTTGACTTTGACTTTGAAAGTAAAATGGAAATACATTAAATTATCATTCATCATTTTTTGTATTACGGAACACATCCAAATTTATCATAATTTTTCGATGCTAGTATTGCCATCGCGTCAAGGAATAATTTGTCAATGTGTGCGTGGTCGTACTGCTCACTGTAGTTGTATATCGCTCCGACAGGCACTCACACTAGCGCAACGTGATCGGTTGGAATTCGTTCGGGGTATTTTTTGTCAGTATTATAAGATTAGGTATATTATATAGGTACTTTACTGTGCTTATTTGTTTACTAAATTAAAGCAGCTGCCGACTACTTCTGTTTTGTGCTCGTGATTATATTTAAATCTATTGTTTGATTGTTTTACTCGAGTTAATTATCTTTTTGTATACACGTGTTTCTGAAAAAAAAAAAAAAAATATTCTATCTTTTCTTTCTTTCTATCTTCAGATAACATAAATGTGTTTACAAACATCCGTATCTGGACAAACGAGTACTTATGTTTCATCAGTAATATTAATCGGTAGGTACCTATTTATGCGTCTAAAGACCCTCAGCGAGTCGAAAATTAAAACAAATAAAAAAAATGGAATGGATGGATGGATGGTGTGGAAATTATACACACGGCCGAAACGCGGTAGTCCAGGTATAGGTGGCTTGTTGAGAATCAAACGTGCTGGGACGTACTCTCGTTCCAGCGCGTTGAAGAAACACTGTTGGATTTTCAACTCTCGGCGCTAAGCAGAGCGTTGAAAATCAAGTGCACGAAAAATTTCGCCGCGATTTTATTACGTCCGTGCGAACGAGGGCTATATTATAGGACCAGGTTTTTATACTAGGTATTTACTTGCAAGTACGCCGACCAAGTGCCGATCCGAAATACTCGCAAGACTATTTTATTTCTTATTTATATTTAGTTACGGATCAATGTTCTATGTAGGGCTTTCAATACCGGGATCCCGGTATTGGCTAATACCGGGATCCCGGACATTATTAGACATTTTTCAATACCGGTATTGAAATGTCCACTACCGGGATACCGGTATTGGTGATTTTATTTTATCAGTAGACACTACAGTGAAACAATTTCTTTTTATTACCTACACATTATATTTCCAACCAATTTTATAATTATCAGGGTAAGTTTTAAAAACTGCGTATTTTAATTCGACAGTTAGTTACATTTCATTACTACTTGTGCTACTAACTGGAGGCAGAAATAGAAGCTAAAACTCAAAGGGAAGTTAGGACCCATGCTTCTTCCAGCAGGCCTAACATGACACACGCGATAATTATCCACGCTCGCGCGACTAATTTTTGTCTATTTCGTAGTGTTATCGTTTTCTGATAGCTACGCCATACAAAATACTTGACTCGTTCTGTCAAACTTGATGTTTTGTCAAAAAACCCAAACATGACACGTTATTTATCTCGATTTTTGACAGTTCAACACGAGATAATCAGTTATTTTGTCGTATTTAGTCGTCCTCGATTTTGACGACGAGAAGAGTAGACAAAAAGACAAAATGATATTATTTTTTTAATTGTGGGTGTACACCGGTGTACTGTAGTAGAGGGGTGCACTACCACGTAGATGACTATTACTTTCCAGTCACTTTGCCAATTATGGTGATTAAATAAATAAATTAACGAAATCTAGGGATTATAGCTGTATGGTAGTATCAAATATTCGCAACATAATTACTAAAATCACCAGTTTATTTCCTAAGGGTGGTGATTAACAACTTTATGGTTATAATAGCGGAATCAACTCCACCTGCCAATTTATTTGAACGCCAGTCTTTTTGGTGACTGGTGATTAACAAAATTTGCAACGTCATGGACTTTATGGTGACTGTTAAACTTCGATTTGTCAAATTGCAATCGTCGGCCCATTTGTCATTTGTGGTGATTATCTAATGAGTATAGGTGCCACTAATTTTAATTTCCGTCAATTTGTATTTTAATTTAGCATGCCAAAGAAATGATTTAATTTTAATCAAAAAGTCGGTTACACAAAAAACTAATCATAAATAATTAAAAGAGAGAATAATTAAGAGAGACGTTTATTCAATAAAGTACATAATTCCATGCATAAATTGAATGAATGAAACAGAACTTCAAGCCGATGCTGCTATCATAAAAATAATTTGTTTTTAATCACTTGCAACATCGGTATCTCGTCGCGCGATAAAGTAGTGTCAAAGTGCCTTTTTCGAGTTTACTCGCCGTTTGCGGTCATGTAAGGGATTAGAATGACGTCAAAACAACGGCGACAAATTCCGATAAAACGAGAAAAAGAGCGTTCTCGCACTTGTCATGTTAACCCTGCAGCACTGATTAGAGTCTATTGTAAGAGTTGAATTGGGCATTTATGATTGTTCTGAAGGCGGCCGAGAGATGTATATTGACATGGCGTATAATTATTTACTGAGTATTCTACCTACGAGCATAGAGGTAGAGAGAACGTTTTCCTTGGTTACATATTTGTGCAACCGTTTAAGGGGACGATAACCGACTTTTAATGATTTCATACTGAAGATGAATTTGAAAATAAAAAAAGGTTAAATAAGAGCATTTTCTTAATATTTTAATATAGGCATATTTTTGATTATGTTTATATTAAATAGTGAAATTAATTTGTAAAGTTATGTCTAACGCGGATAAAAAACTGAGAATGACGCAAAATCTATCAAGCGTTTTTTTCTGAAAACTTCTCCATTTTGAAAACAATTAAATTATTGATCTTTTAGTATACGTGTTTTATTAAAATACTTTTTGTTTTACGTGTAATAAATATTACACGTAAACACGTAATTTTAATAATGTGTCTAATTTGGGACAGCGTTCCTTGATGGACGAGTCCTTGATGGATGGCTGGACGTATGACGCGTTGCTAAAAATAAGCGCCTTGAAAAATAAGCGCCGTGGAAAGTAAGCGCCGTGGGATAAAAGCGCCGAGGATAATAAGCGCCTTGGAAAATAAGCGCCGTGAAAAATAAGCGCCGTGGATCATAAGCCCCGTGGATAGTAAGCGCCGTGGGATAAAAGCGTCGTGGAAAATAAGCGCCTTGGAAAATAAGCGCCGTGGAAAATAAGCCCCTTGGAAAATAAGCGCCTTGAAAAATAAGCGCCGTGGAAACAAGCGCCTTGGAAAATAAGCGTATGAATAAAAAAATCCAAATCCTCACCACTGAGTCTCGCAAACAAAGGATGGGTCAATCAATATGGCAGCTTTACTTTGGGAAGAGGAAGTCTTGATGACAAATGAAAATCATAATTTGACATATTACCAAACTCTCTCTCCCGTGGCGTATTTAATTCTGGACACACAGAATAAAATACGCGGCAAAAATACGCCGCACGGAATTACGGATCTCCGTGCAGCGTTCAGCTGACTGTTTTTATAGCTGACTGTTTTGTTAGTTCTTATATAACTCACTAGAGGGCGCTGCAGTAATAAATCTTTATATTAGTTACTTATATATTTTTATTCTTATTTTTCTTATTTTTTTTACCGGCCGTAGAAAATAAGCGCCGTGGAAAATAAGCGCCTTGGAAAATAAGCGCCGTAAAAAAATGCGCCGTGAAAAATAAGCCCCTTGGAAAATAAGCGCCGTGAAAAATAAGCGCCGTTGAAAATAAGCGCCGTGAAAAATAAGCGCCTTTGAAAATAAGCACCGTGGAAAGTAAGCGCCGTGAAAAATAAGCGCCGTGGAAAATAAGCGCCTTGGAAAGTAAGCGCCGTGGGATAAAGCGTGGCGTGGCTTTTTGCTTTTGCATTTTGAAATTCAAATTTTCTTACGTTTTTTACGTAAGAAAATTTGAATTTTGCGAGCTACCCTGGCGCTTCCCCTTTAAAAACACGATGAACAATTTTGACTGATTTTTATGTGAACAGAAGTTTGCAATTTAAAGTTGTATAAAAAAGTGTGTGTGTGTGTTCTATACAAGTATTTTTCTTCAAAGTATTTTTTTCGGCTACTCGCTCCTTCGACGCTCGATGCAATTCTGCTCCTTATTTATATTTACTTATGGATCAAAGTTCTATGCAAGTATTTTTACTTTAAAGGTTTTGGAAGTTTTTCAGACTTCTTTAGGCGCGTTGAGCATTTTTGAGATGGGACTAAACCTTTGATTTCGCGACACTGTAACGCAATTTACCGAAACCGTGGAGTAAAAGGCATCAATGCGTTGATTACCGCGGTACCGATTTTTTTAATCTGACGTGTAAAAGTGATTCCGATACTTATCCTATTTACAGAATAAACAATTTCATTTCATATCTACTAGATTTTCTCTACAAGGCCTAGATCCAGAGATATTCTAAAACATTGAGATATTGGCATTGTAAAGAAATTTCCAAAAAACGCATTACTAGTATATACATATACTAACGATTCCCCAAAGTATTCAACAGAAATAAAGCAAGTAATGAACATACCTAATTCCTAATAATAAAATATAAATGCCGTCGACTCGTTATGAATGAATGGTAAGTAGCTATCTATCCAGTCACACACACACACGGATGCGCACCGCGTCCGCCGCCCGCCTGTTGTTGTCAAACAGAGATAGCAATATTCCGAACGAATTTTGCAAACGTCTCGATTTGTAGTTGCGAGCCGCGGGCGCAGCGCTCTTAAAATCGAAATTTCCACACTGAAATGATTTTACTTTACAAATTTTTGCATAATGTAATGCTTCGGAACTTATACATAGACTACCTATTTAATAATGGAATGTTTGCCAAAAGATGATTATTTCTGTAAACTTTCTGAGATATATTATGATAGTTCTGCCTTTTAGTGATTATCGATATGAAATGAATGCCAAACGACGATTCTGACTGTGAACTTTCTGCGATATGATGGTTCTACTTTTTAATTATTATCATCATCTGCCTAGCCTTTTTCCCAACTATGTTGGGGTCGGCTTCCAGTCTAACCGGATGCAGCTGAATACCAGTATTTTACATGGAGCGACTGCCTATCTGACCTCCACAACCTAGTGACTAGGTAACACGATACCCCTTGGTAAGACTGGTTGTCAGACTTTTTGGGCTTCTAACTACCCGTAACGACTGTCAAAGATCTACAAATGACAGCCGGGACCAACGGCTTAACGTGCTTTCCGAGGCACGGAGGGGACTTGGTATGTAAAGATGGTCACCCATCCACGGACCAACCGCGGTAAGCGTAGCTTAACCTGATCGATCGACCCGTGCAGCTGTTATTACTTAGCCACAAGCCCCTCACTTAATTACTTTTTAATTATTATGAATATGAAATTTATGCCTAAAGATGATTCTGATTTACAAAATTATTTGAATGTATGATGAATGAGTGACTGCCAAAAGATTTTCTGTGAAATGAAGTTTATGCTATCCGCTGTTATGCAAAATAATATTATGACATAAAAAGTTCTGCTATAAAGGGTGGACCTCAATAAGATCACTGCAGCTATTTAATAATTTTTCAAATTCATTTCTCAAATTCTTTATTGCGTACCATAATGTATATAGTTGGTAGGTAAATAGTTATATTAGTCACAATTATGAATCCTTTCTAAATTTCAGTAGTAACTCCAGTTTTAGCCAGATCATAACGTTACAAACAATTCCTAAATATGTTTTTGGTATTCCCTTACTCTTACAACCAACCACATTCATACTCAAAGCTTTCCTCACGACATGTTTATCATTCCTCCTTATCACATGCAAAATATCACTCGTCAAGTTCACACACATGTCATTATTACCATGACTCCCTAAAACTTTCGCATTCGGAATCAGACCCGCATCCTCTAACTCGATAATTCTACATAAAATTTTAGGGTTACTGAAACGCTTGCTCCATAGGAATATAAAAATTTCTTTATGCATCACGTACGAAAATAAGTGATGGTACATTATCCCGGAGAAAGATTTTTGAGTGTTAATGCGGGGAGAATTCGGGCTCCCGGGATCCCGGGATTTTGGATGTCGGAAGTCAGTCAGAGAAATCTTGAGCATTAGTTTGATTTTGTGTTGTTTTTTTACGAAAGAGTTTTATTGATCATGTTTATATATGCTTCCTTTTTGCTTTCTCGGCTGTTTGTTCGTTTAGCACCCCAATGTACATGTTTTTTATACCTTTTTGAAAGAAATGTTACTAAATCTTCTATGGTACACCAACCAAAGCACAAACCTAAGTTGGATCATTTGGTCGATACTTTATTTTTATTTTTAGAATTTATTTATGGAAGTGTATAGAGTACCGCTAGCGGCATTCTATCACTATTGGATAAAGTGCCGCAACCGTGCTGTGGTATAATAGTGGCGCTATCTAGAACCGGTTAAAGTGCCGTAAGCCAATTTGCATGGTCACTGTCACTTGTTATTTTGGTTGAGTGTTGAGGTTAGTTCGCTGCCTTTTGTTTTCTAAAAATTCAACTTAGTTACGCAATAAAATTGACATTTTGTGTATGTATAAAACGTAATTTTACTACTACTGTTACTAGGAAAACTTAGAATGCAATAGCGAGCGAAACGAGCTCGGGACTTAGGGCACCCCGACTTGGACAGGTTAGGTTATTTTTTTTTCGCGCGACTCCGTTGTTTACGCCGTATTATTGTTTGAAAACAAATTTAAACCGGCTACGTGATCTTCTCCAATCTTAATACTCCCACTATTCCACAAATCCCGAAAGAAACTTTGGCAATTTTTTTCTCGGCGCCAATAGTTTTGAGCACTTTTCAAATACACACTAAAAACAACCAAAATAACAAGTGACAGTGACAATGCAATGCTTACGGCACTTTATCTGATAGTGACAGAATGTCTATACACTGCCTTTATTTATTCAAAATCTGTATTATCAATAACATACATAAAGTCGGCAAAACTGCGTAACAAATTGTCAGCAGTTGTTTTCGTATAGAAATGCATTGAAATTTTGAAAATTTATTTGCTACAACTTAATTATGCTAATACCTATATAAAACAGTATAGGTATGTAACCTACAGTTCTGCCGGGGTTGCGAATAAGGCCGAAAGGGAAATAGTGGCCCCCCGGCAACATGGCAACTGAAGGAACACGGGTGGGTTTTAGTCAGTAAGAGTCTGACACGCCTTCCTGCTCCACCCAGAGCGGGAGAAGTTATTTGATGATTTCCCACCCAAAAAAAAAGGTAACCTACAGTTGAGATAAAAAATCTCACATTTATCAAAAAGGCATTTTTGCAAGCGTAAGATTTCTTACAGACAAAGTAATGAACACAATGAGATATAAGGTTTTTGTAAGACTTACTTCAGCTAGTAATAGGCTTGTGAAGTTAGATGGTAGTTTCCGTGTAACACGTATGTTCAAATTATTCTGGTTAGGCTGTCGGCCGACCACAATATACTTGTGAAATGGCAAACAATTTCACCGTATTACTCTAGGTATAATCCAGCACAAGATTCTAATTAATTATTCCAATAGGTGTTCACTCAACATACCTAGAAACTGGAATTAGTAACTCTGTAACAGAATACTGGTAATTACTTAATTGAACTATGTATGTGTTATAAGTTTATAAGTTATAACACGAACATAGTTGTTTATGTTTTAGTTATTTATTTATTATAAGGTAGCTTCACAGCTGACAGTAAGTATAACATTATTATTATTCTAAACATTACGCCAATTACGAAGTACACAGAAAAATATGAAATACAGAGAGTGACACAATTATTAATATTTATAGTACGAGTATCATGCGTGCATCTGTGTATCTGTGCAGTGTAGGTGTTGTAAATGTGTGTGAAGGTGTGTGTATTTTTGTGTACGTATGACTAAACTGGCACTACTGAGTTTGCTGGGTATCTGGTGTTTGATGGAGGATGTGGATAATGTCTTTTTTAAATTTGTTCCGTGTGGTATTGAAAGGATCTAATATAACTAACTATATGTTATAACTTATAACTAAAACACAAACATAACATCACGCCTGTTTCCCGAAGGGTTAGGCAGAGGCGTCTATAGTACACCCACATTTCGCCAGTTATGTTTAAGTCCCATGTAATAGGGGGCGAGCCTATTGCCATCAATCAGACACAAATCCAGACTCCGGGCTGCTACTGAGAAAATTATACATTTTTACATTACATAGCCGTTATTGTCCCACTGCTGGGCAAAGGCCTCTCTACTCTCTTTCCACCTCTCTCTGTCTAGAGCTTCCAAGGACCAATCTTTCTTAAAGGAGTCCAGCTCATCCCGCCATCTCCGTCTGGGCCTGCCGCGATGTCGTTTGCCATTAAGTGGGACCCACTGGGTCGTAAGTTTGGCCCATTGATCGTTTGACATGCGGCAGATGTGTCCAGCCCAATTCCATTTAAGCGTGGCAGCTTTCCGAGTGACATCAGTTATTTTAGTGATGGAACGGATTGTTGTATTGAGAAAATTATAGTTTTAGTAAAATAAAAGGTGCACACTTTTCCCATTCTTGTCATTGGGATTGAACCTATTGCCATTATCTGGACTGTTAGCTGCAACTAAAACACTTTGCTTGACCCAAGAATCAAACACAAGACCACACTCAGCAGTTGCGCTTGAGACTACTAAACCAGCAGAAAAAATACAAGTTTCGAAAAAAAAACATCATGAGCTTATCAGAATCCACAGTAAGTATTTTTCCTACAAAATTCAGAAGCATAATTTCAAAAATGGTGTCAAGATGAGAATACGTGATTTTCAAAACGATGAATCTCGACTTTAAAAACAATTGGGGCCGCTTTCGAGTATTGTGCGATCACTGAAGATGTGCACCTTAATTGCGTAACACAATTTTGAAGGGTCTTATTGTACTAATTCATTGCCTCATATGTTCGATCAAAAAATTGTCTGCTCTAAAAGGTAAATCACGCAATGAACTTAGTTGAACTGTCATAATGAAAGTCATTTCTACTTACTCCGCTGGAGTTAAGCTACTGTTTCCTAAAAAAGCGGTGGCCGTCACATAACGGCCGTAGTGACGGCTGTCTTGAAAATGGCAGCGTGGTCTGACTTCACGGTGTCAAAAACGCTCTCTGGGAAAACATCCAACTTACTTTCATAAATAACGTTTAAGTAACGTCATCTACCGGTAAATTACGGACGCTTTGTGGCGGCCACCACAGTCGTCGGATACCTTAGCTTTAGGCTCACAGAGAACATCAGTAAGTAGTAAAATAAAGGGCAGCGTAGATCGACTGACGGCGGGGCACAGTATTTTAAATCTACCAACGTAAATTTGTACGTATCTTATGGTAATAAGATATAGATTACAAAGCTCAGAGACCGACCAAGAAGCATCAAAGGGGACCTAGAAAGAAAGAAAAAAAAGAAATACGTTTATTTGCGGTAAACAAGACGCAAAGAAAGATAAAAAAAAACGTAAATAATAAATTGGGGAAAAATATGCGTCACATCCATGCAACACACACTTCTCTCTGCGGTATTGAAGAGCGCGCTGGAGGATAGAATACGAAGGCATGCGACGGTGTGCAACGAGTCCACTAGCATACGATCGCAGAGAGGCAGTGCAAGCGGAAGTGCACTCCGCATTTCCCCCGTGGCTACTGCAGGATGCCCGTGGGTACTGCAGGATGCCGCGGGAAGCTACCGGAATGCCGCAGCATCCAGTAGTGCGCCGATGGCCGCTGGCGGCATCGCAAATCATCAGTGTGCGCTGGCTGGCGGCAAATCCTCCTCGATGCCGACTTCCGCCGTCCGCCGGTGTGCACCGGCCTTTAGATAGCAACCATTTAGATATTATAATCGGTCATAATTCATTGAAGCAACACATGGTACTAATGTGCCCAGTACATTAGTCGTATAGAACAGTAGGTATATTATCATACATACTTATAGATTATAATGATGATGGCTAGCAACCCGCCCTTGCTTCGCTTGGTTCTATACGAATTTGAAACAAAAAAATTGGAAAATCCAAAAGTTTACGCCTCATAACGGTCATTCAAAAACAGAAAAATGTTTAAACGACTTTTCATGTAGAGTATGTTTTGACTGCTAAAATTTCTCACCTCGCAATCTTTATGTACTGTCAAAGACTAATTAGATCTGCTTTGTTGGTTGCTAGGCAACGGAAAAGGGTCGAAGTTGGAAATATTTTGGAAGTTATTTTTTCATTAATTATAATTAAACTACTTTGAATAAAAGAGCCATTTTCAATAGGGTTTCTCCTGTGGCTGAAACGAATCTATAAAAAAAACTACTCAATTAATTGATTTTCCTGCAAGCTACAATGTTTTCTGGTTTCATACATTGATTGATGTGAATGTATTTAAAACTATTTTGATGTTTTTATCGTTTCTGCTGCATTAAATCAATTTTTGAAAAGTACATTATTAATCTCCATTAAATTATATATACAATGGTATATAAATTGAGTAGATTCTATGTACTAGCAGGAGTATAACAATGAAAACAGTTGCAGAAAGGAGGCAAAATAAATTTTTCGATCGCAGAACACTTTTTTTTATTTTTTTTTCGTTGGGATTTTATAAAATAACTTCTCCCGCTCTGGGCGGAGCGGGAAGGCGTATCAGACTCTTACATGACTAAAACGCACCCGTGTTCCTTCGGTTGCCATGTTGCCGGGGGCCACGATCTCCCTTTTGGACTTATTCGTAACCTCAGATTGCAGAACACTCTCGAATGCTTTGCATTATTATGAGTCGTGCAAAATATCTAGTTTTCTTTAATATACGTAAGTTTAATAGTAAAGTGTTATACACATAAACCTTACATATCCAAGTTGGTCGCAGTTACTTGGCTGTTTAGTATTTTTACCGTATCATTTAGTGATAATACCGCCCATTGTGTCCCCTGTGTTTAATTTCCTTATTCATACTTTTATAATAAAAACTATCCTTGCTCTAAAATAACAAATTTAATTCCGAATATAATTATTTAACCTCAAAATAGATACTAATCCCCAAATGAATCTTAAAGTCGTTACCCCAATATCATGATCTAAAACTGTTTAATAAAACTACATATTTATTATATTTCAGGGATAAGGAAAATAATTTGAAACACCAAGATATTTTGTCAGTCATTTATATTTCTTTACCAACATCAAATTCAATATTCTACACCATACCATCACATCTCCTATTCCCCACCTAATATCACAATTCAATCAGTATTCTAATATTTACCATAAAACGAATAGGTTTTCTTAATTTACAGTAGATCTTCAACCAATACTATGCCAATCTATCTTTTTTACCGACACAGCCACTAAGCACGTCTTACCGTCACGAGCGCCCGACCCAGAAGGCCGTTGCCGAGCTACTTTTGTCACATCGTTATCTTTCGGTGTTGCCAGTATAATAAATTGAAACCTAACACTTTGAATCCATAATGTACACACTAAAGAGTATTTTATTATATTCTATTCATCACGCCTGTATTCTCTGGAGGGGTAGGCAATTAAAGCTGTAAAGACCACCCATAACAAACCAAGTATTATCGGGTTTTTCCAACAGAAATTTCTCAGTAGCAGCCCGGAGTCTAGATTTGTGCCCGGTTGATGGCAATAGGCTCGCCCCCTATTACATGGGACTTAAAACATAACTGACGAAATGTAGGTGTACTACAGGGACACCTCTGCCCAACCCTTGGGGGGATCAAGTCGTGATGTTACGTATGTAGATAATGTTATAAGTCTCATGTAGTAACAGGCTTAGCCTATTGCCATTGACCAATGCAATACATAATTATTGCAAAACAATTATTTTTTTGTATTTTGCCATTTTTTTAATGTATATTCATTTGTAATTGAATTTATTGACATTTGCGATAGAATTTATTTTCATTATAAATTAAATTTGTTGACATTTGTAATTTAATTTTCTGATATTTTTTAATTTGTTGACATTTGTGCCTAATTCCGAATGTTTTTTTGAATAACATAAGTATTTTTAATAATGATAGTAATGTTGCATAGTGAATGGAATGCTTTTTGTTTTCTTTGTATTTTTATGTATTTGTCTAGTAATTGTATTATCTTATATATAAAATTCTCGTGTCACAATGTTAGTTACCTTACTCCTCCGAAACGACTTTACTGATTTTTACCAAATTTTATATGCATATTCAGTAGGTCTGAGAATCGGCTACTATCTATTTTTCATACCCCTAAGTGATAAGGGTTGTCCACCCCAAACAAATAATTGGCAAAACAACGTTTGCCGGGGTCAGCTAGTATTAAATAATTTTGCATGCCGTAAGGCAAAATGTATCGGGACTCTCATCAAAATAACCATCATATATGTACACCCACATTAATGGCAAATAAATGATTTATATTTCCAGTCACTGATCCAGGCTGCAGACTGCTACTGAGAAAATATAAATACAAACTAGGGTACTATTACTACAAAGAAGAAACAAGAATAAACCACTATCTACTTCGCACGCCTGGCTATAGAAACCAAACGCTTTTGTTACTTTGAAACACAAGTCACTTGAAACATTAGAGGGCCTGGAAGTGCTCTATTTTAATAGCACTCGTAAAATAATAGCGAACGGTTTTGCACTTTAAGATATCTTAAAAATAGGGATATATTTAACTGATACTCTAAAAATTTATTCAGCTTCTATACAATGACATGAATATTTACTTTTAAAGTATTATATTATTTTAATTATTGTGAATGTGAAGACTATGTGGGTCATTCCTTTTTGTTGTTTTTAATTTTTTCTATGTGTGATTGTGTGTAAGTGTTATTGGGTTTTTCTATGTGAAATTTCTCAGTAGCACCTCGGAGTCTGGATTTGTGCCCGGTTGATGGCAATAGGCTCGCCCCCTATTACATGGGACTTAAACATAAATGGCGAAATGTGGGTGTACCTGATACAGGGACACCTCTGCCCAACCCTTCGGGGAAACCAGGCGTGATGTTATGTGTAATTTTTTCTCAGTTAGTTCTAATCATGGTTTGGCAGTTTAATTAATTTTGTGGCCTTCCCAAATGTCCTTCCTTTGGAATTGTTCGTCGAATTGTTGGTTGAGCTCCTTGAATTCTAAGTTGAGCTGCACGATAACTGACAAATGCGTGCACTGACTGGACAGGCACTCTCAATCTGTGTGGTGCTTTCCTCAAAAGACCACTTCAGACACCAATCTACATGATCTTCACATGATATGACCAAGATTATGTCTGGACTTTAAAAGAGACTGTGACTTCTGAGTTTGTTTCGGCCTTTCTTCTCAGAGTAGTCAGATAGGAAACGCCGACCACATCTAGTTTTAAAAATACGATTGACGTGTAAAAGTGTTTGTATAAACCCACTTACAGAAATAAAATCATTTATCATTTAATGATGGACCTCTAAAAACTTTTTGCGCTTCTAATAATGCTTATCTATTTTTTTTTAACAATCGAGTCTCTATTTTAACTATCCTTTTTACAGTTGGTCGGAGTAACTAAGCTAGGGTACCTCGATAAAGCGTGTTAAGTTTGGTTGAAACTGTGACCAACCGCGCGTTAGCCTAGCGAGCGAAGCGAGCGGTGCCGCGGAAGCGACCGGCGAGCGCTACAACCAAGTTAGTCGCAGTCACTTGGTTATTTAGTGTTTCTAAGATCCCAAAATAATAATTATTTGAGGTTCACAAAAAGAGGCGCAATCATTATATTAAAGTGTTCAATAATATTTTTAGGAAAGCAAAACGGGAATATTTTGAAATTCGATTAAATGTATGCTTTAAAAATAATCAATCGTTAATTTTAATGCCCAGTGTATCTTAGCACAAGCCATCAAAATGGAAATGTTCTGAATATATAATTTTCCTGAATATTCTAGCATTTTTTTTCACAACGTTTCTCAGTGCGGCTGTCAGACTAATTGATAACTTTGCTAGATGTCCAAAGGTCTGGGAGGATAGAGTTCAGTATGAATGTGGATGGTTATAAGAGCAAGGGAAGAACAAAGAACCGATGCGATGGATGGATTGCTTGGGAGGTGATACGATTCGAAAGAGAAGGAATACTAAGTGACGGCTGAGTGATGTATAGTAGAAGAAGAGGTGCTGTACCTACTCTGAATAATTTGGAATTTTGATGATGATGACGTCAGTGTATAATTAGTTATCTATGCAACTGTTGTATAATAAGGGGTATTAAAACACGAATGTGGGTTTATCGTTTTAGTGTCACATGAGTGTTTTAATACCTAGGTATGAACAGTTGCATACAAGACTTTATCTACACCCATGATATGAATCCTCTATAAAAGGTTCTGAAACCATACTTAGGGGTGTTGTACAATATTGTTTTCTCGACTTTTCTGTTAATAATTGTTTAGAAATGTCCTTTGCTGCATTAGAAATATCTGGTGGTGTGTTATCAAAGCTTGTATCACTCATTTTTGTAAACAACAAAGTAATAAAATTTTGCAATAGTCAAATGGCGGGATAGGAAGTGAATTCGGATAAACTATAAGTTTTTTTTATTACGGCGCTGTGGTAGTAAAACGCGCGTGCATGACAATGTTCTTTTTTTGAAATTCCAGTTGCATAATGAAATTTAGTACAACATTATAACACTCATTTGGATGATATTATGGTTACTATGACACTGGCTCTTTTAATGTTTTACAAAATAAAATACAAAAACAAAATACAAAAATGTTTATTTCAATATTACACGTTGTACATACGTTATACAGTTGGTGGCGTCCCCTTTTAAGCATATAGATGCCTGTGCCAGGAGGCGCCGCTCCTTTATATCTTGCTATTAGTGTAACATGTTATTAAAACAAAATAAATGTTGGCAATAAGCTATTTCAGAAACTTTTATAGAGGTTTTATAACATGGGTGTAGATTAATATTATTATCTATACATATAATAAAATCGTAGCGAAGTCAAAACTGTACATTGAATATTTTTGAAAAAAAGTTATTGCTACGAGGTCTAGGATCGATTCTAATGCCGAAAATATTTTTTTTAGAATTTTTGTCTGTTTGTCTGTTTGTCTGTATGTATGTTCCAGCATGGCGCAAATTCTACCGGACAGATTCTGTTAAAATTTTGCATAGATATTCCCTGTGTGTCTGGTCAAACTATAGGGTATAAACTATCACGCTATTTACTATGGGGGACGAGCAATATTACATTATGTTGTATTTTTATGTTCTAGCATGACGCAAATTCTACCGGATAGATTCTGTTAAAATTTTGCATAGGTGTTCCCTATAAGTATGGTCAAACTATAGGGTATAAACTATCACGCTATTTACTATGGGGGAAAAGCAATATTATATTATGTTCGTATTTTTGGAAAAAAACTCCCCAAAATTTTAGGATATTGTAGATGGTTATCGATTAAACTTTTTAAATGATTATCATCACGCTATACCTTTATGGAACTAAGCAGTCAATCATGAAATATATAGGAACGGCTATTTTAGACAAGTTTTAACGAAGCAATTAGCTCAACGGTTGGGCGGTTGCTTTGCAAACATGAGGTTGTAAGTTCGATTCCCACCTACGGTTTTTTCTTTTTTTTCACATTTTTTTATACGATTTTTTTTTTTTTGATTATGTACCTATAATCTATAGATATAATAAAATCGTAGCGAAGTTAATTTTTTTAAAGAAAGTTATTGCTACGAGGTCTGGGATCGATTCTTATGCGGAAAATAAAGTTTTTTAGAATGTTTGTCTGTACCAACTGTAGGGCATAAACTATCACGCTATTTGCTATGGGGGATGTGCAATATTACATCATGTTCGTATTTTTCTCTACAAATTGTAAAAGGACGTGCCAAAAGGTTGGGATATTGTAGATAGGTAGTTACCGATTTAACTTTTTAAATGATTATCATCACGCTACCTTTTATATAGGAACGGCTATTTTAGCTAACTTTCAACAAAGCGAATAAGTAAGCGGTTGGACGAATGATTTGAAGTCCTGAGGGCCTACCACCAGCTTAAAAGCAGTATTATTTTAATATTACTTTAGTTTACTTCAGTGTGGGAAAGAGATGAAGCTCTACAGGATGTATAGCTCCATCTCTTTCTCCCACTGAAGTAACATTAAAATAATACTGCTTTATGAGCTGGTGGTAGGCCGCCCGGGGTAGTAAGTTCGATTTACATCTGTTTTTTTAAACTCTTTTTGTAAAACGATTTTTTTTTTTTGGATTGTGTATGTAATAGTTCTTAGAATGTATTAATTCACAAAAAATGGAAAACTTCGTAAGCTTTGGGAAACTACTAAGTTACAAGTACTTTACAGTCACAAAACATTCAAGGTTGTATTCTGATCATTTTAGAGCAGAAGACTGTAGGAATAAAATGTTTTTTTTACAGATTTTGACAGCAGATTTGTCAAAGCGATTTTAAAATATGTATGTGTGTGGATCTTCTGGAATCGCTGCCACACTGCTTCCTGGTGGCAAAACAGCGCACGTCATGTTTAAGATTTCCATCGATTTAGAGAGCAACGAAACGCCTGTTTATGGGGTGTCACACAACAGTAACAAGGGATGTGTGCTTAGGGGATTGCGCTTCGTCGTATGGGATGAATGCATTATGGCAAAAAGGAAAGCAATGGAAACTGTAAACAGAACCCTGCAGGACATCCGCAGAAACCAAGATATGATGGGTGGTGTCACAGTTTTGACAAAAAAAGTGAATACTTCGTTGAAAAGGTCGACTCTATGGTCGAGAGTTCATAAACTGCGCTTGACCATCATCATACGACCTCGGCTTGGCGGTAATTCAAATGCTCAAGTATTCTCCGATGTTCTTCTAAAAGTTGGTGAAAGCACTCTACCAGAGACTCTTGGTAGAGTAGATCCTACTTTAGAAGATCTTATTCGTCTGATATACGAGGATATCAGTCAAATACCGTACCAAGAGAATTCTTAGGCGTGTTTCCGTTTTAACTCCGAAGATGATCAAGCTGCAGCGATCAACCACAGTATTCTCTCACAAATTGAAGGGAGTGAAGTGATATACACCTCCATTAATACTGATGTGGAGGAAGATGATGCCAAATATCACCCCGTAGAATTTCTCAATTCACAAATGGCAAGTGGACTTCCGGTTGTATATCTGTGTAACGGAAACCAGCTCAAAGTCATGTCTTTGCAGAGAAACGTCATCGAGGTGGTAATTCTAACAGGTTGTGGCGATGGTGAGACAGTGTTTATAGCACGTATAAAGTACAAATTCCCCATAATTACCAGTTAAAGCGCGTGCAGTTCTCTGGGAGTGTATGCTTTGCGATCAACAAGTCACAGGGGCCGACACTGAAGGCTGAAGGCTGCGGGTGTCGACCTCAGGATAAGCTGCTTCTCACACGGACAACTGTTACGTCGCTTGCTCCCGAGTCACCATTCCTGACTCTCTGTATATTTTGGCTGCTGAGAATAAAACTACAAACGTAGTATACAGGGAAGTTTTATAAAAATTTGGCTATTATTGTAGTATATTGTGATGTCTTACGATTTCCATGCGAACGAAGTCGCGGGCAGAAGCTAGTTATACCTACTTTAATTTGTTTTTGGTGATATCTGTACACCATGTTACGAGCATAATTTATTGGATTGTTGGATTTGTTGGTCGTATGTTATTTTAAGCTGTTTTTTAATTTAAAAACTTACGTACTTAAAATAATAAAATGTACAAATATATAAAAAATGTATGGTATGGTAGTTTTTAGTTTCAAGTACAATAATAAATTATCAAACTACACGTATTTTAGTATCAAATTTCATAAAAAGCCGCTGCAGATATAGCTGTTGTACGGTACTTGGACATGCCGGTTTTCTCTCGATGTCGTTTCGATTGCGAGTGGTCCCAGAATTGAGTACCATAAACAACCATGAACAAGTCATTCGTCATCTGGATCACGGCTATTTGCTGCAAGAGGATAAATAAAAGAGAATTTATTTTACTAGAATTAGAAGCATTTCAAAACTAATTGATACAGCACAGATAATGAAATGAAATTAAATTTTATTTGCAAGAATTGTAGTATATTACAGATGGTTGGGTTTTATGACAGGTTGACCACTGTTGTAAACAAATTCAAGAGTCCGCTGGTTTAAATAAGTTGGTCTCGGATTTGATGTCTAAGATAGATGGCCTCGAACAAGGCGCTCGAAATTGTAATATAGAAATATGCAATGTATCGGAACGGCGAAATGAAAATCTTATTACTTTAATGCTGAATATTTGCTCTGCTGTTAAGTGCAACATACAACAAAACGATATAATATCTATTCATCGAGTCCCGCACGCGCACCAACATGATAACAAGCCTAAAAATATTATAGTGAAACTTGCTTCGAGAATATTACGCGACAACATCCTGAGCGCTCATCGACTTTGCAAGGGACTTACGGCGGAGCAACTGGGAGTATCGGGTACCTCACTGCCAATATACATGCACGAACACCTAACCTTAAGAAACAAACAATTATTTCGTGAATGCCGGGACGCTGTCAAAAATCACGATTATAAGTTTATCTGGGTTAAGCACGGAACCATACTTGTCCGTGAGAAAGAAGGCACTAAGACCATTGCAATTCGTACACCGAAAGACATCGCTAAAATCAAGCCTTGCTCTCCTAAAACTTAAGAAACTAATTTGCTATAACTTTGCTTCGCACAGCAAATACCTTTATGTTGTTTCTTTACTGTATTTAATTATCGCATGCAATCCTGTCATAGATTCCCCTAATGTAATAGTTCTAGGTTTGGAGGGAGAGACATTGTTTGTATTCGTAGGTGATCTTGAGTGTATAGCCCTAATCTTAATATGTTATGCCTGTATAATAATTGGAGTAAAAAGTCTTTTTGATGTCATTGCTATGCGCTTTTTGCTAGGCGTTTGTGGCATATCGCGTATTTGCCAGGACTGTGAAATAAAATTCTCGCTGTTCTTGAACTACAAATTTACATTGTGTCATGTGTTTTTCAGATTTTGTGTATGGTTATATTACTTTGTATTGATATTGTATAAATCAACTTTTAAAATTAAATCAATTAATTATGTAGTAAATAATCTATTTGATGTGATTGTGATGTGTTTTTCGTTGAGCGTTGGTGGCATATCGGATCATATTTACTTTTTTTTAATAATAATAATAACATTGTGTTTGAACTACAAACTTGCATTGCACATGGTCCTTATCATATTACATAGGAGGTTGTACTGTTTTGTATTAATATCAAATGAAAATCTTATGACTACAGTACTATTACTGATTTTAATATTTGCAATGGATGTTGCTTGCACTATTTTATTCTGGATAGCTCTACGTTACAGTGACAGATAATTTAATGATATATTACCAAAATTGCAGGGGGATCCGTACGAAACTGCATACACTATATATGAACATCTTTGCTAATTCTTATGATGTAATAATCTTGACCGAAACTTGGCTAATGCCCGATATAGTTGACAGCGAGTTCATTGACGAACGTTATATTGTACACAGATGTGACAGAGATCGCGCTGCCACCAAAAGGAAAGACGGAGGTGGAGTTCTCGTCGCTGTGTTAAAAGGGCTGCGCTCAGTAAGATTACTTCCATGTTCCTCTTTACATACACATATTGAGCACATACTAGTACAGTTGCCATGCTCGGGTCGAGGTGGAAATCTAATTATTGCTGCTGTTTATATACCGCCCAAAACGCCTGAAAGTATATATGTTGAGTATTTCGATTTATTACAATCCCTACTTGGGCATAACAATCTTGAACATTTTTATCTGTTAGGAGACTACAATTTACCCGAAGTTGACTGGGTCACGTGCACCGCGGGTACCTCACTAACTGCTCAGACTTGTAAAGGTAATTCTCCTATATGTATTCATTTAGGTCAGTTCATGTCCTTTCTCGATGCTCATCAATTTAATAATGCAAAGAATCTGAATGGGAGGATATTGGATTTGGTCATTAGTAATGATGACTGCACCACATACTCGCCCACTGATTATTTACTGCAGTTAGATAACCATCATCCCCCGTTTTGTGTGTTGATATCTGTTTCGTTACCCAATAATTCAATGGTTCGTAAGACAATAAAAAAATACAATTATTTTAAAGCAAATTACGACAACATTAATCAAGATTTAAAAGAAATAAACTGGGAAGATACGTTTTTATATGATCAAACACCTGATGAGTATTTAAGCACGTTTTATAACATTCTTTTTGGCATAATAAGAAAACATGTACCTTTGGTTATTAGCAGGTCTTTAAAGTTTCCTGTGTGGTTCTCAAAATATCTTATAACCATATATAAAAACAAAGCCAAAGCGTGGGTCAGATGGAAAATGTACGGGAATTTATCTGACTACGAGCAGTTTTCACTGTTCCGCACGAGATTTCAGTATGAGTGCAAAGAATCATTTAGAAAATACATTAGTTCTGTAGAGGATGGCATTCGAGACAACATTAAGCATTTCTGGACGTTCATTTCTAAGCAAAAAACAACTACTGGAGTTCCTTCCACTATGAAATATAAAGATCAGCCGTCTAATGACCCGGAAGACATTTGCAATATTTTTTCTGAATTCTTTAATTCTGTTTATGAACCATCCACCTTAAAAAGTGTACCGTCCTCGCATACCGATTACTCTCCTAACTGCTCGCTGATAAGTGACATTCAATTTTCGGTAGCTGATGTACTGAGTAGGCTTAAGTCATTAGACCCTTCTAAAGGACCTGGACCAGATGGTTTGCCAGCAATATTTATTAAAAAGACAGCCACTAATTTATGTGTGCCATTGCATACCATATTTAATTTATCTATTTCACAGGGGATATTTCCGCAAGCTTGGAAACTTGCAAATATAACCCCTGTCTACAAGTCTGGGCATAGGCATGACGTCGAGAACTACCGGCCAATATCAATATTGTCAGCTTTGTCAAAGGTTTTCGAGAGATTAGTGCACGATAAAGTGTACCCTCTACTTCACAACGTTTTATTACCACAGCAACATGGTTTTGTCAAAAGGAGATCAACCGCGACAAACCTGGTGACTTTTGCAGATTATTTATTTAACAACTTGGATGCCCGTATTCAAGTTGATACGATTTATACTGATTACAAGAAAGCCTTTGACAAGGTTGACCATGAACTGCTTTTGCAGAAAATTGCGTTTAATGGGATACGTGGGGACCTTTTAAGATGGTTCTATTCATATGTTTGCAATAGAACACAGAGAGTTGTAATGAATGGTTTTTGTTCTGCCACCGTGGATGTTACTTCCGGAGTTCCGCAAGGTTCCATTTTGGGACCTCTTCTATTCATTTTATTCATCAATGACGTGGAGACATGTTTTAAAAATTCAAAATTATTATTGTACGCTGACGACATTAAAATATTTAGGTCTATTAAAAGTCTCCGTGATTGCTCTCTCTTACAGGAAGATTTAGATGCGTTCTCGGTATATTGTGCACGCAATAAACTTCAACTTAGTGTATCCAAGTGTTGTGTCATTAGTTTTACCAAAAATAAAAACATCATACTACATCCCTACACCTTAAACAAGGAAAATCTAAAAAGAGAAACCCAGGTCCGTGATCTTGGAATTCTGTTGGATGACAAACTCCATTTAGATTCTCATATTAGCAAAATTGTTAATAATGCCTTCCGTATGTTCGGCTTTATTATGAGAACGGCTACAGTATTTACCCGATCTCATACCTATTTGTATCTTTATAAATCGTTGGTTCGTTCTCAGCTGGAGTATGCTGTTTCGGTATGGAATCCCCACTATAGTAAATACTCCGATATGATTGAAAAAGTACAAAGAAAGTTTTTAAAGGCCATGCATTTTCGTTGCTATCGTACTTATACATCCTACAACGACCTACTGAAGAAGTATCATCTGCAAAGTTTGAAGTCTAGACGAATTATATTGGAAACGATGTTCCTGTTTGATCTGTGCAATAATTATGATTGTATCGATATTCGCAACAAAATTTGTTATGTAGTACCCAGAACAACGATTTGCCGTGGGGTGCGCGCAAGACCTTTATTTGCAGTAAGTTCTTGTCGTACGAACGCAGGCTTGCGTGCACCTTTACGTCGCCTTGCCAATCAATACAATAACATCTTTGTAGACATCGACTTTTTTTCTGTCTCTGCTCAAAAATTTAGAAGTACAATACACAAAACAATTTTGGATCATAATAGTTAGATTAATACGTATATTTACTCATTCTCTCTCCCTCTCTCCTTCTCTGTTCTTTGCATGCCTGTCTTTGTTTAAGTTTACTACCAACTACTTTTCTGTTTTAGCAGCTTAGAATAGCGCACTTTTAGATATAGCTTTTAATATGTTGTGGAAAATGTCGTAGGTTATACATTTGTAACTTTTGTATATTTATATAACTTAGTATAAGATTTTAATGTATAGCTGTTTATTTTCCCGAACAAATAAAATAAAAAATAAAATAAAATACACGTATTTTAGTATCAAATTTCATAAAAAGCCGCTGCAGATATAGCTGTTGTACGGTACTTGGACATGCCGGTTTTCTCTCGATGTCGTTTCGATTGCGAGTGGTCCCAGAATTGAGTACCATAAACAACCATGAACAAGTCATTCGTCATCTGGATCACGGCTATTTGCTGCAAGAGGATAAATAAAAGAGAATTTATTTTACTAGAATTAGAAGCATTTCAAAACTAATTGATACAGCACAGATAATGAAATGAAATTAAATTTTATTTGCAAGAATTGTAGTATATTACAGATGGTTGGGTTTTATGACAGGTTGTAAAACAATTCGCTAAAACTATCATGCAAAATTGCATTAATTAAATAAACGAAATAATAAGCTAATAAAATTGGAACATACATCATAGTTATTATATTAAGAATAAAAATGTCAATCATTTGTCAAATTATAATAGTAAAATGTCAGTGTGAATCTTTAAAGTCTCATTCAACTCATTCAAAAAATAGAAAGATTTTTCTATGAGCCTTTTGAATAACGCTGTTTTAAAACGATTGATTGGCAGTTCCCTATATGATTTTGGTAATTTATTATATATCCTTATAACCATTAGAAAGCAACTTCTGTGATATAAGTGGCTTTTCATTGGAGGAATAATTAGCCTGTCAGGATATCTTGTGATAAAAGTAACAGTGTCTCCAAGATATTAAAATAATTCGGAGTGCATTTTTCAAATATGTCATACCGGGAATAGTTAATATTTTTAAATCTTTTTTTTTATTTTTTATAGTAGTTTATTTCCACAAAACGGCACGGGAGTGCATACTTCAAAGACAAACATTGGAGAGGTCGGTGCGCCATCTTCGACGGAGACACCATGGCTTGTCTGCGTGAAGTGGCGCAACTCCGTGCCACTAGCAAATCTTCGTACAGCAGGTGTAGATCGTGATGCAAGGGCAGCAGCATCCACCGTAACAACACTTTAAAAAGAGTTTTACATGAAGTCAATGGTGGTACATCACAAAGAGCAAGGATACATTGTTTTTGGGCTATAAATACCCTATTTAAAAGAAAAATCAAAAGATATTTTTTTTTTTCAGCAATGTGTTTTTAAAATAAATCATGCATCCTGCAACAAAAACTTTAAGACATTGCCATTATTTTAAACGGTTGGACTCACATTTGACTGATTTATTATAATTTACTTGTTTCTGCCCGCGTCTTCGTCCGCGTGAAATTTCGGCCCCAATCCATCGCATTGTATCGCATCGCCCGCCCACAATACTGCTTCGTTTTCACTTAGCGGCTTTTCTGACTTTTTTTCATTTTACTCGGCTCGTGATGGAAGCCTTCCTCAAGAATTGGGCAAACAAATGCGAAACGATTTTATTCCTTGTAGGACTTGTAGATCCAGAGATTAATCTTTTACACGTGAGTGTGGTATACTGAGTAAGAAACACACCCACCTACAGATCAGTTTAACCCCATAGCAGCACAGTCACACACAATTAACCTAATGGTTAACCCACTCAATTAATATGTTAACATCAGTATCAGAATTATTACGCAATTATATATTTTTTGTAAAACGTGTCAATTCCACTAAAGATCCTTCGACTTTCCTGTATCTTGAATCCTGTATCTTACTCATTTACCATACCCATCTTATAATTAAACAACACTGATGTTACCTAGGTTACTTACTTACTTACTAGTATCGTGTCGTAGGAAGCCATTTCTGCTATAATTATCCTAGGTAGCTAAACAGTTCGTAACTATGTAGTAGGTACACTAATTAGGGATAGTTTGGTAATGACCTTATTGTTCTTGGAAACACATAGTAGGCATAATAATATATTATTATGAGAATACTCTGGATTAACGGCCACCTGCGGAGGCGCTACGGGATATCTTTAACGAGAAAACAGAGAATGATTTAGAGTTTACTACCTACTGTTATGTTTATCAGTATTTAAAACTACATCATCATCCTCATCTGCCTTGGATTTTCTCAATTAAGTTAAACTGGAGATGGGCAACGATCATCACTCAGTGGACGCCTGAAGGAGGGCATCGCCGTCGAGGTAGACCGCGGCGAAGGTGGTGTTACAATCTAATCATGTTTGCGGGACCAACATGTCCAGAAATCGCAAAAAACAAAGAGACTTGGAAGGAAAAAGAGGAAGCGTTTGCCCAGCAGTAGGACACGTTATAGGATAATAAAATAAAATAAAACTTTTTGTTAGCGACGCGCTCAATAGAATTTAGAAAATTGTAAAATAAAGTAGCATCACTAGTTTTAGTTAGTTTAGTAAGAAACAACCCTAGTTAAGAGGCGGGACACGCTGACATGCTTGTCACACTATGGACCCCCGCCAGTCTGCCTCCGCACGTTAATCGATGCGCACACCTGAATATGTATAATTTTGCGCACGCGGCAATCTTTTTTTGTTAAAAATCTCAATAAACGTGTTTTCAAAAGTTCACTCGTATTTTCGTTGCGACAAACCACAAAACAGTTGCTCCCTGCAGCACCACCCCTAACACTTTTCTTTTAAAATGTCTTTATTTTGTACGTGCCTCGGAGAACACGTTAAGCCGTTGCCTTTGGTCATGCGCGTGATCTTTCTCCGGTCGTGTCGGATTGCCGCCCCATCGGACTATGAGAGTGAGGGCAGAGAGAGAGCACCTGTGTCTGCGCACACACTTGTACACTGTATTATCTCCTGCGTCAATGGCTAGTCTCCACTGAGATCGTCCGCCTTGACGGTTCACTACACACATAGTACATTATAATTTTTTATATAAAAACTAGCCGACCCCGGCAAACGTTGTTTTGCCAATTATTTGTTTGGGGTGGATAACCTTTATCACTTAGGGGTATGAAAAATAGATAGTAGCCGATTCTCAGACCTACTGAATATGCATATAAAATTTGGTAAAAATCAGTAAAGCCGTGTCGGAGGAGTAAGGTAACTAACATTGTGACACGAGAATTTTATATATAAGATATAGAAATTGGGTTAAATATTCGGGGAATTTGGCCTGGATACAGCTGAATATTAAAAAATTTAATTACCAGAAACACCATTGTACAAAAGTGACACCTAAGACAAAATAAATACCGTTTGATATTATAATATTTCAGGGATAACATTTCAATAGATCCACGAGGCATTTCACTTCCCTGTTGTCCAATCTTAAAATGGAACTAATAAAAAAACTTCAAGGTCTTACTTCTAATTTTCCTTAAACGCTTTCCTTTAGACGTAGTGACACGAAACTCCTAAGGTAATTAAGATAGGAAATCTAAAAGTGAAGTTGGCACAACCCTATTAATGTTTCAAACTGTGGGACTATTATCAAAGCGATTTTCCGTTCGATATGTTCGGTATTGAATTTTAGTTGTCGCTAGCACAGGTTGCCGGTTCTTTATGTTCGAGTTTGATAGCTAATTTGTGTGCACTTTGCAGTTTGAGCAAAGTGCTGTTTAGTTACAGAAAACCATTAGCGATGAAATATGAAAATCTAGAAGTTTTAGACGTTGTAGTGTGTGGGTACTTGGTATTTATAGATTTATGCTTGTTTACTTTTTGGTGGTTATATTCTGACTTTCCATTGAGCCATTTTACTTAAATATCCTGGTAACTTGTCTAGGCACTCTTATTTGTATTGTTTTTTTCTTTTTTTAATATAATTTGTGAGTGTATTTATAAAAGTGATTGACTTTGCATAAAGTTTTTTCTGTCGATACCTATCAGGATTGATTTAGATGCTTCAAATTGCGACATGTTTGAGGCTACTGTTGTTACCTTCTAAGTTTACTTTATTTACAATGGCGAGCATCAGGTCTTGGGGTCAATTACCAGGTTGGGGCAAAGTGTTAGTGGGAAATTTCTCAGTAGCAACCCGGAGTCTAGATTTGTGCCCAGTTGACGGCAATAATGGGACTCAAACATAACTGGCAAGGATATCAATTAATTATCGAGCACTCTGTACTTATGAAGGCTTTTCTCAAATTTTTACATAACACCCGATTCTCAGCAACCTTCCGCATCAGTTTGCGTCTGTTGACTTAGTTGCGGTGCGTTGCACGCTACTTGCTGATACGCAGTCTCCGACTCTCTACTCTAGGTCTCGTCTGCTTGAAGGGATATCCTTTGACAGACAGGGCAGGTCTTCAGTTTGCTAACTCTGAAAACTATGTCGGTAACTCTAGTCCTTTCCCGAATTATTTAATTTCGGATCACAAGAGATGTTCCTAATATTTTTTTTTGCATTGATGACTTGGTTTTGCCCGCGGCTTTGCCCTCGTGGTGGTCAGAAATTATCCCACGGGAACGTACCTACTACCGGGTTCAAAAGGTTCCTGTCCTAAGCCAGGTCATGGTCTATCTAGGAATCTGTTTCTTAAGGTATGAATAGGTAACATACAGAGTTACCTTCGCATATAAAACATTAGTAGGTATGGATGTCCATGTCCTTCTTCTTGTTACTTTACTACATAGAAGAAATATGGCTAAGTAATAACAGCCGCACGGGTCGATCCATCAGGTTAAGCTACACTTGCCAGGGTTGGTCCATGGATGGGTGACCATCTTTTAATACCAAGACTCCTCCGTGCCTCGGAAAGCACGTTATGAAGCCCGAAAATCTTACAACCAAGGGGTAAGATCTATTACCTAATTACTGGGTTGTGGAGATCAGATAGGCAGTTGCTTCATGTAAAATACTGGTATCCAGCTGCATCCGGTTAGACTGGAAGCCGACCCCAACATAGTGGGGAAAAGGCTATGCAGATTGATTGAAGAAAGAATTTCACTCTTCGTCGCATCGACTGCACCTTGTTTTAAACAGTAGATTCTCAAGCGAAAACACGAGTAGTTAAATGCGTACTAAAACAGCCCTCAGTTATTTGTATGTAGGTTATACATACAGTTCCGTCCTTTATGCAGCGAATGGGGTTTTAATGGTGACAATACACGGCTCTGAGACAGTTTGAAACCGCTTATACACAGTAATAATGTGTTAGGAGCACGTTGTATTTAAAAAGATAGGGATGCTAAAGGATTGCTTTTTTCAAACAAATACCTCACAGTTATTATCAACCAGGAATCGTTGCAATGCATGTATTTTTAAATTTAATCCTATACTATTAAATGAGCAATATTTGTTTATGTATATAATATAGATATATTTGTAATCACGTTCTCGAAAACGGCTCTAACCATTTCGATGAAAATAGCGATGTAAGGGTAACGGGGTGAATCGATCTAGCTTGGTCTCATAACTGGGAAAATTCGTTTTCTCCGTATTTTCACCCGAGCAGAGCTCGGTCGCCCAAAGTTTAGAACAAGATGGCTACCTTAGAATAATGACAAGGCAGCATGGAATTAGTAAGTACTTACTATACATGGAATTAGTATGAACTATCCTATACTATTAATATAATGAGTTGTGTTCAGACTGCAGACTGTGCCCACAGAAGTGGGCAGACTCCTTTAAAGTTAAGTAGTGAGTAACGTCAGTGTAAACATACATAGCAACATGTCTAGTTAGGAGGTTAGCCGGGCGGTGGGTCCGCAGGAGGAGACGCCCTGGGCGTCGGGAATCACGAGAAGATTTCCGGCCACCGTAGGCGCGGGCTTGCGGACGGTGAGCAATGGGTAGCTCGCCGTCCGATAAGGACCAAGCCCGGGTCGACGGCGCGTTGTGTTCCACGCGCGCCTCAAAGAGATGTCAGCAGAATTGACGGGGTCCGCTAGAGCCAATGCCTGCCGGGGGTTCGAAGAAAACCGATAGGGACATCGTGGCCCCCTGGCAACATGGCAACTGAAGGAACACGGGTGGGTTTTAGTCAGTAAGAGTCTGACACGCCCTCCAGCTCCGCCCAGAGCGGGAGAAGTTATTTGATAATTTCCCACCCAAAAAAAAAAAGAAAAAAGGAGTGTTCAGAATCATGTACTGAATCCATGGTAACAGTTTTCACGTCGATGTCCCTGCCACCTTGTATAGATAATGAATGTCTACGTAGGAAGTAACTAATAATATGTAGATATTATTATTTGATTATGAAATTTAATGTAGGCTTGACACAGATATTATTATAATAAAGATGAAACAATGACATTGTTTAATCTTAACATAACACACACAGTACCTAGGCGACCGAGCTCTGCTCTGGTGAAAATAGAGAATGCTAAATGCAAAAAATTCAAAATTCAAAAGTCATTTATTCAAACTAGGCTGAGAATCAGCACTTTTCGAACGTCAAAATTACATAAGACAGTCCCCCAAAAACGCCCACCCTTCACCACTTCCTAGTGCCTTTAGCTGGGAAGAAGAAGTGGCGCAACAAACTCCCCAGCAGCACAGCTGTCTGTTCAAGTTAGAAAAATGATACAAAACATAATTCAAATGATAAATTATAGGCAACATGCCAGCTAGCACACGCCAATATACCAACCAGAAACATCGAGAACTATACTAAAGCAATCATCATTATCTGCCTAGCCTTTTCCCAACTATGTTGGGGTCGGCTTCCAGTCTAACCAGATGCAGCTGAATACCAGTATTTTACATGGAGCGACTGCCTATCTGACCTCCACAACCCAGTAACTGGGTAATACGATACCCCTTGGTAAGACTGGTTGTCAGACTTTCGGGATTCTGACTATACTAAAGCAATATTAAAAAAAAAAAAAAAAGCCGGGCGGTGGGTAAGCCAAAAGTGAGTGAGATCACTTCCATATTTGTTAGAAACTATGTAAACTTATAAAACTAGTGCTGCTGTGCGTGTGTAGTGATGTTGGCAATGGATTTAAGGTGAACAGATTAATGATATTATTAAACGGTAAACAATAAAAAAATTGTCACATTTAAGTGTCGTGTGCTTTAATTTATATCCGGCGATTCAGGTCACAAAAAATCAAAATTGATCATGTTTATGGTTATTAACAGGAAGATGACGCTAGTCATAATGTCTATCTTCTATAATATGTCCCATACCTATTTAGTTTTACTGTAACGATCACAACATAAAAATATTAGTCATTTAATCAACTTATAAATAATATAATTATGAAAGCTTAGTTAGTTTCATGTCTTCTCCTAAGGTACCTACTACGCTTAGACAGCATATGTCTGGCATTAATGCTGAAATGAACCTTTTTGGCGCAGCCGTGAGGCACACACTATTATTTTGAAAACATTTTTTTTTTCTATTTTAATTTGGGACTTTTATAATCGCAATGCGTATGACAGTTCCATCATACCCTAAACAAATAATAACAAAACACACTGCTATGGATTACATTTGGGCCATAAACCTGAACAGACTCTTCGCATCATCACCATTTGGTTGAGATAGAATTTTATGAAATGTGCCTAAATCAAGTCGGTTTAACCTCAAGGCCCCAAACACATCATTTCTATCAGACTCATATCGAGCACAGTCCATCAATAAGTGATCCACACAAAAAATACATTATTTTAACTTTGTTATTTGTGTTTAGTGTTTCACGAACTGTGTCCAAATAAATGTTTCTCTTTCTTTCTTAGGATATGGGTAACGAGCTTCATATTTCTGACTGACCGACTCCTCGACTTAAATGGTTTAATTGAAATAAATGCTTTGAGTTTGGAGTTTTTTCAAAACAAGATTCCTCGATATTTTGACAAAGTAATTTGATAAAATAAAATTCACATTTATTTTTCCTTACACCTTACCTTTCATACCAATCCATACCTCCGAATCTATCGCTCATAGCTTAACCAGGATCCGCCTCAAGTGAAGCAGATGACCAAAGTTCCTTCCTTTGTCAACTCAAAATGTCATGTTTATTTTTATTATTCTCCTTTCCTTTAATGGGAAATAAAAATATTTTGTGATTATTCGCGGTGGGGAGCGAGGTGCTATGTATGTTTATTTCTATGTACTCGGTTTTAAGATAGCGTAACGTTGTATAATACACGTGCGTAAGATGATTTCCGACTCGTGTCAACTTACAAACTCGCTCGCTTCGCTCGCTCGTGAATAAGAATGCCACTCGTCGCAAATCATCTACTTTCCGCAATTATAGCATAAATAACTATTTCAATTTAAAACAAAGCAATATATTACGCTACCTAATTAAGAAGTTGTGATTAGATCTCAAAAGGTTTCGTACTAAATTAACCGTGTAATTTGTTGCTTTTACCTTATTTACGAGATTAAAATATTCAAAAAAAAAAAAAATTGCTTAGAATCTAGACCTTTTAAAATAACATTATAATATTATAAATATAGATGAATGAATAGATTTAATCAATCAATCAATCACTTTATTTCTCACCACAATATACATACATTATTTTACATTGGTCAGATTCGACAAAGATACACAATTCAGATGAGTATATATTGTGGGACACTGGTGCCTAAGCTAGGCTCATGGCCTGTGTTTCAGAACACCAGGATCCCACCCCTTTACATTTTCATTTTATAAATTATGTACTAAGCGCGCTGACTGAAAGATGCGTGACGAATGTTAGTAGATGTGTAGTATGGGTGATTGTATAGGTGTGTAATTGTGTGGGTGTGAGGGTGTGTGTGTGGGTGTGAAAGAGGGTGTGATTGTGTGTTTAGGTTATAAGGATGTTTTCAGTATCATTATAGTTTAATTTTTGTGGCCAATCAGTTAGCCTCTTTTTGCATTTATTTTTCGTGAGACCAAAGACATGTAACACCTTATGCGTTTTATTGTATAAGTAGCCACCAAAATAGCAAAAGAAACGCCTTGCAAAAATAGTTTTGTGATGTATGTGATGGCGTTCCACTGGGTCATATCGTCTTTTCCCTTTGGACAGCGTTGGATTGTAAACCAAGAGAGTGTGCTGTTTGAGCAGAATGTTCAATATAAACAGTTGACGCACTGTCACGACGTTACTTTCTTTGTATAACTGTTCAGTGGGGTAGCGATACGGTCGAAAAGACGACACTTTCAGAATAGCTCTTTGGGTTCTTTCAACTTCTATTAGGTAGTTTTTGGAGCACCACCCCAGGAGGTGATGCAGTAGCTTATTAGGGATTGAGCAAGGGCATAGTGAAGTGCTACTAACATAGTCTAAGCCTTATTTACTAACACAAGATTTGTTTATAATTTTAAAAAATATGTATGTTTAGGTTAAGGTATTTATTTATGGGCCTCTGTCGCCTGAATTAAATGGATTATTATTATTATTATTTACGTCTTTGACATTTCTCGGGACCCAGGGGTCCCGGACCTTTGGAAGGCGTACGAGGAGCCGAAGCCAACTCGCAGAGGCCCCTTAGACGTTTTTAATTAAATGAGCTACCAGCCGACGATTATCCCTGTTCGCACTATGCAAGTGCAGCTAAGGACAACCCCCAGTTGGTGTAGGGCTATTGTAAGATATGGAAACAAAGATATCGGACTATGGGTTTGGGTTGCTAAAGTGGACTGGTCACCTGGAACTATGGAAGGACTATGGCCCCTGCCTGATCTATGTTTTATATGCACACGGATAAAATGGCAGGGGGTGACTTGCACACTCAATAATGGGCCCCCGAAAATGGTCGCTAGCACATAGTGTCGTAGCGACAAGGGGGCAACACGTCCTGAGGTGCTTATTATTATTATTATTATAGTACACTGATTTCATAATATTTTTATCGACCACAAGTCTCAGCGTTTTGAACACGTATATTAGTTTCCGTAATCTGTTACTAAGAGTGGTTATGTGGTCTTGAAATCTTAGGTTTTTGTCGATTATTATTCCTAGGTACTTTACCTTTTCAGCCTTGGTGAGTGACTCGCAGTTACAACTACGGGTAAGTGGCTTGCCATGTTTGGGAGGTTCCATTGTTTTTCATTGAAAATGCTATGTAATTGGTCTTGGTTGTATTTAGGGTCAACAGATTGTCGCGTAACCAGTTGGATACCGTATTAAAGCCCAGTTGTACACACTCATAAATATCCTCCCACGGGCTCGCGCTGAACAAGAGGGCAGTGTCATCAGCAAAGCTAATGATTTTGCAATTGGGGATAGAGAGCGTACTCAGATCATTGATATAAATGAGGAATAGTGAAGGTCCGAGGACACTACCTTTTTTTTTTTTGGGTGGGAAATTATCAAATAACTTCTCCCGCTCTGGGCGGAGCGGGTGTCAGACTCTTACTGACTAAAACCCACCCGTGTTCCTTCGGTTGCCCTGTTGCCGGGGGCCACGATTTCCCTATCGGTTTTCTTCGAACCGCCGGCAGGCATTGGCCCTAGCGGACCCCGTCAATTCTGCTGACATCTCTTTGAGGCGCGCGTGGAACACGACGCGCCGTCGACCCGGGCTTGGTCCTTATCTCACTCAGGTAGTCTTTAAAGAGGCCCAGTGGAAGTCCTCTGATTCCCAAGCTTTCCGTCTTACGTAAAAGAATTGGAATTGGGACAGACAAAAATGATTCATGAAACGTTGTTATTAAGTCACAACATTATTATAATGTTCGATTCACTATAATTCCAATTACCTACATAATAAAGCTGTAACATCTAGTCATTGTAATAGAAAAACCTTGACTTCGTTTTTTGGAAAAAATGGTAACTTGAAAAGTGTTGACTGAAAACTCCCAGAACTACATTAAAAAGACGAAAGTAGGTATATTCGATACTATTTTTGTAAATTTTTCTCAGTGGTATCCAAAAATAGGAGAACATTCACCGTCCATACATTTAAAATTACTATTTCACACACTGTAGTTGCGTGGAGAATAACCCTATAGCCTAGTTTCACAGTAAAAGATAATAACTGTAATGTTTACTGGAATAAAAAGCTATTACTATAATTAGATTACTGCTATTCTTTTAACTAAAACATACTGAAAATAATATTTTTCAAACTCGTATAACAAGCGCAGGAACCCTACATATTTGGTACCATAGTGAAAAGTGAAGAAAATAACATGTTCTAACGGAATATAACTTTTTTTTTGTTTGGCCGGCACTTTCATAATAACATGACATCACGCCTTGTTTCCCCGCCTTGTACACCCACATTTCGCCAGTTATGTTTAAGTTCCATGTAATAGGGGGCGAGCCTATTGCCATCAATCGGGTACAAAATGAATGGCACTTTCATAATTTAGCCCAAAATGAATGATGTCCTTTAAAAAAAAAAAAACGAAATTACGACTAATTCAAACTCAAATTGAAATCATTTATTTCAATTATACCATTTACAGGCATTTTTACCCGACTACGGCAAAGCCAAAAGGAAGGGTTATGATTTTAGCAGTCTATGTATGTATGTTTGTATGTATGTATGTATGTTTTTACGTGTGTCCACCGTAGCGCCTAAACTACTAAACCGATTTTGATGAATGATGTATCAATAGATTCGTAATAATGGTCCGGGTGACAAAGGCCATATAATTTTTCCCTAAATTTAATTTGGTGGACTTTACACGTAAATTTCTAACCTCGAAAAAAATTAAAATGGGATGATCATGACATGTTTGGTATCAAAAGAAAGGTCTTGACGAGCACATTACAAATATGTATATAATATTATATTTTCAAAGTAAATATATATGTTTAAATCGTTAAAAATAAGCAAAAGTGAGACTGCGCTACGTAGTATCGCAAGATGTTACCAACGTGCAGTTAATCAAATCTTAATAAATAGTAACGATTTGTGATTCCACTCTTATGAAGAAAAACAAGTACAACGAAATATTTATATTTTGGATTTCTTCGAAGCTCGATATCGATATAATATAGTGTTGGCGTTGAAATAAATCGCTCTATGGTTTCGTCCAAAGCACTATGCACTGCTATTGGAATTTAAAATAGATTAATTACTGAACTATTGTATTACTCTTATTTACGTTTATCAAGTGTAAAAACGGAAAAGTATAAAATAAAAAATTAAGTTTAATAAAAAACTGTAACCCGACTACTTGAAAATAAAAATGATCTAAAAAGTACGAAACAAGCAAATATTTCAGACATAAATCAAGACACAGGTATAAAAATGGTCAAGGTAAAGCCGTCGTCGCATGCCATTATAATTTTATAGGTGTTCCTGGCACCAACATGGTATACAGGCATGCGACGACGGCTTTTCCTTGACCATTTTTATACCTGTGTCTTGATTTCTGTCTGAAATATTTGCTTGTTTCGTACTTTTTAGATCATTTTTATTTTCAAGTAGTCGGGTTACAGTTTTTTTTTAAACTTTATTTTTTTATTGAACTGTCAAGAGGTCGGTCAGACAGAAAGATGATGCTAGTTGCCCATTCTAAAGCGTAGTAGGTAGGTTCCTATGAAGAAGAACGGGCAATAACCACCACAGACACTCTTTTAAATCATAATATTTTTACAAAATGTTGGCTACATCATTCATATTGAAATTATACATGTGAGAACAATGTAGAAAGACGTGCACGTAATATGAGCAACACACCTTCATATAAAAGTAAGCGATTTAACTGTACCTATTTATCGTTCAACGTTATGTGAAGAAGGCAAAGTTTCACATTCTGCAATAATAAAGAAATCGACGGAATATCGAAATCAAATTTTGTCATAAAGTCCCTTAGATTTGTTTTAACCAGAATAATTGTTAACAATTTATCACATACCAAATTACGACTCGTGTCAAAAACTCTCTTTTTTAAAATAAACAATCACAATCTGCCTAGCCCTTTCTTAACTATATTGGGGTCGGCTTCCAGTCTAACCGGATGCAGCTAAATACCAGTATTTTAACATGAAGCGACTGCCAATCTGACCTTCACAACCCAGTAACTGGGTAATACGATACCCCTTGGTAAGACTGGTTGTCAGACTTTCGGGCTTCTGACAACTACTGGCAAAGATTTATGAATGACAGCCGGGACCAACAGCTTAACGTGCTTTTCGAGGTACTGAGGAGTCTCGGTATGTAAAGATGGTCACCCATTCACAGACCAACCCCGGCAAGCGTAGCTTAACCGGACGAATCGACCCGTGTGGCTGTTAACTTAACTAAAAAGGTTAAATCATGGTCTTCCTCTTCTTTTTTCATGGTTTAAGAAACAATCTGTTGAGGAAGTGTAGTAAAAAATTTGGTATATTTTTGTCGTTACTAAATGAGTTCCTCTGTATCGCAATATTTTAGATTTAAGAGCAAATCTAACAATTTTATTTTGAATTCAAAATGGTTAAGATTATTGCTTGATATTTTTTTCAAGTTTGTTGTATATTCTAGAACTTAGGTTGAAATATTGATGAGTAGCAAATATTTATGGTCCTGTAACGGTCGACTTGACATACTCGAGCAGATCTACATCGAGTAAGGAGTACTTGTCTTGGTGGGACGGAGGCATGTTTGCGAAGAGTCGAGCGGAAAACAAAGAGTTGCCTGACAGTGAGCAACTTGCAGTCCTGATGTAATTGTTCAGTCGGGTACCTAAACAGTTTGCGTAGCATCACCTTCAGAACAGCTCTTTGAGTCCTCTCCAGTGGTAGAAGTGATGTTTTTGTTGCACCTCTCCAGGCAGTCACACAGTACGTCAGTAGCGACTGGTACAAGGAGTAGCAGACAGTTTTGAGCTTGTCGATGTTCGCTGAGTTTCTAAGTAGCTTAAAGATATAGATTACTTTGCGAACTCTAGATTTGTAAGTGATGTAATGTGTTTGTGCAAATTTAAACGCTCGTCTATTTACTACTCCGAAATATTTAATGTGTGAACCTTTGCTCAAGTATGGACAGGTACAGTCAGTGCCAACTGTGGAATTGTATATTAAATTATTGTGGAGGCTGTCTCTTTTTGCTTATAGAAAATGGTATAAATTTAGTTTTTTCGAGATTTAGAGTAAGAAGATTAGTAGCGAGCCAGTTTGATACCATGATAAGATAGTTCTCTGCGTGTCGTTTTATTTCATTCCAGTCTGAGCCATACAAAACAAGAGCTGTATCATCTGCATAAGTAAAAATAACGATTTGTAAGTGCTAGTGTGCATAACTGGTTTATATAGACTAGAAAGACCGTCGGTCCCAGGACACTTCCCTGTGGCACTCCGTAATCACCTAGAGGGGGCTCATTGCTTTTACAATTATTTATAATCACGCTTTGCATTCTGTTTGTGAAATGGCTTTTAAATAAATTTAGTGGAGTTCCTCTTACATCGATATTCTCAATTTAAGTAGAAGTTTAGGGATAGAGACTGTATCGAATACCTTAGATAGGTTCAGAAACTTGCCAAGGTATTTCTTACCCTTATCCAGATTGCGGGCTATCACAGCATCCTTTGTAGCCCTACCCGATACGAACCCGAATTGATTGAGTGCTATGATGTTATAGCAGTATTTCATAAGCTTACTATTTAAGATTCTCTCTAATATCTTAGATAGCACAGAAATAGGTTTATAATTTTTGATACAGTCTCTATCGCCTGACTCGTAAATTGGGTGAATACGCACTTTTTTGAAGGCTTTGGGAAAAACACCGGTAGTAATCGAGAAGTTATAAACATGTGTTATTACTGGAACTAGGAACTTACATGAGGCTTTAACTATCCGAGTAGAAATATTGTCCCAGCCAACAGCAGTGTCAGTGCAAGTAAACTCATGAATTTCGAAATATTTTATTCGTTTCTTAAAAGTCTTAGACGATCACTACTTTAGTATTTTTACGAATTACTTTCTTTTAATTTTTAACATTCAACTGCATTTAACAATAACATTCCTTTCTTTTTAAAATAAGTAAACATAATAATCAACTTTTTTTAAAGTCTCTATAAAACAAAAAGCATCGTCGAATGGGGCCACATCATAATCATTTGCAGGCTGGTGATGAGCAGGACACGTCAATGTGAGAGCTAATAGTTAAAGCACACAAATTATAAAACCGCATGCCACTTCACTTTTTGTCTAATAGACGCACGGGTCAATCGAATGTTAAGCTACGCATGCCGCGGTCGGTTTATGGATGGGTGTCCATCCATTACATATCGAGAGCCCTTCGTGCCTCGGAAAGCACGTTGATCCCGGCTGTCATCCGTAGATCTTTGACAGTCATTACGGGTAGTTAGAAACTCCAAAGGTCTGACAACCAGTCTTACCAACGGGTATCATGTTACCCAGTAACTGGGCTGTGGAGGTCAGATAAGCAGTCACTCCATGTAAAATACTAGTATTTAGCTGCACTCGGTTAGACTGGAAGCCGACCCCAAAATGTTGAAAAAAAAAGGGGATAGGCAGATTGACCTTGCAATAAGAGTGTATGGTAACCCCACCTGACAACCAGCTTTAAAGTCACGTAACACAAAGTAAGCAAGCGTGATGTACCTCATCAAGAAGAGGCCCTCAAGCCCAATATAAAGTGGCATTCTATCAGCGAACATGATGATGTCAGTCATGTGTGAGCACTTTGCAATTTGAGCAAAGTGCTGTTTAGTTACCTACCAAATGTCCTACAATTACCTACCATAAAATGTGAGCTCATGCCACCTGTGATACAGGTTTATCCTAGTACAGGCATCTGTTAGGTTTCAATTTATTAATACGTAATTGTTGGATATTGTCCTGGCAACACCCAAAGATTTGATATGTGAAAATGGGGGTAATAACGAACTTCTGGGTCGGGCGCTCGTGACAGTAAGACGTGCTTAATGGCGGTGTCAGTAAAAAAAGATACATTGGCATAGTATTGGTTGGAGATCTACTGTAAATTAAGGTAACCTATTAGTTTTATGGTAAATATTAGAATACGGATTGAATTGTGATATTATGTGGGGAATAGGAGATGTGATGGTATGGTGTAGAATATTGAATTTGATGTTGGCAAAGAAATATAAATGACTGACCTAATATCTTGGTGTTTCATATTCAAAATTCAAAAGTCATTTATTCAAACTAGGCTGAGAATCAGCACTTTTCGAACGTCAAAATTACATAAGACAGTCCCCCAAAAACGCCCACCCTTCACCACTTCCTAGTGCCTTTAGCTGGGAAGAAGAAGTGGCGCAATAAACTCCCCAGCAGCACAGCTGTCTGTTCAAGTTAGAAAAATGATTCTATACAATAGTATGCAAAATAACTTACATTATGCAACACAAAACATAACTCAAATGATAAATTATTGTCCATATGCCAGCTAGCACACGCCAATATACCAACCAAAAACATCGAGTACTATACAAAAGCAATACTTAAAAAAAAAAAACTAATCGTAAAAAGAACTAAATATCTAAATAAAAGCCTCCACACATAAAGGGCGTGCCCGCTTACATAAAGCTGTAATTGGCAGTTATAAATGATAAACTAGGACCATCGGAGTAAAATAAATGAACAGTTAAATACTAGTAACAATAACAAAACCATGATCAGCAAGACGACCAGTCACCACAAGCAGCACCCATTCACGAGCATAACTCAAAGATCAGCCATTACCCCCTCGCCATATTTTAGGATCGATCCTTTAGGATCATCGTTAAGGATCAGGATTGATTTAGGTACTTCAAATTGCGACATGTATGACGCTACTGTTGTCACCTTCTAAGTTTACCTTATTTACAATAGCGAGCATGAGGTCCTGGGTTCAACTCCCAGGTCGGGCAAAGTGTAACTGGGTTTGTCCATCAAGAATTTCCCAGAAGTCTGAAATTTGTGCCCAATTGATGGCAATAGGCTCGCCCCCTATTACATGGGACAACTTAATTGGCAAAATGTGGGTGATTTACATGTACACCTCTGCCTAGCTTCGGGGATTACGGGCATGATGTTATGTTATGCATAAAATAATACATTTTTTATAAAACAAATATCGATTCAAAAATATTACGAGTAAACAACAGAATAGGCACACCGCAGGTGGCGATACGCTCATTTCAATTAAAAAATTGGTCACGGATCGCGAGCTAAGATTGCAGGGGTTTGTTTGAGTTCCCCCTTAACTACTTTAATTAAGTTTGAATATTTATACCCCAATGAAATTATATTACTCTGATAATTGCAGTAGCTTAAAGTACTAACAGTTTTATTGTTCTTTAAATTTGTGTAGCTTTTCAGTGTTTTAATTACCCATGTTTTTCAGCATTTTATTTATTTTTCTACCGTTTTGTTTTACTACCGGGGTGCATTTTTCTTCTAAAAAGCTATAAAGAAGGAAAGGAAGGATTTGAAGTGTAGTATGTATGTACTTAGTATGTAAGATCTATGTTATAAAATATATTGCATTTGTATGAGTAGTAATAAATGGTAATCGATCGGATACAAAGGTTTAAATAATACTAGTTCCCTACATGGGTGGGAAATTATCAAATAACTTCTCCCGCTCTGGGTGGAGCAGGAGAGCGTGTCAAACTCTTACAGACTAAAACCCACCCGTGTTCCTTCAGTTGCCATGTTGCCGGGGGCCACGATTTCCCTTTCGGCCTTATTCGCAACCCCGGCAGGCATCGGCCCTAGTGGACCCCGTCAATTCTGCTGACATATCTTTGAGGCGCGCGTGGAACACAACGCGCCGACGACCCGAGCCTGGTTCTTATCGGACGGCAACATGGCGAACCCTGCCTCAAACGCCTGCACTGCCTGCGCATGATAAAGATCTTTAAAATTATTTTAAAGCGTATCCGACAGACACCTTGTACATTTATCTAGTATAAACATCAATGGTTTAATTTTATTAGGTCCTCTCTTTTCAAAACTTTGCACTATGGTCGCAAATGATTCAATATTAAAATTCGTTTCAATACGACTTTACTCAAATAAACCAGTCGAGGCTATCAAACATAGTTCCACCCTGAAAAACCGAATGAAAAAACCCCTTCACAAAAATGAACCCCGGAACTAGAAAAAAAAAAAAAACATCAAAGGAATTATAATAAACTCGGGTTCGTACGGAAATCCGTTACCCATAATAACTAGGGTACATTATAACTTCAAATGGAAGATTAAGTTGACCTTAACTTCGAGGATATCGTGAGGAATTTTGATAAAAGGGATATTTTCAGAAAATGCTTTGAATCGTCTCGAAGCCTTTCGAAGATCAGTTTTCAAGTTGCGATCATGTGGGTAGAAGTTATTTCCTTTATTATATCAAGACTAAGGTCGGTTCTATTCTTAGATTTATTGTGAAGCCCTTCAAAGCTTCAACTTGATAACAAATTCTTAGGAAAGTAAATAAATTGAGACCAATAATTTAACAGTTGTATCTAGAGATCTTTCTGTGGAGGATCTTTCAGCCGCACGGGTCGATTCATCCGGTTAAGCTTCGCTTGCCAGGGTTGGTCCGTGGATGAGTGACCATTTTTACATACCGAGACTCCTCCGTGCCTCGGAAAGCACGTTAAGCCGTTAGTCCCGGCTGTCATTCGTGGATCTTTGACAGTCGTTACGGGTCGTCAGAAGCCCAAAAGTCTGACAACCAGTCTTACCAAAGGGTATCGTATTACCCAGTTGCTGGGTTGTGGAGGTCAGATAGGCAGTCGCTCCATGTAAAATATGGTATTCAGCTGCATCCGGTTAGACTGGAAGCCGACCCCAACATAGTTGGGAAAAGGCTAGGCAGATTGATCTAGAGATCTTTCTGAAGGAGGTCGTCCGGGCAAATACTTCCACAAAAATAAAAATTAGTAGTACATTACTGTCACGGCCTGCAACTGGGGCATTGATGGACGATATGTGAGTCCATCAATGCCTGATTGCGGCCAAGGCTTGTATAGTATTAGTTTTCTCAAATAATGCCCGGAAATTCAAATTGAGTAAATTAATTACAAATTCCAGAATCAATAACGAACTACGATAATTTTTCACGCGCCAATATGTTCAAGTGTTTCTTTTTTACTTTAAAAACAGCTCTATTTGCAAGCCAAGTCAAAATTTGTATAAAATCTTTGTTATGTTACCTCCTTGGTTGCCATGTGCTGTAAAAAGTTCGTTCCATTTTTTAATAACACGACAGTTATGAGTTTACATTGTAATTTATTTACCCGCTAAGACAGTTATTGATTTTCATACAAATTTTGTCGGCCGGGCGCTCGCATGCAGTCGACCAGTGCCACAATTTCGTTTTATCTCAAAGAAGGTTGTCAAAATAATGTTCGAATTTCAAAGCAGAAAGAAAAAGTCATTTATTCAAACTAGGCTGAGATTAACGTTTTTTGAAAGTCAAAATTACATAAGACAGTCCCACAAAATGCGCGCCCTTCGCCATTTATAGTGCTTCAGCTGGGAAGAAGAAGTGGCGCAACAAACTCCCCAGCAGCACAGCTGTCTGTTCAGTTAGAAAAAAAATATTCTATGAATGAATGTATGAAAAAATATTTACATTACGCAATTCGCACTATACCATATTCTACAAGCAAGCAGGGTTGCTGTATTTCAGTTTGAAAGGTATTGTTACTAGTGCTACAAGTACATGAGACATTTTAGTTTTGTCGCTTTTTTTTTTTTGGGTGAGAAATTATCAAATAACTTCTCCCGCTCTGGGCGGAGCAGGAGGGCGTGTCAGACTCTTACTGACTAAAACCCACCCGTGTTCCTTCAGTTGCCTGTATGTTGCTAGGGTAGGTCCACGGTAACCCTTTCGGACAAACCCGCAACCCCGGCAGGCATCGGCCCTAGCGGACCTCTTCGTTATGCTGGCATCTCTTTGAGGCGCGTGTGGAACGCAAGCCCGCGCTTACGGTGGCCGGGAATCGGCCTGCGATTCCCGTCGCCGAAGGCTTCTCCTGCGGCGGTTAGGGGTGGGGATGGCAACGCACCTGCGAAATATCCTGTTAACTTACAATCGGGTGGGCAAACAAAGGATCCACAAAACATCGGTGTTTTATCGTTTTAGGGTGCCAAATTGTACCCTATTACTAAGCGTCCGTTGTCCGTCCGTCCGTCCGTCTGTCTGTCAGCAGGCTGTATCTCTCTGACAGACGTATGAAATTTCCACCGATTGTCTTTTTATTGCCGCTATAACAACAAATAATAAATATAAAATAAAGTTAAAAATTAAAGGTATACAAGAAACGTGTTTTGTTTCAGCATTTTTTGCTAAATATTGTATGGTGATGAGAAAACCTTCGTGTGTGAGTCCGACTCGCAATTTTGGTCAACTTTTTTTTTTGTCGCAGTAACCATTTTTCCCTCTTTTTCCGAATCTCATTCACATCTCACATTGTTGATAAAATAAAATGGTCACCCTACCCTACAACTACTCAGACAAAATCCATAGCTTACCCCCCCTTCCCCTCATAATCTCTTTCTTTATGTAGACTAATGTCCTTTCAATAAAAATAAACCTAGACCTAACCTTGGCTAAGTCCTGGAAAAAGAATTCAGAAAAGACAAATATGAGTGCCATAACTCATCAGGGCAAATCTGGCATTTTGCCAGCGAAACAGGCAGAATGTAAATTCAATACTGTACGAATCGAAGGCACTTGCCAGACTGGTATGGCATTATTTAAATCCGTTCGGACACTTGTATCGGTTGCAGTAGACACTCACATTGCTTGTATCCAATATTTGAATCTTTATTTGAAGATGCTACGATTTCAGATTTAGTTTTGTTGAATGTAAAATAATAATAAAATTGTCAATTGCATATAGGCTGGCAGGGACATCGACGCGAAATCTGCTACAGTGGATTCTTCAGTACATGATCCTGAATTTAAAAAAAACGTGTGGCACTCGGGGACTGCCGCGGTAAAGCTATTACATAGCATTTGTAACCTCCATACTTCCTATTTGTCAACGCTACACTTGGGATGCTGACGTGATGACATAAAAATTACGTTTCCATGACAACATCACGAACCGTCATTACATGGTAGGCGGAGTGGGGGGTGTTAGGTTTTTTTCGTTACGGACTACATCACGTTGTCATGGGAACCGTCATTACATGGTAGGCGGAGTGGGGGGTGTTAGGTTTTTTTCGTTACGGAATTTCTTGATTCGGTCGCCGCGCTCAAAGCCCGCGATAAAAGCTATGCAATAGCTTAAAAAAAAAACTGCCGTTCCGTACATTTCGACCCCGTAGGTATTGCACTTTTCTATGAAACAGCAAATTTTTTCAAAAATAATTGATGAAAAATTTCAACGCCCCAGGGGTTCAGTTCAGAATCTAAACTGGTTTGGTAAAAGTTTTCACGTCGATATCCCATCCTGTATAATTGATTGATTAATTATTGATTGTAACTGTTGTTGAATGACTGGTTGTTTAGTGGTCGCAAGCGCGGCTGCTGACCATGAGGTCCTGGGATTGATTCCCAGGTCAAGCAAAGTGTTATTGAGTTTTTCTATCTGGAATTTCTCAGTAGCAGCCCGGAGTCTGGATTTGTGTCCGGTTGATGGCAATAGGCTCGCCCTCTTTACATGGGACTCAATAACTGGCAAGGATTCAATTAACTATCGAGCACTCTGTACTTGTGTAGACCTTTCTCAAATTGTTCCATAACACCTGATTCTCAGCAGCCGTCCGCATCAGTCTGTGTCTGTCGACTTAAGCCCGACGCACACCGCTGGAGGCGCGGCGGAGAGCAATTGAAGACAACGATTTAATATAAACCTTAACTACATTGACACATGGTCAATATAAGAATAAATTCGCACGCGGTGCTCGGAGCTCCCTCAAGCTACTATAAAAGCATGCGCGCGACTGCTCCAGTTGCTGCCGTGCTGCTCTGCGCTCCGCCGCACTACCCCGCGCCTAGCTGGCTGGAGGTCAGATACTACAGTACTACAGAGTAGCAGCGCGCCGCCGCCCGTCTCTCCGCTCGAGGGGTTTCAAGGGCTATTGGCGTCGCTTGGGGCCCGCGGAATCCGTCCGCGCGTTTCAAGAAAATGCGCTCCGCCTCCAGTGGTGTGCGCTGGGCCTTAGTTGCGGTGCGTCACACGTTACTTGCTGATACGCAGTCTCCACCTCTCCACTCGAGGTCTCGTCTGCTTGAAGGGATATCCTTTGACAGACAGGGCGGGTCTTCAGTTAACCAACTCTACAAGCTATGTCGGTAACTCTAGACCTTTCCCGAATTATATTCCTAATCATTTTCTTTGCATAGAGGACTTGCTTTTGCCCGCGGATTCATCCTCGCGGAGGTCGGAAATTTACCCACGGGATCGTACCTACTACCTTAGGATATTAGGATATAGGACCCTTTTGAACCCGGTCATGATCTATCTAAGAATCTGTTTCTTAAGGTATGAACAGGTAACATACAGAATTACTTTCGCATATAAAACATTAATAGGTATGAATGTCTGTGTCCTTCCTCTTCTTACTTCTTACTTTACTACATAGAAGAAAGATGGCTAAGTAATAACAGCCGCACGGGTCGATCCATCAGGTTAAGCTACACGTGCCGGGGTTGGTCCGTGAATGGGTGACCATCTTTACATACCAAGACTCCTCCGTGCCTCAGAAAGCACGTTAAGCCGTTGGTTCCGGCTGTCATTCATGGATCTAATATAATTGTTACGTGTCGTCAGAATCCCGAAAATCTGACAACCAATCTTACCAAGGGGTAAGATCTATTACTTAGTTACTGGGTTGTGGAGATCAGATAGGCAGTTGCTTCATGTAAAACACTGGTATCCAGCTGCATCCGGTTAGACTGGAAGCCGACCCCAACATAGTGGGGAAAAGGCTAGGTAGATTGATTGAAGAAAGAATTTCACTCGTCGTCGCATCGACTGCACCTTGTTTTAAGCCGTAGATTCTCAAGCGAAAACACGAGTAGTTAATTGCGTACCAAAACAATCCTCAGTTATTCGTATGTAGGTTATGCATACAGTTCCGTCCTTTATGCAGCGAATGGGGTTTTAATGGCGACAATACACGGCTCTGAGACAATTTGAAACCGCTTACACACAGTAATAATGTGTTAGGAGCACGTTGTGTTTAAAAAGATAGGGATGCTAAAGGCTTGCTTTTTCAAACAAATACCTCACAGTTATTATCAACCAGGAATCGTTGCAATTCATGTATTTTTAAATTTAATCCTATACTATTAAATGAGCGATATTTGTTTATACAGGGTGTTTGGCAGAACGTTGAACACACGAAAACGGTGGATAGGTGGGGTCATCTGCTACTTACTCAACCCTAATACATTTGGCCCTGGCTTCCTGGATATTAAAAAAAATTTTTTTGCTTTGTTCTAGTTTCACCACTTTCTTAACTTTAAAGTGTTATTTTTATTAAAATGGTTAAAACAGGCAATATTTTTTTTTTTTAATCTTTATTGTTGGCAGATGTTAGCTAGAAAAAAGTTATGAGTCCTCAAACTTACAGAAAGATGTAAAAAATACTTAAATCTTAATTTCAACTTGCATTAATTAAAAAACCAGGGGGCCAGGGCCAAATAAATTAGGGCTGAGTAAGTAGCAGATGACCCCACCTATCCACCATTTTCGTATGTTCAACGTTCTGCCAAACACCCTGTATATAGATATATTTGTAATCACGTTCTCGAAAACCTCTCTAACGATTTCGATGAAAAATGCAATGATGGGTTAACGGAGTGAAAAATCGATCTAGCTTGGTCTCATAACAGGGAAAATTCGTTTTCTCCGTATTTTCACCCGAGCAGAGCTCGGTCGCCCAAAGTTTAGAACAAGATGGCTACCTTAAAATAATGATAAGACAGCATGGAACCAGCCCGTCTCATCCTTGATGTCCTCTCTCCGGTTGACGCCCTAAGCCGAGGTTCGTACCTCACAGGGAGTGCCCTTAGCGAGCGTTCACCTAGTTTTCATTAGGTTGAATAACACCTGGCTGGAGGTTTTAAGTACTTAAGGCATCCACAGGAAAGCCCCGTTAAGTAGTCATGATCTCAGAGGTCAACTACGAGATGCCCTACTTAAAAAAAAGAAAAAAAAGGCAGCATGGAATTAATTACTTACAATACATGGAATTAGTATAAACTATCCTATTCTATTAAATGAGCATTCACTGAGCCAGAAACTCCTTTTAATATCAGACCTTTGAGTCACCTCTACGACTCAAACATCAGAAAAAATATAGGGCAAGTCTAAAGAAATAGATTTGATTACTTTGATTTTACCCTCAATTCTTGACAGTAATATATTATCTCTAGACATCCCTTCTTTTATGAAATATCAAATTACATATTCTATTTTTTCTGATAAAGCATAAAAACCTTAAAAAAGTCCCAGCCTCGAAATATCTAGAAATCTCCAATACAATCCAATTCTAATAAAAATCGTCGCCCATTTACAGAAATCGCATAAAATCATGTTTTACGATGTCCCATTGCGTATATTCTGAATTTAATCCCTGAATTTACATCGGGTCTCTGAAGGAAGGATATTTCTATGGGACACCCTGTATAGTTTATGTGTCCAATTTGAATCATGATCGAAGTGGTTGTTATCGGACTGGTTCGGTTCGGACGGACTTAGGAATTAGGATGAGGGTAGGGTAATAAGCGTAGCGTTTATGCTATTATTATATCTATGCACGGACAGAGAATCGTATTGTAAAAAAATAGCTACTGCCCGCGGTTTCACCCACATCATCTGCCTAGCCTTTTCCCAACTGTGTTGGGGTCGGCTTCCAGTCTAACCGGATGCATCTGAATACCAGTATTTAACATGGAGCGACTGCCTGTCTGACCTCCACAACCCAGTTACTGGGTAACACGATACCCTTGGTAAGACTGGTTGGTACCCGTAACGACTGTCAAAGATCTACAAATGACAGCCGGGACCAACAGTTTAACGTGCTTTCCAAGACACGGAGGGGTCTTGGTATGTAAAGATGATCACCCATCCACGGACCAACCGCGGCAAGCGTAGCTTAACCTGATCGATCGACCCGTGCGGCTGTTATTACTTAGCCCCGGTTTCACCCACGTAGACCCAAATTCTTTTTCTGGAATAAAAGCTTAAGTTTGGTTTTGGTCAAATCAGACGGATCTGAAGGCATTCATCCTTCAGATCCGTCTGATTTGACCAAAACTATTTGACAGGCTGTCGTGTCGAAAACGACACATTTTCGATTACCAGATTTGCCTTGTCCCCGAAATCAAAAATCTGTCGGAAAAATAGTGGTTATCTGTTTGAATTCGACAGGGAAGCGTATCGAATGATTGTGAATGGATCTGTACCCTAATTGCGTAACTTATTTTCGTAAACAATTTTGCCTAATTCGTTTCATTTTGACAGTTCAACAACATTCATTGCGTTATTTACGTTGCTGAGCAGATTTCTTTTCCAACTTATGACGCAAGGGATTAGCAATCAGTTATAAATCGAAACAAATTGTGATTGTGTTGCATTACGCAATTAGGGTACTGATCATGATCATGTAAGAGTTTCCCTTCACCAAACTCACAGCAACCCACCTTCATACCATTAAATACATAATAAGCAGTCGCCATAGTCCCGGAGATAATAAGTACTTTATTCCTCCACCCTTGGTCAGTCCTGCCATATTTTAGCACAAAAACTGCCGTAAACAAAGGAAAAATATTGCGTTTAAACCCAATATACGGTTTCTTGTAAATTGGTAGCGAAGGACGCCAAGGCTTACCTTGTCATAATTTACGCTTTTTCATTTTAATAAAGAACCAGGCGGTGGATGAGCGAAAAGTGGATGAGATTATCATTATCCTGGCCATGTTGGACAGATTAATGATATTATTAAACGGTAAAGAATAGACAACTTTTCACATTTACGTGGTATTGTGTGCTTTAAATTAAGTTGATCGTTTAATGTAGCTTTTAGGGGCTGCGCAAATATGGACACTTTTGTGTCTTGTGTTGGATACAAGCTACCAATGAATATTTGATTTCCTATATAACCAGTATGAAATCAGCCACTCCCTACGCAGACGTAAACATTTTTTTATTGTTCAGTTGCTTCCACTTGACACATACTCGTTGCCGATCAAAAAGTGTTCAGAGTCGGTAACTGAAAACTAAAAGTCGTCAGTTGAAGATACAAGCAACATTAACAAACCAAACAATTGAACGGCGCTGCGCACAGCAACTATGGTTTCCGGTGGTAAACCGTGTCGGTTATAGGCAACCGGCAACTGTGTCCGATTGCCGCTACGAGACACTGCAACTACAGTTTCCTGTAATGGTGTACCGTGGTGGTAAAAAAAGTGTCTACGTTTTCGCAGCCCCTTAGGAAGGAAGGTTACATAACCCTTCTTTTTTTAAAGGAGGGTTATGTGTGTATGTGTGTTCGTCTCTGTGTTCCCTAGTAACTACTAAACGGCTGAACTGACTTTGATGAATGATATATCGTTAGATTCGTCATTATTGCGCGAGTATCACCCGGTACCGATATTAAAATTAAAAAAAATCAATATGCCGATTTTTGGCGCTAAAAAGGTGATTGCAAAAATACATACAAATTACTACATATTTAAATGTAATTTGGAATGAAAAATGATAAAAAAATAAAAAGTTGAAAAAAAAGTAATTTAAAAAACTAGAAAACACATAACTGAAACGAAAATAAAAACAAGCATAATCTTATCTTTATATATATAATTCTTCTGTGAGTGTGTATGTCACTGAACTTCTCTCAAACGACTGGACCGATTTTCATGAAATTTTTTGTATGTGTTCAAGGGGATCTGGGAATGGTTTAGATTCACAATCGGACCCGATAGGTGGCGGTATTCGGTCAGGACAACGTCTGTCGGGTCCGCTAGTATACCTATAAAATTCTCGTGTCACAATGTTAGTTACCTTACTCCTCCGAAACGGCTTTACTGATTTTTACCAAATTTTATATGCATATTCAGTAGGTCTGAGAATCGGCTACTATCTATTTTTCATACCCCTAAGTGATAAGGGTTGTCCACTCCAAACAAATAATTGGCAAAACAATGTTTGCCGGGGTCAGCTAGTAATCTATAGAATTTTGGGTACAAACAAAAGTTACACCATATTTCAGGTCATTGGTTTGGTTTCTAGGAGGACATATACTGACCTTATTGGTGATGTTCTTCAGAAAGGCCAGGTGCGTAGTACTCGCAACCGGCGTGCGTGTATGACCAGATGTATGAACGTAAACGAGGCAAAAGGAGTATGTAAGGATCGTAGCAGGTGGCGTTCTGTAGTTTCTGCCTACCCCTATGCGAAGAAGGCGTGAATTTATGTATGTATGTTGGTTTGTCGCCTGCAATATCAAAATTCTTTAGATTATAATGCTTGTTTTTATTCTCGTTTCAGTTATGTGTTTTTGCAGTCGGGTTTATCAGCTTTTTAAATCACTTTTTTATTATTTCAGAATTTTCTTACCAAAAATCACCACTAAACTTGGCCAATCTGTTGATGATAAAATTGATCCCAGATTATTGTATTTATGAGTTTACAGTAACATGATGTTGCCTAACTTCTTTAAAATGCGACTTGACTGCAACGATGTCAGTATTAAATAAATTAAATATGGTCAATAATTAATAATATTAATTATCTATTAATGACAATTCTGAAATGAGAATAACTTTTATATAAATTACAATAACTTTGACATATACGATATCATTTATCAAACATTTAAAATGAACGTGAATGATTTCTCAAGTATTTTTTCAACAAAACCAGCAACTCAAATGGTACGTAGAGGTAGGTACCTAATAAAAATCACATTTATATTTTTCCTTACGACTTAAGAATGCGGCGACGCATGAATTGTCCATACAAACGTAGTACATAAATCATTTGCAATTTGAGCATATTTCTGCCATATTATGTTGATATTCGGATTGAGACAGTATTTATCTAGGCTCCTACGTCTTTTTATTTCCAAAAACTTACCTTTAAATGAAGTGTAAGCGAATTGCATTTCGTACATTTTAACAGCGTAAATGACATGTTTTCATTTTGTTTTTTCTGTATTATAAACAATAATATTTGTAATATTGTTTCCGCAGAAGCATAGTTTATGTTATCAAGTTACAAATTATTGAAAAAAAATGGAAATACATTAAGTTTTCATTCATAATTTTTTGTATTACGGAACACATCCAAATTTATCATAAATTTTCGAAAGCTAGTAGTACTATCATGTCAAGCAATAATTGCCAATGTGTGCGTGGTAGTATTACTCACTGTAGATGTATATCGCTCCGACAGGCACTCACACTAGCGCAACGTGCTTGGAATTGAATTTTGCAAACATCTCGATTTGTAGTTGCGAGCCGTGTCGCCGTCCTCTTAAATTACATACCAATCCTACCCCTGAATCGATCGCTCATAGCTTAGCCAGGATCCGCCTCAGGTGAAGCAGATGTCCAAAGTTTCCTACCCTTGTCAACTCAAAATGTCATGTTTATTTTTATTTTTCTCCTTTGATGGGAAAAAAATGTTTTGTGATTATTCGCGGTGGGGAACGAGGTGATATGTGGGTATGTTTATTTTTAGATACCCGGTTATAAGATAGCGAGGGTTGTTCTGATACCTAAATGAAGGCCAGTTCAGATATAATTTACATTATTAGCAGTTGGAATGTAAGGGAGTACATGTTTTAAACTACAATGTTAAGTTTGTTCTTGGGATAAATTCATCCCAACTACGGAAACCTTCATTGTACGTGGTCCGATATGCACTTGGGGGGTTTTTAAGCTATTGCATAGCTTTTATCGCGGGCTTTGAGCGCGGCGACCAAATCAAGAAATTCCGTAACGAAAATAAAACCTAACACCCCCCACTCCGCCTACCATGTAATAACGGTTCCCATGATAACGTGATGTTGTCATGGGAAACGTGATGTTGTCATGGGAAACGTGATGTTGTCATGGGAACGTAATTTTTGTTTTATGTCATCACGTCATCATCCCAAGTGTAGCGTTGACAAATAGGAAGTATGGAGGTTACCAAATGCTATGCAATAGCTTTACCGCGGCAGTCCTTGAGTGCCACACGTTTTTTTTAAATGACCTTTCCTTTTCCCTTTTATATTTCTCTATTTTGTGCGATCTCTGGCCATGTTGGCTCCGCAAATATGATGATGTCACACCACCGTCGCCACAGTCTACCTCGACGGCAATATCCTCCCTCAGGAGTCCAGTGAGTGATTACTTAGTATCTATGCCCATTTCTCTGCATTCGTGCGATATGGCCAGCCCACTCCTAACTTAGCCTGGAAGTTTTTTGTCCAACATCTGCAACTTGGGATAAGGAGCTGTTTCTTCACAGGGTATAATTTTTAAATCCTACTAAATTAATAAACTAAATAAATATTATATATTATTATTATTATTACATACATACATAAACTCACGCCTTCTTCCCATGGGGGTAGGTAGAATCTACAGAACGCCACCTGCTACGATCGTTACATACTCCTTTTGCCTCGTCTACGTTCATACATCTGGTCATATACGCACGCCGGTTGCGAGTACTACGCACCTGGCCTTTCTGAAGAACATCACCAATAAGGTCAGTATATGTCCTCCTAGGGCGTCCCCGCCCGGCCTTTCTCTTTACATAAGCCTTGTAAATACACTTTGTTAGCCGCCTTTCATTCATCCTCTCAACATACCCAAACCATCTCAGCATACCCTTTTAAATTTTTGTCACTGCATCTTCTTTTATAAATATAAATTCATTTATTTTCAGGTAAATAACACCCATTGCCAAACATAAATTAATAGAAATGTTACAAATAAAATCAAATAATGTCAAATAAAATAAAATCAATTAAAAACAAATCAAATTAAATTAAATCACGTCAAATTAAAATCACTTTACTTTTAAATCACACCGCAATTATTACATAATATATTATAATTAATATTATAAATAAATATGATAAACGCGAAAGTTTGTGAGGATGGATGGATGGATGTTTGTTACTCTTTCACGCAAAAACTACTAAATGGATTTGAATGAAATTTGGCACACAGATAGTTTATAACCCGAATTAACACATAGGCTACTTTTTATCCCGATATTCTCACAAAATCGAGACTTATGCGGGTGAAACTGCGGGGTGCTGCTAGTCAAACAATATATCTACAAAAACTGAACCATGCCAGTAAGATACAATGTTTTCTTAATTGAGGGAAAAAAATACCAGTACAGTAACAGTTTGCCCTCCCTCACATAGAAATCGCGTGATCATTAGTCGTAAGCTTGACCGTGACGTCACATGTTCGTTAAGCCAACTGACCTTTGCGTGTTAATAAATCTAATAATCTTTGTTATGCGTACTCGGATACTGTTAATGAGCTCTCTTTTATGTTACTTTCATAAATAAAGGAAGAAATATACGGGGGACGTACGTGATTAGATTAATTGATTTCAGTTACGCTCGCGTGAACGCTAGTTCTTTTTTCTAAAATAAAAGTAGCCTAAATTACTCCATAAAACATCAGCTATCTATCAGTGAAAGTCCCGTCAAAATCGGTCCAGCTATTTCGGAGATTAGCCAGAACAAACAGAAAGACAGGGATACAGACAAAATTTAAATAAAAAACCGGCCAAGTTCGTGTCGGACCACACACAATGAAGGGTTCCGTAGTAATTTTATTTTAAATTATCGTGATTATTCTAATAATCATAATCATGATTATTCTACATAAGAATAAAGACTTTATCGTTATTCAAGGCTCGTTCCATTTTCAAAAATTAAAAAATAAATTACTTTTTCCCCTAGAGCAAGAAATGTTATTTTTTCCCCTTTTTTTTCGGATTAAACGGTTTAGAGCAATATTAACCGGTTTTTTGTTCATATTTTATTCAGCGTGGCATTCTCACAAGTTGCAACGCGTTTACCAACATGCCGCTCGTCGACTAAACCGGTTAATTTAGGTTAAATTAAAGTTCTTAAAACGTTCACGTTCTTAAGAAAAGTTCGGAGTAAAACCCAAATAAACCAGTACTAACCGGTATTTTTTAAACCGGTTCCGAGCCTTGGTAGAGAGATTGCACATCAAGGGAGCTGTGGAGTGTGTGATGGGAGCCGCCCCGAGCGACGTACCCTCCAATCTTCTGTTACCTACGTCCGGTGCACCCATGGTGCTAATCCATTTTCCACGGTGGCAAAGATAAGTGGGACCAAAATTAGTGTAAGTTGGCTTATTCTATTGGAAGTCAAAGTGTTACCGTCGACGTCCGGTCGACTGTATTAGCTAGTCACACAAAATGCGGACTTTTTCATGACATTGTCTGTATATTTTTTCTGTGAATTTGTTTTTTCTGGCGTACTTGTCATGTTCACTTTGGAGGGGCTTGTGGCTAAGTAATAACAGCTGCACGGGTCGATTGATCAGGTTAAGCTACGCTTGCCGCGGTTGGTCCGTGGATGGGTGACCATCTTTACATACCAAGTCCCCTCCGTGCCTCGGAAAGCACGTTAAGCCGTTGGTCCCGGCTGTCATTTGTATGTAGATCTTTGACAGTCGTTACGGGTAGTTAGAAGCCCAAAAAGTCTGACAACCAGTCTTACCAAGGGGTATCGTGTTACCTAGTCACTAGGTTGTGGAGGTTAGATAGGCAGTCGCTCCATGTAAAATACTGGTATTCAGCTGCATCCGGTTAGACTGGAAGCCGACCCCAACATAGTTGGGAAAAGGCTAGGCAGATGATGACTTGTCATGTTCACTTTGTCTGATCTGTGTAAAATTCACACAGATCAATGGAAACCTGCAGAATTCCGCTTGCCTATGTAACAAGCACGTAGAGCCATAAACATTATTACTTTCCCTTTTAAATACTGAATAGGTATGGCCTTGAGAGGCCTTTTACAAATCAATGTTGCAAAACTGTCCTCTTTTGTATGTTTGTTTACGGCTTTCTATAAGGTGGTTCTCAACCGACCTATAAACATAAATGAGAAGATTGAAGAAGTACAGTACACCGTACGTCAGTGGTAACACTTTGACCTTGAGCCGGCTTAACGTAGTAATGAGTTTCAATCAAATAAGTGGTTTTTGTACCACTGACCCGACCATCCAAAGACCACCATCCACCAAAATGCAGGAGCATCACCAAACCATTACCGTCCAATCCATCCATCCATTTCCATTCATTGTGTCCATTTAAAGGCTCTTTGAAAGCAATCCTTTACCAATAACTTAAGTTAAAATAACAACAAGGATTCATTCGTTGATATATTTTATTTTTTGGAAATTGGGTTTTGCCTTGGTTGTGAATTTTTCGTTTTTCTTTCAACTATGTACGTACTCTCTGCTGCTTGCTGTAAATTACAAAAAGGATAATTAATAATATATTATTAAGTACCTATGGGGTTTTCTACAAGGAGACGTACTTGCGCACTCAGAGAAGTTTGATGACAACAATCAGAATTAAGAAGAGGATAAGATATGTATTTAGAAAGTTGGCATAACGTCGCAAATAGCTGTCAAATATTTCACTGTTTTGATTAATTTATCAATATTACTACATTAAATGATAAAATATCGAAGTCGCCGTATAGCGCACTGAAATATTGATTACAAATTGCAATAATAACACTGACAATCAAAATATTTAGTTTAAGGAGTAAAAAAAATAAATTTAAGAAACAAAAAACCCGACTGCAAAAACGCATAACTGAAAAAAAAACAAGCATTATAATCTATAGAATTTTGGTATTGCAGGGACAAACCAATAATCTGAAATAATGGTGTAAATTTTGTTTGTCCCGCCTGCAATACCAAAATTCTATAAATTATAATGCTTGTTTTTCTCTTTTCAGTTATGTGTTTTTGCAGTCGAGTTTTTTGTTTCTTAGCATTTTAGTTCTTTTAAAATAACATACATATATTGGTGTCGATTCTCGTGTCATAAATGCCTCTAAAATAGACTAAAAATCACCAAAATTTAGTTTAATCCTGTCAAACGACGATTTCCGATTCTGAAATAGACTAAAATGATACAACTTAACTATATTTTAGTTTGGCAGCACTAAGACGGTACTAAGATATTAGTTTAGTGAAAATGGCAATTTTGCTATTCTGAATTTGACGTTTTTCACCTAAAATTTAGATTTTCTAACTAAATCTAACTATTTTTAATCGCGACTAAAAACGTGAGGAATAAAATTAGTTGGAACTTAAATTCACACCAACACCTCGACTTCAGATGCAAACAGCACTGATTTCTTTTTTCTTTTGCTTATATCTCGAAAACGGTGTGTCCAATCGCAAAAATAATGAAAATTTCGACACCCTTTATAAAATCCTTTAACCTCTAACACTCTACATGTAGGTAATATTTTTTTCTTATTTTCCATACAAAAAGTGAAAAAATCCATATAAAACACGTCGAGGCTGCCCCCCCTGCGCGCCTCCGGCTCTAAAAAGATTCACGTGGTTAGGTATCACGTGTGGAGTCGCGATTGTCAAATTGGATTTAGATGTGCCAAAATTATTTTTAAATTTAGAGAATTTATTTTGCTTTGAGATTCTTATAGCCAATAATAGTAAGGAATTTTAGTGATAGTTTAGTTAGTTTAGTTCGGTGTACAAAAGAATCGGCACCATTGACTTATTACCAGCTTTTATTTGATACCAATAGTGTAGAGTTTTTTTAAACCTACCTTTTTCTTTTTTAGGGTTCCGTAGTAAACAAGGAACCCTTATAGTTTCGTCATGTCCGTCTGTCTGTCTGTCTGTCCGCGGTCTAGCTCCGAGACCCTTAGTACTAGAAAACTGTAATTTGGCATAGGTATATATTTTAATTACGTCGACAAAGTGGTAAAATAAAATTATGAAAAATATTTTTTTTAGGGTACCTCTCATACACGTAAAGTGGTGATGTTATTTTTTTTTCTTTTTTTAACCCATAGTGAGGGGTATTATTGGAAAGGTCCTTTAAAAACATTGAGAGTTTAAACCATTTTTGGATTTAGGGATCCGTTTGCGAAATATTAAGCTTTAAAGTGCTAATTTTTGTTAGAGTCAAGTGTCCCCCCCCCTGCCGGCTAAATGGTTGGTTTTGGGTGTGTGAAAAAAATCACAACAGTAGTTTATATAACGAAATTAAAAGGAAAACTATCACAGCTAAGTTGGCTTTACAAGTTAACGAGTAATAATCGACCAACTTAACTTTGCAGTTGCAAAAACATGTTTTCCCATACATTCCGTATGGGAGAACATATTTTTCAACTACTAAGTTAAGTTTGTTTTTGGGATAAATTCATCCCAACTACGGAACCCTTCATTGTGCGTGGTCCGACACGCACTTGGCCGGTTTTTTTGTATTTGCAGATGCAATATACAAATATTATTATAGCCTACGACACTCCCACAATTAAGACGAATCTAACGACACCTCACATGTTAAAATGTATCAAGCCGTTTAGGCTACAGAGCGTGCCAAAGAAATAGACATACAAACACACATACTATGCTACATATCACCTATTTGCTATAGGGGATGAGCAATATTACATTATGTTCGTATTTTTCTCCGCAAATTGTAAAAAGACGCGCCAAAAGGTTAGGATATTGTAGATAGTCACCGATTTAACTTTTTAAATGATTATCATCACGCTATACCTTTATGGAACTAAGCACTCAATCATGACATTATTATACAGGAACGGCTATTTCAGCTAACTTTCAACAAATCAAATAACTAAGCGGTTGAACGAATGCTTTGAAATCCTGGGGCAGGAAGTTCGATTCCCATTTATTGTTTTTTTTTTTGTAATAGTATTATTATTTTTATTATGTAAATGTCGGATCCGGTCATTAGTACGCACATGAAACGAATCGCAAGCGCGCCGCTGGTGACAGGACGTGATCTACCTACACCTAAAGCGCGCGCTTCTACAGAGTCGTGATGTTTTAAGGCCACGGCGAAGAAGGGATTCAGCCTCTGATCGCATCGGAGTTAAGACGTCCCGGAACTGTTTTCGATTCGTGGTGCTCAGTTTTTGTGTTAGTTGTAATTTGTGATCATTGTGTTAATTGATGATTTTAATAAACGCCGTCGCACCCAGTGTGTGTATAATTTAGCTAGTGTGATAAATTTGATAGTAAATTATAATGTGATCTGAACTGCAAACTGTTTTTCTATTGCGCATTAACCAACACCACCCACACTGCGCCCACAGTAGTTATAATATGCCTGAAAATAACGAGAGTCACATACCCGTCTCCGACATATATAACAGTTCGTAGAATGTATTAATTCAATAAAAAAGGAAAACTTCGAAAGCAGCTATAGGAAACTGCTACGTTACAAGTACTTTACAGTCACAAAACATTCAAGATTGTGTTCTGATAATTTTAGAGCAAAAGACTTATATGAATGAATAGTGACAAAACAGCGCACGCCATGTTTAAGATTCTTATCGATTTAGAGAGCAACGAAACGCCTGTTTGTGGGGTATCACGCAACAGTAACAAGGGATGTGTGCTTAGGGATTGCGCTTCATCGTATGAGATGAATGCATAATGGCAAATAGGAAAGTAGTGAAAGCAGGACCCTGCAGGACATCCGCAGGAACCAAGACATTATGGGTGATGTCACAGTTCTGACTGACTAAGTGAATACTTCGTTGAAAAGGTCGACTCTATGGTCGAGAGTTCATAGACTGCGCTTGACCATCATCATTTGAGCTCGGCTTAGCGGGAATTCAAATGTTTAAATATTCTCCGATGTTCTTCTAAAAGTTGGTGAAAGCACTCTACCAGAGACTCTTGGTAGAGTAGTTCCCACTTTAGAAGATCTTATTCGTCTGGTGTACGGGGACATCAGTCGAATACCGTACCAAAAGAATCCTTGGGCGTGTTCCCATTTTAACGTCGAAAATGATCAAGCTACAACGATCAACCACAGTATTCTCTCGTAAATTGAAGGGAGCGAAATTATATACACTTCCATTAATACTGATGTGGAGGAAGATGATGCCACACATTACCCAGTAGAATTTCTCACAAGTGGACTTCCGGTTTACATCATCCAGCTTAAAGTCGGGGTCCCAATTATGCTCCTTCGGAACTTAACTCCGCCGAAGCTGTGTAATGAATCCCGGCTCAAAGTCGTGTCTTTGCAAAGAAACGTCATCGAGGCAAAAATTCTAACAGGTTGTGGCGATGGCGAGACAGTTTTTATACCAATTCTACACAATTACCAGTTTAAGCGCGGGCAGTTCCCTGTGAGCGTATGCTTTGCGATCAACAAGTCACAGGGGCCGACACCAAAGGCTGAAGGCTGCGGGTGTCGACTTCAGAATAAGCTGCTTCTCACACGGACAACTGTGCGTCGCTTGCTCCCGAGTCATCATTCCTGACTCTGTATATTTTGGGTGCTGAGAATAAAACTACAAACGTAGTATACAGGGAAGTTTTATAAAAATGTGGCTGTTATTATAGCATATTGTGGTGTTTTACGACTTCCACGCAAACGAAGTCACGGGCAGAAGCTAGTACCTAGGTAATACAGCAAAATGATTTATGACACTTTCTCCATGAATCAGTCAAATTTACTGACGTAAATTCTTACAGTTTCCAAAGCATCTTGACCAAATTTTTGAACGTCTATCATAACACCAGATGATAAAACTTGAACGATTATATAAAGTCGCCTAACCAACACTTCATCGATTCCTTCGAAAGAAATATTGTCAAGATCATCTCCATACAACGTATCCAGGCGTGTAGTGTTGGGCACGCCACAATTGCGGCGATAAGACCCGTCTTTGAGGAGTGGCTAGAGAGGCGCCACGGCGTCCTCACCTTCCGCCTGATGCAGGTCCTCACCGGACACAGCTGTTTCGGGAGGTACCTGTTCAGGATAAAGCGGGAGGAAACGCCCGGGTGTCGTCACTTTGTGGATCGCCCGGAGGACACGGTGGAGCATACAGTGGAGGTCTGCCCGGCTTGGGTAGGGCATCGCCGTGTCCTCGTGGAGGCGATCGGCGGTGGTGATCTCTAGCGTCCGGCCCTGATTCGGGCCATGCTATGGAGTGAGAGGAAATGGGAGGCCGTCACCTCCTTCTGCGAAGCAGTAATGCTCGCGAAGGAGGAGGCGGAGCGCGTGAGGGAGAGGCAAATTTCACGCCCTCGCGCGCGTAATCGCCGAAGGAGAAGACGCCCTGGGCGTTAAGAATCACAGGCAGATTTCCAGCCACCGTAGGCGCGGGCTTGCGGACGGTGAGCAATGGGTAGCTCGCCGTCCGATAAGGACCAAGCCCGGGTCGACGGCGCGTTGTGTTCCACGCGCGCCTCAAAGAGATGTCAGCAGAATTGACGGGGTCCGCTAGGGCCAATGCCTGCCGGGGCTGTGAATATGGACCAATAGGGAAATCGTGGCCCCCCGGCAACATGGCAACTGAAGGAACACGGGTGGGTTTTAGTCAGTAATAGTCTGACACGCCCTCCCGCTCCATCCAGAGCGGGAGAAGTTATTTGATAATTTCCCACCCAAAAAATAAAAAAACAAAGGCGTGTAGTGATGATTCCCGTGATGAAAAAAAATTCATTTTCAGGCCTGGAAATTACATTTTCTAAATTAATCAGTTGACGTGGAGTAATAATAATCTATATATTTATAAAAATCAATTGCTGTTCGTTAGTCTCGCTAAAACTCGAGAACGGCTGGGCCGATTTAGCTGATTTTGTTTTTGAAATGTTTTTCGTAGTCCAGGGAAGGTTAAAATGGTGAGAAAATATGGAAAAACTCACGAAAAAAAAAATATGATGAAAATTCACATTCTCATAGCCCAAAAACCATTCAATACAGCATTTGGCTATCCCGTAAGCTATGTAATAAAGCTTTAAACTGCTAATTAGTACATTTTTATTCTGTTATCTGACTGTGTTACTTAGGTACTATCATGGCAGCATAGAATTAGTATGTACTATACCTGTAGTGCTATTCAGTAACCATCTCGCCGTGTTATCTTAGGTGAAGTGAGAGTGGAGTGAGCTGTCAGTTGTTAAGGATTGACACTATTGGCAGCTCACTTCACCTATGATATCACGGTGAGATTTTTACAGAATAGCACTACTGGAATTAGTATGAACTTTCCCATACTATCAAATTAGCATTCTCTATTTTCACCAGAGCAGAGCTCGGTCGCCCAAGTACTGTGCTATGTTAAAACTAGACAATGTCATTGTTTATTATAATAATATCTGTGTGAAACCTTCCTTCAATCTCATGTTGATATTATTAGTTACTTCCTACGTAGACATACATTATCTATGTACAGACGCCAGCACATCAGGCTACTACAAGCTGTCAAATTTATTTAATAGATTTTCAACTTTATCGCTGAAGTGTAAGGTTCAAAGTTGATTGGGAAAATTTGACAGTTTCGGGTAGCTTGATTTGCTGGCGTCTGTATAAAAATTACCAAATAAATAAAAATTATATATTATTGTCTGTTTGTAATGTCAAAATAACAGCTTTTTAGTCAATGCATATGAAAGTTTAAACGGTACCCGACAACAAGAACAAAAATTTTAACATTTTTGTCTGTCTGTTTGTTTGTTTCAGCTAATATCTGAAAGGGCAGTTATACAAATAAATATAATTGATGTATAGAATTCCACGCGGAGGAAATCGCGGGTAGTTTTAAATATTACAGTATAGAATTAAGCACGCCAGCGCCAGCAGACACGCGTGTTATAGCCTCCTTTGTGTGAGAGCAGTGTACCTAGGTATGGGTGCCGTGTCTTACGCACATGCAGTGATAGACACTTACTCTTGTTCAAAACTTTAAGCTAGATAGGTACTTGTACCGACATGTAACCTTTTATAAAATAAAGTCTAATAAGTTATAAAAAACTTTCTATTCAACGTCACCGATTGCCCCAAAACCATAATTCGCGCACACTTATCTTGCGCGCACTCTAAACATATTTTGTTGTGAAATGGTTTCGAGAAAACAAAATGGCGGCGTTACTCCGATTTTGGACACGCGTCAAAAAATCCTTGTACAACTACAGCGTGATTCTTCATAATGTGCACATATCGAAATAAGGGAATCTGTGCTTAATTTTATCGCCGGAAAAAATATAAAAAAAAATTGTTTTGTTTTTTTTAATTTGTAAAAAAAAAAATCTTCTCTTTGGCATCTTATTTATAAATTTTACAATTATTATAAAATTGATGAAAAAAATACAGATTTTTGTTAAAAAAACATGTTTATTTTCAATTGAGTGTAATTTTTTTTCTCAATTTTCATTTTATGTGGACGCCTAATTACTTGCAATCATTATGGAGTTTGTTTCATTGCGATAGATGATTTAGTTTAAAATTTAAACAGTTTTGTTACAATTTTTTTTTATTCCATAAAAAGTATTAAAAAATATTTAGATTTTTTAAACATTTTTTCTGTCGTTAAAATTAAGCATAGATTCCCTCATTTCGATATGTGCACATTATGAAGAATCACACTGTATAGATACTTCAATATTTCAGAATGTTGAATGAATTTTTAATGATATTTTTAAACATAATTATGCACATCGTTGTGACTAAGATCAGTTTCTTGTATAATTTTACCCCGTGGCCACGAGCTATACGCTCAAGCAACACGCGTCTTGCGACAGCGACTGCGGAGGAAACAAATGAAAAAAGTTGTTTGGAACATATCAAGATTCACCGAGATGCAAATAAAAAAGATGGCAACGGGTTTTGACTTTACAATGTCAAAAAAGTTCTTTAAGGCTGGTTTTCCTGTCACGCTGACCGCACGCTGACAGTCGGCGCTGATGGGTCAATATGTATGTAGTTATAGCGTAGCGGTAGCGTTTTTGAGTCGCGTTGACCGCTCAGCACTTTAACTACATACATATTAACATCAGCGCCGACCGTCAGCGTGACAGGAAAACCAGCCTAAGAAAACACATCGACTTAATTTCATAAATAAAGTTTCAGTAAAATCATTCGCCGGTAAATTGCGGACGCTATGTGGCAGCCACCTCAGTCTTAGGAAGCCCTTGCTTTACGGAGCGACAGACGGAAACAGGTAACACGCGCGCATGTCGCTTGACGCAAGTCGTGTCGGAAGTCGCATCGCTCGAGGCCGTGAACGGGACTTTAGCTCACTAGCAACATTTATTTTTCTTCATCGTCTTCTTGCAAGATGTATGTCATTTTGCCAATGGTAATGATCTTCGGTGGTTTTTCCTCATAACGGTTCGTCAGCTTTCTATTACTCAATGGCTTAGGAGGATAATGAAAATTGGTCCGGGTTAATTTGGATTCGGTTGTTGTTTCCTCAAGTGGTTGCTCAGTCTGAATAAGACGGGCTGTAGTTATTATGGGTTCGTATTCTGAAAATTGATAAAGAAATTATTACATTTATTTTGAATAAGTTCATGAAACACAAAATACAAAACGTAAATAAAAAACTTTTACAAAAAAAAAACAATTGACTTCAAAAAAAAACACTACAAAGTGAGAAATAACTTTAATTTCGGAAGTCGGTGTCTTTGGTTTTGTATTTTCGTTTTTTGCCACCGACTTTCGAAATTAAAGTTATTTCTCACTTTGTAGTGTTTTTTTTTTTGAAGTCGATTGTTTTTTTTTTTGTAAAAAGTTTTTATTTTTCACTTTTTAGTTGTGGTACCCACCCCACACACATTCGAATACCACTACCTGCTACCAGTGACAGGAACTTATTATATCATCTACGAGTACATACTAAGTGGGAAAACAATACGTATTATTGCAGCTAACTCAAAAACTATCCAAGCAAAGTTAATAAAATTAAATGGGACCAACTTGAGAGCATACCCTTTCAAACAAAAAAAGATTTTTTTTAAATCGGTCCGCAAATGACGGAGATATCGGTGGACATACATAAAAAAAACATACGCTACGAACATATAACCTCCTCCTTTTTGGAAGTTGGTTAAAAAGTGAAATGTTGATAGCCTAAAGTTAAGGAGTGATGAACGTCAGTGTTAACATACATAGCAACGTTTCTAGTGAAGGGGTTAGCCTAAATGTCACATGGTAAAATAACACAAACAATGCAATACTAAAAGGTGATTTCATATATTTTTTTATTTCGATTAAAATGATAGGATGTACAGACTGATAATAACTGCGGACGCTTATGTTTATAGTGTTACGGTTGAACTCAATCAATATTTCAATCAGTTAACTCATTACTGCCAGTTTTTTATACGACTTATACGTATAATATATTTGCAAAAAGTGTGTCCTTCGGGAATGCGACCGCACAATCATAAGATCTATTATAGAGCTGTGTCTATTTTGTATTGCCATGATTACAAAATTATCAATAAAAACTCTATGCGAATCCAATTTCAAAACTTTTGAGTGACATCATCATCATCGCCATCAGCGTCCTCTGTCTGTTTCTGTGATGCAACGTTCGTGCTTATTCGGAAATACGATGATTACCAAAGCGTATACCTTTTCTAATCAGTTCATCACACACACATTCACAGACTCCCCAAACACACACGCACACACCATCAGAGAGATTTTTCTTTTTGTCTCTCTACCAATCTTATTTCTTCTGTGTATGCTTTACGACAATTACGAACTAAATTGTCGTAAAGCACATAATACACGTGTACATGTCACAGGCAAATTGTATGATTCGTCATTAAATATACGGCGCCGTCCGTTTACAAACGCTCGTCGATAGGCAATATGTCCAAGGCAAATTGCCAACTCCTTCAGTTGTTATAATTTCGACATTGATTGTTACTGTAGAGTGATATCATAAAACACAGGTTGAATAAATCAGACTTTATTTCAACAATCAGGTATCTATTAAGTCATCGTAAAATTGTGAGAACCGTTAGTTTTATAATTGTTAGGTTTCAATTTATTAATACGTAATTGTTGGATATTGTACTGGCAACACCCAAAGATTCGATGTGTCAAAAAGTAGCGCGGGAACGTCCTTCTAGGTCGGACGCTCGTGACGGTAAGACGTGCTTTGTGGCTGTGTCGGTAAAAAGATAGATTAGCATATTAATGGTTGGAAATCTACTGTGAATTAAAGTAACCTATTAGTTTTATGGCAAATAATAGAATACTGATTAAATAGTGATATTATACGTGGGGAATAGGAGATGTGATGGTATGGTGTAGAATATTGAATTTGATGTTGGCAAAGAAATACAAATGAATGACAAAATATATTGGTGTTTCATATTATTTTCCTTATCCCTGAAATATTGTAAATATGTAGTTTTACATTATGATATTGGGGTAACGACTTTAAGATTCATTTGGGGATTAGTATCTATTTTGAGGTTAAATAATTATTTTCGGAATTAAATTAATTATTTTAGAGCTAGAATGGTTCCTATTTCATAATCTATCGGTATTATTTCCGTTAGATTATAAACTGTCGAAAAATTGTGAACTGGGTGAAATGAGTTAGGTTAGGTTGGATCTGGGAACAATCGCACGCGAGCCGAGCGAGCGAAGCAAGCGATGCCGCGGCAACGGCTGGCGAGCGCTACTTCCTAGTTGTTCGCAGCTAGGCAGGCTATTAACTAAATACTTTAATTTACTTTAATTTGCCCGATAACTAAATACTTTAATTTGCCGCGGCATGGCGTTTGAATTGTTCATCAAATGTTTGTAAAGTGGCAAGGCAATTTATATTTTGCCTTGAGCACATTTCATAACCCATCATCTGTTACGACGCCTCATTAACGTGGATAACAATTAAAATTCTATTGTGTCTCGTTAATGACAGTTGAAAGGCTGAGAGCATTTGTAAATGAACGACACTGTTTGTAAAAAGCGGAATCATACAAATTGCTTGCGACATAGATACGGCTACATATCAAGTACAACATTTCAAGTGACCTCTCATTGTATGGAAATCCTATACAATGCGAGATCAGCTTATACTGGAACTGCATAGCTTGATTATGTAGCCGTATGTACCTGTAACTTGCACCAAAAGTATGCGAGTAACTTGCATACTTTTATGACATGTCCCAATCAGAAGGTATTCTCGTCCGTTGGTCTAGTGTTCGCAAGCGCTTCTGTGAGAATGAGGTCCTGGGATCGATTTGCGGGTCGGGCAAAGTATTATAGGGTTGTTCTATCTGGAAGTTTTCAGTAGCAGCCCGGAGTCTGGATTTGTGCCCGGTTGATGGCATTAGGCTCGCCGAGATTACAAGGGACTTAAACATAACTGGTGAAATGTGGGAGTACTATACTCAGCTCTGCCTAACCCTTAGGGGAATACTGGTGTGATGTTATGTTAAGTTGTTATGGCACAATGGCATGCCAGTTACTAGCATGCGTATCTGCGGCTCTTAATGTCTAGAATCACGATCATATTGTACTTACTGTAGTACAGGTTAGCTGCAGGTTTTCTTGAGATACCTGTTACATAAATAAAATTAAAATAAATACAACTGAAGAAAATTAGTTTTTTCTAGAAGTAGGTATATCATATTACAGTATTTCTATTTTCTTAATGTCCCTCGGCAAACTTCGTGTTTCGTCAGTCGTCGGATTTCTATCAGTTGCCCTTTGCACTTGGTGCAGACCAGACGCTCTCAATCGACTTGGAAGTATATAGAGTTTTTAATAATCTTTTAACTTAATGTAATTTGTTTATTTTTAATGGGACAAAAGCTGCTAAAGTCGCAGACACGGTAGATGGGAAAATAGTTTTACAGCTCTATAAAGCTTACACGGAAATCAAAACTAAACAACAATAAAGTACTTAGTTCTGAATTCAAATTATCATACACGATAAAACTAATAATTAATCAACATGGAAATTAGCATTCGTTTGTATTCGGAAATGCGATGGTTCCCGAGGGACATCAAGAAAATATGAATACTGTACATTCATTGATTTTGAAAAAACATTTTGAATACATATATTATAAATACAAGTAAAAATGAATTAAAAAAAAAGAGTAAAAGTGCGTTGTAAGATATTAGCAGGAACGTGTGCCTCGCGGCTGCGCCAAATAGGTCCAGTTCAGCAAAAATGCCAGACAACTACTGCCTGGCGCTGGTTTTCAACTGGACCTGAAGCGTGAGATGACGGATGTAAATCAGCTTTTACTGCACCATGTGTATATATACTTAAATAAAATTTAGTGTAAGATAATAATAATAATAATTCATTTAAATTTGACACCATTAAAACTGAAAATAAAATGAAGATGAAATGTTGACAAGATCGGCTGCACGCCTAGCACGCCCACCACCTCCGGACTCGCCGCTCAGCTCCGCCTCGTCGCCGCCGGTACCCAGCCCCACTGTGAGCGCTGTGACGACACCGGCCGCGGCAGTTGCGTCGAGCTCGAGCGACGAGTATTTCTCTCCGCCCACGACGCCACCACCTGCTCGTCGGCGGGGAGGACGCCGGCCGCCGGTCGGCTTAGGACCTCGAGGCCCACCGGCCTCTGATAGGGTCCCAGCTCCCGGCGGAAGTGTGCAGCGCATGAGATGGACACGATCCATTAACGAAAACGTCATGCGCTCATACTATGGGGCTACAGAGGGGGGAAATAACCTGACCGCGTACCGTGTTCGGATGCTCTCTCTTTTTCAGGCGCTTGAGCCAGCTGTCAACGTTTCGGCACAACGACTGTCGGATCAGGTGCGGGTCATCCAGCGTAATCATATGTTGGATGACACTGTACTTGATCGCCTGCGAAATGAAATGCGAAGTAGCCATGTCATCGCTCCCCCGTCGCAGAGAGTTATAGCACCAGCACAGGACACTACAAGCCAAGCTGACGAGAGGATTGATGACAGGGCTACAAACGTAAGTACCCAGTGCAATGAGGAATTGAGGAGTGCTTTGGAGGGTGCGATTCAGGAATATCGATTCATGTCGCCCGAACTTAGACCACGTTTACCTCGTTTGCCCATGCATAACAAAAATAGGGCGCTGGTGGCGGTTCTGGATTCGCAGTTGTCAAACTATTTTGATGACTGCGCAGACCTCACTGATACTCACTCAATTCTGTACTGCGCAGCTGTAGCGGCATGTCGTGTAGCTCACGTCAAATTTGCTAATGACTCAAGAGCTACACGACCGAAACCAGCCATGCCAGCTTGGCAGAGCAGAATTGAGCGCCGTATTGGTGGGGCCAGAGCCCTCATCGGCAAACTAATCTGCTTCAGGGAGGGCAATACTCGCCCTAGAGTGATGCGCTTTGTGAGGCGGGCGTTCTTAGGGACTAATATCTGCCCACAGGAATATATGGCCCGAGTCACAGAGCGCATCGACTTCCTGAAGCAGAAAGTGTATGCATGGGCAAACCGTATCCGTAGGTATAAGCGGCGAGTGGATCGATACACTCAGAATCGCACCTTCCAGAGAGATGAAAGGTGGGTTTATAGGGCTTGGGAGCGACCGAACCAAGGTGTGGCTGACACGCATCTGCCAGATGATGATGCCATGTGCTCTTTCTGGCGCAACATCTGGTCGGTGCCTGTCAGTCACACCGAAGGCGATTGGACTCGAGAAGTCGAGCGAGCCTGCGATCCAATACCAGAAATGGGGGCCATTACCATCTGTCCCCAAGATGTGGCTCGTGCAGTCCGTCCGTTGCCTAACTGGAAGTCTCCAGGGCCGGACGGGCCGCACAATTTCTGGATTAAATGGTTTGTAAGATCGCACGCTCGCTTGGCGGCTCAGTACCAGACTGCTTTAGAGTCTGGTTCGCTACCCCAGTTCCTAACGACAGGAGTTACCCACCTGCTCCATAAATCTGGTAGCACCGCGGAACCCAAAAATTATAGGCCGATCACGTGTTTACCGACGGTCTATAAAGTTCTTACATCCATTTTGAGAGCTAAAATTAACAAACATATAGACACCAACTCCATCATGTCTGCCTCTCAAAATGGATGTAGGAATGGGTCCCGCGGTACTAAGGAGCAACTCCTCATTGATATGGCCATTAGCCAACAAGTTCGCCGTTCCCGAAAGGATCTGTCGACATGCTGGATAGACTATAAGAAGGCCTATGACTCGGTGCCACATACATGGCTCATGAGGGTGCTGGAGTTGTATAAAGTAGATACAACTCTGCGCACCTTCCTGATGTCGTGTATGGGGCAATGGAGGACGGTCCTTCGCTATCCAGGATGTCGAAATATCCAGAGGAATAGTGAGCCGATAAGGATTGAGCGAGGTATATTCCAGGGAGATAGTTTGAGTCCGCTCTGGTTCTGCTTAGCCCTGAATCCTCTAAGCACACTGCTGGAGAATTCAGGTCTTGGCTATCGGCTGAGGAGAGGTGGTCAGGTTATATCTCACCTCCTCTACATGGATGACCTAAAACTCTTTTCCCCCAACAATTTGCAACTGATGGAGCTACTGAAAGTAACTGAAACTTTCAGTAGCGCCATCAGGATGGAATTTGGTGTGGATAAATGTGCGGTCATGCATGTAAAGCGAGGGGAGATTGTGGAATCCGCGGGAACCCAACTCTCGGATTCCACAAACCTTAGAGCCCTCTCCACATCCGAAACCTATAAGTATTTGGGTATGTCGGAAGCGTTGGGCATCAATGTTACTGACATGAAGCAATCGTTGAAGGAGCGCTTCTTTGGCCGCCTGAAGAAAGTATTTAATAGTCTTCTATCAGGCGGAAACAAGGTGCGCGCCTTCAACGGCTGGGTCATGCCGGTTTTGATGTACTCTTTCGGCATACTCAAATGGACTCAGACCGAACTCGACGCCCTGGATAGGAGGGTCCGTACGCTGCTAACTGCATTTCGAATGCATCACCCACGGTCATCGGTAATGAGACTGTATGTCCCGCGAAAATGTGGAGGTCGAGGCTTTTTAAACGCTAAGACACTCCACAATCGCGAGATATGCAGTCTCAGGGAATATTTCCTAGAAACCGACGTGGGGATGCATCGAGATGTGGTTGCGATAGACAAGGGCCTTACCCCGCTCTCCTTGGCTAAAGAGAACTGGCGCAAGCCTATAGTGCTTGACACTAACGACCGCAGGGAGATATGGCAGAGCAAGGAGCTTCACGGGCGCTACTACCGGGCCCTGCATGGGCCCGATGTAGACTTACTAGCGTCCGTAGCCTGGCTGCGCTTTGGTGACCTCTTTGGGGAAACCGAAGGTTTTGTCTGTGCAATTATGGACGAAGTTATGATGACGAACAATTATCGGAGATTTATTGTGAAGGACGGCACGGTTGACATCTGTCGGGCATGCCACCGTCCGGGAGAATCAATCCGACATATTATCTCCGGGTGTTCTCGTCTAGCTAACGAAGAGTACTTGCATAGACATAACCTTGTAGCCAGGATTATCCATCAGCAACTTGCCCTGAAATACAGCCTTGTGGTATCGGAAGTGCCGTACTACAGGTATGTGCCCGACCCAGTTCTCGAAAATGGAAATATCACATTGTACTGGGATCGATCCATCATCACTGACAGGACTATTGCTGCCAATAAGCCTGATATAGTGGTGGTGGATCGAGGAGAGCGGCGCGCAATGATTATTGACATAACGGTCCCGCATGACGGAAACCTCGTGAAAGCCGAAAAAGATAAACAAATCAAGTATCTTGACTTGGCTCGCGAGGTTGTCGACATGTGGGATGTGGACTCAGCAATCATTGTGCCGATAGTCGTATCAGCCAATGGCTTAATTGCCAAGAGCCTCGACCAACACCTAAGGAGGCTCTCGTTGGGCAGCTGGATTAAGGGCTTGATTCAGAAAGCGGTACTCCTGGACACGGCTCGCATCGTTAGGAGTTTCCTCTCTCTGGAGCCCTGACCGCCGGTAGCTTGGACCCTGTTCCCGATACCGGTGGGACACTATTTTTTATATTTTTAAATGTTTTTATATTATTTTATTCTAATATTTAAAAATATAATTTATATGTAAATAATGAAATAAAGGAAAATAATAATTATAAAAAAGTCTTTTGAATCTCATGCTTAATTTTAATTTCTTAAATATAAATGTCGTGAGGAAAGTTTTGAATGTGGATGGCTTGAGTAGGGGAAGACCAAAGAAACAATGGATGGACTGTGTAAAAGATGATATGGCTAGAAAGGGGGTGAACTACCGAGATGACGCCAAACTAGAAAAGTATGGAAGAAATGGACATGTTGCACCGACCACAAATAAATTGGAATATGAGCAGGAGAATGAGTCTAATAGCATGGATGGATAATAGGCCTGTGTCCAAATTTTTTTGTCCGTCTTGTAGATTACTAAAAAATATTGAACACGTATTTTTCTTTTTTGACGTAATCAAAAGATTACGGCGATACATTGAGTTCAAATGTGGCATGACGTCACGCCTTGCTAGATTTAATACTGCGTTGTGACGTAGCGAGCCCCCACTCCCCAACTTTAATGCGTGTTTTCTAAGTTATTTTTGATCAATATGATAAAGCAAAAAACACGTGTCCAATATTTTTTTATTATCCGAAAGACGGACTAAATAGAATTTCTTTTTTTTACCCAGACAATTACCGTATTATAAATTATAGACTATGATTAGTTAGTTTTTATTGCATGTTAAGTTACAGTGATATGTATTTTAAAGCTTAGTGTTTAGAGTCGCTGTTATGTCACTGATTATATTATAGGTACTTACCGATTATTTCGGGCATATCTATGACATAAATAAAACAAAAATAAATACTTTTGAAGGAAATTAGTTTTCCTCTAAGTTCATATTTTTATACGTTTCTTAAAATTCATACATACACAGACTGCTAAAAACATAACCCTACCTTTGGGCGTCGCCGTAGTCGAGTAAAAAAGAGAAATTTTACTTATCTATTAATTCTGTACTTTCAGTGAAAAGTGATCAATCTTGACCTATATCAGTTTTAATATTCTTACACTAAGTTGAACAGTAAAAAAAAACAATTTTTTGGTCTAATTGGTACCCTTCTAAGATTAAATTTGAGCAAGCTTATTTTGGTGTAAAGTACTCCAACTAAGCATTTTTTACATTTATTAATGTGTAATAAAATACATTTGAAATAATATCAATGTGAACTGAACAAATATTTCAAGTACCTTAATGTATATTAATACAAATGTATGTGACTCTTATTACGCGATCTAAATATTTAGATGTGAATTAGTACAAACTGATATATTTACACATAATCATCCAATACCAACCAATAAATAATGTGTAAAATGGTTCAAGTAATTTTAAATTAATTTACACATAAAACGACTTTAATATATGTTGTGTTAGGTGGTACAACTGGATTTTTTTTTAAATTATAAAGAACTGTACAAATTAATCTGCTTCTTCTTACACTTAATCGTGCTCTAAGATATTGTTTACCAATATCAGTAATCATTACTCATTTAAGTGAAGTAGACAAAGAGTAAGATTTTTTTTAAACTTTAACATTAATATTCTCAGAATCATGATTTTCCAGTTACATCACTTTACACTGAAGGTACAGAATTATGAAAGCGTATCTTAATTGATATGACATACCTACATTATTTCATAATATATTTCGAAGGAACATTTTCAATCTCATGCTTATTAACATGATTCGTTATTTTGGACAGTCAATGACTACAGTTTAGATAAAAAAACAAGCGACCGTAGTCGACAGTAGTCGCATATGATGTGTAACATCTAACATCTCATCTTGGTAATAAGGTACATTAAAGGGGCGGAGTCTCGTCAAGGTCGTTTCTGACGGCTAACTCTAGCACCGCGCGCATTCATTGGTCAAATTAAATAGCGCGCGCTTCCCCGGCTCAGGAAGCCGGGGAAGCGAAAGATTACGGCGATACATTGAGATCAAATGTGGCATGACGTCACGCCTTGCTAAATTTAATACTGCGTTGTGACGTAGCGAGCCCACACTCCCCAACTTTAATGCGTGTTTTCTAAGTTATTTTTGATTAATATGATAAAGCAAAAAAGACGAGTCTAATTTTTTTTTACTATCCGAAAGACGGACTAAATAGAATTTCTTTTTTTTACCCAGGCAACTACCGTATTATAAATTATAGTTAGTTTTCATTGCATGTTAAGTTACAGTGATATGTATTTTAAAGCTTAGTGTTTAGAGTCGCTGTTATGTCACTGATTATATTATAGGTACTTACCGATTATTTCGGGCATATCTATGACATAAATAAAACAAAAATAAATACTTTTGAAGAAAATTAGTTTTCCTCTAAGTTCATATTTTTATACGTTTCTTAAAATTCATACATACACAGACTGCTAAAAACATAACCCTACCTTTGGGCGCCGTAGTCGAGAAAAAAGGGAAATTTTACTTATCTATTAATTCTGTACTTTCAGTGAAAAGTGATCAATCTTGACCTATATCAGTTTTAATATTCTTACACTAAGTTGAACAGTAAAAAAAAAAAACAATTTTTCGGTCTAATTGGTACCCTTCTAAGATTAAACGTTTCATTTTTGTATGGGACTCCGGCCATAGCATGTACACTTCAGAAAACCTGGGAAACGAACCCCTAAATACAATAAAGACTGTTTTTTTTCATAATATCTAATACTTTTTGGGCACAAAATAAAAACCGAAAATGTTTGACGTTTGTCAGGAGAAATACGACCATTGACAGCTAGCCATTTTCGTCCAGAAGTACCTACAAATCTACAATCCACAAAAGCAGTTTTTTATTTTTATGATGAATCACACTGTCTAATTAATCAAAAAAGTTGTGTAAGCTATCTTAATATAGTACAGAAATACATGCCTTTCATATTTATTTAAATGACGTCTACGTGATATTATTATGTTAAAATGTAACATGATTTCTAGACGAAAGCAAGTAAAACGACGCCATGATGAATAGAATATGGCAATAATTTGTTAAACTATTATTTTTTGTGCCGAAGTAATCAGGGGAATAAACAGGAAAGAATATTTTTCCTCACTTCGTGAAATTTTTTCCTTTTTTTACATTAACATACACTTTATGGCCGAAAATGAAACATCTCCTTTGAGTAAGCTTATTTTGGTGTAAAGTACTCTAACTAAGCATTTTTTACATTTATTAATGTGTAATAAAATACATTTGAAATAATATCAATGTGAACTGAACAAATATTTCAAGTACCTTAATGTATATTAATGCAAATGTATGTGACTCTTATTACGCGATCTAAATATTTTGATGTGAATTAGTACAAACTGATATATTTACACATAATCATCCAATACCAACCAATAAATAATGTGTAAAATGATTCAAGTAATTTCAAATTAATTTACACATAAAACGACTTTAACATTATGTTGTGTTAGGTGGTACAACTGGATTTCTTTTTAAATTATAAAGAACTGTACAAATTAATCTGCTTCTTCTTACACTTAATCGTGCTCTAAGATATTGTTTACCAATATCAGTAATCATTACTCATTTTAGTGAAGTAGACAAAGAGTCAGATTTTTTTAAAACTTTAACACATTCTCAGAATCATGATTTTCCAGTTACATCACTTTACACTGAAGGTACAGAATTATGAAAGCGTATCTTAATTGATATGACATACCTACATTATTTCGTAATACATTTCGAAAGAACATTTTCAATCTCATGCTTATTAACATGATTCGTTATTTTGGACAGTCAATGACTACAGTTTAGATAAAAAAAACAAGCGACCCTTACAGTAGTCGCATAATGATGTGTAACATCTAACATCTCACCTTGGTAATAAGCTACATTAAAGGGGCGGGGCCTCGTCAAGGTCGTTTCTGACAGCCAACTCTAGGACCGCGCGCACTCATTGGTCAAATTAAATAGCACGCACTTCCCCGGCTCAGGAAGCCGGGGAAGCGAAAGATTACGGCGATACATTGAGTTCAAATGTGGCATGACGTCACGCCTTGCTAAATTTAATACTGCGTTGTGACGTAGCGAGCCCACACTCCCCAACTTTAATGCGTGTTTTCTAAGTTATTTTTGATAAATATGATAAAGCAAAAAAGACGAGTCAAAATTTTTTTTATTATCCGAAAGACGGACTAAATAGAATTTCTTTTTTTTACCCAGGCAACTACCGTATTATAAATTATACTTACGACGTTACATCCTCAAGATTTAATTATTACTATGTAGTTTCACTTCTCAATGTACTAGGCATCGCACATAATTTTTAGAGCTGTGGAAATAAAAATCAAATTCTGAAATTCAAATTGGTTCTGCTACATCCGCCGACCGCAGCGCCATCTCGACGTAACTCCATTCCTTTTTTATGTGCGGGCGTCGGCGTCGTAACATCGCGTGTTTTTCAAAAATATAGATTTAGTAAAAAAACAGTGTGTATTTAGTAGAAAAAACGTGTCAATATGGGATAACGAAAAAGAGAACGTAGTCATTCGAAAATTCGACGAAAGATAAAGCGTTTGGAGCGAAAACTACGTGTTTCATCGTCAACAAGTAAGGATGAGGAAGGTTACACATCTTTATTTTGTTCTTAATTTTGAATATCGTATCCAAATATTTGGTGTGTCTTTATGAATCATTATAACTTTGAACGAATTTGTCTAAATATACTTTTTAGTCGTCCTGTCGTTTTGCGATACTTTTTTTTTGCTGTCTACCTTCATTTAAGGTAACTTTTAAATTTTGTTAAAAAATTATTGTACTTTGTTGCTTATCACGTTCATAATAAGGATTAGGTTCGAATGTTTGGCGTTATTTTTTGTTATTTTCGACTTGTAAGTGTAATATAGGTCCTAACTACGATAATAAATTCTTTGAGTTCTTGCATCTACATTAAGTTGTACTCCGTGACGTGAGCACGGCTGATAACAAATTTGTCTAGTGGCGTATTGGGAATACGTACAATGACTTTAAAATGTATACAGACTGCATACAGCAGCTAGTTAAATAAACAGTCGAATGTCGTAAACGACTAAAAGACAACACTGTCAACTACAACAGTTGTTCTTTTTCTTTTAACTTACAGAATATGACCGTTATCACTCAAGGTTGCCAACACCAGACTCACTACGGTTGTCTTTGTATTCAGATGAATCAGACGATAATATTCCAATCAGACCTGGCGTTTTAGTCCCCGCTAGTCCACTGCGTACCGGTGATGCTACAGGTAATACAGATATATCTAATTTGCTCCTTCAGGACCCTGATCCTAGCTCAAATGAGGTCCCAATATCTGATTCCGAGGTTTTACCACCTGAAATATTAGAGGCACTAGGAGATTCAACAGGCAAAGAAGGTTTTAGGCCCAACTACAAATGAGGAGATTTCTAAACGTTGGGGTAGGATCCTTGTGGAAGGGTTGACGAAAGACGTGAAGGAAGCCACTTAAGAAAACTTTAATGCCCGAGAACTTACTGTATCGAAAGCGCCAAAGCTTAATTCAGAAATTTCTGCCATCATAAGTGACAACATCAAGCATCGGGATAAACTCTTCGAAAGAGCTCAGAACCAACTTGAGTTGGGCATTGCTGGTCTAAGTAATATGGCTTCGTCTCTAATTAAAGAATACCACCCAAAGGTGAAAATTTTGGAAAAACTGTCAGAAGTCAGTTAGATATTTCTAGATTTACACTACAAGAACTCACAATATAGAAAAAAGTTGATAACTTCTTCACTCTATAAAAAATTTACCACTACAATAACTGATATAAAAATAGATTCATTTCTATTCGGAGTTGACCTTGGAGAAAAGATTAAGGCCACAAAAACAGCAGAAAAATCAGGTCTTCGAATAAAGTGCAGCAATGCTAACGTTCCTTCCACATCCAGACAACAGAGAAACTGAAGAGACCTACTCAGGTTTCAATCAACCAGAGGTACCAAACTGGGTGGGCAGAAGCCGAGTAACTCTAAAATTTTCTAGCTTTGAATAACTCTAAAGACAATCATGATTGTGTCACGAACCTTTCGCCCAATCTTAACTCAGAGTTTTCCTGGTGGCAAAATAATATTTTAACATTAAAAAATCCAATACGTTGTGGTAGGTATGATCTGGAAATCTTATTCATCCCTTACAGGTTGGGGTATATATATTGTAACGGACTACGTGCTCATGGTTTTTGGAGTGACACAGAATCTAAAGAGCAAATATTTTTTTTAGAATTGAAGGTAGCTCTTATTGGCTTACAGTGCTTCACTAAAGATCTATATAATAAAGAAATTTTACTTAGGATCGATAATACTACAGCTATAGCTTATATCAATAAGTATGGCGGAATTCAATATACACACCTTATTAATATAGCTAGAGAAATCTGGCAATGGTGTGAGCAAAGGAAACTCTTTGTCTTTGCTTCTTATATCAAGTCTAAAGAGAATACAGAGGCAGATCACGAATCTAGACGATTAAATATCGACATTTAATGGGACTAAACATTTTCTGCTTTTGATAAAATCACAAATACTTTTGGAAACCCTCAAATAGATCTATTTGCCATACGATTGAACGCAAAATGTAAAAAATACATATCGTGGAAACGAAATCCTTCAGCGTATAACATAGATGCGTTTACAATAGACTGGTCGCCTTATTTTTTCTACACGTTTCCCCCGTTCTCACTGATTCTTAAACGCTTAAGAAAAATAATTACAGATAAAGCCACTAGGATTGTAGTTGTACTTTATTGGCCTAGCCAGCCATGGTACCCACTGTTTTTATCTCTTTCTCAAACCAGGTTGTTTATTTGGAACCGAGTCCCTCATTGCTTTTATCACCTTTCAGAACTCCAGACCCACTTCGGAAAGGACTTACCCTGGTGTCGTCAGTATTATCAAGCAGTCGTACGTAAAACAATCGTTACCAGATAATGCTATTAAAATAATAATATCATCGTTAGCTGACAGCACCCTTAAACAATATGATGTAGTTTTTAAAAAAATGGTGGGTTTTTTGTGGTAAAAGTTGAAAAGTATTTTTGATAACAATGTTCCTAATATTCTTGAATTTTTGGTTAATGAATGTCATTTAGGCGCAAATTATTCAACCCTCAACACGTGTCCTTCCGCACTTACATTGATACTGGGTAAATGTATAAGTCAAGACGATCGAATTATAAGGTTTATGAAAGGAGTCTATAGGACCAAACCTTCCTTCCCTACATATAAATCTACATGGGATCCTAATCTTGTATTAGATCACCTTTCAAATTATTATCCAAATAAGAACCAAACCTTGGCCTCTTTATCCAAAAAATTAGTAGCTCTGCTCGCATTGTCAACTGCACAACGTGTACAGACGCTATCGCTTATACGTTTGTCTAGTGTTGAAGTAAGTAGTGCGAGGATAGTTATTGATATAAATGATCTGATCAAAACTTCGGCTCCCAACAGATTGGCGCCTCATTTAATTATACCCTTTTTCTGTAATAGAGAACAAATCTGTCCGGCAAAAACATTGTCCGCGTATATTGAAGCTACCAAGAATTATAGGAGCTTACCACTAACCGATAGACTTATTCTTACTACCAAAAAAAATCCTTAACCCTAGTGCGCAAATATAAGTAGATGGATTAGAAACGTGTTGACTGAAAGTGGTATTGATACAGGGGTTTTTACGGCTCATAGCACCCGCCACGCTAAAACCTCAGCGGCTAAGAACCGCACGTTGTTCAGGGAACTGTTTAACCTTCGCTAAATTCTATAATCGTCCGATTACAGTGGTCGAGGACAACGCATTTGCGGAGGAAATTTATAATTGCTAATATAAAGTAAAAACAATGATTATTCAATATTAAAACCTTCCTAATATTAGGGGTAGGTATTAATATTATGTCCTAGGTTACATTAAGCAGAGGAAGCAATTTTTGTTTATTATGATTAATGTATTTTTATATATACCAGATACCTACTTACGGTTTAAGTAAGTATTCAATAAATGTTATTTATATTTAATGATTTCATATTATCGTGTTCATACTTGGAAAAAACCCTTACCAATCTCGTTTGAATGAAAGCGCCAAACATCTACATAGTAATAATTAAATTTTGAGGATGTAACGTCTTAAGTATAATGAATGGTTAAACGAACTTACCTTAAGTGATGTTCGACCATAATTATACGAGACGTTACATCCGAAGAGATTTAAAATCCCTCCCGAACCCATAAACTAAAGCCCATCAAACAATTCATCAAACGAGAGTAGCGTCTCTAAAATTGAATGGAGCTACGTTGAGATGGCGCTGCGGTCGACGGATGTAGTACCTAGAACCAATTTGAATTTCATAATTTGATTTTTATTTCCATAACTCTAAAAATTATGTGCGACGCCCAGTACATTGAGAATTGAAACTACATAGTAATAATGAAATCTTGAGGATGTAACGTCTCGTAAAATTATGGTCGAACATCACTTAAGGTAAGTTCGTTTAACCATTAATTATATTTAGTTTGCATTGCATGTTAAGTTACAATGATATGTATTTTAAACCTCAATGTTAAGAGTCGCTGTTATGTCACTGATTATATTATAGGTACTTACTGACTATTTCGGGCATATCTATGACATAAATAAAACAAAAATAAATACTTTTGAAGAAAATTAGTTTTCCTCTAAGTTCATATTTTTATACGTTTCTTAAAATTCATACATACATAGACTGCTAAAAACATAACACTAAGCGAAAGATTACGGCGATACATTGAGTTCATATGTGGCATGACGTCACGCCTTGCTAGATTTAATACTGCGTTGTGACGTAGCGAGCCCCCACTCCCCAACTTTAATGCGTGTTTTCTAAGTTATTTTTGATTAATATGATAAAGCAAAAAAGACGTATCTAATATTTTTATTATCCGAAAGATGGACTTAATAGAATTTCTTTTTTTTACCCAGGCAACTACCGTATTATAAATTATAGTTAGTTTTCATTGCATGTTAAGTTACAGTGATATGTATTTTAAAGCTTAGTGTTTAGAGTCGCTGTTATGTCACTGATTATATTATAGGTACTTACCGATTATTTCGGCCATTTCTATGACATAAATAAAACAAAAATAAATTAGTTTTTCTCAGAGTTCATATTTTTATACTTTTCTTAAAATTCATACATATATAGACTGCTAAAAACATAACCCTACCTTTGGGCGTCGCCATAGTCGAGTAATAAAGAGAGATCTTACTTATCTATTAATAATGAAAGCGTATCTTAATTGATATGACATACCTACATTATTTCATAATACATTCGAAGGAACATTTTCAATCTCATGCTTATTAACATGATGCATTTTAATAACTGTTATTTTGGACAGTCTATGACTACAGTTTAGATTAAAAAAAGCGGCCAAGTGCGAGTCGTACTCGCCCATGAAGGGTTCCGTAGCAGCAAGTAACATTGAATGAAAGGTAAATTGCGGTTTACGATTTATGACGTATTAAAAAAAAAATACTTGCTAGATCTCGTTCAAACCAATTTTCGGTGGAAGTTTACATAGTAATGTACATCATATATTTTTTTTAGTTTTATCATTCTGTTATTTTAGAAGTTACAGGGGGGGACACACATTTTACCACTTTGGAAGTGTCTCTCGCGCAAACTATTCAGTTTAGAAAAAAATAATATTAGAAACCTCAATATCATTTTTGAAGACCTATCCATAAATACCCCACACAAATGGGATTGATGAAAAAAAAATTTTTAGTTTCATTTCTAAGTATGGGGAACTCCAAAATTATTTGTTTTTTTTCTATTTTTGTGTTAAAATCTTAATGCGGTTTACAGAATACATCTACTTACCAAGTTTCAACAGCATAGCTCTTATAGTTTCGGAAAAAAGTGGCTGTGACATACGGACGGATAGACAGACAGACAGACAGACATGACAAATCTATAAGGGTTCCGTTTTTTGCCATTTGGCAACGGAACCCTAAAAACATGCGACCCTTACAGTAGTCGCATATGATGTGTAACATCTAAAGTCTCACCTTGGTAATGAGCTACATTAAAGGGGAGGGGGGGGGGGTCTCGTCAAGGTCGTTTCTGACAGCCAACTCTAGGACCGGACGCACTCATTGGTCAAATTAAATAGCGCGCGCTTCTGCGGCTTCTGTTACACACTTCCGTCCCTTTTCACGAAATCACTTCCACAGATTGCAAGAAAACGAGAGGAAAGATGTTACACATTAAAAATATAAATAAAACGTATTAAAAATTAGCCAAGTGTGAGTCGGACTCGCACACTCAAGGTTTCGTACCGCAAAAACTTTCAAGTACTCTACTTTCTTTATCCAATATTTGCCTTGTTAGAGGCCATAACACGTATTCTGTGAAATTTTAAATTAGCTACCTATACTACGATTAGAAAGCCACTCGGCTTTGTGACAGACGGCGTAGATTTAGTATCATGAACATTTTGGGTACGGAACCTTAAAAAAAATAGTTTTGGAAAATACTCACTTCGTGTCTTGCCAAGCGGTTTCCTTTCAAATGGATGTTTGGCGGCATCCTCCAGAGAGCCCCAAGCTATACTGAAGGCGTTCTGAAAGGAGTCATAATAAAAGATTTTCTACCATAGATTCGCAACTGAAACTGGATATGGTCGCCCTTAATGTTTCTCTTATATGAAATAAATATTTATTATATATATATAATATATATATATATTATATATTGGGTATGCGAGTGGTTTTTATTATTATTATTAATAACTATTAATATTTTTTGTTCAAACAACATATAGTAATTTTTTCTTCTCGTAAAACTGTCGGTGTATCTGTCCGCTGCGGTCGGCGGCTTGTAGCGCTTTGTGAGTGTATCGGTGCATGGATTCTACATAGCTCGCTAAGAACAGATTTTTGCTGGGACTGTTTTTGTTGTATTAGTATGTTTTTTGTTTTTATCTAATATTTGATTACGTGCTTATTTATTTATTTAGTTTTTTAAGTATACAAATTATGTATTAGGTATGTTGAAACTGTTTGTACTCTCCGTCACTTGTCCTTAAGGGTTCATTAGAAAACCAGCGTCAGACAGTATCTGTTTGGCATTAATGCTGAAATGAACCTTTTTGGCGCAGCCGTGAGGCACATACTATTGTTTTTAAAACATTTTTTTATTTTAATTTTCACTGTGTTATTTGTGTTTTGTGTTTCACGAACTGTGTCCAAATAAATGTTTTTCTTTCTTTCTTTCTTTACCAGGCTGTATGCAATCAGATTTCCGGCCACCGTAGGCGCGGGCTTGCGGACGGTGAGCAATGGGTAGCTCGCCGTCCGATAAGGACCAAGCCCGGGACGACGGCGCGTTGTGTTCCACGCGCGCCTCAAAGAAATGTCAGCAGAATTGACGGGGTCCGCTAGGGCCAATGCCTGCCGGGGCTGCGAATATGGGCCGATAGGGAAATCGTGGCCCCCCAGCAACATGGCAACTGAAGGAGCACGGGTGGGTTTTAGTCAGTAAGAGTCTGACACGCCCTCCCGCTCCACCCAGAGCGGCAGAAGTTATTTGATAATTTCCCAAGCAAAAAAAAAAATGTTTGTATGAAATTAAAATACACTTAATCACAAGAGCAGAGAAAATTGCATGGACTATGAAAATAACGGCAGTAACTAATGCACATTACAAATTATATAGCTGAACTATGCCACGCTTGTAGTGCTACTTTAGGGTTGGTTCGTTTTGACAAAACTAGGCCAAATTTCAAAATTAAAGGGTGAGAACTTATCAGTCGGACATTACTTATGTTGTTTTTGTGTGATATTCGTTTAAAACTCTGGTCACACTGAGGCGAATCTCGTGCGGTATGCGGGACGTGACTACGCGAAGCGATTATTTTAATGATTAGGAAATCACGACACTGTTCGCGCGAGTTTTAACACCTCCATCATCTGCCTAGCCTTTTCCCAACTATGTTGGGGTCGGCTTCCAGTCTAACCGGATGCAGCTGAATACCAGTATTTTACATGGAGCGACTGCCTATCTGACCTCCACAACCTAGTTACTAGGTAACACGATACCCCTTGGTAAGACTGGTTGTCAGACTTTTTGGGCTTCTAACTACCCGTAACGACTGTCAAAGATCTACAAATGACAGCCGGGACCAACGGCTTAACATGCTTTCCGAGGCACGGAGGAGTCTTGGTATGTAAAGATGGTCACCCATCCACAGACCAACCGCGGCAAGCGTAGCTTAACCTGATCGATCAACCTGTGCAGCTGTTGTTACTTAGCCACAAGACCCTCACTTTGAACACCTCCATACAAGTTAATTGACACGATCGGCGCGAGCGAATTTCGTCCCACATCGCGCGCGGGATTCGCTTCAGTTTGGCCAGAGCTTATACCAATTATAAAGTCGTGTTTTTATCACATTATACAGTATGAGTCTTCATAATGTGCACATATCGAAATGAGGGAATCTATGCTTAATTTTAACGACAGAAAAAATACTTTAATGGAATTTAAAATAATTGTAACAAAACTGTGTAACTTTTAAACTGAATCAGCTATCGCGATGAAACAAACTCCACAATGATTGGAAGTAAGTAGGCGTCCACATTAAATTGTGAAAAAAATTGAGAAAAAAAACTACCCTCAATTGAAAATAAACATGTTTTTTAGTAAAAATCTATATTTTTTTCATCAATTTTTACAATAATTGTAAAATTTATAAATTAGATGCCCAAGAAGATTAAAAAAAAAAAAATTTGGTACAAAAAAATTATAAAAAAAAAAATTTTTTTTTACTTTTTTTTCCGTCGATAAAATGAAGCATAGATTCCCTCATTTCGATATGTACACATTATGAAGACTCACACTGTATATATATATATATCACACTAATATTATAAAGGCGAAAGTTTGTGAGTGTGTGTGTGTGTATGTTTGTCTCTTCTTCACGCTCAAACGGCTGGACCAATTTGGATGAAATTTGGCACACAGATAGTTTATAACCTGGATTAACACAAAGAATACTTTTTATCCCGATATTTTTACAGGATCGAGACTTACGCGGGTGAAACCGCGGGGCGCAGCTAATCTATACTATATTACTAATATATAAAGCTGAAGAGTTTGTTTGTTTGTTTGCTTGAACGCGCTAATCTCAGGAACTACTGGTCCGATTTGATTATTTCATTGTTAGATAGCTTATTTATCGAGAAATGCTATACATATATCATTACGCTAAAACCAAAACGAGCGGAGCACCAATGAAGAATATTTCAAAATCGGGGGGTTTTATTTTTCCTTTTGAGAGCTTCCGCTGCGTGCGCTGCGTAAACCTTTAAAAGTTCTAAAAAAAAGTCCGCGACAGCATATGTCTATCTTTTAAGGTTGGCTCACTATAACCTTTTTTATGCTAACCAAATTTGTTCTGAAATAATGCATTATTTGCGAAGGTGTTTTTATAAACATAATATTAATCCTTATCCAAATAAATACGTTATTCATCACAAGTATTTAATTTAAAACAAAATTGCTCTTTACATCATTCGATTTCAATGAATATCTTAGGAGATATCGCAGTTTTAAAATAACATCGCAGCAAAATAATGATCAAGTACTGCGCGCGCATTTATGATGTGCAAGGCAGTCATAAGGGGGAAAGGCGTGGTATAAGATTATAAGACCCAGTACTTTTACCTAACGTTTTAAAGTTCCACTCTTACTGATAAAAGCGTGATATAGGTACCTAAAATAGCTCCTTAACGTAGGTACAGTACCGACCAAAAGTCCAATAGACTGACGCTTCGGTTTGACTTACGACCTTCTTCTATAAGTTGTTTCAATACTGTAGGCACGCACATTACACACACACACTCACTTTGTCTGCAACCAATGACTAGTTCGATAATCATTCAAAAACGCGCTGTGATTTACGAGATTAGAACCTTAGCCATCTTGAATCTAAGACCAACGCTTAACGCCTTCTGCTATCTGCACATATAAGTTACTTTCAAATTTTAGCAATGCCATACACTGGCCAAGGTCACGCTTATGATGTGTGTCTTACAATAAAGTAAGCGCCCGCGAACTGCGACGACACGACAGTGTGTAATGCAAAACTGCGTTCTCAGTGGTGTGTGTACGGCACACACACCACAGACGTCTGACTGTTTACACATACAAATGTACAGACTACACCGCGTGTTCACAGCAATGCGACTCTTAGCGTGTTTATGCACTTTTGAACGCTTACTGTACGATTTATTTTTAAAAATATTTTCATCTTCTACATAAACGAAGTCGCGGGTTAAAGTTAACGTTAGCCCAAAGTAACTATTCCACGCGGACGAAGTCGCGGGCAGAAGCTAGTAATATTATGAAGGCGAAAGTTTGTGAGTGTGTGTGTGTTTGTCTCTTCTTCACGCAAAAACTACTGAACAGATTTAGATTAAATTTGGCACACAGATAGTTTATAATCAGGCTTAATACATGAGATACTTTTGATCCCGATATTCCCTCGGGATCGAGACTTCTGCGGGTGAAACCGCGGGGCGCAGCTAGTTTGTCTATAAATTATTTAGTTCAGCATTTTCTCTATATCACTATAAGCAATATGCCAGAGCATTCACTGGTGTTATTGTCATTTTATAGAGTAAACTATCTACTTTGTAAAAAAGGGTAGGTACTACAAAATTTCAATTTACTAAAAAAGATAAAAAACTTGGGATAAAACTTGACATTTTAATTATTTTGTAAAATGCCCGCGACTACATTATATTCCTTTATTACGTTTTCATACATATTAATAACATTTTTAAATATTTTGATGAAAATGAAATAAAAAAGATATAAAATAATATTTAATATTATATTAATGATCAATTATTATTTCGTTTATTTATTTTCTTTCATATATAATTACATTTTTAAATATTTCTTACTCTAAAAATATAGAATTTTAAAATAAAAAAGTAAAAATTGTTTATTTCTGAATCAAAAAACATGACAACAGGTTGGTGATTGGCGCCTCGTTTAAAGCAAAAAATGCCTGTATTTGGAAACTCCGCTCTTCCACAGCAAGATAATTTTACATAAAAAATAGAAATAGGATTATTCAAGTGATAGTAAATATGTGTATGGAGTGGGTTTGTGTGTATTTTGTGCGTGAGTGTGTGTGTAGGTGAGTGTGTATGTAGAGAGAAACGGGTAAATTTAACTTTCGTATTATAATATTATCTGTGGTTAAACTATATCTTGCAACAGCGCCTCAGTGTGAACATAATTAAATGGTTTCCAATCCAATTTGTTAGCATTTTTTACATTCATGTGGTACTTTAATATATAAGTATGTATATCTCCTTGTTTACCCTATTATAAATTATTGTTATTAATCTTTTATTTCATTATTTACATATAAATTATATTTTTAAATATTAGAATAAAATTATATAAAAATAGTATCCGCACCGGTATCGGGAACAGGGTCCAAGCTACCGGCAGTCAGGGCTCCAGAGAAAGGAACCTCCTAACAATGCGAGCCGTGTCCAGGAGTACCACTTTCTGAATCAAGCCCTTAATCCAGCTGCCCAACGAGAGCCTCCTTAGGTGTTGGTCAAGGCTCTTGGCAATTAAGCCATTGGTTAATACGACTATCGGTACAATGATTGCTGAGTCCACATCCCACATATCGACAACCTCGCGAGCCAAGTCAAGATACTTGATTTGTTTATCTTTCTCGGCTTAAACTATTCTATAGCTTGATATTGTTGAATATTGTATACAAAATGACATGATTACTTTGTAAAGTATTTTAAATCTATACATATAATAAAATCGTAGCGAAGTCAAAACTGTACATTGAATATTTTTGAAAAAAAGTAATTGCTGCGAGGTCTAGGATCGATTCTAATGCCGAAAATATTTTTTTTAGAATTTTTGTCTGTTTGTCTGTATGTATGTTCCAGCATGGCGCAAATTCTACCCGACAGATTCTGTTAAAATTTTGCATAGATATTCCCTGTGTGTCTGGTCAAACTATAGGGTATAAACTATCACGCTATTTACTATGGGGGACGAGCAATATTACATTATGTTGTATTTTTATGTTCTAGCATGACGCAAATTCTACCGGATAGATTCTGTTAAAATTTTGCATAGGTGTTCCCTATAAGTCTGGTCAAACTATAGGATATAAACTATCACGCTATTTACTATGGGGGACGAGCAATATTATATTATGTTCATATTTTTGGAAAAAAACGCGCCAAAACTTTAGGATATTGTAGATGGTTATCGATTAAACTTTTTAAATGATTATCATCACGCTATACCTTTATGGAACTAAGCAGACAATCATGAAATATATAGGAACGGCTATTTTAGACAAGTTTCAACAAAGCAACTAGCTCAACGGTTGGGCGGTTGCTTTGCACACATGGGGTTGTAAGTTCGATTCCCACCATACGGTTTTTTTTTTTTTTTCACATTTTGTTATACGATTATTATTATTTTTTTATTATGTACCTATAATCTATAGATATAATAAAATCGTAGCGAAGTTATTTTTTTTTAAAGAAAGTTATTGCTACGAGGTATGGGATCGATTCTTATGCGGAAAATAAAGTTTTTAGAATGTTTGTCTGTACCAACTGTAGGGCATAAACAATCACGCTATTTACTATGGGGGATGAGCAATATTACATCATGTTCGTATTTTTCTCTGCAAATTGTAAAAGGACGCGCCAAAAGGTTAGGATATTGTAGATAGATAGTTACCGATTTAACTTTTTAAATGATTATCATCACGCTACCTTTTATATAGGAACGGCTATTTTAGCTAACTTTCAACAAAGCGAATAAGTAAGCGGTTGGACGAATGATTTGAAGTTCTGAGGGCCTACCACCAGCTCAAAAGCAGTATTATTTTAATATTACTTTAGTTTACTTCAGTGTGGGAAAGAGATGAAGCTCTACAGGATGTATAGCTCCATCTCTTTCTCCCACTGAAGTAACATTAAAATAATACTGCTTTATGAGCTGGTGGTAGGCCGCCCGGGGTAGTAAGTTCGATTTACATCTGTTTTTTTTAAACTCTTTTTGTAAAACGATTTGTTTTGTTGGATTGTGTATGTAATAGTTCATAGAATGTATTAATTCACAAAAAATGGAAAACTTCGTAAGCTATGGGAAACTACTAAGTTACAAATACTTTACAGTCACAAAACATTCAAGGTTGTATTCTGATCATTTTAGAGCAAAAGACTGTAGGAATAAAATGTTATTTTACAGATTTTGACAGCAGATTTGTCCCAGCGATTTTAAAATATGTATGTGTGTGGATTTTCTGGAATCGCTGCCACACTGCTTCCTGGTGGCAAAACAGCGCACGTCATGTTTAAGATTCCCATCGATTAAGAGAGCAACGAAACGCCTGTTTGTGGGGTGTCACGCAACAGTAACAAGGGATGTGTGCTTAGGGGATTGCGCTTCGTCGTATGGGATGAATGCATTATGGCAAAAAGGAAAGCAGTGGAAACTGTAAACAGAACCCTGCAGGACATCCGCAGAAACCAAGATATGATGGGTGGGGTAACAGTTTTGACAAAAAAAGTGAATACTTCGTTGAAAAGGTCGACTCTATGGTCGAGAGTTCATAAACTGCGCTTGACCATCATCATACGACCTCGGCTTGGCAGTAATTCAAATGCTCAAGTATTCTCCGATGTTCTTCTAAAAGTTGGTGAAAGCACTCTATCAGAGACTCTTGGTAGAGTAAATCCCACTTTAGAAGATCTTATTCGTCTGATATACGAGGATATCAGTCAAATACCGTACCAAGAGAATTCTTAGGCGTGTTTCCGTTTTAACTTCGAAGATGATCAAGCTGCAGCGATCAACCACAGTATTCTCTCACAAATTGAAGGGAGTGAAGTGATATACACCTCCATTAATACTGATGTGGAGGAAGATGATCCCAAATATCACCCCGTAGAATTTCTCAATTCACAAATGGCAAGTGGACTTCCGGTTGTATATCTGTGTAACGAAAACCAGCTCAAAGTCATGTCTTTGCAGAGAAACGTCATCGAGGTGGAAATTCTAACAGGTTGTGGCGATGGTGGGACAGTGTTTATAGCGCGTATAAAGTACAAATTCCCCATAATTACCAGTTAAAGCGCGTGCAGTTCTCTGGGAGTGTATGCTTTGCGATCAACAAGTCACAGGGGCCGACACTGAAGGCTGAAGGCTGCGGGTGTCGACCTCAGGACAAGCTGCTTCTCACACGGACAACTGTTACGTCGCTTGCTCCCAAGTCACCATTCCTGACTCTTTGTATATTTTGGCTGCTGAGAATAAAACTACAAACGTAGTATACAGGGAAGTTTTATAAAAATATGGCTATTATTGTAGTATATTGTGATGTCTTACGATTTCCATGCGAACGAAGTCGCGGGCAGAAGCTAGTTATTTTAATAATTGTGAATGTGAAGAATATGAGGATACTTTTTTTTTCTTAAATTTTTTGGTTCTTTCTCAGTTAGTTTTAATGATAGTCTGGCAGTTTGAGTACTTTATGCGGCCTACTCAAATGTCCTTTCTTTGGTATCGGTTCGTGGAATCTTTGAGCTCCTTAAGTTCTGAGTTGAGCTACATTATTAGTGACAAATGCTTGCATCAATTCTTTTATTTTGTAAGTTTGGACGTTCAAAAGTGCCATACATGTGCCTATTTGAAATAAATGTGACACTGACTGGACAGGTCCACTCAAATCTGAATGGTGCTTCTTTAAAAAGACCATTTCAGATACTAATCTACATGGTTCTTATTTGGCCTGACCAGGATTATATCTGGACTTTAAAAGAGACTGCGACCTCTGAGTTTTGGTTCGGCGTTTCTTCTCAGAGTAGTCAGATAGGAAACGCCGACCTCATCTAGCTTATTTTTATTAATATGACGTGTAAAAGTGATTCAGATATCCTATTTACAGAATAAACAATTTCATTTCGTTTCAATATTTATTTATTTTTGGTTAAAATAACCCATATCCAATCATTTCTTATAAACAATATCCGCTTTTACAACAAGTTGCCAAAGTCTGTGACAGAACTTAGCAATGGGAAGTTCAAAACCCACATCAAACGTGTCCTTATCAAGGAAGCATATTATAAAATTAAAGACTATGTTGAAGACAAGGAAGTTTGGCAATAATTCCTTCTGCACATGTGGCTTCCCTGGTACCTCATTAACGGCATAAATAAGTAAGAGTCTATTAACTGCTCCCAAATTACCATGTTTATTTAAATCTTTATTTTTTCATTCGTCCTTGACATATTTACTATTCTATTATTTGAAATTATATATTTACGATTTAATTTCAACTTTTTTTTAGTGACTTTTGTGGACATGATAATTATTCAGGTTGATTACAGTTGTAATAGCAATCCTATAATTGCGTTTTATTAAAATAGGTTTTTTACTTTTATTAATTTATTTATTTTTTGTATAGATTCTTTTCTACATATTTTGTGAATGTGAGAACGCTGTAGGCTTAGTGGATTGTAGACCTGTTGACCATTTTCTATTTTGTTAAGTACTTGGTACTTGTTGAAAGACCTACACTGTCCTCCCGTAACTAGAAACACTGTTATATGAAAGTATTGTAAAAGCCAATTATTTTTAAAAGAGATTATTTTTCTTGCCGGCTCTTCTCCATAGGAAACGACCAATTGAAACCGTGCACCTAGCTTCTGACGTTTCATAAGTACCCATGTAGGTTTATGTGAAATAAAATATTTTGATTTTGATTCATATTATGCTTTATTGTAGCTAGGGTTTAGTACATGCAAAACTACAGTAACACTGGTAATTTGCCAATGATTAATTCTGTATTAGCATCCATACAAACTTAATCCTTACATATTATAAAACTAGCTTTTGCGCACGGCTTCGCCTGCGTAGATGTCAAAAATATCCCACGGGATAGAACTACCTATTACATACCTAATAGCCGAGGAAAACGTCATTGACTCCTACCGTTGTGCCATCAACCATGATTATGTAGTTACGCGTAATTTTGAATCTGTGATATCTTTTAAACTATTCATTTAATTAATTATGATGTCAAGGCATATTTTAATCTAAATAAAAGATATTTTTTGACACCCACGCGGGCGAAGCCGCGGGCAAAAGCTAGTTACTTATAAAAAAACAAAACATACAAACGCCTGGCGGAGTCGGCATTGCCACTGCCATTTCAGCTTGTTTTTGTTGCCAAGTACTGCCATTTCACTTCATTTACGCGAAAATGACAAGGACAAGATTCTAGGTTTCTCGAATTAACACTGCTGTCTAATAAAAACCGTTTGCCATATTTGATGTAACGATAAATATTATATACATTTTGAACATGCTAATAAGATAAAAAAAATTTAGTAAGTGTAAGTTTAGTAGCAAACAGCCCAATCATATTATTAGTCTATCTACTTACACACCTACCTAAGTATGGTTACTTTTTTAGTACTAATAAAATGTAATACCATTAATACCAATTATTTCATAAATTTAAACGTTTTTTCTGTCTACCCCCATGGTAAGAAGGCGTGAGTTGAAAATTATACATTTATTTAATTTAATATATTTTTAGGATTATTTTATTCCCATATATTTTTAAAAGAATAAGTAAATGTATATAGCCTAGTATAGTAGTATAAATAATTATCAACCCTAAAAGCTCAATCTACGTGGTTTTGATGGATGTACACACAAACTCATATTCGCGATCTCTTTCTCCGTGATTGTTCAAACCAACTAAGTAGCCCCCAAAACTAACAAAAGACGGCGTCATTGTTTTGGTAACACCATTATGTAATTATCACAATTTTGTACGTCTTTTTTACGTACCCATGGCCTTTGTGTAACTTTTGCTTTCATCACAGTTCGATATTTTTCCAGAATTCACTGCTGTTTTTTATTTAATTTTATCTCTAAACATTATTATTTGACTAACTGCGCCCCGCGGTTTTACCCGCAGAAGTCTCGATCCCGTGGGAATATCGAGATTCAAAGTATCTTTTTCCTAACCGAGGCCATGGTTAACCCATATGCCAAATTTCATCCAAATCCGTTCAGTCGTTTAAGCGTGGAAGCGTAACAAACAAACTTTGCATATTGCGTCATCTTTTTTGCGGGGGTAGAAAACGCGGCTTCAACTTTCAGAAATCGTCACGCTAAAAAGTGTTAATATTTGTGACTGTCTTCTTCTAACTCAAAGAGAAAGAGAGAGAGAACATTGGCAGAAAAAACAAAAGAGAAGAGTAAAGTGATTACTGTGTTGTGGAATAAAATTGTACACATCGGCCCGAGTACACCGTGTACCGTACGAGTCTCGAGAGAGAGAGAAAGTGTGAATTAGGTCAAAATGAAAATCCAAAATGGCGGCTCAGATATTTTTTTAAATTTCGTCTTGGGTGTCGTTTTCATTGTTTTCGAGGGCGTTAAAGCCGATAGTGGGGTCGAAATGTAAATCCAAGATGGCGGTTCTGAATTTTTTAAAAATTTTCGTCATGGATATCGTTTTCATGGTTTTCGAGGGTGTTAAAGTCGATAGTGGGGTCGAAATGTAAACTCAAGATGGTGGCTTTGAATTTTTCATCATGGGTATCGTATTCAAGGTTTTCGAGGGTGTTAAAGCCGATAGTGGGGTCGAAATGTAAATTCAAGATGGTAGCTTTGATTTTTTTTTGAATTTTTCATCATGGGTATCGTTTTCATGGTTTTCGAGGGTGTTAAAGCCGATAGTGGGGTCGAAATGTAAATTCAAGATGGTGGCTCTGAATTTTTTTTAAAAAAATTCATGGGTTCATGGCCGCTCAAATTTTTTTAAAATTTTTCATCATGGGTGTCGTTTTCATAGTTTTCGAGGGCGCTAACGCCGATATGAGGTCAAAATGTAAATGCAAGATGGCGACTGCAAAAACTTTATTTTTGTTTTAAATCATACGTGAGAAAGAACTTCGTTTCTGACGGGGGTCCCACGACCGCACACGTTTTTCTTAATTAAATGTCTATTTTCGCTTAAATCTTTCTTTTTCTCGTAGTCATGGTATAAAGTATAGTATGCAACTCTTGAATAAAACGGATTTATATCGAGGGCCATGAATCACTCGCGTCGCTCAGGATTCTAACACTTGAATCACTCGCTATGCTCGTGATTCAATCATCATGAAAGCATTATTTTGTTAGAGAAAATGTGTTATAATATGATTCTATTTTTAAATTTCGATATTCTGTTTATAAAGTATGTCAATATAAACTCGTTTTGAAGTTCATAATTCGAATATTACGCTATGAGAGTAAATAAAATTTATTAATTTATCTTTTAGTAAAATCGAGAGGGTCTACGGTTTAGTGCCATTTTTCTTAAACTTATGTATCTATTTCTAAAGTTTTATACATAAATATTTTTAAAATTTTCGCTTTTATATTGCATTGGTAGTTAATTTAAATAAACATTATAAAAATTTATAGATATAACGTAAAATACAAAAAAAAAAACAGGCACTTTTATTGTTCGACGTTAATTCAACGTATGATTGGGCTTCTAGGGTTAAATAAATAAATAAGAATAAATACAATATTATTTATACTATAAATAATAAATAAAATTAATATTTACAGTGTGAGTCTTTATATTATATTATGCACATATCGAAATGATAATCTATGCTTAATTTTATCGACGGAAAATATATTTAAAAAAAATCTACGATTATTGTAAAAATTGATGAAAAAAGAAATGGATTTGTGGGGTACATACCTACCATTTATTCATTTATGTATATTATATACTTACACAACACAACACATTTATATACAACCACAATCATAGAGGACTATACACCCTCCATAATAACTATAGATTTTTGCAAAAAAAATTAAAAAAAATTATTTACAATTGAGAGTAGCTTTTTTTCACAATTTTCATTTTATTCTTTAATTAATTAAATTGAATTTTACTTACCTGCAATCATTATGGAGTTTGTTTCATAGCGTTAGATCATTTAGTTTATAAGTTACAACATCTTGTTACACAATTTTTAAAAATTCCGTCATCTGCCTAGCCTTTTCCCAACTATGTTGGGGTCGGCTTCCAGTCTAACCGGATGCAGCTGAATACCAGTATTTTACATGGAGCGACTGCCTATCTGACCTCCACAACCTAGTGACTAGGTAACACGATACCCCTTGGTAAGACTGGTTGTCAGACTTTTTGGGCTTCTAACTACCCGTAACGACTGTCAAAGATCTACAAATGACAGCTGGGACCAACGGCTTAACGTACTTTCCGAGGCACGGAGGGGACTTGGTATGTAAAGATGGTCACCCATCCACGGACCAACCACGGCAAGCGTAGCTTAACCTGATCGATCGACCCGTGCAGCTGTTATTACTTAGCCACAAGCCCCGCAAAATTCCGTAATAATTATAAATTCGTTTTTAGATTTTTTTTAATTATTTTTTTTGTCGATTAAATTAAGCATAAATTCCCTCATTTCAACATGTGCACATTATAAAGACTGACACTGTATATATTATAATAAGGACATGAGAATGATCATAATTTTGGATATTAAAATTACTCGATTTAAAAACAGTTCTAAGATTTTGTTAAAATTTCACTTACTACCCAACTAATGTATAATGCACAAAAACACTTACCCTTACTTCCGAGGGTAGTTTAGCCAGAAAATCCAAGACAGTACCATCACTGTGGTCTATAAAATACACTAGTACCAGAAATACGGCGACCAATAACCTCATTTCACTGTGTAGCACCCATAAACACCATACAGGTCGACGACTCAGTGAACAATGGTATTTAATCTCGTGCCCTTGCTAGTTGAAAAATTATAACAAAAACTTCTCCGCTAGAGAGTGTGGAAACTGTAAACATTATTGAGTGCTTGGTTCAGGGTGAAAGTATTTGTTTTGATATTAGAAGGCTGGTTTCACAGCTGTCCGAGAGATCCGTACGGGCTCCCGGAACTGAGACACGTGAGGCGCTAGAACATTGTTTCAAAGCGATGCGGATTGGTCCGTACGCGGCCCGTTTCGGGTAGAGCCCGTACAATGCCACCCATGTCCCGCGCCCGGACTTGTCCGCATGCTGCTGACATCGCTGCTCATTCATCGTTTCACAGCGACGAAGAACACCCGTGCTCCGGGAGTACAGTCAAGATGAGTAGATTGACTGACACGGGATTTCTCATAGACTCCCTCGTTTCAGAGCACTGTGGGCGCTACCCGTACGGGTCTCCCGTGTACGGACGGCCCGTACGGGTCTCCCGGACAGCTGTGAAACCAGCCTAATTAGTGATGAACTACGACTATTAGGTACTATTACTCGACTACTCATTGTCGTCAGGAAAGTTTTGAGTATGAATGTGAATACGAGTAGGGGAAGACCTAAGAAACGATGGATGGACTGTGTGGAAGATGATATAATGGGTAGAAAGGGAGTGTTATCAAGATGACGACAAATAGAGAAGTATAGAACAAAGAGACATCTTACGCCAACCGCAAATACATAGGAATACGGCAGGAGAATGATGATGTCGTACAAGCCATGTGCCCAATGGGATTTTCCATCGGTAAAATGATTCACTTCCATACCTACAAACTTTCATCCCTTCCAAAAATCCATCGTTAGTGCTCACTTTCGTCATATTATTAGGAACTTATGTGCAAAATTTCGTGCTTCTAGACCAAGGGGTTTAGGCTTTGCGTTGTCCGTCAATTTAATATTATTGCGACCCCACGAAGGTAAAGCGTGAACGATCAGGCATTCGTAGACATCGTCGTTGATGAGCGAATAACGAATGACATTGATTGAACAGTCTTTGCACAGTCTTTTACCTCTGATTTTGTATCAATATCAAAATCACAGTGATCTTCATTTTCGTTGAAATAAGGTTTCTGTTGGGTTGTTGCTACTGGCAAGTCTATCAAAATCACTATCATCTTTATTGTCATCACAATATGGTTGCTGTTGGACTGGTGCTGCTACATGTAAAATAGCTAAATGACTAATTTTGAATTATTTCAAATTCAGATCACCTTCAGTTGGTATCTTTATGGTTACTACTAAAACAATTTGTTTCATGCAAGATTGACGGTGAAAAATACAACAAAAATGTAGTTTTGTTTTTAGAATACCGTATATTAGGTTAGGTTCCTGAATGTTGTAAAACATAACCGATTAGTGTGCTATGTAGACAGAGTGAGACAAAAGATAGATCACGCATTTTATAGTTATTTTATAAGACACAAGAAACAATAACGTAAGATTTGACAAACCTACATGATTTAAAGGATCCCGTAATAACAATCCGTTTTCCTTGTGTCTTTCGAGGAAAAAAGGAGCATTTTTTTTTTCATACACTCTAATTTTTCTCCCTAAATCGAGATGAGGAAAAAGCAAGCGTTGTGTCAAAAATCTTTGAAGTCACTGTGACATTGTATCTGATTTGATTGCCAAGATAAACTACAAGGAAATATCATGGAAATATTATGTTGCATAGCATAAAATACAATGTTGAGATTTTTAAAATATGGTGGAATAGTTTTATGTAGGAATACATACATGAGTATATATTTGTTTTTGATTTATTACACCTTAGGAAAAGAAATCAGGAACTTCATTAATAGAGCCCGTCCACACAAACCTACCACAACCACGCCACATCGCAGCGACAAAATGGGCAAACAGTGGTTACGTGTTTGCATATTTACGTGCAGTTGCATTGTGGTTGCGTTGTCGCTAGTAGTTGGGATGTGGTTACGTTGTTGCCAGTGCTTGCAGACCGACAGATCATTGTGGTTGCGATGTGGCCGGTCGCTGGCCGCTGGTACACGGTCTCGCTGGTGGTTGCGTTGTGGCTGCGACGTAGCCTTAAATGTGGTCCATGTGAATGAACTATTCATTTTCATACAAATTTGCGCCACGTTATCCACGACCACGTTGTCATTGTGATAGTGGTTGTAGTGTGGTTATGGTACGTGTGATCTGGTTCTTATATGAAGTCAGGGTTGTCTACCAACTTAAATTTTTCGTATATTCAAATTACACCTTTCACTCTGTGACAGTTGTATGGAATGCCTATAATACGGAAAATTGATGTTGTGTATCAATTTGATAAACACTTAATTTCCCTAACTGTCCTTAAAAAAAAAAATGTATCGTACCTTGCTCTCTATTGATGCTGTGAAGCATATAAATATTAAATTCTCCAAGTAATTTAAAATGAACCGTTGTTGAAATATCAGTCCACTATGATTTCCTTCAATTCCCAGTTCAATTTGCAAATTGGTACCTAAAAAATCATCATCATCATCATCATCGCAGCCGAAAGACGTCCACTGCTGAACTGGCCTCCCCCTAGCACCGCCACTTCGACCGATTCTGAGCTTTCTGCATCCAGCGGATTTCTGCGGCCTTCACAAGGTCATCGGTCCATCTTGTGGGAGGCCTTCCAACGCTACGTCTTCCGCTACGCGGTCGCCACTCCAGAACCTTTCGGCCCCATCGGCCATACGTTCTGCGAGCAATGTGCCCTGCCCATTGCCATTTAAGTTTGGCAATTCTTCGGGCTATGTCGGTTACCTTGATTCTCCTGCGGATCTCTTCATTTCTGATTCGATCACGTAGGAAAATTCCAAGCATAGCTCTCTCCATAAACAAAAAATATCAACAGTAGATTCAAAAATAATTGCATGTCGCAATTCGATAAAGATGGCGATACGATAAAAATTCAAATGCTGTATGTGATGCAACCACGGCTTGGAAACGGTACCAAAAGTGCAGGTTGTTGGTTTGCCATTTTTATACCTGCGTAAAGATTTCAGTCGGATACCGGTACTCAACCTTACAAATACCGGTACCAAATAAAGGTAACCGGCACGTATCACAAGTCTCATATTTGTACGAGGAACCTCGTATGGTTGTCAACGTTGAAGTTATTTTTCTAATGCCTATTAACTATCCTTTTTATTTACTATATGTGTTTTCTCAGTATAACTTACGGAAATATTTGTTTGATACCGGTACGTACAGTTACTACTCTGGTACCGATATCACACCAAGTTCAATGGTACCGGTTCCCAAAAATACCGGTATTTCAAGCCCTATTTGCAACACAATCTATAAGACTTATTTGAGATGAAATAAATTTCACCTTATCGTGTTTGCAACCTTTCGTGGTTACAATCAAAACGTGTCGAATGTACAGCGTAGTAAAGTTACGTGCATGTGTGTGTGTACGATTGTTTGCTCAGCTATGTTCACAGGTCATCAATTTATCATTCCGTGGACTGTGCTGCTACAGAATAATGCAGACGGTTCATAACATAATCAGCCTCTAGCTAAATAATGATCTCACTGCTAGGTAACAGGCCTGCTTAGAGGGAGTACAGGGTGGTAATCCAGCTCGCAGCCACACTACGGATTGGTAGAAGTCACATGTCATGACTTCGAAATTTTGGATCTAGGACATGCCGGTTTTTCCACGATGTTTTCTTTCTCGTTTCGAGAGCAGTGGTGATGAAATAAAGTAAAGCGCTGTCCGGGTTGATTCGGCTGATTCGTAAATCAGGGCCATTGTCACCACTTTTTTTTGGGTAGGAAATCATCAAATAACTTCTCCCGCTCTGGGTGGAGCGGGAGGGCGTGTCAGACTCTTACTGACTAAAACCCACCCGTGTTCCTTCAGTTGCCGTGTTGCCAGGGGGCCACGATTTCCCTATCGGTTTTCTTCGAACCCCCGGCAGGCATTGGCCCTAGCGGACCCCGTCAATTCTGCTGGCTCCTAAAGATCCATTCAACGAACGAAAACAGGCGCACAGTGTACACATGGCTACACATCAAGCTATACATTTCCAGTATAAGCTAACCTCGCATTGTACGGAAATCCTATACGATGCGAGATCAGCATAAACTGATGTGTAGCCGTGTGTACACATACTATGATCTCATATTATTATGCCTTGATCAAATGTGAACGTCCCGAGTGACGAGTACGCACCGAGTGCATGTTTATACCTGCCGAGTGGGCAAGCGATTGAGTGCGGGGAAGCGCAGCGGTGGACACTGGGTCTAGTAAACAGAACAGGGCCTCAAGTCTGCTATTACAATAGTGTCAGAATGGTCTATCATTGATCTCATAATTGTTGATTTTGACAAGTTTGGTAATCTACTAATATAACGGCGTCATTATGACTTTCCAATGGTCAGCCACTGACACTCCATTGAAAAAAATGGCACTTATTGGTAATCTCGTACATAATGACAAATGAATGACTGACTTAGGCGGTATCATTGGTCGTATTGTACGACAATGCCATTATAACACAATTCTATTACGAGACCATTGACCGACCAATGATCGACCATTATGAATTTAGCAGATTACGAACTTTTAGCAAAATGACAATGGGATCGTGTTGGAATGACGAATTTATAAAAATAGCAGACTTGGGCCCCTGGGTCCAAGTGACTGCCTCGCCCTTCAACTCGGCCGAGCGCTCGGCCTAGCACTCAGTGATGTGTTTACACGTACCGAGCACTCGGCCGAGAGCACTGTCTCGCCCATCTACTCGGTACGTGTGATCAAGACTTTAGTATCTCAACCGAATGCCAGTCGCGAGTGCACATGCACTTACGGTATGTGAAGCTTGTCTATGTGTGCGTGCGTTTTCGCTCGTTGTTTAAATTTATCTTTACTTTTAATGTAAACTTAGTTTTTATATTAACCCAGGAATGCAGGTAAAACTTTTCAAATCAAATCAAACCAATTTATTTGCCACTGGCTTCTGAATATACAGGGTGTTTGGTAGAACGTTGAACATACAAAAATGGTTGATAGGTGGGGTCGTCTGCTACTTACTCAGCTCTAATTTATTTGGCCCTGGCCCCCTGGATATTTTTTAATTTTTTTTCTTTCTTCTAGTTTCACCACTTTCTTAACTTTTAAGTGTATTTTTGATTAAAAATGGGTAAAGCACATTAAAAATTAAAAAAAAAACAATAATATTGCCCATTATTGTTTTTTTTTATCTTTAATGTTGGCAGATTCTTATAAAATTACTGCTTTATTCAGATGTTAGCTAGAAAAAGTTATGAGTCCTCAAACTTACAGAAAGATGTAAAAAATACTTAAATCTTATTTTCAACTTGCATTAAAAAAATATATATCCAGGGGGCCAGGGCCAAATAAATTAGGGCTGAGTAAGTAGCAGATGACCCCACCTATCCACCATTTTCGTATGTTCAACGTTCTGCCAAACACCCTGTATATTATATTAAGTAGTCCACTTAGAGCGTCCGTCCGAATAGCACCTGCGCGAATAGCACGTAGCCTAATTAAAATTTATTTTTCATTTTTGTCCACGAAGAGCACCTGCGACTCAGCAGCCTACTGCTGGGATGTATTTGCTTTACAGGACGTTATTAAATGAAACACACTAGAACATCACTAGAATGTTTATTAATTACACATACTTAAATACTGTAAGCACCACACTTGGCTGCGGCACTCGGGGTCGTGTATAGTGTGATAAATTAAAGACTTTTGAAGAAACAGACTATAATTAAATCAATAATACAATGCAAAGGACAATATTACGCGACCGACGCCAGGGGCTAAACTAGTCTTTCTTACATTAACAAATGCACACCATACGAAAATGCTAATTTAAATATAAAATGTTCGAATGTTCGGATACCATAAAGTGTTCTTGCCAGCCTGCATAATGTGTGAGGTTGAATTCCAATGATAAGTCCTCACATGAGCTACGCCCCACTTGAATAAAGGGATCAGGCAGAGACCTTTATTCAAAGTATCTGAACAATCGTACCCTTCCTGCCTATACCTAAAAGAAACGTTACCTAACGATGGCAATTAAAATACAAAGTGAGGTCTTTCTCTTGCAAGAGAAGGCTTAAGTCAGGACGTACGAATCGCAAAGTCCTGATACCAGGCTAGGTATCAGCCAAGTTAAATGACAATATGTGCTAACATGCACCCAAAAATTTAACGTAGGTCATGCTTAAACCTCACTGTACCAAAACCATCGAAAAAGATACAGCAAGCCTCAAACAACAAACAAACAGATGTGACAGTTCACATCTACCCAGAGGGGGTTTATGAAAATAAAGAACTCTACATTCTAAGCCTTAACTCCATCGGACCTAATTGAGCCAGAGGGAACGAAGGATCAAGAAGTAAGCGCTCAACAACATTAAAAACTCACGACCATACTCCAGAGGGAAAATCTCAAAACCTCATTTTATCCTCACAAGACTCAATCTTTATCAAGTGTCAGTTAGCTCTGACTAAACTGTGAGACCTCAGTCATAAGTTGAACTAATTGTGTCAACTAGACACACCTTGCAAGGGCTATGCCCCCGTTAGCGAAGCTGGTGTCAACCTAGACAGAGTACTTCCCCTCCCTCCATAAGGGATCACAGTTTCCAAGAAAATATTTGCTTCTTCTAGCTCGCATTAATAAATTCTGGAGTACGTTCATGCTAATTTAGACGAGACGACACATAACATTGAAGACGCAGACAGTAGCTCATTCTCTCCGACTTCTCAGCGATGTGAGGAGTGACAATACCTCACTCGCTCCCGGCAGCGTCCGATGATTACTCCCCATAACATGTAACGAGAAACAAATTATAATGCATTAGAATAATATTACATATTCCTCACTAAAATAATGTGCTAAGTTAAATGATGTTTACATCTAAATGACATAATATGACAATAAAATAAATGACATAAATAATAATAACTACTACTATGAAAAGGCTTTAATCTAAACAAAGAGTATGTAACACTAAAATTGCTGAACTCTTATTATTTAATTTTAAAAACTTGTATTCTAAAATGTAAAACTTCTTTATAAAATGTCTATAAACTTTCGACCTTCTTTTAAATTTGTTGATTTTCGGTACGAAGTTTTTAATTATTCTCACATACGACTTCTTATTTTTATTTGGTGCTCTTCTTGAATTGTTTTTAGCACGTTGTTGTCGAAATGTGGCATTAAGAATTTTTATATATTTATGTTCCTTATGGGTAACTTGAACATTTGTGGTCTCGGCCATTTGAAGACTTGTAACATGTTTGGCACGATCAACAACTACTTCACTATCACCTTCTTTCTCTAAGACTGTACATGACTCCACGTCATCCTTGGATATATCTTTATTAATTTGATCAACGACGAAGTTATGTGTAGGAGTTTCCTCATCGTGACCAATAATTTCCTTTGACAAGGATACATTCTGACCCTCTGAAACATAGACGAATGCTTTAATAAATGGACTGGACTGACCCGATTTTGTGGCTTCTTCCATGTGTTCCTTTTCGAACACTTGAGCCGTCTTCATCGTCATCATCGTCATCTTCATTTCTGCCCTCTTGGCAGCTTTGCATTTCTTCCAGTGGGTCATCCTGTCTTCCACTAGAAAATAAATCGGTATGATTATCTAAATTCATGTCGTTCTGTCCGCTTTCATCGGACATCTCTGTTTCTTGTCCCCTATATGCCGCTAATTCTTTGTGGCATTTGCATGGGAATTCTGCCCATAATTCTTTACACAAAGATTGAAAACTCATACCCTCGTGGTATGTATATTTGTGGAAATACATTGCTGGCCCCACAAGAAATGCACGTAATATTAGAGCCAAATCATTTTCCTGCCATTCGTTTTCGGTGGCCACAAGCCTGAACTCCTTAATAAAATTCTCTAGGCACATGCCGTTGATCCCCGAGAAGGGCTGCATTTGATGCGCCATCTCGCTCTATATAAAATAATAATAAAAACCACTTAGCTTCGGACTTTAGTCGTCGTATCTCGTATCTTCTTCAGCTCCGGAATTATGCGCTTCCACTATAGCGCCTCCACCATATGTGACGACTAGCTTAAAGGGCGCCTCCTGTAATGACTATTTTTATAAATTAGAAGGGCGCAATTATATTATTTTAATCTATTAATATAAAATAACATTGACATAAGCGGCGCGAGCGGAGCTCTGGGGCTAAAACTAGTCTTTCTTACATTAACAAATGCACACCATACGAAAATCCTAATTTAAATATAAAATGTTCGAATGTTCGGATACCATAGTGTTCTTGCCAGCCTGCATAATGTGTGAGGTTGAATTCCAATGATAAGTCCTCACAATACCTACATACGAAATTTGTCTAGGCGACATTTAAAAATGAAAAATAATATTTTTCGTGATTTCAGAGTTGCTCCCATAGTGAAAGTTGTTTATATTCATGGGTAGAACACTCTGTAAAAATTTGGAGACTGTAAAAAATGTCATTCAGTATAATGAAGCTGAGCACTAAGGAAGGATTTTTGAAAATTCACCCCCTAAATACGTTCAATAGGGGATGAAAGTTTGCATGGAAGTTCGTCATTTTTAGAAATCTATTGTACCTTTTAAGCTATTGCATAGCTTTTATCGCGGGCTTTGAGGGCGGCGACCGAATCAAGGAATTCCGTAACGTTACGAAAATAAAACCTAACACCCCCCACTCCGCCTACCATGTAATGACGGTTCCCATGACAACATCACGTTGTCATGGGAAACGTGATGTTGTTATGAGAACGTAATTTTTGTTTTATGTCATCATCCGTCATCATCCCAAGTGTAGCATTGACAAATAGGAAGTATGGAGGTTACAAATGCTTTGCAATAGCTTTACCGCGGCAGTCCCCGAGTGTCACAGTTTTTTTTTTTTTTAATAAACTTTTGGATCAAGAATGCGGTTCAAAAGTAGCTCTAGCAGCGTGACACACATTACATTCCCTTAAGGTTGAACCAGTCTTACCGACATACCCACAAACATAAGAACTAGGTCGCTTTTGAAATGCGAGTCTATTCAGGATGTATTTAGTGCCTATAGCGTGACGTGTTGTGCCCTCATAGGTTGTACGTTGTTTTATAGCTTTCATTTTCATAGAATTTCGTTTCACATAATTTTTATCTCATATTATCTTTTCATAGAATAATACTTACTTTGAATAAATTTAGATCATTGTTATGTCATATTATTTGTTACAAATAAAATTTTATGTTTCGATTTTCATATCATAGAATAACAAATTAAATATTCTTTATCCTCATATTGTTTAGTTAATTTATAACTTATTACCAAGAAAAACATTTTATCGAGTGACAGTTTCTAAACGTTTCAATTCATAATGAAATAAAAACCACCCTTACTCTAAAATAACTGATTTAATTCCAAATATAATTATTTAACCTCAAAATGGATACTAATACATAAATTAATCTTAAAGTCACTACCCCAATATCATAATCTAAAACTGTATAATAAAACTACATATTCACAATATTTCAGGGATAAGGAAAATAATATGCCACACCAAGATATTTTGTCTGTCATTTATATTTCTTTGCCAACATCAAATTCAATATTCTACACCATACCATCACATCTCCTATTCCCCACATAATATCACAATTCAATCCGTATTCTAATATTTACCATGAAACTAACAGGTTACCTTAATTTACAGTGGATTTCAACCAATACCATGCCAATCTATCTTTTTACCGACACAGCCACCAAGCACATCTTACCGTCACGAGCGCCCAACCCAGAAGGCAGGTTCCCGCACTACCTACTCAATTGACACATCGAATCTTTGGGTGTTGCCAGTACAATACCCAACAATTACGTATTAATAAATTAAAACCTAACAATACCTTTGACAAATATTTGTATTATAGTATTTTATAGGGTAAATATTTTTTTTTGTCAGCGTACTCGACGGAGCCCCGCTCAGCGGGGCTTCTATTTCTGTGAGGTTTAAAAAAAAATAACCGTTTAATCTAACCTATTCGAGTCGGGGTGCCCCAAGTCCCGAGCTCGCTTCGCTCGCTCTTGCAGCTAAGCTAAGTTCTCATCTTGGGGACACCGCTCATAAGTACGACAACCCTAACTAGAATTTTTATGAAAAATGAATTAATACTTGATTCGGAATTAGCGTGATGAGATCTGTACTGTTCGCCTTAATATGTTTTTGATATAACTTACTGTAATGGACATAGTCTTAGTCATAAGCAGCGCAACTGCCAAATTTTTTATATGTTCCTTAAATAAAAAACTGCTGCTACTATTTACGGTGGTTATCATTACTAATGATAAGTTCATATTGTGCTTATGGTATCAGAATCTTACCGTATGTTGTTTAGTATATTCAAAAAATGTGTGACTTAATACTAGGCATTTTAACAGAAACTATCAGCTACGGTTCTTATAAGTAAAACTGTACGGAGTCGGCATGCCTAGATATAAGAACCGTAAGTTTTATCATACGGTAGTTTTGCGTAGTATCGCTATTAGTTTCAAGGTGCCCAAATATCAGTGTGTGTCACTTAGGACTAACATTCGTGTTGGAGCTTCAATGATCTTCAATGAAACTCCCGTATCGAGGTATGGTTGTTTAGTTATGGATAAACTGTATTTTACAATAAAAATATGTGGAACGTACAAGTTCGTAATGATAGTGAAAATTTTGACTAAAATAATAATTTGTGACGGTACAAGTAAAATAAAAATCCGTACGGTGCCTAGCCTTTTAGAATAGCAAACACGACACACGCGCACACACACTAAACTTCTTCAATTAATATGCAGGCGTAAACAATTCGTATTATAAATAAAACATTATTACATATGTACTTGTATAATTTTTTTTTATGCATGTAGTAGACATGGAATTAAAATTTTGACATTTTAATTTAGTACGAAATTTCAAATTTTTTATATTTTTAATTTTAATTTAATTTCGACATTGTATTTTTTTTTTGAATTGTTTGTCTAGTGCAACTAATTTTGTACGCCATAAATGGCAAAACATGTAGCCACCTCATATTAATTATCAAACCTTCATACTGTACTCACGTTTTACAAAATAATAATTATTTTATCTTATATTATCATCAATATCTCCGTAACCAGGAGGTTTCCAGGTATATCCAGTAAAGTCAATGTTAAATTTAAAGTTAAATATTTATTTGCAGATAAATATGGTTACAAAAATTCTTACAATGGTGGTACAAAAAAGAAACCTAATAATAGAAAGAACAAGTTACTCTCGGCTTCGTTATTTTAAGGATATTTTTACACCCGTTATAGTGCACCTACCTATATTAGTCATTGTCAGTGAAAGTTTATTTAGTCAGTTGTCATGTCCCATTATGTAAGGTTAGATACGCTCATCTTCATTAACTTCAGAGGTACCTACTGAGAATTTCCTAATAGGAAAACTCATAGAAATAAAGCTCACGAGCAGACACACAACACACACATACACACGCATACACTCACAAGTCAAACCAAGCCACACAACACACTACACGCACAACACAACAACAACGCATACAAGTCAAGTCTTGAAAATGTGTCTGCACATTTACAAGGTTTTAACTCTTACAGCGTGACCAGGTTACAGGTTTAAGTTAAGTAGATATTTTAAATAAAAACTATAACATGATAGTTTTTTCCTGTTTCATAAAATCAAGATAACTTACCCACAAATTGAGAAGATATTTAAAAATCTGTGCACATCCACGAGTTGGTCCTAAGAGCATGCAGCGTTACAAAGTTTCACGTTTAATATTAAGTATTCTCACTCACTTTCTGTATCGTACATTGAAGATTACCTACAAACAGAAAACCTCTATATAAATGCGTGCAAATTCATGGGTTGGTCCTTACCGCGTGACAAGGTTTCGGTTTCAGATAAAGTATTCTCACTAAAAAACTACGACATAATATTTCTTCCCGTGTCATACAATCAAGATTACCTACAGAATGCCCCTACAGAAATCTATGCAAATTCATGGGTTGGTCCTTACAACGTGACAAGGTTTAGTTTTTCACTAAAAGTATAAAGTTTTCTAACTCAAACACTTTTCTTTTTCTCGTGCCACTCTGAGATATTTTATAACATGAAAATTGCTCAAAGACGACAACATAGTTGAACCAATCAAGATTACCTACAAACAGAGAGCCTCTACAGAAATCTGTGCACATTCATGGGTTGGTCCTAAGAGCGTGACGCAGCAGTTTGAGAGTTGGTAAGTCGGAGTGTCGCCGACACTACTTGAGGTACAACTTCCGCTGAGTCACGAGACTGGGGCACACCAAGAGTTCTTATCTTTTTTTCCAGAAAAATAGTTATTAAACTTGAGATTTTTCACTAAGCTTTTTCTGCGTGTCTTTGTTTGAAAATTTGAGAGAATTTTCGCAATGAGATCACCGAAACTTGTACAATTAATTGTAAAATAAATAAACTTATATCATGTCAGCAGGTACTTGGCTGAAAGTTCTTAATGCTTATAGCAAACGATTTGATTTTTTGTATGTTTGTATTTGTTTGTTTGTAATGAATAAACTCAAAAACTACTAGACCGATTTAAAAAATTCTTTCACCTGTAGAATGCTATATTATTTTATCAAGATATCACGCCGGCGAAGCCGCTGGTGGAACCTAGTATTTTTTTTCGTGCTTGTTAGCGATGGATGCTAAGATTTTCATAACTTTTTTTCTGTTTTTGGCTGTCCATATGTTACAGATTTTGGTTCACCAGCACATAAATAAAAAACTTCTGGTATCAATGAACCTAAAGAATTTAAGACATCAAACACGCCCCTACAACGTATACATCCCCCATTATTACACTAACGCCCTATTTCAATACCTAACTATATTATTACTACACTACTACCATAAATCAAATAAAAATATCATATACAACACCGTTCCCCCACTGTATTACCAACTCCGGCAAAGTTTCCCATAACTAGTCGGGAGGTGACTCTCACTTTTGAAGCGCCCTCCGGAGTGAAAAGGCGATATTTTCCTCACAGCGAATGAATGAAAAACCCGCCACAGTTATGAGGCACTCTGACCGAATGTACTTTTGTAAGGAAAAATTGAGAACAAGTTTTTCTTGTGTTTCTTTGCTAGCGAAAAGTGAAATGAAATTCCTCATCGGAAATGTACTTTCGCGGTTTGAAACAAACTAGACTTGGCAGAATCTGTAAAGCTTGCACCTTACTTTCTTAGTTGAGCTACACGATTACTGACATATTATTATGCGTGCACTGACTGAACAAGTCCACTCAAATTTGTTTGATTATTTTCTCAGAAGACCATTTTAGACACTAATCTACATGGTCCTCACATGATCTGACTAAGGTGTTGTCTGGACTTTAAAAGTGACCGTCCCACAGTACTTCGGGTAGAACAAGCTAGGTGGACAAAATTCGTTTCCAAATTTCGAGATACGGGTACTTATGTAAACAACACCCCAAAATTCCCAGTCCCAGTAATTTTTTGTGTCTAAAATTCCACAGTGATGAGTCATAGGGTTCGGAAGTCAACTAACAAGGTAAGTGCAATAACATAATTATGTTATTCGCGTTTTCACGACACTTTTGACAACATCTCATTGTGACAATTTGTTAATTTGTGGAAGTTTTTAGTGATGGATCTGAATACTGAGGATATTTACTAGGTACATTTTTTCGATCAATGTAAGTCTTTAATTCAAATACAATAACATGTTTTTTTCTTTTTTGAAAATGATGGAAAATTATGTGTTATATTTTTCTTTGTTTTTCAGCTGTCAAAGCCTGGAAGGAACATGTATCCACATGTATTCAGGCTGGATTTTAGATATATCTTAGCTACAACATTCATGTTTATTCCAACATTATATTTTAGACAGCACACTCGAGTACAACTATTTGAGGTATATTTTTTTGCAGAGTACCTTCGCTCTATTTCAAAAATATAACATTTCGACGAATGGCTTAAATATTTTTTGTTTTATTTTTTTGTTTGGTAGGTCATACTTCAAAGATGGTCCCATATAAAGGAGATGTCCGCTTTTTGTAGGGACGTTGGTTTTTTATTCCGAGAAAAATCTAACCAGCACCAAACTACATCTAAATAAAAACGACAAAATATGGAACTAGGAACCACTGAAATAATATTTTTAAACCCCTCCATTTAAGAGAAAAATTATAAACTATTTAAAGTACAAATATTTTATTTGTTGATGGCAACTATGACAAATATGATATAAATTGACACATGGTACAGTCATTACTGTCAATCAATTGACAGTGATGACAGTAACATGTGTCAATTTTGACAAGTTCACTATTTGAATATGTCAATATGACATAAATTGACACATGGTACTGTCATTACTGTCAATGAATTGACAGTAATGACAGTAACATGTGTCAATTTTGACAAGTTTACTATTTTATGGGGTGTGTTCACTATATTATCCTAGATAATTAGAAAGGTTTGTTCGTTTTAGTAGTAAATTCTTACTAAAATAAAAAACAATTTTTCTCAAAATTGGAGGTCTTTAAAAATGTATGATATAGTTAGAACTACTAGTTTTTGGGATGTCTATCCAAATATATTTAACTTATCCTTTTATTAACTATGCTTTGGCAGTTTTTGAGTCAGCTTCAATAATAAGTATTTTTTCCCACTTAGTATGTGGATGATATTATAAGTTCCTGTCACTGCTATTGACATAGCAGGTAGTGGTATTTGAATTTGTGGGGGGGTAGGTACACATAGCGTCAGTATGTTCTAACTCCTCAAATTTTAAAATGTTACACTGCTACAACATTGAATTCGTTACGAATAATCTAAAGAATACTTCGAGGGGCTTGTGGCTAAGTAACAACAGCTGCACGGGTCGATCGATCAGGTTAAGCTACGCTTGCCGCGGTTGGTCTGTGGATGGGTGACCATCTTTACATACCAAGACCCCTCCGTGTCTCGGAAAGCACGTTAAGCCGTTGGTCCCGGCTGTCATTTGTAGATATTTGACAGTCGTTACGGGTAGTTAGAAGCCCAAAAAGTCTGACAACCAGTCTTACCAAGGGGTATCGTGTTACCTAGTTACTAGGTTGTGGAGGTCAGATAGGCAGTTGCTCCATCTAAAATACTGGTATTCAGCTGCATCCGGTTAGACTGGAAGCCGACCCCAACATAGTTGGGAAAAGGCTAGGCAGATGATGAATCTAAAGATTACTTCAAAAAGAATTCATTGTTTCATTTTTTTTTTAAACCTCCGGTCTACTTAGACATTGAATGACTTTACGTAAATATTAACCCTATTTCCTAAAAAATAATACATTATTGAAATAAAATGTTTTTACACTGACCTCATCTAGTTTTTAAAATATTATTAACGTGTAAAAGTGCTTGTATAAACTCACAATAATAAATCATTGAGCAGTGGTGGCCCAGTGGTAACGGCCGCGACTTACGAGTTGTAGGTCGTAGGTTCGAACCCAGATAGGCGCTTTACTTTGTGTAAATTATTTCATCACCACTGCTCTCAAACGGTGAAGGAAAACATCGTGAGGAAACCGGCGTGTCCTAGAACCGAAAATTCGAAGACATGTGACATCTACCAACCCGCACTGGGCCCGCGTGGTAGAATACGGCCCACTCCCTCTCACAGAGAGGAGGCCTGTGTCCCAGCAGTGGGAACATTATAGGGATGATGATGAATAAATCATTTACTACCATTTAGGTTATTATAACACTTGACTAAGTATCTCCTACTAATAATAGATAATTACCTTTTTCAATATATTTTATAATGCCTTTGTTGCTCGAAAAATGATAGCTCGTAGAATAATATTTTTCATTACTCTCGGAATTCATTCACATAATATTGATATAATAAGAATGAACTTGGAGATAATATAATAGTTTTGAGAAGCAAATATCTTCTCAAAACTATTGTATGCCTCAGAATTCCCACAAACAAATGTCTTCAATAACTAGGAAGGAATATGATCTTAATAATATTATTACTATCATCATCATCATTATTTCAGCCGAAAGACGTCCACTGCTGGACATAGGCCTCCCCCAAGCACCGCCACTTCGACCGGTTCTGTGCTTTCCGCATCCAGCAGATTCCTACGGCCTTCACAAGATCATCGGTCCATCTTGTGGGAGGCCTTCCAACGCTACGTCTTCCGGTACGTGGTCGCCACTCCAGAACCTTTCGACCCCATCGGCCATCCGTTCTGCGAGCAATGTGCCCTGCCCATTGCCACTTAAGTAGTATTTCACTTAAGTAGCACTTAAGTAGTAGTGCACTTTAGTAGTATTACTATAGGTAGTTTTAATAGGTAGGTTTTAATGTTAAAAAGATGACATTACTGATAATGTCACTGAACTATTGAAGTAAAATTGTAAGAAAATAATAAATACATTCACATGTTAAATAATTACATTCATTTCTTAGTTATTCACCATAGTGAAATTTTTTTTTATACCAAAATTTTTGTTGATAATCTCAGGTCGACTAGGGATACTGTGTATCTGCCCATTAGTTTTAGACGTCAAATAGCTAGGGTATTAGCTTTTAATATTAACCCAGGCATAATTAGTATGTCGAAGTCATATAGAATTAGCATCACAATTAGTAATAGTACTAATGTTAAGGTGGTTAGCACAAATAGTTAAAACTACATAGTTTGTAAGACAACAGTAGGTACCACTAACGGTATAATTAAACTTAATAACAAAAATATATTTTCTAGCACTAACATAGTTAACTGTACAAAAGGGGCTAAGCAGAAATCCTTGAAATTATTTCATCAAAATATTCAAGGTTTTTCTTCCAAACAATTGAATAGTTTAAAAAAAAAACAATGTTTGATTTAACTGAGCATTGGTTAAAAGATTATGAAATGTTAATTAACTATGAGAATGCGCCCTCCCGCTCTGAATGGAGCGGGAGGGCGTAACAGACTCTTACTGACTAAAATCCACCCATATTCCTGCCCTGTTGCCGGGGGCCACGATTTCCCTTTCGGCCCATATTCGCAGCCCCTGCAGGCATTGACTCTAGTGGATCCCGTCAATACTGCTGACATCTCTTTGATGTGTGGCCAGTTGTTTTAACCGAAAATCAATGCTGCGTGGTGGTTCATCATTATCCTTACCCTTATCCTTCCTTACCTATTATAAAAAAGTCCCCCGCCGCGTCTGTCTGTCTGTCTGAACGCGATAAATTTAAAAAAAATACTGAACGGATTTTCAAACGGTTTTCATCAACGGGCGGAACGATTTTTGCGAAAGGTTTAGGTGTATAATTCTTTAAGGTTTTGTATAAATTGGCTGAAATATGACGATTACTGTCGAAGATGTCGGAAAAAATCATGCCGACTGGGAGCTTTACCGTGCGCCGCGTAAACCGTTACAGATACATCAAACTTATGCTCTACAGGATTGAAGCTCTTAAAAAGTTCAACAAAGAAGTCCATGATAGCATATGTCTATCTTCTAAGGATGACCCACAGTAACCATTATCATCTTTTAGAATTTGATAAAAATTTCATTGTTATTTCCGAACCTATATTGACCAGTATCATATTAATCCTTATCCAATAAAATATGTAATTTAAATTGAGCGTTTAATTTAGATTAAAATATGCCTGGACATCATATCATTTAAATAAATGGTTTAAAAGATATCACAGATTCAAAAGAACGCGTAACAAAATAATTATTGTTGGAACGCAGCGGTAGGAGTAGGAGTCAATAGCCTTTTCCTGGACTATTCTATTAGGTATGTAATCCTTGTAATGCCCGGTAGTACATTCCCGTGGGATATTTTCCGACATCCACGCGGGCGAAGCCGCGAGCCTTAAAAAGATTGATTTACTATTTACTTGATTAAAAGCTAATAGCCTAGCTATTTGACGTCTAAAACTCTCTGTGTACTGCAGATACGCAGTACCTATCCCTAGTCGACCTTTTTTTTTTGGTGGGAATTTATCAAATAACTTCTCCCGCTCTAACCTAATCCCTAATCTCAAATTCTTTATTGCGTACCATAATGTATATAGTTGGTAGAGAAATAATTATATTAGTCACAATTATGGACCCTGTCGGGCACAGCATAGATCAAGTAGGAGAGAGGAGGAAGAGCACTGGTCGTTTAATGTAACAATTGTATTATTAGTTGGAGCGGGAGGGCGTAACAGACTCTTACTGACTAAAACCCACCCATATTCCTGCCCTGTTGCCGGGGGCCACGATTTCCCTTTCGGCCCATATTCGCAGCCCCTGCAGGCATTGACTCTAGTGGATCCCGTCAATTCTGCTGACATCTCTTTGAGGCGCGCGTGGAACATTACGCGCCGTCGACCCAGGCTTGGTCCTTATCGGACGGCGAGCTATCCAATGCTCATCATTCGCAAGCCCGTGCCTACGGTGGCCGGAAATCGGCTCGCGATTCCCGCCCCGGACGCCTCCTCCTGTGGCAGTTGTGGGCGTGAGGGCGCAAAATTTGCTTCTCCCTCACGCGTTCCGCCTCCTCCTTTGCGAGCATTACCACTTCGCAGAAGGAGGTGACGGCCTGCCATTTCCTCTCGCTCTGTACCATAGCCTGACCCAGGGCCAGACGCGAGAGATCACCGCCGCCGATCGCCTCCACGAGGACATGGCGATGCTCCACTCAAGCCGGGCAGACCTCCACCGTATGCACCACCGTGTCCTCCGGGCGATCCACACAATGGTGACACCCGGGCGTTTCCTCCTGCCTTATCCTGAACAGGAACCTCCCGAAGCAGCCGTGTCCTGTGAGGACCTGCGTCAAGCGAAAGGTGAGGGCGCCGTGGCGCCTCTCAAGCCACTCCTCAAAGAGGGGACTTATCGCCACAATTGTGGCGTGCCCAGCACTGGGTTACGACAATTGCACTCTCCATGACGCCATGAGATCCCGCCGGAGCTCTGTCCGCTGTGCCGCGATTTCTTGCGGCATCGGAGTTAAGCCCCGGCGTTTCGCCTCCTCGCGCCACTCCCAGATGTGCGCGAGGACCTTTGCCTCCAGATCCCATGGCGGTAATCCGGCAAGGAGGCTCTCTGCCTCGCATGAGACCATGCGGTATTCAAGTTCCAAACGTCGTTCTTCATTATGAACAACATGATTAACAACAACCTGGTAAATAAGACCTTTGCAAAACCATCTTGGTCCCATTGATACAGAACATCCATTTAGTAGATCCAGACTTCCATAACAGCCGTCAGGTGGATTTACTATTTGGAGCAGACATTTATTCGCAAATCATGCTAGGAGGAATAATAAAAGGCGATAACGTTACTCAACTTATCGCATAACAAACCTACCTAGGTTGGATTTTCACGGCAATGTAGTCATAAACAATCTGAAAGATATCAAACAGTTCTGAGAAACCAAAGACATCACGGATCAATCGAAACTATCGGTGGAAAATGAAACATGCATTGAATACTACACCAACACTACGCAGCGCTTGGAGAGTGGGAAATATGAAGTCAGCCTGCCGACGAAAAATGAACTTGAGAGCAGACTGGGTTCGTTCAAGCTAATGGCTATCGCCTAAAACAAAACTTTAGAAAGAAAGTTTGAAAAACAAACACATTTGGCAAAGGCCCATAAAGATTTCATGGCTGAATATATTGATCTAGGTCATATAAAGCAATCAACAGTCAGCAACAAAATACTCGAGTGTTACTTACCTCACCACGGCGTGCAACGCGCTGAATCAACAACAACAAAGTATAAATCAATTCATCAGCAAAAACATCTACAGGATGCAGTTTGAACATCCTCATGGACAAATGGAGGCAATACAAATATGCGTTTACAGCGGACATTGAGAATTGAGAAGATGTTTCGTGCTATCTGGGTAGACCCTGCAGATCAACAACTGCAACAAATTGTATGGCAGGAATTGCTGGAAAAACCTATCCGCTCATATCAACTAACAATCGTAACATACGGTACCAAGGCAGCGTCGTTCCTAGCCATGATGACACTCAAGAGATTGGCGACAGATGAACGTGAACAGTTTCCGGAAGCTTCAAAAATGCTGGATAACCTCGTTCATGGGACACATACAATAGAAAAAACTGTTTACAAAAAAAAAACAACCGACTTCAAAAAAAACACTACAAAGTGAAAAATAACTTTAATTTCGGAAGTCGGTGTCTTTGGTTTTCAATTTTCGTTCTTTGTCACCGACTTCCGAAATTAAAGTTATTTTTCACTTTGTAGTGTTTTTTTTTTTTAAGTCGGTTGTTTTTTTTTTTTGTAAAAAGTTTTTATTTTCACTTTTTAGTTGTGGTACCTACCCCACACAAATTCGAATACCACTACCTGCTATGTAAATAACAGTGACAGGAAGTTATCATAATATCATCCACATACTATGTGGGAAAAAACACGTATTATTGAAGCTAACTCAAAAACTGCCCAAGCAAAGTTAATAAAATTTATATGGGACCACCTCTGAAGTATGATCTACCAAACAAAAAAAGAATCATCAAAATCAATTCATAATTGGCGGAGTAATCGCACAAACAAACAAACATACAGTCGAATTGAGAACCTCCTCCTTTTGGAAGAAGGTTAAAAAAGGAAAGAAATTGATCGCTGACCTGAAACAATTATTTAAAAATGGAGGGTTTAACCTTGGAAAATGGTCGACAATCAATCAAAAACTTCTGGAAGACATCTCTGAACCACACAACAACGATAAGATTGTCTTCGACTTCAGCGCGGAAAATACACTAAAAACTTAGGCTTGTGCTGGAAATCAAGAGAAGATAAATTCACCTTTCAATACACAATTTCAGACGTGAACAAGAAACAGACCAAACGCAGCCTATTAGCCGAAATATTTAAACTATTTGACCCACTCGGCTGGCTGGCTCCTGTGTCAACAAAATTGAAATTATTATTTAAAAAATTGTGGGATGGAAACTTACAATGGGACGACGAAGTGTCCGACAACATACATGCGGTGGTGCAAGATACAAGCGGAAGTAAGGGCGATAAACTCTTGCGAAATACCTAGATGGCTAAGTATGGCGAAAAGCAGACAATAGAGCTACATGGGTTCAGTGAAGCCTCCGTGAATGCCTATGCCTGTGTCGTCTACGCACGGGTCCACTCATCAACAATATTTGTAGCCGCGAAGTCAAAGATTGTACCACACCGAAAAACATCAACACTGCTTAGACTGGAATTGAATGGAGAGCACCTTCTATCACAACTAATGCGCAAAGTCAAACAGTCATTGAATCAATATGAAGTACACGTCTACGGCCGGACTGATCCCATGGTGGTTCTGGGTTGGTTACAAGGAGCCCCATCCCGCTGGAAAAAACAGACTACGAAGTATTACTGACATCATACCACGATTGTCGAGGAATTACGTCAAAACAAAGGAAAATCCCGCTGACGTTGCAAGCAGAGGCCAATACGCTAGTCAGCTGAACGAAAACCAACTGTAGTGGCAAGGGCCTACATGGCTACCATCGCTTAGAACCAATAACATATAAAAATATAATTATAGCACAGACCAAGAAGAAAAAACTTTCCGGAAACAAGCCAATATATCCCAACACAACATAGAAAATCCGAGCATTGTGGAAAAACTATTACAAAATCACAGCTCTATCTAACATATTATACGCATTATCGCATGGATACTCAGACCATTGAACCCAAAACGGCGACAACTACCGAGATATCTGACTTTGCACGAATTGGATAACATAACGAAGGTGCTCGTAAAACACAAAACATACCAAAAATCATTTGACACATATATTTGCTATTTACAAAAACATAACACAGTGCAGTTTAACAATAAAATAAAAGCGATCACTCCGTTTATTGACCATCAAGCCATCCTACGACTGGGAGGAAGATTAAAAAACGCCGTGCTTACTGAAAGCATGAAACATCCGATGATCATTCCACATGACAGTCGATTAACACATCTTCTCATCGACCAAGCTCATCGAATAACGTTCACGGCAGCCCGAGACTCACCTTATCACACTTACGTGAGAAATATTGGATTGTCGGTGGAAACCGAACAAACGAAAATGAGTTATACCTAAACAGCAAATCGCAAAGTTCACAACGATGCAAAACAACAAATAGAAAAATAAACTTCATTGGACTTGTGTATTTGCTGAATCCTGTCACCACCCGCTAACACAACAAACATTTCCGAGCTTTAATAAGGTCTATACTTTGATAAAGTGACGAATATGCAACTAATACGCGGCGAGTGGAAGATTATCGTGTACTATGACGTCAAGCCCTACTGGCACGGTATACTTATCAGTATCCAGTAAATTCACCAGTCATCTAGAAAACGTCTGTGAGAAAATAAAACAGAAAACACAATGTTATGTAATTTTAACACAACTACAACACTCGACCGACGAAATAAGACACTACAACCATATGTTGTTGAATCCACAAGGCTGAGTGAATACGAGAAGCAAACCTGGGCTTATCAAAGGTATCGGTTCCATCGCGCGCTCCCTGTTCGGAGTATTAGACGACGAATTTGCAAAACAATATCAAGAAGAGATTGACCTGGTCAAGGCAAACGAGAAACACCTGGCACTTTTGCTAAGAAATCAGACATCCGTGATCGATGCAGAATATAATTTACTGAAGAGGTTGGAAGATGCAGTTAAAAACAGTACAAACTGTTTAACCAACATCTTCTAAACCTTGACAAGTTTTCGAACGATCTCAAGAAAGAACTGGATTCTCAAGAACTGTCCATCGAATTTGCGATGTCCGCTATTACGGCAAATAGCGTGATTGAGAATCTCAGAAACGTCCAGGAGACCCTTATAGATACTGTAACAAACATCTATAACGGCAAGATGAATTTACATCTCATTGCGCCGGAACAGCTTCGAGATGAATTGAACATAATCTCGGGTCAATTGTCCAAGGATTTAGTCCTACCCATCACCAACATTCAAACAGAGTTATATCGCCTGTATTGTCTTCTACAAGTAAAGGCGAAAATGACTGAACGATACCTTATAATCGAGGTAAAGGTAAGCTTAATCAGCAGAGATAACTTCGAGATCTACTGAACAAACCCAAAACCGAAAATCAATGACGTGGATATGGTCACCATAATAGGTACCTATTGCTGAAATGTTAGCAATAAACATTCAAAATAATTCGTACATACCAATGACGGAATCCGAAATACATCAATGCGTGCAAAATTACGTGACAACTCGATTGTGTCCACTACAGAAACCCGTATACCGCATGAAGTCTGACGAGAGTCTCTACATGAAGAACAAGGAATCTCTTCACTGTGAAACCAAACATGAAACCTGCCGAGACAAGTGGTTGGAATTAAACAATTTAAATAATTACCTATAAGACTCGGGTCATTGTTGTTGGCAGCTCAAGAATTACCCCCAAGATAAACTGGTCGCAGCTTCCTCAAGTTCAATTTAACGGAACTGCTATTCCAGTAAGCGAAATGGTTAAGAACCTTGGGGTTTGGATTGACAAACATCTTTCTTGGGGTCCCCAGCTACAGGACGTAAGTCGCAAATTTTTTGCATCTGGTAAGTCCTTGAGACGACTGCGGAACTTTCTTCCGACTGCCACTAAAACTGCGCTTGCACAATCCCTTTTACTTCCCATCCTTGACTACGCTGATGTCAGTTATCTTGATCTCACTGAGGCTTTTGCATAAGATTTATATTTGGCCTGCGCAAATATGATCACATTTCTGAATTTCGTACAAAGCTCAAGTGGCTTCCCATACGTCTTCGCCGGAATGCTCATATCTTATTTCAGCTCTACAGTATTCTGTTCAATCCTAAAACCCCCTCTTATTATAAAAAAACGTTTCAAGTTCCTTCATGACACACATAATAGATATCTGAGGTCATCGGAAAATTTGAGACTAGAGATGCCGATGCATTCCACCGGCTTTTATGACAAATCTTTTAAGGTTCAAGCAGTACGGTTATGGAATGCCTTGCCCGTGTCTATAAGGCGTACTCAATCTTTGGCCCTCTTTAAAATTCTGGTAAAAAAATACTTTCTCTCTCCTTAAACATCGTCATTACATATAGTTCCTTGCTCTTGTTTCATGTTTATAATTTTATGTATATCTATCTAATATATATATATTTATATAGGTATTTATATGCTTTATGTATCTGTATATTCTGTTGTATATGTAAATGGTACACCACTGACGACCGCCCATTGTGTCACCCAATGTAAAATTTCTATATTAATGTCTGTAATTTTTATGGTGTACATAATAAAGAATATTCTATCTTCTATCTATCTACCTATATTTTTACTGACAAAAATGCAAAATACGTATTATTTGTGGGCCTCAAGATTCAACGCAGCTACTACACAAGGCTGGTGTCATAACAGTCAATGACAATTGCATAATTAGTAGCGAAACTTTTGTTGTTTATCCTCAAAGGCAACAAATGAATAAAATCCAAGCCCAGGTCGACGTAGATCCTACAGAAATACCTTTAATCAACAATATCATAAACCTACCTATAGCGGTTTTAAAACATCTTCACGAGAAAGAGATGGTAACAGAGCAGAGAAGCATTAACTGCTGAACATGCACTGCAAGAGCTTGGTAAACAAGTAGAGCAACTAAAAACATCAGAAGACATCCTGTCAGATTATGCAACATACCACCAATACGTTGTCATCTACCTATTAGCTGCCGCAGCAATATTCGCGGGCGTAATATACGCTTACAACCGCCTACGCAAGCATTGGGCAAGTCGACGGAAACCAGAAGCTCCATCTGTTTTCAACCCGATGCCCCGAAGAAGGTCGACAGCGAACATCGTGGACAACACCTTATTTGACGTCACAGACGACAACAGCGCAGCGCACTTATCGAGTGCACGCACACTCAATAAAGCAACGTCGCCTATTGGGCGTTGTGAATTACCATAATAACTTATGACTTTGTTTGTATTTACCTTTTAACATTTACTTTTTACATTTTAACTTGATTTAGAAACAATTTCCGATTTACATTTAAGTTATCTTTGTGAGTGGACAATATGTACGAACTACGCTGTACATGCAACTAATTTTTCCGAGTTACAGTGAAACATTGCAGTTTATTTAATCCAACATTAATTATACATTATTACCTTATAACATTTTATTTTCTTAGTGGCAATAAAACCTTTATACCAATCGGTTGTTTACTCGTTCAACATAACATCCCAAATTCAAATTCTTTATTGCGAACTAAGTGTACAACATTTTGAAGATGTTAACAATAGGTAGGTTCTTAGAACTTAGTTGCCTGTTAAAGCATTGCAATTAAATGGTTATAAAACTTAATAAAAAATAAAATAAAACATAAACATACTCAATATTCCAGTTATACATGTTACATTATATTATATAAATTATCATTATTCATACATTTTATATTATATCAAACTATTCTTATAATTTACAACAACAATACACAAATACACAACATCAACATAACATTTTTACTGTTGGGAGTTACGCCCCAACAGTTGTTGAAGTATCAAAATGAAACAGATTGTGATTGATCGTCTGTTACGCAATTAGGGTGCTGTATACTTTTTCTAAAACTATACGACCTTAACTATCAAAATAAACCTACAAATTAGGTACCCAAACATAATAAACCAACTAAAATAATTTTCATTTTCATCAGACAATACGAAACTAAACAAAGTGCCTTCCATTAAATAAATTCTCAATAATTATTAACAAAATAGGGGGCTGTCTGTCGCAGTACCAATTACGTACCGAGTCGGACTTTGTCCGTGCTACAACAACATAGAAACGCTTTTAGACGCTTGCATATTTTAACACAAGTCGTGGTGAAGACTGTCATTTTGTACTTGCCTTTGTTAGTTTTTACTTAGCTTGTGCGTGGAGACAATAGTGTAGGATGATTTTCTTTAATTTTTCAAGTGAAAATCGCGTTGCGCATTTTTGACGCGACAACGTTACCGACATCTCATTTTTGTAAATGCGATTATGCTCTTTATTTATATCGTGTTTTGAATCAATTTTCTGTGCAATTATTTTTACTTTAAAGGTTTAGGACGTTTTTTTTTTTTGTAAACGCGATTGTAAAATACGTCAGACGTGGATATATTTAGTAACCTGTTCCGCTTAGCTATTTCTAAAGAGCCATAAAAACTCCTGAAAGAAATCGACACGTGTTTCACCTCTCAACGAGGCATTCTCAGGATGACGATGGACTTGTCGTGTTGCCACACCGAGCGCTGAGTGCTTTTTTCTATCATTGTTTCACATAGAAAGTAACCGTTTTTAGGGTTCCATAGTAAACAAGGAACCCTTATAGTTTCATAATTTCCGTCTGTCTGTCCGCGGTCTAGCTCCGAGACCCTTAGTACTAGAAAACTGTAATTTGGCATAAGTATATATTTTAATTACGCCGACAAAGTGGTAAAACAAAATTATGAAAAACATTTTTTTTTTAGGGTACCTCTCATACACGTAAAGTGGTGATGTTATTTTTTTCTTTTTTTAACCCATAGTGAGGGGTATCATTGGAAAGGTTCTTTAAAAACATTGTGAGTTTGTTAAGACCATTTTTGGATTCAGGGATCCGTTTGCGTAATATTAAGGTTTAAAGTGCTAATTTTTGTTAGAGTCAAGTGTCCCCCTCCCCCCTGCCGGCTAAATGGTTGGTTTTGGATGTGTGAAAAAAATCACAACAATACTTTATATAACGAAATTAAAAGGAAAACTATCACAGCTAAGTAGGCTCTACAAGTTAACGAGTAATAATCGACCAACTTAACTTTGCAGTTGCAAAAACATGTTTCCCATACATTCCGTATGGGAGAACATATTTTTCAACTACAAAGTTAAGTTTGTTTTTGGGATTAATTCATCCCAACTACGGAACCCTTCATTGTGCGTGGTCCGACACGCACTTGGCCGGTCTTTTTTTTTTAATCACTGCAGGGCAGAATTAAATTCAATTCACTTTTTTAATGAATCAAGTAACCATGACTCATTTGTTAGTAAACTTATCCTATGTTAGTAATTAAGACTGTCCTAAATAAATTCCTGTAAGTACAATATACATAGCGGCAGTACTGTCCGACGCTTCACCGCGGCTGCACCATTCCATGGGAAATGGCGCAGCAGCGATTCACGTACGGACAGTCCAGCCTGCTTGAAATTAGAGTCAGGATACTGTTGTTGCCACCCCACACCCCACGCACCACACGCACAGCGCTTACGCATTGTGGCAAAGAAATAATCCACATGTGCATCCGCGAACATTCCTGATGCGCTGCAGTAGCGGGGCAATCTCAACAGCACCCTGAACGCGTTGTTGTATTGCACGCGAAGGGCACTGTACGATTTCTAGTCCACAGGCTGCTCATGTAAAACGTAGTACAGTACGCTCTGAAAAGAGTAATTTTAACGGTTACTGAACAACGAGCAAACCTATGAGACAGGCGCAGAGGGCCTTGTCGGTTAGCCGACAAGGCCCTCTGCGCCCGTTCTATATCGTCATCGTCCCTGAGATCAGGGGTAAGTATGTGGCCAAGATATTTAATCTTGTATACCCTCTCTAATGGCATACCATTGAAGTAAACTGGTGGTACATAAACAGGATACCTACTCCTGCTCCCAAAGACCATGACCAAGACCAATTTATAATATGACATTTTTTAATTTCAATCAATGATATTGACTGTTCACATCGATCGATCCAGTATGGTGAATAGCAGTCGAATTACTTTTATCTATCAATCATTGCCTGCTAAGCATTGCCATACATCGTGGCAATGCAGCCAGTTTCTTGGCTACATAACCAGTCGACAGCTATGGGGAAGAATTTTTCGACGACATATTTTGTTTGTTAGATAATGTATTTATTTATTTAAATAATTAATTAGGTATAACTTGGTATTTATGTGTATTCTATCTTAATTCTGAATAAATACAAGATCTTTCTAAATTAACCATTGAGTATATTTTGAGGCGATCAATAACGACTGGTTGACTTCAATCTAGAAATACTTAAAAAAATATTGTTTTGTAAATATTATCGTCTATTACGTTCTATCAACGGGGTACGTCAATCAAGATACCAATTTAGGATCCAACTCGGGCTTTCAACGGGAACAACATGGAATAGCTCTCAGACTGTTTAATGTTTTATTATTAACCGATAGAGTATTAATGGCCACCATTTTCAATTTAACTTCAGCCAGTTCGCTTGTCTATACAGTCCTTTCACGGATATTTTACCCCTCTGACAGTTAACCTTAGGGCCTTCGTCTACGACGCTATTCAAAAATAAACCAGTTAAGACACAGATATTTGCCAGTGACCTTGAATGATTAGCTTGCGTGTTCTGTGTTTAGCTCACGCGACGCGTCTTACGTCCAGCCAGTAATAGGAATCGCTCATCTAGAAGCGCTGTCCCAAATTAGACGCATTATTAATTTATTATATATAAAACAAAAGGTATTTTAATAAAACACCTATACTAAAAGTTCAATTTTTTTTAATACAATGACATGAATATTTACTGTTAAAGTATTTTATTGTTTTTACCCACGACGGAACGGAGACGGTTTATGCGTTTGGGGTGAGAAGATGTTTGTGCAAATCCATGTTGCCATTTTAATTATTGTGAATGTGAAGACTATGTGGGTCATTCCTTTTAGTTTTGTTTTTTATTTTATTTTCAGTTATTTCTAATCATAGTCTGACAGTTTGAGTAATTTAAGTGGCCTACCCAAATGTCCTTTTTTTGGTATTGTTCGTCGAATCGTTGAGCTCCTTAAATTCTGAGTTGAGCTACACGATAACTGACAAATGCGTGCACTGACTGGACAGGCCCTCTGAATCTGTGTGGTGCTTTCCTCAAAAGACCACTTCAGACACCAATCCACATGGCCTTCACATGATCTGACCAAGATTATGTCTGGACTTTAAAAGAGACTGACACCTCTGAGTTAGTTTCGACCTTTCTTCTCAGAGTAGTCAGATAGGAAACGCCGACCTCATCTAGTTTAAAAAAAATATGATTGACGTGTAAAAGTGTTTGTACAAACCTACTTACAGAAATAAAATCATTTATCAATAATTAAATTATGTTTAAAATGGTGAAGGTTTCAAAAAAGAAAATACGCTTTGATAGATTTTGCATGATTCTCAGTTTTTTTTCCGCGGTATACATATCTTTACAAATTAAGTCCACTGTGTAATATAAACATAATCTAAAATATTCCTATATTAAGTTATTAAAAAATGCTCTGATTTAACATTATATTTTTTCCAAATCATTAACTCTACTCGTTTAGACGTTATCTTCAGTATAAAATCATTAAAAGTCGGCTATCGTCGTCTTAAGCAAACCATCGCCAACAAGAGATACATCTTGCATGACTGCGATCAATGAATAAATAAATGTTCCTAGTGAACCACAGTCCCCCGTTCACGGCCGCAAGCGATGCTAACTTGCGACGCGACTTGCTTCAAGAAACGCGCGCGCGTCACCTGTTTGCATTCGTGGCTCCATAAAGCAAGGGTTTCTTAAGACTGTGGTGGCTACCATTTTAGCGTCCGCAATTTAACGTCGAATGACGTCACTGCAATATTATTTATAAAATTAAGTTGATGTGTTTTAGAGAGATTTTTTGACATTGTAAAGTCAAAACCCATTGCCATCTTTTTTAGTTGCGTCTCGGTGACTCTTGTTATGTTCCAAACAACTTCTTTCATTTGTTTCCTCCGCAATCGCAGTCGCTGTCGCAAGACGCGTGTCGCTTGAGCGTATAGCTCGTGGCCACGGGGTTAAACTATACAAGAAACTGATCTTAGTCACAACAGTGTTCATAATTATTTTTAAGGTTTAAAATATAGTAAATAGTTATTTATGCAACTGTTTTAATACCTAATTATGTACAGTTGCATACAAGACTTTACCATGATATGAATCCTTTCTAAAAGTTCCGAAACCATTGCGTGTTTGTAATTCAAGATCAAGAATTTAAAAAAACCCACGAAATTCAGTACAACTGCACGTATGTATGTCGCCTGCAGCAGAACATCACCGCACATGCGTGCAGCGGGTGCGCTTAAACGTTAAAACGAATTGCATAATGAAATTTAGAACAACATTATAACACTCGTTTGGGTGATATTATCGTTACAATGACACTGGCTGTTTTAATATTGGCAATAAGCTAACTGTTTCAGAAACTTTTATAGAGGATTTATAGCATGGCTGTAGATAAAATGTTAATTGCCCGTTCTGAAATATTGAAGTATGTATAGTCGTAAGTTGGTGTGTTTTCCTAGAGAGCGTTTTTTGATACCGTAAAGTCAAACACCTATTTTTAACCCTCCCTCGCTATGTATGCGGTTTGTAGAGAGGGGGTTGAATCGATTACATAATTGTGCCTTTGTCATGGATAATGTCTATTGTGTTTTCCCTTTGTTCAATATTACGATAGGAAAACCCTTACTATCAAAGTTAGTATATTATATAGAAATTTTACCTACGATTTTAACCGACTTTAAAAAGGAGCCATCCTTAATATTATAAATGCGAAAGTAAGTTTGTTTGTTACGCCTTCACGCTAAAACGGCTGAACGGATTTGGATGAAATTTGGCACATATATAGATGATGCCCTGGAAAAGAACATAGGATACTTTTTTTTTCCCACGGGATCGAGACTTATGCGGGTGAAACCGCGGGGCGCAACTAGTAATTATATAAAAACGAGTTATTTTTTTTACAACATATTTAAAAGCCTAGCCTAAAAATATGATTATGATTATTATGATTAATCAAAAATAAATTATAAAATAAAAATAAATACGAAAACAGGAACTATCCAAGCAAAACCTGTTCTTAGCAATTATCTAGACTGTTTTTTAATGTGACAGTGTTAATCTATCAACATTAACACTCGCAGTCTCTTTGAGTAATTAGTCAGTTAAGTCACTCATTAACAGGAAATAAGAAAATTTTAAGCACAAATTATACAACAAAATACCAACAAAATTTACACTCTTTCAATGCATTCAAAACACAATAAGCTGAATATTTGATCATAAATAACACCCTTCCTAAAAGCTGAATGCATTGAATACCTTTATCATAATTACTACCGTGACGTCTATGACGAACTTTACATTTATAATTTACTAGCTGCACCCCGCGGTTTCACCCGCGTAAGTCTCGATCCTGTGGAAACATCGGGATAAAAAGTATCCTATGTGTTAATCCAGGTTATAAACTATCTGTGTGCCAAATTTCATCCAAATTGGTCCAGCCGTTTGAGCGTGAAGAAGAGACAAACATACACACACACTCACAAACTTTCGCCTTTATAATATTAGTGTGATTTTAAGCATTGTTGTCATGTAGGTAAGTGACTTTGTGTCTTTTTAGGGTTCCGTTGCCAAATGGCAAAAAACGGAACCCTTATAGATTCGTCATGTCTGTCTGTCTGTCTGTCTATCCGTCCGTATGTCACAGTCACTTTTTTCCGAAACTATAAGAGCTATGCTGTTGAAACTTGGTAAGTAGATGTATTCTGTAAACCGCATTAAGATTTTCACATAAAAATAGAAAAAAAACAAATAATTTTGGAGTTCCCCATACTTAGAACTGAAACTCAAAAAATTTTTTTTCATCGTTACCATACGTGTGGGGTATCTATGGATAGGTCTTCAAAAATGATATTGAGGTTTCTAATATCATTTTTTTCTAAACTGAATAGTTTGCGCGAGAGACACTTCCAAAGTGATAAAATGTGTGTCCCCCCCCCTGTAACTTCTAAAATAAGAGAATGATAAAACTAAAAAAAATATATGATGTACATTACCATGTAAACTTCCACCGAAAATTAGTTTGAACGAGATCTAACAAGTAGTTTTTTTTTAATACGTCATAAATCATAAACCGCAATTTACCTTTCATTCAATGTTACTTGCTGCTACGGAACCCTTCATGGGCGAGTACGACTCGCGCTTGGCCGGTTTTTTTGAGAATAAAATAACTTTAAACTTAAACCTAAAATTGTATCAAAACGATATCTATTTCGAATATTCCGTAATCAAATAAATCAAGTCAAAAACATCGTACTTAAACTCCACGGAAGAAGCCAATTTACTTAAAGACGAAGATTTAAAAAACAGTAATTACTTTAAGTGCCTTCTACGGGCCAAGACGAAGCCTTAATAAATTATTTTTCCATAGAACCTATTAAATACATCGGCTTTCAATATTCCGGAATTAATTGCAGCCTATTTTAAAGGCTCGAATGTTCTAATTAAATGCTAGAGCGAGACGGCATGAGAGTGAAAGAGAGGCATGAAACGTCAACGACACCTGCCACTGATTTATTTGTTCGAAAGAATTTGGATTTTGAAGGAAAAACGGAGCGATGTTTGTACAGACTAGCGAAGATTAACTATTAATCTTCATGTTTAAGTAAAAATAAAAATTGGTACGTACTAAGTTGTTTTTCGATGGATATTGTACCTGACGTGACAAAATTAATGGACTGAACGTGGCCTGGTAGGAGGCCAGCAGATTTGTGAGGTAAATAACGATTAGCGATGGTGGTAAAGCTAGTGTACACCTGTTGATAAAATAGAGGTTTCTCTGGCAATTACTTAATGTTCTGTTAAATTAAATGAAATATAAAAGTTTCACAAACAAAAAAATTACAAGACATAGCAGTTTGTTGGCAGAAGTAGCTTCTTTTTGGTACATAAAAGTAATTATAATTACACTTTTCCACCTAAACGCTAAACCATTCGTACATTATTTAAATTAAGACCAAGATTGCTAATGCCGTGGTGATAAAACAATTAGTCGCATAGAAAACACGTGGAAATATCTTCTTATATATAAAATTCTCGTGTCACAATGTTAGTTACCTTACTCCTCCGAAACGGCTTTACTGGTTTTTACTAAATTTTATATGCATATTCAGTAGGTCTGAGAATCGGCTACTATCAATTTTTCATACCCCTAAGTGATAAGGGTTGTCCACACCAAACAAATAATTGGCAAAACAACGTTTGCCGGGGTCAGCTAGTATTTAGATAAAATTTCAACTTCGCACACTATAAAAAACTTAAAAAAAAAAATACAACCGGCTTCAAAACTACAAAGCGAAAAATAACGTTAATTTCGGAAGTCGGTGTCTTTGGATCAGTATTTTAGATTTTTGACACCGACTTCCGTAATTAACGTTATTTTTCACTTTATAGTTTGGAAGTCAGTTGTATTTTTTGAAAAAGAGTTTTTTTTTCACTTTTTAGTGGGTTGGTTTGTAATTTATCTAAGTTACAACAGCCTAATGTCAACTGCTCATCAAAAATACCCAAATCGCTATAGATGTGCCTATAATGTTCCCTTAATTTCTCCAAGATTCCATCATCAGATCGTGACCAAATGACAATTGGACCAACTTGAAAGTATACTTTTTCAAACAAAAAAAGAATTTTTTAAATCGGTCCAGCCGTCTTTGAGTAATCAGGGAACATACATAAAAAAAATAAAAATATTCCGACGAACTGGGAACAATAACCATTAAAAATAACCATTATTATTCAAATAAACAGTAACTTCCAATTGCATAGCATTGTTCCAATTTCCTTGGGAATTGACTCAACGCGTAGCGGTCCGGTTATCTGCTACGAGAGTGCTACTGACGTAGCTGTGACGTCATCACGTTGGCTACGCCGTAGCAATAGAACAAAGCGATGTTCTCACTTCCTATCTATATTGTTTGTTTGAATATTCCCTCCTGGAACTACATATATTAGAGGAGGTATCATAATGAATGGTATTAATAATAGGGAAGCCATAACATGACACTTGACGAGACAGACAAAACGCCAGTACATGCATACATACATAAACTCAAGCCTTCTTATCAAGAGGTTAGGCAGAACTACAGAACGCTACCTGCTACGATCTTAACATACCCCTTTACGGAAGTACTCGACATCAAATTAAATCATACGACGCAAAAAAAAAACAACCAATTTCCAAAAAAACACTACTAAGTAAAAATAACTTTAATTTCGGAAGTCAGTGTCTTTGGTTTTGAATTTTCGTTTTTTGACACCGACTTCCGAAATTAAAATTATTTTTCACTATGTAGTGTTTTTTTTTGGACGTCGGTTTTTTTCCACTTTTTATTTGTGGTACCTACCCTACACAAATTCGAATACCACTACCTGCTACCAGTGACAGGAACTTATCATACCATCCACATACTAAGTGGGAAAAAGTAAGTATTATTGAAGCGAACTCAAAAACTATCCAAGCAAAGTTAATAAAATTTATATGGAACCACCTCGGGAGCATATCCTTTAAAAAAACAGTTTTTTTTTTTAAATTGGTCCACATGTGACGGAGAAATCGGCGGACATACAAAAAAAAAACAATCATACGCTACGAACATATAACCCCCTTCTTTTTCATTATGTGCGCGCCTCGGTTGAGCACACTTCTAGAATACTTCACGCTGACGTCATTCGTCGTCTGCATATGTATGCATGCACATGCACACATGCGCAGCGTTAAAAATCACTAACCATACAGCCCGATTATTTACCATCCAATAAAAAAAAATACTTCGTCATTATTATTTCAGTATATTTTCAATAAAACCCCAGCTAATTGATCAAGTGTGAGCGCACACTTAGAAAGAGGGGGATGTAATTCACAAATTGACAGTATCTTTTGACATTCTGAGGGGAAGCACGGGATACACAGCTCACAGGGGACACCGGGGATATAGGGGTCGCATTAAATAACGGTGTGGCATCGATTATTTTTATCTTACATTTTTTTGTGGAGGTGTAAATAAATATCAGGTGGGGAGTGAATATTTTTGAGTTCAGGTGTAGAATTAATAGGTAAATATCATAAATATACCAAGATATAGATAGGAGAGTAGTGCTGGCATAGGTAACGGCCTCGTCTTACGCGTTGAAGGTATTTTATTTATTTATTTATTTAGGATCTCCAACAAAAAATGTACACAATACATGACACATAATTCAAGGGTAACATCGGGTATTAAGTAAGTGTACTCCTTCACTTATAGGAGACCACAGTATTCACAATAAAGTTAAAAACTAAGCTAACAAAGTTAAAATATTAATAAAAGGTAAAATTTGGAAAATGAAATGAATTTTTGGTATTTCAAATTAAATTAATTAATTTAATTGTTAAATTAAAAGGTATTTCAAAACCAGACATGCACTAAACATAGCATAATCATAATCAGCTTATAATGTACCCACTGCTGGGACGCAGGCCTATTTCTTCGAGAAGGAGTGGTCACATGTCTTCGAATTTTTGGTTCTAGTACATGCCGGTTTCCTCACGATGTTTTCCTTCATCGTTTTGAGAGCAGTGGTGATGAAATTATTTAGATGAAATAAAGCGCCTGGCTGAGTTCGAACCCACGACCTACAAGCTCGTAAGTTGGGGCCCTTACCACTAGGCCACCACTTTACTTAGTGCAATTTATTCCATTACCAATACTCAGAAAATAATGAAATATCGAATGACTAATTTTCGACTAACAAGCTATAAGCATGCCGCAAATCGGCATCGATCTTCGCAGAGGACTGGTTGAAGCTGACTGCCGAGAATGAAGTTGAATCGCGTGCAATGAGGGGTTGAATGAAAATTCACACCACCAGTTGGCGTCACTTTGACAAGAGGTTTTCCATTTCGACAATGAATATAAAACATGATGACGTTCATCATTCGTTACATTCATTCATTCGTCATTCAGTCACGACTAAAGCAAATGTAGGCGCTTTTACACTTTTGACAGGTGTCCGGCAGTGACGTCTCAGTGATGCCACTATTTCAGAAAACCCACATTGGAGAGACCTTTTTTTTTGGATGGGAATTTATCAAATAACTTCTCCCGCTCTGGGCGGAGCGAGAGGGCGTGTCAGACTCTTACTGACTAAAACCCCGTGTTCCTTCAGTTGCCTGTATGTTGCCAGGGGCCACGGTATCCCTTTCGGACTTTCCCGCGACCCCGGCAGGCATCGGCCCTAGCGGACCCCGTCAGTTCTGCTGACAACTCTTTGAGGCGCGCGTGCAACACAACACGCCGTTGACCTGGGCCTGGTCCTTATTGAACGGCGAGCTACCCATTGTTCACCGTATTTCCAGCAGTAGTGCCATACTGCTGAAGGCTGATGATGATAAGCATTAATTAGCATTATGTCAGTACAATCCTTAATATTATAAATGCGAAAGTAAGTTTGTTTGTTACGCCTTCACGCTAAAACGGCTGAACGGATTTGGATGAAATTTGGCACATATATAGATGATGCCCTGGAAAAGAACATAGGATACTTTTTTTTTCCCACGGGTCGAGACTTATACGGGTGAAACCGCGGGGCGCAGCTAGTCTTATATAAAATTCTCGTGTCACAATGTTAGTTACATGCTGCTACTCCGAAACGGCTTTACTGATTTTTACCAAATTTTATATGCATATTCAGTAGGTCTGAGAATCGGCTAGTATCTATTTTTCATACCCCTAAGTGATAAGGGTTGTCCACCCCAAACAAATAATTGGCAAAACAACGTTTGCCGGGGTCAGCTAGTCATTATATTACAAAGTGTCAGACATAACGTCTTAATAATCCAACCACCACAAACACGAATAAGTACTATCCATAAAAGAGACACAAACCCAATGAAATAAGTAGCTACCATAAACATCTTCATGATTATCTAATCAAGAAAATGTCAAGACGATAAAGCAACTGACCTTTGGCTCTATAACTTCATTAATACCAATAACAAACACAACCATTGTTACTTGACCTCTGTAAACAAAACAATTGAATGTGCAAAAAAGGTCAAAGTACTCTGGTTTGTTCCAAATGAAGTACAGTCGAACAAATTATCTAATCTAATGGTATAAATAGGTAAAAAGGTTTGTTTGTTATTAAGAGTACTCTAGAAGTACTGAACAGATTACAAAAATAATTTCACTCAAACTCAAAGCATTTATTCGAAATAAACCAATTATAGGCACTTTTTAACTGTCAAGGGGTCGGTCAGTCAGAAAGATGAAGCTAGTTGCCCATTCCAAAGCGTAGTAGGTATCTATGGAGAAGAACGGGCAAGAAACTCCACGGACACTCTTTTAAATCAAAATATGGTTAGACACTGATAGATAGGTACACTACTCCCGAGTGCTATTGATGATAACGTTTCATGGTACAGTTGAATTCAACACGGAGGAAGTCGCGGACAGAAGCTAGTTTGGTATACAGACAAAAATATGAATCTTTCAACTACACTGCCAATATAATTTCTTAGGGAGTGCCTCCGCTGCCGGCACCTGTTGCTGAATTGGCTGCCGGCGCTGAGTTTGTAAAAAAAATAGGTGGGGTAGGCATAATTAAAAAGACATAAAGCATTACTTTTTTCTGTGTTATATTTCCATAATCAATAATTTCCATATTCTAGTAATCAAATACTAAGTAGGTACCCGGAACCGAACTAGTTAGATTAGGGTAAATATTTTTACTCGCAAAAAAGGTTAGGTTAGAACTGTGACGCACGAGTCGAGCGAGTGCCAAAAGCGCCTAGAATATATAGAAAAAAATACTTTAGTTAGGGTTAGCTAGTTGGGAGTTCTGAATACTGGAAGGGTTTCCATAAAAGCCGCGCCGCCAGTGTCTATTATTGAAGCCGGCGGTGCCGGCTACAGAGTATGTAATGTGCCGGCAGCCGATGTTTTTAATCTAGCCGAGATTAAAAACATCAGCTGCCGAAAGTAATGTCATGCCGGTTCCCAATGGCGTTATTTTTGGAAGCCGGTGCCGGCAACGGAGGCACTCCCAATTTTTTATTGTATCCGTGCTTTTTACACTTACAGCATATTTAATATAATGATGTAAAAGAATTGAATACGCAACACTCTAACAATATTGTTAATAAGTAGTTGCAAGTTAGCAGCCTGTGTATTAAATAACTTGTTAGACTGTACTTTCCAGTATCCAACGGTTACTAGCAAAACCATATATTACATCGCTAAGCAAACAGAAAAAGCAAATGATGCTCAGTTTGTACCAAACGTTCGCAAAAACTCAAGATAGCGAAGGAGCTGCCTATATATCAAATAGCCTGTTACACTGTACCGACAACCCGCAAAGAAATAATCCAGGATTGGTCGTAAAACAACAGGAGGAAATGGTATAGTTAACGATGCTAATTTGTGCACAGATAGCGGCATACGACACGTGTAGATGGTACGTCAATCTTGTACGACAGATAACCGGATTACTGAGCCAGGTCCAAGTGATTGACAGCAGAAGGCGGGCCACAAAAAGAGTGGGTCATCAATTTCTTAAATATTTTTATTCCATATCTGTAGTACGTTTAATAAATGATTGTGTTCGCGGTGAGTGTGGCTGCCTCGTTGGTCTAGTGGTAGCAAGCGCTACTGCTGAGCATGAGGTCCTGGGTTCGATTCCTGGGTCGGGCAAAATGTTATCGGGTTTTTCTATCTGAAATTTCTCAGTAACAGCTCGGAATCTGGATTTGTGCTCGGTTGATGGCAATAGGCTCGCCCCCTATTACATGGGACTTACACATAACTGGCGAAATGTGGGTGTACCTGCTACAGGGACACCTCTGCCCATCCCTTCAGGGGGAAACAAGGCGTGATGTTATGTTATGTGTTCGCGACTATGCTTTAACACTCACGCAATTGACATTAATTTTAATTAATTTAAAGATGCGATTAATTTATTTTACAATTTAATGTTATGTACCAATTTCTATTTCTATGAAGTTATTTATTTTAGTTAAAATGATTATTATTTTGGCATGTATTTTAATCTTTCCCCCCTTACTTCTCCCCTTACTTACAACAAAGCGCATCAAAATCCGTCCCGGGGTTATTCAGTTCCGACATTGTTAAGTTAGGTTAGGTAAAATGTACCCAGCTCCGCCACTATACCCAGCTCCCCCACAGTTAAAACTACTGTAGTTTTAAAGATAGTACTTCTCTCTTTACTCAGGCCAAAGCGCATCAAAATCTGTCCCGGGGTTATCCAGTTCCGTCTATGTTAGGTTAGGTTAGGTTATGTTAAGGTGGACCGATACAGCGTGACATTGAGCTTCGTCGGTCTCAGCTCCTCGAGGTCCCTGTGATGGAATGGCGGGACAGGCTTCTGCGCCCTGCCTCGTCACCATCGAGGCGGTCCGGCCGGTGCTCGACGATTGGCTCGGGAGGACGCACGGCTCCCTGTCATTTAGGGCGACGCATGTGCCCTTGGGGCACGGCTGCTTCGGGAAGTATCTGCGTCACATAGGCATGGAGCCAGAGTTATTTATTTTAGTTATAATGATTATTATTGTGGCAAGTATTTTAATCTTTGATTACTAACGTAATTTTTAAGTAGGTATACATAATTTGGATCACTATAATCATCATCATCATTTCAGCCGAAAGACGTCCACTACTGGACATAGGCCTCCCCCAAGCACCGCCACTTCGACCGATTCTGTGCTTCCCGCATCCAGCGGATTCCTACGGCCTTCACAAGGTCATCGGTCCATCTTGTGGGAGGCCTTCCAACGCTACGTCTTCCGGTACGCGGTCGCCACTCCAGAACCTTTCGACCCCATCGGCCATCCGTTCTGGGAGCAATGTGCCCTGCCCATTGCCACTTAAGTTTGGCAATTCTTAGGGCTATGTCAGTTATATTATTTCTGATTCGATCACGTAGGGAAACTCCAAGCATAGCTCCATTAATCACTATGATATTGATTTAAATAAATAAATAAAATTGAATTGAACTTCCGTTCGTGAGTTCTTAGCCTTATGGTGCTACTAGGTTGCGGTAGATCGATTATTAGTTGATTATACTGTAGGACTGTTTGGAGTCCATACAAAGCACTGTCCAAATTTTATCATTGACTGACCGACCGTCGATTGGTGTACATTTTGAAAAAAAAATATCGATCGACGTGGAATACAAACAGTAGAAAACTATCTAGTTGCACTGACGTCGATCGATATTAGTGCCGATTCTCTTGTCACAAATGCCACTAAACTAAAAATCACCAAAATCTAGTTTATTCCTGTCAAATGACGGTTTCCCATTCTGAAATAGACTAAAAGTGACACAACTTAACTATATTTTAGTTTGACAGCACTAAGATGGTACTGAGATATTAGTTTAGTGAAAATGGCAATTTTGCTATTTTGAATTTGACGTTTTTCACCTAAAATTTAGATTTTCTAACTAAATCTGACTATTTTTAATCGCGACTAAAAACGTGTGGAATAAAATTGGTTGTCATGAACTATAAATTCACACCAACACCTCGACTTCAAATGCAAAAACAGTACTGAATATTTTTTTTTCTTTTGCTTATATCTCGAAAACGGTGTGTCCAATCGCAAAAATAATGAAAATTTCGACCCCCTTTATAAAACTCTTAAACCCCTAACACTCTACATGTAAGTAATAATTTTACTTATTTTCCATACAAAAAGTGAAAAATTCCATATAAAACACGACGAGGCCTTCGACTCTAAAAAGATTCACGTGGTTAGGTATCACGTGTGGAGTCAAAATTATTTTTAAATTTAGAGAATTTATTTTGCAGAATAGCTTTAAGATTCTCATAGTCAAAAGTAAGGAATTTTAGTGATAGTTTAGTTAGTTTAGTTCGGTGTACAAGAGAATCGGCACCAATATCGAACGTTCAAATCGATCCAATGCGGTGCATAGCAGTCGGATTACGTTAATCAATAAGTTATCGATTATATTTTGAGGCTACCAATATCCGGGCTTGCGGACGGTGAGCAATAGGTAGCTCGCCGTCCGATAAAGACCAAGCCCGGGTCGACGGCGCGTTGTGTTCCACGCGCGCCTCAAAGAGATGTCAGCAGAATTGACGGGGTCCGCTAGGGCCAATGCCTGCCGGGGGTTCGAAGAAAACCGATAAGAACATCATGGTCCCCGGCAACAGGGCAACCGAAGGAACACGGGTGGGTTTTAGTCAGTAAGAGTCTGACACGCCCTCCCGCTCCGCCCAGAGTGGGAGAAGTTATTTGATAATTTCCCAACCAAAAAAAAAACGTGTGGCTCTCGGGCACTGCCGCGGTAAAGCTATTGCATAGCATTTGTAACCTCCGTACTTCTTATTTGTCAACGCTACACTTGGGATGATGACGTGTGACATAAAACAAAAATTATGTTCCCATGACAACGTGATGACCGGGGTTCCAAGTAAACTGACTACCTAATGAAAGAAGAACATAGGTGGCACAAACAATTTAATTTTAAAATCTAAATACAAACTAACACCTTAACAACTTCAAATCTTCATTGGAAACGAAAAACTAACAAAATCTTTAACGGAAAATTAACCATAACAATGAAAAACAAAATAAAAGTAAACAACATGCAACAAAATATCTTTGAACAAATACCTACAAAAACAAATCCCTGTGGCCGGAATCGAACCCGAAGACAAGAAATGTCGATCCACCGTTGTGCCTCGAGACCGATCGGTTTCTTATTGACCATGGCGAATATGTTGAACCGTCATTACATGGTAGGCGGAGTTGTGTTAGGTTTTTATTTTCGTTACGTTACGGAATTTCTTGATTCGGTCGCCGCGCTTAAACCCCGCGATAAAAGCTATGCAATAGCTTAAAAATAAAGGCTACCAATATCGACTTCAACCACAATTTATTTGCACGTTTAAATGTCGTACAATTTCAACTTAACTCCCAGCGGATTTCATGGCCGCATTGACGCAAGGATATCCGCTTGTACCTATCGCTGATCTAGCCTGATTGCGCATTACCATGTCAAGCACACGGCTAATGTCTGCTCGTTATCGGCCTTCGAACGCATACCTATACATGTGTACATATAATCTATACATCGTACGCATATCGGCATGTATGTGTATACGCATGTAGACATATCAATCAAGGTTTGTATTCAAGCTTAATGTTTGATGTGGAGTTTGTTGCGCCACTTTTTGATAGGGACGTGGTGAAGGGTGTCTTTTGAGACTTTTATCTTTTTTAGTCTTGATATTTGGCTTTATTTGATTATGATGATTTTAATTTTAATGGTGACTGGAAATAATATGAGCATTAATTTATACTTTTTATATTGCAGTGATAGCCTAGTGGTGTGACCGTCGGACTGCCAAGTCATAATAGCTAGCCATACACGCACAGATGTGCCCGGCAGATGAGACCTGAACGGGTACTACCTGACGGGTAAATCTCTGTGTGTATGGCGAAGAAAGGCACGGATGTGTCTGCCTGTCGCCTGCCCACTGCCCTTGCTCAAAACGAACGGATCCGGCACGGGGCGGTCAAATCCGAGCTCTAACCGTGCTTGTGTGTGCGCATCAGATGTGCCCGCCAGATTGACCACAATTATTCACTCTTAAAAAATTAAACAAATCGACAGGCTCATGGATTAACAAATCTCTGTATGTGACTATATCACTGTCGTTTTTTTAGCCAATCCTTCACCCAAACTCTTCTAAGCTTTCTTTCTTCAAGGCAGATTAATCCACCACGTATTAAAGCTATATTTAGCTCCTGTGACATGACGTCCGCTTTTAACAAAGTCGTGATTACAACTGATGCCCGAGACTAACACGAGACCGTGTGTGGGGAAGTAACGGATCTGATCTGAGAGGCGGCCGCCGAGCACATCTGTGCGTGTATGGCTAGCTAATTTCTCGAGTTCGAACGCAAGGCGAATTTTTGGATTCATGTGCGTATTGTATAAACTGCTATCGTTTTAAGACTTTATTCATCCCCCGATTAATAATAAATTTCACCCGTGTTTGATTCAGTTTGTCCCATCTGCGACGCCCTAAGCCGAGGTTCGTACCCCACAGGGGGTGCCCTTAGCGAGCGCTCGCCTAGTATATAAGTTAGTTTTACTCCCCTGGCTGAAGGCTTTAAGTTAGTAGCAGCCACAGGATAGCCCGGTTAAGTTGTCATGACCTCCGAGGTCAGCTACGAGAAGCCCTACCAAGAAAAAATAAAAGACTTTATTCCTATCTATTGTACGTTTTGTGCTTGCCACAATTTATTTTCCAAAATGCTCTAGGAAAATTGTATTTTTTTTATTGAAAGATCGTTCGAATTAAACGTTACGTTTATGTCAAGGGGTTTTTATGTAACATTATGTTTTGTTTTCAATAGAATGCGAAGAGGATATCTTTCACTGTTCTACACAAGTGTCTATTTAAGTTTACAAGTTAATCTTTCTTTTGAGTATGTTAAGGTAGCTTTGAGTCTTAAAACAAAGAACCTTCATAATGAAGACGCAGATATATGACAGTGATCTTGAATGGTTAGCTTGCGTGTTCTGTACTGAGCTCAAGCAACGCGTCGTACGTCCAGCCAGTAATAGGACTCGCCCATCAAGGAGCGCTGTCCCAAATTAGACGCATTATTAATTTATTACACGTAAAAAAAGGTATTTTAATAAAATACGTATACTAAAACATCAATAATTTAATTATCCCTAAAATGGTGAAGTTTTTAGAAAAATATGCTTGATAAATTTTGCGTCATTCTCAGTTTTTTATCCGCGTTAGATATAACTTTACAAATTAATTTTACTATGTAATATAAACATAATCAAAAATATGACTATATTAAAATATTAAAAAAATGCTCGAACTTAACATATATTTTTTCCAAATCACTAACACTACTCGTTTAGACATCTTCAGTGTAAAATCATTAAAAGTTGGTTATCGTCCCCTTAAACAAGGGGTTTGTTATCATGAAATATTATGGAGCTTACAGTGACAGTTCTGCGCATGAATTTATATGTAATGAATAAATATAACATATTTCAGAGTTTTATAAATTCAGTGAATTTTAAATTTTTGATTCCCACACGGAATAATTAGTTTTATAAATGGTTTTGGCGACGGCATTAACACAGTACACACCTATTTCAAAACTCAATTTGAGCAGCAACAAACAACATTTATTTGCCTAAGAAACCTTATAAATTATAACCATGTTATCTGTGCTGATTATAAAATATAGGTACTTAACTTAAAAAGCTTATCGAAATAGTATTAGTATTCGGGGGTAGTTCGCACCCACATAATGTTTGCATTGGTCGTCACAATATTTGTTTAATTTAAGGTCGGATACCGCGTTTTGGGATTAGCGAACAGACCTTTTTGTACTTTGGTGTTATTTTTAATTAAAGTTTTATTGGTCTTGTAAAAGGTCTTTTGGTTTTATTGATAATTATTTCCATAATAGCTAAACAAAACAATATTTAAAAAAAATATTTCAGAAGTCTTTTTGATTTTAGATTCATATACGGAAAAGGTTTTCATTTGGACACAGGAAGATGAAATATTCTACAAAAAGAAAAAAATTACCTGTACGAGGTCATAGGATCGACATGAAAGAAAAAAGAAAGAAAAATAGGTTGATTTGCGTCATTAGAAAACAACAAAAAAGTACATATTAAATCACGAGCATATAACAGAAATTAGACAGATATCTCAACATGGTGCTGTGACATTTAAAAATAAGTGGCACAATAGGGTAGTTTCCTAGGTAAAAAAATTAAAATTCTATTTAGTTCGTCTTTCAGATAATAAAAAAATATTAGACACGTATTTTTTGCTTTATCATATTAATCAAAAATAACTTAGAAAACACGCATTAAAGTTGGGGAGTGGGGCCTCGTTACGTCACAACGTCGTATAAAATCTAGCAAGGCATGACGTCATGCCACATTTTAACTCAATGTATTGCCGTAATCTTTTGATTACGTCAAAAAATAAAACAACATGAACCATCCTTACTATAAACTCCACACTTAACAATAAATCACCCTTGGGTTTAATTAAAAACTTCCAAAACAAACATTGATACAAATTAATCCCACGATCCTAAACAAATGTTGGACATAAGTTTGCCAAACGAAAGTTTTATACGCTTAGGATCTACCTACTGCAATAGTATGACATTTGTTTTTGTTTAGCCAATGTTGGTCCTTCGAGACAATATTTGGATGAGAAATTGATTTGAAAATAGATCGAAAAACAAAAGAAAATCGACATCAGCATTGAAAATATTGTTAAATGTTCATAGTCTATTTTAAATGGCAATTTGGAACAAGTGGGATTTGAGGTATTGATGGGATTTGTGATTACTATTAACCAGTACCTATCCACCTCACATGCATCATTTTCCAATAGGTTCAAAGTTCAATCATAGAACATGGTTCTTAGATAGAAGAATCAAATTGGAACCATGCACCTAGCTTCTGACGTTTCATGTGTCCGTGTAGTTTTATGTGAAATAAAATATTTTGATTTTAAAATAGATCTGGTAATTTTTTACAGAAGGAACAGAGGACTGTCCTGATTCCAATGAATTACATAGTTTTAAATGAAGAAGAATGGCCAAAAAACACCAAGTTTTTTTGAAGTGAAAACTTCTTTAGGCGCGTTGGGCATTTTTGAGATGGGACTAAACCATTGATTTCGCGACACCATGACGACACCTCATTTTTGTAAACGCGACTGTGCTCTTTATTTATATTAATTACGTTACGGCTCAATGTTCTATGCAAGTATTTTTACTTTAAAGGTTTTGTATACGCGATTATGCTCTTTATTTATATTACGTTACGGATCAATGTTCAATGCAAGTATTTTTACTTTAAAGGTTTCGGAAGAATTATTTTTTGTAAACGCGATTGTGCTCTTTATTTAGATAAGGTTACGGACCAATGTTCTATAAGAGTATTTTTCTTCCACCAAGGCGATCTTGTTCAAGTTTTCACTTCTGGCGGCACTAATATAAAAAAATCGGCAAATAAATCTACACCTACCTAAAAACAAGTACGAAAAGACTTGATGAACACTAGCAAAATACTTCACTTTAATAAATTCCACTTTCAGCCGAGAATCGAACCGTTCTTATGCCAGTGGTGAAGCTGGGAGGACATTTGTCAACATTCTAACAATACTGTGAACAGGGGAATGCTTTCAAACGATATTGCTTTATTTATTGAGCTGCTGTAGTGAAAGACTAATAAATTTCAAGATGGTTTAAATTTCTATTGGACGCGTCGAGAGATTTAGTGTGCTGGTAAATTTAAATAACGGTTTTTGTGTGATATTCGGAAAATTCTGTTTATTGAGTTGGTGAGAGAATATTCAGGACCTGGCAAGTATGTATTAATTAAAACTTATCAATCAATCAATGTTTTTTATTTGTAAACATAGATTACAACAGTGTGCAAGATGTTACAATTATTACATTTGTCAAGGGTGTGACAATACATGAAAATATATGATAAGTTAAAGGAAGTTGCTAAGACCTACAAGCCTAACAGTCCCTACGACTCTAAACCCTATAAGCCCTACAGCCCTAACCTATCATATACCTAGTGTGATAGATAAATATATAAATAAGTTCAGGATGTCTGCACCATGCGACCTAAGGTTACAGACGGATGGTAGACAGGATTTCCAGGTTCGGGAAGGGTACACTCACTGCCAGTCCCGCAGACTTACGAGACTGATCAGAGATGGCTAAAGGTGTCTTGGCCACAGTGAGGGGTAATGAGACAAGAATATAAAATTCAAATCTGATTTATTTACAATATTTTACAGCTTAAATACTACGATTACTTAACACACACTATTACATAAATTCTTAGTGTTCTATGCGTGTGAGATGCAACCAAATCAATAATTTAACTGGGCCGCGCGTGAGCCGGGCCGAGTGCTGATAGGTTCTCTATGTTTTGCCATTTGGCGTACAAATATACATGTATGGGAGGCTTTTGCCAAGTAAATTAAATTATTATAATTCAGTAGTATCAATAGTCTCGATGTCAATTTTTTATTTTTATATAAAATGCAATAGATTATGTCGGGTAGGTAATGAAAATATTTAACGAAATGTAATAAAATCAATAATAAATACTTATAATGTCAATAAGCTATTGATGAGAAAATAAAAAAATCAAATTGACAGAGTTCACAGAAAGTCATCATACATATAAAGTTATGTTATGAGTATACAAATATTTATTATGTCAAAGAACTGTCATCAAAATAGTCACTGAGACAGTAGTAACATTTCTGTACTAGTATGTTACGTAATTTACGTTTGAAGTTTACTTTTTATTGAGCAAGGATACTTATTAAATATCCTTTGGACCATACAAAAAAAGCTTTTCCTCATTATCCTGCATTATATTTTAATACATACTTTACCACTATACACACTGCAGTGATAGCCCAGTGGTGTGACCGTCAGACTGCCAAGTCATGGGTCTCGATTTCGAACCCAAGGCACACACCTCTGACTTTTCGGATTCATGTGCGTATTGTGTAATTATCACTTGCTGCATAAACGGTCAAGGAAAACATCGTGAGGAAATCGGGATGCCTGAGAGATTTTTCTCGACGGCATGTGAAGTCAAGTCAGAGGCCCATGAGTGGTTTTAAAACCTTTACACCAGGTTAGTCACTTACCACACGAAAAGAAGGAGAAGACCGTCTCACTGTCTCGTTGGTCCAGTGGTCGCAAGCGCTATTGCTAAGTTTGATTTGTTACGTAACAAAAGAGTCATGACGGTCAAAATTTTACACTTTTTAACTAACTTCAAAAAAAGGAGGAGGTTCTCAGTCTGTCGGTTTTTTTTAATGTATAATTATAATCATTTATTCGCTTTGAAAGTAGTACATAAATAAAGATGATCACAAAATGTTGAGATCCCTGTACAATCTACCAATTAGGCATGCAAACATTAAAAGTAAATTTTATTACAATAAAAAAATCGAATGAAAATCGAAGGGTCAAATTGAAATTGGCAAAAAATAAGAAAATCAAAATCAAAAAAAATATATAGAATTTAAAATTAGCATAATAATAAAGAAATACACAATGTCAATAATTAAACGTCTAAGGGGCCTCTGCGAGTTGGCTTCGGCCCCTCGTACGCCTTCCAAAGGTCCGGGACCCCTGGGTCCCGAGAAATGTCAAAGAAATACACAATGTCAATAATTAAATCTAAAGATTATGGTCACTTTGATTACTCAAAGACGGTGGATCGGTTTGAGAAATAAAAACTTTTTCACAAAAAAGACAACCGACTTCCACTCTATAGTGAAAAATCACTAAAATTTCGGAAGTCGGTGGCAAATAACGAATATCCGTGTCTTTTGTTTTGTATTTTTGTTGTTTGCCACTGGTTTCCGATATTTTAATTATTTTTCACTTTATAGTGGAAGTCGGTTGTTTTTTTTGTGAAAAAGTTTTTTATCTTTTTCAGTCTAACTCTCATTTGCCAAGTGTGCAAAAGCGCAAGGAACTTTTTTCCAACTGGGTGTTCCACGATACCTCTCGACTGTTTTTCCTTTTCCATCAGAAATTTCTCAGTAGCAGCCCGGAGTCTGGATGTAAGTCCGGTTGATGGCAAAATAGGCTCGCCCCTTATTACATGAGACTTAGACATAACTGACGAAATGTGGGTGTACACCTATGCTCTTCTTGCTACGGGAATAACCTTCAAATATCGAAAAAATCTTGACCCATAGCATTGGCATTTACAGACAAGACACACATCGATACTGTTTGCCCCTACAGAATGCAAGAACTTACCTTAATATCTATGTAAAGTTTCACTGAGACTGCTGTTCTGCGCATTAGGTATGTGCGCGGTGAGACAAGGGGGCAGTGCCGGCCGCTCATTCTTCAACGCTCACGGCGCGCGGTGTCCCGCCTTCCGCTGATTCATCAACGCTGCCCCTCACCTCGTTGCGCATTCCTAAGGCGCGAAAAAGTGATTTTGGTCTAACTATAGCTCAACCATACTTTCGGTTCCCTTCTGGAGTGCAAGTAGAAAGTCTCCCCGTGCGACGACTTAATTGCTACCATCTGGCCACCTGACTAATATCTACACCACAGCATGAACTATTTTCATGTTACAAAACTGCTCATGAAGGCACGGGAAGAGGAACTTAGCGTTTCTTAAGACAAAGTCATGTAAATTTCTCAATGCGCCAACAATTAAAAGTTGATGTAAGCGCTCTAAGAACTAAGACAGGTTGACATTATTATACAGTATGCAAATGTCTTCTCTTTTGAGAAGTGCAGCCAAAAGCGGTGCAGTTGTAAGTTGTTGAGGCTGACTCCAACTCGGTCTAAGTTCAATAATTAAACCTTTGTCACGATCCTGTTACGTTTATAACTTGTCTTTAGCTTGCTACTAAGCCTAAATGATGTCTAAAATAGCAGTATGTATAATTTTCCTAAAGTAATACTATTCTAGTTGTATTCTAGCTAATTGTTGACATAGCTCACAGAATAAGCAAGCTGAAGTGACAATGGGCCGGCCATATTAGCCGTAGAACCGATGAGTGTTGGTTGACGTGTTCTTGAGTGAAGAACGTGAATCGGCAAACGTAAGATAGGACGCCCTCAGGCTAGGTGGAGGGACGATCTTCTCAGGGTGGCTGGTGGCAGCTGGATGAGAGTTGCTGAGAATCGAGCTTAATGGCGTGCAATAGGGGAGGCCTATGACCAGCAGTGGACTGTAGGCTGATGATAATGATGAAAGGTATTCTGTAAAATCAAACGTATCAAATCCTGTGAAAAGTCATAACACATACATACATATATACATAAACTCACGCCTTCTTCCCATGGGGGTAGGCAGACTTATACTGACCTTATTGGTTATGTTCTTCAGAAAGGCCAGGTGCGTTGTACTCGCAACCGGCGTGCGTGTATGACCAGATGTATGATCGTAAACGAGACAAAAAAGTACCTATGTAAGGATCGTAGCAGATGGCGTTCTGTAGTTTCTGTCTACCCCCAAATCATAACACGCGGATGTTAAAATGGCAAATTGGGTGTTAGAAAGAGACTGTTCACACCTTGAGTTATCAGTATACGTGTGTGATGAGTCTGTTTCTAATTTCTAAATATAACTGTATATACTATACCCATGTCAATGTCAATTAAAAGGCTCGCTGCAGAAGGCAGAACTTTGTCAAAGCTCTGAAACATACATACTCTGAAACAAAAGCTATATACGTACTTAATTATTCCGAAAATGATCCCAAAACTCTAAAAAAATATTAATAAAACACCTACATTCGCTATAAACATGATAAATTTCTCACTTTATCCGTCGGAGAGTGTTTACAACATAGAAACGCTTTTATCTCGATATCTGATACTTTCACTCCCCTCTCAGTATTATACCTAAAAGTAGTTCATTTGAGCGAGTCTTAATGACACATATTTTTGACGTTTTAACTCTGGATTTAATATTACATAACATCACGCCTGTAATCCCCGAAGGATCAGGTAGAGGTGTACATAGGTACACCCACATTTCGTCAGTTATTTCATAGGGGGCGAGCCTATTGTCGTTAACCGGGCACAAAATCCAGACTCCGGGCTGCTACTGAGAAATATCTGATGGAAAAAACCCAATAACACTTCGCCCGACCTGGGAATTGAACCCAGGTTCATGCAGTAGCGCTTACGACAACTTCATAGACCATCGAGGCAGTCATTCCTGTGTTTTTGCGAACGAGTGCGTTTTACATTTTACTCCAATCTGACAAAAATACCTCTTCACTAAATTTTTGACAAGTTTTAACATTGATTGTCACTAATTGCAACTAGATTTTCAACGTTTTTAATCACGGGAATTAGCTTTCAGACCATTAGATTTAAATACCTATAAATTCCAACTTCCAATTCCTGAAATCCCTAAAATGAACAAAGTACTTTAGATTCTACTTTGCAAAGACTCTACACTTCAATTCTACAAATTCCTAAATTACTAAATACATACGTGTTAAAAAAATTATTAAGTTTATGCCGTTTTATAATTTATTGACAATCATGGTACGAGTGGAACTTCAGTTTTTCTTTCCATAAACAATGCGAATCTCACAAAAGCCTGTTAATGTCAAAAATTACATTCCATTTTCAAATTAACGCCATCAGAATGGCGTCCGTAATTCCGTATAAACAATCACCGGGCAGTATCAACCACTTCGCACAAAGCCAGGTAAACAGACAGCGGGTGAATCCAACAATCCCGCGATCCCGGGATCACGGTCGCTAATTCAATTAGCGGGACGCGCGGCCCACTATTACGGGATTGTTACGTCACCGAGATTTATTTGCTTTAGCTACCTTCAAATGGTGAAATGGCGCGTTTGTGTTAGGTTGTGTGTACGAATAAGTGTGATTAAGACGTGTTTATGTGTACGACGGTTTCGGGATTTTAATTAATTATAAATATGTCGGATCCGGTCATTAGTACGGACACGAAACGAATCGCAAGCGCGCCACTGGCGACATCAAGAGTGATATATCTACACCAAAAAAAGCGCACTTCTACAGAGTCGTGATGTTTTAAAGCCTAGGCGAGGAGGACATTCAGCCTCTGGTCGCATTAGAGTGAAGACGTCGCGGAACTGTTCTTGATTCGTGGTGCTCAGTTATTGTGTTAGTTGTAATTTGTGATCATTGTGTTAATTGGTGATTTTTAATAAAAGCCGTCGCACCCAGTGTGTGTATAATTTAGCTAGTGTGATTCATTTGATAGTAAATTATAATGTGATTTGAACTGCAAACTGTTTTCCTATTGCGCATTAACCAACTCTACCCACACTACGCCCACAGTAATTAAAATATCGCTGATAATAACGAGAGTCACATACCCGTCTCCAACAAATATATATGTAGTCCTATAGTTTCTTTGAGAGATAAGGTCCACCAGTGGATGTCTTCCGAAATGCAATAACACAAGATGACCTTAGCGCCTTTAAAAGATATCTGTGATTAAAAGTGTGATAGAGTAAAATTAAAGACATTGTATGAAGGCCCTTGTCAAATTCTTATGAAAACGCATCCAAGTATGACCGGCCTAACACACTCACAATCCCAATGTCATTAATTTTGACAATTCAACAATACCCATTGCGTTCTCTAGACGACGAATTTTTCAAGCGATGTAATAATCAATTAGAAAGTATATTAATCAATTGAAGAGCAGGATAAAAAAAAAACAGAGTAATCTACAAAAAAAACTTGTATGCCATATAAAATATCACCAAACAACTCCAATAACATTAATGAAATCAACAAAATGCTACAAATTTAATTACTTAAAAACCCGTATGAACCTTCATTAAAATGCATGAAAGATGTAACGATACATCGGTATTCCGTGCTGGTGATTGTGAACAGACACGTATCAGAAAATAGACAGGTAAGCACAAAAGGTTCTCTCCATACAACTCGCACGCACACATAGTCACACACGTACAGTACGTACACCAGCGGGCCTAAAACGGCCGCTTTGGCAGAATCATAATAATAATGACTCCTCATAATCACCTCAGGACATATTGCCCCCTTGTCGCTACGACACTTTGTGCTAGCGACCGTTTTCGGGGGCCCATTATTGAGTGTGCAAGTCACTCCTGCCATTTTATCCGTGTATAGGCTTTCCATAGTTTTAAGTAACCAATCCACTATAGCCACCCAAACCCATAGCCCAATATATTTTGTTTCCATGTTCTGCAATAGCCCTGCACCAACCGGGGGTTGACCTTGGGTGCACTTGCATAGTGCATACGGGGATAATCGTCGGTTGGTGCCTCAATCCATTTAAAATTGTCCAAGGGGCCTCTGCGAGTAGGCTTCGGCCCCTCTCACGCCTTCCAAAGGACCGGGACCCCATGGTCTCGAGATATGTAAACACATAAAAATGATAATATTATGAATTACACAAACTGTCACCAACTGATAATTCATAATATTATCTGCATTCAATTCATAATTACGCAATTCATCTGTTTGACAGTTTTGTATTCTAGTGAACTAACATTAAATTTTAAACTGTAGAAATAAAAAGTAAAAATCTCATTTGATGAATCATCATCTGCCTAGTCTTTTCCCAACTATGTTGGGGTCGGCTTCCAGTCTAACCGGATGCAGCTGAATACCAGTATTTTACATGGAGCGACTGCTTATCTGACCTCCACAACCTAGTGACTAGGTAACACGATACAGTCAGACTTTTTGTGCTTCTAACTACCCGTAACGACTGTCAAAGATCTACAAATGACAGCCGGGACCAACGGCTTAACGTGCTTTCCGAGGCACGGAGGGGACTTGGTATGTAAAGATGGTCACCCATCCACGGACCAACCGCGGCAAGCGTAGCTTAACCTGATCGATCGACCCGTGCAGCTGTTATTACTTAGCCACAAGCCCCGCAAGCACAAGCACAAGCATTTGATGAATAAAAACTATAAAGAAAAATTATCCGGTAAAATTACGGTCTTAATTTTTTCATGAGGCAATATTTACACCAAATGTGATTCTAATAAGAATTGAATCAAATATGATTCAGCTAAAATATGTGTGACCATAGAGAAATTGCTGGGAATTCAGAAAATGAATTGCATTTTGTGGAATTGCTTAATGTGGCCGTTTTCGACCCGCAGGTCTCACACGAATGCCGGTCGCGAGTGCGCTTGCCGGATGCAAGCGTACGCACACATAGACACTCTTCGCGTAGGTACAGTAGTACCTACGCGAAGAGTGTCTATGTGTGCGTACGTTTTCATTCGTTGTGTGGAACTGACCTTCTGTACCCATCTATTGTGTGAAGGTATTGTAAAATCAATCACAGTTTGTTCTAGGATCTCAGTTCGTTAGAGCCGGTAATGAAATCGGACACAATACGTGCCCGGCACGATTCCTACCTATTGTCTGTGCAGAGTTGCCACACTTGAGGAAGAAACTCCCATTTTTGTACGTTGTTTCCATATGGTGGTTTTTTTATGGTTATTTTGAATTTTTTGTCCAACAACCGTCATTTTTATATTCAGTAAAAAAAACTTTTTTTTGTCTCTGTTGAGTTTCCACTCTCAGAAATAAAAGACCAATTTTTCAAGGACTTGGTTTTACTAAATACAAAATGATAGGAGAGAAAGGGGGTGACTACCGAGGTGATGATTTATTTATAGTTAATTAAAACGGTACACACCAATTACATTAATTAACATAGAAACTTAAAAGATTGACAATTTTGCTGTGTATAATTTAGTTAAAACTACCATAGAACAGTGGACTTCCTTGCATACTTTTTCTCACAGAACACCAGACATATACGCTTAATTTTATTCTATTCATCCGCAAACACATCACATTCAGGATTGGCAGTCAGAAAGACGTTTAGCATCTTCAAAGTACGACACACTGGGATTCAGCTCTGGTGTATGATGATGGAAGGAGCAGTGGTGGCCCAGAGGTAACGGCCGAGACTTACGAGTTGTAGGTCGTAGGTTCGAACCCAGACAGGCGCTTTACTTTGTGTAAATTATTTCATCACCTCTGCTCCCAAAACGGTGAAAACATCGTGAGGAAACCGACATGTACTAGAACCAAAAATTCGAAGACATGTGACATCTATCAACCCGCACTGGGCCCGCGTGGTGGATTACGGCCCACTCCCTCTCACAGAGAGGAGGCTTGTGTTCCAGTAGTGGGAACATTTATAGGCTGATGATAATGATGTATGATGATGAAGTATGGAAGAAAAAAATAATTATATTGCGCCAAAACCAAATAAATTGGGATAAAGGACAAGAGAATAAATGGTGATGGTTATACTAAATATCGTTTTACAAAGTCCAACTTTATTTCTTTCATTCTTAACCCTTAGCAAGTCGCGCGTCCCCCCGCGGAACTTAAGAAAAAATGCTATCAACGTTATTGATCATCTTTGTCGATATTGTTTTGTCCATCATTGACATCAACATATTTGTATGCATGTTTTGGTCTCTTTCTAGCTGTAAATCAAACAACGTCAACATATTAAAATACAAAATAGCAATATTCCTTTAACCAACCACGTCACATCGCAGCGACAAAATGTGGTCAAGCTGTGGTTACGTGTGAATTTAACTATTAATTTTCATATAAAGTAGCGCCCAACCACATGTTGTGGTTGTGGTGTAGTTGTGGTTTTGGTATAGTTTTGGTGTGGTTGTGATTGTGGTGTGGTCGTGGTTATGGTGTGGTACATGTGTAACCTTACGATTTATTTTATCAACGTCAGATAATATTCATCTGTGGAATAAAATTGACATCAGTTTCTGTACGGGAAAACTCAGAAAAGACTATATCAAATTCAAAATTATTCCTCGGATATAGATATAACGTTGGAAAAACCAGCCCCAAATCTCTGTATATTATAAAAACAAAGTCACTTTTCATGTCTGTCTATGTAACCGCGTTGTTTTTCTAAATAACGCTACGGATTCTGATGCGGTTTTCAACATCATTAAGAAAATTTATTCCGGAAAATTTATTAGTAGTCAACTCACATAGAATAAAGAAATTTCGATGTTTAATCAAGTCGTAAAAACCGTGCGAAGCAGGGGCAGGTCGCTAGTAATGTTATAAAAATAGAAACATCTTTACATACATTCACCTAGAACGCCATCGTCAGCAGTTCTGAAAACTCTCGAAGGGTTTCTCAATTTTATAATTTGTTTCTGACGAAGTTTCCTTTTCCTTTGTGTTGGAATTCTAAAAAAAGTATAACTTGTTATTCTTACAACTTACTGAACATTTTCGTATGGTAGCTAAGTATATCTGTTCATAAGGGATATAGTCCGTGCAATCCATGAAGATGCGCCCCACTCCGCTCCGCGCCTTACTAGAGTTCAGCTTACAGTACAATAATCGCAGAGTGGGGCGCGTCTTCGTGGATTGCACGGACTATATCGCGCACTAGGCGGCCACGACTCCGGCCAGTCTAGCCGTCTAGTGGTACTGTATGGTCTGCGGCTAGTTGGCCGTAAGTTTACCTGGTCGCGGTCGTGGCCGTCTATTGCACGCGATCTTTAAGGTCTAAGTAGGTACTTACTTGCGTTCTGGTTGTAGCCTGTAAACATTTTAAGAAAATTAATATCTATGTATTTTTTTGCGCATAAGTGATGAGGAGGGAAAAAATGCACGTTACTAAAATAGTGATGAATATAAATGTTGATGGATGGAGAGGGAGAGGAAGACCAAAGAAAAGATGGATGGATTGTGTGAGGAATGATATGAAAGAGATGGGAGTGAATGATAGCGTGACGGTTGACAAGGGAAAATGGAAGAAGCCAACCCCAAGTAACATAGGACAACGGCAAGAAGACGATGAATTTCTATGTATTTCATATTTTGGAAAAAACCAGGTAGGCACAGGTCACGCATATCTAACAACTTTGAAAACAAAAAAAGCTTTTTACAAAAAAAAAAACACTACAAAGTTAGAAATAACTTTAATTTCGGAAGTCGGTGTCTTTGGTTTTGTATTTTCGTTTTTTGCCACCGACTTCCGAAATTAACGTAATTTCTAACTTTGTAGTGTTTTTTTTTTAAGTCGGTTGTTTTTTTTTGTAAAAAGTTTTTATTTTTCACTTTTTAGTTGTGGTACCTACCCCACACACATTCGAATACCACTACCTGCTACCAGTGACAGGAACTTATCATATCATCTACATACTAATTGGGAAAAAATACGTATTATTGCAGCTAACTCAAAAACTATCCAAGCAAAGTTAATAAAATTTATATGGGACCAACATGAGAGCATACCCTTTCAAAAAAAAATAATTAAATCGGTTCACAAATGACGGAGATATCAGTGGACATACATAAAAAAATGTTTTATTATAACCTCCTCCTTTTTGGAAGTCGGTTAAAAACCTGTGCACAAAAGGAGGAGGTTCTCAATTCGTCGGGATATTTTTTTTTAATGTATGTTCCCCGATTACTCGAAGACGGCTGGACTGATTTGAAAAATTCTTTTTTTATTTGAAAGGGTATACTTTCAAGTTGGTCCCATTTTCATTTGGTCACGATCTGATGATGGGATCTTGGAGAAATCGAGGAAACTCTTCAAATATTAAAGGCACATCTATAGCGATTTGGGTATTTTTGATGAGCAGTTGACACAAGGCTATTGTAACTTAGATAAATTACAAATCAACCTACTAAAAAGTGAAAAATAACTTTAATTTCGGAAGTCGGTGTCAAAAAACTAAAATACCGATGAAAAGACACCGACTTCCAAAATTAAAGTTATTTTTTTTTTTCGTAAGTATGCGTTACTATAGCGGCCGAGCGTTACAAGCAGGAATAGTCCATAACTATTTTAATAATACTTACAATTGCAACAATAAATCTCGTATTTCGTTCTTATCGATATTAGTTTTAACACGGTCATTCCTTGTTTTATCGATAAACAGGGTTTCTTCGTAAGAGCTGTTTTCATCAAAATCGCTATTCAGAATATAAATATGAGTATCTTCATTAAACCTGTTGGTTTTCTCCTCACCTCTCAAAGACTTCAGTTTCTTGATCAAATTTTTTGCTAATTTCACTGCATTTGTCTCAGTTTCCTCAGATTTTGGATTACGAAGTAACTTGAGAAGTGCATCAGGTTTTTGGTTATTTTCGGGATTGGAATTCAAATTTTTGAGTTGAAGCCCATTGTCATTTTCGCGTATTTCGAATATTTCTATTTTAGTAGCCGCTTTAACTGCGATTGTAATTATTAAAAGTGAAACTGAAAACGTTAAATGAACATAGGTAGATGAAAATAATGATTAATTATGTGAAATGGCTAAAGCCCCTAATAATCTTCAAATAAACGGTCTAAGGCAAGGAGCGATAGCCGTGGTGGCGACGGAACAATTTTGTACTATTTCCGTCGCCAAACTCGGCCACCGCTCCGTATTACATAATTCCTCAGCCAATTCATAATTACACCACACTTGCTTCGCAAGGAACGTATTTCTACAGCATTTATTCTCCTTTCGTGCCTCTTTTGCCACACCCAACATTCACTTCCAAACATAAGCGTAGCATACTATTGTGAACAACCCATCAAGCCTTTTTGGAAATTGATGGGCTGGTTGGTTGGTTGGTGGCTGGGTGGATTTTACTTACAACACTCAATTCTTAATATTTACATGTCCAAAATATAAATTTAAATTAATTATATTTTTATAAAATAAGTGTAGCACACCAATAAGATCAGCCAGTCGAGCCTTTTTGGACATTAATTGGCTGGTTAGTTGGTTGGGTGGCTGGCTTTGTGAATTTTACTTTAACTCAATTCTCAAGGGTGAATTGAGTGTTTTAGCTCAATTCTTAATATTTATTTCATCCAACAAATAAATTTAAAATAATTATACTTACAAATCTCAAAAAATAATATCATTTTATAGTCTTCAAAGAATCCTCAATCGTTTCTAAGGGAACATTAGAAATAATAAAAATTCAGTTTTTATGTTATTTTTACGAGTGAAGCCCGTCGGTTATTATTTTATCCTATTGAATATCGGTAAATCATAAAATTTGGAAGTTTCATTTATTTTATTGCTTATCGATTATATGTGTTATTGCTATGAGGTTTTATTTCAATTTTATGTGGAGTAGTAATTTTATGTTCTTTTCTATGTGGGGTTTCTGTTTTACGTGTAAGGTTTTGTTTTGATAGAATGCGAATCTGAATGAATACATAATAAATTCCAAAATATGCCTTACCCTCAACCAAGAATTCATTTTGACAAAGAGGAGAATTGAAACTCGGCAGAAATTTTAATTTGTGGATCCCAACCATTTGATATTGACAAATCAAAATATTTTATTTCACTTATACACATGAGCACTTATGAAACGTCAGAAGCTATACTCCATTTGAAATAAGATAAGACATTTAACTAAACCTTTTTTACAGTCCGTTCAACCGATTTTGACTTCTATTGCCACCAGCATGACAAATGGCAGCTGCAGTAAACAGTTGGTTTGTAACCACTTTTTTTGCTTTTAATGCCATCCTTATGCCTACGCAATAGAAGTCAAAATCGGTTGAACGGACTGTAAAAAGGTTTGTTTAAATGTCTAATCTTATTTCAAACGGAGTATAGGTGCTTACGACAAAATAAGCATAAGCTGCGGAAAAACAATAATTGATAAAAAAGTTAAGTTCTTATTTATTCATTTAATTTTATTAAATAACAAATGTTATATTCAGAAACTAAAAAGAACTAACTACTACAGAATTCAGAATTTAAAAATTATGTTTTTTTTTTCTTAATGCAAAATATTAATGTCAAAAAAGTTATTATATAAAAACACAAAAGATTTGCATACACCCTATATGGACTTATACACCACAGAAAAATGCGGGGATTACACTAATATACGAAAATTAAATGAAAAGTTTATATAAGACCACTTCCGCCTGAATCCGACGTTGAGCCGGAAGGAGATGAATAAACACCTTTAAGGTAACAGATTTATAAAGCACTTCCATTAAAAATGAGCAGTATTTTATTAAAACTTAATTATTCAGTGATAAACCTTTGCATTGGTATCCCTCGTCTGGTGAACAATCGTTTTTTTAAATTAAAATTGTTGGTTTTAGGTACTTGTAGTTAACTTCAGCTCAACTCAAAACAGAATTTCAAAATAAAATAAAAACAAATTATTTTGAAACATTTTCAAAATAATTGCGAGAAATCCCCGATGATTCGAAATTCCCTGATGTTAATGGAAAAACCTCTAATATGGCAACTTTGCTCTTTTACTATTTCATTGGCATTTTTTGCTGTCCGTCCCTTTGGGGTTTAGTTGGTTTAAAACGAACTTCGAATGTATTGGCAACTTTGTGTTGGAAACTTTTGATTTTTGTACGAAAGAGAGTAAATCGATGTTGAAATTTTTTGTATTTTCTGTTATTTCTTAGCGAATCCGCAACGTGAATTACCATTTTGCATTGCACATGGAAGACACAAAAAAAAAACGAGGAATGGATTCTGTGAAAGATACCTAATTATCTATACATATAATAAAATCGTAGCGAAGTCAAAACTGTACATTGAATATTTTTGAAAAAAAGTAATTGCTACGAGGTCTAGGATCGATTCTAATGCCGAAAATATTTTTTTTAGAATTTTTGTCTGTTTGTCTGTTTGTCTGTTTGTCTGTATGTATGTTCCAGCATCGCGCAAATTCTACCGGACAGATTCTGTTAAAATTTTGCATAGATATTCCCTGTGTGTCTGGTCAAACTATAGGGTATAAACTATCACGCTATTTACTATGGGGGACGAGCAATATTACATTATGTTGTATTTTTATGTTCTAGCATGACGCAAATTCTACCGGATAGATTCTGTTAAAATTTTGCATAGGTGTTCCCTATAAGTCTGGTCAAACTATAGGGTATAAACTATCACGCTATTTACTATGGGGGACGAGCAATATTATATTATGTTCGTATTTTTGGGAAAAAACGCGCCAAAATTTTAGGATATTGTAGATGGTTATCGATTTAACTTTTTAAATGATTATCATCACGCTATACCTTTATGGAACTAAGCAGTCAATCAAAAAATATATAGGAACGGCTATTTTAGACAAGTTTCAACAAAGCAATTAGCTCAGCGGTTGGGCGGTTGCTTTGCAAATGTGGGGTTGTAAGTTCGATTCGCACCTACGGTTTTTTTTCTTTTTTTTTTCACATTTTGTTATACGATTATTATTTTTTTTGATAATCTACCTATAATCTATAGATATAATAAAATCGTAACGAAGTTAATTTTTTTTAAAGAAAGTTATTGCTAAGAGGTCTGGGATCGATTCTTATGTGGAAAATAAAGTTTTTAGAATGTTTGTCTGTACCAACCGTAGGGCATAAACTATCACGCTATTTGCTATGGGGGATGAGCAATATTACATCATGTTCGTATTTTTCTCTGCAAATTGTAAAAGGACGCGCCAAAAGGTTGGGATATTGTAGATAGGTAGTTACCGATTTAACTTTTTAAATGATTATCATCACGCTACCTTTTATATAGGAACGGCTATTTTAGCTAACTTTCAACAAAGCGAATAAGTAAGCGGTTGGACGAATGATTTGAAGTCCTGAGGGCCTACCACCAGCTCAAAAGCAGTATTATTTTAATATTACTTTAGTTTACTTCAGTGTGGGAAAGAGATGAAGCTCTACAGGATGTATAGCTCCATCTCTTTCTCCCACTGAAGTAACATTAAAAAAATACTGCTTTATGAGCTGGTGGTAGGCCGCCCGGGGTAGTAAGTTCGATTTACATCTGTTTTTTTTAAACTCTTTTTGTAGAACGATTTTTTTTTTGGATTGTGTATGTAATAGTTCATAGAATGTATTAATTCACAAAAAATGGAAAACTTCGTAAGCTATGGGAAACTACTAAGTTACAAGTACTTTACAGTCACAAAACATTCAAGGTTGTATTCTGATCATTTTAGAGCAAAAGACTGTAGGAATAAAATGTTTTTTTACAGTTTTGACAGCAGATTTGTCCTAGCGATTTTATAATATGTATGTGGATCTTCTGGAATCGCTGCCACACTGCTTCCTGGTGGCAAAACAGCGCACGTCATGTTTAAGATTCCCATCGATTTAGAGAGCAACGAAACACCTGTTTGTGGGGTGTCACGCAACAGTAACAAGGGATGTGTGCTTAGGGGATTGCGCTTCGTCGTATGGGATGAATGCGTTATGGCAAAAAGGAAAGCAGTGGAAACTGTAAACAGAACCCTGCAGGACATCCGCAGAAACCAAGATATGATGGGTGGTGTCACAGTTTTGACAAAAAAAGTGAAAACTTCGTTGAAAAGGTCGACTCTATGGTCGAGAGTTCATAAACTGCGCTTGACCATCATCATACGAGCTCGGCTTGGCGGTAATTCAAATGCTCAAGAATTCTCCGATGTTCTTCTAAAAGTTGGTGAAAGCACTCTACCAGAGACTCTTGGTAGAGTAGATCCCACTTTAGAAGATCTTATTCGTCTGATATACGGGGATATCAGTCAAATACCGTACCAAGAGAATTCTTAGGTGTGTTTCCGTTTTAACTCCGAAGATGATCAAGCTACAGCGATCAACCACAGTATTCTCTCACAAATTGAAAGGAGTGAAGTGATATACACCTCCATTAATACTGATGTGGAGGAAGATGATGCCAAATATCACCCCGTAGAATTTCTCAATTTACAAATAGAAAGAAAAGAAAGAAAGAAAGAAAAAACATTTATTTGGACACATTTCTCGAAACACAAAACACAAATTACAGTGGAAATAATAAATAGTGTTTTTAAAACAATAGTGTGTGCCTCACGGCTGCGCCAAAAAGGTTCATTTCAGCATTAAATGGCAAGTGGACTTCCGGTTGTATATCTGTGTAACGGAAACCAGCTCAAAGTCATGTCTTTGCAGAGAAACGTCATCGAGGTGGAAATTCTAACAGGTTGTGGCGATGGTGAGACAGTGATTATAGCGCGTATAAAGTACAAATTCCCCACCATTACCAGTTAAAGCGCGTGCAGTTCTCTGAGAGTGTATGCTTTGCGATCAACAAGTCACAGGGGCCGACACTAAAGGCTGAAGGCTGCGGGTGTCGACCTCAGGATAAGCTGCTTCTCACACGGCAACTGTTACGTCGCTTGCTCCCGAGTCACCATTCCTGACTCTCTGTATATTTTGGCTGCTGAGAATAAAACTACAAACGTAGTATACAGGGAAGTTTTATAAAAATGTGGCTGTTATTGTAGTATATTGTGATGTCTTACGATTTCCATGCGAACGAAGTCGCGGGCAGAAGCTAGTAAGATACAATAAATCAAGAAGAATAGTGTATTAGTACATTGTTAAAATATATTCAATTTAATATATTAAATTTTAACTGTACTAAGAGAAAGAGACAGGCACTCAATACTCAACCTTAAGGCTACGGACACGAAGTCAGCGGGCGCGGGCCGGCGGCGGCGGCGTCGGCGGCGCGGGGAGCGGCGCGTTTATTGAAACGCGAAAAAAAATCGCGTGAAATACGCGATGAATCTATGCATTGCATATGGAACTGACTTCGAAGGCAGCGGGGAGCGAGAACAGTTCCATATAAAACTATACATTTGAACGCGCCGCTGTCGGGGCGCCGTCGCCCTCACCCCGCAATCACTGACTTCGAGACCGAGGCTGGTAAGGGTTGAGTATTGAGTGCCTATCTCTATCACCAAGTTCCTACGAGAATCTGTCACACAATATTCCCTTTTTACTTCCACTGTGAATACTTCGAAAATCTTTACACCGTGACGTCACACGTCTCATTTCATACCGACATATTCAGAGCAATAATTTTCACCGATTCTCTCGAAAAAATCCTTTGAAAAACGACATTGGATTTTCAACTTTACCGTTCTCAATTTAAAATTGCTTTTAGTTTGGTGGGTTCTCTTTGTAGAGGGCACAAACAACAATGAACTGTCAGATCGAATACGAGTAACGTGTAGGTAACAGTGATATAGATATGATACGAAGTAACGAACTGTAATGCCAGGGTGGAGCCATAAAGGGAGCGATAAATTTTCTACATTTTGACGTTGGTTTTCGTGAAGGAAATATCTAATAGCCGCTTGATTTTATATCAAAGAGTGCTGTGCCAAGTTTGTTATGTGCTTTTCAGAGTTTCGTACCTCAAAAGGAAAAACGGAACCCTTATAAGATCACTCGTGTGTCTGTCTGTCCGTCTGTCACAGCCTATTTTCTCTGAATCGAATAGACCGATTATGTTTAAATTTGGTACACATATTAATTTCTGTGACCCAAATATGAACGTGTAACGAAAATAAATGAATTTTGAATATAGGGGTCACTTTTCGGGGACAAATTGTAAAATTTAAATTTAATAGTTTTGCTAACTGTACCGTGTGACATATCAAATGAAAGGGATTGTTTTGAGGATCTCAATTTTTTTTTAATAATTTAAAAATAAATATTTGTATAGATGTTAAAGAAAATTTACGAAAATTTAACATTTCCCCCCATATCTCCAAAACTACAGAGCCTAAAATTTTGAAAAAAATACAGAAAATATTTCTATACGTATAGATTATAGAAAAACCTATGGTCTTAAAATAACAATGTAAATCTCCCAATATTATGCGTAAAAAGTTGCATTTGCATTTGGAATGTATGGGAGAACATGTTTTTCAACTACAATGTTAGGTTTGTCCTTGGGATGAATTCACCCCAACTACGGAACCCTTCATTATACGTGGTCAAACACGCTTTTGGCCCGTTTTTAATATGTGTGGGGTGAAATGTGGGTGTACTATAGGTACACTTCTGCCTAACCTATCGGAGATGACTGGCGTCATGTTATGTTGTTTAAAATAAAAATATACGCAACCCTTTTAAAATAACCGACTTGCAGTTAACACATGGTAATCAATGCTTGTTCTTGCTGTTTATTAGAAGGATCACCAGTGAAAGCCAAGTGGTGTGACCGTTGGAGTGCCAAGTCCTAGGTTTCGAGTTTGAACCCATGGCACACACCTCTGACTTTTCGGATTCATGTGCGTATTCAATTACCTATCACTTGCTTCAAATATGGTGAAGGAAAACGGCATGCCTGAGAGATATATCTCGACGTCATGTAAATCCAAGTCAGAGGCCCTGAGGCGGCTTTAAAACTCTGATACCAGGTTAGTCACTAACCATACGAAAGAGAGAGATTAAAAGGATATTTATTACATTTTTTTTTTTTTTTCAATATTAAAACAAACACATTTTTTTGGAACAAAGTTCTTAAACGCGTCTTATGGTAGGAGAAAACTGGCAGAAATCGTCACGTAACGAAAAATCGTTATGCCTGAAAAAGTAAGTTTCAAGTGTCAAAAGTTTTTGTTTTTTAATACAGCGCCATCTAGTAGTCTGTATTAATACTATTAAACAGCGAAAGGAACTTCGTTCCAAACGGTACCCTAATTGCGTAATGCAACAAAATTACAATCTGTTTCGATGTGAAACAGATTGCTAATCCATTGCTTCAAAGGTTGGAAAAAAAATCTGTTCAACAACGTAAATAACGCAATGAATGTTCTTCAACTGTCAAAATGAAACAAATTAGGCAAAATTGTTTACGAAAATAAGTTACGCAATTAGGGTACTGGTGTCCCACGACATCTCCCGACTTTTTTATATCTACAAAAATTGCTTCATGTACAAACATGCAAAGCAAAAATGTCACTAATATCCGTCTGCTAAAATGTTTCCCAAAAAAAGAGAAAAGCCAAATAAGAGCCTCGCTTGCACCTCTATAAGCCATCAATCACCCGCCGCCCTAACAGCCACACCCTCTATCCTTGCTGGCGCATCCCGACCCACCCTGTATCAATTAGGACAGACTCGGTAAATAATCCTTGATCCTGATTGTGCCAGCTTTGTTTTCCACGCATTCGTCCTTCCATCGTTGTTGGCCTTTTTAGGGTTCCGTTGCCAATATATGGCAAAAATGAAACCCTTATAATTTTGCCATGTCCGGTCTCCGTCTGTGTCTCCGTCTGTCGGGAAGTGCCACAGCCATTTTACTGAGAATATCAGCAATATGTTGATGAAAATTAGTAGTAACGTGTATTCTGTACACACGGCTACATATCAAGCTATACAATTCCAGTTTATGGTGATCTCGCATTGGATAGGATTTCCGTACAATGCGAGGTCAGCTTATACTGGAAATGTATAATAGCTTGATGTGTAGCCGTGTGTACAACGCTAAATAATAATGTTGTGAAATTACAATGTAAATAATTGGGGCAGGCACTCCCCTTATAAGTAAAAAAGATGAAAAAACAGTGGCACTCTGGGAGTGCCGACAGAAGTGAAAACTTGAACAAGATCGCCTTGGTGGAAGAAAAATACTTGTATAGAACATTGGTCCGTAACTTTATCTAAATAAAGATCACAATCGCGTTTACAACAATGAGGTGTTGGTAACAGTGTCGCGAAGTTCAATTGTTTTTTCCCATCTCAAAAATGCTCAACGCGCCTAAAGAAGTTTTCACTTAAAAAAAACACATATTGATAACTTGATCCAAATACTAAAAAGATTATGATATTTCTGAGTGACTTTGCTATTTGAGTCAATAGTTTTTGTTATTTCCCCACAGAAATACTATGAAATAGAAACTTATTTTTGCGGCCGGTAAAATCAATACTTTGCATGCATCCCAACTACGGAACTACTGCGCGTGGTCCGACACGCACTTGGGCGGTTTTTATTTTTATTATATACTTCGCCCGGAACCAGTACGTTTGCGAACGTAATGTGATTCCGCTAATGAAACCTGGCTTTCATTAATATGAGTATTTTTTAAACAAAGGTATTTTTATGTTTGTTTGGTATCGGATGCTGAAAACAGTGGTAATTTCGTTAAGTTCTGTCGGCGGGATTCACTTTTCGGTGTCAATATTGATATAATGTTCATATTGTGTTTTCAGCAACAGTATTGTGTATTTATTTCTCAACTAGCTTCTGCCCGCGACTTCGTTCGCATGGAAATCGTAAGACATCACAATATACTACAATAATAGCCATATTTTTATAAAACTTCCCTGTATACTACGTTTGTAGTTTTACTCTCAGCAGCCAAAATATACAGAGAGTCAGGAATGGTGACTCGGGAGCAAGCGACGTAACAGTTGTCCGTGTGAGAAGCAGCTTGTCCTGAGGTCGACACCCGCAGCCTTCAGCCTTCAGTGTCGGCCCCTGTGACTTGTTGATCGCAAAGCATACACTCCCAGAGAACTGCACGCGCTTTAACTGGTAATTATGGGGAATTTGTACTTTATACGCGCTATAAACACTGTCTCACCATCGCCACAACCTGTTAGAATTTCCACCTCGATGACGTTTCTCTGCAAAGACATGACTTTGAGCTGGTTTTCGTTACACAGATATACAACCGGAAGTCCACTTGCCATTTGTGAATTGAGAAATTCTACGGGGAGATATTTGGGATCATCTTCCTCCACATCAGTTTTAATGGAGGTGTATATCACTTCACTCCCTTCAATTTGTGAGAGAATACTGTGGTTGATCGCTGCAGCTTGATCATCTTCGGAGTTAAAACGGAAACACGCCTAAGAATTCTCTTGGTACGGTATTTGACTGATATCCTCGTATATCAGACGAATAAGATCTTCTAAAGTGGGATCTACTCTACCAAGAGTCTCTGGTAGAGTGCTTTCACCAACTTTTAGAAGAACATCGGAGAATTCTTGAGCATTTGAATTACTGCCAAGCCGAGGTCGTATGATGATGGTCAAGCGCAGTTTATGAACTCTCGACCATAGAGTCGACCTTTTCAACGAAGTATTCACTTTTTTTGTCAAAACTGTGACCCCATCCATCATATCTTGGTTTCTGCGGATGTCCTGCAGGGTTCTGTTTACAGTTTCCACTGCTTTCCTTTTTGCCATAATGCATTCATCCCATACGACGAAGCGCAATCCCCTAAGCACACATCCCTTGTTACTGTTGCGTGACACCCCACAAACAGGCGTTTCGTTGCTCTCTTAATCGATGGGAATCTTAAACATGACGTGCGCTGTTTTGCCACCAGGAAGCAGTGTGGCAGCGATTCCAGAAGATCCACACACATACATATTTTAAAATCGCTGGGACAAATCTGCTGTCAAAATCTGTAAAATAACATTTTATTCCTACAGTCTTTTGCTCTAAAATGATCAGAATACAACCTTGAATGTTTTGTGACTGTAAAGTACTTGTAACTTAGTAGTTTCCCATAGCTTACGAAGTTTTCCATTTTTTGTGAATTGGCCCTCAGGACTTCAAATCATTCGTCCAACCGCTTACTTATTCGCTTTGTTGAAAGTTAGCTAAAATAGCCGTTCCTATATAAAAGGTAGCGTGATGATAATCATTTAAAAAGTTAAATCGGTAACTATCTATCTACAATATCCCAACCTTTTGGCGCGTCCTTTTACAATTTGCAGAGAAAAATACGAACATGATGTAATATTGCTCTTCCCCCATAGCAAATAGCGTGATAGTTTATGCCCTACAGTTGGTACAGACAAACATTCTAAAAACTTTATTTTTCGCATAAGAATCGATCCCATACCTCGTAGCAATAACTTTCTTTAAAAAAAATTAACTTCGCTACGATTTTATTATATCTATAGATTATAGGTACATAATCAAAAAAAATAATAATCGTATAACAAAATGTGAAAAAAAAAAAAAACCGTATGTGGGAATCGAACTTACAACCCCATGTTTGCAAAGCAACCGCCCAACTGTTGAGCTAATTACTTTGTTGAAACTTGTCTAAAATAGCCGTTCCTATATATTTCATGATTGACTGCTTAGTTCCATAAAGGTATAGCGTGATGATAATCATTTAAAAAGTTTAATCGATAACCATCTACAATATCCTAAAGTTTTGGCGCGTTTTTTTCCAAAAATACGAACATAATATAATATTGCTCGTCCCCCATAGTAAATAGCGTGATAGTTTATACTCTATAGTTTGACCAGACTTATAGGGAACACCTATGCAAAATTTTAACAGAATCTATCCGGTAGAATTTGCGTCATGCTAGAACATAAAAATACAACATAATTTAATATTGCTCGTCCCCCATAGTAAATAGCGTGATAGTTTATACCCTATAGTTTGACCAGACACACAGGGAATATCTATGCAAAATTTTAACAGAATCTGTCCGGTAGAATTTGCGCCATGCTGGAACATACATACAGACAAACAGACAAACAGACAAAAATTCTAAAAAAAATATTTTCGGCATTAGAATCGATCCTAGACCTCGCAGCAATTACTTTTTTTCAAAAATATTCAATGTACAGTTTTGACTTCGCTACGATTTTATTATATGTATAGATCAACCCGTCCAGGCAACGTTTCACGTGCGCATTCGCGCTTTTGAATACAAAATGCATCAAGATAGCGCGTATTTAATCTGTTCGACGTGTTGGTAGTGTACGGACAAGACCTCTGTTACGAACGTTCCTGATTGCTGATTGTAATAGATAACGATCGCCACATTGGCGTGGAGAGTACACTAGAGGTTTCTGTCAGCAATTTGATAGTTTTATGTGTTTGGACCTTAGAGGTGTGAAGTTCACTCATCCTCTTTAGAAATGGGAGGATCTTCCAACCAGTCGGGTGTCGTATCTGGCGGGTAACTGCCCAACGATTGATATCGGGGAAGTTATTATAGGGGTGTTCGCGCGGTAAACTCTAATTTTGCAATGCAGGATTTATGTGACGTCAGGATTTTGTGTGACGTCAGGTCTTTGATGCATAGTTTGCATGTGGCAATGTAAATGCCACCATAGACCTATTGTAAATATTTATAATAGGTTCAAAGGAAAGAGGAAGGAGGGGTTTGAGGCTAAATAATAATAGCCGGATGGGTCAATCGAAGGTTAAACTACGCTTGGCGCGGTCGGTTCGTGGATGGGTGATTATCGTTTACCGAGACGCCTCCGTGCCACGGAAAGCACGTTAAGCCGTTAGTCCCAGCTGTCATTTGTAGTTCTTTATCAGTCGTTAGGGGTAGTCAGAAGATCGTGGCCCCCGGCAATATGGCAATTGAAGGAACACGGGTGGGTTTTAGTCAGTAAGATTCTGACAAGCCCTCCCGCTCCACCCAGAACTAGTTAGTAGCTAGTTAAGTTATTTGATAATTTCCCACACAAAAAAAAAGCAGAGTTATCGTGTTACCCAGTGACTGGGTTGAGGTCAGATACGCAGCCGCTCCATGTAAAATACTGGTATTCAGCTGCATCCGGTTGGACTGGAAGTCGACCCCAACGTATTTGTTAGGAATAGGCTAGGCAGATTGATTTGGACCTATTGTAAATATTTCAAAAGAAAAAGGTCTTGGTTTTATTTTTAATCTCCATTAAAAATCTCGTGAAATAGAATTAAGTTGTTTGCACAAAGACAAACATTAACGCTCCATTACGTAATGGATCATTAACGCTAATGATTTCATTAATTTCTTCAAAGAACCATTAAAATCTGTATATATAAAATGGTAAACTGACTGACTGACTGACTGACTGACTGGGTGATATATCAACACACAGCCCAAACCACTGGTCCTAGAGACATGAAACTTGGAGGGTGTGTTCTTTGTGATGAGTAAGTATCCACTAAGAAAGGATTTTTGGGAATTCCACCCCTAAAGGGGTAAAATAGGGGATGGAAGTTTATATGAAAATCCGTCAGTTTTGAAGTTAGGATCTTAAAATTTTGCGTTTAGGCTGACAATTGAAAATTAATTTATAGGTATCTCAGCATTTTTGATAATTTTACCCCCGAAGGGTTAAAAAAGGGGATGAAGTTGAAAAGTCCTTAATTTTCGAATTTAAATCACTAAATTTGCTATCTACGCTTATTGTTAGAAGCTATCGCAACGGTGTTGTTAGAATTTAAATTCAAAAGGGGGATAAAATTTTGTTTTTAATTAAAGTTCCTTATTTTTTTAAGTTAAAATCTATATCTATAAAAGGAAAGGGTGACTGACTGAATGACTGACTGACTGACTGATCTATCAACGCACAGCTCAAACCACTAAACGGATTGGGCTGAAATTTGGCACACAAGTAGATAATATGACGTAAGCATCCACTAAGAAAGGGTTTTTGGAAAATCGACTTTTAAGGGGGTGAAAAGGGGGAATTTTGTTTGTATGAAAAATCTTATTCCTTGAGTTAATAAACTTGAAACTTAGCACGAATACTTACCTATGTAAATTATAAAGTTTGCCAATTTTAATTTTTCTAAACTACCCCCTAAGGGAGGATTGGGGGGTGTCAAAGTTTGTATGGAAGAATTTTAACGCGCGGTCTGATTAACTTGAAACTCAGTATTTATACTTGAGACTGAAAACAAATAAAAACGTATATCAAGGTTTTTTGAAAATCTACCTCTTACGGGGTGAAAAGGGGTATTCATTTTTATAGGGGAGGATTTTACTGTTTGGCTTGATTAACTTGAAAATTGGTATAAATAATCTATGTCAAATAATGGAAACGTCACAATAGACTTTTTCAAAAATTATTATCATGCTATTTGCTATGGGGGATGAGCAATATTGCATTATGTTCGTATTCTTCTATAGTTTACCGCAAACTGTAAAAAGACTATCCAAAAGGTTAGAATATTGCAGATAATTACGGATTTAACCTTTTAAAAGATTATAATCACGCCATACCTTTAAGGAGCTAAGTAGTCAATCATAACATATACAGGGTGGATGTTGATATGGGGCAATAAGGGCAAGTACCTTAACCGTTATCGCTATAAGAAAACGGTCTTAGGAGACTGTCCTTAACTTTTTGAAACATTTTGATCTGCATTCACAGATTTTGAAAAAATTGTGTAGTCAGAAAGAACATAGGCAATTATCACAAAAACTTTTTTGATGCCAGTCGATCCTATTTCTTATTACGAGGGTCAAAAACTATATCGGGCCAACTGAGGTTTGAGTATGAGAAAATTCAGAAATTGCAAAAAACTTTCCATACATTTCGTAGGAAATGAGCCTGAGAGGAGATAGAACAACACGAAATATTATCCGCAACGATCAAAATCCGTAGTGTGCGCTTAGCCTAAGTTTTTAATATCTATTTCAACTTGATACCTCTACGCGTTTCTGAGAAAAATTGTCTTGACTGGCAACGATGTCATCCTTAAACGGTTTCCGTTTTTCATTTTGAGGTACGGAACCCTAAAACAGATTTATTATCTTTCTGTTTGTTACCTTTTCATGCCGTAACGGCTGAACAGATTTAGATGAAAGGCATACGGATAGGCCATGACCTGGGTTAGGACATATAATAAGTACTCTGAATATCGGTAGTACGTTCCTGTGGCATATTTTCCGACCTTTACGCGTGCGAAGCCGCGGGCAAAAGCTAGTTTACAATAATTATGCACCTTTCCACATTTTTTTTTAAGCTATTGCATAAAAAAGTTATGCAATAGCTTAAAAAAAAAATCCCATAGTGAAAGTTATTTGTATTCATGGGTAGAACACCCTGTAAAAATTTGGAGACTGTAAAAAAAGTCATTCAGTATAATGACGCTGAGCACTAAGGAAGGATTTTTGAAAATTCAACCCCTAAATATGTTCAATAGGGGATGAAAGTTTGTATAGAAGTTCGTCATTTTTCGAAATCTATTGTACCTTTTAAGCTATTGCATAGCTTTGAGCGCGGCGACCGAATCAAGAAATTCCGTAACGAAAATAAAACTTAACACCGCCCACTCCGCCTACCATGTAATGACGGATGATGACATAAAACAAAAATTACGTTCCCATGACAACGGCATTATGTTTTATGTCATCATCCCAAGTGTAGCGTTGACAAATACGAAGTATGGAGGTTACAAATGCTATGCAATAGCTTTACCGCGGCAGTCCCCGAGTGCCACACGTTTTTTTTTTTTTTGCAGAAACGAACTTTAACTTTTAAAACTGTCATTAAATACTAATCTTCCATTAACTTGTTGCAGAAAGGAATATTATACTTGACTAGCTTTTGCCCGCGGCTTCGCACGCGTAAAGGTCGGAAAATATGCCACAGGAACGTACTACCGATATTCAGAGTACTTATTATATGTCCTAACCCAGGTCATGGCCTATCCGTATGCCTTTCATCTAAATCTGTTCAGCCGTTACGGCATGAAAAGGTAACAAACAGAAAGATAATAAATCTGTTTTAGGGTTCCGTACCTCAAAATGAAAAACGGAAACCGTTTAAGGATGACATCGTTGCCAGTCAAGACAATTTTTCTCAGAAACGCGTAGAGGTATCAAGTTGAAATAGATATTAAAAACTTAGGCTAAGCGCACACTACGGATTTTGATCGTTGCGGATAATATTTCGTGTTGTTCTATCTCCTCTCAGGCTCATTTCCTACGAAATGTATGGAAAGTTTTTTGCAATTTCTGAATTTTCTCATACTCAAACCTCAGTTGGCCCGATATAGTTTTTGACCCTCGTAATAAGAAATAGGATCGACTGGCATCAAAAAAGTTTTTGTGATAATTGCCTATGTTCTTTCTGACTACACAATTTTTTCAAAATCTGTGAATGCAGATCAAAATGTTTCAAAAAGTTAAGGACAGTCTCCTAAGACCGTTTTCTTATAGCGATAACGGTTAAGGTACTTGCCCTTATTGCCCCATATCAACATCCACCCTGTATATGTTATGATTGACTACTTAGCTCCTTAAAGGTATGGCGTGATTATAATCTTTTAAAAGGTTAAATCCGTAATTATCTGCAATATTCTAACCTTTTGGATAGTCTTTTTACAGTTTGCGGTAAACTATAGAAGAATACGAACATAATGCAATATTGCTCATCCCCCATAGCAAATAGCATGATAATAATTTTTGAAAAAGTCTATTGTGACGTTTCCATTATTTGACATAGATTATTTATACCAATTTTCAAGTTAATCAAGCCAAACAGTAAAATCCTCCCCTATAAAAATGAATACCCCTTTTCACCCCGTAAGAGGTAGATTTTCAAAAAACCTTGATATACGTTTTTATTTGTTTTCAGTCTCAAGTATAAATACTGAGTTTCAAGTTAATCAGACCGCGCGTTAAAATTCTTCCATACAAACTTTGACACCCCCCAATCCTCCCTTAGGGGGTAGTTTAGAAAAATTAAAATTGGCAAACTTTATAATTTACATAGGTAAGTATTCGTGCTAAGTTTCAAGTTTATTAACTCAAGGAATAAGATTTTTCATACAAACAAAATTCCCCCTTTTCACCCCCTTAAAAGTCGATTTTCCAAAAACCCTTTCTTAGTGGATGCTTACGTCATATTATCTACTTGTGTGCCAAATTTCAGCCCAATCCGTTTAGTGGTTTGAGCTGTGCGTTGATAGATCAGTCAGTCAGTCAGTCATTCAGTCAGTCACCCTTTCCTTTTATAGATATAGATTTTAACTTAAAAAAATAAGGAACTTTAATTAAAAACAAAATTTTATCCCCCTTTTGAATTTAAATTCTAACAACACCGTTGCGATAGCTTCTAACAATAAGCGTAGATAGCAAATTTAGTGATTTAAATTCGAAAATTAAGGACTTTTCAACTTCATCCCCTTTTTTAACCCTTCGGGGGTAAAATTATCAAAAATGCTGAGATACCTATAAATTAATTTTCAATTGTCAGCCTAAACGCAAAATTTTAAGATCCTAACTTCAAAACTGACGGATTTTCATATAAACTTCCATCCCCTATTTTACCCCTTTAGGGGTGGAATTCCCAAAAATCCTTTCTTAGTGGATACTTACTCATCACAAAGAACACACCCTCCAAGTTTCATGTCTCTAGGACCAGTGGTTTGGGCTGTGTGTTGATATATCACCCAGTCAGTCAGTCAGTCAGTCAGTCAGTTTACCATTTTATATATACAGATTTTAATGGTTCTTTGAAGAAATTAATGAAATCATTAGCGTTAATGATCCATTACGTAATGGAGCGTTAATGTTTGTCTTTGTGCAAACAACTTAATTCTATTTCACGAGATTTTTAATGGAGATTAAAAATAAAACCAAGACCTTTTTCTTTTGAAATATTTACAATAGGTCCAAATCAATCTGCCTAGCCTATTCCTAACAAATACGTTGGGGTCGACTTCCAGTCCAACCGGATGCAGCTGAATACCAGTATTTTACATGGAGCGGCTGCGTATCTGACCTCAACCCAGTCACTGGGTAACACGATAACTCTGCTTTTTTTTTGTGTGGGAAATTATCAAATAACTTAACTAGCTACTAACTAGTTCTGGGTGGAGCGGGAGGGCTTGTCAGAATCTTACTGACTAAAACCCACCCGTGTTCCTTCAATTGCCATATTGCCGGGGGCCACGATCTTCTGACTACCCCTAACGACTGATAAAGAACTACAAATGACAGCTGGGACTAACGGCTTAACGTGCTTTCCGTGGCACGGAGGCGTCTCGGTAAACGATAATCACCCATCCACGAACCGACCGCGCCAAGCGTAGTTTAACCTTCGATTGACCCATCCGGCTATTATTATTTAGCCTCAAACCCCTCCTTCCTCTTTCCTTTGAACCTATTATAAATATTTACAATAGGTCTATGGTGGCATTTACATTGCCACATGCAAACTATGCATCAAAGACCTGACGTCACACAAAATCCTGACGTCACATAAATCCTGCATTGCAAAATTAGAGTTTACCGCGCGAACACCCCTATAATAACTTCCCCGATATCAATCGTTGGGCAGTTACCCGCCAGATACGACACCCGACTGGTTGGAAGATCCTCCCATTTCTAAAGAGGATGAGTGAACTTCACACCTCTAAGGTCCAAACACATAAAACTATCAAATTGCTGACAGAAACCTCTAGTGTACTCTCCACGCCAATGTGGCGATCGTTATCTATTACAATCAGCAATCAGGAACGTTCGTAACAGAGGTCTTGTCCGTACACTACCAACACGTCGAACACAAAATAATACAGAAGGTCAGCTGACGTTGACGTGTGACGACGTTGTATAGAGCCCTATACAACGTGCGAAAACGTACGCACACATAGACACTATCGTACAGATCTCCCAGCAAAAGTATGCGCTTCGGCAATTATCTTCTATTTTCGGAAATACGAACACGCGATGATGAGATTGAATTTAGAGCTGTTACAAATGTGAAAGTACTTGCCTATTTTGTATTACCATGGTTGTAAAATTATAGACCAACAACTGTACCTACGCAATAAAAAAAAAATGTTTCGAATCTTTTGATTGATGGCGAAGTGGGACACAATGATAGGTGCACTACTTTAAGTGTGGCAACACAAATCATAAAATCTTTTCCTATCAGGGGTTTACTCTGTAGCGCGACTTTCGTGCTAATTCGGAAACACGAATATTACCGAAGCTCATAACTTTTCTGGTTTACCTCTACGTGCCCTATTTTCGCTTGCTGTATGTAGCCGACCTTCTGTACTATTCGTTGCACTGAATAAACGGAAACGTCGAATCGGTCAGAAAGGGGAACGCTGTGTTCATTGACAGACATAGAACCGTTGGCACATTTGTACTGCGTTCATTTAGAGCATTGTATGTAGCAGGTTTAGGATAAGAATGAATTTATTTGAATGGAAACTGATTTGGCATTTCAAACTGTGCCCTACCTAACCTAAGCCTAATAGCGTAACATATTTCTTCTGAATATCGCTTTAATTATTTTTCAACACGCTTGCTCGTAAAGTGGCTCTTATTGAACCGTTTTTAGGTTCATAATGCAATGTGTTAAACACGCGTGCTTTTTACTTTATATTACCGCACTACTGCGGTAATGTGTGCCACAGATAACTATTTACTAGTTGGAGTAATAACATTGCAACATGGAATTGGTATGTACTATACATGTAATTAGTATGAACTATCCCATAGGTACTATTAAATGAGCATTCTCTATTTTCACCCGAGCAGAGTTCGGTCGACTAGGTACTTAACATAATATTTCATCAAATGATTAATTTTTGTCAAAAAAAAATGACATTCTTTCGTGTTCTAGATAAAAAAAAAAATATTTTTATGCTTTTAATACCTTTTAGACTGTTCGACGGCTTTAGCCTTTACCTCTCCTTCAATCTATGAAGACACCGCCGCGATAAAAGGAGTCCGCGGGCCATATTTCACAATTTTTTTACTTATAAATTTAGTAAAACTTTATTTATTTTTTACTTCGCAAGAGTATTGAAAAACGTCTTAGGAAATGCGTGTACATTGATCATTACACACTCGGCTCCCTTATAATAATACCGCCTCGAGTGTAATGAGTTAATGACCACATAGCACACTTGTATCATAATGACTATTGTCAGTTCAACAATATTGCGTTAAGTTGATAGTCATAGTTAATTTTAAATCAATGTCTTATCTAAAGTTCTATCTGTGTTAAATGTTACAACAAAATACCTTGTGACATATTGCAATTAAATGAAAGAAAATTTAAAACTCATATAAAAAGTACACTTTGCAAACAAGCATATTACAAATTAGAGGATTATATCCAAGATAAGAGTGCTTGGAAACATGCTGGTCCTGCTCCATAGGACAATTTAGAATCAAGACAAAATCAAACTGGTTGCTAATGTAATTGTAAAATTTATTACTTTGTGTTTTATGACATTGATTTTACATTCTGTGATTACTTCCTTACACACTGACTTATTAATTGTAAAATTTTAGGAAAATCGTCTACTTTTACAATGTTTGTAAATATGTGAGAACCATGTATCTATCACAAATTAAATTATCTATCGTTGCTTCATTTTTAATTGTTTTTACCTATTGTGGTATAGTAATTTTATTCTAGGTGCAGTATTGTGGTATAGTAATTTTATTTAGATGAGTGGGAAACTCTTTGTCGCGACGGAACATAATACCGGAAAAGCCGTGAGAACAATACCTAGTTATTATTATAATAAAGCAGTAAAGTTTGCTGTAATTCAATGTATTGGATGTAGCAAAACATCTTTTCCCAGACATAACAGTACTTTATTCTTTTTGGTTCAAGACGCAAGGAACTAACAATATCGAATAACAAGATTAAACAATGCCGTGGTAAACCCTACATTATTCCAGCACTATAACAAGGGGTTACAAGCGCCACGTAACTCGCTCAATAACGAACTATAAATCAATTTTCACGTTAATCGCGAGTTTAAACTTAGTTCCCGTTAGAGCGATACCGTCTTGACTGGAGTTCCGACAGGCGCTGAGCTTCCGGACGCGCATTTATGAACGATGGTGGGAAATGAGGCCGCGCTGAGAAGGTGTAGACAATTTTTTTTGACATTCAGTTGTTGTAGTTTCGAAGTTTCAGTTAATTACGAAGCTAAAGCCAAACTTACATTACCAAATTTCTGACATAAAAGAACTTAAAATTATAGTGCGACGTTTTCGTTGGTGACAGTCCCATGGTTCATGCGGGCGAGCGACAGACGCCCGCACATTTGGACGAAAAAGTCACCCTATAATTTTATGTCACTAATTTTATTACTTTAGTTATAAACGAAATAAGAATTGAGACTTACGACATTTAGTTCCGTGCTCAAACACGACCAAAGAGCGCACGCGATATTCAACTTTATTACTGACGTGTTAGCGTTTAGCACATAGTGGAGTGGTGGGGTGCATGGGGGCGGAGTTTGCGTGGAAATTATCTTTGGAGTGCCTGGTCTTAATGCTGGGGCGTTGTCGCGAATTAAACTTCACCGCTCTCTCTCGCACACCGCTCGACATCTCGATGAGCAACATAGAGCGCACAATGTAAAGTTTGCGATAACGCGACAATGTAGCCCCGGCATTAAAGTTTCTGCTTATATGTTCTCTTGTTTGTATTCATAGTAGGTATGGTAGGTAATGATAAGTAATGTGTCATAATAATCAATTGCATTTACGTCATCAATATAGATAACAATTCAAGTATTACATAAAAATACAGCTTGTCAAAATTTTCACATAGTAAATACAAACCTACCTGTGTTTACATAAAATTACATGTAGAACAAGTTAAGACTTTAATTCGTCTACCAATAGGTCTTAAATCTATACGATTTCAACTCTAACCAAAAATAACATTCCAAAACGCGCTTTCCTGTAAAACAGCAACGAAGCTTATCGTTATTTCGCAACAAACTGTTATTCGTTGTTTTAATGAAGTGAATTTAGTGAGAATTTGCTTGTTTTGCTAAAATCCATTGTTTCACTTAACAAATAAAAGGCACGCCGTCTGCCGTTTTTTATTTGCTGCATTAACTGCAGTTGTTGTGGCATCGTCAAATTGTTTTGCAGATAAAACTTTGTATTGTGTGTTTATTTCAATTCTATTTTAGAATAAAGGAAAAGCTTAGTAGTCATGTTGAGTTAAAAAGACGTTGGTAAAATAATAGAAAATAATTATTGTTATTTTTGTCTGTTGTCTTATGGTAATTATTTTTTGTTTATGTTATTATTATTAATTTGTTTTGTATTTCATTTAGTTTTCTTGATTTTGTGTTGTACGTTTTGATTTATTTCATTATTTTCGCTTTGTTAAACTAACTGTATCTACCTATACTCTATTTGAAATAAGATTAGACATTTAAACAAACCTTTTCTACAGTCCGTTCAACCGATTTTGACTTTTATACCGTAGGCATAAGGAAAGCATTAAAAGCGAAAAAGTGGTTACAATACCAACTGTTTACTGCAGCTGCCATTTGCCATGCCATCAACGTAATAGAAGTCAAAATCGGTTGAACGGACTGTAAAAAAGGTTAATTTAAATGTCTAATCTTATTTCAAATGGAGTATAGATTGTAAGAGAATGATGTGGTCTCCTATAATTGGAAGCGCACACAAGTATTTGTCCCGGTTCTTCTAACCGTGCATGAATGCATGATGCCTTTTTCTTGGTAGGAAATGATCAAATAACTTCTCCCGCTCTGGATGGAGCGGGCGGGTGCACTATGCGGAGGTGCCTAAGAGAGCCTGGCCATAAATACATTTTGTAAAAATCGGCGCAGGTACTTGTATTATACCTCAAACTGTAGCTAAGAAGTTAATCTACGATATTATATATAAATTATGTATGTGGCAAGTACTGGTTTCTAGCAAAGAGCATCTAAATACGATGATTCAAAAATGATCACAAAAATATCTTAATTTATGTTTTTTTCAGGATTATTTTCTGGTGAGCTAGCAATGAAAACTATACAAGTAGTATAGAAAGTATATATTATAAGCTTTCTGCAATGGTATAACCATTCCAGAAAGCTTATAATATATACTTTCGTTTGATATGCATAAATATGCTATATATTTGTTAATATATTTACTAGAAATATTTATCTCATGACATATCATTTTTGCGTATCTGAAACTTTCAATTAGAGTTTTGACAGTTGTCGAAGGCCGAAGGTCTGTAAATAATGTTATTTGATAGGAAATTTAATATTATTAAACAGGAAGAAAAAAAAGTTGCAACTTCATTGCACAACTTATGTTAATCTATTATAACACGAAATAGTAAAAATTTCTTATAAATACGTAGGTGATGCTATTTGATTTATTAATTGATATAAGTTATACTTGTGATATTTTATTAATTGCAGTTTATTTTTAGAAAATGTATCGAGTTTTTCTCACCATTTTTTAGTTCACTTAAACAATAAATTATCAATAAAACATATCGGAAACCGCATAAACATATAATGATAATTAATTCTTTCTACCCCATTTTGGACACGTTTCAAATCAATTATTTTATATAAAATAGGGGCATCTGCATACTCAATAATTACATACTGTTTTTCGTTTGTTATTATCGTTACTAAAAGTGTGCATAACCACTTACCTTCTCGCAATGAGTGAATTCAACTGTACCAGACGCGACCTATGTCTTGTTTTAATTCAAAGTGACAGGAATTATGTTGTTGCTTTAACACGTGATATGCGGGATAATTTTATCATCTTCCGAGACAAATATCGCTAAGATTGTCGCATGTGTACAAAAAAAATCTTATTACTAACTTTCGTCAACGCTACACTAAATCTGACAAAAATAAGGACTTTTTTAAATCAGAATTTCGTGTGGCTGAACGTCATATTCACTGTAAATCTGGAAGAATCCAATTGTGAATCTGAATCTTCGACATCGACGGGGAAACGAGGACGCCCTTCTAAAACCTACGAAGACAGTTCCGATAAAACACAAAGACGAAAAAACAAAGAGTTGCTTGAAACATGTGGCCTTGATTTTATACTGAATTCATATCTTCGGACCCTTACATAACAAGTTTAAGAAAAACTTTCAATAAAAAGTCTATAGAACTTATAGATGAAGCCTTGGAGCTAATAGAATAATACACCTAAATGTTTTTTTTTTCTCTTATTTTATTTATAATTAATAACAGTAATTTTAAGAGTTTATTTTGTATTAATTATAACATTTTACGTCACATTATTTAAAGCTAGTAGTAAATTTCTGAACATTTTTTCAATATTTCATATTTTGTATTTTTTTATGACTGTCAAATATACATTTATATCCAAAAACTGTATATTATTTTAAAGTGAATTTATTCTAGATTATCTGAAAAAAAAACAATCAGCTGTATATCTATAAAAACATATAAGTTATGGATTTATGACCCGAAACTGGCTCAATCTCCACATAGTGGGGCGTGTCAGACTCTTACTGACTAAAACCCACCCGTGTTCCTTCAGTTGCCTGTATGTTGCCAGGGGCCACGGTAACCCTTTCGGACAAACCCACAACCCCGGCAGACATCAGCCCTAGCGGACCCCTTCAGTTGTGCTGACATCTCTTTGAGGCGCGTGTGGAACACAACGCGTCGTCGACCCGAGCCTGGTCCTTATCGAACGGCGAGCTACCCATTGCTAACCGTCCGCAAGCCCGTATGCGCCTCTGTTGGAGATCCAATAAATAAATAAAAAAGTACCAGGAACAAGAAGCGAGACAGTAAAGTAAGTTTTGACATAATTAATATCACGCCTGTGTTCTCCCAAGGGTTAGGCAAATGTGTAGTAAAACACAAACAAAAACTCGTGGTTTTACACCGGCGAGGCGAGGCGTGGATGGGATGGGTTTGAACCCAAACTAGTAGTTATAAGCACTAATAATTACCTATGTATACACTTTTCAAAGAATTCATTTATTTTCAAAAACATTGTATAATACAGCAGAAATTTGTAATGTGTGACATTTGTAAGTTTTTTTCTGTCCGGCAGGCCCTTTTTATCTCTAATAGTTATCTTTAATGGTTACAAGTGAAAATCGCACGCCAAATTAAAGTATTTTCGACGTACTTACATTATTTAATGCGTTTTTTTAGATGCGATAAGTACATAATCGAATTTTATCCATACTATTACGAAATTGGTTGAACGTCAAAGCTGTGCGTGCGTCTTAGTTGTGCAAATTAAAAAAAAAAATCTTTCTTTTTCTTCTCAATCGTTATTCCAAGAGAATATCGGTAAGTATTTTTTTTTCTGCGTCATGTTTACCGCAAATAAACGTTTTTTCTTTCTTTCTTTCTTCTTTCTATTAACTTTAGCTTGTATACATCAGTTACTCCTCGTGACTGTACCTAATAAACCCGAATTAATTCATAGTAATACGAACTCCACGTATTGACAGTTCAATTAAATTATAGTATAGACAGCGGTGCATGTAAGATGTTATCAGAGCTCAGTTTGAGTGCACTGTTATCAGACCTCACTTGCGCGCGCTCCTCTCATTGCACCTGTTAATTGTGAGGGCGAGTGTAGGGGGCGAGTGGCGAGCAGGTTTGAGGCTCCCATTGTTAATTGTACCTTTACATTCGTCTCATCATCATCAGCCTACAGCAGTCTACTGCTAGATAAAGGCCTTTTAAATCACACGCCGTTTAACTCGATTCTCGGCAACTCTCATCCAGCTGCAACCAGCCACCATGCGAAAATTGTCACTCCACCCTGTCTGAGAGCGTTTTACCTAACGTACGTCAATTCGCGGTCTTCACTCAAGAACACGACTCAACGGTCATCGACTCACGATTACTGACAAATGCTTACACTGACTGGACAGGTCCACTCAAATCTGTGCGGTTCTTTCCTCAAAAGACCTTTTCAGACACTAATCTACATGGTCCTCATATGGCCTGACCAAGATTATGTCTGGACTTTAAAAGAGACTGCGACCTCTGAGTTTGTTTCGGCCTTTCTTCTCAAAGTAAATAGGAAACGCCGAACTCATCTAGCTTATTTTTAATATTTTTTTATATGACGTGTAAAAGTGATTCCGATATCCTATAATATTTACAGAATTAAAAAAATCATTTCATTTATCGGTTCTACGGCTAATATGGCCGATTCGTCCGAAAAGTCCATACAGTGCGTGGCTCTTATACTCTTACGCCCGCAGCGATACTCTTGGTAAAACTAGATGTCAAACTTTCGGACTACATGGTACTACCAGTACAGACTATCAAATCTACGAAGTAATGCTTTCCGAGGCTTAGAGGGTTCTCGGTATGAATGGATGGTCTCCCGATCGATCGATGCGTACGGCGGTTACTAGAAAGAAAGAAAGAAAAATAGGTTTATTTGTCACAGAAATACGTGCATACATAAAAGACAAGAGTAATCAGAGAACAACACAAAGTACATAACAAATCACGAGCATAGAACAGAAATTACTTTGGCGGCAGCTGCACGACATGACTGTGACAAGAAGGCTTCCACTCAGCATGATGCAGTGCTATGGGGGACCCACAGCACAGCGCTGATTTTCAGTGGTCACCCGAAAAAAAAAAAAAGATGTACGGAAAACAAGTCAGGTTCAGTGAGTTTTCTATTAAACATGTAACAAAAACAAAATAAATAGTGCTTAGAATATAAGACAACTATACAATAAATTATAAGAAACATAAAAAAAACTATCCGCAGGCATCACCCTACGTGCATAAATCCCTCACACTTGCGTCGCCCGCGCGCGCGCTCACTATCTAAAAAGTACCGTTGCATTTCTCTATTGCGTTTATAAGCGTGATGACGTACTGTGCTATCTGTGTCACAAGCTCCTCAAAACGCAGTTTCTTCTACCTTGTACCAAAATCATAACCGAAGAGATAGAGTAACTGGGACACCTTCAATTGTCTTGCGGATCCGGAATCATAGTTTGTAACTGACACACACCACTGTTTGCGGGATTTACTAGTAAGAAACGTTACTCTGTTTCTTAGAAATAGGTTGTAGGATTTGATACTAGTTTACTTTTGAACTGTAAGTTACTAATTTAACTGTAGCTGCTAGCAATGTACTGTACATACTTAATTATTCGCATTTACTCAACAAACTAAGCAAATTAATGATTCAAGAACACAATTACTTAAAAGAAAGAAATAAAAAAAATGTTTTATAGTCACAGAAATACGTGCATGCTAAAAAGATTAGCTTTACAAGCTAGGAAAAAAGTAGTCGACACGTCGTGACTGTGACATGGGGGACCCACAGCACAGGTTTAATTTTTGCTGCACGTCGTGACTGAGACATGGGGGACCCACAGCACAGGTTTGATTTTTGCTGCACGTCATGACTGTGACATGGGGGACCCACAGCACAGGTTTGATTTTAGCTGCACGTCGTGACTGTGACATGGGGGACCCACAGCACAGCGCTGATTTTTAGTGGACACCCAAAAATGACGTACGGAAACCAAGTCAAGAACCCATTTATAACAGTTTTTATTATTAATTTTGTCAATTTAATATCTTATAAAATAAAAACAGATACCATTAAGTATTATCACGTCATTCTCTATATTTCCTCGATGTTACATAAAGATAACTCTAAATTACTCTTACCAACGAACCTAATACCCTTCCTACCCTAATACCCTACAAGGCGATAAAAATAATATCTGAAATCGCGAATAGTTCCGAAGAAATAAATGTCCCATCACTCTTTTAAAATGGGCCCAATTTCCCCGATACTACCCTTAAGCACGCATGACCATTGCTTTGAGCATACGATTTTAAACTTTAGTATACGTGGCTTAAGGCATAATTTTGACTGTATTAAAGGAAATTAGAGAAAAAATTGAAGTGTGCTAAGCGCAAATCGCGCCCAGCGGGAATTTGAGTAGAGTTATCAATCTTGGTTGGATGATACTTCGATTTATAAATAGCTGGATAGGAAGTAAGTTGACAGGTTTCATATAATTAATATTATTTTCAGCAGTAGCGTTTACCCATAACCTGCAAACTGGAACACACGGTTTGCAGGGTATGGGTAATTACCTACAGGTACATGAGACATTCCAGAACATTCCTGCCTTGTCTCTAAGATAGCAACGCATCAGTCACTGGTATTACAAATATATGTATCTTCTTACATAGTCGGCTATTTACCATCACGGCTCTCGTCAGCTTGTTTTTCATCCTAGAACAGAAATGAATCAAATTACAATTTGAAGACTTTCAGGAGAAGGAAAAAAGATCCAGAGCACCAATGACTTTTTTATATAAAAAGAATTGTTGTCACACGAGTGGACTTACCTATCAATATAAAAATACCAAAACACTTTTAAAGAGTTACCTAATAATTTATCTTATATAAAATTCTCGTGTCACAATGTTAGTTACCTTACTCCTCCGAAACGGCTTTACTGATTTTTACCAAATTTTATATTCATATTCAGTAGGTCTGAGAATCGGCTACTATCTATTTTTCATACCCCTAAGTGATAAGGTTTGTCCACCCCAAACAAATAATTGGCAAAACAACGTTTGCCGGGGTCAGCTAGTTTACTATAAAGTTATATATGGCTGCACGAGAAACAATTTTTTTTTTTTTGTAATCATAAATAATGTTAAGTAATCTGTTTGAAATTTTATTGTTATAATTGTATAAATTATAATTAATAATGAATCTATTATGAAAATAATAAACGATAAAAATTATCATTTAACTCTAATCTTTAATAAATTGTATGGTTTGCATATCAATTTTTTTACATGTATTAGGACATTTATTTATTAATTCTATTGCCTAAGGTCTTCTTAGGTCTACAATGACCCAATACCTATTGCAAATTAATAATTATTATTATGTTTATGAATATAAACTATCTTCTACTGCTGTGTAGCCCTATAACCAAGTACGATTTATCAAATACTAAGAAAAGACATTTCTATTTTTCTTGCTTATTTTTTCAAGCCAAATAAGCTAAAATAAGCCCAGTCCAATACAATAAACAAGAACATTAAAACAATCTCCAACAATAAATTGCCAGTAATCTAAAATGAGGCGTCAATTTATCTCTCAAAGTCCTATCCAGATCTTGTAATCCAAGAACCCGGGAACCCGTTTCAACGTTTATTTATGTTTGGTCAACGGTTTTTGGAAAATGAAATAGATAAGGGGTCCCTCTTCGTCGTTATCTGTTGCGTTCGACCCGAGTTTGGGACCCTTTCGAGAAATGCGTTTCAAGTCGGAGTCGAATTATTTTCGTTTTTCGAGGAGTTTTGAATTGAAAATGTTTTATGTAAGGGGTGCGCCAGATCTTTCCGCCCGGATGAGTATTTTTCCGTAACCCCTTCTTTTTTACATAATGTAAATACATAAGGACATAAACTCAGGTCCCTTCATTATTCTTTGCTTATTTCCATACGAATAAGCAGAAACTGATAAACATTAAGAAAAAAGACAAAGTAAGTCTTAATCTTATAAGAAGAAAAACAAACGTAGCAGACGTGACTTGCACAATAAAAAAAAACGTGTGGCACTCGGGGACTGCCGCGGTAAAGCTATTGCATAGCATTTGTAAACTCCATACTTCCTATTTGTCAACGCTACACTTGGGATGATGACGTGATGACATAAAACAAAAATTACGTTCCCATGACAACATCACGTTGTCATGGGAACCGTCATTACATAGTAGGCGGAGTGGGGGTGTTAGGTTTTTTTCGTTACGGAATTTCTTGATTCGATCGCCGCGCTCAAAGCCCGCGATAAAAGCTATGCAATAGCTTAAAAACTAAAATGGAAGTGGGCAGGTCATGTCATACAACGGAAGATGGGCCAGAGAATTAACAAAATGGTATCCCGGAGAAGGAAAGAGGAAAAGAGAAAGATCATTTCAAAGATGGGAAGACGATTTGAGAACTACTGCGGGGGGACAAGGAGCAGAAAACTCACGATCGTGAGCTATGGAAAAGCCTGTGGAGACCTATGCTAAAGAGCAAAGCAGTCTGGAGAATTCTGATGTCTAAACCATTAATTTATATAAACTGTAAAACTAGTTTTAAGATTGTTAATAACAAGCTGCTTCTCACACGGACAACTGTGCGTCGCTTGCTGCTCCCGAGTCACCATTCCTGACTCTGTATATTTTGACTGCTGAGAATGTAGTATACAGGGATGTTTTATAAAAATGTGGCTGTTATTGTAGTATATTGTGGTGTCTTACGACTTCCACGTGAACGGAGTCGCGGGCAGAAGCTAGTTGTTAATAAAGGCTATTTGAAATTTGAAACCAGAAACTACAAAACGCCACTTGCTGCAATTCTCAGTTACTCCTTTTGCTTCGTATTGCAAGGCGAATATTGCACGCAAGTTTTGCCTTGTCTAAACACAGAGCACGTCTTTTTACAACTGATTCAAGTATTTGTATTATTTACGTTGCTAAATAGGTATTTAAAAAAAAAAACGTGTGGCACTCAGGGACTGCCGCGGTAAAGCAATTGCATAGTATTTGTAACCTCCATACTTCCTATTTGTCAACGCTACACTTGGGATGATGACGTGTTGACATGAAACAAAAATTACGTTCCCATGACAACATCACGTTGTCATGGGAACCGTCATTACATGGTAGGCGGAGTGGAAGGTTTTATTTTCGTTACGGTTTTATTTTCGTTACGTTACGGAATTTCTAAATTCGGTCGCCGCGCTCAAAGTCCGCGATAAAAGCTATGCAATAGCTTAAAAATATTGAACGTCTTCTCAAGATTTTTTTTATTTGTTTCTTTCAAATTCACCGCACTCATGTTTGAATGATAGATTTGCATACGATTATTGTATGTGCAATTTTATTGTACGTGCGATTATACAGTACGTGCTGTTTACACCCATACCAGTTTTGAACGTCACCTAACTTGCGCGTATCGTGGAACAATTCTGTACCTTCAGTGAAAAGTGATGTAACTGGAAAAACACGATTTTGAGAAAATTAATGTTAAACTTTAAAAAAAAACTGACTCTTTGTCTACTTCACTAAAATGAGTACTGATTACTGACATTGGTAAATAATATCTTAGAGCACGATTTAGTGTAAGAAGAAACAGATTAATTTGTAAAGTTTTTTATAATTTAAAAAGTAATCCAGTTGTATCACCTAACACAACATATATTAAAGTCGTTTTATGTGTAAATTAATTTAAAATGACTTGAACCATTTTACACATTATTTATTGGTTGGTGTTGGATGATTATGTGTAGGTAAATATATCAGTTTGTACTAATTCACATAGATCGCGTAATAAGAGTCACATACATTTGTATCAATATACATTAAGGTACCTGAAATATTTGTTCAGTTCACATTGATATAATTTAAAATGTATTTTATTACATATTAATAAATGTAAAAAATGCTTAGTTTACTTTACACCAAAATAAGCTTGCGCAATTTTAATCTTAGAGGGGTACCAATTAGACCAAAAAATTGCATTTTTTTTACTGTTAAACTTAGTGTAAGAATATAAGTCAAGATATATCAGTTTTCACTGAAGGTACAGAATTGTACGTGTTGTTTAGACGGTGCCAGTCAATTGTTGTTTCAATTTTATGATATACCACAGGCAATAAACTTACACTATGTAAATGGGACTTAAAACTATCAATCACTAGCTGCTCGATATAAAGACGCTATCAATGTCAAATTGTAATCATGTGTTTAACACACATACACACATAACATCACGTTGGTATTCCCTAACGGGTTGGGCAGAGGTGTACCTATAGTACACCCACATTTTGCACCCTATTGCCATCAAACGAGCACAATACCAGGCTCCGTGCTGCTACTGAGAAATTCCAGATGGAAAACCCAATGACACTTTTCTCGACCCAAGAATCGAACCCAGGACCTCGTGCTCAGCAATAGCGCTTACGACCACTAGACCAACGAGGCAGATGCGGTAAACAATAAGTACAGTATCTGGCCGACCGAGCTCTGCTCGGTTAAAAATAGAGAATGCAAATTTAATTATAAAGGATAGTTCATACTAATTCCATGTATAGTAGGTACATATTAATTCCATGCTGCCATGATAGTGCGGTACTTGCTTATTCCATACTGCCATGTCATTATTCTAAGGTAGCCATCTCGTTCTAAACTTTAGGCGATCGAGCTCTACTCGGGTTAAAATACGAAGAAAACGAATTTTCCCAGATATGAGACCTATAAGATCGATTTTTCGCCACCGTAAACCCCTATATTGCAACTTTCATCGAAATTGTTAGAGCCTTGTTAGAGCCGTGTTCGAGAACGTGATTAAATATTGCTTGTTCAATAGTTTAAGATAGTATAATAAAAAAAACGTGTGGCACTCGGGGACTGCCGCGGTAAAGCTATTGCATAGCATTTGTAACCTCCATACTTCCTATTTGTCAACGCTACACTTGGGATGATGACGTGATGACATAAAACAAAAATCACGTTCCCATGACAACATTACGTTTCCCATGACAACATCACGTTGTCATGAGAACCGTCATTACATGGTAGGCGGAGTGGGGGGTGTTAGGTTTTATTTTCGTTACGTTACGGAATTTCTTGATTCGGTCGCCGCGCTCAAAGCCCGCGATAAAAGCTATGCAATAGCTTAATATTAGATACTTTTTACAAAGTAAACTTTGTAAACAAAATTATCAGAGCACAAAACCATCTAAAATACAAAGTAAAACATCTCTACTCCCACTAGAATCGATCACATGTTATCTCGATCATAGATTTGGGATCCAATAAGACCTCTTTTTTTCCAGAACTGAGCATTTATCTTTCGAAATGGGATCAATTCAGAACTGTTGAGTACTTTATGTGTATAGATAGCTATTATACACCCATTGTTGGGTTATTTTATGGGTAATTTTGGATATATTTCCAAGATTTATTTGATTCGTAAATGGTTTCTGGGTAAGCTTCACATTCATTGAAAGGAAAGCACTTATATTATGATATATTTATTTACCGTTCAAGGATTTATTTCTTAGTAATATGTTTATGAAAATAGACGATAATGGTGCCGATTCTCTTGTCACAAATGCCTCTAAACTAGACTAAAAAACACCAAAATTTAGTTTATTCCTGTCAACGACGATTTTCCATTCTGAAATAGACTAAAGTGGCACAACTTAACTATATTTTAGTCTGACAGCACTGAGATGGCACTGAGTTATTAATTTAGTGAAAATGGCAATTTACTATTCTGAATTTGAAGTTTTCCACCAAAAATTTGGTTTGTCTTAACTAAATCTGACTATTTTTAATCGTGACTAAAAAGGTGTGGAATAAAATTTGTTGTCATGAACTAAAATTCACATTTTTTTTTCTTTTTTTTTTGCTTGTATCTCGAAAATGGTGTGTCCTATCCTATTTTTAATTCTTTTTACCTGTTGTGGTATAGTAATTTTATTCTAGGTGCATCGTCTTCACATTATAATGATTTAACTAATGTAAGTACCTATACAAACTATTGTAAAACATTTTAAAGGAGTAACGGTGGAGTTTCTTGCCCATTCTTCTCCATACGAAAACTACCTTTTGGAAGGGGCGACTAGAATCAGTTCTATTATTTTGTAAATTTTGACGTTCAAAGTACCATACATGGGCCTATTTGAAATAAATTATTTGACTTTGACTATCGCAAAAATAATTAAAATTTCAATCACCTTTTTAAAATCATAAACCCCTAAAACTATACAAAAAGTGAAAAATTCCATAAAAACACGTCGAGGCTGCCCCCCTGCGCGCCTCCGGCTGTAAAAAAAATTCACGGAGTATGGCAAACAAGTACCACGTGGAGTCGCGATTGTCAAATTCGATTTTAGAATAGATATAAATACAAGATTTTTTTTTGCAAAATAGCTTAAAGATTCTCATAGGCAAAAGTAAGGAATTTTAGTGATAGTTTAGTTAGTTTAGTTCGGTGTACAAAAGAATCGGCACCAATATCTAATAAATACTCTCAGACCGTTTTTCCACCGCACCGTGAACGAGCCATTCACAGTGCGGTGGAAAAACTAAGGCTAATGGCCTGTGTCAACGAGAACAAGATGTCGACGCCGAAGCAGCGACAATACATTTACTATGGCCGCGTAATCTCATTTCTCGATGACGTCCCGTTCACGGTGCGGTGGACAAACAGTGTTAGTCTTATATTAGGGTTAATGTAAGACTAACTTGGCTTGTTAAAACCATAGTTTACAGGAGGTTATCGTTATCCTAGAAACATAATTAAATGTTGATTTGCTTTGAGCACATACAAATCAATACAAAAACACAACTTAAACATTCGAAATCAACTTTTCCGACACAATTTTCCAGCTATCTCGTCCTATAAAACTATCAAAGCCAACGTAAGAATAAAACACAATACCGGAAGCAACATACGTCAAGCCGCGTACCGGAAGTGACGGCGAATATTATAAATTCAAGCGGAAACGGCTCCCAGCGGTTAAATCACACAGAAACATCACGGGCCACGCTTTAAACAAAATGCATTGCACACTGTTAATACGCCACGGGGATAGAGTTATTGTTTATGTTTTGGTTTTTCTTTGTTGTTCTTCTAGCCTTTTTTGTGGGGAAAAAGAGTAATTCTTGCTTGGTAAGTAAGTAAAATACGGCTATCTAAACGAAACCCTATTACTAAGCCTCCACTGTCCGTCTGTCTGTCAGCCGGCTGTATCTCATGAATCGTAAAGGTAGACAGTTGAAATTTTCACAGATTGTGTATTCCGCTTTAACAAAACGAATTAAAAAGTTAATAATTAAAGGAACGAATAAGATACGTGTTTTTGCGACGTTTTTTGCTCGATCTTAATACGGTATGGAACCCTTCGTATAGGAGTCCGACTCGCACTTGGCCGGTTTTTTTATACAGGTAAGAGTCGAGCGTTAAACTTGTTTTTAGTTCAGTAGTTTCTGAGATTAGAGGAAGTCGTATGGATGAAAGATGTAAATATTGAATTTAATAAATTCCCCGTACCACTCTTTTTGCTTGAAGTAAATAGCATTAATTTCGTACTAGGCAAAATTAAAAACCCAACTACGCTAATAAAGTAAAATTTTATAATTTAATTAGCAAGCCTCAGTTTCAAGAACCCTTTATCAACTACAGGGAAATAAACATGGCAAAGAAAATAAAAATAAACCAATCCTTATAATTACCGTCTTTATAATATGAAAACAGCAATGAAAATAACAAAAAAAACCAGTACCAAAGGACGTTTCCTCAAAATAAACATTTCAAAACCGCAACATTTATGCACAAAAATTCTTAAATATATCAACGTTGATTCAGTGTTCCGACGCAAATACTCGACGCAAATGTGGAACGGGTTAAATCACTCGGAAACCAACACTACCTCGCCGACTGAGGAAATACGTCTCGCAGGTTCTCGCAAAAAAGGAGCGGGGCTTTCTAAAAAGAAACGAGTCTTTAAAATCTCGTTTATACGAGGAGAGTTTCTCGACTGTTTTGAATTTAAATGCGAGCATGTTCGAGCGAGCATGTATTATAAGGCAGACTGCAATGTGGCCTTATGTACCGGTATTGTCAAACAAATGATCGCACTCGTGATTGTGTATAAACCACAGGGGGAATCGTCAGGATAGCCCGCGAAATTCAAATTTTCTTACGTTTTTTGCATTTTGCAGGTCAGTGTCAGGTTTTATGTTGATTAAAATATGATTCGCGGTCGTAACAAATATGGCTTTACTCAATTATAATCATTACAATCAGCAATACAACTACATAAGTTAGCAAAGGTGTCAAATGTCATGATTTCATGAAATCATGACATTTGACACTTTTATCTTCTTCTTAATCACTATTGCTGACACTGACTTGCAAAATGCAAAAAACGTAAGAAAATTTGAATTTCGTAGGCTACCCTGACGCTTCCCCCTTAAGCGAAAAACAATAAACTCGAATAAATGATTACGTCATACATACGAGAGTCGCTGTTCGAACTATGATTTGACAATCCCGATAGATTACGAAATGAGATTTTTTGTCTGTCAATTTCAGGCTAGGCGATCGACAGTCGTCCTTCGCATGTGACAGTAAAACAATTTTTATTTCTTTATTTATTTCTTTTCTTTCTAGGTGGGGTATCGTAAATACAAGTCTTAGAAGATTCTTAGAGGATTTGACAGCTGAGAAGGCGGTGACATTACGTCGTTGCGATGACGCTGTCAGTGGAAGGGGTGACACATTAGGAGCCGTGTACTCAATCGCCTCGATCACTTTGGCTGCGGAGCTCAGATGTGACGGACGCGTACTAGTGACCATATTGATTTTGTTGTAAGGGTTTTGCTAAAATTAAATAAATAGTTCTAGGCCGCTTCGTGTTTTCTTTAAAAAAAATCAATTAGGCTTCTGATCCCTAAGACAAGTTTATCTAGCACGAGAAACATGTATAACACAGCCATTAAAAGAGAAAGGAGGATTTTAAATATCGAGAATGTTACTAACGTTTATGAAAATACGTTTGTATATTTTCTAAGAAGTCTCATGTTTATGGAGCGTTGATTTTGTCGCATTTTTACGGGTTGATATGTATGTTATTGTACTGAAGGAAAAATATTACGTTCGTTTCCTGGAACTCTTTCATAAACCCACTCAAGTATATGAGCAAATGAATAAATGTAGAAGTATAGGTATACTTTCTATTCACTACAAGTTATATGAAATATTTTTTATGCTTTTCTTTTGTTAGAATACCCACCCTCAACGAAAAACCATATTTTCAATAAAGTATGAAACTTTTATTTACACTGAATTTACGAAACTACTTACCTAAAGTACTTATCACAGTCACGACATTACTCAGTAATACACAAAAGAATATCTGCTCAAGAAAATTTAATAAAGAAAGTAATGTAACTTCGCAAATTAAAGTCATCCTTTTTCTCAAAATAATTTATAGTAACGGCTTCCTTTCGCACGTTCATGATACTAAATTAAAACACTGAATTAAAATTAAAATTTCACGCTTGTATTTCGCGGCACAGAAACTAAAAATAAAAAATAGTGTTTTAATGTAACCGTGGCTTTTATACACAATCGCATAACCCTTAACTGTTGTGTTAGCACAATTAAAATAATTCAGCGTTCCATTCCTATGGCTTCGTCCAGGGTGAATGCGTAGTGACTAGCGGTAGCGGGCGCGGTGGCGGGCGCGGTGGCGGGCGCGGTGGCGGGCGCAATTAGATGGGCACGGTGCATCGCGAGTTTTTGTAGCATAGACGTAAAACTATCGACGGTCGCTCCAGCTTTTATCGCCACAAGGTTCATTGGTGCGTGGCAAAAATCGGAACTAATGCCCTAAACTAATCTTATTGTTCACAAAACAATTTCAAATGTTTACCAACAACGCCCCCATGTCAAAGTCATTCAAGCGCCAAAACATCCTTGTAGCAGTTTACAGTCCTGACTCAGTACTCTGATTTTGCATCGCTGTCAAAGTCACAGTGATCTTTATTCTTGTTACAATAAGGTTGCTGTTAAGTTGCTGCTGTCAGAAGAAGGGACTGTAGCTAGATCATTGATACCCATCGTGTAGGCGCCCGCCGCGCCGTATTCACTTCAGTATAGTTGCATATGGCGGTTTCATAATGTTTGATATATCGCTCCCGCCTTAGCACACGCGAAAGTTCCTCACCCTGACCGAGGCTTATTAGTGATATCATGGCCTCAGGAAGTTCTCACTTGCTTCCGCTGCGGTCCTCTTGTTTCCACATTACCGAAATTCTATTTTCCACACCGTAGTCTAAAACCAACCGAAAACTCAAGTTCCTAGAGTTTAATTTCCTCTGGAGGTTTTCTACCTAATTTATAGTTAAGTTAGCTACAGTCTAAATTGGAGCAAAAATAGCAGTTAGATACGATAAACTGAACAGTGAGTTGTGTGTAGATTGAGTTGTTCGAGTAACGTTCGAGTATTTGTGTTCGTTTTCTGATGCTTGGTGCATATAAATGAGATTCCTTTAAACTAAGAAAACATCTCTTCTACTAATTATGCAGTTACAGTAGCTGCCAGTATATTGATCCAAAAACCTGTGACTACCTAGGCACCAAAACGATTACCAACGATCGGCCACGATCACACACGAAGTACGTAGTCACAGTTTTTTGCAAAATCTTCTTAAGTAGACGAATTAAAAACAAAATCAATTGCATTTCGTTTCTCGTTTCGTATGGTGAAGGAAAACATCGTGAGGAAATTGGCATGGCCAGGGAGATATTTCTCGACGGCATGTGAAGCCAAGTCACAGGCCCGTGGGCGGCATAAAAACTCTGACACCATGTTAGTCACTTACCACACGAAAAAGAATTGCGTTTTGTCAAATCCTACGCTTAGATTATGACCATGTAGTTATAGAAGTAGTCATTAAAAAATTATTGCATTGCTTAACTAAGAAGCAATTATTTCAATAAAAAAAATACAAAGCAAGTTTTTGCCTAATTAGTACTTTTCATAATTCTCAGGAATTTTTGCTGAGGAGGGGTCCTCAGCTTAAATTTTAGGAAATTATTACTTGAAATTGTATTTTATTTTTATTTCGATGTCCTTTGCAGGTCCATCCCAAGTCAACAAAAAAGAAACGAGTAATCCCTCCTAGATTATTTACAGTTCTTTCCACTTTAACTTCACTAACTCCCACTTAAGACCCTCAACTAGTTCATATCACGCCCCACGACTCCTCACACATTCCTCCACTCAAGATTTATTACCCCCGGCGTCGACCGTGTCCTGAATTTCAATCTACCCCCAGTGGACTAGCTGATTAAATTTTTCAGAATGAAATATATGCTATATAATATAACACGAATAGTCCTGGAATAAAATTGAATGTGACCACGGAAAATATGTGGGAATAGAAAAGAGTTTGACATTTACTCGTCCTTTTGGTAAGTATTTGTTCGACCTTTAAATATAATATAAGATACAATTGATGTGGATATATTTAGTAACCTGTTCCGCTTAGCTATTTCTAAAGAGCCATAAAGAACCCTGAAAGAAATCAACACGTATTTCACCTCTCAACAAGGCATCGACAATGTTCGGGTTCGTGACAAGTCAATCGTCATCCTGAGGATGACTCGTTGAGAGGTGAAATACGTGTCGATTTCTTTCAGTTTTTATGGGTCTTTAGAAATAGCTAAGCGACAAGTCAATCGTCATCGCGAGGATGCCTAGTTGAGAGGTGAAACACGTGGTCTGTTATTCGCAACTCCACGTCCAAGTGCGTATTTTGCGTACGTAATGGGAACTTTATTGTATACACATAATTAGCCTATAATATGCCCACTGCTGGGACACAGGCCTACTCTCTGTGAGAGAGAGTGAGTCGTAATCCACCACGTGGGCCCAATGCGGGTTGGTAGATGTCACGTCTTGGAATTTTCGGTTCTAGGACATGCCGATGTCCTCATGATGTTTTCTTTCACCGTTTTGAGAGCAATGGTGATAAAATGATTTACACAAAGTGAAGCGCCTGACCGAGTTCAAACCTACGACCTACAACTCGTTAGTCGGGCCGTTACCACTGGACCACCACTGCTCACTTTATTCTATATTACTTCTCAATATTTGATTACAATCAGAACTTTTTCCGGACAATTTGAAGGGAATTGCTATGAAGAACATTATTATTATAAATTTATAACCTACAGCTCGATAGTCTAGTGGTTGCAAGTCCAGCATGGAGTCCTGGGATTGAGCCTTCAATCAAGCTTAGTAGTATTGAGTTTTCCATTAACACTTTCCGGGACAGTAAAACAGACGTCATAACAATAAAACTTATTAGTTCTTAGTCGCCGGGAATCGGGATGTGTGGTCAGCTACAACAGGCCTTAAATCTATACTTGCTAATATTATATAAGAATGAAGAGTTTGTTTGTTTGCGCTTGGACGCGCTAATCTCAGAAACTACTGGTCCAATCTAAAAAATTATTTCAGTGTTAGATAGCCCATTTATCGAGGAAGGCTATAGGCTACATATCATCACGCTACGACCAATAGGAGCGGAGCATTAAAGTAACAATTCCATGCGGACGAAGTCGCGGGTAGAAGCTAGTAACTGATAAAACGTGGGCTACCAAGCACCTCTGCCAACTCCTGAGAAAACATGAGTGACGTTATGTTTGGATTCAAAACAACACCAATCACTAACAAAAAAAAACCGCCCAAGTGCATGTCAGACCACGCACAAAGAAGGGATCCATAGTTGAGATGAATTTATCCCAAAAAAAACTTAATTTTGTAGTTGAAAACATGTTCACCCATACATCGATATATGTCACGGTCAATTCTCCAACTGCAAATGTAAGGTTAAAAAAAAACTACCAATTAACAATTTTCGGACTTTTTCCTTTACTTGTGCTGTGAGATCTTGCTTTCTGCCAAATTTCATGATTCTAGGTCAACGGGAAGTGGCCTGTAGGTTTTGATTTATTTGTGAATATCAAAATATGTCACTTAAATGGCCGTATTTTTTTATTACCTTGACTTAGAAACTTGATTTTTTAGAGCTCCGAGGGAACATAGATGTACGTATTCGATATTACTTTCAACTTGTTACCTTCACGCGTTCCTGAGAAAATGGGTCTTGACAGACTGAAAAGGTTCCGTTTTTTGAGGTACGGAACCCTAAAAAGTGTCTAATACAACATCACTTTCACCACTGAAATACCCAAAAAAAAAACTCAACATCAGTTAAAACTATCTCGTGACACCGAAGTGATTCTTTTCCGAGAAAAAGTAAATGAGAAACATAAGTATGTCGAAACAAAAATAATAAATTCACCGCAGCTTTGAGTGGTTCACTGTTCAGCCACTCGCTGGAGTACGTAGCGACATTTTAATGATGCAACTCTGTGTGCTAAGGAGCTTAGAATGTATAGAATAGGCATGATGACTAAAAATATTTTTGAAGTGAAAACTTCTTTAGGCGCGTTGGTAATTTCTGAGATGGGAAAAAACAATTGAGCTCGCGACACCGTTACCGACACCTCATTTTTGTAAACCCGATTGTACGTTACGGATCAATGTTCTATGCACGTATTTTTACTTTAAAGGTTTTGCAAGTTTTTTTTTTTTGCTAACGCAATTATTGCGCTCTAGGTTACGGATTAATGTTCTATATAAGTATTTTTCTTCCACCAAGGCGATCTTGTTCAAGTTTTCACTTCTATAGGCACTCCCGGAATGCCACTGTTTTTTTTTGTTTTTGTGTCATTTAGATTATTAAAAAAATATTTGACACGTTTTTTTTCTTTTTTTACGTAATCAAAGTCAAAGTCAAATAATTTATTTCAATTAGGCACAAAAAGGCACTTTTGAACGTCAAAAACAAAAAATAGAATTGATTCTAGTCGCCCCTTCCAAAAGGTAGTTTTCGTATGGAGAAGAATGGGCAAGAAAATCCACCGTTACTCTTTTAAAATGTTTTACAATATTTTGTATACATTAATTATATAATTATATGTGAAGACGATGCACCTGGAATAATATTACTATACCACAATAGGTAAAAATAATTAAAAATGAAGCAATGACAGAAAAAATAATAATTATGTAATGGATACATGGTGTTCACATATTTACAAGCATTGTAAAAGTAGGTACCTATACGATATTCCTAAAAAAATTACAAGTGTTACTAATTAGTCAGTGTGTGAGTAATCACAGAATGTAAAAAAAAAATGTTATAATATTTAATTACACAATTAAATTAGCAACCAGTTTGATTTTGTCTAGACTCTAAATTGTCCTATGGAGCTAGACCAGCATGAATCAAAAGATTACGGCGATACATTGAGTTGAAATATGCCATGACGTCACGAATATGTAGATTTTATGCTTACTTGTGACGTAGCAACCCCCACTCCCCAACTTTAATGCGTTTTAACTAAGTCATGATTTTTTATTTAATATGTTAAAGTAAAAAATACGTGTCTAATATTTTTTTACTCTCTGACTGACGGACTAAACAGAATTTCTTTTTTAACCCAGGAATCATCCCTACTGGCTCATATTTGTGTAATAGAAACGGTGACTGTAATTAACACATAATATTATATACGTCTGTATTCCCACTTGTAGACAGAGGTGTATCATTCATAATCAGCCTATAATGTTCCCACTGCTGGGACACAGACATCCTCTTTCTGTGAGATGAAGGCCGTAATCACCATGTGGATGTCACATATCTTCAAATTTTTGTTCTACGTCATGTACATTTCCTCATGATGTTTTGGTTCACCGTTTTGAGAGCAGTGGTGATGAAATAATTAACACAAAGTAAACTGGGCCACCACTGCTCCAGAGGTGTAACCCTACGTTCGCACGGACGTAAAAATATCGCGGCGGGATTTTATCGCGCACTGGATATTTTCAACTCTCGGTATTGAGCCGAGCGTTGAGAATCCAGAACACGAAAAAAAATCGCCACGGAAAAATAATCACCCATGCTTACCTGAGCTCATGTATACCAACATTTTTCCGGTCATGTTTAAGTCTCATGTAATAGGGGGCATATTTATATCTATAAACCAGGCACAAATGCTGATTCCGGCCTGCTATGAAGAAATTCCTGATGAAAAAACCCAATCGTATTTTACCCAACCTGGTAATTGGACACAGGTCGGTCAGCATTTGCGTATTGTAACCCTAACCAATAAATTTAAAAAATGCCTGAAATATTCAAAATCACAAATCCATTGAATTGCTCATTCAAAAATTACTCAGCTATCAATGGTTACTAACCCAAAAAAAATCCTCTCCACCCATTTCCCCATTCCTAGTTCAGTCCAGTCTAAAGCTCTTCAAGTCTATGCTCTCAAAAGGCCACAAGTCCTGCAGGACAGTAGGGGCTCTACACACGAGCGACGCGCCGTGCCGCGACATTTTAATGAAGCACCAGTGTAGCCCACTTGAGCCCTTTCATACCCGTAGGATTTACGCACGCCTCTATGGGGCTCTATATGCTGAAAAAATATATATTGCGTCAATTGTGAATGAAATGGTGTTATTTTTATAGTGAAAAGTCTCCATCCTTGTGGGTCATCATCATCACCATCATCAGCCTATAATGTTCCCACTGCTGGGACACAGACCTCCTCTCTGTGAGAAGGAGTGGGCCGTAATCCACCACGCGGGCCCAGTGCGGGTTGGCAGATGTCACATGTCTTAGAATTTATCGGTTCTAGGACATGCCGGTTTCCTCACGATGTTTTACCTTCACCGTTTTGAGAATATGTACCTAAGTGGTGATGAAATTATTTACACAAAGTAAGTTACCACTGGGCTACCACTGATCTCCCTCCTTCTGCTCTCTCCTTGTGGGTACCTACTCTTATTTAATCATAAAACAGCCAAGTGCGAGTCGGACTCGCACACGAAGGGTTCCGTACCGTATTAAGATCGAGCAAAAAACGCCGAAGAAAACACGTTTATTTTATGGAGACTTTATTTAATTTTTATTATTTGTTGTTATAGCGGCAATAGAAATACACAATCTATGAAAATGTCAACTGTCTACCTAATTGCGGTTCATGAGATACAGCCCGCTAACAGACAGACGGACGAACGGACAGCGGAGGCTTAGTAATAGAGTTTCGTTTGGCACACTTCGGGTACGGAACCCTAAAAAAGGACAACTGGGAACAACATTGCAATTGATCGTGTATGGTCTCAAATTAGTCATGAATCAATTAATTGAATTTCGTTTCAAGCATGTCTTCCTGTTGTTACGGGAAAGAATCCACAAAAAATATATTTAAATAAATTTAACGATAAAAGTATGTAAGACATCATCTGCCTAGACTTTTCCCAACTATGTTGGGGTCGGTTTCCAATCTAACCGAATGCAGCTGAATACCAGTATTTTACATGGAACGACTGCCTATCTGACCTCCACAACCTAGTTACTAGGTAACACGATACCCCTTGGTAAGACTGGTTGTCAGACTTTTGGGTTTCTAACTACCCGTATCGACTGTCAAATGACAGCCGGGACCAACGGCTTAACGTGCTTTCCGAGGCACGGAGGGGTCTTGGTATATAAAAATGGTCACCCATCCACGGACCAATCGCGGCAAGCGTAGTTTAACCTGATCGATCGACCCGTGTGGCTGTTATTCCTTAGCCACAAGCCCATAAAAGTATGTAAGTATATATTTAGAGAAAAAAAATACCTTGTAAAATAAAAGTCTGAATTCTAAACTTAGATTTAAATCTTTTTAAACTCCAATCCAACTTTATATTCCTTTATAAAATTTATTTAAAACAACTGTATCTCTTACCATAAAATGTTGATTACACTCACTACAATACAATACGGAATACATTTTAGTTACATCATCTACATATTTACGAGGAGAAACTATGTGCGAATTCTCCGTAACGAATCAACATAGCATCAAATAGAAGAATGTACAATCAACAAAACAAATGAGTATGCAGGGACCTGGACCCCACGACACAGGGAATCCTAGTGTGGGGTACAGGGAATTTGTAAAAAATTAGCACCTAAGGCTCCTATGTAATCTGTTACTCGTTTTTAGGATTCCGTAGTAAACAAGGAACCCTTATAGTTTCGTCATGTCCGTCTGTCTGTCTGTTTGTCTGTCCGTCTGTCTGTCTGTTTGTCTGTCCGTCTGTCCGCGGTCTAGCTCCGAGACCCTTAGTACTAAAAAGTTGTAATTTGGCATAGATATACATATTAATTACGTCGACAAAGTGGTAAAACAAAATTATGAAAACCATTTTTTTTTAGGGTACCTCTCATACACATAAAGTGGTAATGTTTATTTTTTATTTTTTTACCCCATGGTGAGGGGTATCATTGGAAAGGTCCTTCAAAAATATTGTGAGTTTGTGAAAACCATTTTTGGATTCAGGGATTCGTTTGAGAAATATTAAGCTTTAAAGTGCTAATTTTTGTTAGAGTCAAGTGTTCTCCCCCCCCCCCTGCCGGCTAAATGGTTGGTTTTGGGTGTGTGAAAAAAATCACAACAGTAGCTGATATAACGAAATTAAAAGGAAAACTATCACAGCTAAGTAGACTCTACAGGTTAACGAGTAATAATCGACCAACTTAACTTTGCAGTTGCAAAAACATGTTGTCCCATACATTCCGTATGGGAGAACATATTTTTCAACTACAAAGTTAAGTTTGTTTTTGGGATTAATTCATCCCAACTACGGAACCCTTCATTGTGCGTGGTCCGACACGCACTTGGCCGGTTTTTTTTATATAATTATTGTACCATGTTTTTGTGAACTGAATAAAGCTTTTTTACTTTACTTTATTTTACCTTATTGTTTATAAGTCTTGTGTAGAGCACATCCCACGCCGGTAGCATACCTCCGCCGTGGAATTCGGATCGGATGCGAGTAGCGGAACATGACGCAAGCCAGTTGAACTACTGCGGTTTCACTGCTATGGTTTCGCGGCGGAGATGTGCTACCGGCGACAGTGACAGTACGCACATGGTAAAAAATGCATGACAATTCGCATAATAATTCACTTTTCGTCTAATATTGACCTGCTGTTAAGAGTGTATAGTAAACTCCCGGGCATCAACAGAAACAATTACCATTGTTACCCATGTTGTACATGTGTTGATTAATTGAGGCTTTAGCATCGCTCCTCTGAGTGCTTGAAAAGTTATGTTGCAGGCAATAACAACAGAAGTAGAATTAAGTTCTTATATGGTGTATGAAATCATGATTCTCTATCTGCAATAATAAACAGTGAACTTCAAACTAGACAGCGATTTTCCATGATATATAAATGCACAGGTATCCCTTTGTAGTGCATTGGTGTTTATTCCTAGCGTGGAAAGCTAACTGTTTTGTCGACTGTATTAGAGAACTACTGACCCGGCGAAGACAAAGTATGTGCTCAGACGGTATTACGGAGATGTGAGCACTTCGTACAGTCGTGTCTAAAATACAATTGAAATTCTAAAGTTTTTTATTACATGCTTTGCGTAAGTACCTAGAACAAAAATTATCAAAAGGAATTAAATATTCTAAAATAATTTGTTTGACGACTGTTTCGTTGAACTGTCGATTTGCGTTTCGGCGTTGTGTAACTGACACAATGTCGAAACGCAAGAATCAAAGAAGTACATGTAAGGGTAAATTAAAAGAAATAAAGAATTATTATATATTTTTATTAAAATAATAGAAAAGATGATTTTTTTAACACGCATATGCAACTGTTGTATAATGTTGTAAACACTCATGTGATACTATTATCCAACCTACATTCGTGTTTTAATACCTAATTATAACAGTTGCATACAAGACTTTATCTACACCCATGATATGAATCCTCTATAAAAGTTTCTGAAACCATTGGGTGTTTGTAATTCAAGATCAAGAATTAAAAAAAATCCACGAAATTCAGTACAAGTCCACGTACTCGTATGTATATCGCCTGCAGCAGCACATCACAGACACACATGCGTGCAGCGGGTGCTGCTGTCCCCCGTCTGAACATTGAAACGAGTTGCATAGTGAAATTTAGAACAACATTATAACACTCGTTTGGATGATGTAATGGTTACTGTGACACTGGCTGTTTTAATGTTGCCAATAAGCTAACTGTTTCAGACACTTAGAGAGATTTTATAGCATGGGTGTAGATAAAGATCTTTTACTCAAAAATGCATGTAATGTGGTCATTATTTTGACAACCTTGTTTGAGCAAAGTCGACTTTGCCGTTCTGTTTCAAGGAGCGGCCGGCAAAGTTTTGCTGGTCGCTCTAACAGGCCGGCAAAACATTGCCGGCCGCTATTTTGACGTTTCAACGTTTAAAAAAATCAAATGCAAAAAGATTTTATTTAAAACACAGCTGTTTGTATTTATAGAGATAGGTACAAAAAGATTTTATTCCATATTTGGCTGTATAGTGCCAACTACCAATGTTAAAAAAAAAAAAAACAAAGAAGTAACAAATGCGCGGTTCAGCGAAAATTTTTTTTTTTATTTTGTGACTTTTTTGCTAAAAATGAGCTATCAAAGCGAAAATTCTTCCGATTCAATGTGTTTAACACCGCCAGACATTAAAGATGAAGCTAAATTAGTGGTTGAAAATTTAATACCGCGAAACTCAAAGGAAAAATATGAGCTTGCATATGAAAAATTTGTGCAGTGGAAAATCAGTAGGAAATCTAAATCTTTACTTGCTGGTTTTATTTACATTAGGTACTTGCATTTTTGAGTAAAGCACTATACAAGCCTTGGCCCACTATGACTGCTTCGCTGGTCACGCTATGATTGCCTCGAGCTAGCCTAGCTACGCTCTAGGCCTTCCAGCTTGGCCATCATTGCAGCCCTTGCTGTCCTCGCTGTAAAGGCCTCGACCTACGGCCTCGGCCTTTATTTCAGCTCGTACATCAAGTGCTGCACGCTGACCGCGCTGTCGGCCTGGAGCTGCGCTACGCTGCGCTGTCGGCCATCATCAGCGCGACCAGCAAAGTAGTCATTATAGGCCGCGGCAGTAATGTACTATAAATGTATGGTTATGTTCAATAGTCGCATGTTTCTAGACATTAATATTATGCCTATGTATCTATGAAATATGTACGTAAAATATGGGTAAATAAATAATTCTACGACGATTTCTGGACAAGTTAGAAAAACTCAGACTAACTTTTTTAGGATTTTTCGTACGAAGTTTTTTATGAATTTTTTACTTATCTTTCAAGAATTTCGAGACATTCATATTGTTTCTTTACGTTACATTTATATAAAAATGAGTGATGTAGGTACTTAAAATCCTACTTTCTTTAATAAGAGACACATGCGACATATTAGAATTTATGGAATGAAAGTGTAAAAGGATGTGTAGGTACTCGTGCGCCTTTTTTTTTTCTCTTAATATGCTACTTATAAATAACTTCTTTTTTATATTATCTTGTCAAGTATAATATGCCATTAACGAACACAATATTTGAAAGCCCTTGTGCTTGAGGTGAAGTGAGAAAATCTGAATTAACAGACTTAAAAGAACTCATAAAATCATTTAAAAAAATCAAAAGTTTGTCTTGCCAATAACGTAGATAATAAAAAACCGGCCAAGTGCGTGTCGGACCACGCACAATGAAGGATTCCGTAGTTGGGATGAATTTATCCCAAAAACAAACTTAACTTTGTAGTTGAAAAATATGTTCTCCCATACGGAATGTATGGGAAAACATGTTTTTGCAACTGCAAAGTTAAGTTGGTCGATTATTACTCGTTAACCTGTAGAGCCTACTTAGCTGTGATAGTTTTCCTTTTAATTTCGTTATATAAACTACTGTTGTGATTTTTTTCATACACCCAAAACTAACCATTTAGTCGGCAGGGGGAGTGAAAGTGCTAATTTTTGTTAGAGTCAAGTGTCCCACTTGACTCTAACAAAAATTAGCACTTTAAAGCTTAATATTTCGCAAACGAATCCCTGAATCCAAAATGTTTGTACTAACTCCCAATATTTTTGAAGGACCTTTCCAATGATACCCCTCACCATGGGGTAAAAAAATAAAAAAATAAACATCACCACTTTACGTGTATGAGAGGTACCCTAAAAAAAAATGTTTTTCATAATTCGGTTTTACCACTTTGTCGGCGTAATTAATATGTATACCAATGCCAAATTGCAGCTTTCTAGTACTAAGGGTCTCGGAGCTAGACCGCAGACAGACAGACGGACATGACGAAACTATAAGGGTTCCTTGTTTACTACGGAACCCTAAAAAAAGAGTGAAAACTTGAACAAGATCACCTTGGTGGAAAAAAAAATAGTTGTGTAGAATAGTGGTCCGTAACTTTATCTAAATAAAGAGCACAATCGCGTTTACAAAAATAATACTTTCGAAACCTTTAAAGTAAAAATACTTGCATAGAACATTAATCCATAACGCAATATAAATAAAGAGCACAATCGCGCATTTATCTTTTTTATTTATTTATTTATTGTATCTCCAACAAACTACACAACTACATGCATGTTTATAAAAACAGGAATAAATAGTGTACGCTTCCATTATAGGAGACCACGTCAATCACTCGTAATAAATGCAGCTAAGTACTATAAGTTTAAAGCAGTAGTGGCCCAATGGTATCGGCCACGATTTACGAATTCAAGTTGATTCGAATTTCGAACCCTTTTTTTAGTTGGGAAATTATCAAATAACTTCTCCCGCTCTGGGCGGACCGAGAAGGCGTGTCAGACTCTTACTGACTTAAACCCACCCGTGTTCCTTCAGTTGCCTGTATGTTGCCAGGGGCCACGGTAACCCTTTCGGACTTTCCCGCGACCCCGGCAGACATCGGCCCTAGCGGACCCCTTCAGTTGTGCTGACATCTCTTGAGGCGCGCGTGGAACACAACGCGCCATCGACCCGGGCCTGGTCCCTGGCCGGGAATCGGCCTGCGATTCCCGGCGCTTAGGGCGTCTCCTGCGGTTGATTTGAACCCTGACAGGCGCATTAATTTGTGTAAATTATTTCATCACCATTGCTCTCAAAACAGTGAAGGAAAATATCGTGAGGAAACCAGCATGTCTTAGAATAAAAAATTGAAGACATATGACATCTACCAACCCGCACTGGACCCACGTGGTGTATTACGGCCCACTCCCTCCCACAGAGAAGAGGCCTTTTTCCTAGCAGTGGGAACATTATAGGCTGAATAAGCAATAAGTTTGACAAGGACAGAAACATTCTTAACTCCCCAAGCGACCAAGCTTTACAATTTCACCACAAAAACAAAGTTAACATTTACCAAAGAATATTAATATAACAGGGTGTCTAACAAGCAACAAAATACCAATAAGCGATGGCTCCTTAAAACGCGAACGTTTATTTACCTCATTACGATACTGCGAAGCCGACGCCCGCGCCGCAACGATTTATTATTGTTTGCTTTACTCAATTAATTTCTTCAATTCCGGGGGTTGGTACCAACGGGACGGGATGTGGATATAGAGAAAGTGGATGTGACAAAAATAGAATACATTAGCAGATATATTATTGATAGCAGATAGGTTGGACGCGGCTGTGTTCAAACGATTCATCAATCTGCATGTGAGAGGTGCGGGTTGATGAATCGAAATTATATTTTCACTTTAACTTTTGTAACTACTAACATACTTTTTAAGCTTTTGTAACTAACACTATGGGCCTTCGTTGTCTGTGAATATATATTTTTTTTTTACTAGAAATTGTTTACTGAAAATGATAGGCTGGAAATAAAAAGGTTGACTGGTAGAAAATGTCTATGGTATCAAATCAAACTTTATTTGTGAACATAGGTACATAAAAGGTAGGTAATAAGTCCGCCTCTGTACATTTCTGTACTTGAAATATTAAATAAATAAGTAAATAAATGTTTATTTATTGGCATTTGATACATTTCAGCGTCGCCTCTGGTATTGCAGATGTCCATAGGCGGCGATGAAAATTTACCGCAGACCGAATTTTAATTACTTGTTATTTAGACATTTTCAGTACTAGAAGTGAGCAGGCACATGTGATAAATAATTTTATTGTAGTATCGTAGTATTTAGTTCAATCATCAGAATCATCATCATGCTGAAATGAACCTTTTTGGCGCAGCCGTGAAAAACACACTATTGTTTTAAAAACATTTTTTTTTTTCACTGTAATTTGTGTTTTGTGTTTCACGAACTGTGTCCAAATAAATGTTTTTCTTTCTTTCTTTCTTTCTTATCAATTTGATCAATTTGCGCTATCTAGAACCCCCTTCTTTTCTTTACATCCATGTTACGAACGAACGCAACTTAATATTTGCATAATCTCTTTGATTTGCAAAATAATAAACTGGTAGAGTTTGTGCTTTTAATAATTTACCGTAATATTGTGTAATAAAGGGTATTCGTGAATCTTTGGAGCTCCATCGGTTGTTATTTTACAGTTTTGAACGCTTTTCGGATGTTTTGCGAAGGCAGAGTTGACTGGGTAAAGTTTAAGCTGCTTGGGAACGAAAGATAAACATTAATTATGTTTTCTTAATTATATTGGCTTCTTAGTTTCAATTGGGGTTCACTTAGTTAGCAGTTTCTTTTTCAGATCTAGAATGTATACAATAATACCTTTTTTTTGTTGGGTAGGAAATTTTCAAATAACTTCTCCCGCTCTGGGCGGAGCGGGAGGGCGTGTCAGACTCTTACTGACTAAAACCCACCTGTGTTCCTTCAGTTGCCTGTATGTTGCCAGGGGCCACGGTAACCCTTTCGGACAAACCCGCAAACCCGGCAGACATCGGCCCTAGCCCCTTCAGTTGTGCTGACATCTCTATGTATACGATACCTTGGTATAGTGGTTGCAAGCGCAACTTTCTGTGCTGTGTTGGATTTTTAAGCTATTGCATAGCTTTTATCATGGGCCAAACTTACGACCCAGTGGGTCCCACTTAATGGCAAACGACATCGCGGCAGGCCCAGACGGAGATGGCGGGATGAGCTGGACTCCTTTAAGAAAGATTGGTCCTTGGAAGCTCTAGACAGAGAGAGGTGGAAAGAGAGTAGAGAGGCCTTTGCCCAGCAGTGGGACAATAACGGCTATGTAATGTAATGTAAAATAGCTTTTATCGCGGGCTTTGAGCGCGGCGACCGAATCAAGAAATTCCGTAACGTAACGTAAATAAAACCTAACACCCCCTGTATGCCATGTGGGTGCCAAGAACATATACAAAATTATAATGGCATGCGACGACGGCTTTACCTTGACCATTTTTGTACCTATGTCTTGATTTTTGTCTGAAATATTTGCTTGTTTCGTACTTTTTAGATCATTTTTATTTTCCCGTAGTCGGGTTACAGTTTTTTATTAAACTTTATTTTTTATTAATGTGTTATATCTATTTTTATAGGTATATACTGCAAATTATGGTTACAAAATACCATTAATTTAACTTTTATGAGATTAATACTGGCCCTATTGCGATCATCTCGCCATTTTGTATGGAAAATATAGCAGAATATTATATTAAATAGTAGGGTTGGCAACCCTAGTATACCTCTACCTAACTCTAAGGGGAACGACGGCGTGCTGTTATGTTTGTAGTTTTCAGCTCTATAGAATATATAGTTAAGTAGGTACCTATACGTTTGCTCCATAAATTAAAACTAACAAAAACAATCCCTGTATCCCATATATTGAGTTAAAGCAAACCGTTTAGTTAAAATTTGTTTGGAGAGCGGAACGTAATTTGGTACTAAACTACGAACTGGACGGTAGCCGGTTCTGTTTTGTTTGCATTACTTTACGACGTTACCTTAATACCCCGATTTCGTGTGCAAATCGCTAGAGGTGATGGTGAGTTGAAATAATTTACTAGAGTTTTAAGGACCCTATCATACGTACACACAGCGTCAGTATGTACTAGCCCCTCAAATTTTAAAATGTTACACTGCTACAACAATGAATTTGTTACGAATAATATGTAGCTATATGTACCACAACCACACCACAGCCACGCCACAACCACATCACAACCGCACCACAACCACACTACAACCACAATGGCAACCACACCACAATGACAACACGTGGACGGGCACTAATTTGTAAGAAAATTATTAGTTTATTCACACGGACCACATTTGACCGAGGCCACGTCGCTACCACAACGCAAACACAACGATCTGTTTGTCTGCAAACACTGGCGAAAACGTAACTTGCAACCACCAGCGATAACGCCACCACAACACAACTGCAAGAAGTTGCAGCGACACTATTCACACGTAACCACTGCTTGCCCACATTTTGGCACTGCGATGTGGTCTGGTTGTGGTACGTGTGAAAGGACCCTAAAGGGCTAAATACTATACTTATCCTTAAAATAAAAGATGTTGTATCTATGAGCTGTATTAAAATCTACTATACCTACATTGTAACAGTGAATCAATTTTCACGCCTCACCCCTAAGACCCAGGCCAAATATTTTTTGAAATTCGAATAGCTCATGACCTAAAGAAGTGCCACAAAGAATATGAATTAAAAATCTCAACTCCGCGAAATTTCGTGGGACAAGCTCGTGTATATGTATGAACCATGTCATTTCTTCTAAACCTACATCTAAAGATGTTTTTGAAGTTAAAACTTCTTTAGGCGCGTTGGGCATTTTTGAGATGGGACTTAAACCATTGATTTCGCGACACTGTGACGACACCTCATTTTTGTAAACGCGATTGTGCTGCTCTTTATATTTATTACGTTACAAATCAATATTCCAGGCAAGTATTTTTACTTTAAAGGTTTTGTAAACGCGATTGTGCTCTTTATTTCAAGTATTTTTAATTTAAATGTTTTGCAAGTTTTTTTTTTTTTTTTGTAAACTCGGTTGTGCTCTTTATTTAGATAAGGTTCGGACCAATGTTCAATACTAGTATTTTTCTCCCACCAAGGCGATCTTGTTCAAGTTTTCACTTCTGTCGGCACTGCCGGAGTGCCACCACTTTTTTTTTGTTTTGTAATCTCTTGATAACAAGATCGGCGGTACAGAACGATATTTTTTACTATTTTCTTCTCCAGATTTTTTTTATTTCTCAGTTGAATATATTAGAAATATACAGTAGGTATAACTAATTGAAACAAAAACATCAAATAAAACAAACCACTCAAAATTGTAACACGAAAAGTTAATCTCATACCCCAAACGTTTACCAAAGCAGCTAAATGAAAAGTGTTGACGCCAACAGCGACTGTGAAGCAGTTGATGAAAGAACTTAGCGGGGGCGCGGGCGCCGATAGCGAACCAAACTGTAAAACAATCAAGACGCCGCGTAACGCTCCGGGCGTGTTCCTCGTAGCTTCGGTGTGGAGCTAGGAAAACTGCGGGGACAGAAGACTATTTATAAAGTCAGATTCATACAAACGTTTTCCCTTAAGGGAATAAAAGTGAAAAAAAACGGAAATCGGTGTCAAAAACTTAAATACTGATCCAAAGACACCGACTTCCGAAATTAAAGTTATTTTTCACTTTGTAGTTGATTGTATTTTTTGTAAAAACGTATTTTTTTTTTTTCACTTTTTAGTGGGTCGTACTACTATGATTCTTTATGTCTTTTGCTTCGATCATGGATATTTGGTTATACACACGCGCACGTTGCGATCACCTACTAAGCACGTGGGACCCCTAGACTCACTCATTTTAGATTTCAGAAGCGTGTCACGACGAAATTAGATATTTATTAAAAATATTATTTTATCAAATTAGTTATTAATGGACGTAACGTAATTTGCTAACTGTATGCATGTTACTGTATGCTGAAATGCTAAAAATATAGCCTAGCCTGGGTAACAAACTGGATTGTCCTATCTTGTACTATTTAAACCAGCTATATATCCTACATGGCCCAAGTGTGTTGTTATTAAGGCCATAATGTTTTGTTAAAATGTTTTGTAAAACATATTACTAACATAGATTATATGTAAATTTTTTGTAACATTAGGGTCCATGAAACCCGAAAATATATGGTTTTATTTATTTATTTACAAGCTGTTACCCGTGACTTCGTCCGCGTGGAATTCTATACAGCAATTTTATTTATTTGTATAGCTGTCAATGAAAGTCCCGTCAAAACCGTTCCAGTTGTTTCGGAGATTAACTAGACCAAATAGACAGACAGACAGACCGACAGACAAAAATATAAAAAATTGTGTTTTTGTTGTATGTACCCTACAACGTATGTATTAACTAAAAAGCTGTTATTATGACATTACAAACAGACATTTCAATTTTATTTATTTGTATAGATTGCACGGTCTTTTAAAATGATTTATGTATTAACACATAATTTCAAAAAAGAATACGTACCTAACTATAGAAATATAAAGATCCGCAAATCATAAATCAGATTATAATACAACAAACATCACAACCGATTTATTGCCAAATCAAAACAAAAGAATTCTAAAAAATCAAACCTCATTTGTCGTGGCCCCGCACCACGTTGAAGAACGCAGACACCGCTCATATTAACTCCGGACAGGCAATGATGGCCGACAATTTGTTAGCGGCGCGGCGTTGTGCTGCAAAGAAAATTACGACCTGCACTGAACCTTAATTATCTGTCGTTATTCACAAATGAAAGGGATCTCTCTAAAGCTGGGTGTTCAAAGGTGAAACGTATCTTTCTTAGTTTTATCCCTATACGATTTTCTTGCAATTTAATCGACATTTTGTGGCCATTGAGGTTCTATGTAAACTATGTAGAGCGGACAATTTTTTTTGCGCAATATGTTGATTTCCGGGACAGCAAACGTCTTAGCCTACTACCTGAAAACGCATACACCGCGGTTGTCACATTTGACATCCACGGGACACATAATATTTAGTTTGTTATAGCTGCTTTAGTATTTATGTGGCGCAGAGATCAAATAATGCTCAGCTAGGAGCCAGTGGCTCCAGTGGATCTATATGTGGTGTGGTATTATATTATATATTTTTATTTTTTTTCACTTTTTAGTTGTGGTACCTACCCCACACAAATTCGAACACCACTACCTGCTATAAAAATAATACTGACAGGAAGAGTTATTCGTCCATTTGTCGCGTATATACTTAATGCAAATTTAAGACTTATATGGTTTTCTCATGGATGCCACTGTCAAAACTGGACCAAATTGAAATGAGACCACAAGGGAAGCACCAACTTTCAAATAAAAAATGAATCATCAAAATCGGTTCACCCAGTCGAAAGTTCTGAGGTAACAAACATAAAAACAAAAAAATAAAGTTTAATAAAAAACTGTAACCCGGCTACGGGAAAATAAAAATGACCTAAAAAGTACGAAACAAGCAAATATTTCAGACAGAAATCAAGACATAGGTACAAAAATGGTCGAAGTAAAGCCGTGGTCGCATGCCTGTATACCATGTTGGTGCCAAGAACACCTACAAAATTATAATGGCATGCGACGACGGCTTTACCTTGACCATTTTTGTACCTATGTCTTGATTTCTGTCTGAAATATTTGCTTGTTTCGTACTTTTTAGGTCATTTTTATTTTCCCGTAGCCGGGTTACAGTTTTTTATTAAACTTTATTTTTTTATTTTATACTTTTCCGTTTTTACACTTGATAAACGTAAATAAGAGTAGAGTAATACAATAGTTCAGTAATTAACCTATTTTAAATTCCAATAGCAGTGCATAGTGTTTTGGACGAAACCATAGAGCGATTTATTTCGACGCCAATACCATATATCGGTATCGAGCTTCGAAGAAATACAAAATATAAATATTTCGTTGTACTTGTTTTTCTTCATAAGAGTGGAATTACAAATCGGTACTACTTATTAAGATTTGATTAACTGCACGTTGGTAACATCTTGCGATACTACGTAGCGTAGTCTCACTTTTGCTTGTTTTTAACGATTTAAACATATTTGTTTACTTTGAAAACATAATATTATATACATATTTGTAATGTGCTCGTCAAGACCTTTCTTTTGATACCAAACATGTCATGATCATCCCATTTTAATTTTTTTCGAGGTTAGAAATTTACGTGTAAAGTCCACCAAATTAAATTTAGGGAAAAATTATATAGCCTATGTCACCCGGACCATTATTACAAATCTATTGATACCTCATTCATCAAAATCGGTTTAGTAGTTTAGGCACTACGGTGGAACACACGTAAAAACAAACATACATACATACAAACATACATACATAGACTGCTAAAATCATAACCCTTCCTTTTGGCTTTGCCGTAGTCGGGTAAAAAAAAAATACAGTCCAATTGAGAACCTCCTCCTTTTTTTGAAATCGGTTAAAAAGAAGTTCTTGTCATTCGTTTATTTTATTCTCTTGCTGCCAGAAAAAGGTATTTTACCAGCTGCGACAAAGGTATTTTAACAGAAAGATTGTAGAAACAGAAGATAATAATATGATGCCACAGTGCCAACTTTGCCTAAACCGACTTCAACGAAAATATTGAGCAAATGGCGATCCTAATTCAGTAGCCTAAAACAATAGATTTATGGGCTTCTTTGTCCTTGCCAACAAAGTGACCTCCATTTTGCAGACTGGCTGTTTTCAGCATGAATATTAAATAACCACTCGACCACCATTGTCTATTCCGTACAAAAAATATGAATATTCTCTTAAATTCTGAAATTTCTCAGTAGCAGCTCGGAGTCTGGATTTGTGCCCGGTTGATGGCAATAGGCTCGCCCCCTATTACATGGGACTTAAACATAACTGGTGAAATGTGGGTGTACCTGCTACAGGGACACCTCTGCCCAACCCTTCGGGGAAACAAGGCGTTATGTTATATTATTTTCTTGAATAGATCGGAAAAGAGACGGATACGATGAAAAGTCGTTACAGACTTTTGTGACGTCGAGACAAAGTTGGAAATATTATCTTATTTGATTACTAGCTTCTGCCCGTGACTTCGTTCGCGTGAAAGTCGTAAGATACCACAATATACTACAATAACAGCCACATTTTTATAAAACTTCCCTGTATACTATGTTTGTAGTTTTATTCTCAGCAGCCAAAATATACTGAGAGTCAGGAATGATGAAAACTCGAGAGCAAGTGACGTACAGTTGTCCGTGTGAGAAGCAACATGTCCTGAGGTTGACACCCGCAGCCTTGTCTTATTTGATTACTATCGGCCATCGGTGATTTCACCCCTTTCACCCAAATAAAGAAGAATTCATACATAATATAAAAAATTCGAAAGTAGGTACCTGGTATTTTTTTTAAAAATCTGTGGGAAATTATAAAATAACTTAGCCCACCCGTATTCCTTCAGTTGCCTGTATGTTGCCAAGGGCCACGGTATCCCTTTCAGACTTTCCTGCGACACCAGCAGGCATCGGCCCTAGCGGACCCCGTCAGTTGTGCTGACATCTCTTTGAGGCGCGCGTGGAACACACAACGCGCCGTCGACCCGGGCCTGGTTCTTGTCGGACGGCGAGCTACCCATTGCTCTCCGTCCACAAGCCCGCGCTTACGGTGGCCGGGAATCGGCCTGGGATTTTCAAAGTAACTGGTCTGTCTTTACCTTTTCACTCCTTAACGACTGAACGGACTTTTATGGAGTTCAGCACACAGGTAGATCATAAATATGGGTGTACTATAGGTACTCTTCTGCCTAATCCTTCAGGGAAAACAGGCGTGATGTTATGTTATGTTGTTCAGTAGACCATGAGCTGGTTGAGGATACTGGATATTTTCTATGCCAGTAGTACGTTTCTGTGGGATTATTTCCGTACTCCACGCGGGCAACGCCGGGGTAAACGCTAGCATTGGATACATGAAGTGGGCTGCTTTTGTAAGACGACTAAAATGTCACGGTGTATATCATCTTATACAAATTGTAACACTGAACAACCTCAGAATCAGAAGCCGATGCTCAACTCAAATTCATAAACCCTAGAACATTTTCTCCTAATAAAAACAATAGCTTCACATACACGCCTCCCTACTTCTTATTCCAAATCTTTTCCGTGCAAAAAAAACTTCACTTCATAAAATCAGGTGAACAATATATGCAAAAAGGGAAAACAACGGAAAACCATTTTCCTAACACAATTTACACTCAACGTAGAGTTTTTTTTTTATTAAAACCCCCAGTGAGCCGTAAAGACAAGGGGGGTGAAGAAAATTTATTCATTTCGGGACATAATTCTGAGCATATTTTAATAAAAATGTTACTTGAGCACCGGTACCGAGTTCGGGAATTTGAATTCTGATGCAATTCCTTATTTCATTCTCGGAGACCATCGGTAATGTTCGGGTTATGCGGACGTTCCGGTGTTCTTTGATTTTTAGGGTTCCGTTAAAAAACGGAACCCTTATAGATTCGTCATGTCTGTCTGTCTGTCTGTCTGTCTGTCTGTCTGTCTGTCTGTCTGTCTGTCTGTCTGTCTGTCTGTCTGTCTGTCTGTCTGTCTGTCTGTCCGTCCGTATGTCACAGCCACTTTTTTCCGAAACTCTAAGAGCTATGCTGTTGAAACTTGGTAAGTAGATGTATTCTGTGAACCGCCTTAAGATTTTCACACAAAAATAGAAAAAAAACAAATTATTTTGGAGTTCCCCATACTTAGAACTGAAACTCAAAAAATTTTTTTTCATCAATCCCATACGTGTGGGGTATCTATGGATAGGTCTTCAAAAATGATATTGAGGTTTCTAATATCATTTTTTTCTAAACTGAATAGTTTGTGCGAGAGACACTTCCAAAGAGGTAAAATATGTGTCCCCCCCCTGTAACTTCTAAAATAAGAGAATGATAAAACTAAAAAAAATATGTGATGTACATTACTATGTAAACTTCCACCGAAAATTGGTTTGAACGAGATCTAGCAAGTAGTTTTTTTTTAATACGTCAGAAATCGTAAACTTATCGTTACTTGCTGCTACGGAACCCTTCATGGGCGAGTACGACTCGCACTTGGCCGCTTTTTTTGAGATTCTTAATAGGTATTGGTATACTGGTGCGAGTCTGTGATGAGAATATTTGAATAGTTTTAGTTGTTAGCTGTTTTTAATAGTGATAACTGGAAATTGAAACTTTTTTATAATTTCAAGATAAAATCAAGATTTTGTAAGATTTTTTCAGTTATTTTCATAAAGAAATACGAACAGTAATAACGAATATAAGTACTTCATAGTGTCATGATTTCCAAATATTAATTGGATTTAGTGATTTTAAATACTAAATATAAAATTAAAAGTATGTGATTTGCCTCAAATGATTTTTGTATCAGTGTAATCATGAAGTTTAAAAGTATCTCATTTGACAGTTACCGTAAAAGTACTGGTGTTTTAATGGAATGGAATTGGAAACATGATGTTTGGAGCGTCGCTTAGCTTTTAAGTCAGTTCGGTTTGAGCCTCGAAACCTAAAGGTGTCTTCAGAAGTCTAAAGTCTATAACGTTATTATATTAAGTACCTAATTAAATAGTTTGTTAAATAATGCTAAAAGTGTACCAAGTTTATATGTGTGTAAGATTCTAAATACAGAAATATTAGTACTGAAATGGTGTATCACTACAAACACTACATAATTTCTCAATCAATATACACATTTTAAACATCAAAATATTTTCCACACTCGCTTAAAAAAATAAAACCTGCTAAGAAAAATAAGCTCTTAAAAGAAAAAGAGGCACACAGCCTAAAAAGATCGCAGCACATTACAGTATATCAGGTTGTGGGACAGCGGGAGCATTAAAATGCAAAGAGTGACTTAACTCGATACTATCTCTGAAGAAATAGGATAAATCTTAGCGAGCGTTTCATTTACTCACAGAAGCCAAGGAGGGTATGTTTATTTTTTAAATGGCGGCTTGTGGTATGGGTCGTCTACTGTTTTTTGTACTATTTGAATAGATTCTTTTTATTGGTTTCTTTTTTTTAATATTCCTAAAAAGCTATTTAAAAATGTGACTATTTTTAGGTTCAATTAAAAAGGCGTAGGTATGTAAAAGGTGTACTTTGCGTGAACATGAAAAAAAGGATTAAATTGCTTTTATTTCTTGAAATTAAAGAGAGATTTTTTTTTTTGTTAATTTAGTTTCAGTGTTTTATGAAGAATATTGCACAAGTACACCTCTACATCTACAAAATTATAATGGCATGCGACCATGGCTTTACCGTGACCATTTTTATACCTATGTCTTGATTTCTGTCTGAAATATTTTCTTTTTTCAAATTTTTTAGAGCATTATTTATCAAGAGACTAAATCTCACGTTACAAAAAGTTGCATGTGCTCCTAACTCCTATTCACCAATCACGTTGTCTTTTCAAGATTATTACAAATGCAATATCAAATTTTTCTGACACCTACGTTTATCAAAACAAACTTTCTTTCTCTAATATTTTCAAAGACAATATCAACCTGACTGATCTAAAATTTTGAGGCAAAATTATTTTCTTTTATTTCTTCATTTATAAACAAGTCAAGAGTTCGTGTCTAAAACAATATTTGAATCTTTTTGATGTTTACTTTCAGTGGTTTTAAAGAAGCTAAATCGTTTGCTTATTCTAATTTTTGTAATAAAAAACTACAACATCATTATCGTGAACCACAAGGTTGGGTGCAAGTGGCAAAAAAGATACAGTAGAATTAGTATGTTTATATTATTCACTGTAAATGTACCTTTGATGTAAATGTGCCTTCAAAACAATCACACACAGAAAAGCAATGTTTTTGTAATTTGATGTAATATGATTTTTGAGTAAATTACGCAAAATAATGACATGATTATTTTTCGTAATTATTTCTGTAAAATAATTGCAAAAGTATTGAGGCGTTCAATTTTTTAATAAGTAAGTAGGCAGGTACTTATCTTTAATCAATTAATTGCTCATAGGTTCAGAAGCCTAAGTTCTTGTCTGACAAGGATGACAGTTGTTTTCCGAAGACATGAGTGGCATCACCAGCAAGATGATGCTTTTGTTAAACTGTTAGCCAACATACGCACGGACGTAATATAATAGGGGCGATTTTTTTACGTACACTGGATTTTCAACGCTCTGCTTAGCGCCGAGAGTTGAAAATCCAGCAATGTTTTTTTTCAACGCGCTGGGACAAGAATGCGTCCCAGCGCGTTGGATTCTCAACGTTCGGCTTAACACCAAGAGTTGAAAATCCAGTGCGCGATAAAATCGCACCGCAATTTTATTACGTCCATGCGTACGTCAGCTTACGGTCGCCAAAGACTGCATTTATGTATAATCTGTATCGATTTTAGCATCCTCCATAGTTCCCTTCTCGAACCTAAACTTCTGCGACATTTTTTTAGCGGTCATTATGTAGCGGGGGAAAGTGGATACAGTATAATATTCGCATTATATCCCCCTTTACTGGCGTTTCTATCGGCTATCAGCCGTTGCTCAGCATCTTTGCGGGACTCCAAATGATGTCATTAATGTTTGATGCCCATTTTTACCCACCCTCCCCTTTCGTGGGAGATAGTTTGTTGAATATGTGATGTTGTTATTGATTTTCGAACCAACAGAATGTTACTATACAGCGTGTATCGGACAGGTGTAATGAAATCTCTGGGCGTCGGTAATCGAGAGCCGATTTCCGGCCACCGTAGGCACGGGCTTGCGGGACGGTGAGCAATGGGTAGGTTGCCGTCCGATAAGGACCAGGCCCGGGTCGACGGCGCGCTGTGTTCCACGCGCGCCTCAAAGAGATGTCAGCAGAATTGACGGGGTCCGCTGGAGCCAATGCCTGCCGGGGGTGCGAAGAAAACCGATCGGGAAATCGTGGCCCCCGGCAACAGGGCAACCGAAGGAACACGGGTAGGTTTTATAAAAAAAAAAAGGTGTAATTAAATAATCAGCCGTCCCATACATTTGGATTGAGTTGGTATAGAAGTTTTGTATGGGATAGCAGGTTTTTAAGCTATTGCATAGCTTTTATCGCGGGCTTTGAGCGCGGCGACCGAATCAAGAAATTCTGTAACGAAAATAAAATCGTAACGAAAATAAAACCGTAACGAAAATAAAATCTAACACCCCCAATCCGCCTACCATGTAATGACGGTTCCCATGACTTCCAACGTAATTTTTGTTTTATGTCATCACGTCATCATCCCAAGTGTAGCGTTGACAAATAGGAAGTATGGAGGTTACAAATGCTATGCAATAGCTTTACCGCGGCAGTCCCCGAGTGCCACACGTTTTTTTTTTTTCGCGTTTTCGTTGTTGGGTCCATGGAGAAAATTGTTCAGTTTGGTGGTGGTTTTTTGGTGGTGTGGTGGTTTTGTGGCCCTAAATATGACCACAAAGGTTTGGTCATATTAAATATGGTCATATTATACAGCATATACCAAAAAGATCTGATACATGATGTATTTTTTTTATAGCTGTGTGGACCTTGGGGGCCAGTAATTTTAGAGAGAACCTTATTTATATTAATTTTATTCCCATCTGGGGGTGAAGGGGCATAGTTTATTCGATGCTTGTTCGTGCAAAATGTCTTCTGATAAAGGTTGGTTACGAAAAAGGTCAGGAGTTCACGACCATATTTTTTAATAAACTGTTAACTGTCTTCGTTATTTAATCAAAAATAAAGGCAAGACTTAAATTCGCAAAGGTATTAAAATTAAATGTACCTACATTAATAACAACTTGTACCTAATCCTACTTCCTACTTTCTTACTATAATATTTATAAATGCGAAAGTTTGTGAGGATGGATGGATGGATGTTTGTTACTATTTTACGCAAAAAGTACTGAACGGATTTAGATGAAATTTGGCAAACAGATAATTTATAACCTGGATTAACGCACAGGATACTTTTATCCCGATATTCCCTCGGGATCGAGACTTATGCAGGTGAAACCACGGGGCACAGCTAGTTAATTGATAAAAATAATAACCGTATAAACTCCTAACTTAACTAAGACTATAAGCCGACGTATACGTAATAAAATCGCGGCGGTATTTTATCGCGCACTGGATTTTCAACTCTTGGTGTTAAGCCGAGCGTTGAGAATCCAACGCGCTGGGACGCACTCTCGTCCCAGCATTGAAAAAACACATTGTTGGATTTTCAACTCTCATAGCGCAGAGCGTTGAAAATCCAGTGTACGAAAAAAAATCGCCGCGATTTTATTACGTCCGTGTGAACGACGAAATATCAAACTAAAAAAATAAGGCGTCGAAAAATTCATTTTGTATTAGGTACTGTCGACTGGTAATGTACCCAAGGTATTTTTTTTTTTTATATCAAAAGAGATTTCGTACTTTTACGTGGGATAAAAAGATATCTGAAATCATTTTGAAATTCCGGCTAGTATGAGTAAGAATACTTCAAAAGAAACTCACAAATTGAGATCCTCAACCTTTTTGAAGCCAGTGAAACTTTTCTATTTTGCTTAGGGCTACAATAAATTTACGTAGCAGAATAAATAACTTATGTTGCCAACAAGATGTTGAAGACCGCAACCAGTTTTTAAATATTAAGAAAAAGTATCATACATACTTACTGTGGTCTGTGATTCCAACAATGGTGAACTGTTAATCGTTCTGTAAAAATCTCAACGAGAAATCTTATGTGAAGTGAACTGTCCATAGTGTCAATCCCATTAGGTAGAATGACCTACGTTTAAACGGTAAGGTTCTAACAGTATAGACCGGCAGTTAAAGAGAAAGAAAAAACCTATGTGCGGTATGTAAACTTAACGCAAAAAAGAACACAAACACAAAAAAGAATAAGTTGGGGAAAATAAGCTTCACATCCTCGCAAAACAAGCCCCAGCCATTAAAATTTTCTTCCCTTCACAAAACTAATATGAAATTAATTAAAAACATCTTCTATCTCAAATGGACTATAATTACATCTCTTCCACCATTTAAAGGCAGTAAGTACCATAAATCTCCATTTAAATGAATCATATTTTTTTTTTTCATAAATACACACAGCAAATAACCACGGACACAGAAAGACATAGTGTTAGTTTCCCTTTAAAAGTAGCTCAGGATCGTGCACTGTGTAAAATTGTGTTGCTTGTTGGAAAACTTTGTGAGATAATTTTTCAATTAACTAAGTAAATATTTATTTATTCAGACGCCACAGACGGTGGGGTGTGGGGGTAATTTGAATGAAATTAATTTATTAAAGGCCATCTCAATGGGTGTGGCACCAAGTGAGATATCTTTTGTTTGCCTGCAGAGGAAATAATAAAGAATTGTGAGGTGGTTTTCTGCGGAGCTAAATGCAAATTGTGTGAACTCTTACCTGGTAAATAGTTAGGAATTAATACAGTGAATTTTAAGGATAAATGTGTTTTTGTTTTATGAAAATAAAAAGGCCTGTTTATGTTTTCTGTCTTTGCTGCGGTTTTAAAAAGTGATCTTGTTATTAACATAAATTCAACCATACTATGCAAATACCGCATTAACAGCACACTGGCAACAGACTGTCAAGTCATACGTCTCGTGTTCGAACCCAAGGCACGCACTTCTCTCCCTTTCGGTTTTCTTCGCGATGCCTGCTGGGGTCGCGAAGAAAACCAAAAAGGAGATCGTGGCCCCCAGCAACAGGGCAACCAAGGGCACAAAAAACCGAACGAAAAAAAAAGGCACGCACCTCTGACTTTTCGGATTCATGTGCGTATTGTATAATTATCAGTACCAGGGCGACCGAGCTCTGCTCTGGTGAAAATAGAGAATACTCATTTAAAATATAGGATAGTACAAACTAATTCCCTGCTGCCATGATAGTACGTACTTATTTTACGTCATTATTCTAAGGTAGCCATCTTGTTCTAAACTTTGGACGACCGAGCTCTGCTCGGGTGAAAATACTGAGAAAACGAATTTTCTCAGATATGAGACCTAGCTAGATCGATTTTTCGCCCCATAAACTCCTGTATTGCAACTTTCATCGAAATCGTTAGAGCCGTTTTCGAGAACGTGATTACAAACGTATAAGTCTGTATTAGTACAAATATTCCTCGTTTAATAGTATAAGACTTGCTTCAAAAACTTGCCTTAACACCAGGTTAGTCACTAACCATACGAAAAGAGAAGCACTGCCGAAAACCTCCACTCGAAACTTAATAAAATGTGGAGCTCTGACTTCTAAAGGCATAAATCACAATAGCAAAAATATTCGTAAATCTACCATCCACCAATAGTCTACGAATCAAATCATCCAACAGATTAGGCACACCCACCCAACATCCTCTGTGGGGCTAATTCGGGGAAACTCTGTGTTCCTACATTTATTTGTTCAGCCCACAAAATCGAGTACAGTTTCACGCGTTTAACATACCTCTAACACTCTCGAAGTTTGGTGTTAAATGACCTTTATAAAATACGATTTAAATAGTTATGTTCGTTCAGTTCTATATGTCGGAGACAAGTATGTGACTCTCGTTATTTTCAGCGATATTTTAGCGGTAGTGTGGGTAGTGTTGGTTAATGCGCAATAGAAAAACAGTTTGCAATTCAGATCACATTATAATTTACTATCAAATTAATCACACTAGCTAAATTATACACACACTGGGTGCGACGGAGTTTATTAAAATCACCAATTAAGAAAATGATCACAAATTACAACTAACACAATAACTGAGCACCACGAATCGAGAACAGTTCCACGACGTCTTGACTCCAATGCGACCAGAGGCTGAATGCCCTCCTCGCCGTGGCCTTAAAACATCACGACTCTGTAGAAGCGCGCCTTCTTTGGTGTAGGTAGATCACTCTTGATGTCGCCAGTGGCGCGCTTGCGATTCGTTTCGTGTCCGTACTAATGACCGGATCCGACATATATATATTTATAAAGAGTGTAAAACCAAGACATTTTTAGTATCTTCATGTGCGCCTAGTTTTCTAAACCACAATGAATTTCGTGGCGGTTTTCATCAACAGTCAGAGAATTCATTCCGAAAGGTTTATAAAATGTACATGTTTGATAAGCTTGTTTGACGTGTAGGTATCATAAATCTATTTCTGAGTATATAGTACCTTACATTAAGATCTTAATATCAATAAACAGCTTAGCTTAAACACATAATATTATAGACACAACTTCTAAACACAATGGATTTTTATTCGGTTTTCACTATAACTATTACAGATAGTATGTGTTTAATAAATATTAAACTCAGGTATAGCACAGATTGACGGGGTCCGCTAAGGCCGATACCTGCCGGGGTCGCCGAAAAATCCGAAAGGGATACCGTGGCTCCTGGCAACATACAAGCAACTGAAAGAAAACGGGTGGTTTTAGTCAGTAAGAGTCTGACACGACCTCTCGCTTCGCCCAGAGCGGGAGAAGTTATTTGATAACTTCCCACACAAAAAACAAAAACGTATAGCACAGTACCCAGAATATGACACATCAAGCCTTAAAAAAGACTGGATTTCATTCAAATTTATGGCGTTATCTAACATCGTCACATTCCAACTACGCATCACTCTGACGTCACGCAAATACTGCATCGCGCTACTTGCATAATTATGTATAACGTCTCGACATGAATCGTTCGGCAGTAGCCTACCAGACACGACACCCGTCTGGTCGGAGGATACTCCCTTTTCTATAACTTTACACCCTGTTCCTCATACCTCTATTATATTTGTATGATCCCTTGATAGACCATACACTACTTTTAGATGTTGGATTAATGGAATGAAAGAAGGTAAAGTATCAAAACACTACTGTATTGTTCCAAAGGTACTTTAAAGTAAATGAGCTTAATGAACTGATGGTGTGGAAATGAAGTGAGTGACGCGGCCCTTGTTGGCTATAACGAGAACGCCTGGCTGCATTGATAGCCCAACGCGATCTAAACTAATTATATGAGTTGAAATGAATGTGTTGCGTAAACTGCTGAATTGCTGAATGTGCGGTTGCACCGTACAATATTCTTAAATCATACCTTTTAAATAAGAGAAATACACTTTTACAAATATAAGACAGCAATGTTTTCCATCATTTTAGGAACAACGAAAAATAATGGTTTCGTTTCTAAAATTGAGACACACAGTTATTGCTGTGAAAAGTTTAACTTATGTTTTATGGGAAGATATTATTATTATGAATGTATGCTCACCGAAAATCTGGCGAAAATGTTTGCTTTTTACTCAGACCAAATAAAAAACCAAGACGGAGTGCTGCGAACCATATAGTGGAGCATGCCAAAACTACACCTCCGCTCTGTGCATAGACGCTCACACGCACACATTTAGAACCATTTACAATGACACTACAATCAAACTACACCTCACTAAGTGCACACATTTTTACGAAACCGGCTTCACGTCACTGTTGACAGTGATATGCTTTGGTTTTTTATTTGGTCTGAGGCTTTTTACGCCCAGCTGTCACCATTCTGTGGATCGCCCGGAGGACACGGTGGAGCATACGGTCGAGGTCTGCCTGGTTTGGGTGGGACATCGCCATGTCCTCGTGGAGGCGATCGGCGGCGGTGATCTCTTACGTCCGGCCCTGGTTCAGGCCATGGTACGGAGCGAGAGGGCATGGGAGGCCGTCACCTCCTTCTGCGAAGCAGTAATGCTCACGAAGGAGGAGGCGGAACGCATAAGGGAGAGGCAAATTTTGCGTGCTCACGCCCCTAACGCCGCTGGAGACGCCCTAGGCGTAATCGCAGACTGATTTCCGGCTACCGCAGGCGCGGGCTTGCGAACGGTGAGCAATGGGTAGCTTACTGTCCGATAAGGACCAGGCCCGGGTCGACGGCGCGTTGTGTTCCACGCGCGCCTCAAAGAGATGTCAGCAGAACTAACGGGGTCCGCTAGGGCCGACGCCTGCCGGCGTTGCGAGGAAGTCCGAAAGGGATATCGTGGCCCGTGGCAACATGGCAACTGAAGGAACACGGGTGGGTTATAGTCAGTAAGAGTCTGACACGCCCTCCCGCTCCGCTCAGAGCGGGAGAAGTTATTTGATAATTATCCACGCAAAAAAAAGTCTTTTTAAATATTGTGAATTGCCATAACAATAGGAATATTCCCAAAGGGTTAGGGAAAAGGGTGTTTCGTGTATGTATAGTATACCCAAATATCAACAGTTATGTAAGCCTCTGTAATAGGGAGCGAGACTATTATCATAGTGGGCACAAACCCTATTTCCGGGCTGGTACCGAAAATGAAAAACATAATTGGTATATGCCCTATGTGCTCTTCCTTTTCTAGGGTTCCGTAGTCAACAAAGAACCTTTATTTCGCCATGTCCGTCCGTCCGTCCGTCTGTCTGTCCGCAGCTCAGCTCAGAGACTGTTAGTACACATGGCTACACATCAAGCTATATATTTCCAGTATAAACTGACCTTGCATTGTACGGAAATCCTTTGAAATGCGAGATCAACATAAACTGGTTTTGCATATCTTGATGTGTAGCCGTGTGTACTAGAAAGCTGTAATTTTGCATGCGTATACATATTAACCACGCCGATAAAGTGGTTTTTTAGGAAAGTGGGGATGCGTCTTTTTTCGACTATCTCATGGTGTGTGGTACCTATCGTTGGATAGGTCTTTCAAAAATGTTGAGTGAAACCCATTTTTGGATTTAGAGATCCATTTGCGAAATAATAAGCTTTAAAGTGCAAATTTTTGTTAGAGTCAAGAGATATTTATATCGAAATAAAAGCTAAAACTATCGCAGCTAAGTAGGCTCTACAAGTTAACGAGTAATAATCGATCAACTTATATTTGCAGTTGTTCAGTCAGTTTTTCAACTACAATAATTCGTTTGTTCTTAGGATAAATTCATTCCAACTTCGAAACCCTATCATTGTGCGTGATCCGACGCACTAGGCCAGTTTTTTCATATATTTTTACATGATATATATATTTTAGTATTATCTAAGTAAATAAAAAATATGTGATCATAGCCAAAAATTTGGACAGCATAGTGCTATTAAGTTTTTCGAGAGCGACAGCCAAGTAGATCCTGCATTTTTTTTTTTTTTTTTTGACTGGGAAATCATCAAATAACTTCTCCCGCTCTGGGTGGAGTGAGAGGGCGTGTCAGACTCTTACTGGCTAAAGCCCACCCGTGTTCCTTCAGTTGCCTGTATGTTGCCAGGGGCCACGGTATCCCTTTCGGATTTTCCCGCGACCCCGGCAGGCATTGGCCCTAGCGGACCCCGTCAGTTCTGCTGACATCTCTTTGAGGCGCACGTGGAACACAACGCACCGTCGACCCGGGCCTGGTCTTAAGTAGATCCTACCTGGATAAAGAGTGTTTAGACCGCTATTCCGAATACTGCCGTCTCGCTCGTGATTCCCAAAACTAACACGGACGTCCAAAACTAATTTAGTTTTTCCTTCCTTTTAATTACCGACTAATCCAAATCGTATCGTGATCGTCACGTATCTCACAAAAGCCTTGTGTTAATATCCTTTGGATTAAGTCAAAGTAATGAGGTGTAAAACCCTCTTGTTTAGTGAACTAGTTTCAGCTCATATTATGGCATTTATAGCCGTGCAGGTAGCCATAATGACCCTTAAATTGTGAACACTAAGGCCTAGATTAGCGTGTAGTTAATGGGTATTGGAAATGCTTTTAATGGGACATAAACAATGAAAGTTTTGAAGCAGCTGGTGGTCTTAGGGGGGTTAATAATACTTACATGGGTACACAACTACTCATACAAGTCTATCTACTGCTACACAAAGTTTCCATGCAAGTCCTAGTCATTGTTTTAGGAGTGAGATTCTAAGCAGAAAAATAACACAAAAGTAAGTAATAATGCAATAACATCATGCTTCTATTCCCCGAAGTTGTCATCAGCGGACCTAAAACGGCCGCTTTGGTAGAACGATATTATTATGAATCACACGAACTGTCACAAACTGACAATTAGTCGACATTGGCACAGTTGCCAAAAAAGAAAAAAATATCTGCGTTCAATTCTCTGTTTGACAGTTTTGTATTCTAGTGAAATAAAATTTAAACTGTAGAAATAAAAATCTCATTTGACGATTATAAGCTGTAAATTAAAATTAACCGGTAAAATTACGGTCTTCATTTTTTCATACGGCAATATTTACACCAAATATGATTCTAATAAGAATTGAATTGAATATGATTAAGCTAAAATATGTGTCACCATAGAGGAATTGCTGGGAATTCAGAAAATGAATTGCTTTTAGAGAAATTGCCGTTTTAGACCCGCTGAGGTGTGTAGTGCGCCGTATTAAAGCAACAAGGATAATGGACAAAGGAATTTGTAATATCTTGATTTAAAAGTGTCCGTGGAATTTAATGCTTGTTCTTCTCCATAGAGATCAACATTTTGGAATGGGCAACTAGCTTCAACTTTCTGACTAACTGAGCAAACTCAAATTCAAAGCATTAATTTTAATTAAACCATTTACAGGCACTTCTGAACTGTCAAGGGGTCGGTCAGTAGGTAGGTTCCTATGGAGAAAAACGGGCAAGAAACTCCACGGACACTCATTTAAATCATAATATTGTTACAAAATATTGGTTTCATAATTCGTGTTGAAATTATACATGAGCAACTCTGTGACAATTCAAAAGTGCCTGTAAATGGTTTAATTAAAATAAATGCTTTGAGTTTGAGTTTATTTCGTCTACCTATATTGTTTGTGTATCCATATCCTATGTTTAAGCTAAAATTCGTCGCTGCGCTTTCCATAATCGCTATGTGTTTTTTACACACTTTACAGGAGACGCAAAAAACTGATTTTCTCAAAAAATACCCGGAGTATTTAAATAATTCACTTTTACTTTAATACATATAACAAATTGACGTAGTTTTAGATTCCTTTTGAAATGATAACATTATTAACATAACATCACGCCTTGTTTACCCGAAGGGTTGGGCAGAGGTGTCCCTGTAGCATTAACATTATTAATAATGCCAAAATTAAACATGATAGGCAAATTTGAATTTTTAGCTGTTTTTACAGTATGTGTATTGAAATAACGATTGAAACTGCATAAAAAACCGAAAATCACGTAATAACACATAGCGACTTTTGCACGAGCAACCAAGTCCCCTCCGTGCCTCGGAAAGCATGTTAAGCCGTTGGTCTCGGCTGTCATTTGTAGGTCTTTGACAGTCGTTACGGGTAGTTAGAAGCCCAAAAGTCTGACAACCAGTCTTACCAAGGGGTATCGTGTTACCTAGTCACTAGGTTGTGGAGGTCAGATAGGCAGTCGCTCCATGTAAAATACTGGTATTCAGCTGCATCCGGTTAGACTGGAAGCCGACCCCAACACAGTTGGGAAAAGGCTAGGCAGATGATGATGACTTTTAAAACTTATATTATACAACCAGTGATAACATTTCGATTAACATTTTTTTTTAAGTGTTACATCTTTCCCCTCACTTTCCTGCAATCAAAATCGAAATCTAAAAAATCCTAAATATTCAAATCTGTGGGAGTGATTTCGTTAAAAGTGATGGAAGTGTGTCACAGGAAGCCGGGGAAGCGCACGCTATTTGATTCTACCAATGAGCGCGCGCGGTGCTAGAGTTGGCCGTCAGAAACGACCTTGACGAGGCCCCGCCCCTTTAATGTTGCTTATTACCAAGGTGAGATGTCAGATGTTACATCATACGCTACTACTATAAGGCACGCGTGTTTTTTTGGATATTATATTTATTCACACTTTTTTCTTTAATAATTTTGCCAGTACAGAGGTGCTATTCGTAGCCACCCATCCTTAAGACAAGATCAAAAGAAAGCATTAACTTATACCAAGTTAATGCTTTATTTTGATCTTTTTTCGGTTGGATGGATGTTAATTCAATGGTGAGAGGCTCGTGGTCGGGACAATGCCATTTATTGATCGAAGACTAATAATAGGTGGGAAAACTGACATTTTCTGGTGCGCGGAGCTTCCTGGTAAAGCGAACAGGCATCTCTGGGCACGCTCATCGTTCGAGAGGCCCATTCAGCAATAAACATAATAATTAAAAAAAAAACCGACCAAGAGCGTGTCGGACCACGCACAATGAAGGCTTCCGTAGTTGAGATGAACTTATCCTAAGGACAAACTTAACATTGTAGTTGAAAAACATGTTCGTCCATACATTCCAACTGCAAATGTTAGTTTGTATGCACAATACTGGGAGATTCACCATGTTATTTTAAGACTATAGACTTCTTATAGGTTTTCCTGTAATCTATAAGTATAGAATTATGTACGGTATTTTTATTTCAAAATTTTTGGCTTAGTTATTTCGGAGATAATGGGGGAATGGTCAATTTTCATCTATTTTCTTAAATATCTCTAAAACTTTTTATTTAAAATGATAAAAATAAAAACATTTAAGATCCTCACAATAAGCCCTTTCATTTAATATGTAACATGGTTACATGGGTTTGGAAAACTTTTTTTTAAATTTTCCCATTTCCCCCCGAAAAGTGAATATTCAAAATTCATTTATTTACGTTGCACGACCGTGTTTGGGTTACAGAAATTCATATGTGTACCAAATTTCAACTATATTGGCCGTGGGGGCCTACCACAAGCTCATAAGCAGTACTATTTTAATATTACTTCAATGTGGGAAAGAGATAAATGATAAATGATTTTATTTCTGTAAGTAGGTTTGTACAAACACTTTTACACGTCAATAAAGATGAAGCTCTACAGGACGTATAGCTTCATCTCTTTCTCCCACTAGCTAACCTCCTCTAGCTAACTAGGTAAGACATAATAACAGAATTTAATTATATTGAAGCAGCCAATTTGGTTCTTTTTTTGGGTTCCGTACCTCAAAAGGAGAAAACGGAACCCTTATAGGATCACTCGTGTGACTGGCTGTCCGTCTGTCAAAGCCAATTTGCTTCGAATCTACAAGGGCCCTACCACCAGCTCAAAAGCAGTATTATTTTAATATTACTTCAGTATGAAGAGATGGAACTATACGTCCTGTAGAGCTTATGGATGGTATGTAGAGGTGATGGAAAAATCAGCCCTGAATCAAATTAACACTGCAAACAAAAAATCCATTCCATAACCATGTTACAGCTAAATTTATTAATAACACATAACCTTGTTCTGCGGTTAAAAGCATTAAATAACAGCCGCATTAACTTTGTAGCGGGGTTCATAAAGTACGTACATAATACAGCGGTAGTTAGCGAGGTAATGCACGTCCGGTTCCAAACAGGAAGTGATGTAATTGAGCCAACATTGCTGAATAATTTCAATACACTACGCTATCTATGTGGTTGAATTAAATGCTGATTTATGGCTCCCACAAACAGACGCAACGCGACTTTAATAAAAGAATTTCTAAGAAAACTTAATGGAAATTGTTCTGCCCGAATTGCGTCGCACCTGTCTGTGGGAGCCTTTATCGTTTCTCATGTATTTTTTTTTAATAATTTTAATACATGACATCACATCTGTTACCCACATTTCGCCAGATATGTTCAAGTCCCATGTAATAGGCTCGCATATTGCCATCAACCGGGCACAAATCCAGACTCCGGGTTGCCACTTAAAAACCCAGTTACACTTTGTCGGACCTGGAAATCGAACCGAAGGACTTCATGCTAAGCAGTAGCGCTTGCGACCAGTAGATAAGGACGCGGTCAAACATAGATTGTATGATTATGTCGCCCGCATGCTTTTCGACCACTCATCTTCACATACTGGGTGACTAAATCTTGGTCATATATTGACTCCCATCCCAACCTCAAAGACGTTCAATATAACAATGCGTTTAGGATACTGGTGGGGCTGCCCCGTTTCTGTAGTACATCCAGAATGTTCATAGATGCGCATGTAGATTGCTTTTACGCAACAATGCGTAAAAGGTGCGCTTCCCTGGTGCGCAGGGTGTGGGGCAGCTCCAACAGTGTCTTAAGCATGGTTGCGAATCGCCTGGACTGTGAAATCGTGGGTCACTGTTGTGCCGTCTCTCATGGGATGTCGCAGCGGTAACCAATCGTTAATTCTTGTATTGTTTTTGTTTAGTGTCTATGCTTACTAACATAGTCTTAAGTTTTACTAACAATCTTGTTGAATCTTGGTTACTCAAATAAATAAAAATTCTATTCTATTCTAAATACGGACCGATAGATACCGAGAAAAAGGTGGGGGTTTAAGTAATCAGAGGGCCTTAGACAAGTTACAATCGTTATCAAAGCGTTTAGTATTTCTTCAAAGACTCAAAAGGATTGACTTTCAATTCATTGACATAGCTATCGATAAGGTTTAGTCATACATTTTTGACTTTTCTATCATTGTTGTCCCCGATAGAAGGTCACTTTGTTAAGACCCCTTGGACGCGCAAGTTGGCACAAGAAAAGAGTACCTGGGAAAACTTCTGGAGACTTTTACCCAGTCAAAGGACAGAAAGGGACAGAACAGGCTATATGTAACAAAAAACAACTTAGGTACTCCTTATTTCAAAACAAGATTTTTCCTGAGAACAAGTTACCAATGAGCCAGCATTTGTATTAAAAACCTGACAGTGATAGAAATACAGTTCTTTTTTCATAACTGACAGCTTGCAGCAGTCCGATGCTTGAAAAATAGCTCGATGGTTTAAACATGGGTGGGCGTAAAGTTGCATATTCATAAGTACATACATAAACTCACCCTTCTGGCCATGGGGGTTGACAGAAACTATAGAACGTCACCTGCTACGTTCCTTGCAGACTCCTTTTGCTGCGTTTACGTTCATAGGTACATGACAGAAGTGAAAACTTGAACAAGATCGCCTTGTTGGAAGAAAAATACTGGCATAGAACATTGATCCGTAACCTTATCTAAATAAAGAGCAAAATCGCGTTTACAAAAAAAAACTTCCAAAACCTTTAAAGTAAAAATACTTGCATAGAACATTGATCCGTAACGTAATATAAATAAAGAGCACAATTGCGTTTACAAAAATGAGGTGTCGGCAACAGTGTCGCGAGTTCAATTGTTTTTTCCTATCTCAAAAATGCCCAACGCGCCTAAAGAAGTTTTCACTTCAAAAAACGAATGTTAGATGCTTGTTTAGTAATAAGGCGCCTTATGTTTCGAAAAGCGATGTTCATCTGACTAACACAAATCGTATTGCCTACGTATAATTATCATTATCGATAGACAGATGAATGGCTCTTTCCACTCACTAGACATAATCCCTTACTCTCGTACAAAGCCTTTACGATAAGATTATTGGGTACCTAATTCTGTAGCGGAGAAACTGTACGCCTAAAATTAGAGAAGTGGGCGAGTGGAAGTTTATTCAAATAGAACATTCTTGATTCATGTTCATTTACTTTGTCAACCTAATTTAATATAATTGATATTAATATTAGATAGATAGATAGATAGAATATTCTTTATTATGTACACCATAAAAATTACAGACATTAATTTAGAAATTATAATTATTATTTATTTCTATAATTTATTTGATATTAATATTATAAGTATTATTTATTAATATAGTTTATTTGATATTAATAGTATGTTTATGACAAATTAACGGCTGAACGGATTTTAATTAAATTATTCGCACAGCCCTTAGGACCAGGGTTAGTAGGATATAGGATACTTTTTTTATACCGGCAGTATGTTCCCGTGGAATAATTTTACGACCTCCACGGGAAGAAGCCGCGGAAAAAATCTAGTAAATTTGTATTAAATAGGTCATTACTAAAGTTTTTCGATTTCTACCATTAGTCACTGTTTGGTTGTTCGGTAGTAAATAAATCTAAATAAGCATTTTTATTTAGGTACTTTCCAAATAAGCAGACTTTTAATAAGGTACTTACAATAATACCCATTTCATGACTTTTCAATTTTATTAATGGATAATAATAAAGCTACCGAAAAAAAATTAACTTCCGAAAATCTGTGGTTGACTGTAATACAAAATTTCCGAAAAAAATACTAAACTTCCGAATAAAATACTAAGTTTCCGAAAAGTCACTATGTTGTGCTACAAAAGTTAGTGACAGAAACGAATCGCTGCAAAACCGACTCCACGTAGTCTTGTCTACCCTACCCCTAGAGTGTTTTTTAAGCCCGCGTAGGAGTGGAGGGGCGGGGCGACCCGCGAGCTGAGGAGCAGATGGTTTTATAACGCTCGCCGCCCGCGGCTGAGGCTGGCCAGTCCGCCGGCCAGCAAGCCGAAGCTGCGGTGATGAACGTTAAAACCATCTGCGATCAGGGCTTGTTAACGTTACCAAATAACAAAATAATAACCGTTATGTAACGTTAATTTCAATGTGATACCTTACTAACGTTACAAAAAAAGTAACGATACTTGATAACGTTACCAGTAATATAACGTTAATTAACGTTAACGTAAAAACGATAACTAACGTAAATTTTAACCTTGATTTAGCAGCGTTGTCGTTCTGTAGGTTTACATTGTGTGCGCTCGCTTAGCATTGGATTACTTTAGATACACTGTTGCACTTGGTTGAAAAAGATGTATGGACAAATATGTAAAAAGGATATATTTCAACTTTGGTACAAGTGCCCTTAATTTTCTTATTTATATCCCTTATTTTTCTGCGTTTTTTGACATATCGTACAATGCGTGCACGCGTTAGACTTTGGGAGAAGAAAATAAAATGTGTTTTTAGAATATAAAAAGGTTTTAATCTGTTTATAATAGACAGTGGTGCCGATTCTCTTGTACACCGAACTAAACTATCACTAAAATTCCTTACTTTTGACTATGAGAATCTCAAAGCTATTCTGCAAAATAAATTCTCTAAATTTAAAAATAATTTTGACACATCTAAATCGAATTTGACAACCGCGACTCCACACGTGATACCTAACCACGTGAATCTTTTTAGAGCCGGAGCCTCGACGTGTTTTATATGGATTTTTCACTTTTTGTGTGGAAAATAAGAAAAAATATTACCTACATGTAGAGTGTTAGGGGTTTAAGGATTTTATAAAGGGTGTCGAAATTTTCATTATTTTTGCGATTGGACATACCGTTTTCGAGATATAAGCAAAAGAAAAAAAATATTTAGTACTGTTTTTTCATCTGAAGTCGAGGTGTTGGTGTGAATTTTAGTTCATGACAACCAATTTTATTCCACATGTTTTTAGTCGCGATTAAAAATCTAAATTTTAGGTTAAAAACGTCAAATTCAGAATAGCAAAATTGCCATTTTCACTAAACTAATATCTCAGTGCCATCTTAGTGCTGTCAAACTAAAATATAGTTAAGTTGTGTCACTTTAGTCTATTTCAGAATGGAAAATCGTCGTTTGACAGGAATAAACCAAATTTTGGTGATTTTTAGTTTAGTTTAGAGGCATTTGTGACAAGAGAATCGGCACCATTAGGTACTAAATGATCCTATATAAAATTATATGAACATAAATGGAATAGAAATCAACTATTTTTAAGGTACATGGTAATTTTCTAAAGGTTTTTGTAATTTAGTGAGAGTAGTTAGATAATTATAATGAGATCTAATGCCCTGAGTATCTAATATTACTTCCTATATTGATACCCTTCCTTGCATTATTTTATAAAACATGCATTAAAATACAAAAAAAAAATGTGAATGACGGACTCACAATTAAAAATTATTTAAAAAACAAAAAACCCGACTGCAAAAACACATAACTGAAAAGAGAAAAACAAGCATTATAAATATATAGAACTTTGGTACCTTTTGCAGGCGGGACAAACCAATAACCTGAAATGATGGTGTAAATTTTGTTTGTCCACCTGCAATACCAAAATTCTATAGATTTATAAGGCTTGTTTTTCTTTTTTCAGTTATGTGTTTTTGCAGTCGAGGTTTTTGTTTTTTTTTTATTTCCTGCTTTTTAGTTTTATTAAAATAATACATATTGACTCATTACTAGCTTTTATGAAAAAAAATGGAAAATATTTAAACAAATAAAAAAAACGTAATTAAAGCTGCAAGATTTAAATTTATTTCTTTTCAAAAATAATTGTTAACATAACTTTACAGTTTTTAACATAACTATTTACACTAGGTACTAAATTAAATAAAAGACTAACTATCTGTATAAATAAAAATAAAAAACAAAACTTAGGCTTCGAGTATTCGTCCGCATCGCTGTCATTCGAAAACGTGCCCAGAAGACTGGCAGCATTGCCACGTTGAATGGCAATGCTAATTCTTTGGCCAAAGAACGAGCCAGCCCTCTGGTCACGTGAAATGTCGATCAATCGACGAGAAATTTCCTTAAAAAGGAGACGCGCACTCGGGCCCCATGATCCGAGTGTTTCGCCCCAAACGGCTCAAAGCTGTAGTTACCCATAAGGTTACAGTATTTGCGCTGCTTGAGGGTCTCAACAGCCGCAGCAGTGGCGCCAGCACAGCCCGCCGTGCTAGGAACATGAGATGACGCAAGGGTGTCGACACAGGTTGTGTCCCACACTAGAGACCCACCCACCTTCCAAGGCAACAACGTCATCCCGTCTGGTCTCTTCCCATCGTCACGTACCAAGCTGTTAGGTTCTAATACCGCTGGTACGCCGGCGGTGACAAGGGCTCGACAAATGATGTCGTTGATGCTGGTGTGCCGTGCTATGTGACCTGCGCTCCTGCAGCAGGACAAGCCTTGGTGCCCGAGACTATCGACAGCTTCACCGCAGAGACACCGATGCGGAGCAACATAAGGTGCACCCAAGCGGAGATACGTAGCGAGCCGAAACGATGAGTCATCCATAACAGTGCCTATGGTGGATGACGGGAGCGCCTGAAGCCACAAGCCTTATTCCCATTCTCCCACAGCCAGCAGACGGGCGCACTCAACAGTATTAGGTGACGTGTTTATCAGGGTGTTCCGTATAATCGCAGACTGCAGAGCGGCACGTCCCATCGTCTCTGGGAAGACGGGTTGTCGTATTGGGACAAGCCATTTTCCAAGCGTTCAACGCATCGGTAAGGCAAATTTTATCCACTGGACGATTTTGACGTACCGTACCTCAAAATCGGCCAGTGAGGAAGATAAAATTTTCCTAGTTAATTTATTGGTACTGTGGACCGAGGAGAGGAACGCCGGTAATCTTATACTTGAAATTTTTTGGACACCGAGACCACCCAGGCGAATGGGAAGTGTGGCTTGCTGCCACGCTCGGTCGTCCAGAGCCACATTTAGAATTGATGTTAAAGTGTTTCTAATAATGTCTACCTTTTTCTAAAAGTTGTGGATGCTTCCATAAATGGGAGGAACGGAAACTATAAGTAAATTTTGGTCCAAAGCAGCAGTATCGAATTGAGTGTGAAGGCCGAATGAATATTAATTTTGAAAAGTTTTTCCGAGATACAGTTGAAATTTTGTATTTTCTCCTCAATGAACGTTGGAAAGGATTCATCAAAAACTGGGGACCCCAGGAGGTGAAGAGAGTTTCTTTCCGTAATTTTGATATTTGGTGCTACAGTATAAAATTTTGCTATGATAGTCTGTCTGTCAGTCGTTTGGGGAAGATAAATTTCACATTTTGAAAAAGTTCCAGGCCAATGAACAGATTTTTTCTTTAATAAAGTTAAATCTTTTAATATACTGTGTCTACATCTGCTCCTAGGGTTCCATCATCCAAATACCCTACGTTGAATTTAGAAAGCATTGTAGAAAGCACAACAAATTTTGGCTGCGATACGGCGGTAGGTGGACCCTACGGCAATGGGACGAATGCCGCCATCCTTCTTGCGCAGAGCACATAGATTTGCCCCCAAGCTGCAAGCATCCTAAACATCTATATCAGATTCATCAGACTCTGTGTCATAATTAATTACATCTATGTCAGAGAACTCAATATCTATCTGTTGCTTCGGCTCAACAATTAAAAGATCCAAGGTTTCTTGCCTCATCTTTGTTTCATGTTGAGCACGATGCATTATTGGCCGTGTTGCAGAAACGTAAGGATCTGAAGTCAGAAACATTATCTTCATCATATCCTAATTCGTGCTCGTCCTATTTATTTTACATAAATGGTGCTCTCTGTATTTGCGAAAGTTTTTGTTACGCGATTCAGATGCTTTTTCAGACAGATTTCCAATCGGTACAATGGAGTTTTTCATGATATCAGCTCCGTGAATCAACAATTTATGTACTGTTGCTGACATATAGTACTAATGATAGAACTGTAGGTATCTCTCTGCGGTCGTACGGATTTAAGCTCGAAATTTTTCGACATCTATGTTTTCACCTAATGTAATTGCTTGTAAAATAACTGAAAATCTGCGCACTATTTCTTCATCCAAACCAGTAATAGCTGGCGTTTTTTCAGGAAATTCGAAGAATTGTAATGCTGTATTTCCGTCATTTGTTGTCCCTGATCCCTGCTTCACGATATCTATCAGAAGCCCTAACTCCTCTCGAAATCTCTCTTGTATCTATTTCTTCCTCTGTTTCATTACGTATTTGTTGTCTTCTTCTTTGATAGACCAAGTTTTTACGTCTTGTTTTATGCTATGTGCAAAAGACACTCCATGTTATTAACCGTTCAAGCTCTTTAGGGAAAAATATTAAGTTTTCATTCATCATTTTTGGTATTACGGAACACATCCAAATTTATCATAAATTTTCGGAAGCTAGTAGTGCTGTCGCGTCAAGCAATAATTGTCAATGTGTGCGTGGTTGTATTGCTCACTGTAGGTGTATATCGCTCCGACAGGCACTCACACTAGCGCAACGTGCTTGGAATTGAATTTTGCAAACATCTCGACTTGTAGTTGCGAGCCACGTTTGCAGGCCTCATTACATTTCTGTTCATAATTTATTTATAACCATTAAATACCTAATGTCAATTATATATAGATTAAAACCTTTTTTATATTCTAAAAACACATTTTATTTTTTTTCTCCCAAGATCGCACGCATTAAGCGTGCTCGCACTATGCGATATGTAAAAAAATGCAGAAAAATAAGGGGCATAATCGTGCCAAAGGAAATTAGGGGCACTTGTACCAAAGTCGAAATATATCCTTTTTATAAAAAAAAATATGGACAAATATGTATTGTCCATACATTTTTTCAACCAAGTGATATAAAGTAACGAAATTGTATATTGAAAAACTGAAATAGCATTAAATTGATCAATAAGAAAGAAATCCGTTTAGGTATCGTAATACCTAAATCCATTTCAGTCGAAAAAAGAAAAATATTACTAAGTTGATCCCTAAGTCTATGTCTATTTTCAGCCCTCTGTGCTGTGGCAGTCAGTGACTATAATCGACACGCCACGCCGTGGCGGCGTGGTAGACTATTAAATCCTGCATGTTTAATTAAAACAACTCTCATCTTGATATTGGATAAATATTATTATCATATATCATTGCCAGCAGCACTTCTCACGCGTAAGAATCTGGCAACGTTTTGATCGGTACGACCTCAGCGCAGCGCGCGGGGGCGGCCCTCCGCGCGCCTCAAGCATCGCTAATTCCACAAGTTAATAATAACGTTAAAATTAACGTTAAAATAGAATTAACGTTATTATATATTAACGATAAAAAATTGCAGAAATACCGTTAAATCTATTAACGTTATTTTAATATTAACGGTAACTCTGTAAAATGAAGGTAACGTTACGAAAATTTTACCGTTATGTAAAGCCCTGTCTGCGATGATAAGTTTGCGTGGGACCGCCGCGCGCCGGAGCCTCGCAGCACCGGAGCCGTAACAGAAACCATGCCTGCTGCATTTTGCATGCTCGCTTGCATGCTGCATGCATGGAGTATGCTTGTTTGCATGTTTGAAAAATATTACGTCAGCAAATTATGTATTGATTTTTCGGAATTTTCAATATTTTATTCGGTCGTTTCTTTATTTGTATTCGCGTAGAAGTTATCGGAAAATTAGTATTTATAGCAGTGAATTTCATATTTTGAGTATGCACATATTTTTTTTTTTCCGGGGCGTTTATTACTAACCTTTATTAATACAACTAACATTACATAATTATCAATATATACAAGAAAATTCTTCATATTTATGCCTCATAAGTTCATAACATATTATAACTTTCACCCTTTCAGATAAGTTTCATCATTCCGGAATCAAACTGAAGAAAGCTATTTCACCCAAACCGATTGTCAAACAACTTTAGAAATGGAATCGTATAAACGTAAACTGCTTTCAACTCTGAAAGTTGATAATTCTGTTATCACGGAAACTTTCTGCGTATAATGTAGATAAAGATATGGAGTTATTAACTAAGCCTCGTTCGTTACAGCGAGTTGAACTAAATCTTCAGTAAATCTTTACAATCCAAGTCTTGAATGGTGGTGTGTGGTAGATTTATGTTAATTATTAATGGTTCTTATTTGTTCAGCCTGAAGGAACATTTGATTGTTCTCCGATTTTGGAAAGTTGTTAGGAATTACTGAATTTATACGCATAAGTACTTATTTGCTTTTAGATGTCAGTACTTCGATGATAATAAAATAATCACATTCAAATTGCTTCGAAATCTATTTCACTGCAGTTGGAGAAGACTAGGCTGATTTCAATAAATTGTAACCTATTTTTTGTCCAAAGAATCAGCATTGTCATCCAACGTGGCACGTGGCAATACTGATAATAACTTTAATTTCGGAAGTCGGTGTCTTTGGTTTTGAATTTTAATTTTTTGCCACCGACTTTCGAAATTAAAGTTATTTTGTAGTGTCTTTTTTGGAAGTCGGTAATTTTTTTTTTTTGGAAAATGTTTATATTTTTCATTTTTCAGTTGTGGTATTTACCCCACACAAATTCGAATACCACTACCTGCTATGTACATAACAGTGACAAGAACTTAACATATCATCCACATACTAAGTGGGAAAAAATACGTATTATTGAAGCTAACTCAAAAACTACCCAAGCAAAGTTATAAAAAATTGTATGGGACCACCTCTGAAGGATGAACTACCAAATAAAAAAGAATCATTAAAATCAATTCATAATTGGCAGAGTAATCGCGTAACAAACACACAAAAAAAAAACATACAGTTGAATTGAGAACCTCCTCCTTTTGGAAGTCGGTTAATAATAAAGTATATTATTACACCGATTTCGTAAGATACAATTATGAAACCAGTATGCTCTCACCAACTTTAGCAATCACGTTTAATAAAAAAAAACCGTTTAAAAAAATTAAAAACAAAAAAAAACAAAGGACTACCGCCATCTATTTTCAAATTATCACCAGCTACCTCTATCTGTCATGGCGGCTCGCGTCTCGCGGTCTCAACTAATTCGAGTTCATCACAAATGCAGCCGCGCTTATCTTTCCCTCTCCCCCACCCAACTTATAAATTTAATGTCCTAAAGGATTTACGAGAGAATTATAACTTTACAACTTTGACTTGTCAACCCTTACTACTGTAAAAATCGAGTAGTTGGGGGATGAAAAGAGTTGCCTTGGAGTTTCTGGCTGGCTTTTCTCCATAGGAGACGACCAAGTGGAACAGTGCGCCTAGTTTCTGACATTGTTTAAGTGCCTGTGTAGGTTTATATGAAATAAAATATTTGAATTTGATGTCTTCAAAAGCCGTTACCAATAACGACTTACATTGTTTTATTGGTTGAAATAATCGAATAACCGGTAACCTCAAAATAATAACTTAAAAGGGTTAGACTATTTGCTTACTTAGAATGGTCTGTCGGTGACAAAAAAAATCATTAAAAAATATATTTTAGTAAAAAAACACCCAATTGCCATCCATCAGAATAAACAACTTCTTTTTTTTCTTTCTACCAATCCATTTATAAAAATTGATGACAGATAAGAATTAGTGATAAGTATACCTTATAAATATATTTTAAAGTATTAAACAGTTCCCAAGTATTTATTATCCAAATACTAAAGGAAACACATACGAGTAAATATTGCGAATTCGCGAACAATTAGTAGTTCCCGTATCCGACATCGCTATGAAATATTGAGTTAGACTTTCCACTCTTCTTATGCAGACAACATCCTCTTATGCTATATGTTATAAGGTTCATTTTAATGCAGTTTGTTGTTCTGATATCTTTGTAAGCTTGCCTTGCTGACAGTTGTTTTGTAACTTCACAAGTTTAGATGTTCAGTTGTTTGTTTTGTCTGATACATCATCATTTCCCTTCATCACCACGTTTGGTGATAACTCAAAGAAAATGTTTGTTTCAAAATAATAGCGACAGTTTAAAATGTTTTGTTGCTATTCTATGGTGATTTTGAACTGAAAGTTTTGGAAACTTTGAATGTATTTTCTTTAACGCTGATTAAGAACGAAGAAAGGAACTTTAGAGTCAGGATGAGTCCGTTGAGTAATAAAAAATCAAAAATATTTGTTTGCTAGAATATGGTACATAAGGTGTTACAGTAAATTTGTTTCTATATCTTACCATAACATGGCGTGCAAATATATTTACAATCAGCAATGTCAATTAATCTAACTTACAAATTACAGATTCTATTGATTTGTCTTCTAAATAGTCCTTAATGGTATAATATCTTTTAAATAGAAGTAGTTTGAAAAGTATTTTTTTAAACATTGTCAGCGGTAAGTCTTGAAACTATTTGGTAAATGATTGTAGTAAATAATAATCAACATGCAATATACATTTTTCTTCTTTTCAGTATAGAAAACAAAAACATATTTCATGCATTATTTTTCCGTAGTCAAAAAGGAATCCTTATAGTTTCGCCATGTCTGTCTGTCTGCTGCGGCTTATTTATAATTATGTTTAATGGCTTTGTCGGCGACCTTATCTCCGAACTGGAAAATACGAAAATGTTGATTACAATCTACCTTATTACTAAAATCCTGTGCACTATCGCCGCATTGGCGGTCACACGGCCGTTGCGGCGCCGTAACGTTGTTACGCCGCAGCGGCGCCGCGCCGCGAAACGCGTAAATTGTCATCTGTCAAATATATGTGTTTGACAATGTACAAACAACAGAGCGGTGCCGCTCCGATGTTTTAACACGTACACCCCTCCCCGCCTCGTCTCGCGGGCTGCAAGTCTTGTACGTACGTGCGGTGCGATGTCGCATCATGTGGCATACCATGGATATTTGTATGTAGGACGCCGTAGCGACACCGCTCCGGCACCGCGCCGCCACCGCAATGCATCATGTGCCTAGGCTCCCACGTACAATTTACTCTGTCTTAAATCACCTTACCAGTTAGCATAATTCTAATACGCATATTCTAGAGATATATAAAATTAATAACAATAATTTAACTGCCTCGTTGGTCTAGTGGTTGCAAACGCTACTGTTGAGCATGAGGTCCTGGATTCGATTCCCGGGTCGGGCAAAGTGTTATTGGGTTTTTTCATCTTGGATTTCTCAGTAGCAGCCTGGAGTCTCGATTAGTTCCCGGTTGATGGCAATACGCTCGCACAAACATAACTGACGAAATGTAGGTGTACTATACAGGATGAGTCAATAATGTACACATATCGCAATGACTTTTTTCGACAGAAAAAATATTTAAAAACTACCCTCAATTGAAAATAAACATGTTTTTTTAGCAAAAATCTGTTTTTTTTCATAAGTTTTTACAATAATAGTAAAATTTCTCAATAATATGCCAAAACAAAAAAAATATGTTTTTGACGTGATAACGTCTTCAATTAATGCCAGCTGCACGCACGAAAAAGTGTCACGTTCCGCCTGACCCGAGTGTGCAAGCGAGAGCGTGGAACAAGCGATAGAGAGGCACGATCGGCCTAAACGTTCGGCTTGTGATGACGTTATCACGTAAAATTATCGTGCGTAAACCGACTTTACAGACAACTTTTTTTTTTTTTTTTAGATCCTTTGATGAAATTAAGCATAAACTCATTTCTATATGTGCACATTGTAAAGACTCACACTTGTACAATGAGTGCTTGTGACTTTTTCAGATCTAGGTAATCAATAGCTAATGCACAATAACTTTTACCCTAGTTATGCTCCTTTAATACCTGCCTAACATAACCTTTCTTTTACGATGTTTTACCCGAGAAAATAAAACATTTTTGTAAGGAGCTGGAAGACTAAAATTAAATGTATTTTTTTTATGTTCACAAGCTTTTTCAAACCTGGGAAAAATTGTAAAACAGTCTGTATGTAGGTAGGTAGGGTACTAAACTTTTTCACTGAAATTTTGACGATTGATTTGTATACACAGTAAATAAATGTTGTTCTAATCTCTGGTTGATGCCTCTATTATATGGGACTTAACACGCTGTTAACACGCTGATGATTTGCCAGCGTGTTTCCAGCGAGGCGATTTGAGAACGGGCTCTGTATGCTTGCAAAGCGATGTAACCGCGACTACGCGACGTATACGCCGCGTTTTCACAATATTTGTACACTCTCTTGTCTCGCTCTCTCTTTTTCACTGACGTCAATCGCTCTCGTTACGCAAATGTGGCACACGTGGCGAGCACGTTGAACAATTGCCTCGCTGATAACTCACTTGCAAATCGCCAGTGTGATACGTCTCGTAGTAAACTTAAGTCATTTATGGCATAGAACAGAACATCCTATGTAGTCTTTTATAAAAAAAAAAAACATATTGCGATGTAAATGGATGGTCATACTTTTAAATAATTATAACACATCGCAACGTTTTCAAACATTGTCAATCCTCTTCGTTGTTATAACTCCTTTTTGTTAAAGGCGGAGCTTCAGAGGCGTAATAATATCCCACACTTATATTACCTACGAAAAGCTTTAACATATAAATTCACACATACCATAAAGCGAAATAATCAAAATAATCCTACCATTATCCGCCCAAATATCTCAAATAAACATAACACAAACTCATTAAAACGTACATAAAACGATTGTGACACAGCGTACGTACATAATTATATGCGAAAACGTCACTTCAACAGGTCTCCATAAAGCCCTGGTTTTATATTGTATCAACGAAACAACATGATGAGTAAAGCGCGCTGTTCATGCTACGATTTCGAGAACAGGAAATATGAATGTGCGGAGTTTTGCGTTTGAGTTGCCAAAGTCGTTTGTTACTTGCAGTCTGGAACATGTTTCGAAGTCAAACGTTTGAATCTTGTGTAAGTGTTTTGTATGCTATTTGGCAGTTAGTGTAGAAAATGATACGACATTAATATTGCTCTTGGCGTATGTGCAGAATTCATAACCAGTTTTCTCGATCAGCTGAAGTGAACTTGGTGGGACAAAAACATGTCGCATCAGGGGGTTATAATTCTACAGAATCTCTCTCTGTACTAGGATTATAACGGTTTTTGGCTGGAGATGACACGGTACTGAAGAAATTTTAAGACGGGTACCTATAGACAGCTCGAGGCATTCACCGCGAATGCTTTGCCACTCACGATGCCTAAGGCATGCGTGGCTTACGTTCGAAGCGTACGCCTCGCGCTGTCTGTACCTTTTTTTTTGGTGGGAAGGTATCAAATAACTTCTACCGCTCAGGGCGGGGCGGGACGTAATAAAATCGCGGCGATTTTTTTTTTTCATGCTCTTTATTTTCGACGCTCTGCTTAGCGCCGATAGTTGAAAATCCAAGTGTGTTTTTTTAACGCGCTGGGACGAGAGTGCATCCCAGCGCGTTAGATTCTCAACGCTCGGCTTAACACCGAGAGTTGAAAATCCAGTGCGCGATAAAATCCCGCCGCGATTTTATTATGTCCGTGCAAAGGTCGTTACTGACTAAAACTTACCCGTGTTCCTTCAGTTGCCATGTTGCCAAGGGCCACGGTATCCCTTTTGGACTTTCCCGCGACCCCGGCAGCTGTCTATACCTACGAGCCTTTTAAGATGACTATATGAGTGTGCCTTCTTTGTGATAAGATTTTGGATATAATTCGAATTCACGCCTTTGGCACTTCAAATTAACAACACTACAGTATACATCGACACTGTCCTTAAATGCATTTTTTTTATTTTTCATTCATATCGGGAAGCTCTTGGCCTGCATCTTACCTGATGGTAAGTGATGATCAGGCCGAAGGTAGAAGCGACCCAGAATCCTCAACCACAGAGGAACTGGCTATCTTACCTCTAACTGCCGAAACACAGCAATGCTGTTAACATTTTTGTTATGGCAACAGACTTAGATAAGATGGTGGTGGCTAGTCAGGCGGACTTTGAACAAACCTTACCACCAACCACGGGACCTCTGGGTCTGAGACAGGTGGTCTAACCACTAGACCACAGAGGTGGTTTACAGCGTTTACTTTCTCAAAACCTTCATGTCGTTATAAGATCAAGATAATCTATAGACAAAATATGTCGCAAAGTCGCTCGTGTATGTTCTTCTTTAAACACTTAAACTCTGCGTCAACTTATAGCCTGTTTGAGGACTTTATTAGCTACTGACAACAAACATAAAATTTTTACTGTACCTTAAATTCTGTTTGGAGCTTAATTTGACGTACGCGCGAATTTAACATGTATTTACGTACATATCATTACCTAATGTACTTTGATGTTTGGATTATTTTGTCGAATGTGTAATACGTGAAACGTATTTTACTATTTCGTAATATCAACCAATAAAATGTCGTAATAGCCCAGTGTTCTGCTGAAGCTCTCGCACGAGGTTTTGGTTTCAAATCCGGGCAAGCACCAATGTAACTTTTTGAATTCATATCTACTTTCAGAGTTTATCTTGAACATTACTGACATCGTACGGACCTGAACTTATAGTCAATATAAGTCTGAAATCGCCAACCCGTCTTGAGCAATGCTCGTGCCTTCTCTGTATGAGAAGAGGCCTTAGTCCTGAAGTGGGACGGCTGGTATTATAACCAATAAACATCTCATGAACAGTTCAAAAGTAAATACCTGAAGGGCATGCTTAAAGAGTAAGTTGGGGTAAGTTCGGCACTAGGATAAGTCTGTGCGAATAATATCACGGACGAATTTAGCAATATTTTGAATGCTGAAAACATTGTGTTCTGAATTTGATTCGTACGGTCTTTTCCCAGTGCCGAACTTACCACAACATACCCTACTTATTTCAGGGTAACTTTTATTGCAAATGTCCAGAGGTGGCAATGACAAATAAATCCTTTTCAACTAAGTTGTATTCACCTGGTCTGCCTCGTTCGTCTAGTAGTCGTAAGCGCTACTGCTGAGCAAGAGTTCGTGGGTTCGATTCCCGATCCGGGCAAAGTGTTATTAAATTTTTCCATCTGAAATTTCTCAGTAGCAGCCCGAAGTCTGGATTTGTGCCCAGTTTATGACAATAGGTCTCGCCCCCTATTACATGGGACTTAAACATAACTGGCGAAATGTGGGTGTACTGTAGGCACTAGCTTGGCTGCGGTACCCGGGACAGGGTTGAAATTAAAGAACTCTTGCTTGAAAAGCTTTATATTTAATTCATTAGTGTAACATTATAAAGACACATACACGAGCGGCGCCTCGGGTTAAACTATCTTTTTTTCATCGACAAGTGAAAACGATTACAAATCCTAATTTGAATATATCCTGCCAGATTGTTCAGATGACGTACAGCATTCTTACCAGCCTGTATAGCACGAGGTTGCATCTCATGATAAAACCTCACAGTACCATCTCTGCCTAAGGGTAACCTTCGAGAATTCCAGACGTGATGTTATGTTATGTATTCACGTCAAATTCATACTCAGCAAAATATTTTCATAAACACGGAACAGTCAAATACACTTTAATTAGCTTCTGAAATGATAAAATTCGCAGTACGTGGTCACAGTAACGAACTCAAAGAAAGAAAAGAAAGAAAGAAAAGAAAGAAAAATGCGTTTATTGGCATTACAGCAGAGAAAATACACCTTATAACTATAAAAAACAAAAAACAATGATTATAATGCCAAAAGGGCCTCAGCTCAGCATATTGTCAGATGACAACACAAAGTGTACCACCTGACGCTGATTTTCAGCTGCAACCCACGAGTGCCATACGCTAGAATAATAAACAGATAAGTGTGTGTCCGCTTTAATAAATTAGATATCAGAATAAAATATAATGTAATAAAAGATAGGTTAATATAAAAAAAATAGCTCACAAAATCAAATATACTGTAGTGACATACATGTGTGTGTGTTGTGTTGTGAATAAATACCCAATATCTGTGTCATAATAACTATCATATTTTATATACCATATCTATTAGATATTTAAAAAATCAAAAACTATCATCCTTCTAAAGTAAGAAGGTAGGTATGTACCTTCAAAGGCAAAATCATGTGACTGCGTTGGATCTTCTAAAACTACTTAAAATGACAATAATAAATGACTAGTAAGAAAACAGATTATGAACAAAAATTAGAAATTGATAAAATAGGCAAAATTTCTAAAAAATTAACAGCCGGCATTGGAGTTATGACGTCGACCGGTACAGCATATAATGAGATATATCTATATGATATAAAGATAAAATAAAATAATAATTTAAAATGACTATATAAAATGCAATATTTAAAATGGCAACATTTCGCTCAGTCGGCATGGACTCGCGCGCCACCGGCATAGATTGTTACATTGTTTTATATGGCAGATATGTCGGCTCGAACATTTTCAGCCTCCTTTTGATGATTTAATAAAAATTCTCTTAATTTAAATTTGAAAGTTGAGTAACTTTTACTATATTTTATGGGAGGAGGGATATTATTCCAGCATTTGGTAGCTGCGTAGCGAAAACTGCCTCTAAAAGCTGCCGACTTATGCTGTGGGATGGAAAGCTGTTGAGAACATTTTCTGCCCTCACCGATTCTGTGTCTTCTCGTCCACGATAGTCTGTTATACAAATAAGAAGGAGAATGAGACTTAATAACACCAAAAAGTAGACCCGCCAAGTGGAGTTTACGTCTAGCTTTCATTTTTAAAATGTTGTGCTCATTGAAGAAAGGTGTAACATGTCCCCTAAAGGGAACTTTAAAACAGAAGCGTGCACAGGCGTTTTGGAGTCTTTGGATCATTTTTTCTGGTTTCAAAGGAAATAGCGTTGTAATTACGACTATGTTATTATGCTCCGAACATTCTCAAATTGCAATTTCCAGGAATTTTCGTTTGTATAATTACTAAAATCGAATACTAAGGACGTAAACATTTTATATACACGAGTTTTTACCCACGGCTTCGCCTATTTGGAGTTCGGAAATTGTCCCACGGAAACGTACTATCGCGATAAAAAGTATAATATATGTTAATCCAGGATAAAAACTACCTGTGTGCCAAATTTCATCCAAATCCGTTCAGCCGTTTTTGCATGATTGAATAACAAACTTCCAAACACACAAACATTCAAACTTCACCATACATAAATCTATTAATAGGATATTAGTGGGATCTTGCCTCTTTTGATCTCGTGGTCGTAAGCGCGACTGTTGAGCGTGGGGTCCTGAATTCGATTCCCGGGTCGGGCAAAGTGTTATTGGGTTTTTCCATTAGAAATTTCTTAGTAACAGCCTGGAGTTTGGAAGTTGGTGGTGTGATACCCCCGTGCCTCGGAAAGCATGTTAAGCCGTTGGTCCAGCGCCTGATCTCTCTCCGGTCGTGTCAGATTGCCGTCCCATCGGAGTATGAGAGTGAGGGAAAAGAGAGTGCACCTGCGTCTGTGCACACACTTGTGTACTAAAATATCTACCGCGCTGAAGGCAGGTCGATCTCTGCTGAGATTGGTCGCCATGGCTGAATTTCGATCCGGGGGACTAATTATTTTTTTATTACATTTTGCCAGTATCTACTGGTGTTAAATATAGCATAAAGAGGCTTAGGTGTTTGACTTTGTAGAGCACCATCTCTGTCACTCATAGCTGTGTGACTGTCTCTTTTTAACGCATGACGTGTACTGTTTGTTTGTGCCCCTTGCAGTTTATTCTGTACAATTTAATGTTTCCCCTACAAGAGCCTAGATCTCATAAGCTCAGGACTTCACGAATAGAAGAAGTTAGCGGAAGATATGCATCGCACGCCACGCAAAACGGCCATTCCTTAACAAAATACTGCGACCCGATGCGATACAGAGCCCCGGCGCTGGTTTTTAACGACAGTCGGCGTTGACGCGATGAGCTCAAATGGTGGAACATATAATGAGATAAAAATAACAAAATAAGAAATATACAGAATATACAAATGGTTTATTTGGTGCACGCAAAAGATACAGCACAACATACAAAAACACGATTAAATAATAAATAAATACATGAGCTACAAGGTAGTCAGGATTGGGAGCGCCTTAAGGGGGAAGCGTCAGGATAGCCCGCGAAATTCAAATTTTCTTACGTTTTTTGCATTTTGCAGGTCAGTGTCAGGTTTTATCTTGATTAAAATATAATTCGCGGTCGTAACAAATATAGCTTTACTCATTTATAATCATTACAATCAGCAATACAACTCCATAAATTAGCAAAGGTGTCAAATGTCATGATTTCATGACATTATGAAATTTGACACCTTTATCTTCTTCTTAATCACTATTGCTGATTGTAATGATTATAATTGAGTAAAGCCATATTTGTTACGACCGCGAATTATATTTTAATCAACATAAAACCTGACACTGACCTACAAAATGCAAAGAACGTAAGAAAATTTGAATTTTTGACACACTTTAAAATAATGAAACATACAAAGTGCGGTGTGCGTCTAAAGATTGCACCAAATGGGAGTCCAACTCAGCATGTGTCAGGCAAATATACTTGACGCTGATATTCTGCTGGATCTCTGCAGTGACATACGGACGTCGAACAGATGAGATAATAAATATGCGAATTATTGGTGTTGTGAAAAGTGGAATATCCGGAGTAAAATTACGTGAGTGTACCCGCAATTTAAATAATAACAGAATAATTTGAATAGCTGGGTGATACCACCTTCCGGCTCGCTACCTGTCTGCGTCTGGGCGCTCCTTGTGTGGCTCCGCATCGCTGCCAGTGCGGTGAAGATGTCGACTGTTTCGGACACAATGGCCTATCCTGCAGTAAGAGCGCAGGCCGGATAGCATGGTACGCCAGCATCAATGACATCATCCGTCGTGCTCTTGTCCCTCCAGTGCCAGCAGTTTTAGAACCCAATGGCCTGGCACGCGACGATGGGAAGAGACCAGACGGAATGACCATAATGCCTTGGAAGGTAGGTAGGCCTTTGGTGTGGGATGCAACGTGTTTCGACACCCTTGCACCATCCCATCTTCCTAGCACGGCGGGCTGTGCTGGGGCTGCTGCTGCAGGTACGGAAAACCTCAAACGGCGCAAATACTCCAATCTTATTGGGACTTATATGTTTGAGCCGTTTGGGGTTTAAACACTAGGGCCATGGGGTACGAGTGCCCACCTAGTTTTTCAAGACATCACCAAGCAGCTGGTCGACTCTTCACGTGACCAGAGGGCTGGCCTATTCTTTGGTCAAAGAATCAGCATTGCTATACAACGTGGCAATGCTGCCAGCCTTTTGGGCACTTTTCCTATTGACAGCGATGCAGACGAATTTTTTGATGCCCTATGATTATTCTCCCCTCCCCCCTTTTTATATACTTGTATATATTATTATGTTAAGTCTGATAGTTTTTAAGTAATGTAGATACGTGTGTGTAAATAAAATTACTTCATGTTCTAGATAATAAATAATTTGAATGATAACAGTAAAGTTTATCATTTGGAAACGTTCTTGTTCGATGGTGATTGTGTATTTGATTACTTGATTATAATAAATAAACCTACATCAAAATAACCAGCAGACTTTCAATCAAAAACCCTATTCACAAACTATACGGTTTAATTCCCGGGACCTTTAAACCCGACTCCATATTTCATCAAATAAGCCCAGATTAATACTAACGACCAATTTGTACGATGATATCAATTCCTTTTTTAGGAACCCTTGGGGGTTCGTTTCTTGTACTGATAACTAAGGGACAGATGTATGGAGAATAATTAATGATAATAAAAGGGTTTGGACCCACATTTATCATGCTGTGGTCCAGACCCCAGCGACAAGAAATCACGAATTAACGGATTTATGCTCGGCGGTTTGGACAATGATTTGAAGGTATATTATTGTAATTTGTACGAGTGCTGACGTCAACGGTGCGGGCTTTTGTTCTAAATTACTTTTTATTTTTATTTTTACGAGCCCTTTTAGGTTGAATGAAACTCAAAACCACTTCGGAACTTAACAATTAAAGAAAAGTCTTGAAACTGCTGAGTTAGCAAATACATACGAAACCAAAAAGACATTGACATCCAATCATGGAAATCCTGAAGTCTATCAAAAGGACATTGTTAAAATGGCAATCAAAACTTATGAAACCTTTACAATAATTACTAGTTTTTTTTTATACATATATTGTAATTTACATTACACTTATTACAATAGAACAGACACTTCTTATTTTAGAAAACATTTTAAAAAGTAGTTCACTTCGGTTTTATTCCCCAGCGCCATTATTTCTTGTTTCAATTTGACGTTTTGAAAAGGTTCTCTCAGCGCTTGATCTATTTAGTATATTGAAAGAATGGTTCTGACTACACTAACAGTACATACATATATAATGAAACGTTTGAAGATAAAATCCAATGTATTTTCACTAACAAACGCTAAGTTAATATGTTTCTGTTGGCCTAATTTTAACCCTAAAACCTGAAAGTGTTTTAGAATTTTTACAATTCTCAAGTGTCCGTGATTTTAATTTAGATTCAATCGAATACATGTATTATTTAGAACACAGAAAGTAAATTCACGTCTCTGTTGATTCTTAGGCGAATGATGTATGGATGCCGAACAATGTCCTTTTCACCCATTTATAGACTTCTCTTTGCTTAACTTCTTTCCTTTATTTCGTGAGCAACAAAGAGTGTTCTATTGATATATATATCGATGATTGAAAGACTAATTGATCTAAGCGACATCTTCTAAAACTTGCAGGAGGATGGATAATAGTTTTTTTTTTTTTTAATCATAAAAAAACAACTATTTGATAGACTTTTATTTATTTAAATCAATCAATCATAATAAGATCTTATTATGATTTAAAAAAAAAACTAATCCGTCCTCCTGCAAGTTTTACAAAATGTCGCTTAGATCAATTAGGTAGCCTTTCAATCGTCGATATATATCTTGTCCGTGGTAAGTGCAGCATAACCTCATAGGCGCTACATTCTATGGATGTTATTAACCTAATATAAAATAAAAAAATAAAAAATAATTGTTAATAACCTTCTTTAAAATACATACTATATCATCTTTATTACATCAAAATATTCAAAGGGGGAGACGCGGAAAAACGTCTGAAGTCCTTTTTTCAATAAAAGAACAAGTCAAACGAATAAATCATGAAATTCTCGTGAAAGTTTGCGTTGGACGAGAAATAAAGCGGTCTGTGTTTGATAAGCGAAGCGAGACGGAGTGCTTCAGCGATTTGAAAAGATAAAAGAAATGTAGTTTCGTGATTTTCAGAGGTTTTTTTTTTCTTTTCATTTAATTGGACAGGTGGTTCCTCGGGGAATGTCTGTGTTAAGGTGAATTTGTTTTCGTCTTTTTATAGAAGTTTTCTTATATCTTTATCGAGCAGTCTCTTTGGAAAGTAACCCATGCATGATAATGATATGTAGAAAGGTGATCATTCACCGTCCATACATTTTTAGGCTAAATGTGAAAGTGCCGGTCAAACAAAAAAAAGTTATATTCCAGGAGAACAGTTATTCTCTACACTTTTCACTATGGTAAGAAATCTGTAAGGCCATTCCCTGCGCTGTTCCAGGAGTTTAAAAAATACAGTTTTCAGTATTTTTTACCACTAAATAAATACTAGTAAATAGAGGTAGGAAATAGGTACTTCAATCAGTTAATAATAATACTGTCGAAAAAAACTGTGGTTATGTGGAGAATAACCCCAGAGCCTTAGTTTCACAGTAAAAGATGATATCTGTAATGTTTACTGGCATACAAAGCTATTACTATAATTAGATCACTGTTATTTTTTTAACAAAAAATACTGAAAACAGTATTTTTCAAACTCGTATAACAGCGCAGGGAATGGCCCTACAGATTTGGTCCTACAGTGAAAAGTGAAGACAATAATATGTTCTAACTGAATATAACTTTTTTTTGCTTTCATAATTTAGCGCAAAATAAATAATCTCCTAACTGGACGTCCACTGGGCCTGGTCCTGGCTGAGCTTGTTAGTAATCATGAGTCGGGAATAAGAATTTAAATTAATGATAATTTTGCAGAGATGTATTACTACCATCCTGATTTCTGCCAGTAAACAAGATTCTTATATTCGAAAAACCTGGCGATGGTCCTGGAAATCACACCGGTTGTTATAGCGATACTTATGCAAAGTTTATGTTCATCGTTGTGGCAATGCTATGGGGAGGCATATGCCCAGCAGTGGACTTCTTTTGGCTTAATGATGATGGTAATGAACAGAGAGTGAAACAGAAAGTCGATTCGTTTTATAACTCTACTATTATTAATATTAAATAATTAATATTAATACTAGTAGGATCATTATAATCAATCTGCCTAACCTTTTCCCATCTATGTTGGGGTCGGCTTCCAGTCTAACCAGATGCAGCTGAATACCAGTTTAATTTATCGCATCTTTACGATATATAATATTACAATATAAATGTGACTGTTTCTATGTTTAGATGTTTGTTACTCAATCACCCAAAAACGGCTGAACGGATTTCAATGAAAATTGGCACTCAGATAGATTATAACCTGGATAATACATAGGATTTTTTTTATATCCACGTATGTATCGTTCCCGTCGGATAATTACCGACCCCCGCGCGGGCGAATCCGCTCCGCCTCTCTCCGCCATCCCCACAATTTCACAATATCAGTGCAGTTTGAACTATCGAGACTGGCTAATTTGTTCTGTAAAGAGTCGAGTAACTATTGTTAATTTATGGCGCACAAAATGGCCGCGGTGGACCGTAGTTATGAAACTGTGGCTGTAATGTTTTCTCTGCTCCCGACAACTTTCCCAACGATTAGCTTTATTTACTTTTTGTTAAGTGGAAATGTATGGCGAGGTAGTAAAATAAGGTATTTGGTGGAGTTTGGGGTTGTTAGTTCCTGGTTCCTGATTAGGGTTACCAGATTTTTTTTAATTCTTTAAGGGACAAATGCTCAATTTTGTTTAAAAAAACGAGATTTCAAGTTTTTCTCGGGACAAATAAAAACATGTATTTTAGGTTCTTATTATTTATTTATTGCTAGTTATAGTTTAAAGAAGATTGTATAAGTTTCAATATATATTTGTATGATTTAATATACAGGGTGTTTGGCAGAACGTTGAACATACGGAAATGGTGGATAGGTGGGGTCATCTGCTACTTACTCAGCCCAAGCCCAGCAATTTATTTGGCCCTAGCCCAGTGGATATTTAAAAAAAAATTTTTTGCTTTCTTCTAGTTTCACCACTTTCTTAACTTTAAAGTGTAATTTTTATAAAAAATGGGTAAAGCAGGTTGCTTCATTCAGACGTTAGCTAGAAAAAAAGTTATGAATCCTCAAACTTACAGAAAGATGTAAAAAATACTTAAATCTTAACTTCAAAATGCATTAAAAATAAAAAAATAAAAAATTATTGAAGAGTTCCAATTCTAGCAAAACATCCCTAGTGTGTGACCTTTCTAATGGCATGTAATTTGCTTTAATTTTTTTTTAAATATCCAGGTGGCCACGGCCAAATAAATAAGGGCTGAGTAAGTAGCAGATGACCCCACCTATCCACCATTTTCGTATGTTCAACGTTCTGCCAAACACCCTGTATTTGTAAAATTCAATGCATAGTCATGTCGAAAATGGTCATTAATTCACTCTTAATCAAATTAGTCGTACATTTGTTGCACACATCAGTCCATTTCAAGACTATCTGCGAAAAAGTCCTTGCCACAAAACAATTGGAACTTGGGATACCTACAGTTACTGTAGATAAACGATATAAAAAGAAAAAAAATATAGTGATTTCATTCTACTTCTCAATGTCAATCAACCGTAGTGCGATAGATTTCTTTAAAAAAATCAAATAAGGTTTAAATGCGGGACAGAGTCTGTCCCGACGGGACGTTCATAATTACGCCTGAAATACGGGACGTCCCGGGAAGTACGGGACGTCTGGCAACGCTATTTCTGATGCAGCTGCTTGTATAGAACAAATAAAACTCAAACTGAGGCCAATCCAGCGCGGGATATGGGACGAAATTAAGTAGCTCGCACCTTACTGTTGTCTGTTGAGACTGGCGCGAATAGTCGCTTGACTTCCGAAATCATTTAAACAAATGACGCGCGCAGTCGCATCCCATGCGGTATTTGGACAGTCCTTTCGTATGTCGTAATTACAAAAACAAATAAAAAACCGTTGTGTCTCGCGTGGATCCACGTTCGTATACAAATGGCTAAGCGAACATTCATACAATATCCAATATTGCATGTAACATGGTTTGTCTCTGCATCATTCAAAGGTTGCATATTTGAGTATATAATGTTTCTACTGCAAGAACATTAGCCTCCTCTCCGTGAGAGGGAGTGGGTCGAAATCCACCGCGTAAGCTTAGTGCGGATTGGTAAGTCACATGTCTTAGAATTTTTGGTTCTAGTACATGCCGGTTTCCTCACGATGTTTTTCTTCACCGTTTTGAGAGCAGTGGTGATTAAATAATTTACACAAAGTAAAGCGCCTGTCTGGGTTCGAACTTACGACCTACATTCGTAAGTCGCGGCCGTTACCTCTGGGCAACCACTGCTCATCCAAAGGACTGGTAAAAAATACCTAAGTCATTAGATCGTCTGGGTATAGTCAACAGCACACTGCTACACAGCTCACACTATAAAACTGATTTACTCAAAAATGCATGTAATGTGGTCATTATTTTGACAACCTTGTTTGAGCAAAGTCGACCTTGCCGTTCTGTTTCAAGGAGCGGCCGACAAAGTTTTGCTGGTCGCTCTAACAGGCCGGCAAAACATTGCCGGCCGCTATTTTGACGTTTCAACGTTTTAAAAAATCAAATGCAAAAAGATTTTATTTAAAACACAGCTGTTTGTATTTATAGAGATAGGTACAAAAAGATTTTATTCCATATTTGGCTGTATAGTTCCAACTACCATTGTTAAAAAAAAAAAACAAAGAAGTAACAAAAGCGCCGTTCAGCGAAAATTTTATTTTTATTTAGTGACTTTTTCGCTAAAAATGATCTCTCAAAGCGAAAATTATTCCGATTCAATGTGTTTAACACCGCCAGAAATTAAAGATGAAGCTAAATTAGTGGTTGAAAATTTAATACCGCGGAACTCAAAGGAAAAATATAAGCTTGCATCTGAAAAATTTGTGCAGTGGAAAATCAGTAGGAAATCTAAATCTTTACTTGCTGGTTTTATTTAGATTAGGTACTTGCATTTTTGAGTAAAGCACTACACAAGCCTTGGCCCATTATGACTGCTTCGCTGGTCACGCTATGATTGCCTGGAGCTAGCCTAGCTACGCTCTAGGCCTTCCAGCTTGGCCATCATTGCAGCCCTTGCTGTCCTCGCTGTAAAGGCCTCGACCTACGGCCTCGGCCTTTATCTCAGCTCGTCCATCAAGTGCTGCACGCTGACCGCGCTGTGTCGGCCTGGAGCTGCGCTACGCTGCGCTGTCGGCCATCATCAGCGCGACCAGTAAAGTAGTCATTATAGACCGCGGCAGTAATGTACTATTACATCCGTAAGACGTCCTCGTAACATAAGGTCCAGTTGAAAGTCAGCGTCAGGCACTAGTTGTCTGGCATTTATTCTGAACTGGGCCTATTTGGCGCAGCCGTGAGGCACACAATTACTACTTTTTAACCGACTTCCAAAAAGGAGGAGGTTATATGTTCGTCGCGTATGTTTATTTTTTTTTATGTATGTCCATCGATTTCTCCGTCAATTGTGGACCGATTTTGAAAAATCTGTTTTTGTTTGAAAGGGTATGCTCTCGAAGTGGTCCCATATAAATTTTATTAACTTTATTTCGATAGTTTTTGAGTTAGCTTCAATAATACGTACTTTTTCCCACTTAGTGGGGGAAAGTGGGAAAAAGTTATGATAAGTTCCTGTCACTGTTATTTACATAGCAGGTAGTGGTTTTCGAATTTGTGTGGGGTAGGTAGGTACCACAACTAGCAAGTGAAAAATAAATTTAAAAAAAAAAAAATCGACTTCCAAAAAACACTACAAAGTGAAAAATAGCTTTAATTTCGAAGTCGGTGACAAAAAACGAAAATTCAAAACCAAAGACACTTTTTTGGAAGTCGTTTTTTTTTAAGTTATGTATTTTGTTTTTCTCCTTTTTTTTGTTTTTCTTTTTGTGTGAATATTGTATGCCTTAACCTGAGTCAAATAAACTAATTTTCTTTCTTCTTTCTTTCTTGCACACCGCGTCCATAGTAACATTTTGACTATGACTTTATTTTGTACCCGTAAGTACGGTTTTCGTAGTTTAAGTGTTTACTACACCAAGGTTTTCGTAGTTTGACTGTACAATTGTGTGAAAACAGGTTTTTATAATAACAGGTATGAACAATTCGTTCTATTTTAAATGAATACACCAATATCCAGCGGTAGTTGCCACGCGATGTTGCCACCGTCGCCACCCTACCGAATAGCGCAACGTGGGTTGGCCCCTCAGAAGTCATATAGGTACAATAATATAAAACCCACATCCCTTTATATTTCCCAAAATAATCTGAAGTATCTTTGTAGGCTTCTGTCTAGACATGTCGACGCCAAGAGGGACATTAAGGTATCACAAACAAATATATAATCGACTATGACATCGCAGTCAGACCACCTGTGTCTTTAGAAATAATAAGAGGTGAACATTATCAGTAATTTATGTTTATTAAAGATATTAAGAAAATGCAAGATTTAAAAAAAATTAAATAATAAAAGAGTAATATATATTTGCATTTATGTTTATTGAAACTTTTGAGGAGCTCGTAGCCAAGTAATAACAGCCAGACGGGTCGATCCATCAGGTTAAGCTACGCTTGCCGGGGTTGGTCCGTGGATGGGTGACCATCTTTACACATCGAGACTCCTCCGTACCTCGAAAAACACGTTAAGCCGTTGGTCCCGGCTGTCATTCGTGGATCTTTGACAGTCGTAACGGGTCGTCAGAAGCCAACCAGTCTTACCAAGGGTATCGTATTACCCCGTTACTGGGTTGTGGAGGTCAGATAGGTAGTCGCTCCATGTAAAATACTGGTATTCAGCTGCATTCAGTTAGACTGGAAGTTGACCCCAACATAGTTGGGAAAAGGCTAGGCAGATTGATTGAAGTTTATTGAAGCTTTTCAATCATGGGAAAGAGACACACACAGTTTCTAAAAGGCTGATCAACGCAATTGCTGATAGACTGTCAAACTGATATTACTGTGATTAGCCAAGCAAAATACCAACAGCTAATTAAATTTCTTAACTTGTATTTGACAGTTTTTTTGTGTTTGGGTTGATTAAAGTCAAAGTCAAATAATTTATTTCAATTAGGCGCAAAATTTACAAAAATAGAATTGGTTCTAGTCGCCCCTTCCAAAAGGTAGCTTTCGTATGAAGAAGAATGGTCAAGAAACTCCACCGTTACTCTTTTAAAATGTTTTACAATATTTGTATACATTAATTACATAATTATATGTGAAGACGATGCATCTAGAGTAAGATTACTATACCACAATAGGTAAAAATGAAACAATGACAGAAAAAATAATTATGTAATGGATACATGGTGTTCACATATTTACAAGCAGTGTAAAAGTAAGTACCTATACGATATTTAAAAAAAATTATAAGTAATACTAATTACTATTACTAAGCCTTTGAAAAACCGTGTATCAAATAGTGTTTATGAAGCCTATCGCACTAAAATTTACTTTGTCTCATTTGATTGAAACTACATAAAAATTACACCCCTTGTCAGTTCATATAGGTAGTCAATTATACGTCTTAAGGGGACGATAGCTGACTTTTAATGATTTTATACTGAAGATGACGTCTGAACGAATAGTGTTAGTGATTTGGAAAAAATATATGTTAAATTAGAGCATTTTTTTAATATTTTAATATAGGCATATTTTTGATTAATAATATAGGAATATTTTTGATTATGTTTATATTACATAGTGAAATTAATTTGTAAAGTTATGTCGAATGCGGATAAAAAACTGAGAATGATGCAAAATTCATCAAGCGTATTTTTCTAAAAACTTCACCATATTAAAGGTAAATAAATTACTAATCTTTTAGTATACGTGTTTTATTAAAACACTTTTTGTTTTACGTGTAATAAATTAATAATGCGTCTAATTTGGGACAGCGCTCCTTGATGGGCGAGTCCTATTACTAGCTGGACGTACGACGCATTGCGTGAGCTCAGTACAGAACACGCAAGCAAACCATTCAAGGTCACTGGCATATATCTGCGTCTTAACACTCGTAATAAAGATCACGTAATTACAGACGAATATTTAGTCAAAGAATAAAAAATTCAAATTGCTTGCTCGTATGAAAACAAGACACGCAATTAGCGTTACATTTACGTTACACGATGTAATTATCGTTACTTGTAGACATTACAGAGAAAGCAACGCAATTATTTCCAATTCCGAAAATTCTAGAACATATAAGACTATTAAATACGTAATTAAACACATTAATCACAAGAAGAGTCTGACATTTGTCGTTAAAATTACAAAACGATGTCTCTAGAAACAGATTACAAATTATATCAAAAGCTAACACTGCTCTGAGATAAACTACAGCTATATTTCAAAGAGAAGTCGCGGTTCTTGGGTTAAGTTTCAACCCTTACCCTTGGGATTGGGGGTTCAAGTGAGGAGCGAAAGCGATAATATAACCATTATTAGTTTTACACCCAAATGGTATTAAATGGGACGTACTTCAAGCACCATTTATGATGCATTGTGCTTGGGTTGGTTGGTTGGGTTGCGCTGTTTGAGACAGAAAGTTAGCAAGACCTTGTAAAAGCCCTATGCACCAGTAGCTGTCTTACGATGATTGCAATAACAGTCAATTTGAATGAGTTATTATTAGGTAAAAAGATTTCGTCAAAGACATAAGCTTATGTATTTTTTAGCAAACACACTTTTAAAAACATTAACCTACAAGGGCACTTATGAAACGTCAGAAGCTAGGTGCACGGTTCCAATTGATCGCTTCCTATGGAGAAGAGCCGGCAAGAAACTCCACGGTTACTCTTTTAAAAGTAAATGGTTTCTACAATGTTTTCAAACTACATTCAATTCACTTTCACAAAATTTAAAACAAAAGAATCTATGTAAAAGATAAATAAAATAATAAAAATAAGGACCTATTTAAACCAAATAACATGATTGCCACTACAGCTGTAACAAATCTAATTTGATAAAAAAAGCGGCCAAGTGCGAGTCGTACTCGCCCATGAAGGGTTCCGTAGCAGCAAGTAACATTGAATGAAAGGTAAATTCCGGTTTACGATTTATGACGTATTAAAAAAAAACTACTTGCTAGATCTCGTTCAAACCAATTTTTGGTGGAAGTTTACATGGTAATGTACATCATATATTTTTTTTAGTTTTATCATTCTCTTATTTTAGAAGTTACAGGGGGGGGACACACATTTTACCACTTTGGAAGTGTCTCTCGCGCAAACTATTCAGTTTAGAAAAAAATGATATTAGAAACCTCAATATCATTTTTGAAGACCTATCCATAGATACCCCACACGTATGGGATTGATGAAAAAAAAATTTTTGAGTTTCAGTTCTAAGTATGGGGAACTCCAAAATTATTTGTTTTTTTTCTATTTTTGTGTAAAAATCTTAATGCGGTTCACAGAATACATCTACTTACCAAGTTTCAACAGCATAGCTCTTATAGTTTCGGAAAAAAATGGCTGTGACATACGGACGGACAGACAGACAGACAGACAGACAGACAGACAGACAGACAGACAGACAGACAGCCAGACAGACAGACAGACATGACGAATCTATAAGGGTTCCGTTTTTTGCCATTTGGCAACGGAACCCTAAAAATAAAGAATATTGTATGTATATAGGTATTTCAAATAATGAAAAGATTATGTCAGGGAAGTATGTGAAAAGTGGTTAAATAAAATAATCATTGTGGTTTGAGAGCAGTTAATAGACACCAAAATGTGACATCAACTGCTTTTCTTACATCTGCCAAAGTCATTGGTATATCTTCATTAGCAGTTTGACCACATCCTGGTAAAAATATTACAGTTAAGTACTGTTTACAATTTTTTGTTTTAATCCTCAACGGTGAATCTCTTGACCTGCATCTCACCTGATGGTAAGTGATGATCGGGCCGAAGGTGGAAGCGAGCTTCACCCGGAATCCTCAACCACAGAGGAACTGGCTATCTTACCTCTAACTGCCGAAACACAACAATGCTATTAACATTGTTGCTATGGCGACAGACTTAGGTAAGATGGTGGTAGCTAGCCAGGCGGACTTAGAACAAGTCCTACCACCAACCAAACCAAGCAGGAAATTTTGCCCCACTAGAAATCGAACCCTTTTAGGTCTGAGACAGGTGGTTGAAGTATCAATATTTTTAACAAAATCTCGCTTTTCCACGTAACTTGGGCCAATCGAAACCACCGTTTGAGGCCTATTTCGCAGCAATGGTAGTTTGTCAGGTCCCGATTAAACAGGCCTCGAGGACATTTCTTTACACTGACACACACCAGCAGACAAAACACACATTTCTAAAAGGTCACCGCATCTTATGTCGCAGAGGTGGATCCTAACTCTCTTTGTGATCTGTAGGGGTGACTATCCGCCAGTAACAGATGTGATTGATCCTATATCGAGATGAACATTGCCATTTATTTGTGGCTATCTTTTACCCGCGACTTCGTGCGCGTGAAATTTCGACCCCCGACCCACAGCGTCGCATTCCATCGCCCGCGCGCGCTAATAAATTATTAATATCTATTTTTATTATATAAAAAACCGGCCAAGTGCGAGTCGTACTCGCCCATAAAGGGTTCCGTAGCAGCAAGTAACATTGAATGAAAGGTAAATTGCGGTTTACGATTTATGACGTATTAAAAAAAAACTAGTTGTTAGATCTCGTTCAAACCAATTTTCGGTGGAAGTTTACATGGTAATGTACATCATATATTTTTTTTAGTTTTATCATTCTCTTATTTTAGAAGTTACAGGGGGGGGGACACACATTTTATCACTTTGGAAGTGTCTCTCGCGCAAACTATTCAGTTTAGAAAAAAATGATATTAGAAACCTCAATATCATTTTTGAAGACCTATCCATAAATACCCCACACGTATGGGATTGATGAAAAAAATTTTTTTGAGTTTCAGTTCTAAGTATGGGGAACTCCAAAATTATTTGTTTTTTTTCTATTTTTATGTGAAAATCTTAATGCGGTTTACAGAATACATCTACTTACCAAGTTTCAACAGCGTAGCTCTTATAGTTTCGGAAAAAAGTGGCTGTGACATACGGACGGACAGACAGACAGACAGACAGACAGACAGACAGACAGACAGATAGACAGACAGACAGACAGACAGACAGACATGACGAATCTATAAGGGTTCCGTTTTTTGCCATTTGGCAACGGAACCCTAAAAACAGCGATTACAAACTTACATTTGCAGTTGGAGAATAGACCTTGACGTAAATCGATGTACGGGAGAACATGTTTCTCAACTACAAAGTTAAGTTTGATTTGGGATAAATTCATCCTAACTACAAGATCCTTCTTTGTGCGTAGTCCGACACACACTTGTTTTAGTTTAGTGACCCTTGTGTGAATGTAAAACATTCAGCCATTGATTGCTAGCTACTGTTAACCAGAAGACCTACTATCAGCGATATGAAGATGATGGAAATGTCAAAAACGTATTGAATTGACATAACCTACCGAAAAGATTAATATGTAAATTCTGTTCAAATCATTGTAGAAATAAGAAACGCTTTAAAGGCGACTGCCACTTGTCCAGGTCCTCAGTAGAAATAGTTAAATGACGTTAGATATTGATGATAGCTATTTTTTTTTTTTTGTTAGCCTATATTGTGTCCCACTGCTGGGCAAAGGCCTCCCCTATTTTCTTCCAAACCTCTCTGCTTTGTGCGATTTCAGGCCATGTTGACCCCGCAAACATAACTAGATCGTCACATCACCTTTGCCGCGGTCTACCTCGACGGCGTTGTCCTCCTTCAGGCGTCCAGTGAGTGACGATCTTTGCCCATCTCTCCGGGTGCATTCGTGTGACGTGGCCGGCCCACTCCCACTTCAGCCTGGCTGTTTTTTCTCCAACATCCGCTACTTAAGTTATGGAGCGCAGGATGGTGTTTCTAACGTGATCCGTTCGTTTGACACCTATTATGCTGCGCTCCATTGCCCGCTGGCAAATCTTGAGTTTGGACTTCTGTTGTTCAGTACGTGACCAACTATACAAATAATTATTAACATACTTGGGAAAACTAAATTCTGTCACTGTTCTTTATTTTTGCCACCAATCAGTAAGGTCTATCATAAGGGTCAAATTACCCCAATAACTGCACATCCTGCCAGTCTTTATTTTCCATCCCGTACCTACATTAAATGATAAATGGTTTTATTTCTGTAAGTAGGTTTGTGCAAACTCTTTTACACGTCAATAAATTTTGAAAAACTAGATGAGGTTAGTGTCTGAAATGGTCTATTGAGAAAAAACCCATAGATTTGAGTGGACCTGTCCGTCAGTGCAAGCATTTGTCAGTAATCGTGTAACTCAACTCAGAACTTAAGAGGAGGCTTCCTAAATTGTATTTTAATTTGCATTAATTAATCAGTCAAAAAAAATTACTACAGACATACAATCCATTTGTTTGTAAATACATACACATCTTAAACACTAGTGTTAGTACATAATAATATTCGGCAAACTTTGGTTATAATTACTAATAATGTCAAAACAATCAATAATAACATCAAAATCAAATCACAATGTCAAAACCATAACTGTAATGTCAAAATCACAACTATAATGTCAAAACCATAACTGTAACGTCAAAATCACCATTAAAAATGTCAACAATACTAATAAGACAACCGCATATACAATAATTAAAATTAATGTCATTTCAAGGCACGATTTGACGGTAATACCTGTGTCCTGGTCCAGTGTCTGAGTATTAGACCTTCTGCCCTATCGGCTACAGTGACCAAGAGGCTGTTGGCACTGTCCCGCACCCGCCGCATCAGGGAGGCGACACGCTTTCGCATGATTGCATAAAAGTCATCTATACGTGCCTCTGCGAACATCCCTGATGCGCTACAGTGTCGTGGCAACCCCAACAGCGCCCTGTATGCGTTGTTGTACTGGCTACGTATTAATATCGTGAAACAGTCACGCATACAATCAAAATGGAACTTTAGTATATGATTATTTGGATCTTTTTCTTTCCATGTACAAGACAGTTACGTAATTGTAAAATTTTCTCTCGATTCCTTTTTTATTCGACAATCACGTCTTTTTTTAAAGATTATTGAAATAAAATCAAGATTACTAGGCTTTCATATCTAAAATAAGTATTCACAGTAAGAAAATGTAATTTATTATTAAGTCACAAGATATTTTTTTTTCTCTGAATCAATTATTACTTTAGTTATAAACGGAATAAGAACTGAGACTTACGCCATTTAGTTTCGTGCTTAAATACGATCAAAGAGCGCACGCGATATTCAACTTTATTACTGATGTGTTAGCGTTTATCACATAGTGGAGTGGGGGGCGCATGGGGGCGGAGCTTTCGTGGAAATTGTCTTAGTGACTATACGCGTATAACTTACGCCATCTTCAATATTCCGAGGTCTGTATCTCAGCAGAGTGTAGTTCAGCGTTTAATGAAATTACACGTTCCACTGACGATTCTTTGTACGGTGTCAAGTATTGGTATCTCGTTTCATAAAGACTTGTCAATGGTTGGCGTTCATTACGAACAATGCTTTGAAGTCAGACCGTTTTCATGTCAATTATTCAAGCCGTAATTGGAGGAAATTAACTGTTTGTAATTGGAGTTTTAGTTAATGTACCAGTTTTGTAGTAGAATGTACAGTTGAACAGACTATTTAGTAGACAAAAATGTTCATCTTTCCATCTCACTTATGATATTCGTATATATTGTGTACATCCTAACTCACTTTCGCATTTATAATCCTACTTACTTACTTATATTTAAAATATTATAAACGCAAATGTTTGGAAGTATATGGATGGATGGATGTTCGATACTCTTTCACGCAAAAACTGCTGAATGGATTTAATGAACACACAGATAGTCCTATCCTAAAACCCCTTCCTATCTGCAGGAGCACTTTTCCTACGCCCGTCCTTCTGATGTGCCTTGCAGGCAGTGTTGCCAGCTGGTTATGGTCAAAAGTTACCTGAAATGAATAAAAAAGTAACCTTTTGGCGTGAAAAATAACCTTTTATATTTTTTTCCAGTTTCCAAAGACAGTTGTTGGTTTAAACTTCATTTTAGAAAAGTTTTTGTAAAAAAAAAGATGTAGGAGGCTAGATAAACAGTATCTAAATCCGAATAACAACATAATTTGGTGGAAATATGCCCAAGTTGCAAATGATTTAGGTATTACGTTTGTATGGACAGTTCATGCGTCGCTGTGTTCTTAAAATTATGTTCTACAAATTCCTCAAAATAACCTAAAAATAACCTTTCGAGTCGTGTAACCTAGAAGTAACCTAAAGGAGTTAAAAATCACCTAAAAGGTTACAAAAGTAACCTTCTGGCAACGTTGCTTGCAGGTCGCATCTTAGAAACCTCCTTAAGTCCCCTCCCCACTCCACTGATTTCTACTCCTACTCCTTCACTGTGCACGCGGTGCGGTTGTGGAATTCACTTCCGCCAGACATAAGGGACTGCCAAACTGTTGCAGTATTTAAAAGAAGAGTGAAAGAACACTACCTTTCCACTTCGTCATAGTTGCGTAGGTATTTATTTTGTATTTTATGTATATATTTTTGTTACATAATAATTAATAATATCTTAGTGTTATTTATTTTAGAAGTATGTATGTAAGTATATTTTCATATTATTCGTTTTATTTAATTAAGTGAATTGTTTTGATTTTATGTATTTTACTTTCTCTTTACTCTTACACACGGTGTCTACATCTCTTTTTATCCTCTGTCCTATCGCAGGTATGCTGAAAGAGATTTCATTAAAAATAAGCATCACCTTTGTACGTATTTTTCTGTTCCTTTTGTCCTGTGTGTGTATTATTTGTGTGTACATAAATGGTTAAATAAATAAATAGTTTATAACCTAGATTAACACATAGAATACTTTTAATCCCGATATTCCTACGCCCTGTGATTTCAACCGCATAAGTCTTGATGACTTATGCGGTTGAAACCGCAGGGCGCTGCTAGTATATATTATAATAATGCGAAAGTGAGTTTGTTAATTTTTTTGTTTGTTATCCTTTCACGCTAAAATGGCAGAACGGATTTGGATAAAATTTGGCACATAGGTAGACTATGACCTGGAAATGGTCATAGGCTACTTTTCATCCTGGATCGAAGAAAAATTCGCGGGTGACAGCTAATAAAGAAAATCAAAGAAAAAAAATTAAGTTGTTTATTTTGCACAAACAAAAGAGAACCATAAAATACATACAAAGAAGCCAAAAGCCTCGTACTCAACTAATAAAAGTTTGTCAATTTTGTCCATTTCTTGATATCAGGGCCAGGGACCAAAGACAATATATTGCGTAATTATTTTATGTTGCGACACTGGCAAATGACAATAAACAAACAATCAAAACAAAACAAAATGCCGATTGCAGAGTGTAAAAATAACATACATCTTAGCATCATAATTGTTGGCGCCATTGCTCGTCAATTTGACAACGTCAAATGTCATCTATACGTCATATGAACCGCGGGACCCAGCCCGTTTCCCGCTCATTGTTCAGCCAGGCTGAATGCCATACGTTACCGTCAATCGTCATCAAGAATACCACTATAATTTTCCTTTTACTCATTGTAAAAATATAATTAAAACGGTAAAACATTAACCATTAAGGAGTCCGTTATTTATCTCATCAACAACAATTATACCTCATCTTATGGCATACTTTAGAAAGTGATGGAACAGAATTTACTAGTCAGTATACCCAACGTTTAAAAAAAAACTGACTTCCAAAAAAATCACTACAAAGTGAAAAATTACTTTAATTTTGGAAGTTGGTGTCTTTGGTTTTGAATTTTCGTTTTTTGATTTTTTTAAATATAATTTATGTTTTTAATAATATTCTTTAATTTCGACTTCCGAAATTAAAGTTATTTTTCACATTGTACCTAGTGTTTTTATTCGGAAGTCAGTTGTTTTTTTTTTTGTAAAAGTTTATATTTTTCTCTTTTTAGTTGTGGTACCTACCCCACACGAACCTATGGCAGGTAAATAACAGTGACAGGAATTTATCATTATTATCCACATACTAAATGGAAAAAAAACGTATTATTGAAGCTAACTCAAAAACTGTCAAAGCAAAGTGCCTTGAGAGCATACCCTTTAAAAAAAAAAGAATTTTCAAAATCGGTTCATAATTGACGGAGAAACCGGTGGACATACATAAAAAAAAAACATACGCTAAGAACATAGAACCTCCTCCTTTTGGAAGTCGATTAATAAAAGTAATTGCAAGTTAGCTGTCTGTAAATCAAATAGTTTGTTCCACTGTACCTACCAAAGTGTTAATAAGAGGTAATAGATTCTGCCAGATACATCGAATTTACTGTTTATTGAACTAAAATTTGTTGTACATAAGTCCGAATGGATCGAACATTAATTAATAATTAAGTCGAGCTGACTCGAGCTATTAATGCTCTAAATGTTCTACGAAATTGTTTATTACACTGAATGTTAATAGCGTTAAGTAATTAATAGAAATATCTATTAGTACCTATTTCATTAGATGAGAATAATTGAAGTGGTTAAATAGAGGGGCTTGTTTCTAAAAAATAAAAAAAGGATTCTGTGGTTTTATGAAACCACGGTAAAAGTAAAACTTCTATAGGCGCCGCCATATTGGCCTTGGCTGCTCTGACGAGTGCCTTTCACTTTATCGCTACTCCGCGGCCGACCGTCACGCGACATGCAACACACAAACGAAAAAGTTTGAGACGTTGTAATAAAAGTTTCACTTTAAAATAGCCGCAGAAGTCGATCGAAGATTAAGCTACGCTTACCGCGGTCAATTTGTGGATGGGTGACCATCCATAACATATCGAGACCCCTTCGTGCCTCGGAAAGCACGTTAAGCCGTTGGTCCTGGCTGTCTTTCGTAGATCTTTGACAGTCGTTACGGATAGCAAGAAGCTCAAAAAGTCTGACAACCAGTCTTACCAAGGGGTATCGTGTTGCCCCAGAAACTGAGTTGTGGTGGTTAGATAGGCAGTCGCTCCATGTAAAATACTGGTATTTAGCTGCAACCGGTTAGACTGGAAGCCGACCCCAACATAGTTGGGAAAAGGCTAGGCAGATATATAATAGAAGTAGTTAAATACTTTTTATGAATGCTTTCAATATTTCCTACATTATCGTTTATTTGCTAGCAAACACTGAATCTTCTGCCCTTTTCTCAAATATCTACAAGACGTAATACATTTATTATAATATTCTATCCGGTCGTCGTGTTCCTAATCTCCGTCTTAACCGGTCTTTTAAGCCGGTTGTCGGACTTCCGGGCATCTGACTAGCCGTATACACATAATAACCAGATCTAAACATGCTACCGGGCAACGAGTGGTTTCCATTTTCAATATGATAAAGGTTCTAAATGCAGACAAACACCTAATACCCTCGTAGATTGAACTCATAAAAATACAGCACTCTATTCAAAAAGTAACAGATAAATTTAAGATAAAACAATGAGTTTTAATTATATTATTTTAAATATCTATTATTGTTAAGTATTTAAATAGATACGAAACCGTAATAACCAATGTTATTAGACATATTAAGACAATAATTAAAAAAAATGTGTTGTATAAAATTTATACATATAATAACATGTTTAAATATTTGTATGCCAGTCCATGAGCGATCCAGTGAGCAGTGGTGGCCCAGTGGTAACGGCCGCGACTTACGAGTTGTAGGTCGTAGGTACGAACACAGACAGGCGCTTTACTTTGTGTAAATGATTTCATCAATACTGCTCTCAAAACGGTGAAGGAAAACATCGTGAGGAAACCGGCATGTCCTAGAACCGAAAATTCGAAGACATGTGACATCTACCAACCCGCACTGGGCCCGCGTGGTGGATTACGGCCCACTCCCTCTCACAGAGAAGAGGCCTGTGTCCCAGCAGTGGGAACATTTATAGGCTGATGATGATGATGATGATGATGCCAGTCCATGGCAAAACATGTAAGATCATAACTACATTATAAGACCTTTATATATATAGATTTTATATTAATGTACCATGTTTTAAAGCAAATAAATATATTCTAGTCTATTCTAAAAATATTAATGTCAACCAATCCTTTAATCCTGTCAAAACACATGACGATATTTGGAACGTTCCAATCCGTTGTTCGGCTCATTTACCTACATTTTAATATTACATCAAGCGACTGAACCCTTAGGGATGAACCCAAAACGTTTTTGTGGTCAAGACCACGACATAGATGGGTATCATGCCGATTTTAGGGGTAAATTAAATCTTTACTGGCCCAGTTATAGGTACAGCTCGGTTTAATGTAGTCAGGGACCTTTTTGAGGATAGTTAGGGGGATCTAATAAAGATTTTCTCGTCATTTATGGTCAAAATTGAAATTAAACTAACCGAAAGTGAATTGTTTTATCACAATTTGTATGTATATTTCGTGTGTGAGACGGCAACATATTTGTTATAACAATTCTTATAAATAAAACATTAAAACATTTAAAAAAATAATTTTAATATTAAACTGAAAAATTACATAGAATTTAGAAATAGAATTTAAAAATAAAACACGAAATGGGCAGAGCAACAATGTAGATAGGTCTACGACCAACGGCAAAATGGACGAGTCCACGCAAGCTTCTTCCTTTTATAGGCGCGGCTGCGCTGGAGGGGAGTGTCCGGTGTTGTCATCTAACACGGCCTCTCCTGACATGGCAGCGTCCTCGCGGCCTTCGTCAGTTCTCGATGATGGACCAGCACCATCGTCCTCATGGTCAAATGCTTGATCTTCATCGCAACCTGTAACCATGATACACATTCGTTAAGATCACCATTTAAATTATTACACAAGATAGCGAAACAGTTGTAATTCAAATAGCAGTGACTTTATGTACCGAACAACACAAACACTTTGCACAGGAACAGTCGTACTCAACGACTCTTTATATCGCAAGTAGGATTTATTCAGGTCATATTCCCACACCAAATACCATGCGCGCACCAGGATTTACATCGGTTACAGCAGGTCAACCACAAGACCTACTTCAGGTTTTACACTCGGTCTATAGTCAGCATGGGCCCCACCGACGTCAACCTCGATACCTTCACCATGGGCTGCACTCTCAACAGTACAGTCCACAGTCTGTGCCACCCAAAACCACGTGCACTCAGGATTTACATGAGCCTCGGCACCCAATAACACAAAACAATTGCAACCAGTGATTGTTTGGTACATACAGTCTAGAAAGTGTAAGCAAAAGCTGGGTGCATACAACAAAAATAAAACAAATGAAAGCTATCAACTAACTTTCAAAGAAACCAGCGCATGTGTCGGGAGTCCACTCACCACGCCACAACACCATGTACCCAGCAGCTGCTTGACTGGTTTTGCCATAAGAACCAGCTAGCAATTTTAGTTCATACCTATCGTTAGGTAGAACACTCACAACCCTATAAGGGCCTCGCATGCCACAATCTAACTTGCCAGTACTTTGTGACCTCTTAATGACAAAGACTCTGTCATTAACATTGAACTTCTTAGGAGGGCTTCTATTTTTATTGACATACGCGTCTTGTTTAGATTTGTTTTTGTTTATCAATTCATCTGCGCGTTGCCTACGTAGTTCGCGGATCGCTTCGCGATTAGGATTTGAGCCCTCAAGCGTAACATCTCTAATTAAAGAGTTAATTACTGGCGTAGTGGATTCCGTGCCGATTAATAGATTTAACGCGGAATATTGTGTAGTCTTATGTTTGGTAATGTTTAATACGAGCTGTAATTTCCACAAAACGTTCGACCATTCGTTTTCGTTATTATTAACTTCTATTCTGACCATATTAAGCACAGTACGGCAATATCGTTCAACTTGACCGTTCTCCTGATGCATCTCAGGAGTAATGAAGTGTACTTCAATACCGGAATCAGTTAACCAGTGTACGAAATTGTGGTTATCAAACATCCGACTACGGTCGCAAACAAATCGTTTAAACGTACCAAACAAAGATATAGTTTGAGTTATCACTCGCTTTAACTCGTCGCAATCCTGTCTGTACAGACTATACAACAAACAATATTTTGTATACGCGTCAACTATTATCAATACGTACTTAAATCCGTTACATTCTCTAAGTGGACCGAGTACGTCGGCATGTACTGTATCAAACGGTATTGGGTCCTTTCGCCAAGAGGATATCGGCTGTAAGGGGGCACGGGGTACTTGTTTATGCGATATGCATACGACGCAATGTGTTATGTACTTAGTAACAAATCGCCTCAAACCCGGGAACCAAAAGTGTTTGAGAATCAAATCAATAGTTTTGTCTATACCCAAGTGTTCATGTTCGTCGTGGAATACACGTAACAAGCTTAAACGAAACGCTTTAGGGACATAACATAAGTAACGCTCTTGCTCGCCCTCAACACAGTACTTATAATACAAGAGATCGTTTCGTTTTACATAGCGACTTGAATCTAACACACCATTATTTAACTTTTCTAATAGTGACAAAGTTTCTTCGTCGCCCGCCTGAGCTATCTGTGCCCAATTAAGAGGTTTCTGAACGGCATTTATGACATTAATCGGATTTCGACTCAAATAGTCAACGTGAGACATTAAACAACCCTTGCGGTATTCTAAGGTAAAGTCAAAGTCCTGCATATAGATCCACCAACGCGCTACTCTCGGCTGAAGATCTTTCTTGCGTTGGGTCATTTTTAACGCGTTACAGTCGGTTATTATCGTAAAATGTTGACCAACAAGGTATTGACGAAAATGCTGCAACGATTTTACAACGGCTAGGGTCTCGAGCTCATAACTATGGTATTTCGGTTCCGCGCCTACCGTTACCTTACTAAAATACGCGACGACGCGTTTACGACCGTCTTTGTCTATTTGCAGCAAAATACCACCGTAACCTATCGCGCTCGCGTCAGTATGTAATTGCGTAGGTAATTCGGGATCGAATATAGCTAATAGAGGCTCACTAGTTAAATACGAAATAATTTCCTGCCTAGCTTTTTCTTGTAAATCACTCCAGTTAAAAACAACACCCTTTCGAGTTAAAGCAGCCACGCAAGCAGTTTTAATTGCGTAATTAGGAATATACCGCCGAAAATAGCCAGCTAGACCCAGGAATTGGCGAACTTGCTTAACGTTACTCGGTCTTGGCGACCTAATCAAGGCATCAATTTTATGTTTGCTCGGTCTAACCTGACCCTGACCGATTACTCTACCTAAGTACTCTATTTCGCTAGTTAGGAAACTACACTTCTTTAAATTTATAGAAAAACCGGCTTCGGTTAAAGTTCCTAGGACCGCGTCTAGTAAGATAAGGTTCTCGCCGATTGTATCAGACAGTAACAACACATCGTCGACGTAGACTAATACGTTACCCGATTCAATGAAAGATTTCAGGGTTTTACTGATAGTTTTCTGGTAAATAACGGGAGCATTGGCAAGACCGTAAGGCATTTTACAATATTCGTAATGTCCTTCAGGGGTGATGAAGGCAGTCTTGTTTATGGAGTCCTCACTGACCCTCAACTGGTGGAAGCCTGATATCATATCAAGTGCACTGAACCATTTAGCTTTACCTAGCATGTCTACATGATCATTAATTAACGGAAGCGGGTGTCTAATTTTGACTGTAATTTGATTTAGGGCTCTATAATCAACTACCATCCTGTCGGAACCGTCTTTCTTTTTCACGAGCAAGATCGGGCTAGCATATTCCGACTCGGATTCCCGGATTATACCTTTCTCTAATAAATCTGCAACTATAGAACGAACGCGTATTTTCTCGTCATACGACAATTTGTATGGTCGGTAATAAATCGGAATATCACTAGTCAATTTAATCTGCATTTCACTATTCTTAACTGTAGTGGTAGCTGTACCAGTTAAAAAGTAATCAGAATATTTGTTCAACACGTTTAACAACTGTTCCCTATCTTGCCCGATAACATGCGTCGATATATTTTCGAAGACGGTTGATGGATTTATCTGCGTTATATTATTCACGAACACACTACTATGAACAATATATTGCGAGTCACCGGTACGAATGTAGGCAACACCTTTTCTATTCAAAACATCGGTACCAATAATTACGGGCACGTTTAAATGGCTTTTATCCACAACATAAAAATCAACTTCCAACGTAATATTATTTAATTGTATCGGTAATGTAATCATAGACTTTGCTATAACTTCCATTCCACCTAAACCTCGTAATAATTGGTGAGCCGGTTTTATTCGACATGAAAAGTGTTTAACTAAGTCCGAAGTTATTAAAGATACGGCTGAACCGCTGTCAATAAGTACATCGACGGGTATATTTGATATAACGGCCGCGATGACATCGGAATTTTTACGTTCACCCTCATTTTCGTGACAAAAATTTACGGAATTATTATTTCTGACACGTTCCTTAGCAAAACACCGACTTTCCGTATGACCTATTTTTTTGCAAAAACTGCACTTATCTGGACTGGGTTTTGTTGAAGAGCTATTCGTACTATTTTCTGAATTATTGCTTTGTGAATCTGATTTAGATCGTTTGGGACAATATTCGCGTTTATGGCCTACTTCGTTACACTGAAAACAACGTACCTTAGAAATATCGAAAGGTTTACGTTTGAACTGGCCATTACCGTTACGATTGGAAGCACTATGAGAACTGGGTTTCTTATTAGAATTAGACATACTACATTTTACAAAGCTCGACAAGTAATCCACTATGCTTTCGGGAGTTAGTTTAGCATTCCTTGCGGACGCACGAACCTGTGGGTCGGTAATACCGCGTATAATAATTGCCGTTAGTAACTCACTGCTTAATCCTTTAACTATACGTAATTTCAATAAGGATTTACGTGCATATTCAGCATACGTAGAATACTTGTCCGACTCAGTACACATTACATTGTACAGAATGTTCGCGATATCGACAGACCGTGGGCACAACGATTTTAACTCTAATTTGAAATTAGACCATGTACGCGTGGTACTAGTCCACTCACTAAGCCAGTTACGGGCTTCCCCCCTAAGGCAACGACCTATGCGAGCAAGACATTCACTATCCTCCCAACGATTAAGCGATCGAGCTTTATCAACTTCATCGCACCACGTGTCGACATCATGAACACTCGGATCAAAATCAGAGACAAAATATTGGTTTGATCTCACCGGGAGTGTCATCATGGCGTCCAGGAAGCGTTCAGCTATAGTTTTAGCGTCGCTCCCCGTTGGCAACGGCGTGGCAGGAAACTCCTGCGTCGTGGCGGTAGACGCTGGGGGTGCGCAGGCAGGTGTTGTGGCGGGCTCCACGTCCGGCAGCGGCGTGCTCGGCATGACCAGAGCGTGGCAGGACCCCGGGCTCGCCGAAGCAGGTCGCGACTCGTTCCCACGCGTCCGCTCCTCCAGATCTTGAAGCCTCTTTAAAATCTCGTCTAACTTTTGAGGAGGCGAGGGAGTTCGTACATGACGTCTCCCTTTCCTCTTGTTATCAGAAGGCATTGTGTCTCTGCCCAACTTAACCTCAAAATGACTGCTATTGAACACGTTAAACAAAACTACCTCAAATTTATAGAATCAGAGATGGTATTTTAGCGGATAAGGCCTTCATATCCCACTTCTGATCTTATAAATAAAACATTAAAACATTTAAAAAAATAATTTTAATATTAAACTGAAAAATTACATAGAATTTAGAAATAGAATTTAAAAATAAAACACGAAATGGGCAGAGCAACAATGTAGATAGGTCTACGACCAACGGCAAAATGGACGAGTCCATTTTTTTTTTTTTTTTTTTTTTTTTTTTTTTTAATAATGGCTTCTCGCAGTTTTGACCACTAAGGTCTTGGCTGCTTAACCGGACTTTCCTGTGGGTGCCATAAGCTTCTACACTTAGAGCCTCCAGCCAGGAGCTTTTTCAACTATTCTAAATTAAAATTAAGCGAATGCTCGCTAAGGGCACCCCCTGTGGGGTACGGACCTCGGCTTAGGGCATCGCTGACGGGAGGACAGCAAGAGGGGACAGGCTGGATCAAATTTATATTTATATCATGATTATTATTCGGGGTATTTAAAGCTACGTGCTCAGCTGCAACAACTGCTGGCACCTCGTTATCGAGCAAGGGTCGGGGGGGGGATTCGTTTACTCGGGGAGTAGATCGCGTACGTAAAGGACCTCGGCGGCGAGGTCGGAATGACGGGAGGCGTCTGTGTTTGTGCACTGTACTGGTGGCCCTATTCTGCTCCTGGAGGAGTGTAATGGGGTCATCTGGGTCGGAGAGTACATGCCTCGGACGGCGGATCTGACTGATTTGGGACGGGACATAATTGGCTGCCTCGACTATCAGAGGGTTCCGATGTCGAGGAGCGGACTCAAAGTGGCGCTTTGCCATGCGTTTGAGGAACTGGTGGATCGTAGGGATCTTACAGTCGAGATGGAGGGTCTCGTTTCTGACGTACCACGGGGCTCCCGTGGCCTTGTGAAGGAATCTGTTTTGGAGGGTCTGCATCCTATGGATATGACGGGGTTTGGCGTGGGCGAAGACTGCTCCCGCATAGGTCATTATGGGACGGACACACGCTGTGTAGATACGCAATTTGCACTTTAGTGACAATTTGCTGCGTGAATTTAGGATACAGTGAAGCCTACCTAGAGCGAAAGCGGCTCGCGAACGAACCGTCTTTATGTGCTCTGAAAAGGAGAGACGCTGGTCTAAGATCACACCTAGGTACTTGGCTCGCTTCTCCCAAGGGATCGGCTTGCCGAACAGGGTGATCGTTCGGGGGGGAGGGGGGGGTCTAGATCTCGGTTTCGAGAATGAAACCGCTTGACTTTTGTCGGGATTAACTTCGATCCTCCACCGTCTAAACCAGGCGCCAAGGTTATTGACGGCCCGTTGTAGATTTAGGAGAGACGAAGGGGCGTTGCCTTTGCAGGTGATCGCAGTGTCGTCTGCGAACAGAGCGAGCTGCGTCCCTCTGTGTCTGGGGATGTCGCTGGTGAACAGCGTGAACGCGAGGGGGGCTATCACTGAGCCCTGAGGGACTCCTGCCCTTATGGGGCGAGGGGAGGATAGGGCACCTTCGATACGGTAGCGGAAGGTGCGATTCGACAAGTAGTCTCGTATGATGAGTACGAGACGATCCGGCACTCCGAGTTTGTATAGCTTGTATACTAAGCCGTTGTGCCAGACTTTGTCGAAAGCTTTCGCTATGTCGAAGAAGACTGCGCATGTCGGATAGCCGCGGGTGAGACCACCTTTGACCAGCTCGACTATGCGGTGGACCTGATGCACGCTAGAGTGCTGAGTTCTGAAGCCGAACTGCTCGTCGGGTATGAGGCCCTTAGTCTCGGCGTAGTCTCTGAGACGCTTATAAATAAGCCTCTCGTAGATTTTTCCGAGAACTTTGAGCAGACTGATTGGGCGGTAACTAGAGGGCTCGTTTTTAGGCTTGCCGGGCTTTGGGATACCTATGACCGTGGCCTCTTTCCACGTCTGGGGAAAGATGTTATTGCTTAGAGCACCATTGAAGATGGTGGTCAGTAGCATGATCAAGTGGGCTGGGAAGAGCTGGACCACCCTATTGGTGAGTCCGTCTGAACCGGGGGCTTTGCGCGTATGCAGACCTTTGATTATCTCGTGCACCTCATCTGGTTCGATGGGGGGCAGGGGAAAATCAGGGTCTTCAACGGGAGGAAGGGAGGCTCTACGTTCGACTTCGGCGTCGACCTCGTCGAGGTGAGCTTTGTCTACTGGTAGGGTGCTGGGAGAGCATTGAGCTTCTAGACTGTCGGCTAGGCACTCGGCTTTGTCGATGTCGTCGAAGGCAATGGTTTTATCGGGGCGGACTAACGGGGGAACGGGGGCCGACTGGGGGGACCTGAGTTTCCTCTGGAGTTCCCAGAAGGCTAGATGAGAGGGCTCTAGTTCGCTCACCATCTTGTCCCATCCCGCTTCACGCAGCTCCGCTATACGTGTCCTAACAGATCTCTGATAGTAGCGCATATGGGCTTTGTTGGCGGCACAGGGGAAGACGCTGTAGGCTCGAGTAGCCGCGTTCTTCTCAGTCATCAGGGCACGCACATCGTCGGGGAGATTCAAGTAACAGGGTTCTGTTGCTGGAACCTCCCTGGAGCATTCGCTCAGGACGGTCTGTACGTGCTCCGTGAGTGAGTCGATCGCGGCAGTCGTGTCAGCGACTGAGTCGAAATTGTCGGGGATCGAGTCTAGTAAGGGGGATGTGTTGGATTTCAGCTGAGTGCTTACTTTCCTCCAGTCCGTCACCTTTTTAGTGGGGAGGGGTTGGTCAGGGTCGGAGGGACCTGTGCGGGAGGTGAGTTTGACGATTACCGGTCGGTGGTCAGAGGTAAGCTCGTACACCGTTTCTATTGAATCTAGTCTTAGATTAACGTTCTTAAGGAGCGTTACGTCGAGTACGTCAGGGGTATGACTGATGGCATGGGGATAGTGAGTGGGACTCATCGGAGCGATGATGTCGAAGTTTAGGGAGGAGGAGAGGTCGAACAAGTGCCGACCTCTGGTGTTGGTGGTGGAGCTATTCCAAGAGGGATGTTTCGCATTGAGATCCCCCGCCAAGATGACGGAGTCACTCATGTTTAACAACAGTTGGATATCGTCCGAGAGATTTTGGAAATTTTCCGAAGCGATGGTAGTAATGGGAGGGATATAGACCGACACTAGAGTGATCGGTGCGTGACCGGTCATGCCCAAATGGCATGCTGATACTTCTAATCGTGAGAGGGGGGGAGGATCCATTGGGATGCAGTACAGATCCTTTTTGTAATAAATGAGGGTGCCGCCCCCATGACAACGCGTTCTATCGTTCCGAACGATACGATAGTTAGCTAAGGAGGGATTGCCTCTGTGGGGCTTTAAAAAAGTTTCCTGGATGAGGAGGATATCTAGTTGATGAACGCGGAGGAAGTCCGCGATTTCATCTTTTTGTTGATTTAAGCCATTGGCATTGAAGGTGCCAAGCTTGAGGGATCGGGGTTTAAACCTAGCCTGAGTGGTGTTAGACATGATGGGGGGTAGAGAAAGAGGTGAGGGCTTGCGTGATCTCGGGATACGCATTGAAGACGTTACGGATTGCCGCTAGGCTACCCGATTTCTGGGCTGTAGAGATGTCCAGGGCCATCTGTGTAGCCCTGGGGGAACAGAAAAGTTCGAACGCGGTACTGATTACGTCGAAACGATCGTCCACGGGTTTAATTGGGGCCACGGGAGTGGGAGCGGGGCGCGGGGGTTTTAGAGCGGTGGCGGGTTTCGCGGGGGGCGCAGAGGGCGCGAAAGCCGGGGGGAGGGGGGAGGTGATGGACTCGCGGGTCCATCATTGTATAGAGAGGGGTATGAGGGGGGGGGGGGGCGCGGAATACCCAGGGCTGGGAAAGCCTGCTGGTGATTGAGCATAGTCCATGGACTAGGCCTCTGAGGGCTTAGCCGCTCAGGAATCTGGGAGGAGGGGAGGGGATGGAAGTCCCTCTGTTTTTGCTGCCTCACGTCTAGACGTTTGGTCAGCTTATTGGATGTAGCCTTAGGGGCTTTAGAGCAGCCGCGGTAGTTGGCTGTGTGGCCCTCGAGGCCGCACAACACGCAACTAGGCGGGCTGTTGCACTGGCTACGGTCTTTGGGACGCGAGCAGTCAGCGGTACCGTGGTCACCCAGGCACTTTACGCACCTGGGTTTTGCATGGCAATTCTTTTGAGAATGGCCATACAATTGACAGCGGTGACACTGTCCGATCGCGCTGTTCTTCCAGGGCTTCTCGATCGAGAAGCCCATGAGGTTGCACAAGGTCTTTATATTGAATATGGGGTGATGCCCCTCGGTGGGGGAGCACACGACTAATACCATGTCGTATGCTTCCCTGCCGCGCGAACGATGCATGCGGTGCACCTCATCTACAGGGATATTTTGCGACTGAAGGTCGGCTAAAATTTCGGCGGGAGAGATTTCCTTGGGGATCTTTTTGATCACCACACGGATCTGCCTATCTTCTGGGAGGGAGTAGGTGTGGAATGACACACCTCTCTCTCTCAGAACTCTGGTAAGGTCCCTGTAGTCTTTCGACGTAGGGACTAGAACCTTGATACCCTGTTGGGTAGATCGGGCATTGGTGTAGGAGATTTTCATCTCCATACACCACTTGGATACAGCCGTCCACTTCTCCTTGTCTTGTATGAAGACAGGAGGTGGAGGCGCGACCTTCTTAGGGCCGGAACTAATGGGCGCGGAGCAATCCATCGCGGTGGATGATGCGGACGAGGAGGCAGAGGGCGCGGGGGCATCCTTTGCGGAGGATGACGCGGTTCGGGGGGCGAGGGGCGCGGGGGGGGCCTTCGCGGAGGACGTAAACGAGATCGGTGGGGCGGTGGAGGGGGAGGGGGAAGCTACGGTAGCGCAAGTCGCGACGGTAGCACGCTGTTTAACCACAGCTGGTTTGATGGTGACGGTGGAAGAAGAGGAGTCCGAGTCCTCTATTGCGGCGACCTTACTGGCCTGCGCAGAGGTCTGCTTCCTGTTCTTCCTCTTAGGACGAGTCCACGCAAGCTTCTCTCTTTTATAGGCGCGGCTGCGCTGGAGGGGAGTGTCCGGTGTTGTCATCTAACACAATAATAAATACCATTTATTGCAGGCGACACAGGCCCATAGAAAAACACTTTAACCTAAACATATACATATTCTAATATAAACAAAGCTTGTGTTAATAAATAAAGCTTAGACTATGTTAGTAGCACTTTACTTTGCACTAGCTTGACTTAGTGCTATCTTGTGGAACTTGTCCGCGGAAGCGACTTTATGACTCTTGTATTGCAAATGGCCATAGGCGGTGGGCTTGTTAACCATACATACATTTTCCCATGGGGTAAGCAGAAACTACAGAATACCACCTGCCACCACAACTGCTACTATACTTCATACTCCTTTTACTTTGTTCTCATTCATACACGATAACATTCAAAAACTTTTTACAAAAAAAAACAACCGACCTCCAAAAAAAACACTACAAAGTTAAAAATAACTTTAATTTCGGAAGTCGGTGTCTTGTGTTTTGTATTTTCGTTTTTTGCCACCGACTTCCGAAATTAAAGTTATTTTTCACTTTGTAGTGTTTTTTTTGGAGGTCGGTTGTTTTTTTTTTTGTAAAAAGTTTTTATTTTTCACTTTTTAGTTGTGGTACCTACTTCACACATTCGAATACCACTACCTGCTACCAGTGACAGAAACTTATCATATCATCGACATACTAAGTGGGAAAAAAATACGTATTTTGTAGCTAACTCAAAAACTATCAAAGCAAAGTTAATAAAATTTATATGGGACCAATTCGAGAGCACACCCTTTCAAACAAAAAAATAATATTCAAAATTGACGGAGAAATCGGTGGACATACATAAAAAAAAAAAACAAACATACGCGACGAACATATAACCTCCTCCTTTTTGGAAGTCGGTTAAAAACTAGTTGCAATCTTGTCTCAGCGACAATTAATGTCAAAAACTTGTCAAAAATGTAGGTAGAGTCCACGCCACCACTCAAGTCCGATAGACGCAGTGGCGGCGTAAAGGGGGGCGCAGGGAGCGGTCCGCCCCGGGTGCCGAGCACCAAGGGGTGACGATGACAACGATAACTCACTCGTACACCCAAATAATGCGCTCAAAATCTCCCTATATAAAGAAATCAATAAATAAATACCTACTCTTGTACCTAGCTTACATACTAATATTATATCTTGAAATGCATCGCAACATTTATATATTTTCTTTTTTTTCTATTGAATCAATTCATGTTGCGCTCGAATATTTTTGTAAAATAAAGTCTAGTAAGCGTGTTTAGTATTTTGCGTTTTGCCGCCACTGGATAGACGCGGTGCTATTGTTTATGTCATAATATACAACAATCTTTGACTGTTTGACTGTTCTTTGACTGTTCAACAGAGGACCGGGCTCGAGGTTTGCCAGCGAGCGATGGAGCGCAGTATCCTTGGAGTTCGACTTACCGACCGGATACGGAACACGATACTGCGCTCTAAGACACAAATCGCTGACGTCACCCAAAAAGCAGCCAAGCTCAAGTGGGACTGGGCCGGACACGTTTGCCGCATGTCGGATGCATTGTGGGCTAAGACCACTACAACATGGGTTCCTGAAAACGTCCAGCAGCATCGTGGGAGACCCAGGCGTAGATGGCGGGACGAACTTGACGCTTTTAGGAAGGATTGTTCTATATTGGCTCAGGATCGGGTTGGGTGGAAAAAGGAAAGGGAGGCCTTTGCCCTGCAGTGGGACAATACGGGCTAATTATTATTATTATGATATACAACAATGCTTTTAGAATACTGCTGTCGCTGCCATGTTTCTGTAGCGCGTCAAGGATGTTCGCAGCAAGTCGTGCAGATGACTTCTTTGCGATCCTGCGTAAAATATCTGCGTCACTACTGCGTTGGATGCGAGACAGCGACAGCAGTCTCTTGAGCATTGTTGCTAGTAAGACTGAAGGCTACCCGATGAGGCACCTGTGCGCAGTACATGTATTGTTGCCAGGTGTCTCCAGAAGATGGCTTAATAGATAAGTATAGTGTTCTGTAAGTTGTGTTGTATTGTTGTTTTTAATCTAGTTGCATAAGTTTGTCGTAATTAATTATACTAACATACATACATACATACATAAACTCACGCCTTTTTTCCATGGGGGTAGGCAGAAACTACAGAACGCCACCTGCTACGATCCTTACATAGTCCTTTTGCCTCGTTTACGTTCATACATCTGGTCATACACGCACGCCGGTTGCGAGCACTACGCACCTGGCCTTTCTGAAGAACATCACCAATACATACATATATTAACATAGTTGTAAATAATACTAACACATTATGGGTAATGTAACCTGATTCGAAGATAAATAAATAACATCAAATTCAAATTTTTTCAATTCGGCGATGGCCGTTTTGCGTGGATGTGACGCATATTTTCGCCCAATTTGTTATTTACGTGTTATTTTTTATCTTTCTTTGTGTCATGTTTACCGCAATTAAACGTATTTTCTTTCTTTTTTTTCTTTTCTAAATTGCACCAAATAAAATGTAGTTCCACAACGTTTCCACCGGACTTCAGTGGTGGCGCGGACTCTAGATTAGAGTTATTTTTGACAGATTTGAATACAACCTTTCTTAAAAATACGGGAATTGCCCTGTGTCATACACGCAAGTCGATAAGTCGGTTGCGAGTAGAACTTTTTTTTTTTTTTTTTTGGGTGGGAAATCATCAAATAACTTCTCCCGCTCTGGGCGGAGCGGGAGGGCGTGTCAGACTCTTACTGACTAAAACCCACCCGTGTTCCTTCAGTTGCCGTGTTGCCAGGGGGCCACGATGTCCCTATCGGTTCTCTTCGAACCCCCGGGTTGCGAGTAGACCTGACCTTTATGACCTTTCCATAAAATAACTTTCAACTTTCTATTTGCCATTTAATAAAATAACAAAAATAAAAGAGGAAAACAAAATGCATCTTCAACTCCAGCTCCTCATTTAGTCGCTACCCGTCACAATCAAGCACTGCGGTCAGCAATATCTTCCAGCACCGACGAATTAATCATACGTAAGTGAAATAGTCTGAGTCTCCAAATAAGATACTTGTCTGTGGTTTGTTCGGTTCTTTCAATTTTGTAAGAAATCGGTTGCTTGGCAACCCGTAAGAGTTGTCCAAGTATTACGCATCACCGAATGGGTAACTTTAGTCATCGCTTAGTGGTTGCAATTTTTTTTAGTTCTAAGTAAAGCCTAGTTGTTCGTGAAAACGGGCTTTAGTCTCATACGATGGCGATGCACCCGTGTGACTGCTAATGCGGCGAAATCTTTGCGGTGCGGCGCCGCACCACAAAGATTTCGCTACTTTGGTAGTCCAGGGGGCCTACCACCAGCTCATAAACAGTATTATTTTAATATTACTTCAGTGGGAGAAAGAGATGGAGCTATACGACCTGTAGAGCTTCATCTCTTTCCCACACTGAAGTAATATTAAAATAATACTGCTTTATGAGCTGGTGGTAGGCCCCCTGGGCGCTACGGCGCCGTAATGTTGTTACGCCGCAGCGGTGCCGCGCCGCATAGCGCGTAAATTGTCATCTGTCAAACATCTGTTTTTGATAACGCACAAACAACTGAGCGGTGCCGCTCCAATGTCACAACGCGTACCCCTCTCCACCTCGTCTCGCGGGCTGCAAGTCCAGTGTACGTGCAGTGTGACGCCGGAATGCACTGTGTGGCATAAGTTAAGATACAATGCCGAAAAGAGTGAGTTTCTTATTTTTGGAGCAAAGTCGTCAGAAAGTTTTTCTCCCATTAAACTTGCAGGTAATGTCTTGAATCGTGTTCAACAATTTAAATATCTCGGCCATATTGTAACAGCGAGCATCAAAGATGATCTCGATGTAGAAAGGGAACGAAGAGCATTGGCGGTTCAAAGCAACATGCTTGTCCGTAGGTTTGCTCGTTACACGTGTGAAGTCAAATTGACGCTTTTTAAAGCATATTGTCAGACATTTTACACGTACAGCCTCTGGACAAGTTGTACGCAAAAAGCCATCAATGTTCTTTGAGTCCAATACAACAATGCATTCAGAATGCTGTTGGGGCTGCCACGCTTCTGCAGTGCGTCGGGAATGTGTGCTGATGTGCACGCTGATGGCTTCGCAGCTATCAGACGTAAGCGCGCCGTGTCGCTGCTGCAGAGGGTCCGGGGCAGCTCCAACAGTCTCCTGAATGTCATTGCGGGAAAATTTGATTGCCCGCTCGTCCATTATTTGTCCAACCTGCATGTTTACTAACTAACATAGTTATTAAGGTTAATGTTTACTAACAAATTATGGATTATTTCGAAATAAAATGATTATTATATTATTATTATTATACCATGGATGTAGCATGTAGAACGCCGCAGTGACACCGCTCCGACGCGGACGCCGCGCCGCTGCCGCAACGCATCGTGTGCACAAGCTCTTAGTATTGCAGATGTCTATAGACAGCTGTAATTTGTTAGCCAACCAATAACAAAAATAAAATGCATCTTCCCGATCCTCATTAAGTCGCTACCCGTCACAATCAAGCACGGCAGTCAGCAATATCTTCCAGCGCTGGGGACGAGTCAATCTTACGTAAGTGATACAGTCTGAGGCTCCAAATAAATCGGCGGTCGGGCGGCGGCTTGACTTGAGTTGGGGGTTGCAGACGTGGAAGTAGGTATAAAAGGACTTATAGAGAATCTAGCTTTCGCCCAATTGTAGATCGGAGATTATACTACTAACATAAATAGTATCTCGGAGATTATACTACTGTGAATACTTTACTTTAAGAACTTATTTTAATCTATTAATATAAATATCATTGATATAAGCGGCGCGACCGGAGCCATGGGCTCAACTCATTTTTCTTACAACAAATGCACACCATACGAAAATCCTAATTTAAATACAAAATGTTCGAATGTTCGGATACCATAGAGCGTTCTTGCCAGCCTGCATGATGTGTGAGGTTGAATTCCAATAAGTCCTCACATGAGCTACGCCCCACTTGAATAAAGGTCTCTTCGTCGTATCTCATATCTTCTTCAGCTCCGGACTAATGCGCCTCTACTATATGTGACGACTACACTTTATAAATTGTAGAAGGGCGCCTCCACCATTTGTGAATACTTTACTTTAAGAACTTATTTTAATCTATTAATATAAAATATCATTGATATAAGCGGCGCGACCGGAGCCATGGGCTCAACTCATTTTTCTTACAACAAATGCACACCATACGAAAATCCTAATTTAAATACAAAATGTTCGAATGTTCGGATACCATAGAGCGTTCTTGCCAGCCTGCATGATGTGTGAGGTTGAATTCCAATAAGTCCTCACACTACCGACATATAGAGATTTATCCGTGTGCCTTTCGTCTAAATCCATTCAGCCGTTTTAGCGTGAAAGCGTAACAAACAAACAAGCAAACCTAATTTCGCATTTATAATAGAGGATAGAAGTGTGTATTTAAGATATGATGGAACTGTCACATTGCGATTACAAAAGTTCCTAATTAATTGGCTCATGGGTGGACCATGACCTGGATTAGGACATGAATACTTTTCTGAAAATCGCGGGGCGCAGCTAGTGGCTAGTGGCTTATATTTGGGTCAAGAACCTAAACAGACTCTGCATCGTCACCATCTCGGATTGAAAGCATTGAGCTGTTTGAGATCTATGCAGAAATCCTATACTTCGTTTTAGTTATTTATTCTAGCCCTGTGGTATCTCGACGTTAATCTGGCACATGGAGTATAAGAAAGATGCTCTCATTCAGAAGAATTTCTACAAAGACGAACTTTTTCAAAATTCCGTCTGAGTACTGTTTGTCATATCTGCTCACCGAACCTGTATTCCTTAATCTATGAAGGGGGAAAGCTGTATTGATAAATTGAGCAATCGACTGGGACGAAGACGAGGGCACTGCAAGCGACATAATAATTTCTACGGCCCGCCGGGAAGATGAGAAATTCAATCTCGGACTATTCAGGCGAGCTTCGATTTTTTCGGTTCCTATTTCAAATCGATGTTTTAATTATCGTTGCGGGGTGCAAGGCAGTCTGGTCGAATGTGTTCTCCGTCGTTCAATTAAATGGCTGAGATCGGGAGTGAGGATTTTGTGGTGAATGTGGTCTTTTCTTTGTTTTAATTTGAAGTTTATTAATGTTATATTGAGAGAAAATAAAGAGAAATGGACCAAGTTAATAACGGAATGGTACCTTAGAGAAAGCAGAGAAAGACAGACAAAGCGATGGGAAGATTCAAATTCAAATTCATTTATTTGCACATAGGTTTATTAACATAGGTTTATAGGATGTGTGGTTGTACTCATACTCAAAATCAATCTACCTAGCCTTTTCCCAACTATGTTGGGGTCGGCTTCCAGTCTAACCGGATGCAGCTGAATACCAGTATTTTACATGGAGCGACTGCCTATCTGACCTCCACAACCCAGTAAGACTGGTTGTCAGACTTTCGGTCTTCTGACAACCCGTAACGACTGTCAAAGATTCATGAATGACAGCCGGGACCAACGGCTTAACGTGCTTTCCGAGGCACGGAGGAGTCTGGGTATGTAAAGATGGTCACCCATCCACGGCCCATCCCCAGTTAGCGTAGCTTAACCTGATGGATTGATCCGTGCGGCTGTTATTTTTAATTAATAATAATAATAAGAAGATGATTTTAAGAAAGTAGCACGCCCAGAATGGTTACTTACAGCAAAAGACAAACAAGTGGAAAGCCTTCTTCTTCTTCTTCGTATCGCTCTTGACAGAGCGGTCGTGGTCACAATAAACTATGTCCAATCGCAGGTGTAGTCGTTGCCCACCTCACGATCTCCCTCCATCTGGTTCTGATACATGACAATCTGGCGCATTCATTAACAGGGCCTCCAACCGCGGATTTTATTTGATCGGTCCACCTCATTAGAAAAGCCTTAAAGGAGGCCTTTTTCGAAAAACAAGCTGTTATACGACGGGATACCTCGGTTAGTCTCCCCTCTTATAACAGCTTGTCTACCGAGGATAGAATTTAGTTTAAGTATATGAAGACTTTATTTCAAAAACCTCCTTTGTCAAAAATTTCATGATATGAATTAGTTACGTCACCAAAGTTAAATATGAAGTTATGAAGAAGTTTTTAAGCTATTGCGTAGCTTTTATCGCGGGCTTTGAGCGCGGCGACCGAATCAAGAAATTCCGTAACAAAAATAAAACCGTAACGAAAAAACCTAACACCCCCCACTCCGCCTGCCATGTAATGACGGTTCCCATGACAACATGATATTGTCATGGAGGTTACAAATGCTATGCAATCACTTTACCGCGGCAGTCCCCGAGTGCCACATGTTAAATATTTTAAAAAGAATTGATCATTTAACAAGCAGTCAACAGCAACCCCCACACAATCCACAATTAAAACAAAAACAGTTACAAAATTACATACAAAAGAAAATTCAAGCGAAGCGCTTTAAACCGGTTCCATCCAGTTTTATCTGGTAAATTGCAGTTAGCACTCGGCATGACTAGACAACATCTAACTGAGACAATGCAAATGTACTGTGAAATTGAAAATGTTAAATTGATTGCAAAGGAAACTTGAGAGAAAATTAGCTTTGTTTGTGAGCATTGTTAGATAAAGAAAGAAAAGAAAGAAAAATGCGTTAAAGGAAGCGGTTTTAATGCATTTTCTATTAGAATTTATTTGTTTAGTAAAATAATACCAGCTTATTATTGTCCCACTGCAATTCAAAGGCCTCTTCTCATATAGAGAAGGCACGAGCATTTATCATCACGCTCGCTCAAGACGGGTTGGCGATTTCAGATTAAAAAAACCGGCCAAGTGCGAGACGGCCTCACACACGAAGGGATCCTTCCGTACCGTAAGATCGAGCAAAAAACCCTGAAAAAATCACATTTCTTGTATACCCAGTTAATTATTAACTTTATAAAAAAAAAAATTGCTATTATAGCGGCAATAAAAATACACAATCTGTAAAAATTTCAACTATCTACCTAGGACAGTAGAATTTTTTTTTATGACATACAGATGGACGGATTTATGGCACCCTTGGAGTAAGAAACCCTTAAAATTGTGTAATTGCTAAGTAGAAAACTACGACTGCTACTGGCTCGTACTTTTAATTTAATTTTACGCAACTTTTATAAGCCGCGAATTCCACTTGTGACCAAAAAAACCAACCACATTTTTCACTATCATCATCTATGTTCTAACAAAAAAAAACGTTTTTAAATAAAACCCACTAGTCAGGTTCTCTCATAAATCGCCGGCACCGCTCACCCAGTTTTAACCGGAGATTACCGAGTGCTTTGCGGCTTTCAACCGGACAATATTTTCAGCCGGCTTCTTTGTAGGCTTGCGGCGGAACGATGCGGATCGGGCACGAACCGGCTTTGTTTACTTACGACCCCGTGCCTCGTATGGATTGTTATTTTCGACGTTATTGAAATTGTAATGGAAGAATAAAATACAAAAAACTAAGTACCCAAGCATGAAAAATAAAAACTGACAGATTTCGAACGTACTTCTATAAAATAAGCCTCGTGCAGACTGGTGCGTCGCGACAACGCGACCTGACTCTAAGTTGCGCTAGTCTACACGAGCCTTTATGCTTTTACTTACTTCAAGAGCCCATAACCTTATTGATATTTTAAGTAAGAATTTCTATGCCAATCTTGTTAAAATTGCTAATAAACAATGATCACTGATCCATCTTTAAACTGCGGTGATATCTTACGGCAATTTTCTATTTGAATGCATGGCTCCACAATAAGTAGAGCACTTTAGATAATGAAGGGTCGTCATTAGAATACATGTTACCACACATTTTACCAATACAACTGAGCCATACTGTTTTGAACAATACAAAAGACACTTAAACACCTATTAGAGCACCTCCACTGAATGCGACCAAAATATCTTCCAAAATACCCTAATGGATATTAATTAAACACAGAATTATTCAAATAACTTCTAATTCCAAAATTTAATTAAAACATACAAATTGTAATAACAATGCTCTCAAAATGTAGGTATCAATGGATTGTACAGTAAACAATTCTCGCACATTTAATACAAAATATTATTTGGCGCTTATTTTCGCCACCTAGAAAATTAAATTATGTCAAATACAATAATTTACTGAATTTATATCCTATATTGAAAATGGAGAACAATAATCTTTGTTTCAACACCAAAATACTGTCAGTTTTAGGAACAATATTCAGTACAATACCTACGTCATTATTTTATAGACAATACATAACAATGCTTTATTTTTATTTTTTACTAGCTTTTGCCCGCGGCTTCGCCCGCGTGGATGTCGAAAAATACATACAACAGAGGAAAAGGTCATTGACTCCTACCGCTGCGCCCGCGTTGCTACGCATAATTTTGAAACTGTGATATCTTTTAAACTATTCATTTAAATGATATGATTAAAAGGCATATTTTGATCTAAATTAAATGCCCAATTTAAATAACATGTTTTTTTGGATAAGGATTAATACTGTACCAAATATATTTTTATCAAATTCTGAAAGATAAAATGGTTATTGTGGGTCATCCTTAGAAGATAGACATATGCCATCGTTTAAGATGTACAATACCGTAGAACATTAAATTTAATGTATCTTTTTCGGTTAACGCAGCGCACGCCAGTAAAGCTCCCAGTCGGCATGATTTTTTCCGACATCTTCGACAATAATCGTCAAATTTTTGCCAATTTACGCAAAACCATAATGAATTACACACTAAAACCTTTCGCATGAATCACTCCGTCCATCGGTGAAAACCATTTGAAAATCCGTTCGGTAGTTTTTGAGTTTATCGCGTTCAGACAGACAGACAGACGCGGCGGGGGACTTTGTTATATAATAGGTAAGGATAAAGATGAACGCACTGGGTTTTAAGAAGTCCATTTTTCAGACATCGCATTTTATTTAAAAAGCTGGTAGAAGTAATCTTAATGATTATTTGTAAATATTTTATTTTTTATTGCGATGTGCGAAAAATGGGGTTCAAACAATGGGGTTCAATGTGGAACGTTAACATTCTGACAGTTCCATAAAAGAGCTGATTAATTTGGCCCCAAGTGTAATAATAAAAAATCACGTTGACATCGTTTATAGCCGTCCATTGAATTTATTTGTTATTTGAAGTCTCAGCAATTACTGGAGCTGCCATCGCACAGGATTCAATTCAGAAGAAAAATTAAACGAAGCCATTGGAATCCAATCGGACGTGGCGAATGAACATGGATATAGACGGAACGGAATTTTCCTATTAAACTTAACTTAAATAAATTCAAGTGTAAAATGTGATCGAGTTACTTTATTGGTTGAAAAATCTAGCTGCGTGCACGATTCGACGATTATATTCTGAATTAGTGCCCACTAATATTATGAATGAAAATTTTGTGAAGGTGTTTGTTAGGTACTTTCAATCTGGCTAGCCTTTTAACAACTATGTTGGGCTTGGCGTCCAGTCTAACCAGATGCAGCTGAATACCAGGATTTTACATGTAGCGACTGCCTATCTGACCTCCACAACCCAGTAACTGGGTAATACGATATCCCTTGGTGAGACTGTTTGTCAGATTTTTGGGCTTCTGACGACCCGTAACGATTTTCAAAGATCCACGAATGACAGCAGAGCAGTAGAGCAGTTTCGTACTCTATCACGCATAAACGACTTAACTGGGTTTGGATAGAATTTTGTCACACAGATAATAATAATAACCAACCGAAAATTGTCCTTGGGTGCAATTGCATAGTGCGAACAGGGATCATCGACAACCGTCGATGATCTCCGTTCGCAAAGATGCTTTGAAGCTGGTGGATGGTGCCTGAAAGATCAAGCACCATCCACCAGCTTCAAAAGATTTCTTTTTATATGCCGTCAAAAATCCAAGCCTTACCTACGACAAAAAAATCCACAGATGTCATGGTCCCATGATGACCTTCCCGCGCATTTAAAATGACTTTATTTAATTAAATCAAAAAAACTTTATAAAAAAAAACAACCGACTTCAAAAAAAAACACTACAAAGTGAAAAAAAACTTTAATTTCGGAAGTCGGTGTCTTTGGTTTTTAATTTTCGTTCTTTGTCACCGACTTCCAAAATTAAAGTTATTTTTCACTTTTTAGTTGTGATACCTACCCCACACAAATTCGAATACCACTACCTGCTATGTAAATAACAGTGACAGGAAGTTATCATAATATCATCCACATACTAAGTGAGGAAAAAATACGTATTATTGAAGCTAATTCAAAAACTACCCAAGCAAAGTTATTAAAATTTATATGGGACCACCTCTGAAGTATGATCTACCAAACAAAAAAAGAACCATCAAAATCAATTCATAATTGACGGAGTAATCGCGTAACAAACATACAAAAGTAAAAAACAACATACAGTCGAATTGAGAACCTCCTCCTTTTGGAAGTCGGTTAAAAAGGGGTAAACATCTACCCTTATCATTATAATCCTATCGAAACCAGAATAGTATAATTTTGAAGCCTTTTTAATTCTCCAGATTTTTTTTTTTTCGATATCTCTTTTCGTTTTTGAGAAGTTTAAGAATTTAAAAAGACGGTAAAAAATTGACGTTTTTTTTTTTTAAATAAAAAAAATATGTTAAAAAATTACAAAAAAAAAACTTGTAGAAAGGGCTAACAAGCTAAGCACAGGCAGTAAGTAACACATCTTTTGATACCATTTTCATTTCTATAACTTAATCATTAAGGACGCTAGCCCCGGTCGCACACGGGTGCTACTGAAGCGATCGAAAAAGCATTTACAATGCTAAAAGTGGCACAGTTTGCGCTGTAACCTATTTTTGTTAGTATTTATTCATGTACTCATGTCTAACGGCGGGTGTACACTAGCGCACATATGCGCTCATCAATTATTACCGACACTTAAGCGCTTTTAGGCCGACGGGCGCCCTATCATCAATAATGGACGGCCCGACGAAACACCTGACGCTTTTAAACGTCATAAAAACGTAAAGTTTCGGCTGATGTATTGTTTTACATGTAGGTATGTTTTATTAAAACACTTTAACTTATTTTTTTTTGCAAAAAAAATTAATCCTACTCATATTATAAACACCTTTGTGAGGATGGATGGATCGATGTTTGTTACTCTGTCACGCAAAAACTACTGCACGGATTTGGATGAAATTTGACACACAGTTGTTCCACACCTGGATTAACAAGTTTTCTATATTTTTATTGATGAGTGTAAGAGTTATCAATGGTGTCGCTGTGAAAATATAATTGTCTACACTTACTTTTGCCTGCAGCGTCACCCGCGTGGTGGCCGGAAATTATCCCACGAAAACGTACTACCGGGATAAGAAAAAATACATACCTTTTTTAAAAAAAAAATTTAACACAAGTATAAAAAACGCAGATACGGCCTTAAATAATGAAATATAGAGTTGCATCCTCACTACGCCAATCGCAAAAGTTATTTTGCAAAACCGCGCACTTGTGAAACTGACTTATCGCATTCTGCATAGACAGCTTTGTTTAGAAAATAAACCGTAATATTTAATAATAATTAAAATATTTATTACAGACCACAGGATCCATAAAAAAACAATTTAAAAAAGTTAATGTAGAATAAAATAATTAATATTTTAATGATTCATATTTATAATTCAGATAAAAGTTATGTGACGATTGAAAAATCGGGCTTTGGTTTGATCGTTGATTTTAATAAGATTGGTCATAGCTTAATTTTCTCCAAATGCCAGAGCCAACATTTATTTAAAAAAATAAGGATTTCATTAGTAAAGTAGGTAAACAATTTAATTGAATAAAGTGGTCACAACCACAGACAACAAAATTGGCAGAAACCACACATGCTAATTCGTAGTATCTCTCCTAATTCAGTCATCTTATCTTCCATCCCAACGGATTTGAGACTGAACCCGACTCAACCCGGTTCAAATTCTCGACCCTCATTCAAAGTCCGATTATTTTCCAAGGTGCACAATAACAATATGAACAAACAGCCGGCCAGTTTCAAAACATCAAACAGTGATTTTGTTAACAAACTAATTTTGTAACTCTAATTAAATTGTTTACGTTCCCAAGTATTCGGGGATTGAGTTAAAAGTGTTATTAGTTGACAATCTCGTTTTAATTACTTTGTAAGTCGATTTCGTTGTGCTGTCGGTGATAACGACTGTTTGTCTTGTCTTGATAAGTCCTAAATTACTTGGTCTTATCGAGGTAGTTCTAAGATTGGCTTTGAGCCGCCAATCCATTGAGTTTATACTGAAAACAAGCTGAGGAATTTGTAAAGTTAGAGCATAAAACTGAGTATTGGACTCAACATGTAGGTGTTATGTTTCAATGTGAACTAAGTTAGAACGGCTCATCATAACAGCGTTATTAAAGATCTTCCTTATCATCTGGAAATTGCCAGAATCACCACGCATGGTATACGAATTGGTGACCCATCTTTTTTGATAAATTCTCCAAAGTGGACTTCTCCAAACCGTACCTATGTGTATTTTTAACCGACTTCCAAAAAAGAGGGGATTATATGTTCGTCGCGTATGTTTGTTTTTTTTTTTTTATGTATGTCCACCGATTTCTCCGTCAATTGCGGACCGATTTCGAAAATTCTTTTTTTGTTTGAAAGGGTATGCTCTCGAAGTGGTCCCATATAAATTTTATTAACTTTGCTTCGATAGTTTTTGAGTTAGCTTCAACAATACGTACTTTTTCCCACTTAGTATGTGGATGATATGATAAGTTCCTGTCACAGCTTTTATTTACATAGCAGGTAGTGGTTTTCGAATTTGTGTGGGGTAGGTACCACAACTAAAAAGTGAAAAAAAAACTTTTTACAAAAAAAAACAACCGGCTTCCAAAAAACATTACAAAGTGAAAAATAACTTTAATTTCGGAAGTCGGTGGCAAAAAACGAAAATTCAAAACCAAAGACACCGACTTCCGAAATTAAAGTTATTTCTCACTTTGTAGTGTTTTTTGGAAGACGGTTGTTTTTTTTTGTAAAAAGTTTTTAACAAACCTTTCCTCTGAAGAAGTCAATGAATATGAATAAAGAAGTCAAATACTGATAAACTCAACACTGATACGCAATCCTCATAATACCTAAAATCCTGTTTCGAAAGAGAAGGAATCGTTAGCGACACATAAATAAACAATTCAATTGGATCCTGACAGGTCAATCTCCCATCAATTCGACTTCCGTATTCCTCCATCGTTTATTTACGAAACAAAGCCTCACATTATAAGAAACAAAATCAAGACTGTTGTTCGCTTCAAGTGTGCTTAGGGTTGATTCTTTCCAATGCTGAAGACGACAAGGGTACCATTTTCATCCATTTAGCCTTTTCCCAACTATGTTAGAATCGGCTTTCAGTCTAACTGGATGCAGCTGAATACCAGTATTTTACATGGAACGACTGCATATCTAACCAGGTAACACGATATCCCTTGGTTAGACTGATTGTCAAACTTTCGGGCTTCTGACTACCCGTAACGACTGTCATAAAGATCTACAAATGACAGATGATCGGAAAAGATTCGTCTGTTCAGCTTTATATGCCCGGGTAAGGTACTTTTAAGAAATGACGCTTATTTTATCTTTTTCTGCATCAGCAACCCTACTCATACCAGTTTTTGTTCCAACACTAATGCTTTCCAATAAGGTTCTGTATCCTCCGATTTGTTCTTGCCATATTTTTTCAGTGACGTCAGAGTGCGAAATGATAAATGATCGTGTTCGAACCATCTGAGGGACGGATGCTTCAAATTTAATGACGAAATGAAGTTGGCGGTGCAATTTATGGCAATGTGGCGGTGCTGATGTAGTTTACTGAGGAGTAGAATAAGAATTTCTTTATTTTGCATAAAATATGGTACATAGAAGGTCTTAAATATAAGAAGTTCCACATATTTTGCTTACTTACATATCTCAGCATGCAAAACATATCTTATATACTATTTGATGACGTAAAAACTAACAATCCTTAAAATTATGTTATTTAATTATATTACTAGTGAGATCATATTTCGAACTTTGCTTATAATTTAAGAACTCACTTATTGTATAGAACATATTATTATAGAGCCATTAAAAGTAGTTTAGTGGTAGCTCTCTGATCTGTTTGGGTATACGGTTGTAGATTTTGACAGACATATTGACATATTGACAATTGTTCTGAAATAGTGTGCTTCTATATCTTGTAGTGTAGTAGTGAATAGAAAGGTCCTAGGAGTATACCTTTCCACTTAATATTAGTGAGTTTTAAAACAGTATCCTCTCTAGTAAGTATTAGTATATCTTTCTCGCAAATACTAGCTAAATTCAAAATAAAATTTAAAAATATCATAATATTTAAATTAAATATGTAGTTTGTTAGTTAATTTAGTTATATCCAGCCCGTCGGACAACCAGTCTTACCAAGGAGTATCGTCTTACCCAGTAACTAGTTTGTGGTGGTCAGATAGGCAGTCGCTCCATGTAAAATACTGGTATTCAGCTGTATCGGGTTAGACTGGAAGCCGACCTCAACATAGTTGGGAAAAGGCTAGGCAGATGATAATCCAGGATTTGTATTTTTATTGTATTATTAATAAAAGATTTATTCAAATGAGACTGAAAACCAGTACTTCATAATAAATATCCCCCAAAATGATATCGTTTAATTCCATAGACGTTTATTTAACAAATTTTCTGTGGCCCATTGAATGAATATTGTAAGCGTGAACCGAAAGCAACAAAAATCAAAGAATTTCGTCCATAATTATCACGTTTTCCTAACGAATTGGTGATCGCAGCAGGTTTTCAAGCTCTTACAGAAGTATGCTACTTACTGCCTAAAAACCTACAGTAAAAAATGAAAATAATCATTTATTTCAGGTCCCCTACCCATATTACATACAAAAACAATACACTTATTTGTCAATTTTATAACTGTCACTATTTGAGTTGCAGATAAATGTCAGAAAAAATCAATAAATGTCAAAAGCACACAGCAAAATAAAAATTAAATAGGACTATGAATTAATTAAGTAAGTGAAGTCATCTCAGCAGCAAAAATTTAAATTATAATATTTGTCAGAGACGGGTATGTGACTTTTGATATTATCAGCGATATTTTAACTACTGTGGGCGTAGTGTGGGTAATGCGACAATAACTGAGCACCACGAATCGAGAACAGTTCCGCGACGTCTTGACTCCAATGCGACCAAAGGCTGAATGCCCTCCTCGCCTTGGCCTTAAAACATCACGACTCTGTAGAAGCGCGCCTTTTTTGGTATAGATAGATCACTCTTGATGTCGCCAGTGGCGCGCTTGCGATTCATTTCGTGTCCGTACTAATGACCGGATCCGACATATTCATAACATTAAATAAAATGACAAATCAAGCACCAGCAATATGTCTCCTACAACAATGCCCAACATAGGGGCAATCCAGTCGCTGAGCAATCATCGCCAGGACAGTGTTGGAGCTAGCCCGCACCCTGCGCACCAAGGACGCGCACCGCTTGCGCATGGTGGCGTTGAAACAGTCGGTGCGCTATAATATCCTTGAAATATTTCCCAGATATTGCAGCGATAGAACTAGGTAAACATTGTAGATCACTCCAACCGCTTATAACTTGAATAGTGGCCATAACTGAAAACCGATTTGTTTCGGGATAATTCGCCATTTTGTTTTTATTTACATCAATCGTGCAATACGTTATTATTACAAATACTTATTTATACAAACTTTTTGTACAAGTTTATTTTAATATTCTGATTATAACATAACATAACAATACGCCTGAATTCCCCGAAGGGTTAGCCAGAGGTGTATCTACATAGTACCTATAACCTTATTTTGTCAGACATGTTTTAGTCCCACAAGTAATAGGGGGCGAGCCTATTGCCATCAACCGGGTACAAATCCAGACTCCCGGCTGCTACTGATAAATTCCTGATAGAAAAACCCAATAACACTTTGCCTGACCCGGGATTTGAACCCAGGACTGTTCTGCAGTAGCGCTTGCACTTACTAGAAAAACGAAGCATATGTATATGTAATTAACTTATAGTTGAATCTTGCAACACTTTTGCACCCAGTACCTAAGCCGACTAAATTGTTGGTTCACGTTTCGAGTTCTCAGAACATATCATATCATAACGTAACAATACAATATAGCGATGTCATTTAGCTAATATGATCATAAGAGCAAGAAAGAAAAATAAGAAAGGTGATAAGGTTTTAAAGAAATATTTAGAACCATACCATCATGTCTGTCGGAAAGGGGTAAGTAGCGGTGTATCCATACTAATCACTTTCTAAAACAAAGTCCCCCCACCGCCTCTGTCTGTCTGAACAAGATAAACTCAAAAACCATCGAATGAATCTTCTAACAGTTTTCACCAATGGACGGAGTGATTCATGAGGAAGGGTTAGGTATATAATTAAATCTGACGATGATTGTTGAAGATGTCGAAAAAAAATCATGTCGACTGGGAGCTTTACCGCCGTCGCCATGAAACCAATAGCATACAATGAAAACAATGTATTACGGAGTTATTCCTCTAAAAAGTGCATTCCCGTGGGATAATTTCCGATCATCACGCAGGTGAAGCCCTATGGGCATAAGCTAGTAGTACAAATAACAAACAAAAAATTGAAAGTAACTCTATCTATTTGTCTATTACCTTTTCACGCTTTTACTGCTGAATGGATCCGATGAAATTTGACAGGTAGACCATGACCTGGGTTAGGACATAGGATACTTTTTATCGAGCATGGTGGCCCAGAGGTAACGGTCGTGACTTATGAGTAGGTCGTAGGTTTGAACCCAGACAGGCATTGTGTAAATTATTTCATCAACAATGTTCGGTATCCCCCAGTGTATTAGCAATAAATACATGTACCTAGACCTCAGCATAAAATTGTCTGCAGCCTGAAGTACCAGGAGAAGTTAACAACCCACGTGAATGAACTTGCACAGACTCTGAGCGGAAAAGGTGAACTCCAATATACCCATCTGAGACATGACATCCCTAATCTCACCAAAAGATTCCCACAATGAGACAATGAGAGAGTTTGTTGGAAATAAACTTTTCAACAGTTTATGGCTCTCGTAGATCACATTTAAAACAGATATTTATCAGCCAAGGAAGTGGTTTATTGTTCCTAGAACAGATTGCCATGTAGCAGAATCAACAAAAAAAAAACACTGCTCACAAAACGGTGAAGGAAAACATCGTGAGGAAACTGGCATGTCCTAGAACCAAAAAATTCGAAGACATGTGACATCTACCAAACCGCACTGGGCCCACGTGGTGGATGACGGCTCGCTCCCTCTCACCGAGAAGAGGCCTGTGTCACAGCAGTGGGAACACTATAGGCTGATTATGATACTTTTTATCGAGGTAGTACGTTTCCGTCGGATAATTTCCGACAATCATGCGGACGAAGCCGCGGAAAATCAAAAAGCTAGTGGTACTAATAAACCCCCTTAACAAATGATTAAAGAATAATAAATACTTACATACCTAATCTTTATAATACCAATTTTGATCCAATGACATTAAGAAATTAAAATTCATGATCAGTAACTTTTGTCGCTTCCTTGTCTACACTAATATTTTCAAGAGAAAAGATTTGTATTTTTAATTTTGATGAATAAACTCAGAAACGACTGGACTGATCTTATGAATTATTTCACCAATAGAATGCTATATTACCACTGAGTAACATAGGCTATAATTTATAAAGATCTTATTCGGGTGAAGCCTCTGGCAGAAGCTAGTTTACTAAATAAACTACAACCTTACACTAAATATTCCCATTCCAATAAAAAGCAATAAAGTTCCACGATTAAAGTGTCTGCTACACGGCTGCCAACCGCGTCCCCGACAGAGGTGACCTTGGTTGGCGACAAGCAGAGCTATTTAAAATTTGGTCATCTACACGGTTGTAAATCACCTAGGTCACCTCTGTGGGGACGCGGTTAGCGACCGTGTAGCAGGTACTTTAGTTATCGATAATGGCTGATTTACTTCAACTCTTAGAGAGGTAATAGCAACTCTCATGAAATGACTATGGGGCTGCCCGCAATTTAGTGGGAAATTTTCGACATTACCCGTAATGGTTGCGTTCCAATTGGATGTAAAGCGGTATTGAAGCGTGAAACATTTATAGCTTAGTATTTTTATATGCCTTACTGGTTGCGCTGATTTGACTATAATTACAATATTGTCATTTCCTTTCTTTGGTATGTTGAAATACAAATTTATTATAGTGATTGGTTAGCAATTTCCTATTCCCTATCCCATTCCCGCACATTGCCTATCGTTTGCGTGGGAACAGGACAGCTACACCGAAGTGGCGCCACCTCGCGCAATCTTGTTGCAACATTATTGAACTTATGAAGAAAAAAAGATGGCGAAAAAGTCTGTGTTCGAACCGCGTCGCTAGTGCAACTCGTGCATTAAAACTCTAAGAAACAAGTGAAAATTCGTGACAATTCCCATACGGATCGTTACTCCAGGCCTCCATCGCATCAATTAAGGTATTGTGCTCCTTATTTCCTTTTACAACCAGTCGCATAAGTTCCAATTTCTCTCCAAGCAGGGATTGTACGCCGTCCACGTTTTGCAAACCAACTTTCAAAATTAATCGTTAGTTATCGCATAATAGCGCAAACACTTACCAAGGTAACTAAAATGTTTCTGTAACCCTTATTTTCTAAATACATAGAACGATATACGAATATCAGTGAAATACTACACATGTGTGAGCGCTATCAGTATCTACTTTAAATGTACCGTTTACTGGGTACGTCTTTCATTGACTTGAATGTGCCCAGGCGGCTGAGAATATGTCACGCTTACTCAAATGTCTCGCTGGTGGTGGCGTGTGTATTCGATAATTAAGTTTCCTTCAAAATGGATGCACTGAATAGTGCTGATCCATGCGTCATGTTCGTGAACGGAGGCCGTCAGTAGGTACCGGTTTTTTTTAAATTGTTTTTTGTTTTTATCTTTTTATGACGGACGCTTTTAACGTGCACGTCTTTTTACATTGTTCTCACATGTACAATTTCATCATGAATGATGTAACCAATATTTTGTAACAATATTTTGATTTAAAGAGTTTCTGTGGAGGGTCTTGCCCGTTCTTCTCCATACAAACCTACTTCGTTTTGGAATGGACAACTAGCTTCATCTTTCTAACTGACCAATCCCTTGACAACTCAAAGGAACCTGTAAATGGTTTTGATTGAACGACGTTTTAAAAGCTGAGTTTTGTAGAAAGTTGTATCTGTTCAATTCAATTCAATTCATTTATTCATTAACAATTTTTACATCGTGTCTGAATTTCTATAACTAAATATGCAAGAAACATCATACATGCAATCTATATTTAAATCATTACAATTATCCAAACTACATAAAAATCAATCAAAAATATAAAAATCAATGTCATAAGTCAATTCATAAAATTCAATAAATATTTCCATTTCAAATTCATTAAATTATGTTACTATCGACTTTTGTATTAATTTATAATTCATCAATAGAATATAGTTACTCGCATACTTTTGTAGAAAGTTGTCTTTGTCACTCACATGCCTATTTGTAGAAATTTGTCTCTGTCACTCACTAACCTATTTGTAGAAAGTTATTTTTTTCACTGACTAACCTATTTGTAAAAAGTTGTTTTAGTCACTCACTTACCTATTTGTAAAAAGTTGTCTTTGTAACTCACTTACCTATTTGTAGAAAGCTGTCTTAGTCACTCACTTACCTATTTGTAGAAAGTTGTCTTAGTTACTCACTTACCTATTTATAGAAAGTTGTCTTTGTCACTCACATATATATTTAACCGACGCTTACAAAAGCTCAATAATTATAATCCGTTGTCATTATTAGCGCTAGGACCCATCAAATGATGGCATATTATGAGCAAACCTACTACTGAACTAGTCCTATGGTCAACATTCCAAATACCTCGGCAGAAAAAAACATTTATATTCTCCTTTCAAGGTAATATATAATATGATAAAGCTGGAGTTTTTTATTTTTTTGTTTGTGTGTTTGAATGCGCTAATCTCTGGAGCTACCAGTTGAATTTGAAAAAATAGATTTGCATTTCATAGCGCAATTCTTGAGAAAGCCTTTAACATCATTCTGCGCTAGGACCTTAAGGAGGCGAGCAAAAAGAAGTTATAGCCGTGATGGGTCGGAGGAACAAGAAATTTCACGCGGATCAATTCGTGGGCAGAACTTAATAAATCAAATTTTATTTACTTGCCTACTAACTGCCAAATTTCACTTGAAATAAATCCATTTTTTCCTTCTATTGCTTAAAATACAATAGACATATTTAGTAACTTATTCTGCTTAGCTATTTCTAAAGAGCCATAAAAAACCCTGAAAGAAATCGACACGTGTTTCACCTCTCAACGAGGCATCCTCAGGATGACGATTGACTTGTCGCAAACCCGAACACAGCGTGTTGCCACACCGAGCGCTGAACGCCATTGCTTAGTCAAAACTTACTCAAACGTACGTATATCACACACTTTTCTCTACAAGTTTCCCAACTTGAAGTCAAAAGTCTTCTGCATGATCAAAAGTCACGTACTCCTATTGACTTAAAGTTTTCAATGTACTGAAACTTAGTGTCATATCTAGTGAACTTGCTGCAACTGTTTGGTAATAGTTAAGTTGCTATATGGGTATTTATAGATTGGAAACTGTCTATTCGGATATAAAGTTACAGGAATTTCACATCTCTAGTGATGGAGGTTGCTTAGCTACATGACAGTGTTGACAGTGTTTTAAGATTCGAGTTAAACTGTTTAGAATAAGAATCTGTTACTAGAAACTGTTCTGTCAAGGGGAAAAAGTCGTTGTGGACTAAATTAATTGTGGTGTTAATAAATGTGTTCCATTCAAATAGCCTCTTGATTTCAATAACTACAAAGATGCAACTAAATTGCGAATGGGTACACTTAGGCAATCAGGGGGCCTACCCGCCGGGGTCGCGGGAAAATCCGAAAGGGATACCGTGGCCCCTGGCAACATGGCAACTGAAGGAACACGGGTGGGTTTTAGTCAGTAAGAGTCTGACACGCCCTCCCGCTCCGCCCAGAGCGGGAGAAGTTATTTGATAATTTCCCAACCGAAAAAAACAGAAAAAAGACCAGCCAAGTGCATGTCGGACCACGCGCAATGTAAGGTTCCGTAGTTAGGATGAATTTATCCTAAGAACAAACTTAATTTTGTAGTTTGAACAAAAAAGAATCTTTGATACGGAATGTATGGGAGAACATGTTTTAACAACCGCAAATCTAAGTTGGTCGATTATTACTCGTTAACTTGTAAAGCCTACTCAACTGTGATAGTTTCTTTTAAATTCGTTATATACGCTACTGCCTTGAATTTTTTCACATATCTAAAACCAACCATTTAGCTGGCAGGGGGGGGACACTTGACTCTAACAAAAATTTTCACTTTAAAGCTTATTCGCAAACGGATCTCTGAATTCAAACATGGTTTTACCACACTCACAATGTTTTTAAAAGACCTTTTTAATGATACCTACCCTAACCTAGGGATAAAAAAAAACATCCCCACTTTACGTGTAGGGGAGGTATCCTAAAAAAAATATTTTTCATAATTTTATATTACCACTTTGTCGGCATGATTAATATGTATACCCATGCCAAATTACAACTTTCTAGTACTAACGTCTTGGAGCTAGACCGCGGACAGACAGACAGACGGACATGGCTAAACTATGAGGGTACCTTGTTGACTACGGAACCCTAAAAAGGGGGCCTACCGCCACCTCATATAGGAGTGTTATTTTAATCTTACTTCAGTGTGGGAAAGAGATGGACGTAACGACGACGGTAGACAACGGCAGGACGTATCGGCAAAGAAAAAGAAAGAAAGAAATATTGTTTATTTTGCACAAACAAGATGCATAATCAGCCTATAATGTTCCCACTGCTGGGACACAGGCCTCCTCTGTGTGAGAGGGACTGGGCTATAATCTACCACGCGGGCCCTGTGCGGATTGATAGATGTCACATGTCTTAATTTTTTTGGTTCTAGAGGTTCAAACAAGACGCACATAACAACAAAAGACATAAAATAAATCCTTTAATCCTTTGTGTAAATTATTTCATCACCACTGCTCTCAAAAACGGTGAAGGAAAACATCGTGAGGAAACCGGCATGTCTTAGAACCGAAAATTCGAAGACATGTGACATCTACCAACTCGCACTGGGCCCGCGTGGTAGATTACGGCCCACTCCCTCTCACAGAGAGGAGGCCTGTGTCCCAGCAGTGGGAACATTGTAGGCTGATGATGATGATGATGATGAAATCCCTCTAAATCATCGTTTGCAAATAAAATATTCTAATTTTAATTTGACTTACATAAACTGACTGACTCGTTTGAGCCCATTACACTAGCAAACAAATAAAATGCACAAAACGCAAAGTATCTATATCTTTCACAGTGGATCACAATCTCAAACCACTGACCCAACATTTTCTTAGATTTACTATTGGGTTTAATCTGAAAAGTTCCCCGTTTGACGTGGTTTACTCTCATACCTGAATAAATATTCAATGTTTACGTGCTATTTTGCCGTTTGGCGTCCAATGTGTGTTGTTACGAAATACGGCACGGTGGAATGAAAAATACTGCGGAAAATACAATTCTATGGTAGGTACAAAAATAAGGGAAAGGCCGGGCGGGGACGCCCATGGAGGACATATACTGACCTTATTGGTGATGTTCTTCAGAAAGGCCAGGTGCGTAGTACTCGCAACCGGCGTGCGTGTGTGACCAGATGTATGAACGTAAACGAGGCAAAAGGAGTAAGTAAGGATCGTAGCAGGTGGCGTTCTGTAGTTTCTGCCTACCCCCATGGGAAGAAGGCATGACTTTATGTATGTATGTATGTGTACAAAAATAAAATGTTTAATTAAATAATACAAATCTATACATAGCTGTAGTGAATAGACATAAGTAGGTACCTTCTCGAAGAGAGAGAAGAAACTAGCTAAGTATCTATCTTCGTTTGCAACTTTTTGTTATGTACACTGTTCTAAAGAAGCACACCTCCATAATATTTGATCCCCTCTCTATCTCAGGAAAACGCAGAAAATACTCAGTTTGCAAAACTGCTAAAGGCCTCAGAACGAGCTTCTCTCAAAGATTTTATACTTTCTTACATTTATATAATAAAATAAATCGTATTACCACGATCTATCACCTAACAAAAAAGGCTTGTAAGAGTGCTCTGGTTGGATGGCTTCTTAGTTTGGATTATAATGCAACTGAGGAATTACTAACTCATCCAAAATAGTCCATCCCTCTAACTTCCCGATACATAATAGTTCAAGCATTTTTATTTATTTTTTGCATTTAATTCTTATATTTTTTGTTTTATTTTGTTTAAATCTCTGAGTCTATATGTTATGTTATGCCCTATCCCTTCACATTTACTAACTAATTGATTATGTTTACACACCGTGTGGTGTGACCCTGGTGATCTGCGATACAGGTATTCCTAGTGCAGACACCAGTCTCTCACAAACTATTATCACCGTTTTTCAAGTCTGTCTAAATTATAAGATGCCATTGTTTGTGAAGAGAAAATAAATTATTTGAATTTGATTTGATTTTGAATTTGCAATGTTTCGATTATTATGTAGATTTTTCTGTCAACGTAATTAATTCCAAGCATTAAGTAATAAACATAACATCACGCTTGTATTCCCTAAAGAGTCAGGCAGAGGTGTACCGTTAGTACACCCACATTTCGCCAGTTAAGTTTAAGTCCCATGCAAGAGGGGGCAAGTCTATTGCCATCAACCGGGCAAAAATCCAGACTTCGAGCTGCTAGTGAGAAATTTTAAAGGGAAAACTCCAATAAAATTTTGCCTGACCCGGAAATTGAACCCAGAACTTCATGCTCAGCCTCGTGTTCAATATGACATTAAAAAACTAACATTAACACAGACTCAAGAACATAACGCTATAAAAAACTACGAATACTCGATTATACATAAGCTATTGTTGACCTGCTTCATTAGCTTCCTTGGCAGACACGCTGGAAGTTGATACCAAACAACGCAGTAATTAATCTCCTTCAGGCAAACTAATGAGTGCACCTTGTGGCGAGAGATAAAGCTGGTGATTTACTTACCTGTGTTTGTTTTAACCTACATTATTAACATAAAGACACTCTCTACTGGGAGCATTCGCCCGTAATGTAACAATCCAAGATTCTACTGTAACGGCTTTACTAGTAGACTGCGCAGGTCGTGTTGAGGTCGGTGGTGTTGAAAGATAATTGAAACCAGCAGGACATGTTAATAGATATAATTAAATAGGTAGAAGTAACACGGCTAGGTCGCGGGAAAAGGTTACATTACACTTCAGCTCACTCAAATGTCTCGCTATTGGTGGCGTGTGTGTTGGAAAGTTCCCTTCAAAATGGTTGAGCTAAATGATGCTGATCCATGCGTTATTTTCGTGAGCGGGCGCCGTCAGTAGAGACTGGTCATCTCTTAGCTGCCACGGCTTATTTTAATTTTTGAATTGTTTTTATCTTTTTATTACGGACGCTTTTAACGTGCACGTCTTTCTACATTGTTCTTCATTGTCATTTCAACATGAATGATGTTATGAATATTTTGTAACAATATTATGATTTAAAAGTGTATCCGTGGAGTTTCTTGATAGGAACCTACCTATGGGCAACTAGTTTCATCTTTCTGACTGACCGAACCCTTGACAATTCAAAAGTGCCTGTAAATGATTTAATTTAAATAAATGTTTTAAGTTTGAGTTGAGTTTGACTTGGGATACTTTAGGGACTTTAAAAGAGACTGTGACCTTAGTGTTTGGTTCAGCCTTTCTTCTCAGAGTAGTCAGATAGGAAACGCCGACCTCATCTTCTTTTTAAAATATGAATGACGTGTAAAAGTGTTTGCACAAACCTAGTTTTTTATTTATCTGCCACGGCGAAGCTCTTGGCCTGCATCTCGCTAGATGGTTAGTGATGATCAGGCTGAAGGTGGAAGCAAGCTTCACCCGAAATCCTCAACCACAGAGGAACTGGCTATCTTAACAAAGCTGTTAACATTATTGTTATGGCGACATACTTAGATAAGATGGTGGTAACTAGCCAGGTGGACTTAGAACAAGCCCTGCCAACAACCAAACCGAGCAGAAAATTTTGCCCCCACTGGGAATCGAACCCGGGACCTCTGGGTCTGAGACAGGTGATCTAATCACTAGACTACATAGGTGGTTAAGGCGGCAGGTGCTGGTTGATAGATCTATGTCACATGTATTCGAATTATTGGTTCTAATAGGGCATGCCGGTTTCCTCACGATGTTTTCCTTCAATGTTTAAGAACAGTGGTGATGAAATATTTTACACAAAGTAAAGCGCCTGTCAGAGTTCAAACCTATGACCTACAACTCTTAAGTCACGGCCGTTACCACTGGGCCACCACTGCTCTCGTTATATTTATACATATACCTATGTTTGCTTAACATAATGATAATAGTAGCAATATTCTGTGATCAAAAATCTGTCAAGCCTTTTCCCAACTGTATTGTGGTCGGTTTCCAGTCTAACCGGATGCAGCTGAATACCAGTATTTTACATGAAGCTACTGCCTCTCTAACCTCCACAACCTAGTTACTAGGTAACACACGCCCCTTAGTAAGTCTGTTGTTAGACTTTTGGGCTTCTGACTACCCGTACTTAACGACTGTAAAAGATCTACGAACAACAGCCGGGACTAACATTTGTTTTCAGAGAGGGGCCTCGATATGTTGTGAATGGTCACCCATCCACGGACCAACCTCGGCAAGCGTAGCTTAACCGTCGATCGACCTGTGTGGTTATAATTTAGCCACGAGTGTATTCTGTCCTGAATGGCATCATAACGCCCTGCTCCTATAAACACATCAAATCAAATAAAAATCAATAATAGTCAATCATTTTAATTTAACTGTATTGACCTCAGACTTGACGAATTTATAATCCTATTTTTATGGCTTACTAACTGACCCGGCAAACTTCGTTCCGCCTAACAGTCAATGAATGTGCATAACCCTACCTACCCTACCCACCCTACCTACCCTACCCAACCTACCGAGATTTCAAAAAAGCCGATCACTAAATGTATGAAAACGTAAATTTTCTTCATATTTCTTTTTTTCGTTAGTTTTTTCATATTTTCTCACCGTTTAAACCTTCCCTGGACTACGACAAATATTTCAAAACCAAAATCAGCTAAATCGGCCCAACCGTTCTCGAGTTTTAGCGAGACTAACGAACAGCAATTGATTTATATTTATGTAGATTTCAAATTATTTACTGAATTTCATCTTGACATAGTAAACTTGTATTGATTTGATTGAATGTGTTAATAAAAGTGTTGACTGCCTCGTTAGTCTAGTGGTCGCAAGCGCTACTGCTGAGCATAAGGTCCTGGGTTCGATTCCCGGGTCGGGCAAAGTGTTATTGAGTTTTTCTATCTGAAATTTCTCGGTAGCAGCCCGGAGTCTGGATTTCTGCCCGGTTGATGGCAATAGGCTCGCCCCCTATTACATGGGACTTAAACATAACTGGCGAAATGTGGGTGTACCTGCTACAGGAACACCTCTGCCTAACCCTTCGAGGAAACAAGGTGTGATGTTATGTTATGTGTTAATAATATTATAATGATGGGAGTCTTTATCATTATAGCTTAAACTGTTTGCATGCCTTAGTTAAGATAGTTATTATAAGGATAATTTTAAACTTAACATCTGTAACTTGTACCTACTTTCTACTATTCTATTCATCTCGAAAACAAAATAGCTCCATCACTTCATCAAAAGACTCCTAATCTCAATTAACAACACAAGACGTAGGTACCTATATTGTGTCGTCAATCACTCCAACAAGTACACACAACATACCTGTGTGTACATTGCGTACACGAAGGTGCACAGACCCGAGTATTACAGTAAGTAACAAAAGGCCACAACTTCTCTCATTTCGCGCTGCGTGTCATGAAAATCCAGAGAACTTTTTATCCGTTATTTCCAAGTTTATGTCGGTTAAGATGTGAACTTTCAGCGGAGAAAAATGTTATACTTGTCGGATCCGGTCATTAGTACGGACACGAAACAATCGCTGGCGACAGGACGTGATCTACCCACATCTAAAGCGCGCACTTCTACAGAGTCATAATGTTTTAAGGCCACGGCGAGGAGGGGATTCAGCCTCGGATCGCATCGGAGTCAAGACGTCGCGGAACTATTCTCGATTCGTTGTGCTCAGTTATTGTGTTAGTTGTTATTTGGGATCATTGTGTTAATTTGTGATTTTAATAAACGCCGTCGCACCCAGTGTGTGTATAATTTAGGTAGTGTAATTTGATAGTAAATTATAATGTAATCTGAACTGCAAACGGTTTGTCTATTGCGCATTAACCAACAACCAATCAGCGATATTTTAACTAATGTGGGCGTAGTGTGGGTAGTCCACACTACGCCCACATTAGTTAAAATATCGCTGATAATAACGAAAGAGTCACATACTTGTCTCCGACATACTTTTATTTAACATAACCATTGACATACATGAGTAAGTAGCAGTAGTTTATAAAATAGACAGATTTTTTATAGTAACATGAAAACCTTTCGAATAACTTTTATTTATTTACTTATTTAAATAAATATTTTTTTTTTTCTTACATAGTTCAGATTTAAGAGCAATTTAGGATGGAATCAACTTTCCCCAGTATACAAAGGCTTGTGTTTAAACGCCTACCAGAAAAGTACCTATTTTACCACCAAAAAATTCAAAATACCTGCCAGAATGGATAAATGCTCAACAAATTGTGTTTCGTAAAGTATTGTAGAAATGAACCTATTTTCCTTTTTATTCTATGCCACAAAGATTTACCAACGCCTTTATAGTTAATTTCAAACTAAAAAAAAATATTTTCGCTAAATAGATTTTACCAATATTTTATTTCACGACTTTCAATTTAGCCATTTTTACTGAGGCAAAAAGCTAACGGTTGATCGTACAATTTTTTTGAATATCAAATATAATATTGCGTATCCCAAACACATGTTACTTGTTTATGGGTAGTAATAATCGCTCTCGGTAAAAAAAATCAAAATATGAGCATACTCAAAATATGAAATATACTGCTATAAATACAATTTTTCCGACAAATTATATGCGAATACTAATAAAGAATCGACCGAATAAAATACTGCATATTCCGAAAAATTTATACAACGTTTGCTGACCAAATATTTTTTAAACAGGCAAACAAGCATACACCATGCATGCAGCATGCAAGCGAGCATGTAATATGCAGCAGACGTGGTTTCTGTCACGGCTCCGGCGCTGCGAGGCTCCGGCGGTCCCACACGAGCTTGTCATTGCAGATGGTTTTAACGCTCACCACCTGCTCCTCAGCTCGCGGGCTGCCTCGCTCCTCCGCGCTTAAATTACGCGGGCTTAGATTACACTCTAGGGGTAGGGCAGACAAGACTACGTGGAGTCGGTTTTGCAGCGATTCGTTTCTGCCACTAACCTTTGTAGCACAACTTTTCGGAAACTTAGTATTTTTTTTTTTTGGTATCATTACTTCCCATTCACTGAAAAACTGTTGCCTAAAATCGTCGCACTGTCATTTTGGGTATTAATGTTACTATTTCAGGGAAACAAGATTTGGTGAGCATTTATTTATTTTGGTAGGCAAAAAAAAATACAATTAGTGATTATTTATTATTATCTGATGAGTGTATAATTAATTTATTTGGAACTTAAAACGTTGTTCTTTAGGCTCTTCGGTATAGAATGGGTTTATTTTATTTGAAGTTAACATGTTTTACTTAATACTTAGCCTTAGGGTCTAAAAATTATTTTGGTGAGCATTTAAATTGTAGCCGTTTACAAATAGCGTGTTAAAATCACAAAAAATAAAACATCGTCGGCGCCTCAAAATCGGTAATTTGTTGAAACTCGACAGCCTAATCGTTTCACGTATGAGTACGCATCGGGTCAGACCGATCAGATCAGATTCGTCTGTTTAGATGGATAGATTACTCTTAAAAATAGATTACAACTTACATTGGACGGTGGCTTATCAGGTGTACCAGAAACGAACAAAGCATTATCTCAGATCATCATCTCATTATCTTCAGTAAATGGTCGATCCTCATACCTTGGTCGACACAATAATAACTGTTTACTTTCGATTAAAACCACCACCGCTATCACCCATCCCTTCCTCCACAAAATAACGAATGTTTGCACAAATATTTGCGCTAAACTGATGGAAACGGTTTCCAACTTTCCATTGTCTACTTTTCCATTATATCGTACAAGTTTACACACGAAAAGCCTCCCTGTATCGTTGGCTCCAATGCTGGTGTCCAATATTTGCATATGGTAAGACAACACCCATGTATTGTACGTACTACATTATATTAATTAATTCAAATAAGTCTTGTTAGAGTAATGGATTGTATAATACGAGCATTTATATTGTAGCACTCGGGAATATCAAATACGTTAATGTTCATCTGCTTGGAATGGAACATTCTAGGCGCGTCTAGGTTTGTGAATTATGTCAGGAACTGTCTTCGCATTTTAAATGAAGAAGAATCACGTTTCCAGACCTGTTTAGTTATTAGATTACATCGTGTTGAAATTAAGGTTTTATTTTGTAACACAGTAAGAACTGAAATGTGCTAAATCCATACCTAAGTACTGTATTTCTATTTTTTTAATGTCTGTCGGGAATCATCGCATTTCCGAATACAAACGAATGCTAATTTCCATGTCCATCAATTATTAGATTTACCTTGTATAATAATTTGAATTCAGAACTAAGTACTTTATTGTTGTTTTGTTTTGATTTTCGTGTGAACTATATAGAGCTGTAAAACTATTTTCCTATCTGTCGTGCCTGCGACTTTAGCAGCTTTCCTACCATTTTTAAAATAAATTTCATTAAGTTTAAAGAGTATTAACAACTCTATATACTTCCAAGTCGATTGAAAGCGTCCGGCCTGCACCAAATGCAAAGGGCAACTGATAGAAATCCGACGACTGACGAAACACGAGGTTTGCCGAGGGACATTAAGAACATAGCTCTACTGTATATTACCAAACCGATGGCCTGGAATGTCAGTAAGATTTAAAACTGCCGAGCAGATATATTGATGAACCAATTGTAGTGATGTAGCCACATAGGGATGTGGCTCACTGGACTAGTTAAGGGGATTTTCAACATATACACAATCCTCTATGTGATAAGACATTCGACAATAACATCAGATAACCTTTATTTAACGAGTGAGCCAGTTTTTGAAACTATCGACTCCAACGCAACTTACTGCTGGGACACAGGCCTCCTCTCAGTGAGAGGGAGTGAGCAGTAATCCACCACGCGGGCATAGTGCGGGTTGGTAGATGTCACATGTCTTGGAATTTTTCAAGGCAACTTAATTTTAAGTAATTAACAAGTGACTTGCTGTCTCTGTCAGTTTAAGGTGTTCTGCAGTGACAGACCTTTCACAGTTATTTCACCTCGATTTTGCGTGAAAGTCATCTTTATTTTCGTTGTGTTATAGTTGGTAATCATAATTCTATGGCTGTCTGAGGTAAAATAACTGTGACAGGGCTGTAGAAGCGATATGCGATTATTGATAACTAGCTACGCGACTTCGTCTACGATCCAGGTTGAAAAGTAGTTCTCCAAGTCATAGTCTACCTGGGATCCGATAGGGCCGATGCCTGCAGGGGTTGCAGTTTTGTCCGAAAGGGTTACCGTGGCTCCTGGTAATATAGGCAACTGAAGGAACACGGGTGTTGATAATTTCCCACCCAATAAAAAAGATCATGGTCTACCTATGTGCCAAATTTCATCCAATTCTGTTCAGTCGTTTTAGGGTGAAAGCGTAACAAAGAAACTCACTTTCGCATTTATAATATATAGTTAGGATCATCGAGTCACTTACACCCATACCTGTTTCACAACCTCGTTCTAAAACTTTATGTGCCATATTTACCAGTGCCTGGAAAAGGTCTTAATGTTAAAGTTTCGTGTGAGAATTAAGAGGTAAATATCATATAAAGGAACTGTTATCTAAATTAGACTTATATCTCTAGCGTTCATAACTTCTTTCATAAGTTTTGGGGTAAGCAAACAGTCCTTAAGTAAGTACTTCGGCAGTCCATTGTCATCAAGTTCTTCCAAAGCTTTGGCCACGAACATCTCACAAGGGAAATTAACGTTATGATACTTCTGCAAATGAATCGTTCCTTTTTATTATAAAAAGAAATAAATGCCTCGCCTTAATGCAAGGAGGTAAAAGGTTTTTTAAACTCTAGAGTATGCTTTTATAGCTAGATAAACATTGAACAGTAAAAATGAGTGATAACAACGGTACCTACTTACTTGGCATCTGAGATGTCATTTTACATTACGGGAAAGTCCGCAAGGGTTACCGTGGCCCCTGGCAACATACAGGCAACTGAAGGAACACGGGTGGGTTTTAGTCGGTAAGAGACTGACACGCCCTCCCGCTCCGCCCAGAGCGGGAGAAGTTATTTGATAATTTCCCAGCGTAAAAAAATAAAGGTAATAGTAGGTAATAGTACATTACTGCAGCAGCCGGCTCAAAAACCATTGATGGACGAACGTAAAAACACATACGGGAGTTCATCAATGGCTGGTTGTGGTCAAGGCTTGTGTAGTACTTTTCTCAAATCATCATCATCATCATCATCAGCCTATAGCAATCCACTGCTGGACATAGGCCTCTCCAATTGCACGCCATTCAGCTCGATTCTCGGCAACTCCCATCCAGCTGCTACCAGCCACCCTGTGAAGATCGTCACTCCACCTAGCCAAATAATTACTATTATTACTATCACCTAGCATAATAATTTTCTCAAATAATGCGCGGAAATTCAAACTATGTAAACAGTACCTTTGTAGAAAATTTTATTAAAAAACTATAAATTTCAGAAGCAAAAACGAGCAACAAAATTAAAATTATTAATTAAGTTTTTATTTTTTTATTTGTTTAACACAACTGATATAAATAGCATCATACTGTGTTAATCTATGAGTCCCTGTGAATAAAATAAAATAAATAATAAGTTTGTTGTACAAAGAGGAAAACACATAGAGTTAGTCATACACTAAACGTGATTGTACAAGTAGAGGTCAAAATCAGATAGAACAGCTGGCTCCTGAACTAAGTAAAAATGTACTTGTATCTCAGGAGCCACAGTTCCTCACAAACATTGATAAATATACTAAAATGCAATCAGGTTAAAGAATATGAGAATAAAGAATATATGCAGTAAAGAGATAGACACTAATTATAATAATATTTTAACTTTATACCTGTAACTTTCGTTACATCATCATACCACAATATGCTCCCATCCAATCAGCATCAATTCACAATTTACGCAAAACACGGCATACATTGCAGGCCACACCTGTCGAGTTACACAAGCCGACGAAATAAGCCGTCAATAAAGCACACACATAACACAACTTCAGTCTTGATGACAGATCTGCTACACAATTCCATTTTGGCAAAAATGAAAGCCACGGATTGTTGAAATGAGTGAAGCTTGGTCTTGTCGCTGCAGTATACTCAAAATGAGCATACTGTTATTTTGTAACATGTGATTACCAACCCTTGACCAAGCATGAGACTGCCTCGTTCGTTAGTTTCCGTAGGTGATTTCCCGGTCGGAAAAAGTGTTATTTTATTTTTACATCAGGAGTTTCTCAGTAGCGGCCTGGAGTCTGGATTCGGCCCCCGTCTATGGCAATAAAATGGCTCGCCTACAACATTTCATTTAAATTTTGAACCTTTAATAAAAAGAACCAGTTCCTAATTAATTACAATCTAGCCTTTAAGACTAATAAGCAATTTTAATCTATCTTCAATTTTTACCGGGGTTTTTTTTTTAATTCATCACATCCAGCTATTAATTCCCGAAGGTTCAGGTAAAGATGTACCCTACAGTACACCCACATTTCGACACTTATGTTTAAGTCTCATTCATGTAATAGGGGGCGAGCTTATTGCCATCAACCGGGCACAAATTCAGACTCCATGCTGCTACTTAGAAATTCCTGGTCGAAAAATTCAATACACTTTGCCCGACCCGAGAATCGAACCCAGGACCATACTCAGCAGTAGTGCTTGCAACCACTAGACGAATGAGGCAGTTGAGGTAAGGGGTTGGGTGCCTTCGTATTAAAAGTCGGAGCCGACCTGTCGCTGCCGGCTGTCGCTCGTTCGATAGTCCGGAGCGTCGAGACGTGAGATGCGAAATTATGGTTTCACAGAAGGAGACTGCGGAAAGGGAGAGGGAGATTGAGACCACTCTCTCGACAACGCCCTCTTCCAGTTCCCGTAAACAGGTCCGGAGGGATAGCGGACTCGGGGACGTCCGCCGCCCCCCATCCAGCAAGACGCGAGGAGTCTGACAGACCCCTTCGCCCGTCCCAGGGTGGAGGACATCCATGAGGACTTTCCACTATGGGAAAAAATAAATATAAATAATAAATATTAACCCAATAACCTGAAACTTAAACATAGTCGGTTCTATGATCACATTGATCACCAAATATGGTCTACTGATCATTGCCTACTTACCTACATTTTAATTTCCAAAGCCATCTCATATCGCACGTCACCATTTTTTTCTATAATCTGAGATGAATGGCAACGCAGCGGCTAGTGGGTCTCGCTGCATGAATAAATGAGATGGCCAGTGATTGTGCCTGAATTATTCAGTAGGGTACTCTTTTTTTCTCCCACCGTCGAAATACTCATTCGCTATTCAATATTGTAATCTTCCACTGTTGAATTTAATATAGACTGTACCGCGCTTGATTCTGAATTCGTCCCTAAAAATGGGTCAGTTTACTTTTTTCATTTTTTTTTTTTCGTTTCTTCTTAAGTCCTTTTTCATGTTGCGGATTTGAACGATTCTTTTTTGTCGGTTCTGAGTAGTTTGTTATGAACTGTGTATTATTTATGAGATATGAATGGAATGATTGGTTCAGTCTGTAGAAAATAGTCTTATTTTAATAACTTTACTCATCGAAAAGAATGGAATATATTTGTCGGAGATGGGTATGTGAGTTTCTTTATTATCAGCGATATTTTAACTACTGTGGGCGTAGTGTGGGTAGTGTTGGTTAATGCGCAATAGAAAAACAGTTTGCAGTTCAGATCACATTATAATTTACTATCAAATGAATCACACTAGCTAAATTATACACACACAGGGTGCGGCGACGTTTATTAAAATCACCAATTAACACAATGATCACAAATTACAACTAACACAATAACTGAGCACCACGAATCGAGAACAGTTCCGCGACGTCTTGACTCCAATGCGACCAGAGGCTCAATGCCCTCCTTGCCTTGGCCATCAAACATCACGACTCTGTAGAAGCGCGCCTTTTTTGGTGTCGGTAAATCACTCTTGATGTCGCCAGTGGCGCGCTTGCGTTTCGTGTCCGTACTAATGACCGGATCCGACATATTTATGTGCAAAGATTAAAGATATATTCGTATGGTTGTTTCTTTAAATCTGATACACAATGGAAAAATCACTTTAATTACAAGTTTTCATGAATAAACTACCTTTATTTGTTTTTATTTTACCGTAATGTACAGTGGGCTGCATCAATTGGGTACCCCAGTTGTATTAAAATTTTGATGCAGCCCACCGTACACACATATAAACTGACAAGAAGAAAAGAACAGAAAAATTTCCCTCGACACTTGCTCGAAAACGAGGTGCCAGCAGTTGTTGCAGCTGAGCACGTAGCTTTAAATACCCCGCCTAATAATCATAACGATAATCTAACTTTGATCCAGCCTGTCCCTTCTTGCTGTCTTCTCCCCAGCGACGCCCTAAGCCGAAGTTCGTACCCCACAGGGGGTGCCCTTAGCGGGCGCTCACATACCTTTAACTTAGAATAGTTTTTGCTCCTGACTGGAGGCTCTAAGTGTAGTAAGTAACTTAAGGCACCCACAAGAAAGTCCGGTTAAGCAGCCAAGACCTTAGTGGTTAAAACTGCGAGAGGCCATTATTAAAAAAAAAAGAACAGAAAAATACGTACAAAGGTGAAGTTTATTTCTAAAGAAATCTCTTCCAGCATACTTGCGATAGGAAAGTAGATAAAGAGTGTATAAGAGTAAAAAATAAAAATAATTCACTTATTTCAATAAAACATAATATAAATAATGAAATATAAAATAATAAATACATACGCAACTATGACGTAGTGAAAAGATTTTCTTTGTAAATCTTTTCCCAAACCGTTGTTCGTCAATTTATATTCACAAAACTCACAAAAAGTGCTACGCGCTACGACGATGCTACGCGCTACGCCGCTACGAAATTGCTACGCCATAACAAATTATGAAGACAAACTTTAAATATATTGAGGGCCGCCGTAATTCCCATTTTGCTGCTCTCATGCATGTTTGTATGTTTACATTATATACATGTGTGTACATTCATGTTGTTTACATAGATACAAACAGTTCGATACATCGTTACGAGGCTTAGTCGCGTTACTAATTGAATTCTATGATTTATGGATCGTGTTCCACCTCTATTTGTATTATGGAGATGTGCAATAATGTATGGAGCAACTGAATGTAGCTACGTGTGGAGTTTGTAGTGATTTAGTGTACATTATGAATGAGTTGATCACTGTTTATGTATTTTTTTAAGAACAGTGTCATCATCTGCCTAGCCTTCTCCCAACTATGTTGGGGTCGGCTTCCAGTCTAACCGGATGCAGCTGAATACCAGTATTTTACATGGAGCGACTGCCTATCTGACCTCCACAACCCAGTAACTGGGTAATACGATACCCCTTGGTAAGACTGGTTGTCAGACTTTCGGGCTTCTGACGACCCGTAACGACTGTCAAAGATCCACGAATGACAGCCGGGAGCAACGGCTTAACGTGCTTTCCGAGGCACGGAGGAGTCTCGGTATGTAAAGATGGTCACCCATCCACTGACCAACCCTGGCAAGCGTAGCTTAACCTGATGGATCGACCCATGCGGTTGTTATTACTTAGCCACGAGCTCCTCTAAGAACAGTGTATTGTTTTAATAATATTGAATGGCAAATAAGCTGTCACCGCTGTCTATGGGAATATTGTAATACCAGAGGTATCACAGAAGCGTTGAGACCGGATTGCAGCAACGTTGCTTGCTTGTAGAACTAGGTATGGTGTTAGCACTTTCCTAGAGGATCTCTTCCTTAAACAGCTCTATTCTTCTGTTATTCAAAACTCCTGATTTCTTCACCGAACCATCAGAGAGCCTCCCATCTGGGCACAAATTACCATGGCCTACTTGGAAAACCTTAAATAGACTTCGTACCCAAGTAGTTCGCAGCCAGGACTACCTCCACAAGTGAGGGTTCATGGACGACTCAGATCTCCGGTGTGTATGTGGTGTCTCTCCACAGGCAATGGCCCATCAACCATCTTGCACCGCATGCCCTGTCACCTGCACAAGTGAGGACCTAATTGGCTGCGTCAGCGAACGGTACACGCGTTGCTGAGCTTTGGGCCAAACAAATTTAAAAAACTAAGAACATACAGGGTTAATGGTTATACGTCAGCAATCCGTTAAGAGGATGTAGGAGAAGTCATTTGCAACCAAATTACCCCTGATGACCCCTTTGCCAATGTCAACCATTTTCAAATAATTTGACATTTTATCTTTTTAAAGTGTGAAATCCTTAATATTATAAATGCGAAAGTAAGTTTGTTTGTTACGCCTTCACGCTAAAACGGCTGAACGGATTTGGATGAAATTTGGCACATATATAGATAATGCCCTGGAAAAGAACATAGGATACTTTTTTTTCCCACGGGATCGAGACTTATGCGGGTGAAACCGCGGGGCGCAGCTAGTAAAAATATAAAATGTCGAATGACTCGAAAATGGTTCATATTTGCATAGGAGTCAAAAAACGTCATTTGGTTGTAAATTGTATTGCCGATGTATAACCATTAATCCTGTATATCATAGTTATTGGTTATATTTTAACCGACTTCTAAAAAGAGGAGGTTATCAATTCGGATGTTTATATACATTTTTTTATGTATGTTCGGGCATAACTCCGTCATTTATAAATGGATTTGCAAAATTCTTTTTTTGTTTGAAAGGGTATGCTCTCGAAGTGGTCCCATTGTCATCCGGTCAGGATCTGATGACGGGGTCCTGGACAAATTGAGGAAACTCTTCAAATATTATAAGCACAACTATAGCTATTTAGGTTTTTTTATAGTAACTCGTTGAGTTGCTCTCGGAAAGCACCATTTGGTGAAGTGGAACTGATAATGAAGACCACAGATGGCCATTGGGACTATTCAATAACAAGTATTTAACGAGTTGCGATTCGATTACTTTAATATGGTTGTCAAGCAATTTATGCTCGTCACAATGCATATGGATAAGTGAAGCTGATGATGAAGTACCTGGAGAACTCCTTAACGATTAACGTCCCTGCATCGGGAAAAGCAATATTTTGTAAAAGATGATGAGCAGTTGGCATTAGGCTAATGAAACATAGATAAATTACAAATTGAACCACTAAAAAGCAAGAAATAAAAACTTTTTTACAAAAAAAAAACAACCGACTTCCAAAAAACCACTACTTACAAAGTGAAAAATAACTTAAATTTCGGAAGTCGGTGTCTTTGGTTTTGTATTTTGTTATTTGCCACCGACTTCCGAAATGAAATTTAAGTTATTTTTCACTTTGTAGGTAGTGGTTTTTTGGAAGTCGGTTGTTTTTTTTTTACATTTTTATTTCATACATTTTAAAATATAAAATGTTAAATTACTTGAAAATGGTACGTATAACCATTAATCCTGTATATCAGGGTTATTGGGTACATTTTATATTTTTACTTCAAACATCACACTTAATATATCACACTATAGCCTACTAATCAGTCAGCGTCAGTAGCCTAATTTTACCACATTTATTGTAGTATTGTATTATATTAGTATTCTTATGTATAGTTTTGTATAGCTTTGGCGGTTTATTGTTTTCGTTGGCAGTACTGTGGTGTTCACAGATTTCTTTTATTGTTATTCTGTTAATTATATGTGAAGACTTGTAATTGGCTGTCAGTCATATTTTCAAGCTATTAGTCTGTTTTGTTTAGCTGTAAGTCTTCCAAAGGAAATAAATAAATAAATAAATAAATAAATAAATAAATATCATAAAGGCGAAAGCTTGTGAGTGTGTGTGTATGTTTGTCTCTTCTTCACGCTCAAACGGCTTGACGTATTTGGATGAAATTTGGTTTATAACCTGGATTAATACATAGGATACATTTCATCTCGATATTCCCACGGGATCGAGACTTATGCGGGTGAAACCGCGGGGCGCCGCTAGTAAAAAATAAAAAATAAATTACTCGTAAATGGTTGACATTGGCATATGTGTCATCAAGGGTAATTTGATTACAAATGACCTCTCCTACATCCCTTTAACGGATTGCCGACCTATTATATATAACCAATTACCCTTTTATTTTTTCGTGTTATTTTTCCATCGACACGCTAAAAAAAAGATTCAAAACTTGGGATATTTTATCTAATTTTAAAGTTCCCAAATTCTGAAGCGTTGTAACATATCTACCTCAGTTAGAGATCAGCGCCATCTTCGCATGGGTGAGAAGCAGGGATCTCCTGATACTTATCGCAACATGTCAAAACTTTGAGATTGATGTGCTATTTTCTAAGTTAAAAATATTAATGTATCTTCTATTAAAAATAAAATGCTGTTCCTTGGTAGTTGCATCACTTCACGGCTGGACTGATTTGGGAAATTTTTGTTTTATAATGTTTGTCCGAATCAGATTCTTAAGGAAATAAAAATTTGACAAGTAATCGTTACGGAATAAACATACTAAATTATGTTGAAAACCGCATAAAAATGTGTGAACCGTTGTGTGGTTTAAAAGAACTAAGCCGACCAACTGACAAACACAAAAAGCGACATTGTTGTATGAATTGCCTTAATCTTAGGCCCATCGTCCACGGTGCTACTCAAAAGTAACCAGTTACAAATTCAAATAACCAATGAGTAGCCAAAACGTCACAGCACTAGTATTTCAATGGCGGTCCGCACACGACGCAACCAATAGAAAAAAAGATTTTATTTTTTATTTTGCACAAACGAAACACACTATACAAAAAAGACATAAAATAAAATAGACATAGATATATTTAGAAACCTATTCCGCTTAACTATTCTTAAAGAGTCATAAAAAGCCTTGTAAGAAATCGACACGCCGAGCGCCGGACGCCGCTCCGCTTCACTCCGCGGGTCTGCGTCCGGCGCTCGGTGTGTCGTTGCTGCCACCGTATTCGGGTTTATTTATTTATTACAGCATGGAAGACTTACAGCTAAAAAAAACAACAAAAAGAAAACAATAGTCGACAGAAAGCCAATTACAAGTCTTCACGTTTAGACTTATAATAGAATTTGTGTTGTGAACATACAAAAGCAGCAACATATCGCTATATACTATATTTCAATAGTTAAAACTATCAAAATAACCACTTGTGTCTGCAATTCAAAAGTGAGAGAGCAAGAAGAAAAAAATAAGTACATTTAAAAGCACTGCAGCTATTTAAAAAATTTGAGGCTTAAGCACCTTCTAGCTGAGGTCACACTGGTTGTAAAGAGATCCAAGTCGTGCTTGCACGCACAATATAACTGTTCTGCCTATAATTAGTAGAACTTTGATGTTTTATGTCAGTCGTAATCTTGAGTATGCCACATTGAGAGGTGAAACACGTGTCGATTACTGACAGGGTTTTTATGACTCTTAAGGAATTGTTAAGCGATATAGGTTACTAAAATGTATCTACGTTCATTGTATTTTATAATGGATTTCCGCAAGGTCACACCTGAATCAATTAACTAAAATACACATATACAAAGTAGCCAAAAGTCTAGTATTCAACCAATAAAAGTTTGACAATTTTGCTCATTGCTTGATGTCAGGGCCAGGCACCAAAAACAATATGCATTGCGTAATACTGTTGCGACATTAGCAAATGACAACAAACAAACAAAATAAAGACAACAAACAAACAATCAAAACAAAATGCCGATTGCAGAGTGACATAATCACAAACTAGTTAATAACACGTTGGTAAGTCACGTCGTGTACGAAACGAATTGAGTTTGTAACTGGTTACTTTTGAGTAGCGCCGTGGACGATGAGCTTTACAATCTAAGTACAAACACCACCACTCTCTCATAAAACACTTAGCAAATACATCACGCGACTTCCTCCACCAACAAAGGCGGACCCTTGCAGCGCTTGACCGCTTTCTATCGCTTCCTGTCGTTGGCCGTAAATCAGCTTACGTTCACCATTCATCGCTTTTTGCTGGAAGGAATGTGTGTCGCGTTTCATTTGTTTTTCCGTTAGGGTTGACTACAGCTCACAGAGTATTTTATTCTTGAGTTTTTTTTTTCGGTCTGTTGCTTAGGATTTAATTTTGTGTTGATATGAGAAAAGCTTATACAATGCAAGTGGGATTCGTGTTACCGTAACAACCAAAAATGTAGGTAGGTATTAGAATTATTGTGTGGTAAAGCTTACTTTTTTTCGATTATATTATCATGACTCGTGTCTCTTGTGGCTAAGTAATAACAGCTGCACGGGTCGATCGATCAGGTTAAGCTACGCTTGCCGCGGTTGGTCCGTGGATGGGTGACCATCTTTACATACCAAGTCCCCTCCGTGCCTCGGAAAGCACGTTAAGCCGTTGGTCCCGGCTGTCATTTGTAGATCTTTGACAGTCGTTACGGGTAGTTAGAAGCCCAAAAAGTCTGACAACCAGTCTTACCAAGGGGTATCGTGTTACCTAGTCACTAGGTTGTGGAGGTCAGATAGGCAGTCGCTCCATGTAAAATACTGGTATTCAGCTGCATCCGGTTAGACTGGAAGCTGACCCCAACATAGTTGGGAAAAGGCTAGGCAGATGATGAATCATGACTCGCCCACGTGGAAGTCGAAAATTATAATAATATGTATTTAATTTTTCAGTGTGAATACAAATGAACTATTTTCGGACTTTTGCCTTTACATGTGATGTAAGACCTTGCTTCCTGCCAAATTTCATGATTCTAGGTCAACGGGAAGTACCCTGTAGGTTTTGATTTATTTGGGACTAGCTTCTGCCCGCGACTTCGTTCGCATGGAAATCGTAAGACATCACAATATACTACAATAACAGCCACATTTTTATAAAACTTCCCTGTATACTACGTTTGTAGTTTTATTCTCAGCAGCCAAAATATACAGAGAGTCAGGAATGGTGACTCGGGAGCAAGCGACGTAACAGTTGTCCGTGTGAGAAGCAGCTTATCCTGAGGTCGACACCCGCAGCCTTCAGCCTTTAGTGTCGGCCCCTGTGACTTGTTGATCGCAAAGCATACACTCCCAGAGAACTGCACGCGCTTTAACTGGTAATGGTGGGGAATTTGTACTTTATACGCGCTATAAACACTGTCTCACCATCGCCACAACCTGTTAGAATTTCCACCTCGATGACGTTTCTCTGCAAAGACATGACTTTGAGCTGGTTTCCGTTACACAGATATACAACCGGAAGTCCACTTGCCATTTAATGCTGAAATGAACCTTTTTGGCGCAGCCGTGAGGCACACACTATTGTTTTAAAAACACTATTTTTTATTTCCACTGTAATTTGTGTTTTGTGTTTCGCGAACTGTGTCCAAATAAATGTTTTTTCTATCTTTCTTTCTTTTCTTTCTATTTGTAAATTGAGAAATTCTACGGGGTGATATTTGGCATCATCTTCCTCCACATCACTATTAATGGAGGTGTATATCACTTCACTCCCTTCAATTTGTGAGAGAATACTGTGGTTGATCGCTGTAGCTTGATCATCTTCGGAGTTAAAACGGAAACACACCTAAGAATTCTCTTGGTACGGTATTTGACTGATATCCCCGTATATCAGACAAATAAGATCTTCTAAAGTGGGATCTACTCTACCAAGAGTCTCTCGTAGAGTGCTTTCACCAACTTTTAGAAGAACATCGGAGAATTCTTGAGCATTTGAATTACCGCCAAGCCGAGCTCGTATGATGATGGTCAAGCGCAGTTTATGAACTCTCGACCATAGAGTCGACCTTTTCAACGAAGTTTTCACTTTTTTTGTCAAAACTGTGACACCACCCATCATATCTTGGTTTCGGCGGATGTCCTGCAGGGTTCTGTTTACAGTTTCCACTGCTTTTCTTTTTGCCATAACGCATTCATCCCATACGACGAAGCGCAATCCCCTAAGCACACATCCCTTGTTACTGTTGCGTGACACCCCACAAACAGGTGTTTCGTTGCTCTCTAAATCGATGGGAATCTTAAACATGACGTGCGCTGTTTTGCCACCAGGAAGCAGTGTGGCAGCGATTCCAGAAGATCCACATACATATTATAAAATCGCTAGGACAAATCTGCTGTCAAAATCTGTAAAAAAACATTTTATTCCTACAGTCTTTTGCTCTAAAATGATCAGAATACAACCTTGAATGTTTTGTGACTGTAAAGTACTTGTAACTTAGTAGTTTCCCATAGCTTACGAAGTTTTCCATTTTTTGTGAATTAATACATTCTATGATTTATTACATACACAATCCAAAAAAAAATCGTTTTACAAAAAGAGTTTAAAAAAACAGATGTAAATCGAACTTACTACCCCGGGCGGCCTACCACCAGCTCATAAAGCAGTATTTTTTTAATGTTACTTCAGTGGGAGAAAGAGATGGAGCTATACATCCTGTAGAGCTTCATCTCTTTCCCACACTGAAGTAAACTAAAGTAATATTAAAATAATACTGCTTTTAAGCTGGTGGTAGGCCCTCAGGACTTCAAATCATTCGTCCAATCGCTTACTTATTCGCTTTGTTGAAAGTTAGCTAAAATAGCCGTTCCTATATAAAAGGTAGCGTGATGATAATCATTTAAAAAGTTAAATCGGTAACTACCTATCTACAATATCCCAACCTTTTGGCGCGTCCTTTTACAATTTGCAGAGAAAAATACGAACATGATGTAATATTGCTCATCCCCCATAGCAAATAGCGTGATAGTTTATGCCCTACGGTTGGTACAGACAAACATTCTAAAAACTTTATTTTCCGCATAAGAATCGATCCCAGACCTCTTAGCAATAACTTTCTTTAAAAAAAATTAACTTCGTTACGATTTTATTATATCTATAGATTATAGGTAGATTATCAAAAAAAAAAAATAATCGTATAACAAAATGTGAAAAAAAAGAAAAAAAACCGTAGGTGGGAATCGAACTTACAACCCCACGTTTACAAAGCAACCGCCCAACCGCTGAGCTAATTGCTTTGCTGAAACTTGTCTAAAATAGCCGTTCCTATATATTTTTTGATTGACTGCTTAGTTCCATAAAGGTATAGCGTGATGATAATCATTTAAAAAGTTAAATCGATAACCATCTACAATATCCTAAAATTTTGGCGCGTTTTTTCCCAAAAATACGAACATAATATAATATTGCTCGTCCCCCATAGTAAATAGCGTGATAGTTTATACCCTATAGTTTGACCAGACTTATAGGGAACACCTATGCAAAATTTTAACAGAATCTATCCGGTAGAATTTGCGTCATGCTAGAACATAAAAATACAACATAATGTAATATTGCTCGTCCCCCATAGTAAATAGCGTGATAGTTTATACCCTATAGTTTGACCAGACACACAGGGAATATCTATGCAAAATTTTAACAGAATCTGTCCGGTAGAATTTGCGTGATGCTGGAACATACATACAGACAAACAGACAAACAGACAAAAATTCTAAAAAAAATATTTTCGGCATTAGAATCGATCCTAGACCTCGTAGCAATTACTTTTTTTCAAAAATATTCAATGTACAGTTTTGACTTCGCTACGATTTTATTATATGTATAGATTATCAAATATGTCACATAAATGGCCGTATTTTTTTATTGCGTGATCTTAGAAGCTAAATTTTTTTTGAGCTCCAAGACCGTAGACCTACGTATTTGATATTAATTTCAACTTGATATCTCTACGCGTTCCTGAGAAAAAGGGTCTTGACAGATGGATGGACGGACAACGAAGTGATCCTATAAGGGTTTTGCTTTTGAGGTACGGAACCACAAAAACACAAAAAAAAAGATTTTTCTCTATTTCCTTTTTCATGTGCGACAAGTAAACTGTTGGCACATAGTTAATTGATTTGGCGTGACCTTGCGGAGATTCACACACACACACATTACACATGGCTCATGGCACATTTCTAGCCATTGCCATCCCTTCAGTATAAAACTCGTTAGTTTTTCTTCTCAATAACCTCTTAGAACTTGAATACTTATACGTTTTCCTTCCTTCGCATAAATCACAGTTCTCCATTCATCGCTTTTTGCTTCAGAAAACGAAAAATCTGAATGAGGCTTTTTTAAATACGGGGTCTGGGACTGTGAGCTTCTGAAATCATATATTTACTTTAGTAGTTTTGGGATACTTTTATACAACATGTCCCGGAATAACACCAAACACCCCAATTAGCATATTATGTTAAAATCATAATACATACAATGAATTTGGATTATCTTACTAATATTATATACATAATTATAAACCCTTAAAAACGCAAAAGTTTGTGAGGATGGATGAATGGACGTTTCAAAATTCAATTCAAAATTCAAAAGTCATTTATTCAAACTAGGCTGAGAATCAGCACTTTTCGAACGTCAAAATTACATAAGACAATCCCCCAAAAACGCCAACCCTTCACTCCACTTTGCTACTCTTTCACGCCTAAACTACTAAACCGATTTTGATGAATGAGGTATCAATAGATTTGTAATAATGGTTCGGGTGACATACGCTACGTTTAGGCATACATACATACATAGACTGCTAAAATCATAACCCTTCCTTGTGGCATTGCCGTAGCCCAATTACGGCAAAGATAACCAAAAAATGGCTCTAAACCGAGTCATGAATTTCGGGATTTCGATTAAAAGCTCCATTCGCGCTATATCTTCAAGGCGTTCGGCGTCCGGTGCCGGGTGTCACCGTAAAACCGGCCGTTTTACGTCCACGGTCCGGCTGTATCACTTGACTCGTAAATACATCGATGGGAGCTAAACCTTTCATTTGGAGAACTATTCCGAACTACTAAAACTCCAACAAAAAAATATTACTTCACACAGCGGCCTATCTCAGTGGAAGATATTATTATTATAGTTCAATTCAATTCAATTCATTTATTCTGAAACAATTCACATTATGTTCGAATATAATTCAACATGAAACATAAGCATACACAAAAAATATTATTAAAATACATGCAAATTCAATTTAAATTAGGAAATAATAATTTGATAAAAAATAAATGTAAAATACCATCCAAAAATGTAGAAAACCATGTCAAAAATCAACAGCAAGATAAAAGCAAACAATAATCAAAAAATAAAATATGACTACAATAATTATAACCCATAGACAAATAATGAGACATGTCAGTTTTAACAGAATAGGACTATAAATCATCTAATGAATAGAGACATCTTTCTAACAGGAATGCCTTGAGCCTTGCCTTGAATGAGCCTGTGTACAGTATGCTTTTTAACTCAAGCGGTAATTCACAAGTAGTGCACAAGTGTATGCGCAGACACAGGTGCACTCTCTATCCTTTTACTCTCATTTTCTGATGGGATATTTTGGAAAAGTCCAACAGAAATGCAATTTTATATTGATGAAAATAGGATTGTAATTGCATGGTTCCTTTTTTAACCAACTCCCAAAAGGAGTCTCTCAATTCGACTATATATTTTTTTTTTTTTGTTCGCATGTTTTTTATGCTCATTACTCCGCCAATTATGAATTGATTTTGATGATTCTTTTTTGTTCGGTAGGTCATACTTCAGAGGTATTCCCATATAAATTTTATTAACTTTGCTTGAGTAGTTTTTGAGTTAGCTTCAATAATACGTACTTTTTCCCACTTAGTATGTGGATGATATGATAAGTTCCTGTCACTGTTAGGTAGCAGGTAGTAGTATTCGAATTTGTGTGGGGTAGGTACCATAACTAAAAAGTGAAAAATAAAAACTTTTTATAAGAAAAAACAAATGACTTACACTGCAAAGTGAAAAATAACTTTAATTTCGGAAGGCGGTGGCAAAAAACGAAAATTCTAAACCAAAAACCGCCATTTTTAGCAAATTTGCAAACTGTCGGAAATAGGTATTCCGAGATACTTCCAGGTTATCGTCACGTTTGATTAAAATGACGTAATACAGCTGAAACGCCGACGATGACAAGAGCTCTTCGGATGTCTTCTAATACTAAAGATCAGCATCTTCTGAAAATCCAGAATAAGTCTTCAAAATTGCATAGCTGTAAAAGCATTTGGGTTTACTACCCACGTGACGTTACATGTACGAGCTACGGCTCGTTCCCGGCGGGTTACCGGACGTTTTACTGCAGGTAGTTGAAGTGCGAAGCACGTATTTATTTGTCTTATTCAATTCTTTTGTGACCTTAAAACTACCACTATTCTATCTTGTGCTGGTTTCGGTAAAATTACTGGCACATAAAGCTTTAAAATTTTGTCTCTTGGGATGAGAGACACATTGAATTCTTTAATATTCCTATAATTCCATGGCTTATACATTTTCTATCAGCTTTATCTGTAGAAAAATAGCACAAGACAAGCAATGAAAAAAAACCGACCAAGTGCGTGTCGGACTACGCACAATAAAGGGTTCCGTAGTTGGAATGAATTTATCCCAAATACAAACTTAACGTTGTAGTTGAAATACATGTTCTCCCATATATTCCAACTGCAAATGTTAGTTTGTACGCACAATTTTGAGAGATTTACCATGCTATTTTAAGACCATAGACTTCTTATAGGTTTTCCTGTAATCTAAGAGTAAAGAGCCTTACTATGTAGTTTTTTCAAAATTTTAGCTCCAGTAGTTTCGGAGATAAGGGGGAATGGTCCATTTTCATCGAATTTCTTAAATATCTTTAAAAGTGTTTATTTTAAAATTATTTTAAAAATACGTTTAAGATCCTCGTAACAAGTCCTTTCATTTGATATGTCACACGGTACTGTTAGCAAAACAATTTTTTTTTAATTTTCTTGTTTGCCCCCAAAAGTGACTCTTATATTCAAAATTTATTTATTTACGTTACACTTTCGTATTTGGGTCACAGAAATACATATGTATACCAAATTTTAACTTAATCGGTTCATTAAATTCGGAGCAAATTGGCTGTGACAGACGGACAGACAGACACACGAGTGATCCTATAAGGGTTCCGTTTTTTTCTTTTGAGGTACGGAACCCTAAAAAGGGTAAAATCCAACCACGCAAAAATGAACTGAATAGCATCAAACAATCTAATATTCCAATCTACAATCCGCAGCTTATAAAGTCCCCAAATCACGTCTGAACACAATGACATAAGAAAATTAAGGTGACCGTCCCCATACTGCTAACACTAATTAACTTCATTATATACCTACTGCATTAACATTTAAATGTTCTGTTCGTCTACTGAATTAAACATAGCGTTAATACACACAATATTGTACTATCTGATAACCTATTTAATAAGGGAGACATGCTTTTGGAAGTACAACAGAGCTACATAAGATGGGGATAGGTTATAATTATTAAAATATCTACAACACACAATTTTCGGGTGTTGTTGCATGGCAATTATACAGCTTATTAGCTCATTTTAAAACATCATCATCATTTCATCATTTTATTGAATTTTATATTTGATAAAACGATAGAACAATGAATTTTCATTTTTGAATAATCTATATGTATTTTTTCTTTTAATTTATTTGCCTTCATGTTGTGTTAGTTTATAATTAATACATTTCGATACAAATGTAAAAATTGTTAGTGAAATAAATAAATAAATTTCAGCCGAAAGACGTCCACTGCTGGACATAGGCCTCCCACCAAGCATCGCCACTTAGACCGGTTCTGTGCTTCTCGCATCCAGCGGATTCCTGCGGCCTTCACAAGGGCATCGGTCCACCTTGTGGGACGCCTTCTAACGCTACGTCTTCCGGTACGCGGTCGCCACTCTAGAACCTTTCAGCCCCATCGCCCATCTGTTCTGCAAGTAATTGCCCTCACATTTTGAATACAATGTGTCCGGACATGGACTAGCGATATTCTAAATACTTAAATCTAAACTATTTAAAAGTACAATTACACTCTAAGCTTGAGTCCAATACACTTCTCCGCTATGTGGCAGCCATTTTGCTTTTTTTGTTCAAATATTCTCTGTGCGAGTACAAAAAAAAACATATCTCTCAAAGTTTTAGTCATATTGAGATAAAATAGGCTTATTCGAAAGGCAATAATATTGTCTACCGTATGCATTATAAAAAAATGTATTCACAATTCCAAAACTTTTGAAAAAAAAATGTGAAAGTTGAAAAATAAAACAAAAAATAATGCAATTCAACCATTAATTGTTAATTTTCACAAAAACGGGCAAGTGTAGTGGACCCAAGTGTAATTGTACTTTAAAATAGTTTATATTTAAGTATTTAGAATATCGCTAGTCCATGCCCGGACACACTGTATATATATATATATGTTATATTTATTTATACATACATTTTTTTTTTCTTCCTTTATAAGACCCTGTTAATCGAATGTTGGCAAATGTCACACCAGAAATCAATTGCCACGAATAACTTCCTTTTTATACAATCATATACAACCATCGTATTGTACCCATGTAACTACTAATCTGACTGGATTATGGTTGGGCACACAAACGAGTATATTTTATTCTCATATTTTATTAAAAAATCGTTAAGATTTCTTACAGTAAAATCCTTTATATCTCAAGAACTACTAAAATACTGTGCCCTACGTACAGAATCCGTAATTTTATTGTACCTAAGCTTTAAGCCATTGTAAAATCCTTTAACATTATGGAATGCATAATTTATTTATTTATTAAAAAACCAACTTATACTAACAGTTTGCACCACACATACAAGTTATAGGTCAATATTTATCAGTAATTATAATTATACATACAATCATAAAATTAGATTAAATTACATAAAAATAGACAAAATTTGTTGTTTTTTTTTTATATTCTATTTTAATTTGGGACTTTTATAATCGCAATGCGTATGACAGTCCCATCATACCCTAAATTAGTCAAGATTAGGCAAAGTCAGATTAAATTAGACAAAATTAGATAAGATTAGATAAAATAGGATATAATTGGGGTAAAAAAATTGGAATAAAATTATTAATAATTATAAACATTAATTTATTCACTCTGAGATTGTACTGGGAGTGGCAATAGATTCCAGATATCGAGTAGCAGTGTTCAGGAATCTCAGTTCAGTACTCGCGAAGACATCTGAGGATTCGTCATACAGCAAAATGTTGTTAATATGAGTTAGCGCTAGGTACATTGGACTGGCCTTGAGGGTTATGGTACTGGTTTGAGGTATTGAGAATAGAGGACGCTGGCGAGGGCATAGTGTGTGTCTAATGGGTAGTGGGATGTTAAAGGAGATGTGCTGTAGTAAAAAGGAATTAGCCGGATGAAATATTTGACGAGACCAAGATTTCTCCTTACTTCTAAACTTTGGTAGCCTACAATACCTAGCACAAATGGTGTAGGGTTTTAAGTATAGGTAGCGAACAAAAGACAATAAAGATATAAATATGAATACTTTAAATCCAAAATGTAGATAATCATAAAGAACATTAACCAAAATAATGCAGACAAATACATTTCCTTTGCACCAAAAACCCACTTTATTACATCAGACAGAAGCACCACTTGAATTTTAACAAATGGCCGACAAACTATAAATATTTTGAGCTATTACCGCTGTTGTTAGCGTTATTACAAGTAAGACATATGATCTATGTGTAACTGAAACATTGCAACGCGAAAATGCCGTCCAAATAGTTCAGCGCAAATTTAACAAATGGGATTGGCCGCGGGTTGCATTGCAATGCGGGGCTTGGTCTAAGTTGAACGGTGAAAAGTAGGCCGTGAATATGGCGCATCGAAATTTAATAAAACCACGACTTTGAACATCGTCTTTGTCTGTACTTACTGATATATCTGTGAGATAAAAGTTTGACAGAAACTTTTCGTTTAATGCAAGCCATGACTGAATGCGTGTGACAATTAAAATTGAATAAAATAACAACCAAACCCATTGCCTAAGTAACAGCAGTTACATTCAAATAGACCAATCACAAATCTCACACATTTACATTTAAAAAATAATGGCCCAACTTCAACCAGACATAGAAAAAACCCTTGACCAAAATCTTCAAGCGTCCCTAAACCCAAATTATATAGAAAACCGAACATCTTAAGCCCCATTCAAACTCCGTCATCTATACATGGGACCATACAACAAAAGTCCGCGGCTTTTCACGCACATTCAACAATTCAAGTGATTTATACAAGCAGTAAACTAAGCCGGGTTCCGTTGTACCCCAGTGTTACTGCGGCGACGAGCGATATTACACCACTTTTGAGCTTTAACCCCCTTTTGTTTTAGTGTTTATTTTATTTAAGAGGAGTTGCAGTATTACACTTTTGGTCATATAATGTGTCTCCGTTGGTATGTTTGTGAACTAAGCTGGGGTAACTTGATACACCCGCGTTATTTGCATCTTTTTACAAGAAGCCTTGATCCAATATAAGAGCAGTAACTGAAAATTATATTTATTTAAAGAAAACAAAACAAAAAAGGAAGAAAATTTACTAAGCACATGTCTGAAGTACGTGTACAGATAATTTACATTAGAAATACTTCAATGGAAAAATACGTAGGACTATAAATTAGTTTTGTTTAACCATTACTGTCATTTATAATACCTTCAGTGTTGTTAATCGCTCCAGAACTTAGGTTTGCTATCCTCATCATCATTTCAGCCGAAAGACGGAAGGTATCTCCCAAACTACATCTATCTGCTGTTACCATCCTGGAATCGTAAATACTGGATTTATTTCGCGGTTGGAAAAAGGCCACTTCTCAATCAGAAAAGTAGTAATGTGAGAGAGTGCTGTTGAAAGCAATTCATCAATTTGACTACCATTTTCATCGGGGATGTAACTCAGTGGTAGAGTGTCTGCTTCGCATGCTGAAAGTCCTGGGTTCAAATCCCAGCATCTCCAATTTTTTTTGGTATTTTGATAGTAAGGATTGTTTTTTTAAGTATATAAGCGATGTTTTGTGGTACAGCTTGCTTTTACTCGATTATTTATTTTAATTGTAAATATCTAGTTGGTAAAAATGCCATTTGGTTTTAAAAAGCAAAATGTTTTTCCAAGTATTGTTTTTTTTTACAATTAACATTAATACATCATTCTCCCAGTAATATTTGCGTACAATTTGAATAAAACATACTTCTAATAATAATATTATTATTTTTTACAAGAAAATATTTCTTAAACATAACTGGCGAAATGTGGGTGTACCTGCTACAGGGACACCTCTGCCCAACCCTTCGGGGAAACAAGGCGTGATGTTATGTTATGTTATGTTATGTTAAAATATTTCGCTTCAAGACTCAAACAAGTACCTAAGTACTTTCACATTAATCTTTCTATCCCGCTTATCCTTCTATTTTCGCATCGTCTGTACTTTCAACAAACACATTCAACATCTGTAGCAATGCTTTCAACAATACGTCTAAACTCCCATCAGAATTGTTCCCAAAATACATTCGTGTACAAAATGAAAACTGACAAACTTTGTGCTTAAGAATTTTCAAGTTGCCTGTACCCTCCGGTTGTATTGTACGTCGAGATAAATCGTGGCGGGATTTTCACTTTTGAGTGTCGGCCGCCATTTTGGATAGGACAAATTGCAGGTGAAGTGGAGTAGGACAAACAGAAAGAGAGTTGTTAACTTTTAATAGTTGTTTTTAAATCGCATCTCCATCGTTTTATTTACTTTGACATTGATATGTTATATATACATCCAACGTTATTGTATGGATCCAAATGTTGGACAACAAAGAAGACGCATGAACAAACGGTCTATACCAATAAAATGAAGATGCTTAGATGGGCGGGAGGTTTGACCAGACTAGACAAAGTCCACAGTGAATACGTACGAGGCAGCTTTAAAGTCGCACCAATCACTGATAAAATGGCTGAAAACTACCTAAGATGGTATGGACACATTAAAAGACGCAATGAAGATCATGTGCTTCAAATTACACTAAATCAGCCCGAACAATAGAGAGGCAGAGGCTGCCTGCCGTTGACCTGTCTTGAGGTCTCTTTTTAAAATATAAAAAGAGACCTCAAGAAAGCCCAATTGCCAGAACTGACAACCCAAGATAGAATAACTTGGCGCAGAAAAGTGAGGAGACCCGACCCCAAATAACAGGCAGGGACGGAAGAAGATTGATATGTTATACCAAAAGTAGTATTCTATAATGATTCTATGCAGCGGTCGGCAACACGCGGCCCGCGGATTTCTTACTTGAACCCGTGAATGTTTTGTAAATAAATTAATAAATAACGCGCAAACTTTTAACAGTGTAAATTATAGAAAAAATTAATATGCCTTTCGTCTCACAGATGAGCATTTGAAAGCCATTCTATGAATTATTGCAGCTACAAATTTGACAGCTAACATACAAGAAATAGCCTCCCAAATGCAACCTCAGACATCACACTGAAATTTGTATAAAATCGGTTACCTATTTAGGTACTTTGTTGTTTTCATTTCTGAATGATTTACGGTGGATATTTTTCTAGCTATAAAGCCCAAACATATAAACATAATGTAAGTACAACGTGTATGAATTAAATTCCGTATGGTTTAACAATTTTGAATAGCATTTTTATTTTTTCTATGACATATGATACGTAGGTATTGTAGATATTGGACTTCTAGGGTTAATATCACAAGTGCGGCCCGCTTTTAGTTTATTTTACCACCTTGTGGCCCTTGCCTGCCAAAAGGTTGCCGACCGCTGTTCTATAGTATATATGGCTGATGTAACATGGCAGTATTCATAATGCATAGCTGAACAAAATTAGAATTAACCATAAAAAATATGTGAATATCATAAGAAAAATATTTTTACTTATACATATATAAAATTCAACACACAACACTCTCGTTCCAGAACAAATTACCCAAAATAACAACGGTAAAGTAATTTTCCTCCATTTTAAAATTCTGCAACACCACTTTTCGTTGCATACTCAATTGATACACGGTGGAAGGTGCAATTTTCCAGAATTACTCGCTTTTGTGAGATCTACAGAATGCCATCAGTAGAAAGCGGGGCGAGAGAGTAGCACTTTGAATATTTCAGATATTTTAGGATGCAGTAAGTTTTGAATTTGGAGTATTGATAAAGCAATAGAGCGCTAATGTGGCACCAGCAGCTTATACATAAGCCTAGAGAAAACTGTGTATAGATTTGCTTGTTTTCCAAAATCAGAATTCTGTATATTTTATGAACATTGTGAAATTTTTTGGCGTTTTATTACAAGAAACTCTCGTTTAAAAACTGTTCCACATAAAAATTACCAACTAAAACCACAACATATTACAGCTATTATCAAAATTCTGCTTTTCGGATATAACCAGGAGCCGATGTAAGTTATTAAAAGCACATAATTATGTTTTTAACTTCATTTCTTTAATCGATGATGCACTTCCCTGGTACCTCATTAACGGCATAACAATGTAAATGTCTGTTAACTGCTCCCAAATTACGATTATTATTTTATTTTACTTTTTTTACATACTTTATTGACATAATTTTTTCATTATTTGACATGATTAGATTTGTTACAGCTGTAGTCGCAATCATGTCATTTGGTTTAAATAGGTCCTTATTTTTATTATTTTGTTTATATTTAATATAGATTCTTTTCTTTTATATTTTGTGAATGTGAGAACGTTGTAGGCTGTAGACTTGTGGACCATTTTCTATTATACTAAGTACCGGTACTTGTTGATAGGCCTACACTGTCTTCCCATACCTATTAACACTGTAATTTGAAAACATTGTAGAAACCACTTATTTTGAAAAGAGTAACCGTGGAGTTTCTTGCCGGTTCTTCTCCATAGGAAGCGACCAATTGGAACCGTGCACCTAGCTTCTGACGTTTCATAAGTTCCCTTGTAGGTTTATGAGAAATAAAATATTTTGAATTTTTGACTGAGCAAAAACAAATGGTGACTTTCAATGGCGCCTATTAGTGCCTCATAATTAGCCTACAACATTCCCATTACTGGGACACAGGCCTTCTCTCTATGAGAGGGACTGGGCAATATACCACCACGTGAGTCTAGTACGAATTGCTGGATGTCACATGTCTTTTTGTTTCTAGGACATGCCGGCTTCCTCACGACGTTAGCCATCTTCGTTTTGAGAGCAACGGTGATGAAATAAATTACACAAAGTACCTGGGTTCTGACCCACAACCTACGACACCTAAATCGGTGCTATTGCCACAGGACCACCACTGCTCTCTAAGTGCCAAACTGCATTAAGTGTTTCGACTTTACAGTTTCTTAGATTGAAGTGATATTCAATTTTTTTTTTTTTGTTGGTATATTGGCGTGTACTAGCTGACATAGTATAGCAAATAATTTAATTTAATGTTTTATGTTGCGTAATGTAAATTATTTTGCATAAGTACTATTGTATAGAATCAAGTTTTTCTAACTGAACAGACAGCTGTGCTGCTGGGGAGTTTGTAGCGCCACTTCTTCTTCTCAGCTAAAGGCACTAGGAAGTGGTGAAGGGTGGGCGTTTTTATGTAATTTTGACGTTCGAAAACTACTGATTCTCAGCCTAGTTTGAATAAATGACTTTTGAATTTTGTTTTTAAGCTATTGCATAGCTTTTATCGCGGACTTTGAGCGCGGCGACCGAATCAAGAAATTCCGTAACGAAAAAAACCTTACACCCCCCACTCCGCCTACCATATAATGACGGTTCCCATGACAACGTGATGTTGTCATGGGAACGTAATTTTTGTTTTATGTCATCACGTCATCACCAAGTGTAGCATTGACAAATAGGAAGTTATGGAGGTTCCAAATGCTATGCAATAACTTTACCGCGGCAGTCCCCGATGCCACACGTTTTTTTTTTTTTTTTTTCAATCGTCATCATTGGGTAACGTAAAAATTTGGAATTTAAAAAGGAAAACGTGTGTTATTCGCGGATATCATACTTATGCTCCTGCTAGTCTTATTCATACTTCAGTGCGCTGGTTGAATAAGCTCATATCGTAAGAATCCATTCTAGGAGTAGCAATATTGTGCTAGCAAACAATTGAATGCTCAGTTCTAGGATTTGTTTACACTGATGAGAATGTTTGACGATTTTATGTTACTTATCATTCTCGCTTGAGAGAGAAGAATAAATACTATTGGTTATGCAGCTGGTCTTTTGTTTTGGGTGTTTTTAGAAACATTGATAGGAGGTGCACAGGCAGTGATAGCACTGCTATAAAAAAGACCAACGGGCAATGTGCTGTCTACGTGTCCTGTACTATTTTCGTTTATTTCTTTATTTAATAGTTTTGTAACGGTTACTCCTACGCATCAAAAAGACATGACGTCACACAAATTCTGCATCGCGCCAATAGAGTTTACCGCGCGAACGACATTTATAAGACTATCCGACATCAACTATTGTCCAGCCCGTCCCATCTCTGATGTCCTCCCTCCGGTAGACGCCCTAAGCCGAGGCTCGTACCCCACAGGGGGTGCCCTTAGCGAGCGTTCACCTAGTTTTAATTAGCTTAGTTGAATAACCCCTGGCTGGAGATTTTAAGTGTAGCAGCTTAAGGCATCCACAGGATTGACCGGTTAAATAGTCATGGCCTCAGAGGTCAGCTATGAGATGTCCAACAGAAAAAAAAAACCATCGGGCAGTTGCCCGCCAGACACGACACCCGTCTGGTCGGATAATCCTCCCTTTTCTGTAGAGGATGAGTGAACTTTACACCCTGTTCCTCATACCTCTAAAGTTTAAGTACATAAACGTGCAGAGGTGGAACGATTGTCTAGCAGTTGCAGTACTTTATGCGACCTACCAAAATGTCCTTGTTTCGGTATTGTTCGTCGAGTCGTTGAGCTCCTAAAGATCTGAATTGAGCTACACAATTACTAACAAATACCTGCACTGACAGGACAGGTACAGTTAGTGATAAAAGTAGTAGTAGCACGTCTGTTTTTAAATCGTAATTATTGAGCACAATATTTTATTCGGAACAGAAAAACATTAAAACAATATTAACTCTTAGCTATTATAATGATGATGTCACCATGGCACCGGTGAATGAAAAGTTATGCGGAAATTGGTTGTCATGAAATGGGCATGTGATTCGGATAAATGAGAAAAATGTCATGAGAATAGTTTTGAGTATGAATGTCGATGGCTATAAGAGTAGGGGAAGACCAAATAAACTATGACAAAATAGAATATATTTTATTTGCAATAACACATGGTACAATAATGTTCTTATATAGGCATGAGGAGAAGGGTGTAAAGTTCACTCATCCTCTATAGAAAAGGGAGGATCCTCCGACCAGACGAGTGTCGTGTCTGGCGGGCAACTGCCCAACGATTGTTTTTTTTCTTTTTTTTCTGAAGGGCATCTCATAGCTGGTCTCTGAGACCATGACTATTTAACCGGTCAATCCTGTGGCTGCCTTAAGCTGCTACACTCAAAGCCTCCAGCCAGGGCACACATAAAACTAAGCTAAAAAGCTAGGGTAAACGCTCGCTAAGGGCACCCCCTTTGGGGTACGAGCCTCGGTTTAGGGCGTTAACCGGAGGGAGGATATCAAAGATGAGACGGGCTGAGCCAACCATTGATGTCGGGGAAATTATATATATGGTGTTCGCGCGGAACTCTAATTGCGCGATTTATGTGACGTCAAGTCTTTGATACGTAGTTCACATGGGGCAATGTCGATACCGCCACAGTCTTAACAATATGGCTAGAAAAGGGGTGACTGCGGAGATGTCGACTAATAGAGAAGTATGGAAGTAAAAAACATGTTGTGCCGATCCCAAAAATTGGGAAAAGGGCAAGAGAATAATGATTATAATAATGAAATGCTGAAATACAGTTTATTGAATAGTTTTGTGTCAATTTAGATGATGAATAAAAGTAGCAGTGTTAATTGACTCTTGTCGCAGATCGTATAAGACACGATTCACGTTAATAACACTTTAATTGACAAGAATACGCTAAAAAAAAACAAATACGGTGCACACACATACCTCCACACGCACGCACCTCCACACGCACGCACCTCCATACGCACGCACCTCCACATACTCATTTATTTACACACACTCATACACCGAGAGCTGCTAAATCAATGTTTAATGTTTTTTTTTTTCTATAATCTCTATTTAACCTCATCATTGTAAAGCTACCACCTCAGGGAAGAGTGAGACAGCTCCGACACAAGTACTATCGTAACTTACTGGAGCTGCCTCAATTTATGTATGAAACAATTTTTTTGTTGAAATAAATATTTTTGTAATTTGTATTTGTACTTTGAGTCCTTAAGTAGCCAAGGAGTGCCATAGCCTTTAGTCCTTAACCATTCCATCAGTGCAAGGTAAACGAACTATCCACCCATCTCAAACATTCAACCGATGTCCGATACATCACCGTGTCGTCATACATCGTAAAGTGAATAATATAAAAAGGAAGAGCAGACGAATCCGCCGGTCGTCGCGTTAATTTTGCAGCACAATCACTGACTGCTCTAATATTCATGACTTGACGAGGTCGGCTGTTGATGTAAGAAGATATGTGGATAGTCCTCGTACCAGAATTAATGTTAAGTTTTTAAGAGAAAATGTTATAGAGTCTGTTGTTGGCAACACAACATTTAGTTTAATCTGTCATCATTACTGTCAATGTCAATTATCACTAACGTCAGTGTATTGTACAAGAATATAATAATTGGAGCACACATCTTTTGCATCCGATCTGCATTTTTCATTAAATAGCTTCGCTAAACAAGTTTCCCAACATCTGTATTTGTGCTCGGTTGATGGCAATATGTTCGCCCCCTATTACGTGGGACTTAAACATAACTGGCGAAATGTAAGTGTGCTATAGGTACACTTCTGCCCAACTCTTTGAAGAATACAGAGTGAGAATAGAGAATTTAGTGAGGTTGGTTTAAACTGAGGAAAAATACTGTGATAAGACAATGATAATGATAATTTATTTCTGTATGTAATTAGATCTTCAAAGATAAGAATACGTAAATTTTTTGGTCAAAATTTTAAAACTGGATGGCCATTGCTTTCCCGAATTATGCAGGAAAACAAAAACTTAACAATCATACAGGGTGGCAGGGACATCGACGCGAAAACTGTTACCATGGATTCAGTACATGATTCTGAAAACCTCTGCGTTGAAATTTTACGTCGGTTATTTTAAAAAAATCTGCTGTTCCATACATTTTGACCGCGTAGGTATTATTGAACTTTTCTATGAAACAGCTGATTTTTAAATAACCGACGAAAAATTTCAACCCAGGGGGGTTCAGAATCATATACTGAATCCATGGTAACAGTTTTCGCGTCGATGTCCCTGCCACCCTGTACGAGTATATCGCCATAGTGTGATCACTCAACAATCTTATTGGAAGTTTAGAGTCCCATGAGGTGAGATGGAACTCAATGTACTCAATCTAAAATTGAGATTTTTATAAAAACGATTCAAACCAGCATTAAAGTATCACAATTTTTATTGACACCTTCAAAGTGCATAATAAAATTCAAAAAACACAACCCTTCTTTGCATTCCGGTAAAAAAAAGAAAGACGTCAACATTTCACTTCCATGCCACGACTACAAAAATGTACCGCCCGAAAAAGACCCCTGACAAAGTTCTTCCGCTTCCCCGTTTTCCCTCAATCCTTTACGACCAAAGAAGGGAGGCGGGTCAACAGAACCTGGTCTTTGATGTAGGCTTTCGGGTCAGCCATGAATGCGATGTGTTCGAGATTTTTTGTAGCACACCTGTACCTGTGGGGGACGTCAAATAGATTGAGTTAGAAAGGGCATTACTTATTAATTATTCTGTGAACATTTTTCTTTTTGATTGTTAAACACGGACTAGAGGGAGACGTTTATGTAGGGTCATTGTAGTGGAATTGAGTTTTTATTGCGTTGTTTTGTTGACTACCTAGTGCAGGGATTGTCAACCGGTGGGGCGTGCCCCCCTCGGGGGACGTAGAGTGACCAATAGAGGTGTGCGGCGGCTCTAATAATGACAAAATTTTATGTTCTGATTTTCAAAACTCGAACGTTTCATAATTTGTAGGTAGGTACTGTAAAATGAGCTTCAGCTTTTCTGCATAAGTCGACAAAATAAGTTTTCCTACTTTTTAACCGACTTCCAAAAAGAGCAAGTTATATGTTCGTGGCGTAAGTTTTTTTTATGCATGTCCGCAGATTGCTCCGTCATTTGTACCCCGATTTTGAAAATTATTTTTTTGGTTGAATGTGTGTGCTTTCGAAATGGTCTCATATAAAATTTATTAATTTTGCTTGGATAGTTTTTGAGTTAGCTTCAATAATACGTATTTTTTTCCCACTTATATGTGGATGATATGATATGTTCCTGTCACTGGTAGCAGGTAGTGGTATGTGTGGGGTAGGTACCACAATTAAAAAGTGAAAAATAAAAACTATTTCCAAAAATAAAACAACCGACTTCCAAAAAAAACACTACAATATGAAAAATAACTTTAATTTCGGAAGTCGGTGGCAAAAACGAAAATACAAAACCAAAGACACTGACTTCCGAAATTAAAGTAATTTTTCACTTTGTAGTGTTTTTTTGGAAGTCGGTTGTTTTTTTTTTGTAGTTTTTTTTTTTGTATCACTGGATTCAAGAAAACCGAACCTATCCGAGGCAGCATGCTACAATTTTCGCTCTTCCATTCTACATTCTCTTGATTCTTCAACTTTTCTGCCTATGTCGAAAAACCAACTCAGGGGCGTAGTAATTTTAAAAGAAAGTTTTGGGGCGCGTATGTTAAAAGGTTGCAAACCCCTGACCTAGTGTGTCTCGTGGTAGCAAGTACAACAACTGAGTTGAATTCCTGGTTTTGATTGCCAGGTTGGGCAGTGTCATTGGATTTTTTTGTGAATATTTTTTCAACACTCGAAGTCTGAATTTCTGCCCGTTTAAGAGCACGGCCGTTCCTATTACTTGGTAGTTTAACATAACTGGGGTAAAGTAGTTGTACCTACTGAACACCTATGCATATACAGCGTGTGACAAATGAATCATACCGAGATTATTATTTGAGTGGTAATTTTCTGAAACAAGGAAAAAAAACGCCTCTTTTTTTTTTCAATGTGGGATTTTACCGGTTAACATGGGGCGCGGCGGCCGTCGTTTAGCGGGTGTCTACAGTCATAACTTATGGCTCCTGTTAAAAAATTTACACATTTTAAATGGAATTGGGATAATTTTGGTACTAAAATCGTGAATTTTAAATAGCAATAACTTTTTACCGTCAATAATAATGTTTTTTTTTTATTACTTTTTGGTAAAGTTATTGCAGTACCACCTATGTGCTCTTTTCGGATTGGAAAGGGTTTTTATAACACATTTTGATGCTCCATAACTCTAAGGTTATAATAACATGCTATAAGTAAAAATAATACAAAAGATCAAGTATTCAAAAAAAAGTTTCAGCCTGGAGTCTGGATTTGTGCCCGGTTGATGGCAATAGACTCGCCCCTTATTACATGGGACTTAAACATAACTGGCGAAATGTGGGTGTACCTGCTACAGGCACACCTCTGCCCAACCCTTCGGGGAAACAAGGCGTGATGTTATGTTATATAGTTTCAAAGATAACATCAATCATAATTAACATAAGTTGCATTGATACGTACGAGTAAATAACTTCATTCAAACCAATAATTCATTATTTACAGCTAACAAAATGTGACGTAGTCATATTTCACTTAACGGTGTTCTATTAATAATCGTGACTTTGTCGAATTATTTTGTATGAAAAATTGAAAAGTTATGGGATAAAATAATCTCTATATATAAAATTCTCGTGTCACAGTGTTAGTTGCCATACTCCTCCGAAACGGCTTGATGGATTTTATGAAATTTTATTTGTTTATTTGGTAGGTCTGAGAATCGGTCGTAATCAATTTTTCATACCCCTAAGTGATGAGGGTCCACCCCAAACATTTATATGACAAAACAATGTTTGCCGGGTCAGCTAGTATATGTATATCTAATATTTTGTTCAATAACTATGAAATAGAAAACTGAAATATTTATTTTATTATTTATGTACACACAGTAAAATACATATAGATACAACATAATTATAAAAAAGACAAAATCTACAAGTCCGTTATAAGGCCTGTCGTATTGTATGGATCGGAATGCTGGGCCGTGAAAAAGATGGATGAAAAAAGATGGCATGTAGCGGAGATGAGAATGTTGAGATGGATGTGTGGAGTGACAAAAATGGATAAAGTAAGAAATGAGTATATAAGAGGAAGTTTAAAAATGGCGCCAGTGACAGAAAAGTTGAAAACAAATCGTTTGGCCTGGTATGGGCATGTGATGAGGAGAGAAGAAACACATGTGACTAAAAGAGTAATGAATATAAATGTTGATGGATGGAGCGGGAGAGGAAGACCAAAAAAAAGATGGATGGATTATGTGAGGAATGATATGAAAGAGAAGGGAGTGAATGATAGCGAGACGGTTGACAGGGGAGAGTGGAAAAAGAAAACATGTTGCGCCGACCCCAAGTAACATGGGATAAGGGCAGGAAGATGATGATGATGTGATAATTATAAAAAAGGTACTGCTTATTTCTGAAGAAATTTCTTAGCAGACCCGAAAGGAGAAATCTGTATATATAAAATGGTAAACTGACTGACTGACTGACTGACTGACTGGGTGATATATCAACGCACAGCTCAAACCACTGAACGGATTGGGCTGAAATTTGGCACACAGGTAGATAATATGACGTAGGCATCCACTAAGAAAGGGTTTTTGGAAAATCGACCTTTAAGGGGGTGAAAAGGGGGGATTTTGTTTGTATGAAATTTTTTATTCCTTGAGTTAATAAACTTGAAAGTTGGCACGAATACTTATCTATGTAAATTATAAAGTTTGCCAGTTTTAGTTTTTCTAAACTACCTCCTAAGGGAGGATTGGGGGGTGTCATAGTTTGTATGGAAGAATTTTAACGCGCGGTCTGATTAACTCAAAACTCAGTATTTATACTTAAGACTGAAAACAAATAAAAACGTATATCAAGGTTTTTTGAAAATCTACCCCTGACGGGGTGAAAAGAGGTATTTATTTTTACAGGGGAGGATTTTACTGTTTGGCTTGATTAACTTGAAAATTTGTATAAATAATCTATGTCAAATAATGGAAACGTCACATTAGACTTTTCAAAAATTATTATCACGCTATTTGCTATGGGGGATGAGCAGTGGCGTGCACACAGTTTTAAGACAGGGTAGGCAGAAAATTTTACTCACCAAAAATACTGCACGTTGGTTTTGGTTCGTCGCGTCGTCTTGTCGATTGATGATTAAACGCGTCTCTATACGATTTTTTCCAAAGGTGTGATATTTAAGGGAAGCTTCTAAGTGTTTTTCAGATTGTTCATGTTTTCTCGCAGCGGTAGGAAAATTATGAATATCAGCGTAACCGGTGTCGTTCCAGACGGTTTTATTATTTGAAAATAGTAGACAAACGAAACAAAATAACCGATTAGGTACTGTGTATGCAACCTGTCAGCCAATGATATGAATCATATTGTTTTTTATTGTATTTACGATTGACTTTACCTTTAATTTGTATTAATTGCAAATCCGGTGTACCACGACCTATCTCGATAACTTGTTTTTTTTTCACCGAAATATAGTTTTGAAAACGCATCATGTTTTATTTTCTCAATACACACACCATCTGAACAACTTTCACAGACAATATTATCCATTTTACACTAATAACAACAATCAAATTCTAATTACCTGATAGCGTATTCACAAACACAACGCACGTCAAACAATATGGCAACTATAGTAAAACGGGCAATAAAGGGTAAAAAAGGTTATACGACAAAAAATTATGGTCATCTAAATGTATAAAATTCAATGAAACAACGTTATTTCCTAAAATATTTGCATTGCATAGCAAACTTTCCTTCGGTAATGTTCGGTACGAGTCGTAATTTTTCGTCTTAGCTGTATAGAATAGTTCTACAAAAAGACACTGGCTATTCTTGCAGTTGTGTGCGTGATTTTTGTCATTGTGTGTCAGCAAAGCCCGCGTAGCTATAGGAACGCACACACATTAAATACGACTTACCACGAGAGCACACATAAAAACATTTAGAGACGAATAGTTTGTGTCTTTACCGTGGCAGAGGCGAGGCGGCGCTAGTGCAGCGCGAATCGAGATGATGCGAAATTCGAATGATGATACCACCGGCACTCGATAGGTGGAGCTGATTTATGATTTGTTTTGTTTATTGATAAAATAATATTAGATCTATTATCAGAACTAGGGTAGGCAGTGTCTTTCTGTCTTTATGAAACGCACGCCACTGGGGATGAGCAATATTGCATTATGTTCGTATTCTTCTATAGTTTACCGCAAACTGTAAAAAGACTATCCAAAAGGTTAGAATATTGCAGATAATTACGGATTTAACCTTTTAAAACATTATCATCACGCTATACCTTTATGGAGCTAAGTAGTCAATCGTAACATATACAGGGTGGATGTTGATATGGGGCAATAAGGGCAGGTACCTTAACCGTTGTCGCTACTAGAAAACGGTCTTAGAAGACTGTCCTTAACTTTTTGATCTGCATTCACAGATTTTGAAAAAATTGTACAGTCAGCAAGAACATGGGTAATTTTCACAAAAACTTTTTTGATGCCTGTCGATCCTATTTCTTATAACTAGCGTCAAAAAAATATATCGGGCCAACGGAGGGCGAATTTTTGAATTTTCTCGTACTCAAGTACGAGAAAATTCAAAAATTGCAAAAAACTTTCCATACTTTTCGTAGAAAATGAGCCTGAGAGGAGATAGAACAACACGAAATATTATCCGCAACGATCAAAATCCGTAGTGCGCGCATAGCCTAAGTTTTTAATACCTATCTATTTCAACTTGATACCTCCACGCGTTTCTGAGAAAAAGTGTCTTGACAGGCAACGATGTCATCCTTTAAGGGTTTCCATTTTTCATTTTGAGATACGGAACCCTAAAACAGATTTATTACCTATCTATCTATTTGTTACCTTTTCATGCCGTAACGGCTGAACAGATTTAGATGAATGGTATACAGATAGGCCATGACCTGGGTTAGGACATTTGATAAGTACTCTGAATATCGGTAGTACGTTCCTGTGGGATATTTTCCGACCTTTGCGCGTGCGAAGCCGCGGGCAAAAGCTAGTGAAATATAAATGTAGGCATAAGACAATTGTGTATGAGAACAACAAGAGAAAATATGTTCTGCTATTAACTAGACCCGAATGTTCTAAAACCACAAACTTACATCTAAAACCGAGTAATTGTACGTAAACTAAATCAATCTTAAACAATGGCCGCCCAAACATGTTCAATCAATCACACCACGTAGCCTGTTTGAGGTCTAGACATGTAATATTGATACGCTGTATCAGAGGCCGAACATGTTTGAAACGGGTGAGGTCGTAATGTAGCGGAGATATTACAGAAGCTTCAGTTTATAATGTCTGCAAAGCTTGTCATGGTTTGGACCTCTCTTCGTGCAAAGAAAGGCGAAGAAAAACGAGCTTTCATTCAAGAGTTTTACCATCTACATATTATATTATTTATATATCGACATCTGTAGGAAGGCACATCAGGCTGCATGTTATCTGATTCTTTGTATTTGAATTTAATCATTTATTTCAATTTAATTTTCATTTCAGTCTATTTTCAATTATTTATCTCAATTTAGGAAGGCCTCCCACAAGATGGACCGATGACCTTGTGAAGGCCGCAAGAATCCGCTGAATACGGAAAGCACAGAATTGGTCGAAGTGGAGGTGCTTGCCTCCCGCCTATGTCCAGCAGTGAACGTCTTTCGGCTGAAATGATGATGATGATTTCAATTTAATTTTCATTTTAGTCTGTTTTCAATTATTTAATTCAATTAAATTTTAATTAATCTTCAATTACTTGTTTAAATTTAATTTTAATTTATTTTCAATTTAATTTTAATTTATTTTCAATTTAATTTTAATTTATTTTCAATTATTTATTTCAATTTAATTTTCAATTATTTATTTCAATTTAATTTTCAATTATTTATTTCAATTTAATTTTCAATTATTTATTTCAATTTCAATTTATATTCAAACATTTATTTCGATTTTTATGTTAAGTACATAAATACATGAACTGATCTCCTCATGACTAACATAGTTTTAAGATAATGTAATAAGGTATACTAACAAAATATGGGTCTGAATTAAACGAATTTTCATTATTTTCATTTAATATATTATTTATTTATTTTGTATTATGCTATAAGTAACTTAGGTATAGTCAGCAACAAAAGATTAAGTAAAAAAACTTCGGCCCTATCGCTATTATAGGGCATAGGCATGAGTGACAGAGGTCACGCTTGGCCTCTGTCACTCATACTTATGTGACAGTCTCTTCTCCAGTCCGACAGACGTACGGACGTAAAAATATCGCGGTGGCATTTTATCGCGCATTGGATTTTTAACTCTCGGTGTTGAGTCGAGCGTTAAGAATCCAACAGAGCGCATCCCAGCGCGTCAAAAAAACACTGTTGCATTTTCAACTCTCGGCGCTAAGTAGTACGTTGAAAATACAGTACGCGATAAAAATTGCCGCGAAAAAAAATCGCGCATACGAACCTGAGCGATGTGTCATTTTTACACCCGAGTAGATACTGTACTTCTATGATTTTCCTCGCTTTTATTATATTTTCCCAGAACCGTTGATCTATATTGGCACATGCCAGCCATTTTGATAACTAAACTATCTGAATTATGTGGGGCGTCGCATTTCATCTGCGAACGATGAGATATTTGAAATCTGCGAAAAACTTCGGAATTTCATTTGTGAAAATATTCATTTTGAAGTCTATCATAGGTATTTATATGATAGAATAAATATGCTACATAAAGATGGTATAATAAATAAGAAATACCTACAGAACATATTATTAACCTACTGCCTAGAGCCCGCCGGCCAAAATGCCTTATTTTCTTCGTAAAAGAACTATTTAATTTAAGTTAATTCTTAATTTGGGAACATTACCAGTCGACAGCGATATGGTGGACTTTTTCGACGCCATATTTTAGGTTGTTGTTAGATTATTTTATTATTGTTTTTAATTTAATGTTTATTAAATAGTAAATTAGTTAAGAGGCCTGCGAACACGGCTCGCAACTACAAATCGAGATGTTTGCAAAATTCAATTCCAAGCACATTTCGCTAGTGTGATTACCTGTTGGAGCGATATACACTCACAGTGAGCAATACTACCACGCACACATTGACAATTATTGCTTGACGCGATAGCACTACTAGCTTTCGAAAATTTGGGTATGATAAATCGACATTAGAATAAGGATCATGGTAGCATGGAATTAGTAAGAACCTACTATCATGGCAGTATGGATTTAGTAGGTTCGATCCTATACTATTAAATGAATATTCTATATTTTCACCAGAGTAGAGCTTGGTCGCCCAGGTACTGAAATTGAAATGGAAACAAACCATGCAGTGCATCTGTACCTGTATTTTGTAGGTACAAGATCTCAAAAACACACTTCAAAGTATTCCTTCATGGAATGTATTTCAGTTCAGTTCACATTTTACAGTTCTGTACCATTGTTTATTTAGCCTGTATAACTTCAAGCCCTGGCTCGAGCTCCAGTTTTTGCACTCTCGAGAATGCTCTCAAATTCTCGAGTTCTCGAGCTATGTGGAAAGTAATGAAGGAGTATTTCTAAGGCTTTTCATTTGACGACTGCACTTCGCTTTTTATTGTTTTAGAGTTCGTCATAAGCTTTTGTCAGGCTTTGCTATTTAGTTTTATATTGCAGTTAAGATTTACTGTACGTAAGTATAGTTTTAGTGCTGAAAATTAATTTAAATCTTTATTTTCGATTCCTAATCAGCTTTAAAGAAACATTTAAAAGTTTATCGTTTAACAAGTCAATCGTCATCCTGACGATGCCTCGTTGAGTGGTCAAACACGTGGCGATTTCTTATAGGGTTTTTTATGGCTAAAAGCCAAGTTAAGCGGAACAGGTTACTAAATATATCAACGTCTATTGTATTTTATAATAATAAATAAATAATAAACGTTTATTTGAAAAATCTTTGAAGCATCTTTGTTGTGAACAGACGTGTCGAACATTTATTAAAATAAATAAATAATTATTTGCTGAATCGTGACCTGGTTTTACCAAATAGCCGGTAGTAAAGCAAACTGTGTCATACGTAAGCATAACATGTGTTAATCGTTTCTGTGAAAATGTGTAAACGTGATTAACAAGTAAATAACTTGTGTCACAATGGCAAGCAGTCCCTTCAGCAGGGGTGGCAGATGTGCTCGAAGCCCACCTCCTACACCTGTGCCCGCACCCGCACCTGCACCTGCACCCGGGCCCTCACCTCACCCTCAACCACCCAGCCAAAGAGAAGATGTCATGATGGAAGTAATATCTACGCCAGAAATCCAGAACTGGATGTCGTCCATTGAGCAGTGCCTAAACGAAGTGTGCTCTATTGTATCAGAGGGCAAATTAAACGTGGAGCAAAAACTGCGTATAAGTACCCTATGCCGAAAAGTTGGTCACGGCACATCGCAAATGGCTGTTCAGTACCAGTCTCTTAAGAGTAGAGCCGTCCAAGCACACTCCACCGTCCAAACACTCGAAGACCAAATTGACCTGTCGCAGCAACTGCAAGCCCTTAAGCTGTCAATCGGAGCTTCAATGAAACCGGTAACGGGAATTTCCTTTGCTGAGATGGTAAAACAAGGTACCAACAATTTTATACAGCCGATAAATCTAAGCTCAGTTGCCATATACCCTAACGACAAGCTGAAGTCAAGTGAGGAGACAAAATCACTTGTTCAAAAAATTATATGCCCCGAGCAAATGAAACTTCAGGTAAGAGGACTACGTAAGACGAAAAACGGCGGTGTCATTATCAGCACTGAATCAAAGGACGATATTGAGAAGGTGAAAAAATCTATGCAGCAATCAAATTCAGGCCTTACAGTAGACGAACCCTCAAAAAGGAAGCCTAGACTAATCGGAGATCGGAGTGCCCTCATCCATGCAAGAAAAGGATGTTTTTACTTGCTTATTCCACCAGAATCTAGCAGAGACTCTTCAGAATTGCAGCCTAGAGACCTTTTTGACCTCCATTAAATTAAGCCATAAGTCAGGTAAGAAGGACGCTGAGACCTGTAATTATATAATAGAAGTATCTGCAGAGATACGTAGAGCCCTGATATCAAAAAGAAGAGTGTTTATAAATTGGTCGTCATGCCCTGTGAGAGACTTCACTCTAGTAACACGCTGTTATAATTGCCAGCAATACGGACAGGCGGCCAAATCATGTCGGGAGACCACCGTTACCTGTGGCCACTGCGGTGATCAAGGTCACTCCATTAAAGAATGTACAAAGAAGACTGAGGACCCAAAATGTGCTACTTGCTTGCACTTCAAAAAGCCGAGCAATCACAAGACAAGTGCTACTGACTGCCCAGCGAAAATAATGGCGGAAAAAAGGTATATCAATTCTGTTGATTATGGAGGCGCCTAAGAGCGCCGTTAATTAAGTATTTTTTTAGCCCGTGTTATTGTTTTTATAATTATGATTAGTAATTTAATTAATGACATAGAAAATTTCTCTGTATCTGAATCCCACGTTTGTGACGTTGAACACTGTAAACAATATCTGTCCTCCCACACTAGTCCACTAATCATACTAACACAAAATATTCGCAGTATTTTTAAAAATTTCGACAACTTCAGCATTTTCCTACAACGTCTAGACATAAACTGTGACGTTATTGTATTAACCGAATGTTGGCTTTCCAAACAATATAATATACCACTTATTCCGGGATATAATATGTATAAAAGTAACATAAACTACAATCAGAACGATGGGGTGATAGTTTACACAAGAAATCATCTCAATGTGACTGTCGAGGAACCAAATATGCACGACTGTAACAGATTGTTAGTTAAAATTGGGTTAGAATTAGCGATACTTGCCTTATATCGATCACCCTCTTTTAGAAATATAAACAATTTCACTGACTCTCTAAACAATACCTTGCAGAACCTGTCCTCTTTCAAAAATACAATTTTAGTTGGAGAGATTAACATCAATATTCTTCCTGAAGTGCTGACGCATCCGCTGAGGAATACCTTAACCTATGCGCCTTCCATGGTTTGCTTCCTGCTTACACGCTTCCTACACATCAAAGTGGCTCTTGTTTGGACCATATTATGCTCAAAACAAATTTCCCTGCACTTGCCCTTGTAACTAATTCCACAATAACCGATCACAATGCTACCCTACTTATTTTAAATTGTAAATTACCAAAAGTAGACACTCGCACAATTTCTAGTTTAATTGTAAATAAACTTGAAGAAGATTTACGCAATATCGACTTTGACCCAGTTTACGATTCCGCTGATCCGCAGTTTTGTATGTTGTATCTAATCAAAAATGTGCAACATGCAATTCAGAAAAACACGGTCATGTCTCGGCGAAATAATAAAAACTACAACATAAAACCATGGATCACGACAGGACTCATTCGCTGTATGAAAAATAGAGATAAACTGCATATGAAAGCTAAATCTAATCCAAATAATTTAATTTTGCAACTGTCGTATAAAAGATATCGTAACTTCTGCAATAATCTTCTAAAAAAAGTAAAAAGCAACTACGATAAAATTGCACTAGAAAAAGCTGGTACAAATAGTAAAAAAATCTGGAATTTTATTAAAAGTGTAACGTATAAGCAAAATCAGTCATCTTCAGGTTTATTACAAGCACACTCATCACAGTTAGCATCTGCCAACATTGCGAATAATTTCTTTGTTAATGTTGGTAAATGTTTGGCTGAAAAAGTTCAGGGGCAGTCACATTACCTAACAAGCACACCATTTACATGTAGCACTATTCCATCATCATTTTTGTTACTAGACACTGACGAGACTGAGGTAGAAATGATAATTATGAGTTTGAAGGACGACTGTGCAGTTGGCTGGGATAACATATAAAATAAAATTATTAAACAGTTCAGGCACATTTTGGGACCGCCACTAACTTATATTTTCCAAAAATGTTTAACTACAGGTCTTTTTCCCGAGTGCCTCAAAAAAGCTGTTGTTGTCCCTGTTTACAAATCAGGCAGTAAAGATCAAGTGACAAATTATAGACCTATTTCTTTGCTGCCTAGTTTATCTAAAATATTAGAAAAAATTATGAATAAAAGGCTCTACAAATACTTGGAGGATAAAGCAATTTTATCTAAACGGCAGTTTGGGTTTAGGCCTAAAATGTCAACAGACGATGCCGTGCACCATCTGACTGACTATCTAGCACAAGAACTTGATAATGGTAACCACACAGTAGGAATCTTCCTGGACCTCGCCAAAGCTTTTGATACGGTGTCTATTCCTATTCTGTTGCACAAGCTTGAAGCCTTAGGTATCCGAGGCACCCAGCTGAAATTATTTAAGAGCTATCTAGAAGATCGTACTCAATGTGTAAGGATTGATAATATTCTCAGCGATACTAAAAAAAATACGTCCTTCGGAGTTCCCCAAGGAAGTATTTTAGGGCCTACACTATTTTTGATATATATTAACGATCTCTGTAACCTAAATCTAGATCACGGCCAAATTGTTTCTTATGCTGACGACACTGCCCTACTATTTTCGGCTGACTCAGAAAAAAATGTCTACAAGCATGCGCAACATGGATTCAATATTGTTAATAAATGGCTTCAACATAATTCACTAACACTAAATGCAGACAAGACAAATTACATTAAGTTTTCGATGCGCAAGCAAACATCAACAACAAGCACTACCTCGACATTACATGCTCATTATTGCACAATTCCTCCAGATAACCAATGTGTTTGTCCCAACATTAAAATGACAAATACAACAAAATACCTTGGTGTTATAATAGATGAAACACTTTCGTTCAAACAACATATACAAGCTTTAAATAATAGGATTCGCAAGTTAATATTTGTTTTTAAAAAGTTACGCTATATTGCTGACCCAAAAATCATTAGACAAGTTTACTTTGCTCTATGTCAATCAATATTAACTTACTGTATTACCACATGGGGTGGAGCGGGTAAAACAATGTTACTAACCATCGAGAGAGCTCAAAGGGCGATTCTCAAAGTGTCTACTTTCCGCCCTTTCCTTTTTCCTACTAACCTCCTATACAAATCTTGTGAAGTATTAACAGTTCGGCAGCTATTTATAATGGGTATTGTATTAAAACAACACACAGCTCTACCTTACAGCATTGCGTAAAATAATAAAAGGCGTAAAGATATAGTGTGTCCACAAAATACATCAAAACATGCTTTTGTATCTAAATTTTACCTGTACCTCGGTCCTCTTCTCTATAATAGACTAAATTCGAAAGTAAACATTTATTCCCTGAACTACATAAATTGTAAGAGTATTCTCAAGGATGCTCTCCAAAGTATGTCTTACGAAGATACAGAGAATTTACTGTGTTAAAGTGAATAAGTATGTACAAATTTCACTTACGTTAAGTATTTATCAAATTTAGAAACTAAGATTTAAGCTACTCAACATATAATTAGTGATCTATTGTCAACCTGCAGATAATTTATTTATTTATAAGTCTATTTTAGCTCTTCTCGCCTGAAACACAGGATTACCTAGTTCAGGCACGTAAGTCTTAGGAATATAATTTACATTTAAGCAAATCTGTAATAATTTTTATGCCTTGTAATAATTTTTTGAATAAATATTATTATATTATTATTATATTATTCGGACTCAATAAAATATAGCCTAATACAGTTATATTCCTAAAAACTAGGTACAAATAATGTGAGTAGACGGCTAAAACTAAATGAACTCTGAATTCCAAACTAGGTAAAACCTGTATCTTGGAAATCAGTTCTCTTCCGTGCTAAATTAGGTGTAAAAACTTACAAAACACATACATCAAAATTCTAAAATTTTAGACTATGTTATAAACTACATAAAACTAAATTTTAAACTTGACGGGTGAGTGATGTGAGTGTGTTGTGTAGTGTGTGTGGTGTAAGTATAGGGTGTGAATGTGTGTGGTGGGTGAAGTGTGGATGTAAGGTGTGAATACGTGTGGTGTGTGTAGTGTAGGTATAGCGTATGACTGTGTATGCGAACATGTAGGTGTGCTTTCGGTATGTTTATTCTATTTTAAAATATCCAGTATTTTTTCTTTATTAATATAATCAAGGCTTTGAAGCCATTTGGTGACCAATAATAGATTTCCGCAAGGTTACGCCTGAATCAATTGACAATAAAATAAACATAAATATGATAGAGAACACAATAAGATACCTGTGGACATTTTAAGCACCAAGGTACTCCCACTATTCAAATATAAATTGCGTAATTTTTTAAATTGGCTAAGCTTACTTCACGATCCAAGATTTTCTTAATAATTAGTGCCTACTACAATCTGTCACCATACACCTAATTGTTATTTTGTAAGTTTTACTTTTTAATGCCTAAGACATTTTTTATACTGCATGTTCACATAATTATTGTATGCCTACTAGGCAGGACATAATGGAACTCTAATTTACCTAACATCTGTCTGTATAACCTATTAAACTATTTGATTGATTATTGAAAATCCCTTGTGGCATTAAGTCCACCTATGTAGGTACCAATATTGCAAAGTGATCTCCTAGCCGCCACGGCTTAATTATTGAATTTTTTAATTGTTTTCTCTTTTTGTCGTTTTATTACGGACGCTTGTAACGTTCTGCATCGTTCTCAAAAGTATAATTTCAACATGAATGATGTAACCAATATTTTGATTTAAAAGAGTGTCAGTGGAGTTTCTTGCCCGTTCTTTTCCATAGGTACCTACTACGCTTTTGAATGGGCTACTAACTTCATTTTTCTGACTGACCGACCCCTTAACAATTCAAAAGTACTTTTAATTGGTTTATTTGAAACTAGCTTCTGCCCGCGACTTCGTTCGCATGGAAATCGTAAGACATCACAATATACTACAATAACAGCCACATTTTTATAAAACTTCCCTGTATACTACGTTTGTAGTTTTATTCTCAGCAGCCAAAATATACAGAGAGTCAGGAATGGTGACTCGGGAGCAAGCGACGTAACAGTTGTCCGTGTGAGAAGCAGCTTATCCTGAGGTCGACACCCGCAGCCTTCAGCCTTTAGTGTCGGCCCCTATGACTTGTTGATCTCAAAGCATACACTCCCAGAGAACTGCACGCGCTTTAACTGGTAATTATGGGGAATTTGTACTTTATACGCGCTATAAACACTGTCTCACCATCGCCACAACCTGTTAGAATTTCCACCTCGATGACGTTTCTCTGCAAAGACATGACTTTGAGCTGGTTTCCGTTACACAGATATACAACCGGAAGTCCACTTGCCATTTAATGCTGAAATGAACCTATTTGGCGCAGCCGTGAGGCACACACTATTGTTTTAAAAACACTATTTTTTATTTCCACTGTAATTTGTGTTTTGTGTTTCGCGAACTGTGTCCAAATAAATGTTTTTTCTATCTTTCTTTCTTTTCTTTCTATTTGTAAATTGAGAAATTCTACGGGGTGATATTTGGCATCATCTTCCTCCACATCACTATTAATGGAGGTGTATATCACTTCACTCCCTTCAATTTGTGAGAGAATACTGTGGTTGATCGCTGTAGCTTGATCATCTTCGGAGTTAAAACGGAAACACACCTAAGAATTCTCTTGGTACGGTATTTGACTGATATCCCCGTATATCAGACAAATAAGATCTTCTAAAGTGGGATCTACTCTACCAAGAGTCTCTGGTAGAGTGCTTTCACCAACTTTTAGAAGAACATCGGAGAATTCTTGAGCATTTGAATTACCGCCAATCCGAGCTCGTATGATGATGGTCAAGCGCAGTTTATGAACTCTCGACCATAGAGTCGACCTTTTCAACGAAGTTTTCACTTTTTTTGTCAAAACTGTGACACCACCCATCATATCTTGGTTTCTGCGGATGTCCTGCAGGGTTCTGTTTACAGTTTCCACTGCTTTCCTTTTTGCCATAACGCATTCATCCCATACGACGAAGCGCAATCCCCTAAGCACACATCCCTTGTTACTGTTGCGTGACACCCCACAAACAGGTGTTTCGTTGCTCTCTAAATCGATGGGAATCTTAAACATGACGTGCGCTGTTTTGCCACCAGGAAGCAGTGTGGCAGCGATTCCAGAAGATCCACATACATATTATAAAATCGCTAGGACAAATCTGCTGTCAAAATCTGTAAAAAAACATTTTATTCCTACAGTCTTTTGCTCTAAAATGATCAGAATACAACCTTGAATGTTTTGTGACTGTAAAGTACTTGTAACTTAGTAGTTTCCCATAGCTTACGAAGTTTTCCATTTTTTGTGAATTAATACATTCTATGAACTATTACATACACAATCCAAAAAAAAATCGTTTTACAAAAAGAGTTTAAAAAAACAGATGTAAATCGAACTTACTACCCCGGGCGGCCTACCACCAGCTCATAAAGCAGTATTTTTTTAATGTTACTTCAGTGGGAGAAAGAGATGGAGCTATACATCCTGTAGAGCTTCATCTCTTTCCCACACTGAAGTAAACTAAAGTAATATTAAAATAATACTGCTTTTAAGCTGGTGGTAGGCCCTCAGGACTTCAAATCATTCGTCCAATCGCTTACTTATTCGCTTTGTTGAAAGTTAGCTAAAATAGCCGTTCCTATATAAAAGGTAGCGTGATGATAATCATTTAAAAAGTTAAATCGGTAACTACCTATCTACAATATCCCAACCTTTTGGCGCGTCCTTTTACAATTTGCAGAGAAAAATACGAACATGATGTAATATTGCTCATCCCCCATAGCAAATAGCGTGATAGTTTATGCCCTACGGTTGGTACAGACAAACATTCTAAAAACTTTATTTTCCGCATAAGAATCGATCCCAGACCTCTTAGCAATAACTTTCTTTAAAAAAAAATAACTTCGTTACGATTTTATTATATCTATAGATTATAGGTAGATTATCAAAAAAAATAATAATCGTATAACAAAATGTGAAAAAAAAGAAAAAAAACCGTAGGTGGGAATCGAACTTACAACCCCACGTTTACAAAGCAACCGCCCAACCGCTGAGCTAATTGCTTTGTTGAAACTTGTCTAAAATAGCCGTTCCTATATATTTTTTGATTGACTGCTTAGTTCCATAAAGGTATAGCGTGATGATAATCATTTAAAAAATTAAATCGATAACCATCTACAATATCCTAAAATTTTGGCGCGTTTTTTCCCAAAAATACGAACATAATATAATATTGCTCGTCCCCCATAGTAAATAGCGTGATAGTTTATACCCTATAGTTTGACCAGACTTATAGGGAACACCTATGCAAAATTTTAACAAAATCTATCCGGTAGAATTTGCGTCATGCTAGAACATAAAAATACAACATAATGTAATATTGCTCGTCCCCCATAGTAAATAGCGTGATAGTTTATACCCTATAGTTTGACCAGACACACAGGGAATATCTATGCAAAATTTTAACAGAATCTGTCCGGTAGAATTTGCGTGATGCTGGAACATACATACAGACAAACAGACAAACAGACAAAAATTCTAAAAAAAATATTTTCGGCATTAGAATCGATCCTAGACCTCGTAGCAATTACTTTTTTTCAAAAATATTCAATGTACAGTTTTGACTTCGCTACGATTTTATTATATGTATAGATAAATGCTTTGAGTTTGAGGGAAATTTATTGTTTAGCAAATTGACTATCAACTTAAACTGTTCGTATATTCAAATTACAACCGTCGTTTTTCGACAATTTTATGAAATGGCTATAAAGGTATGGTCAAACATTAGCGACCACAACGTGGGACGCGGGACCGCGAAGCGGGAGCGTCTTCCGCACGGCGGACACTGCACGTGTTATCATAAATGGCGCCTTGCGGTTCGCGCTGTAGTCGCGCAGGTTTGCACGGTTAAGTTTCGCGTAGTTGACGCTCCCGCTTCTCCCCTCGACCCTTGCTCGAAAACGAGGTGCCAGCAGTTGTTGCAGCTGTGCACGTAGCTTTAAATTCCCCGATTAATAATAATTATCAAAACCCTTTGATCCAGCCCGTCTCATCTTTTGATGTCCTCCCTCCGGTTAACGCCCTAAGCCGAGGCTCGTACCCCACAGGGGGTGCCCTTAGCGAGCGTTTACCCTAGCTTTTTAGCTTAGTTTAATGTATGCTCTGGCTGGAGGCTTTGAGTGTAGCAGCTTAAGGCAGCCACAGGATTGACCGGTTAAATAGTCATGGTCTCAGAGACCAGCTATGAGATGCCCTACAGAAAAAAAAAAGCTCCCGCTTCGCGTCCCGCGTCCCGCGTTGTGGTCACGCAGGTTTGGCCGAAGCTTTACACGGCAAATTGACGCAGGGTGTCAATTTCATAAACAATCATTTTTCCTGAACGCACAAGTATTTATAAAAAAATACATCAACAATTAGCAAATTGTCTTTGCTCAAATGCTCTAATACAGTTACTAAGTACGTGTATAAGTCAAGTTCTTAAACTTTGCATGAAAAGCGAAAATCTTCAGTGAAAGTAGAATTAGAATGAATGAAATTAATATCACTCTTGTGAGCGCTTACTTAGCTACTCACACGTGTAAGTTTTTACTTAAAGCACATGTTGAATTTGCTTACGATTTCTACGTGACGAGATAAACGTAAGTACGGTTAGCAGAACAAGAAGTGTCGTGTTTTGTTTTCTAGTACAAGAAAATGATTTTAATGTTGAAAAAATTACGTCAATTTACAATTACTTGTTTAGAAACAATTAGTAAAGCTCAAAACTTGGATGAAATGTACGTGCAAAACAAGTTAATAAGACGAACCTAGTATTTAATTAACTACTTATAACATTTTTTTTACCTGCCTATTATTTAATAATCCAATAATGATTCAAAACAATCTTCTTGGACATGCAATTAAGTCAACAAAATCCACCGCAATAAACAACGAATTACAGACAACAATATTTTTTTTATTAATTTCACAACCATCATAAACCCTTTTGTCTAACGCTACCTACACGTGTTCAAACCATTTATTTGGGTATTTGATGGTAGAACATATTTTCAATTAAAGCTTGGATCTAATTAAATCGCGAAAGGAGGCTGTTTTCGACTTGTGGAACTTCGTCTACGTGTGGCAACATATGATGAGACCAGCACATCGTGACCTCCCCTGCCCCCCTTTCCCTACGACATTAAGACCATAAAAGGGGTAAATTGATCAACACCCAGAGGCCAGCTCACCTGGCCTTGTTAGGATTTGGTGGGAATACAAACGATCCCACTTAAAAGTTTTATGGGTACCGTATAAATTCCATTAAGGTTTTACGGTTTTACATTTTAAACAGATGTTTTGTAGAGAATTCGCGGTGCCATTACGTTTCATACTTCTGCAGATGTAACTTTAACATAAGTTGGCTGATTGAAGAAGACTTTGGTTTTGTTAAAAACTCAAACCGCAAGTCAAGGACACCGAAGATATAAGAACTAAGGCCAGAATTTTTTATTTTCATCTCAACCATTAAAATCAATAACCAGATAGCTGGCTAAAACTAAAAGATTACTATACTCCATTTGAAATAAGATTAGACATTTAAACAACCCTTTTTTACAGTCCGTTCAACCGATTTTCAATCAAGACCCTAGATATCAACCCATTTCCTAAAAATGAAATTAAAAAGAAAATAAACACCTTTCTACAAACACTAGATTACAGACAGACAGAAAACTTAATAACATAAACCCTGCAATTAGCGCTTCACATTATAAACATGCAAGATAAATATATAAATACCACGATACCCACCACACTCACACACACACAACCACACACACACACACACACACTACACCACACACACATACATACACACACATATTTATACGCCTTAAGCAGATATTGGTGCCGATTCCCTTGTTCACAAACTAAACTAAATTTAAGTTCAGTGCATCTTTTTCTTTCTATTTTATTAAGAAAAGGACAGAAGATAAATTTTAGTTTAGTCCTGTCAAATTAATCATCGCCTGTCACTCTCCATACAAGTTTAGACGTCATTAAAAACTTGCCGACTAAAATTACGTCAATTTACGTCAAGCGCTGATTAATTTGACAGGACTAAACTAAAATTTATCTTCTGTCCTTTTCTTAATAAAATAGATAGAAAAAGATGCACTGAACTTAAATTTAGTTTAGTTTGTGAACAAGGGAATCGGCACCAATGTATGATGTAAAATTGTTTAAATCTTATTGCATAATTTTTGTGTAAAACTACTGGGAGAAGACACTGATTCCTGTAAGACAGGTTACAACCTAGCGCAGGAGTCAGGGTTTCCATATAATAATGTAACATACTTCTATGTCAATAAAGATTACAATATATATTATATTTTAACTTCTACACCGTAGGCACAAGGATAGCATTAAAAGTAAAAAAGTGGTTACAATACCAACTGTTTACTGCAGCTGCCATTTGTCATGCCACCAACGCAATAGACGTCAAAATCGGTTGCACGGACTGTAAAAAAAGTTTATTTAAATGTCTAATCTTATTTCAAATGGAGTATAGGTAATTAGCTACGCCCGAAAAGATTAAACTGAACAGATGAATTTAATCAAATTAGTCTTACCGGTTGTTTGCACATCCTACTTAAAACGATCGGACTGTTCAGCTTCAACAGCTACAATCGGTACACATTATGGTCAGATCAGACGAATCTGAAGATAAAACTAACCATAGATAGCTTTCAAGAAATACCTATACAATATGTAAAAAAAACATGTCCGATCTGAAATGGAGTCATAGGTACTGTAATAACTTTACCTAAAATTAATAAAATACTGAATTATTATTGAAATTAAAAAGTTATTGCTATTTAAAAATCACATTTTTAGTTCCAAAATTACCCCAAATTCATTAAAAATTTGTAAAGTTTCAACAGGGGTCATAAATTATGACTTGTAGATGTCACCGTAGAATTATAAACTTCGTTAGTTTATAATCTATCGGTATTATTTAAAAATTGTGAACTGCGACAAATCATTTACGATTTAACGCATTATTTTTCGATAGTTTATAATACATCCATGAGAAACGAGCGTAGTGAGCGCTGCCACTGCCGCGGCAGCGCTCACTACGCTCGCTCGGCTCGCGCGGTTGGTCACAGTTTTAACCTAACCTAACCCATTTCACCCAGTTCACAATTTTTCGACAGATTATGATCTAACGGAAATAGTACCGATAGATTATAAACTAACAGTGCTCACAATCTTACGGTGACATCACCCGCTAAACGACGGCCGCCACGCCGCATGTATGTATGCATAATAACCCGGTAAAATTCACCATTGAAAAAAATGAGAAGATTTTTTTTATTTCAATTTTCCTATTAATTACCACATAAATAAACTCTCAGTACGATACCTAACAACTCCTTCACAGATCGGACAGGTTTTTTTTAAATGTCGTATACAAAACTCGTTGACATCTTAGCATAAATTAACCTATAACGTTTCCACTGCTGTAACACAGGCTCCCCGACTAATAATCATGATCAAAACTTTGATCCAGCCCGTCCCATCCTTGATGTCCTCCCTCCGGTTGACGCCCTAAGCCGAGGTTCGTACCCCACAGGGGGTGCCCTTAGCGAGCGTTCACTTAGTTTTAATTAGCATAGTTGAATAACCCCTGGCTGGAGGTTTTAAGTGTAGTAGCTTAAGGCACCCACAGGAAAGCCCGGTTAAGTAGTCATGATGAACTACGAGATGCCCAACCTAAAAAATAAATAAACACAGGCCTCCTCTCTGTGAAAAGAAATGAGCGTTAATTACACTACGCGGGTCCAGTGCGGGTTGATAGATGTCACACATCTCCAAGTTTTTGTCTCTAGAACATGTCAGTCTCGCTACGAATGTTGACAACACCTTTCCAACTTAAAATCAACACTGCACAAACATCGATTCCAAGAAAGACAGTCATCACATACGCACTTCCTTAAGCTGATTGTTCAGAAAAGAATTTTCACAGCTACCATGTTTACCTAGATGGACCAGTCATTGTCAATTGTCAGTGGAACGACTTTTATTTTGTAAATAAACAAAGCTGTTGTTATTCTTACATAGTAGTCTTGAGACAGTCAAAGATTTGTGATCGGTACAAATGGACGGAAAGATTTTATCCACTATATTATTTTTAGTGATATCTCCTGTTTTTATCGTGAGTAGATGAGATTTTTTTTTAGTTAATTCTGTTGTTGCTGGTTTAGTGTTTGTTGTTAATACGAATTAGTAGACCGATTCGCCTCTCTGGCGATATCGAAAAATCGTCAAGCCAATTTACTATTCATAGTGCTTACATGTTATATTACTTAGAACTTATCTTCGTCACGGTGCAAGTTTTTGAACATAAATCCTTAATATTATAAATGCGAAAGTAAGTTTGTTTGTTACGCCTTCACGCTAAAACGGCTGAACGGATTTGGATGAAATTTGGCACATATATAGATGATGCCCTGGAAAAGAACATAGAATACTTTTTTTTTTCCCACGGGATCGAGACTTATGCGGGTGAAACCGCGGGGCGCAGCTAGTACAAAATAAAAGAGAAAAGTTTAGATTTTTTATATGTTTGTTTGTTACGCTTTCACGGCTAAACAGCTGCACTGATTTTGATGAAATTTTGTATGGGGATATTTTGAACCCTGGGTAAGAACTTAGGCTACTTTTTAACAATATAACACGTAGGCAAAACCGCGGTTGGAAGCTAGTTTTAAGTACGCCAGTTTGTTTCGAACTCCTGTATAATCAGTTTTGAACTCAGTAACCGTGTTGCAATATCACTTCAGATAAATGACAATGCACATAAGCACATGAAATAAAAGACAGTTGTCCAATCTGTTCGTCACCTTAAGGGCTATTTTTGTCTGCTCATTGCACGATAAAATCTGCTTTACCAGCTCAGCATTATTTTTATTGCGTCATAACGTAAATAACGCAAAATGACATTCAGTCATATTTTTGACATGTCAGACCGAATTAAAAATGTGATACTGACAGAGTCAGACAATTAAATTGAAAAAAAAAAACATAAAATGGGCAGGTAATTAAAAGTTTGTAGTTAAAAAAGTAGCCATCGAGATCGTGTTATCAAGCAATTAAATATAGTTTTCTATGCAATAGGAAGTGCTCAGCGCCGTAGCTTTAAAATATATTATGGATCCAGACTTGTTAAAGAAAATAATTCGAAATTTGATGAAGTTAAGAGCGTTTATTTGGATGTTGGAATGTTCCATAGTATTTTAACTAAGCCTACGTCTGAAGCAGCAAAAATATTATATACTTTTTTAGATAAGTAATTAGATTAAGTTAAGTTTTGCGTAACTAAGATTAGTTAATTTAGTTAATCGTTATTTGTAAAAGCACGATGGGATTGACATCGTCGCATATGTGTACAAAAATTCCTTAAATAAATAAAGATTAAAAAAAGAGCGTTTATTCTGAAAGTGGGCAACATCGCAAATAGATATCAAATATTTCGTTGTTTATAATTTGGCAATATTACTGTATGGAAATAAGAAATGTGGCTAACTAGCGAACTAGAGTATATTAAATAATGAATTGCAATTATAATACTAACTTTGATGTTGTAACCGTTTTAGGTGTAAAAAAGGCATTTGGAAAGTTTCCTAATACTTTTTTCACATCTAAAACTAAATATTATATTGCATTTCATAATCAATATTTTAGTTCCCTAGTTAGCCACATTTCTTATTTCCATACAGTAATATTGCCAAATTAATCAAAACAGGTAAATATTTGACAGCTATTTACGACGTTGCCAACTTTTAGGATAAACCCTCTGAATAAAAGACTTGACTGTACTAAGTAAGTACTATATTTCTTTACAGTCAGCATGGTCTTCAAGAGAAGAGAGGAGAGATACCCGCGCCATAGATCGAGTCCCGCGCAGGACGATCCACTACCACACAAAGAGACATATGTTACCAGAACCCGACGCCAAGAAACGGGTCACGACTCCAAGAACTAGGGAGTTCAGAAAAAAAGTATGTGATGTAGTTAATTATGATAAATTTATAAGTAAATGTGTAGTTGCCTGCCTGTTTGATCTAGTGGTCGCAAACACGACTGCTGAAAGTGAGGTCCTGGGTTCGATTCGTAGGTGTTAATGGAGAGCAACGGTAGAGCAGTGGTATCAGCCCCTACTTAGGAGTCGTAAATCGTGAGTTCGAACCCACGCAGGCACTTTACTTTTTGTATTTAAAATTTCATCAGCACTGCTCTCAAAACGGTAAAGGAAAACATCGAAGGAACAAAAAACAAAAAAATCGAAAACATGTGACATCCACCAACCCGCACTGGGCCCGCGTGGTAGATTACAGCCCACTCCCTCTTTAAGAGAGGAGGCCTGTATCCCAGCAGTGGAAACCATAGAGGTTGATTATGCTATTGGGTTATTCCACCAGGAATTTCTCAGTAGCAACGAGTCTGGTTTTATGCCGCAGATTTATCCCATGCTATAACATGGAACTTAAACATGACGTGCAAAACGTAAGTGTACTAAATAATACACTTCTGGCCCCTAACTTATTCCTTCGGGGAATACGGGAATTTATTCTTTATTTTTCACAAGAGTAGGTATAAATTCATATACACTGTGGCCCATCGGCATGTGCCTGCCCATGTTTTTCTGAATACTCATGAAAAGTTATCGAAAATTAACTTTAAAAGGGGGTATATCTTTAATGTGTTTCACGTTATTAAATTTTTGAGTAGCGTTTGTGACCTTGCTTTACTTTTTTTGCCATATCTCCGATGTTATTGACTCGATTTGAATTCTGTTTGTTATTTCTAAAAGTTTATGAGTTATTTTGTCGGATTAAGTAACATTTTTTTTAAATTGTGGACTACAAAAAAATGGAGATTACGACATTTTTTCCTTAAAAAAAATCTGTACTTATTTAAAAAAACACAAGTGCAAGTCCATAAAATCGCCCCATAGGGACTTTTTTAATCACTATTAATTATCTACAACATAACAGCTACATAGCAACTGCAAGTAAATCCGAGGAAAATCTCTAAAACTCGAAAAGTTTTTTTTTTTAAGTCTATTGATACTCACAGTTACAGCGGACTTCCCACCATAACCCAAACGAAACAGCTCTAATAAATTAAATATCATTTCAGCCATCAGGTCACCTGACACCTCTAGAAGAAGATGACATTGACAATGACGAAGTAATCTCCGTCGCCATTGGTCCTCCTCCTATCCGACCGAAATACGACAAAGTGCACTGGAAGCATCCTCCCAAACCCGTCACCCAAAACGTATCAAACGCCACAGCTACAACCATTGTAAAGGACGTCTTTATACAACTAGGCAGAGAGTTCCTAACGAGACAAGTGAGCGAAGACTTCATCTTCGGACAATACATAGGTAATGCAATGAAAAACTTAACAGCTGAAATAAAACTTAAAATGCAACATGAAGTCTTGGAACTAATACTCAAATATCAGAAGATCAACCAAGGCGAGGTTGTCAAACCAGAAGAAAAGACTGCCAATCCTTTGCCAATGATAAAGGAAATGAAGACTGAAAGCAAAAAGTTTACTGCAGCCAACGAGACAGAGGACACGTGGCCAGATTTCTCAAATCTTGCTAAAATTGTTGGTTGATTCTCAAATCTTACTAGGATTATTGGTTATTTGTTAATCTACCTTTTTTGTTAATACATTGATTTATTATTTATTTGTGCTTGTTATTTTCAAACTGGTGCGTTTGTGTATGGAGAAAGCTAAGAAGTTAATGATATCACGTGCATGTTTTGTTATATGTACATGCTTCTTCCCAAGATTTCGTTTTAATATTAATATGCCTAAAGGTAAATGTTTTCTTTCTATTTCAATTTTGTCATCTTGTCTCTATAATGTTACTTATAATTTAACGTTTGCAAACGTTTTTTCACTCTTTGTCCATCTTTAACAAACAGTACCTATGCCTCATTGCAATAACATTGTTTTCTTACAAACATTCCAGATTTTTCCACAGTGTATTTTTACAGACGCACATTTACTTTTTGCACAGTCAACATCGGAACACCTTTTATGTAAATCAGACAAATATTCAAATAATTTTTCCAGTAGAAATAAATCACATTTAACAATATTTACAAGAGCAGTGGTGGCCCAGTGGTAACGGCCGTGACTTCGAACCCAGGAAGGCGCTTTACTTTGTGTAAATTATTTCATCACCCGCTCTCAAAACGGTAAAGGAAAACATCGTGAGGAAACCGGCCTGTACTAGAATCAAAAATTCGAAGACATGTGACATCTACCAACCTGCACTGGGCCCACGTGGTGGATTATGGACCCACTCCCTCCCACAGAGAGGAGGCCTGTGTCCCAGCAGTGGGAACATTATAGGCTGATTGTGTAGTAAAATTTCGAAATAAAACTCCAAACAAATTGAATATACTGGCTCAAAATTCTACGTAAATTAATTAAAAATATGGCTTTTACATTGAACTCTCGCTTCCAAGAATATCTTAGATACCTACTAATATTATAATATAAAGAGGTATAATTTGTGAGTTTGTATGTGGTATCTTCGGAACTACTGATCCAATTCCGAAAATTATTTCAGAAATGGGAAGCATTTAAGTATTGTCGAGTGTCATAACTTCATAAGATATTATTTTATGACAAAACAAGAAATTTCACGCGGATGAAGTCGCGGGCAGAAGACAGTCTTCAATAAAGGTACAATTCCGAAGGCGACGGCAGATAACAAACGGCAGCGGCGTTGCTGTTGACAATAAACGCAGGCAACAGCAGTGCATTTTCGATTCCGAACTCAACGTCACCGTCACCTCTACAACGGCTTTGACAATCCTCTTATCAAGTTTTGCGAAACTCATTACTACTAGTCGCCACTCGACCGCAGCAACAAGCAGCACTGTTGCGATCTACAAAAGTGTGTTCAAAGAAATACATAGCAATCAGTAGTATCGCTGCGGTCTGTCATTACGATTGGACGGCTCTACTGCTGTGGTTTGCGGTCTGCCGTCGCCTTCGGAATTGTACCTTAACTGATTCTCGTTTATTATAATAATCCTGGCTGCCCCGATAAAGGTCGCAAGGTCGAAAATTTTGTGTATTCGCAAACTGTCGTTATCTGACCGCAGTGTTTGACTTTAACCCGGGGGACCGGACTTAATCCCAGATTAAAGAAACAACGGAGATATGCTATGGGGCACTTATGGCTACAATTCTCTTAAAATGGAAAACATAACAATAAATGACAGAAAGGTTTGGATGATGTTGAACAAAGACTTTTGATTTCAGTTCGAATAAATTCATTAAATTCGCGTATTTTAAACGTTGACTGGATAGTTCAATTTGCCAGCCGATCTTAAAATAATTCACTTATTAAATAATTATGTAAAAATCTCATAAGTTCCAAGGTTGGAATTGTGTCTGTTAGTAGGTACTTAATAGTTTTTGGTCCTCAAAATCTGTCGCAGTATCTCTGCCAAATCTCTACACACTACTTATAGGAATGAGTTGCCTGGGGTACCCTGGAAGTCTTTAAACAGACTTCTGACCTAGGTTGGCCGAAGCACGGAAAACTTGTTCAGGTGGAGATTCATAGACGACGTGCTGTTCCACAAACGATGGAACTATCATGTTCTGCGTGCCATGTCAGCTACACGTTGCAGGAATTTATAGACGCTAGTGATGACGCCAAACACGTGGCCGAATTCTGGGCCGAGACCTTAGATTGCCATCGATATGCTAAAAAAAATACCAAACTTATGAGCACGGTAATAAGGACCAATCTTTAACTGTGATTCTATATTTTGTTCTTATTACTAGTAATATCACATCTGTCCTTTTTCTAAAATCCGTAACCTCACCTTGCTCGCTGCTAGTGCGTAGGTACCGATGAAAATATCTCTAACTAGTGTAATCGCATTACCCGTAATAGGATTATGGCGACCGACTAGTGAACGAAATGTTCTAGAGCCGCCATTTTGATTCTGTTCACGGGATTTCATTCTTTTGTTTCGACTCGCTTTGTTTAGAGATTTTGTTAAATCCAGCTTGTGGTTGGTGGTCGTATTTTCAAGAGATTTTCACAAAGCTTGTTGAGTGTTATACATGTTTAAAAGTGCTTGATTAGCGTTTTGTAATTTAGGACTGTCAAAAAAGATTTTGTTTATCTTGTTTTACAAATACATGTGGAAAAAGATCGATTTTTCTAAGCGTGCGATTCAGTATCCTTACATGATCAAACTGACTGTTAAAATTATGAAATATGAATCCAAATCATCGTCTTAGAACTTCAAAATTAAATAACAGGAATTGACAGTATTATGAAACATTCGAGTTCCTAAATACATTAGTTTATAATGTAAAGCATGGTGCAAGTTCATTGTCTGTGGTATGCCACAGACAATAAACTTGCACCGTGCATGGTACGCCATAAAATTGAAGCAGCAATTGACTGGCACCGTCTAAACAACACGTACAATATTTTTGCACGACACGGGCAAGTTAGTTGCTGTTCAAAACTGGTATAGGTGTAAACAGCACATACAATAAAATCGAATTCAATTCTGACATACTTAAAAAAATTCTATCAGTCAAACATGTGCGATCGAAACCAGGTAAAAAAAATCTTGAGAAGACGTTCAGTAAAATTTTATGAAATATTTGGCAGCGCAAATACAGCTAATTAATTGTACAAGGACGTGTAACTCTGTGTTTAGACGAGGCAAAACTCGCATGCAATAATTACCTCGGTTTAAACAGAAGTCGAATGCAATTATTGGATGGCAAAACTTGCATTCAATTATTGTATGCCATTTTATGGAAATCGCACGCTTGTCGCACTTACATGCAATTTTTGAACGTGCTTGGCATGCGATTACTGCTCTTGAACGTTCCAGAAACTTTCACCGTGTAAATGAGGGTTAAGTATATAGGCCTTTCAGAAAAAAATATCATGTTTTGAGTCTTCGTAAAATAATGTTAATATAGCCACTTGGAAGTAAGTATTTCCATATCCCAGTAAAAGAAGAATTATTTGAAAAAAAGGGTAAAAAAAAAACTGGGCGCTGCCCATGACTTATTCCAGCATTACTTGAGAAGAAAATATTCCCATTGATGTTATCTTCAAAGTATATTTTCTTTATATTTTTTATTGGACTGGATACTGACCTGCGCTGGCCTTGACAACCCCCTTTGGGCACAAAGCCAAAAGGGTGTTCAACTGCCCGTGCTACGGAAGAGAGCAAATCTAGTAGGTGTATTTGATAAAATATTATATTATTTATGTTGCTATTATGTATAGCCAAGGGCAAAAGTACGTATCCACTTGGGGGCTTGCACCACAAAATGGAGCGTTTAGCTGCTTTAAATAATAAATAAATCATTTATTTCCATAAAACAAGGAACACAAACACACCCCAACATATTTAGCGATTTATGGTGCAAGCGGGCCTTAGTAAAATTTATAAACGATTTTCTCCATAGAGCTATCAATTTCTGACAGCTTTCTCGCACATATACTTTTGTGACTTGTTTTTTGAACCGATATTATTACGAGAAATATGCCCTTGAATTTTGATAAGTTTACACATATTTTTGCCACTGTCTGTATACCTACACTTTGTAAGCCTTTTTTGTGACGAATTAATCTAAAGAGCGAAAATTTATTAAATATTATTGTGCAGCTAGATATCTTATGACGTGAGGCGCATTAGGTAAAGTGCTTTAGATAAAAAAACTTTTGACAAAAAAAAACAACCGACTTCAAAAAAAACACTACAAAGTGAAAAATAACTTTAATTTCGGAAGTCGGTGTCTTTGGTTTTGAATTTTCGTTCTTTGTCACCGACTTCCGAAATTAAAGTTATTTTTCACTTTGTAGTGTTTTTTTTGAAGTCGGTTGTTTTTTTTGTAAAAAGTTTTTATTTTTCACTTTTTAGTTGTGATACCTACCCCACACAAATTCGAATACCACTACCAGCTATGTAAATAACAGCTGTGACAGGAAGTTATCATAATATCATCCACATACTAAGCGAGGTAAAAATACGTATTATTGAAACTAACTCAAAAACTACCCAAGTAAAGTTAATAAAATTTATATGGGACCACCTCTGAAGTATGATCTACCAAACAAAAAAAGAATCATCAAAATCAATTCATAATTGACGGAGTAATCGCGTAATAAACATACAAAAAAAAAAAAAAAAACATACAGTCGAATTGAGAACCTCCTCCTTTTGGAAGTCGGTTAAAAACAAAATCTAGTACCTATTCCAAAGCGCGTGTAAATTTCAAGTAAATTTTCCCAGCTTTTATAGGTACAGATCCAATTAAAAGGCACGTGTAAAACGGATGAAGATAGAAGGAATTTCAGAAGCTATCTCTCATGATAGCCACAACAGTTGCAAGAAGTAATCACAGAAACAACCAAAAACGTAATTTCCACGTCTAAACAATTCAATTTAAGTGAACACAGGAACACTAAATTCAGGCCATCTCGACAGATGTTTACATAATTACCGCTTCTAACATTTATGCAGGTAGACTGAAGTAGAGTACTCTAACTAATGGTCCACGTTGCTGCCCTGTTATTTTAAATTGCGCCGCTCCGAGAGACAGTCGCGAAAATTGCTCCAAAAGCGAAAATTCTATCCAGTTTCTTGTTTTAAAATGTAGCGCTTAAATTTTCGGGGCTGATGAATTTTTCGCGCCAACGGATACTCCAGCCGCTTTGTGTGGTAAAGATATGAAAATTTGAATTAAAATAATTCAGATGCTTTCCTTTTTGGGGCTTTTCGAGTTTTGTTGCAGTTGAATTTTCGGGTTGAATAAGTTTTTTTGTAGTTTGCATCTTTTGTTAAATAGTTTTGAATAGGGATGGACTACCTAAATTATTTATCGTAATACCTACTAAAAACGTATCAATATTATGCTTTTAAGATAGATCTATACATTAAAGGTGTTAACATATTAATGTTTTTAGTCTGTGGTTAATATGTGCTACTCTGTGGAATAAAGGAGAACAAGATGATGTAATAATATGTATGGCATGTTGAACATAATAAAAGGTGCCAGTATTTCTTCCTGTGTCCAAATTCCCATCAAACAAAAGGTGACAGTACTCTCATCATTACCTGCCTCTTCCATTGAATATTGCACCGGCGTCATTAACTCAGTTCTATTTATTTATATTTCTAATGAAGACTTATACCAATGCAATTAAGTATGCAATAATACATCACTGTCCTGCTGTCCAGTGCTGCAGCCAAACTTGTGATAATATAATATAATAATATTTTTTGATTAACAATAATGTTGATACAACTCATCTATCCTAAAAAAAAACACAATGTACAGAGTTTAGAACATTTTAAAGATAGAGTTAACGACGATGTCTGTGCTAGTATTAACTGTGTGACAGACATCAGCGCCTTCCTCCTACAATCATGGTTTGCTATTTGTTTCAATATAATGATACAAAAATAGTCCTTGTACAAATTAAGTTACGCTCATTTTAAGTAATAAAATAATAAAAAAAAATTGTATTGAATGTAATAAATTATTAGATTGAAAAATAATGTATTTACTTTTATATTAAGGCATGCAAGGAAATACGTGAATGCGTGTGTGAGTGTGTCTGCACAAACAAGGGTGTGTGTTGAAGTACTCCCATACTGGCCACATTACAAGGTAAATTTAATGTGCCTTGCGCATCAACGTCATAATTTACTGAAACAAATTTAATCAGTTCTAAAACAATTCGTTTTACACAGTGTTTTTATTTTAATTTCACATCTGGGTCTCCTAAATGTAAGCACTTAATGAGCTTAAGAACTCTGGGCTCCATTCCCCGAACGTACAGATAGCAAAAACACCTCCTTCTCGGAAAGCTTGACAAATCACCGACCCTTTCAGGTCATGAATCAGCTTTTTTGATTTATTAATTGATGAGGGACCAACCCAAACGTCTGTTCCTTCCATCCGAATATCACTCAAACAATGGATTTCAACTAATCCATTAAACTTAGTAGTTTGATCCTAGTTTCTTTGAAATACAAATATAAGGATAATTATGTCCGTAAAGTTTTGGAAGCGTGACCCAAAAGTCCGATAAATAAATAATGAAGAGAAAGTAGGAAAGTTTGAGGACCAAGATAAACAGATAGTGAGGGGATTAAACACAAACTAAACTCGAACGGGACATGTTGGTCCTTCTCATTGATTTGAACCTGGGGGAAAGTTTGGAGGGTTACCTTGGCAAGGTATTCGTATTTTCGATAAACTGTCGTTCAGGTACAATAAATAAAATAGTCTTTAAGACCGAATTTCGGCCATGGCGACCAAACTCAGCAGAGACCAGCCTTCGGCATGGGAGATATTATAGTGCACAAGTGTATGCGCAGACACAGGTGCACTCCCTCTTCCCTCACTCTCATGATCTGATGGGACGGCAATCCAACACGACCGGAGAGTGATCAGGCGTAAAGCCAACGGCTTAGCGTGCATTTCCGAGGCATGGGGGTATCAAACCGCCAACTTCCAAACTCCGTGCTGTTACTTTGTGCAAACTGACACTCAGCAGTCGCGCTTATGACTACGAGACCACCAGGACAGTTCAGCCTCAAGTGTGAAAGTAGGTCATTTAGTGGTCTGTTACAAAGACCCAGAATCTCACGTTCAGCAATCGCGCTTGCGACTACGAGACCAACGGGGCAGGCCATAATAAATATACCTACATAATAAAATGATTCTCAGATAAAAGTGTTAGTAACTTCTTTGGTTAAAAAGAAGGCTAACGGCATCCTCCTAGACTTCTTGAGAAAATAACAGCAGACAGAATCACCATTCTCATCTGAATTCTGGTCTAATACTGAACTGGAAGTAACCTAAGTAAGTGATTATAGGAAATAATCTGGTTATCAGATCAGGCTCAAGTATTTATTTATTTATTCACTTTCACTTTTTTCACTTTGTGATATAGAATAGACGTGGATATATTTAGTAACCTGTTCCGCTTAGCTATGACTTAAGAGCCATAAATAACCCTGTAAGAAATCGACACGTGTTTCACCTCTCAACGACGCATCCTCAGGATGACGATTGACTTGTCGCGAACCCGAACACGGCGTGTTGCCACACACGCATACACACATATCTACGTCTATTTTATTTTGTACTGGATTTCCGCAAGGTCACGCCTGAATCAATTAACTGTATTTTGTGTTTCACTGTGTCTAAGTAATTTTTTTTCTTTCTTTATTTCTTTTCTTTTTTTAAATCTTTATGCAACTGTGACTTAAGGTACAAAGGCGGGCTTAATGCTTTAAGCATTCTCTACCAGCTAACCAAGGTTGGTGGAGTGATAACATGGCAGGTGCATTGTATTGTATGGGAAAAAAACCCAGCTCAATTCAGCTGTACCTAGGAGAGGTCAGCAAAATAAAGGTATAGAGGATACCAGGATCCAGTTAGGCAAAACTTTTGAACGACAAACTTCAAACAAACGCAATATGATGTACCAAACCCAGTTATTATTTCCACGAAACCTTTCACAAAACCGGACACTCGCCGGAATAGTCACAAAGCAAAAGAACAGACAGAATCACAAGAAAAACTAGTTATTCGTTTGTGGGTACACAAAGCTACAATATGGCAGGCGTCCATTACCCGATTAGGGTTCCGTCGGTCGCGAGCTTTTAACACTTTGGATGCAACAAAGGAACCCTGACTTCGTTATTGTCAGTATTGTGTCCGTTGAATTTATTTTGTATTGTTGGGTGGTTATTGCGGTGACAACCTTGGAATTTAAAATCTTTGGAAGTCGTGTTTAAAAGTTCTTTCTTTTTCGTATGGGTAGTGACTAGCCTGGTGTCAGAGTTTTTATGCCACCCTTGGGCCTCTGACTTGGCTTAGCATGCTGTCGAGAAATATCTCTCAGGCATGCCAGTTTCCTCACGATGTTTTCTTTCACCGTGTTTGAAACAGTTTGGCTTTCGGGATTGGCCACTCCTTTTTAGTTAGGAATCGAAAAAGGAGATTGAGTCTAACCTGCACATAACATGTTCAGAAATCGGAGGTTATGATATTTAAATATAGTAAAGGCCCTGATCATATCTTACCGATCAATTTGTGTGTGCCTTAAATATTGTTACAAAGTTTAAATATCTTGGTCACATAATTAGGGATGATTTAGCAGATGATGCTGATCTAGAACGGCAGAGGCGCAGTATCGCATGTCGAAGCAACATGTTGGCTAGACGCTTTTCTCACTGCTCCAACCAAGTTAAAATAACTCTGTTCAAGGCTTACTGTCAGTCGTTCTACACCAGTCAGCTCTGGTACAGGTACACGAAGAGTGCTTATTCTGCTCTTCGTGTACAATATAATAACGCCTTTAGAGCTATATTAAAGCTGCCCTGGCGGTGTGGTGCGGCTGGCATGTTCGCTGAGAACAGAGTTACTGATTTTTACGGGCTCTTGAGGAGACTCAAGGCATCTTTCCTGTCTCGATTATGTGCATGTACTAATCATATTGTATCTGTATAATTATGCTGAAATGTAGAACTTTATTTTAATTTCAATTGAATGTAATTTATTGTAATTTAATTTTTATATTACTATGGGTTAATACCTGAAATGAAATGAAAAATAAAAATAAATTAACTCACTTTCAATTACTATCCGAAGGATTTAGAAGGTATTAGTTACTAATTCATTCATTTATTGGATTGAAAAATTCGTCTGCTCAACAACGTAAATAACGCAATAAATGTTGTTGAACTGTCAAAATTAAAGTCATTGTCATTTTATGTTACGCAAATACCCCGCTGAAAATGTTTGCTGCTATAGATGGCGCCAGTGTTTTTTCCTTGTAACCAAGTTTTCATAAAACCAGTATTATTTTGCAGACAAGAGATCGCCGAGATACCGTATAAAGAAAAATTGAACTAGAGTTTGTAGTAGAGTGCGCGCCACGAAAGAAGGCCAGCGGGAAATTGTGGAACTACATTTATTTTTATGAAAATGTGATGCATTCACATAGACACTAGCGCCGCCGCGTCAAAAGGACTTCAATGGTGGCGCCGACTAAGTACTGTGAAGTGCGATGACATTATTAAACGTGTACCTAGTACGTATATATTTGGAATCGTTCTATCAGACTCTGACAAAAACATATAACCCCGGGTCCACACTCTCGCTAGTGCACTTCGCGGAGGCCCTTGCACGAGCCGCGGCAAGTAGAGGTTACACGAGTGCTACCCATCCACACTCTCATTTTATTCAGTTGCTCGTCATGCCTCGCGCCTCGCGTCCGTTTGTCTCCGGTCAAAAAACCGACACAAGAGGAGCGCACGCGAGGCGAGGCGAGAAACGACGAGAGGAGGCGAAGGCACCATCCACCCTATCGCGCTCGCTTCACCTCGTCTTGCCTCCTAGAGAGTGTGGACCCGGAGTTAAAATTTCTGAAATCTTCATTCACACAACCTCAAAAGTAACCGACCCTTTTCCCGTCCCAATAAAAATAGGAATAATTAGTACGGAATCATTTAAGAACCAAGAATTCAATAAAGGTATGATTCCGAACCCCGCTGCATGCGGCAGTGCTGACGCAGCAGTACTGCCGCGTCACTATTGATTTATGTGAGACAACATTCCGAGCACGTTGGCAATGTCGTGGCAGCACTGCTGCGACGGCACTGCTGCGCAGCAGTGTCGCCCTGCCCCCACAGCAACACAGTAGTGCGGCGATTATCACGGCGATAACACGTGAATGCAATGCTTTGAGTTGCATTCACGTGTTTTTTTTGCATTCACTGATACCACAACAGCGGAACACCACGAACAGCAGGTGCTCGGAATCAGCGCGGCAGTCAATACTGCCGCGCAGTTCTGCTGCGTGCAGCGGAGTTCGGAACCATATCTTAAAACTCGACCAATTCCTCTCGCATTTAAATAAAATCGTACACAAACAGTGGCAAAAAGCAACAGAGTCTACTCCATTAAAACATAATTATATTGATATTTAATTTAAGTTAATGCGTAGATATATTCATGACTTTTCAATCAATTAATTAAAAACTGAACTAATTGAACACGTACAGACTATAAATGCTTTATTTTGGCAACAGTGAATTAACTTTACTTAAAGCTACTCTTCCTTATCGACGAAAAAAGCTGAATTTAACTTTTATATTATTATTACTTACATTGTTTTTATACTGCTTTTTAATTTTATGTTTATGAATTTTTTTTAGAGTAAGTAAGCTAATAGCAGATAATAAATGGATAGTTCAAATTGATATGAAAAGCATCAGAATTCATTATAGGCTATATTCATGTAGAGGTACTCTGAAGCGATTAACACAATGCATCGCGCTCCGTCGCATAGCGCGGCACGGCCATAACGCGCTACCGTTGGGCTCCCAAGTAATGGCGGGAGGGGTTCACATCGGCGTCGAGTCGACTATGAAATATCTGGGACTCGTCCTCGACAGCAAACAATCTACCTGGGAGCGCGAGCCGCGCGCACATTTCCATACAAACTGATACAATGACAAATTTTCCGTCCCGCGCTACGCGACGGAGCGCGGTGCAGTGTGATAATCGCATAAACTAGCTCATCTCATGAGAAAGTAGCCATTTTTAGACTTACTCAAAAGTACCGATGAACAAGGACCATCTATAAATCTCCCAACCACCACGACTTTACCAGAGCCTAATACCTAATACTAACAAATCATTATAAAATAAGTACTCAGTATCCTCTCCACAGCCGATTCTCCTCTCATACGTCGCCAATTAAAGCGACAATACTCTTAAAGGGTCTTCTGTCTATTTGACCACCGAAAACAGTGTTTGATCTGTATAGGGTCCGGATATAAGCTGGCCGTAATTAGGGGTCTAAATATACGTGAGACCGGTTTTAGGGAAAGAGGCTCTAATTAGGGTCGTTCGCAAACTTTTATAATTGGACTCTTAGCCTGACCTCTCGACTGTTAAGTTGAGGGTACACTGTCTGTAGGGGAATTCGGTGGAGATCGTGTACTTCATGTACTTCAGATTTTGAATAAGGACCTTCGAAATTCAGACGTGACGTATCGCATTTTAAATTTCAACGTTATACAACATTTAAAAATAACCCTTTCCAATCCGTGAGGGTGTTGGTATCGTACTGAGAGTCTATTTATGTGTTAAATTTCTGAAAAAAAGAAAAATTAATACGCCAATTTTTTAAAGTGAAACTTTTATTACATCGTCTCAAACTTTTCGTCTGTGTGTTACATGTCGCGTGACGGTCGGCCGCGGAGTAGGGATAAAGTGAAAGGTGCTCGTCAGAGCAGCCAAGGCCAATATGGCGGCGCCTATAGAAGTTTAACTTTTACCGTGGTTTCATAAAACCACACAATCCTTTTTTTTTTGAATGGGGAATTTTTCCAGGATAATACATGGGGCGCGGGCGGTTGTCGTTTAGCAGGTGTCTACAAGTCATAATAACATACATAACATAATGACCCCTGTTAAAATTTGATAAGTTTGAATGGTATTGGGGTAAATTTTGTATTAAAAATCTGAATTTGAAATAGGTTTTTTGTCATTTCAGTACCTATTGTATAAATGATTTTGTTTGGAATGTTTACCGAAACACGGTAGTAGGATCGTTGGCAGACCAAATAGTCATGATTGTGGGTTCACGACCTACAAAAAATCGCACCATCGCGGGGAAGACCTGGATGAAACACACACAGAACAGGAAAACTTGGTATAAAAGGGAGGAGACCTATAATCAGCAGTGAATGGAACAAATCTACTAATGATGATGATGATGAGTCAGTTTTGTAGCGATTCATCAGCGCAACACTGTAGTTGTTCAAATGTTTGCATTTAAATGGCTAAGTTCGATCGATGTCAGTGCTGACCATCGCGCGGTCGAGCACTAAAGGCAGCCTTTTTTTGGGTGAAAAATTATCAAATAACTTCTCCCGCTCTGAGCGGAGCGGGAGGGCGTGTCAGACGCTTACTGACTAAAACCCACCCGTGTTCCTTCAGTTGCCTGTATATTGCCAGAGGCCACGGCCACCCTTTCGGACAATCCCGCAACTCCCCTCAATTGTGCTGACATCTTTTTGAGGCGCGCGTGGAACAAAACGCGCCGTCGACCCGGGCCTGGTCCTTATCGAACGGCGAGCTACCCATTGCTCACCGTCCGCAAGCCAGCGCCAACGGTGGCCGGGAATCGGCCTGAGATTTCCGACGCCCAGGGCGTCTCCTGCGGCGGTTAGAGGCGTGAGGGCGCGAAATTTGCCTCTCCCTCATACGTTCCGCCTCCTCCTTCGCGAGCATTACTGCTTCGCAGAAGGAGGTGATGGCCTCCTATGCCCTCTTGCTCCGTACCATGGCCTGGACCAGGGCCGGACGCGAGAGATCACCGCCGCCGATCGCCTTCACGAGGACACGGCGACGGTTCGCCCAAGCTGGGCAAACCTCCACCGTATACTCCACCGTGTCCTCCGGGCGATCCACACAGTGGTGACACTTGGACGTTTTCTCCCGCCTTATCCAGCACAGGAACCTCTCGAAACAACCGTGTCCGGTGAGGACCTGCGTCAGGCGGAAGGTGAGGACACCGTGGCGCCTCTCTAGCCACTCCTCAAAGAGGGGCCTTACCGCCGCAATTGTGGCGTGCCCACTAAATGCAGCCTAAGACTTCATTATGACTATCATGTAAGAAAGCAACAACACTGGTAGCTTTAAACAATAGATTTTTTTTTTTAAGTTTGAATGTGGGTCCAGTTAACCAATACAAATGCAGAAAATAAATTATGTGGTCAAGTGGACCCGCGGGTCCAGTAGCGAGTGGGTCCAGCTGACCGAAGACTCTAAATATGTCTTGGGGCATTTTTAATAAGACCGGTGTCTCGGTGACAGACGACAATCCGTCAATTTTTGTATGATTTTTAAATAGTATTAATGAAGTATTATTTTTTATGACGAATTAAATAGGACCCTAGATGAGACTCACATCGATCAAGGAAGCATGGCACAAAAGGAGACAAATAGTTTATAAGGCAACATTAAAATTTCTTACACTTTAAAGTGTCCCAATTCCATGTGTGTCCTCACCTTAACTTAGAAATCCATTCTAATTAATCATGATTTATTAAAATTAATTCGCTCAATAAAGGTAATTAAGTCAAAGGAAATTAGAAGACGGAGGGAAGTCATCACGGTAATCCTCCTCGAGGGTAATCAGAGTGCCGGAGCTATTTATAATGGTGGAGATTTGTTGTTATTTTAAGGTTTATTTCTGTTGATTCTATGTATTACATTGTTTTCTTCACGACGGCACCACCCCCCGCTCATCTCCACGCAAAAACCTACACTCAATACTTGTCACATATGCACACAACACTCATTACATTGCACACACAAACACACCCCCACACACCCTCACACACACCCTCACACACACAAACACACCCCCACACAACACACATAAATACATACATCACCACCAAATCACACCAACATACACATCTCTTTTGTTTCACTAGTACATAACCTTATCTTTGACAATTCTCTAACTCTAAAATCAACTTGTATGCTCACAATAATCGCTCGACCTTATTGTTATCTACGCGAAGACACTGCCGCCCAAGATACAGGATTTTCCTAGTTTGGGGGCAGGGTACATATTCTTCTTGGATTTTAGACCTCACTTTTGTATAATTTAATTAATTATACTTAAGTTTGCTTACCATTCCGTATACCTATTTATACATAAACTTTGACAAAGTTTATGTTTTTTGTGAATAAAGATTTTATTATTTAACTAGCTGCGCCCCGCGGTTTCACCCGTGTAAGTCTCGATCCCGTGAGAATATCGGGATAAAAAGTATTCTGTGTTAATCCAGGTTATAAACTATCTTTGTGCCAAATTTCATCCAAATTGGTCCAGCCGTTTGAGCGTGAAGAAGAGACAAACATACACACACACACAAACTTTCGCCTTTATAATATTAGTGTGATATAATATTTGTATCCTTACTTTGGCGAGGAGCACGTGGCTAAGTAATAACAACTGCACGGGTCGATCCATCTGGTTAAGCTACGCTTGCCGGGGTTGGTCCGTGGATGGATGACCATCTTCACATTACTTACTTACCTTCAATTATTGTAAACGCATCCAAATACGATTTTAATGAGAAAATTAATGTCATCACGTCAACGATATCAAGGTATTTTACAAAGTACATCCATCATCATCATTTTAACTTTTAAAATCTGAAACACTTACCTACCAATTTACCCCAACATTTACTAAAAACTTACCCCTTCCTACTATTTACTTACCCTTTACCCCAAATAACCCTAACCATAACAACAGCAAAAAGCATTCCCACATCAAATCCAAGGTTATATATACAGAAGAGAATTTGATTTTATTACATAAAGAGATGCTTGCCATAAGGCTTGGGGCATAATTGCGCTCCCAGCGGACTATAAAATTGTGCCTAAAAGCAAATAGTAATAAAAAGAAAGAAAATTATCGTTTACACAGAAAGGTTCGCGGGGCATGAGCGTGGGACGTGGTCCCACTGTAAGCGGATTTATTAAAATACGTAGTAACTAAAATGTTAATTGATAAATGAAAATAAATCCTCCTGTTTGTTCTTCTTAGTGTTCCGTACCCGAAGGGTGCCAAACGGAACCCTATTACTCCGCCTCCGCTGTCTGTCCGTCCGTCTGTCTGTCCGCTGGTTGTATCTCAAGAACCGTAGTAGGTAGACAGCTGAAATTTTCACGGATTGTGTATTTCCATTGCCGCTTTATCAAATAAAAGTTAATAATAATTAATAGGGGGGAGCCCCTTTAATTATTAACTTTATTTTTATTTTATTATTTGGTGTTATACAAGAAATGTATTTATTTCGGACGTCTTTGCTCGATCTCAATACGATACGGAACCTTTCGCGTTATCTTCTCAAACAGAGAAGGCACGAGCATTGATAACCATGCTTGCTCAAGACGGGTTGGCGATTTCAGACTTACCTATAGTTACTATAATTCCAGATTTCCTCACAAAATTTTGCCTGCCATCCACATCACAGCAAAACATAGGTCTAAATAGAAAATTACTACCCGAACATCAATTACTCCTCTAAACATCGAACACAATAGATCACAATCAAATACGTTGCCATTATTAGAGATCCTGCTAAAATCGAACTAAAGTCTCTCTCCGATTTCCGCTATCAAATTGCAATTGAACAGTGAAAAGCCTACAATACGTCACCATCGACAGCTCATTCTCAATAGTCACGAAATAATAGCTCTACAAATTTAAACAGTCACAATTCAATTAAAAACCAACCTTCTATGTCTACAAATAGGATAGTTAACGATCGCACTGAAAAGTTGTTCAGCGACATGAAGCGTCCAGTTTAAAATGACCTGTAGCGACAAGTGTTCGAAGTTTAAGTACAGGTCAAGTAGCAATGGATGTAAGTAGCAACACATCACACGTCAGCGGAATCGCAACGCCCGGACGAGAACAAAGTGCATGTAGTTAAAGCGGGTGCACAATAGCGCCATCTATATTGGCCGGTGCGAACCCTCGTCCCCAATCCAAAATGGCGACCGTGACGAGTTGTCGAAGCCTCGACACATTGTGACAGTGAGAATTACACAGAGTAGTTAAAAGCAGAGAGGATTTAAGACTTAATTGAATGTTAATAGAATTGAATATTTAGGCCGTTTCCTCATTGGTCGGTGCGGTATCGTTTCGGTATAGTACGCTCGCTATACCGAAACGATACCGCACTGCTTTCATTTACGGACCTGACGTTATGTTTTCGGTATAATTTGTACAGTACCGCTTAATTCCTCGCTAGAAAATGTCATCGTCGATTGATGAAGATATTGTGGCGTGTGATATTTATCTCCGTTTACGAAAAAACGAAAACGCTATTGGCGACATCGGAAAATTGTTTTTTTTTTTTAAATATACTTTCAATTAAACCGCATGACGCGTCTCAAGAGACCAAGCGGGCACTAGATGTTTCTACCGAGACGCAGTATATCGAAACGATCCCGCCCCGCTCCCGCGCATACCGAGCTAATCAGGAAACGCTCATTGAAATATAGGCGCTCGGTAAACTTTCGGTACCGAGCATGCTGATCCCGCACTACTGACGTATCGACCAGTAAGGAAAGGACCTTACTCAAAATTTTATTGTAAGTCCTCTTGATGGTACATTTTATATGGACCACTGTGTGACTTGGATTCCTACTTTCATACTCGAGGCTGAACTGTTGGTCTCGTGGTCGCAAGTGTGACTTCTGCGGTCCTGAGTTCGATTCCCAGGTCGGGCAAAGTGTTATATTGTTTTCGCATTAGAAATTTCTTAGTAACAGCCCGGAGTTTTGAAGTTGGCGGTGTGATACCCCCGTGCCTTGGAAAGCACATTAAGCCGTTGGTCCTGCGCCTGATCTCTCTCCGGTCGTGGAAGATTGTGTGCCTTCCCATCGGACTATGAGAGTGAGGGAAGAGAGAGTGCACCTGTGTCTGCGCACACACTTGTGCACTATAATATCTCCTGCGTCGAAGGCTAGTCTCCGTTGAGATTGGCCGCCAAGACCGAAATTCGATCTGGAGGACTATTTTTATTTTGTACGTCTTTGACATTTCTCGAGACCCTTGGGTCCCGGACCTTTGAAAGGCGTACGAGGGGCTGAAGCCAACTCGCAGAGGCCCGTTAGACGTGTTTAATGAAATGAGGCACCAACCGACGATTATCCCTGTTCGCACTATACTAGTACACCCAAGGACAACCCCCGGTTGGTGCAGGACTATTGCAGGATATGGAAACAACGATATTGGATTATGGGTTTGAGTGGCTAAGTGAACTGGTTATCTAGATCTATGGAAAGACTATGGCCCCTGCCTGACCAATATTTTATGTAAAATACACAGGTAAAATGGCAGGGGCTGACTTGCACACTCAATAATGGGCCCCCGAAAACGGTCTCTAGCATATAGTGACGTAGCAACAAGGGGGCAACACTTTCGGAAATGTTTGAGGAGTGGAGAGATATTCCACGGCTATCAGGACAATCCCGGAAGTACAGTCAAGATCCCTATCAGCACCTTACTGGAATACTTCCTTCCTCCCAGCACGTTTGTTCTTGTGAGTCTCCACTCAAACCGGCCAATAAAGGCAAGAATGAGGTGGGAGCTCTGTTCCTCGTCAGTGTTCACTCCAGCCGGTCAATAAAGGCAAGCCAGAGGTGAGAAACAAGACTTCTCCCGGGAGATAGGGTCCGTGGGATCGCTACTGCCCAACAGCTCGCCACTTGCTGCCCTGCGGGTTTTTGTATCTCTTTTGGTATGGCTCCTCATCCCAGACCCGTTCCGGCAAAATAAACTCTACCGGCACAGGCCTAGAGTTTGGAGCGCGCAAGCCCCACCACGACGTCAACGTAGAGATACGGCGGTGGGGTTATTATTATTATTATTTGAAACAATCAATATCATCATTCTCTTGCACGTATCCAAATGTATTTGGGGTCGTCGCAGTTTGTCTTTTTCTTCCATACTTTATAAGTATACTTGAGACAATTAATAAATTGTAAAAATTATAATAAGAATTTTCTCGCTAACTTAAAGACAATGCAATCTACTAAAAGTGTTCACATAGAGTCGGCGACGCTACCTTTGTTTTTTTATGTGATTTTTATAATGCTGTTTCATCATCATCATTTCAGCCGAAAGAAGTCCACTGCTGGACATAGGCCTCCCCCAAGCACCGTCACTTCACATCGGTTCTGTGCTTCCCGCATTCAGCAGATTCCTGCGGCCTTCACAATGCTATGTTTACATTAACTTGAAATAAAAAAATGATTTTTTTTCTGATACGTTAAATACAAAAACACCCTGCAACTGCTGAAGCATTGGAAGGAACACAGCTAGCTAATAAACATACCTACTTTTAAATCATCGTCGCTTGAAACAGTGATATACTCGTCCAATAAATTGTTGCCTCTGTTTCGCACTACTCTGTAGACAGCTCAACTGCACAAAATAAAACATTCGAAAGGGAACTATGTCAATATTCGTTCTAAACATTGACATACACTGAGTGCATTCTACAAGTATTTTTACCATTTTTTACATTTAGACGTTTTTTAATTTACACTTTTTCACATAAAGGTAAGCTAAATGATGCATTCCTTAAATTTTATCCTATACATTTTAAAACAGACATGTTTTTAAAATATTCTCTACAGTGAGACTTTGGCAAAATATGTTGAAGACGTACATATGTATTTTATTTTTAAAAGAGGTTTTTTTTTTCAGGCCATTTCTGTAATTAAGAAAGCTCAAAATCCAGTTGCAATCTCGTCCTAGCGACAATAAATGTCAAAAATATTGAGATATTTTATGACAGATTAAGACTGAGAATAGAATGCGTACGTTCTTAAAAATACAAGATTTTTCATTCAGGTATACCTAACCATCAAACCTGAAATAGGCACAACAGGGAAGGCAGAGATTATTTTAAAGGTGTTGTCACAATTAAAAAAGATTTTTTTATAATTCATAATCATCACGCACCGAAAAAATTCAAAATTTAAATTGTCATTTATTCAAACTAGGCTGAGAATCAGCACTTTTCGAACATAAAAATTAGATAAGACAGTCCCCCAAAACGCCCACCCTTCACCACGTCCTAGTGCTTTAGCTGGGAAGAAGTGGCGCAACAAACTCCTCAGCAGCACAGCTGTTTGTTCAGTTAGAAAATTTTGATTGTATACAATAGAAGATATAGAAGTGGAATTAAAAGCAAGTATCAAATCTTACAGTAGAGAATATACAGATAATTCAAGTATATAACAAAAATTTACAAACAGAAGAAAAAGTTTGCTATTACAAAATACACTCTTGGGCTTTCAAACTTTCTCCATATTTTTTTACTACTACATTACCCACTTTTTCTTGAAACTTTTTGAAACATTTTCTACTTAGCCTTAGAGACAAGTTAATAATTATGGCAACGATCTTTATACGTATAAAGGTTTAGGATTCATCAAGTTTTTAAGACACTGGAGTAACTTTCAAAATTCTTAGCTTATACGGCACTTTTTGACGCCTAAGGGACTCTCTCCTAAATCTAGCGATTTGGAACGGTCTCCAAAAAATAAAACATGGTAGGTAATAAGGTAAAATTGAGAGCAGTGGTGGCCCAGTGGTCCCGACTTACGAATTGTGGTCGTAGATTCGAACCCCGACAGGCGCTTTACTTTGTGTAAATTATTTTATCATCACTGCTCTCAAAACGGTGAAGGAAAACATCGTGAGGAAACGTAGGCATGTAGTAGAAACAAAAATTCGAAGACATGTGACATCTACCAACCCGCACTGGGTCCGCGTGGTGGATTATGGCCCACTCTCACAGAGGGGAGGCCTGTGTTCCAGCAGTGGGAACATTATAGGATTATGCTAAGGTAAAATTAAATAAGATAGCAAAACTTGACAGATGTAATGGGTGCGATATCTAAACATGATATCCATCACTGAAAATCAGCGCTGTGCTGGGTCCCCCATAGCACTGAATCATGCTGAGTGGAAGCCTTCTTGTCACAGTCATGTCGTGCAGCTGCCGACTATTTTCTGTTTTATGCTCGTGATATATTTATTTTGTGTATTTATTATATGTACTTTGTGTTGTTCTCTGATTACTCTTATCTTTTATGTATGCACGTGTTTCTGTGACAAATAAACCTATATTTACCCGACTACGGCAAAGCCAAAAGGAAGGGTTATGATTTTAGCAGTCTATGAAATGAAATTAAATGAAATTGTTTATTCTGTAAATAGGATATCGGAATCACTTTAACACGTCATATAAAAAAATATTAAAAATAAGCTAGATGAGTTCGGCTTTTCCTATCTGACTACTCTGAGAAGAAAGGCCGAAACAAACTCAGAGGTCGCAGTCTCTTTTAAAGTCCAGACATAATCTTGGTCAGGCCATATGAGGACCATGTAGATTTGTGTCTGAAAAGGTCTTTTGAGGAAAGAACCACACAGATTTGAGTGGACCTGTCCAGTCAGTGCAAGCATTTATCAGTAATCGTGGAGCTCAACTTAGAACTTAAGGAGCTCAACTCGACGAGCAATACCAAAGAAAGGACATTTGGGTAGGCCGCAAAAACTACTAAAACTGCCAGACCATCACTAAAACTAGAAGAGAAATAAAAATAATATCCACATATCCCTCACATTCACAATAGTTAAAATAATATAATACTTTACAAAGTAATCATGTCATTTTGAATATAATTTTCAACAATGTCAATGTGTTTATAAAACTGGTATATGTTGATTTTACATAATAATTAAAATGTCTAGTTCTATGGTTTTATCACAAGGCTTAGCAGAGCGAGCAGTTCAATCCCAAGCTTTTTTATCTTCTAAATAATCTGAAATTGTATAGGACCCTTTTTTACAAAGTTTGGTTTTAATACAGATTTTAAATCGTTTAATGGGTAAGTTACGAATGTCAATGGGGAGTTTGTTGTAAAAGCGTATACATCGACCCATGAATGAGTTGCCTACTTTGTGGAGACGTGTGCGATGTACAGCAAGGTTGTGTTTATTCCTGGTATTTAAACTATGAATATCGGACATTTTCTTAAAATTTGATATATTTTTGTGTATATACAATAGGTTTTCAAAAATATGTTGTGAGGCTACAGTCAGAATATTCATTTCTTTGAATGTATGTATGTTTGTATGTATGTATGTATGTATGTTTGCTTTTACGTGTGTTCCACCGTAGCGCCTAAACTGCTAAACCGATTTTGATGAATGAAGTATCAATAGATTTGTAATAACAGTCCGGGTGACATAGGCTATATAATTTTTCCCTAAATTTAATTTGGTGGACTTTACACGTAAATTTCTAACCTCGAAAAAAATTAAAATGGGATGATCATGACATGTTTAGTATCAAAAGAAAGGTCTTGACGAGCACATTACAAATATGTATATAATATTATATTTTCAAAGTAAATAAATATGTTTAAATCGTTAAAAACAAGCAAAAGTGAGACTGCGCTACGTAGTATCGCAAGATGTTACCAACGTGCAGTTAATCAAATCTTAATAAATAGTAACGATTTGTAATTCCACTCTTATGAAGAAAAACAAGTATAACGAAATATTTATATTTTGGATTTCTTCGAAGCTCGATATCGATATATGGTGTTGGCGTCGAAATAAATCGCTCTATGGTTTCGTCCAAAGCACTATGCACTGCTATTGGAATTTAAATAAAATAGGTTAATTACTGAACTATTGTATTACTCTTATTTACGTTTATCAAGTGTAAAAACGGAAAAGTATAAAATGAAAAAATAAAGTTTAATAAAAAACTGTAACCCGACTACGGGAAAATAAAAATGATCTACAAAGTACGAAACAAGCAAATATTTCAGACAGAAATCAAGACAAAGGTACAAAAATGGTCAAGGTAAAGCCGTCGTCGCATGCTATTATAATTTTGTAGGTATTCCTGGCTCCAACATGGTATACAGGCATGCGACCACGGCTTTACCTTGACCATTTTTGTACCTATGTCTTGATTTCTGTCTGAAATATTTGCTTGTTTCGTACTTTGTAGATCATTTTTATTTTCCCTTTGTCGGGTTACAGTTTTTTATTAAACTTTATTTTTTTATTCTTTCTTTCTTTTCTTTCATCACATCTGTGAAGTTCCACTAATTTAGTTTGACCCTGTATGTCATTTGTTCACAATTTAGAATCGAACTTCTCATAGACACAAAATAAATTATTTAAAACCTCCACAAAACCTTTACTAACTATTCCAACAAAGATTCCAACGTCAAAATAATTTAATTCTACGGAGGCAGGCTAGCCTATATACAGCGGATATTAGTTCACTATGGCAATAGCTTCGACTACAAACGCTGTTATATTGCCGCCGAGCAAACAGACCCAACAAAGGCGGGCGACAATATCCTGATATTTTCAATACTCTCTGTAGTTGTTGAGTTTTTAAGAGTATGGTGGATTACTGCAGAGTATTGTGTTCTCTTTGTATAATAATTATATAAAAATCTATCATGTTGATAGTGTAAGACCACTCGTTAATAAGTAATGATATTGATTCACTGATTAATGTTTTGTTATTCAAATTACGCTTTACCTTAATTCATATTTTATAAATGCTGTCTTACATAAATAATTATATTGTTTAGAAAATTATTCAGATTAATGTACTTACTAAGGTAAAGCAGTGCATAAATTACAACGTCCGTCAACAGATGGCGCTTGATGCTCCGTACTGCTTTACCATAATACATAGTTTTGTGTCGTACCAGAAATGCTAGTCAGTTATCGTTCAGCTTTCGAAGTGTAAAGTGCTCCAAGTGGAAGTGTTTAAAATATATTTGATTATTTATACATTGAGTGTTTTATTTGAAACAGTCAGTCCAATAATAGTACCCCGCGTTTACATCCATCATTATACAAGTTGTTTATACAACAACAACTCTTGTTAAAAACTTATCGTGTATAAAGCAAGTAACGTACTTGTGTTGACGCTGTTTCAAGCGTTTATTGTTTCAAAATCAAAAAATATTTCAATATTTTATTTCACATAAACCTACATGGGCACTTCTGAAACGTCAGAAGCTAGATGCACGGTTCCTATTGGTCGTTTCCTATGGAGAAGAGCCGGCAAGAAACTCCACGGTTACTCTTTTAATAAAAATTGGCTTTTACAATATTTTCAAATTTAATAACAGGGTTAATAGGTACCTATAGGACGACAGTGTAGGCCTTTCTACAAATACCAGGGACTTAACAAAATAGAAAATGATCAACAAATCTAGTCTACAACGTTATCACATTCACAAAATCGAAAACATAAATAGAATGATAAAAATGAAAAACTATTTAAACAAAATGACATGATTGCCATTACAACTGTAACAAATTTGAATAAATACCATGTCAACAAAAGCAACTAATAAAGAGTTGAAATTGAATTGTAGATATTTACCTAATGTCACATAATGAGATGATTATGTCAAGAAAGAATGTAAAAAAATAAACATTGTAATTTTGGAGCATGTAATAAATAATTATGCCGTTAATGAGGTACAAGGAAAGACACATAAGCAGAAGAAATTATTGCCAAGCTTCCTTGTCTTTAATCTTATAATATCTTTTTTTGATAAGGACGCGTTTGATGTGGGTTTTAAACTTTCCATCGCTAAGTTCTGTAACCGACTTTGTCAACTTGTTATAAAAGCGGATACTGTTTATTATTACACCAATCTAGGTATCTACACCAATTTTGTTCATCATCATCATCAGCCTATAAATGTTCCCACTGCTGGGACACAGGCCTCCTCTCTGTGAGAGGGAGTGGGCCGTAATCTACCACGCGGGCCCAGTGCGGGTTAGTAGATGTCACATGTCTTCGAATTTTTCGGTTCTAGGACATGCCAGTTTCCTCACGATGTTTTCCTTCACCGTTTTGAGAGCAGTGGTGATGAAAATAATTTACACAAAGTAAAGCGCCTGTCTGGGTTCGAACCTACGACCTACAACTCGTAAGTCGCGACCGTTACCACTGGGCCACCACTGCAGAATTTTGTTCACCTTTTTTTATTTTTTTGACAAGTTTTTCATACAACTAGTCTTTACAACTTATTTTTAGTGTAGATAAAAGATGACTAGTAGACACAGCATGTAGAATAGATTGACATTTTATACCTTGGTTTAAACCACGCCGGGTTACAATACCCGTTACTTTGATACTTTAGAGGTATGAGGAACAGGGTGTACAGTTCACTCATCCTCTACAGAAAAGGGAGGATCTTCCGACCAGACGGATGTCGTGTCTGACGGGCAACTGCTCAACGATTGATGTCGGATAGTCTTAATATATATTATCCCGTTCGCGCGGTAAACTTTAATAGCGCGATGCAGGATTTGTGTGACTATCTGCTAAACGCTAACACATCAGTAACAAAATTGAAATCGCGTGCGCTCTTTGGTCGTGTTCAAGCACGGAACTAAATGTCGTAAGTTTCAATTCTTATTTCGTTTATAACTAAAGTAATAATTGATCTAGAGAAAAAATATTTATATCTTATATTTGGATAATAAACTATATTTCCTTACTGTCAATAATTATTTTAGACATAAAAGCTGAATAATCTTGTTTTTGTTTCAAATAGTCTTTAAAAGACATGATTTTCGAATAAAAAATGGATCGAGCGAAAATGTTCCAATGACGTAACTGTCTTATATTTGGAAAGAAAAATAATCACAAACTAAATAAAGTTCCATTTTGATTGTATGCGTGACTTTTTCAGAATATTAATGCAATTTGTATTATTAACATACAATTTAGGGAGCCTCCTCTTAAGGACTTTTTGTGAAAAAAATTAAAGAATTTATTATTTGCGATGGTCGATCGATCAAGAAACTACGCTTGTCGCGGTCTATCAATGGATTGGTGACCATCCATTTCATACCCAGCGTACTTTCCGAGGCATGGAGAAAGCATGCTAAGCCCGGCTGTCATTGGTAGATCTTAGACTGTCGTAACGGGTAGTCAGAAGTTCGAAAGTCTGACAACCAATCTTACCAAGGGTATTGTGTAAACCAGTAACTAAGTTGTGGTAGTCAGATGGGCAGTCGCTCCGTGTAATATTCTGGTATTCAGCTGCATTCGGTTAGACCGGAAGCCGAGCCCAACATAGTTGGGAAAAGGCTCGGCAGATGATGAGACAGACATGAACCTACAACTGACCATGTATGGTGAGCGTAGGATGTTAGGAATTTAAAATGGCATTTTATGGTTTTACCCAGATGCATTTGTGATTGCCGGACTGGTTTTGATCTCACGATTTAAATTATTCTCACGGTTTAAAAGAGGTCGCGGACAATATCGATTTGTTATTTTTTTTTTATTTAGAGTATAGAATATTCATTGTAATCAGTGCCGGCTCTACAACGAGACGCAGAGCAGGTCAAACACATGTCTGCGTCGCACGTGCCTGCGCCGCAGCGCACGCAGCTTTTTTTTTGGGTGGGAAACAAATAACTTCTCCCGCTGTGGGTGGAGCGGGAGGGCGTGTCTAACTCTTACTTACTAAAACCCACCCGTGTTGCTTCAGTTGCCATGTTGTCGGGGCCACGGTATCCCTTTTGTACTTTTCCGTGACCCCGGTAGTCATCGGCCATAACGGACCCCGTTAGTTTTGCTGAAATCTCTTTGAAACGCGCGTGGAACACAACGCGGCGTTGACCCGGGCCTGGTCCTTATCGGACAGCGAGCTACCCATTGCTCACGGTCCCAAGCCCGCGCCTACGGTGGCTGGGAATCGGCCTGGGATTCCCGATGCCCAGGGCGTCTCCTGCAGCGGTAAGGGGTATGAGGGCGCGAAATTTGTCTCTCCCCTACGCGTTCTGCCTCTTCCGTCGCGAGCATTACTGCTTCGCCAAAGGAGGTGACGGCCTCCCATACCTTCTCGCTCCTTACCAGGATCGAACGCGAGAGATCACCGCCGCCAATCGCCTCCACGAGGACACGGCAATGCTCCGCCCAAGCCGGGCAGACCTCCACCATATACCCCACCGTGTCCTCCGGGCGATTCACACAATGGTGACAACTGGACGTTTCCTCCTGCCTTATCCGGAACAGGAACCTCCCGAAACAACCGTGTCCGGTGAGGACCTGAGTCAGGCGGAAGATGAGGACGCCGTGGCGCCTCTCTAGCCACTCCTCAAAGAGGGGACTTATCGCCGCAATCGTGGCGTGCCCACAGCGTACGCAGCTGTCAGTATGTTCATACATTACAAAATCTGCTCTGCCCTGCACTGCGTGGACTTATTATTTGTGGTATTTTGTTTTGTTGTCTGGTGCAACAAACGTCTCAGTCTAATACATAAATACACATCACGAGACACAACTTTATTTTGTAATAGCTGCTCTAGTTTACATTGAATCTCAATGGACTCGCCGTACTTAAATTTTCATTGAATCAAACACTTTGTACAAACACTCCAACAGAGATAAAGGCTAAGTATGTCATATTATTAAGAAAGCTTTTAGAACGCTCCTTATTTAATTTTGTGACTGACAAGTTCAAATCAAGCGCAAAAATGGTGTATTGACGCATATTTTATGAAATATTAACTTGTACGGACATTTTGTCATAGAATGATATCTCGAACAGTGAAAGTCAGACTGGTATCCTACGTTAAACCTACTTTACTTACTCTCGTAAAGCTCTTTCATAATTATTCTTTGCCCTTATTTCAATTTAATTGGGGTCATCACAGCATGTTTTTAGGGTTCCGTACCTCGAAAGGAAAAAACAGAACCCATACAGGATCACTCCGTTGTCCATCCTTCAGTCTGTCAAGACCCTTTTTCCCAGAAACGTAGTTTTATGTTCCCTTGGAGCTGTAAGAAAATCAAGCGTCTAAGTCAACGCAATAAAAAATACGGCCATTTATGCGATATATTTTGATACTCGCAAATAAATTAAACCCTACAGGGTGGACCTAGAATCATGAAATTTGGCAGGAAGCAAGGTCTCACAGCACTTTTGTAGTTTATGAAATAATATATTTTTTTACTGTTACAATCTTACATTTACAGTTGGAGAATTGACCGTGACGTATATCAATGTATGGGAGAACATGTTTTTCAACTACATTAAGTTTTTTTTTGGATAAATTCATCCCAATAAAGGAACCCTTCATTGTGCGTAGTCCGACACGCACTTGGTCGGCTTTTTCCCATCTTCCATCACTATTAGCCGTCTTCTCAGAAACTTCCTTGCCAGCTATATCATCTTCCAGACTATCCTTTCATCTTTAAAGCTCCTTAAACCCATTAAAGTCGGCAAAAAGTATCATAATCATGTTCCACAACAGAACTCGAGCCTCCATCGAACAAAATGATAAGGTAATGCGATACTCATTAAAACTTCCCTGAAGATCCGTGCTCTCACGAGTTTCTGTTCCACTGCTTGTTTAGGACGTACGTTTTGGAAGCAAGCCAACGGAACGCGGCGATCACAACGATGTGATGCTCATCATTTTAAGTTTAGGGATGAGGGGACGGGATCAGTATCGATAGTCGATAGATTGGGCGAAAGGGTGTGTGTGTCAGTGAACCAGGTTGAATCCAACGACCTAAAGACGTAAAAACTGTTTTAGAGAAATTAGACTGCAACAAGTCGCCAGGGTCAGATGGTATTAGAATTAAGGATCTAAAACAGATAAAAGAACAAATTAGTCCAGTAATAGCTTATTTTTAACCGACTTCCAAAAGGAGAAGGTTCTCAATTCGACGGAATGTTATTCTTTTTTTTTTTTGTATGTTTGTTACGCGATTACTCCGTCAATTATGAATTGATTTTGATGATTCTTTTTTTGTTCGGTAGATCATACTTCAGAGGTGGTCCCATATAAATTTTATTAACTTTACTTGGGTAGTTTTTGAGTTAGCTTCAATAATACGCATTTTTACCTCACTTAGTATGTGGATGATATTATGATAACTTCCTGTCACTGTTATTTACATAGCAAGTAGTGGTATTCGAATTTGTGTGGGGTAGGTATCACAACTAAAAAGTAAAAAATAAAAACTTTTTACAAAAAAAAACAACCGACTTCAAAAAAAACACTACAAAGTGAAAAATAACTTTAATTTCGGAAGTCGGTGACAAAGAACGAAAATTCAAAACCAAAGATACCGACTTCCAAAATTAAAGTTATTTTTCACTTTGTAGTGTTTTTTTTAAGTCGGTTGTTTTTTTTATTAATACCTATTTGTGTTAAAAAATCTCAATATCCGGATGAACTTAAAAAATCTATAGTCAGGCCAATATTTAAACAGGGATCTCATCAAGATTATAGAAACTATAGACCTATAGCAATTCTAAATACGGTAAACAAAATAGTCGAAAAAATTATAGTTAAACAACTAACTCATTTTTTGGAAAGTAATAGTATTTTAAACGATGTCCAACACGGTTTTAGACCCAATAGAAGTACTGCAACTGCGCTGGAGAAATTCACAGACGAAGTCAATAATCGACTTGATGAAAAACAGATAGTTATGGTTATATTTATAGACTTTAAAAAAGCCTTTGATACATTGGACCACGACGGCTTGTTGCAGGCTATGAATGAATGTGGCATAAGGGGCCCCATGAACGCATGGTTTAGCAAGTACTTAGAGAACAGATCACTCAAAGTCTGTGTCAGTGGAACAGAAAGTATACGGAGTGACATTAAATTCGGAGTTCCGACCGGTTCAGTATATGGCCCATTAGGATACATTATGCACGTCAATAGTATGTCTAATGTATTAAAGAAATGTAAGGCATTTATGTACGCTGATGATATTATACTTGCCTGGTTTATAGTCATAATAATATTGATCTCATTCAACAAACTATGCAAAACGATTTTGACAATGAGGTTCAGTGGGTACATGATAATGGCATTATAATAAATATAAGTAAAACTAAGTGCATGCTTATTCACTCGCCGTATCATAAAAATAAAAATACATTGTTAGTGCAAGTAAAAGGTCATTCGTACGAATGTCTGCATAACAACAAGCAATTTTGTCAGTGTTTATGTTTAGAAACAGTTACCTCTTATAAATACCTAGGACTAATAATAGATAACACGTTCACATGGAATCTACATGTTAATAACGTTTGCAACAAGCTGCGCTCCATTTTGGGTAAATTGAAAAATCTTAAATATGTTGTCAGCAGGAAAGTACTGTATACCTTGTATTACGCACTGGCAGACTCAACTATTGGTTATGGCTTGGGAGGATATGGTCTTACATTCCCTACACACTTAAATAAAATTAACGTCTTGCAGTTAAGGTTACTAAAACAACTTATAGATAAAAAAACTAAGAAAACACTAAACAAAAATTATGATAAACTATTCAAAATTTGTAAAGCACTCCCTATCCATCTGAAAAGTAAGTTAAATATCTTGACTGAACAATTTAATAATCAATATCACAAAGTGGAGCGTAAGCATATGTACCCAACTCGTTTATCTAAGAAGAAGATACTCGCTGTTCCAAAAGTAACAAACTACTTTGGTAAGCGCACAAGAAGGTACGTAGTACCAACGTTAGTGAATGAGCTACCCCCAAAACTGATATCGCATGTCAAGTCTAAGGACCAACTTAAAAAAGTTTTACAAAAACATTATCTATCATTGTGTCCATAGCTATGTCTGTAACAAACCTCACGTTTGCTATAATGCCTTTTTGTAAAATGTGAGATTTTTATCTCGATTGTAGGTATATACCTGGTTTTATTTTATTATTTTATTTTATAGTTCACTTAGCATAATTAAGTTTTAGCACATAAATTTCAAATCAGAATTTGTATTCCATTGCTAGACGAGAACAACTGCCGACAAACTGTTATGCAGTTTAGCAGATTTTATGTATTTTATTGTAAATACAGATTTTGAATAAATAAATTAAATTTTTTAAAAAGACACTAGTTGTCTGACATTTAAGCTAAACTGGGATTATTTGGTGTAGCCGTAAAATACAAAATACTGTTATTCTATCGTAGCGTTTTAGGTTTTATTATGTTTTCAATTGTGTGCCTTAAGCCGGGTCTCCTGCGCGTGTTTTTACACAAAAACATCGCAACAAAGAGACGTCACACACATTTGTCTATGCTTTGCATGAAAATAAATGTTTATGTGTAAGCTTCTTGTGTAATGTTTCGAAATGCACAGGAGACCAGGAGACCCGGCTTTAGTCTGGGTCAATTTTATTTTTTTCATATTTTTTTTCAATTTTACCCAGGACCCAGGACACCAGGACACTACTAAAAAGTTCCAACTGCGAAAACCATCAAATACGATCAGTTTTGAATTAGTACGACTTCTAAACCTTTATGCCACGACAGTATGACAGACAGCAGTATCATGTGTAGGCCACACACTGGTGAACTGAAGAATTGGTAAATGATGTAATACTGCAGGAAGCACACACCTCGTCGAGAAAGGTCTAAGTCCAGTTGTGGAAGTTTTTCGCCTTAATGATAATGTGATGAATGACTCAGCGATCATTGTGCCGATAGTTGTGTCAGCCAATGGCTTAATTACCAAGAGCCTCGACCAACATCTAAGGAGGATTTCGTTGGGCAGCTGGATTAAGAGCTTGATTCAGAAAGCGGTAGTTCTGGACACGGCTCGCATTGTTAGGAGGTTCCTCTCTCTGGAGCCCTGACCGCCGCCGCCGGTAGCTTAGACCCTGTTCCCGATACCGGTGGGCTACTATTTTTGTTAATGTTTTAATATTATTTTATTCTAATATTTAAAAATATAATTGATTTGTAAATAGTGAAATAAAGGAAATAATAATGATAATATTTTGCATTAAACTTCAATCTCTCTTCAAACATTCTTAATTACTATTATTGATATTTTAACTTTTTTATCTTAGTTGTTAACTTTATTGTGCATGCTGTGGACTTCTACAACTGAAGGAGTACACCTACTTAATACCTGGATATTACCCATTACTTATGGTTGTTATAATTTGTATATTATCTTTTGTAAAAGATCCTAGATAAATAAATAAACGTCTCAGGCAGTTGAAGATAATTAATTTAAAATTCTGGAGTTAACTAAATGATACCATTGTATCCGTGCATCTAACTAGCTAAATTCGACGGAATCCAGACAAAATTACATACTGCATCTCATCATGGGGAGGCGCTCCGAAAACAATCCTGAAAAAAGTAGAAATAGCTCAAAGAGCTATTTTGAAAACTATCACTTTTCGGCCCATTCTATATCCTACAACGGAACTTTATCAATCATGCAAAGTTCTCAACGTTCGTCAACTGTTTATTTTTAGTTTAGTAATAAAGCAACACGGTTATCTTATATACGACCCAAACACTCAACTGAAACGTAGAAAACATGCAGTATGCAAACGTACATATGTTCCCAAAACATCTTTTATTAAGAGATTCTTCATTTTCCTTGGTCCTTACCTATACGACAAAATCAACAAAATTATAAATATATACCCACTTAATAAGACGCACTGTAAAAAGAAAATACAGGACTACCTACTAAAACTTTCTTATGATGAAACAGAAGCGATTTTGAACATTCTCAAATAGACAAGCTACTACTTTACTCACTCATATTTAACAATCATCCCATTCACATCACACAAGCATACACTTGAACGCACACATACACGCACACACACACACACACCCCTACACACACACACACACACCCCTACACACACACCCACACACATACACCCTCACATCACACGTACTTTTTATTTTATTTTTTTCATGCTTTCCTCATAAACTCTTCATGGCAATCTAATTATGTTTACGACTTTAAATATGGCTACTAAATATTCACAGTTTATATAAGGGGATCAAATGTAATCCGAGATACAGGTTTACCACCTAGTTCGGATGCAGATAGTTCTAAACTATATTACAAACTTTAAGCCATTAAACATCTAGATTAATTCAACTTAAAGATTATTTACGGAACAAATTAATGTCACAAACAAAAGCCAAGGTTAGCAGGCCGCTCCTCCACCAATAATGTGACATTTTAACGGGCGGAAATACCACAAAAAAAAATCGCTTATTGGAACGCCAAACCCACGTAAATTCTAATGCCATTACATTTTTAAATGGCTTCTCGAATTACAACCTTTAGAAGGTTTGTACTTCTTCATAAACTCACGCTTTCTTCCCGTGAGGGTAGGCAGAAACTACAGAATGCCACCAGCTACGATCCTTACATACTCCTTTTGTTTCAGAGCATTCAGCTTATAAACTAAGGGGCCTCTTTTTTTGGTTGGGAAATGATCAAATAACTTCTCCCGCTCTGGGTGGAGCGGGAGGGCGTGTCAGTCTCTTACTGACTAAAACTCACCCGTGTTCCTTCAGTTGCGGCGAGCTACCCATTGCTCACCGTCTGCGTGCCCGCGCCTACAGTGACCAGGAATCGGCCTGGGATTCCCGACGCCCAGGGCGTCTCCTGCGGCGGTTAGGGGTGTGAGAGCGTGAAATTTGCCTCTCCCTCATGCGTTCCACTTCCTCCTTCGCGCGCATTACTGCTTCGCAGAAGGAGGTGGCGGGTTCCCATGCCATCTCGCTCCGTACCATGGCCTGGACCAGGGTCGGACGCCAGAGATCACCGCCAAAACTAAGGGGCCCCTGTGTGGTACAGGTCACCATGTCGCTAGTGAGAGGACTGCAAGGGACAGGGTGGATCAAGTTAGGGTTATGGACGAATTTAAAGGTTCGGGTCCCATGCCATCTCGCTCCGTACCATGGCCTGGACCAGGGTCGGACGCCAGAGATCACCGCCAAAACTAAGGGGCCCCTGTGTGGTACAGGTCACCATGTCGCTAGTGAGAGGACTGCAAGGGACAGGGTGGATCAAGTTAGGGTTATGGTCGAATTTAAAGGTTCGGGTTAGGATTACTGCACAAAAGAGATAGGTGCAGAAGGTCGTCTCTATACAATAAGCGAAAACGCACGCACACGTAGACAAGCGTCTACGTACAGCGAGTACAAGCGCACTCGCGACTGGTATCCGCTCACAGTATTTGACATCGGCATTTTAAATACTGTAGATACACATCAGTGGAAGCACTTTCACCTGACCTAGCCTAGCGAAGTTCGGAGTATTATAATAAAAACTAGCTCCCATCAGTGGCTTCGCCCGCGTACTATCTTTATAAATACTCAGTGATAATATAGCTTTCTACTAAAAATAAAAAGCAAAATAAAATATCTTTTATCTTACTATTAAAAGATTTTTTAAATCGGTCAAGTAGTTTTTGAGTTTATTTATTAATAATACAAACATACAAATATTTTCTCTTTATAATATTATTATGTAGATAAAAGGTCAGCTTATACTGGCTTTGTACCACTGTCGTGTGGCCTACTGTACGCGTTCATTTGTGTGCTATACGTGCACCTGTTTTCAGTCGTTGTATGGATCTGGCCCTCTGCAGCTATCTGTTGTGTGGCAACAGACTCAACAACATTCCTGTCGACCAAAGGTCAGACGTCAGACCTGCTTCAGTATCAAAATGACTTTTGTTTCTATAAATTGTACCAGTTCTATCGACAATAGCTGCGGGCATCACTACCCTTGTAGTGATGGCCTCGTCAAGCGAAGAGATCTCCACCGGCTCGGATGGAACGTTGTTATGTTAAAACCTCCTTAACGAAGCGCATCGTAGATCTATGATTCAAACTCAAAGCATTTATGTCATTTAAACCATTTACAGGCACTTTTGAAATGTCAAAGAGATGGTCAGTTTCACAGAAAGTTGAAACTAGTTACCATTCCAAAAAGTTTTTACGATTTTTACGATTAATAACAGTACCTACTAGTATTAATAACATTGTGATAAAACTAGCTTTGCCAGCGACTTCCGTTACATGCAAATTTCGACCTTTCATTTGCCAAAATTACTAAAATTCAATATAATATTATAAATGCGGAAGCAATTCTGTCGGTCTGTATGTCTGTTACCTTTTCACATCTTAATAGACCATGACCTGGATGAATACGAGGGATCATACATTTATCTCGGTACTACGTTCACATGGGATAATTTTCGACTTCCACAACACTCCACTCACACTTTATAAGTTTACATCTACATGCTCAAACGACTTTTTCATCAAAATCTTAAAGATTTTATAAGTATCGGTTGAGAAAAGGCAGGCATCCCAACTGCTGGTTAGTCGTCACCCCCACCAAAGTATATCTTTATTGCCAGAGGCATCGCAATGCGTCGCCATTGCAGGTACGACACTGAAATGTCTCAGGGCATGTGTGCCCTTTAAATCGGAACACGATTACTGTGCTTGACGGGCGACAGAATGCACCCTACCTAATCTGCGTTTGCAATTGATATGCCAAACATGTAAACAAACACGAGTTTTAGGAAAACTAAATGTACACATAAGGTTCAGTTTGCGCTACAACTTCATATTTTTTTGACTTTTTCAACAGTACTAGTCTGTCTATAATAAACTTTATTTACACATGCATAAAGTTGATGTTTGTTTAAGTGGAAATAACATCAATTGGAAACAAGGTTGTAAATAGACCTTCTGTATAGTGAGATTTTGTACTGACATTTTTTTTAGTTTAAGTTGTTGTCATTTGTGCCTAATTCTGAATGATTTTTTGAATAATATAAGTATTTTTAACAAAGAATGTTACTTAGTGAATGGAATCCTTTTTTGTTTTCTTTATATTTTTTTCTTTTATGATTGTTTAAGTTTTGTTTTTTTTTTTATCTAGTGAATGTATTACATTAAATAATTTTGCATGCCGTAAGGGCATGTATCGGGACTCTCATCAAAATAACCATCATATATGTATACCTACATTATTGGCAAATAAATGATTTCTATTTCTATTTCTAAAAATTTGTTCACCAAAAGCACTACTCCCACAAAATTTTAATTTCGCTCATGCTTTAACGTGACTAATAAAAGTTAAGAATTACTGAGGACTGAGAAGTTTAAGCACAAGACTAAAAAAGGAACAGACTGCAAGCTTCATACTAACGCTTTGTGCGAGATCACTACTACACGCACAGCTTTGTGTGCGTGCAGTGTCACAGACAAGGCGCGCGGGGGGTGCACCGGCGCCCGCTAGAGGCAAACTGGTTTGAGCCGGCTCATTCCGAAGCCAACGTTCAGGGGTACGCCGCGCGCCGTGTGCCAGAGCGGTACGAGTGACGCGGACATTTAGGTTAATAAAAATGGCAAATTGTTGTAAGTACTGTGTGTATCAATAATAGTAGGAAAAGCAAGGTTTATTTTTTTTATCCAAAGGATTTTGTCAGGTTATTATCTATATCTACCCATACCTACTCATTTTTAATGCTTATTGCAGAATTATGTAGTTACGAGATAGGTAGTATCCTAAATAAAGATGGCCATAAAGTTTTCCCATAAGAATTATTATTTATTAATCTTATGGTTTACCGCCTATATTAGCGAGTTATTGTTTGTCTCCTATTTGTTTCGTATTTTTGTTTTAGTAGGTTTGTAGGTACCACTTACGTTCGTGAAATAGTAAAACCAGAAAGGAAACTTTATAGTTTCGCCATGTCCGTCTGTCCGTCCGTCTATAAGTCACGGTATTTTAATAAGTAACCAACTTCAAAAAAAGCAAGCAACGTATGCATCTGTGTATGTATAACTATTTGACAGTATAAATAATTACTTACATACTTTACTATCGTGTTTTATTAGCATATAAGCTTAATCAGCCTAGGTATAATGTTCCTACTGTTGGGAAATAGCCCTCCTCTTTCTGTGAGAGCGAGTGGGCCGTAATCCACCAAGCGGGCTCAGTGCGAGTTGGTGGATGTCATATGTTTTCGAATTATTGGTTCTAGGACATGCCGGTTTCCTCACGATGTTTTTCTTTACCGTTTTGAGAGCAGTGGTAATGAAATAATTTATATAAAGTGCCTGCTTGGGTTCGAACCCTAGACTCGTAAGTTTATTATCCGACTTCAAAAATGGGAGGGTCTCAGTTCAACAACGATGCACGCATTGTGTGTATAATTATTTCACAGTATGATTAATTAAATAGGTATTACTTAATTTTAAACAAACTGTTAAAATAATTACCGGTTCGGTACCGTAATTGGAAAACGGAAAACTCATGGGATCACCTCAGTCACAGTGCGTGTCCGTTCGTCTGTCCGTCTGTCCGTCTGTCCAGCTGTCCAGCTGTCCATCCGTCCATCCATCCGTCCGTCCGTCTGTGCTCATCGCCGAATCTCGACTCGCACTTACCCGGTTTTTTAATCTGTAATAACCGAGTGACAGCCCTATGAAAGTAGGTAAGAATTTTGAACTCTGTTAGGAAGCTTGCCTTCTGCTCGTTTTTTATTCTTGTGGTTTAAGTTAAACTCGTTTAACTCTCATTACCGCAATAAAACACCTTTTGTTTTTTAAAAGAAAAACAATTGTGTTTTCAAACATTTCCCCGGGATGCCACTTGAAAATTCGAACAGTTAAGGGGATATGCGAACTTTTTGAAATTGATAGGATTTAAAAAATTTACGAAAATATTTTAAAGCAATTTTAACTCACCTTTATAATCGACGAAGTAGTTCCTTTTGGTGTCCTGTCATTTCACCGAAAATTAATTTACAAAAACTGTTAATTAATTTTCTGTGAAATGACAGGACACCGTTTGTTTTATTTAGAAAATTTACAAAAATTGTAAATTAATTTTCGGTGAAATGACAGGACACCGTTTGTTTCATGTTGTGTTGAACAGTTCAATACAAATGATTGTGTAATAAAATTATAAGTTTTTGAGCTGCTCTTGACTCGATCTCGTCTGGTGGAGGACGATGTTAATTCCTGTTCCTGGAACTCCTTGCCACTGCTTGTGTTTCCCGAAAAGCCATATCTCCAAGGAAACTCCAAGTCGTCCACTAAAACTGTTAAAAATATTAAAACTATATTTTTCTCTGTTTTTGGTAAGCAGCTTCAGTTTTTGACTTGGTTCTGCATAAAACAAAGCTTTTAGAAGAGACAAAGAGCTTAAACAAATAAAGATGCCTTATAAGCTCTATTACCGTACATTGGAACCTATTGCTGCAACTGATTTTGTTCTGAATTAAAAAGCTTGAAATAAAAAGCAGTGCGTTTTGGTGTGTTCTCACATTGTCGGTCAAGCTCTGTGAGCAGTGGCCGCATATGGTGATCTCACTTCATTGGCATCCGCACCTCCTGAGGCCTCTCCATTTCTTTCTTAGTGTGTGTCGTCGTCATGTTATGTAGTGTTTTCAAAAACAATAATATGAAAGTATTTATTTTGTTTATATTCTCGTCTATTTGTTACGTTAATGTGTCGGGAAGCCTGTTTGAATTCGGCGCAGCTCTTGTTGCCAAGACCCTTAAATGTAAGTACCTAGCTTATTTTTGTGTTTATACTTTTAGCTCGACAATATTTCGGATCATCGATGCACTCAAGAAAACAAGTGAAATAGGCGTCCAAAATAAAATTAGACCTTTCTGTAACTGATTCCATGTTTTTTTTTTAAATCAAACTACTAGTACTACAAGCTTTTTCTTAATCTATCGTAAGATCAATCGTTAAGGTAAGCAGATAGACGGCACGACTCAACGCTGGTGAAACAATTTCTATAAAAACTTCACGGCAATAATTGTTCTACCGGTGTCGCGTCGCGCTATCAATATTGTACTGTTTAAATTCATGTTAATCACAGTGTCGTGCATGAGACATCATACTATTGTAATAAACATAGACTGTCTCGTTGGTCTAGTGATCGCAAGCGCTAATGCTGATCATAAAGTCCTGGGTTCGATTCCCGGGTCGGGCAAAGTTTTATTGGATTTTCCATCTAGAATTTCTCAGTAGCAGCCCGGCCTGTATATCCGGTTGATGACAATAAGCTCGCCCCTATTAACCATTTAATTTGACTTTTGTCACTCCAATGTTATGTTCAAGTCCCATGACTTGAACATAACATTAGAGTGACAAAAGTCAAATATCTAGGGCATTTTGTCGCTGACGACCTTAAGGACAATGTTGATATTGAAAGGGAGCGTAGGGCATTAGCAGTCCGAGGTAACATGTTGGCCCGAAGATTCGCTCAGTGTAGCATACTTGTGAAAGTAACACTTTTTAAGGCATATTGCCAGTGTTTTTACACGGGGAATCTTTGGGTCAACTATATCAAAAGAACGCTGGATGACCTACGAGTTCAATATAATAATATTTTTAGGATGCTGTTGGGACTGCCACGATGGTGCAGCGCTTCTACTATGTTTGTGCAAAACCGAACTGACGGCTTCCACGCCGTCATTCGCAAGAAAACTGCGTCGCTGTTGTCAAGGTTGCGGGCGAGTGGCAACAGCATTTTAAAAACTTTGGCGGAGAGCATCGACTCTCCGATTATCAAAAGTTTTGTGAGAAGGACAATCACTAAACATTAATTTGGGGGTGTCCTTTTCACAATACTAATAATTATTCTATCTTCTTCTCTCTATTGTACTGTACTAACACTAGTAATAAGTTATTTTATTGTTTACTAACACGCTGGATCGTTGTTGTCCGATAAATAAAGTATAATAATAATAACTGGTGAAATGTGGGTGTACTATAGGTACACCTCTGCCTAACCCTTCGGGGATTACAGGCGTGAAGGTAAAGAGCATTATAATATTCAAAGATATTATACATTCTCGGATTATACATAAGTTGATCTGAGTTTCTTTAAAAATATGTATACGCCAAGTGGCGGCCACGAATGTGATTAACTATTACAACGTTAATTAACAGGCTTCAATTAATCATTTCAGGCCGACTCTCAAGAAACTTGGACCTGGACGTCAGTAAGATCAACGTGTACTTCTACGATTTCCGAAACCGCGTCTCCAGATCCTTCCCTGTTGACAAGGCTGCCCGAGGAATATTGTCTATAGATAATCTCAACAAATCGAAGAAATTCTTCATATACGTCGGTGGCTTTAGGTCGCATATTGAGAAAAAGTCAACAGAACATTTAAAAAACACTTTCAGATATATCGACAACAGCTACCTCATTATCGTGGATCATTCAGCCTACACACACGATAAGGATGGCTATAAGACGAGCTACGAACGATCCGTCAAACACGTCCCAAATATTGGAAAAAAGTTGGCTGAAATGTTGGCCGGCCTAAAAGCAGGCGGAGTTTCACCCAAAACTATCCACTGCATTGGCCATAGTTTAGGAAGCCAAATATTGGGGCATGTTGGCGAGAACTTTTTCAGATTTACTCGTCAGAAAATTTCAAGGATAACAGCATTGGATCCGGCTGGGCCATGTTTCGCTGAAAAATCGGATAAGGAGCATATCAGGTCTGGTGCTGCGGACTATGTGGAAATATATCACTGTAATGCAGGTACATTTGGCTCTGATAAATCATTGGGTGACGTTAATTTCTTCGCAAACGATGGAAAGTCTCAACCCATTTGTGGCGATCCTTCTCCTTTGTCAATCTCCAAAGCTTTATTAGTGTCAAAATGTAGCCATAAAATGTGTGTGATGATATGGACGGCGTCCGTGCTCCATCGAAACTGGTACCCGGCCTACAAATGTCACAAACACAAATACTTTAAACATGACAAGTGTTCTCAAAACGAAATGACCACTGCTGGCTTTTGGAATCCTGGTACTGCGACTGGGAAATTTTATTTTTCTACCGATGGTTACAACTTCAATTAATTTTAATCGCACGTCAGTTGTAGAAGATTTTGAAGATATTGCTAATAGAATGCTTCATATGTTCGAAAAATTTGTCTGTTCAACAACGGAAATAATGCAATGAAACATTCATTGCATTATTTACGTTGTATGTATCTATTTACGTTGAACTGTTAAAAATTAAAACTATTGCTACTATTAGTGTGTAACGCAATTAAAAAACCCCACTTCTTAAAAAGAACATGCATATTTGTTAAAAAGATCTATTCAGAAAAGCATCATCATTTGCTATAAAATGATTAGACAAGTATATAGACATGAATTATGCGTTCGATCATCAAAGACCGCCTTGATGCATAAAAAAGCATACTTTGCATGGCCCCAAAAATATTTAACAAATTGCCAAATGGAATTAAGGACTTAAATATTATTCAATTTAAAAACAAATTAAGACGTCTATTATTAGAAAAATGATAATATACTGTCGACAAAGTCCTTAATGATAAATTGTAAGTTATTTGTCATTGATATTTATTTAATTTTAACATTGTATTATCATCTTTATTTCCATTAATTATTATTCGACTTTGACTTTATTTATAATATGTATCCTCTTATTGTTAATGTTTTGCTTGTTTTTTCTGTCTTATGTTCTGTTTCGTTGTAATTATTTTATTGTAATATGTTGATTATCTAATACCTTTAAACGAGCAATTCTTGTATATACAGGGCGTCCCAAAATTATGGGACATGAAGGGAAAGTACCTTAAATAACGTAGATAGGGTATTTTGCTGAAAGAAGACTTTATGTTATTTTTAAAAGTTAGTAATTCTGCATTCAAAGATTTTCTAAAAATTACTTGCCTCGTCTTGGAATCGAACCGACTTAAATGTAAAAAAAAAACACCCCTACTTTTATGATGCCAATCGAAAGAATGATCAAAAACTAATAACTCTTCTTAAGTAACATAGTATTTTAAAAGAAACGAACAACGTAAAATGTTTGAGTCAAATTTCAAAAAAGTTATTGATTGCAATATTATTGATCCGGCTCATAATAGTCGGAGAGCAGCAGATTTTCTAAATGAATGTTTTCCTACTTGGATTGGTACAAATGGATCGATTAGATGGCCGGCCAGATCCCCAGACCTTACACCATTAGATTTCTTCTTTTGGGGATACGTGAAAGATATGCTATACAAAAAGCAATACGAGAACGTGGGCGAGTTACAAACAGAATTGTGCCATATTATATCGAGTATTCACCATAAAATGATAAGAAAATCAACAGGTAGCGGACTCAGTAAAACATTGGCAATTTGCGTAAGACAAGAGGGATCACATTTTGAGCATTTAATTAATTAATTTACAAAAAAATACCCACTTAATTGACTACGGCAGTTTCATGTATGTTTTTAATTTGATTAAAATGATTAATTTCACGCTGTTCCTTTCTTTTAAAATACTATGTTACTTAAGAAGAGTTATTATTTTTTGGCCATTCTTTCGATTGGCATCATAAAAGTAGGGGTGTTTTTTTTACATTTAAGTCGGTTCGATTCCCAGACGAGGCAAGTAACTTTTTGAAAATCGTTGAATGCAGAATTACTAACTTTTAAAAATAACATAAAGTCTTCTTTCAGCAAAATACCCTATCTACGATATTTAAGGTACTTTCCCTTCATGTCCCATAATTTTGGGACGCCCTGTATATGATCTGAATCTCGGAAACGGTTCCAATGATTTTCATGAAATTTAGTATGCAGGGGGTTTCGGGGGCGATAAATCGATCTAGCTAGGTTTCATTTTTAGAAAACGTCGTTCAAAATAAAAGATATTTCTTTTTAATATAAATAACTAATTATATGAAAGAGTGTACACCTTTAAGGTAGATTTTTGAGGAAATAATCATTTATTATTAAGATCTTTAAGCCAATAAATGAATTTGAATTTATATTAGTTTTATTATCACAGACGTACGGTCTACTGTACACATGACCTTTCGGAAATTGTGTTAGGTAAAATAATTAATGGTATGGCAGCGATGATGACTGTACAGCTATATACCAATACAGGGCCTGTTTAATATTATATTGGCGAAAGGACCAATGTTCATGACATGTATGCCCCAATAATGTACAGCCAATTCATATCTTAAAGTAGCATTTATTAATTCTAACTACATTTTTGATAATAATAAACAGTTAATCAAAGTATTAGTTTTAGATTAAATGATGATGATTTAAACGAAGAGTCAAGTGAAAGAACACTATCTTTCCAATTCGTCATAGTTGCATAGTTATTTAAATCACATTGTAATTATATATATGGTAGTGATATTTATTTAAGAAGTATGTATGTAAGTATATTCTCATATTGTATGTTGTTTATATTGAAATCAGTGAATTATTTTTTTTCTTCTTTGATTTATGTTTTTATTTTCTCTTCTACGGTTACACACGTTGTCAATATCTCTTTTTATATACTTTCCTGTCGCAGGTATGCTGGAAGAGATTTCTTTAGAAATAAGCTTTGCCTTTGTACGTATTTTTCTGTTCCTTTCTTCTTGTCTGTTTATATGTGTGTGCATAAATAGTTAAATAAAAAAAATGTGTGGCACTCGGGGACTGCCGCGGTAAAGCTATTGCATAGCATTTGTAACCTCCATACTTCCTATTTGTCAACGCTACACTTGGGATGATGACGTGATAACATAAAACAAAAATTACATTCCCATGACAACATCACGTTGTCATGGGAACCGTCTTTACATGGTAGGCGGAGTGGGGGGGTGTTAGGTTTTATTTTCGTTACGGAATTTCTTGATTCGGTCGCCGCGCTCAAAGCCCGCGATAAAAGCTATGCAATAGCTTAATAACAAAAATAATAAATTTTAAAATCAAAGCACAGTCGGGCTTCGTAAAAAGTGAACTTGAATAAATATGGAAACAAGATGACCCTTTTTGAAACGAAATGAAATGAAATTGAAATGAAATGAAATTGTTTATTCTGTAAATAGGATATCGGAATCACTTTTACACGTCATATAAAAAAATCTGTCTCTAACCCCAAACCTCGTACTTGTACTGTACACTCTAAACCGTACAATCTCATACGGTCAGAGGCAATATAGTCTTCATTGTTAAATTTAAGAAGATGCCGTTGGGCGTTTTGATTTTTTAAACTTACTTTTTTAGGGGTCCGTAGTAAACAAAGAACCCTTATAGTTTCGCCATGTAAATGTAATGTATGTTTATATAAATTATATGTGTTTATTACATTATTATTAACTGACATACTTACCTAAAACTGTAATTTTAATTCGTAATTATGCATTTAATAATGTTAATACTAACCTTACATGTAATGCCTAGTACCTACTATTTGCACGCCACACTTGGCAGAATGTGATGATACCATTGACTAATCTCAAGACCATAATAATGTACCATTTTCTGACAAATAAATAAATGAATATTATGATTTTCCTTTATTTCGTCTACATACATATAATTTACATTTTAAAATATTTTTATAAAAACGAATGAAAAAACATTTATAAATATAAAAATAGAGGCCACCGGTATCGGGAGCAGGGTCCAAGCTACCGGCGGTCAGGGCTCTAGAGAGAGGAACCTCCTGACAATGCGAGCCGTGTTCAGGAGTACCGCTTTCTGAATCGAGCCCTTAATCCAGCTGCCCAACGAGAGCCTCTCAAGTGTTGGTCGAGGCTTTTGGCAATTAAGTCATTGCCTGATACGACTATCGGCACAATGATTGCTGAGTCCACATCCCACATGTCGACAACCTCGTGAGCCAAGTCAAGATACTTTATTTGTTTATCTTTCTCGTTGCTTGCATAGTACTTTAAAAAGTGGCATAAACACTTTTTAAACTAAAAAACCCCTTAATTGACATACCTATATAGAAGTTAGTTTTGTATTAACCTAATATTTGTTTGAGCTTAAAATTTACATTTCATATTCTAAAGCGAGCCGTCCACCGCCAGCTAAACTAGGTTAGTTTAGTTTACCTCCTTCTGCGAAGCAGTAATGCTCGCGAAGGAGGAGGCGGAACGCGTGAGGGAGAGGCAAATTTCGCGCCCTCGCGCCCCTAACCGCCGCAGGAGGAGACGCCCTGGGCCTTGGGAATCACAGGCAGATTTCCGGCCACCGTAGGCGCGGGCTTGCGGACGGTGAGCAATGGGTAGCTCGCCGTCCGATAAGGACCAAGCCCGGGTCGACGGCGCGTTGTGTTCCACGCGCGCCTCAAAGAGATGTCAGCAGAATTGACGGGGCCAATGCCTGTCGGGGCTGCGAATACGGGCCTAAAGGGAAATCGTGGCCCCCCGGCAACATGGCAACTGAAGGAACACGGGTGGGTTTTAGTCAGTAAGAGTCTGACACGCCCTTCCGCTCCACCCAGAACAGGAGAAGTTATTTGATAATTTCCCACCCAAAAAAAAAAGAAGGTTAGTTTAGCGCGCTAGTTTTTTATGCATGTGCGTCCCACCCACATGTATGAAAAACTGGCGAGCTAAACTTAAAACTAACTTAGTTTAGCTGGCGGTTGACGGCTCGCTTTAAGATTGTATTGTGGGTAATAATAAACAACATTGTCTTGTATGTTCTTTCGAATGTTTCGTCACTTTTGTCCTTAGCTAATAAAGCGGTGCCATCATACAAGTAGGTCATACAATAAGGCTGTCTAAATACAGAGCGTTTTTAAAGAAAAAAAGAAAGAAAATACGTACTTAAGGCTGCCTGTCCACTGGAGCGGAGCGAGGTAGCGGAGTGGAGAAATGTGCCAGTATTTACCAATAGAATTAAAACTCTACTTCAGAGCTCCGCTCCTATTGGTATAAAAAGTAATAAAAAATGTTATTATTATTGAAAATAAAAAGTTATTGCTATTTAAAATTCACATTTTTAGTACCAAAATTACCCAAATAAGTACATTAAAAATTTGAAAATTTTCTACAGGGGTTATAAGCAGTGATCGGATAATCGGATGCATATTTACCTAAAGTTCATTGTTGGTTAGGAAATTATGGAAGCAGCTTCTTAAAATATATATTTTTAAATATAAATCCCGGGATTCTAGAAAATTCGGGAATAAGAAACTAGTCTGTAACATGGTGAGGAAACGTCGTCTTTAGCATGTGTAATTTATTTAAAAAAAGAACAGGGGATTACATAAAAATATGTATTTACTTGAAGTTAATTTTAAGCTCCCCATCAATTTATGACTATGTTGAGTGTAAGAGGAATAGTAGGTAGTCGGTACCTACACACGATTTGACTCTATAATAAAAACAGCAGTTGATTCCGAAATCCCGGGCTTTTTTCGATACAAAAGTGCATTCCATAATATTAGCCAACACCTTAAACTAAGTAAATATTCCTACACCCGACTTGATTCTATAGTAAAAAAAACTAAATTTGTCGATTCCGAATTCCCGGGATTTTTTCGATACAAAAGAACATTCCATAATATCCAACACCTACACTTCAGGTAAATATGCATCCGATTATCCGATCACTAGTTACAAGTTATGACTTGTAGACACCCGCTAAATGACGGCCACCCTCGCCCCATGTAAAAACTCGGAAAAATCGCCATTGAAAAAAAATGTGGCTTGTGTGTTTTTTCTTGAAAATTACCACATAAATAGACTTCTCAGTACGACACCTAACAAAACCCTCAAGGATCGAACAGGTATTAAGCTACTGCATAGCTTTTATCGGGGACTTTGAACGCGGCGACCGAATCAAGAAATTCCGCAACGTAACGAAAATAAAACCTAACACCCCCCACTCCGCCTACCATGTAATGACAGTTCCCATGACAACGTGATGTTGTCATGGGAACGTAATTTTTGTTTTACGTCATCACGTCATCATCCCAAGTGTAGCGTTGACAAATAGGAAGTATGGAGGTTACAAATGTTATGCAATAGCTTTACCGCGGCAGTCCCCGAGTGCCACACGATTATTTTTTACATGTTGTATTTTGGTCTCTTAGGACTTACAGGCGAACGAAATCGCGGACAGTAGCTAATAATACAATAGTATCTACCGCTAACCACAATTCAATAAGTTCCTGTTTATTTCAGAATATCTTTAGTTCTAAAAGCGCAGTCGACCTGCCATATTGTTTTTTTTTATGCTCTTAATTTAACGTAGTTCCTAATGATGTTGGTTTTTGCGGCTTTGTTATACGGGTATGTTTATTTAATCTTAGTTTTTTTAGGGACCTTTATGAAACTAACATAACCTGAATGTGTTCATTTAAATTATTTTTAAAACCTACTAATTCAATTTGTTGTTAGTAATAATAATATTATTAACAACATAATGATTTTTATAAAAATATTTAAAAATGTATTTAATATGTAAAAAAATTAATAAATTAAAATATTATTATAACTTTACCGTATACGATATCACGTACTTCCATACTTATCTAAACGAATTTAAACTAATATTTTAAAGAGAAAAGATTAGATTTCTTGTATGTTTGTTTGTTACGCTTTCAGATTAAAACGGCTGAACAGATTTAGATGAAATTTGGCACAGGGATAGAACTATACACATAAATAAACATACAAAAAATCAAATCTTTTCTGTTTATAATATTATTATATTTATTATATTAGGTTAGATTTAAACCAAATGGGAAGGAATCAATAAACATAACTTCCTTGCGGTCGGGGAAATACACGATGTATTTATTTATTGATACATTAAGCGTATAAATGTAATGCCTCAGAATTTACGCATACTTCCTTAAAACGGGAAACAGTGTCGCTAAACTCACATATTTGCACATTCACAAATTAAATTGTACATTACATCATCATCTGCCTAGCCTTTTCCCAAGTATGTTGGGGTCGGCTTCCAGTCTAACCAGATGCAGCTGAATACCAGTATTTTACATGGAGTGACTGCCTATCTGACCTCCATAACCCAGTTACTGGGATACCCTTTGGCAAGACTGGTTGTCAGAATTTCGGGTTTCTGACTACCAATAACTACTGTCAAATATCTACAAATGACAGCCACGGCTTAACGTGCTTTCAGAGTTACAGAGAGGTCTCGGTATGTAATGTATGGTTTTGGTCACCCATCCACGGACTGACCTGAGCAAGCGTTGCTTAACCTTGAAGATCGATTGTGCGGCTGTTATTATTTTACAATAGGTACATATAAAACTGTGATGTTATTGGCAACAAATTAGAAATACAACTTAAAAGTTAATTCGTTGTTTGTTCATTTGTTGTACAAAATTGAATCTTATTACAAATTGCCTTTTTAGTTATTTATGCAACTGTTGTATAATAAGGGGTATTAAAACACGAACGTGGGTTTATCACACGAGGCGAAGCCAAGTGTGATAATAGTATCACATGAGTGTTTTAATATCTAATTATAATAGTTGCATAGAAGACTTTATCTACACCCATGATATGAATCCTCTATAAAAGTTTCTGAAACCATTTTCCAATTCAAGATCAAGAATAAATAAATTCCCACGAAATTCAGTACAAGTCCACGTATGTACATCGCCTGCAGCAGCACATCACACACACATGCGTGCAGCGGGTGCTGCTGTCCCCCGTTTGAACATTGAAACGAGTTGCGTAATAAAATTTAGTACAACATTATAACACTCGTTTGGATGATGTAATGGTTACTATGACACTGGCTGTTATAATGTTGCCAATAAGCTAACTGTTTCAGAAACTTTTATAGAGGTTTAAGCATGGGTGTAGATAAATGTTATTTTAGGGTTGCGTACCTCAAAAGGAAAAAACGATACCCTTATAGGATCACTCGTGTGTCTGTATGTCCGTCTGTCACGGCCAATTTGCCCCGAATTTAATGGACCGATTGAGTTGAAATTTGGCACACATCAATTTCTTTGACCCAAACACGGCCGCGTGTCACTTTTCGGGAGCAAATTGAAAAATCATAAAAAAAATTATTTCAAACTTACTCTACTGGAAAGGGCTTGTTGTGACGATCTCATTTTTTTTTTAAATAATTTAAGAATAAACACTTTTATAGTAAATTACTGCCGCGGTCTATAATGACTACTTTGCTGGTCGCGCTGATGATGGCCGACAGCGCAGCGTAGCGCAGCTCCAGGCCGACACAGCGCGGTCAGCGTGCAGCACTTGATGGACGAGCTGAGATAAAGGCCGAGGCCTTTACAGCGAGGACAGCAAGGGCTGCAATGATGGCCAAGCTGGAAGGCCTAGATCGTAGCTAGGCTAGCTCGAGGCAATCATAGCGTGACCAGCAAAGCAGTCATAGTGGGCCAAGGCTTGTATAGTGCTTTACTCAAAAATGCAAGTACCTAATCTAAATAAAACCAGCAAGTAATTTCAATAAAATATACTATATTAATTAACTAGAAATTTTGTTACTTCTTTGTTTTTTTTTTAACAAATGTAGTTGGAACTATACAGCCAAATATGGAATAAAATCTGTTTGTACCTATCTCTATCTAGCTGTGTTTTAAATAAAATCTATTTGCATTTGATTTTTTAAAACGTTGAAACGTCAAAATAGCGGCCGGCAATGTTTTGCCGGCCTGTTAGAGCGACCAGCAAAAACTTTGCCGGCCGCTCCTTGAAACAGAACGGCAAGGTCAACTTTGCTCAAACAAGGTTGTCAAAATAATGACCATATTACATGCATTTTTGAGTAAAAGATATTTAAGAAAATAAATGAAAATTGACCCCCTAATATCCAAAACTACTGAACCAAAAATTTTAAAAAAATACAGTAAGAAAAGCTATAAGAAGTCTATGATCTTAAAATAATATGGTAAATCTCCTAATATTGTGCGTACAAACTTACATTTGCAGTTGGAATGTAACGTAGACCGTGTTTTTCAACTATAATATTTCATTCCAACTACGGAGCCCTTCAATGTACGTAGTCCGACACACACTAGGCCGGTTTTTGTTTATCTAACAAATCAAATTGGAGCGATCTCACATTATATTTATCTAGACATGCTCATACGTCTCTTATCTAACATTGGTTAACATTTACTTTTATTAAAAAAACACTACAAAGTGAAAAATTACTTTAATTTCAGAAGTCGATGACTACGGTTTTGTATTTTCGTTTTTTGCCACCGACTTCCGAAATGAAAGTTATAGTTTTTATTTTTCACTTTTAAGTTGGTATTTACCCCACACAAATTCGAATACCACTACCTGTTATGTAAACAACAGTGACAGGAACTTATCATATCATCCACATACTAAGTGGGAAAAAATATGTATTATTGAAGCTAACTCAAAAACTACCCAAGCAAAGTTATAAAAAAATATATGGGACCACCTTTGAAGAATGACCTACTAAACAAAAAAAGAATCATTAAAATCAATTCATAATTGGCGGAGTAATCGCGTAACAAACATACAAAAAAATACATACATTTGAATTGAGAACCTCCTCCTTTTGGAAGTCGGTTAAAAATATGTATGTATTGATTTTAAATGACTGTTTCAAGTCTAGTGGTCGCAAGCGCTACTACTAAGTGAGGTTCAGCACGCGTAGCATGACCACCATAGAAATGAGTTTTGTCGACGGAAGAATAGACATAATGACAGATTGTGATTGTTTATCTGTCATTTTGTCTATTCTTCCGTCGACAAAACTTTTTTCGGTTTCCATTCGGTTAAGGTTTCGATTCCCAGGTCGAACAAAGTGTTATTGGGTTTTTCCATCTGGAATTCAGTAGCAGCCCGAATTCTGTACGGCCGGACTGTAGGTTCATTTCCTTTTAGTGACGTCAGACGTAGCATTGGCCATTCCCGGCGGCCATTTTATTTAAAAACGAGAATATCCTTTCACTTGTTCTTTAAGTAGTTCACTGTCTAGGTCATTTATCTCAGTCGCAATTTATATTTACATTACGCCTTGTTAGCTGCGATAAGGTCTTATCAGCGATTGGTCGACGTTTCAACGTAAATAGCTGTGATTCGTTCTTGAATGAGACGACCATTGAAGTAAGATTGGTAATGAGGATACTGTTTGATTTTATTATTTTGCCTCGTGATATAATAATAAAATAAAATAAAAGCCTTTATTTAAATTTTTCAACTTAGTTCGCCCCATAATCCCTGTAAAGTTTTTGTTTCCAACCAATATAAATACAAAAATCGAAGTTCTGTTCCCCAAGATACAGGCAAACTCCTAGTTTTCCGGGGTCACCGTTCAAACTGATCTACATAAATATTTGAAATTTGAAACACCGATAGGGACAGTAGATATTTTATTATTTTTGCAGTATGTCTCCTATACCCTAATGCAAATAAAAAGATCACAATAAATATTATTAAATATATAAATAGTGTGGTTCGTCTTTAAAAGGTAACATTGAACACATTAAAATAATTACATAATGCATTCAGCATTATGTAAATAAATTATTTTAGGAGTGCCAAACATGAAAGATTCCACACTAAAAACATTAATACTTATAGTAAATCATAAAGAAAACATAGCATACCTACTAACACAAGCGGGGTACAATTGCGTAAGACACAGTAGCAATGGCTTTCATTTTGACATTTCAACAACAGTCATTGCGTGATAAGTTGTTGAGCAAATTTTTCGACCATAATATTATGAAGCAATGGATTAGCAATCTCCTTCAAAATTATTTAGATTGTGATTGATAGTGTTACGCAATTAACGTGCAGCATGGCATTGTGTAACATAATTTATTATAGCCCGTTAACTTAAATATTTACACTATGAAAACTAAAATATTACTAATTATATAAAAATGCTATTTAATATATTGCTCACAATATATTTTTCTATCTGCACAAAAGAACTCGTAATTTATGTTTGTTAAAATTTTTCGTTTTAGTTTTTTCGGCCGAGAATACGGCTCTTGCCTAATTGGTGAAACATTAGTAGACTAGACACTTTAAATTATCCACATTTCGAAACCAATGTCACTATGTCACTAAAAGCCTTTTGTATTGACCAGCGTACTCGATCTGCCTAGCCGTTTCCCAACTATACTCCGTTGGTTTAGGTAGTTATCTAAAGGTAAACAAAAAAAAATCACGTGACGAGAGAGCTCCTGTCACTTCAGTTGTCATGCTACGTCACAGTTGTACTCTTCAATTTAGCAACGTTATAATTCGTTGAGATTTAGAGAACCTGTCTTTTTGGGCTCTTTACATTTGACAGATTACAAAGTATTATATTAATATAATAAATATAACTAAGAAAATGTGATCAAGCAGTTACATCTACGAAGAGTAGTTTAAGAATAAATGATAAAGTTTAACATACATTGATAAATAAAACAGGAACGATCGCAAAAATCGAAAAAAAAAAATGGTTATAACGTATTTTTATAGAAGAAAGTGTCATCTATAAAAATCATTTTTACGATTTGTTTTCCTTTAGTTAATTACCTAAACTCATTGAGTATATGTATGTTGGGGTCAGCTTCTAGTCTAACCGTATGCAGCTGAATACCAGTATTTTTTAGTGACGAGCGTACTACGCAATAATAAAAGCATCATATCTTACGTAGATAAACTTACCCAAACCATTCGAGACGAGGAAAAAACAGTTAAAATAAAGCAGTGTGTTTTAGTCACCACAACAGATAAGACGAAGTGACTAACAGAAATTTTACAATATAAGCAACTCGATGCGGTACCTCCCTACTCTATTTTATGAGGTCGCGCCACATAGTGCTCTTAAGTCATTGACATCAGCGACCGTTTACCCACTTTATAAATTTTCTGTTTCTCGCGTAGTGTGTTATAATACCGAAAATAATATGAAAATGTTTATTTTTTATTTATTTTTATCGTATTTTGGTTTCATAAGTGCATCTTTGGAGAGATATGGACCACTGAGCTTCGCTTTGAAGATGGTAAAATGTGAGTATTGTGTGTTCTTTGTTTTTATTTAGAAAGTGAAGGTTTTCTTATTAAGTATGTCATTTATTGTGTTTCTCGTGATAAACAATGAACGTAATAGAAAAAAATACAAGGATTGTTCATAATGATTACTAAAATGATGTTATTAATAGGTTACCTAGTAAAAAACAGAGTAAGTATTGCCATAAGTAATTGAACAGCTGTTTTTTTTATATAGTGTGTATTTAGTATGCATTACATCACGTGGAAATAATATCAAACAAAACATTGTTTTGTTTAGTTTTACTACTGTAGACAATACTGTAGGGAAATGTATATTTCATTGATGATAGTAGTGATTAATCGCTAATCACCAAACTTGGTAGAAATTATTGGTGATTGTGAAATGTATGTAACGGACAGAAGGAATTTGTGCCCGGTTTATGGCCACAGGCTCGCCTTCTATTACCTTCACGAGACCTTTTTTGTTTGTTAAAAAAAACATAATCGATGTACACACGGCTACACATCAAGCTATACATTTCCAGTATAGGCTGAGCTCGCATTGCACAGAAATCCTATACAATGCGAGATCAGCATAAACTGGATTTGTATAGCCACAATTGCAATAAAATAGCTATAACACAATTTAACGAAGTAGTCAATTTAACTGATTGACATCTACCAGATGTGAAACTAGCATGCATATTTTAAGTGTCCTTATTTACACTTAGATACTATTACAAAACAAAGTTATACAATTCCTACGAATTGAAAACTTATACATTATTCATATCTTTATTAGCATCCGACCTTACAATGGCTTCAAGCTAATGTACTGTACAATTACGGACCCTGTAAGGCACAGCAATATTTTTAAATTTATAATTCATCATTTTAAAATGTATAACATTTGTATACAAGACTTTATAAGCTATGTTATCTTCCAAAAATAAAACGGGTATGAATTGAAATCAAAACCTAGTTAGTCTAACACCGTTTTTTAAAGCCCGCATATTGTCACAGTTAGTTACACTTCCTTCCGTTCCACTATAGATTTTAGTTTCCACATTTTGTAAATAAACTTCAAAAACAGTTGATAGTTGGTATCACTCGATGTATGGGAGATGATGACAACAGTGGTGGCCCAGTGGTAACGGCCGCGACTTACGAGTTGTATGTCGTAGGTTCGAACCCAGACAGGCGCTTTACTTTGTGTAAATTATTTCATCACCACTGCTCTCAAAACGGTGAAGGAAAACATCGTGAGGAAACCGGCATGTCCTAGAACCGAAAATTCGAAGACATGTGACATCTACCAACCCGCACTGGGCCCGCGTGGTGGATTACGGCCCACTCCCTCTCACAGACAGGAGGCCTGTGTCCCAGCAGTGGGAACATTTATAGGCTGATGATGATGATGATGATGATGACTCGATGTATGTATAGGTGAACGACTGCCTTCTGCGGGCCGAGTAGGTATTCTAATTTTTTTTTTTTTATTCATTCACTTTCTGATACACAAATTACAGTCGGCCTTAAACCTGTATTATAACGAAATTGAGCATTAAGAAAGGATTTTTTTTTTGATTCATCTCCTAAAAGGGTCGAACAGGCGATGAAAGTTTGTATGGAAATTCGTCATTTTTGCCGATAAGAAATCCCATCCGCTTGTAATAAAGATAAGTCTGGATGTTTGTATAAAATTGCACTAAATAATTTTCAGGCATCGTAAGAACAAACTGATAATCTTTGTTTTATCTTACGAGGAAGTAGGTTCATTATACAAGGGTTTTGTAGGTTGCTGCACTGTTAGTATGCTAACACAATATTAGTTTTTCAACCCCGCTCTTTCATTGTGATCTCAATTTATTCGTTTAAAATGCTAACAGTGATCCTGTCTCTTCTTATCTAGAGCAGATTTTATATATCTGTAAAATAAATTATATATGATAATAGAGCACAAAACAAAAACTTGTTTCGTGGTGTTCCAGTACGCTTCTGATATTAGTAATGTTCATATTACAGGTGAACACAGCAGAGAGCTGAACCTTGACGTCAGCGGCATCGACGTGTACTTCTACGACTTCCAAAATGGCGTCGTTGAAACCTTCCCCATCAACGAGGCCGCCCATGGAATACTGGCCATCAAGAACCTCGACAAAGTCAAGCAATTCTTCATGTTCGTCGGCGGCTTCAAATCCCATATCAATAAGAATACAGAAGAACGAGTGAGGCAGGCTTTCACAACCTTCCCTAACAGCTACCTTATCATCATTGACCACTCAGCCTACACCAATGACAGACAAGGCAGAAAGAAGAGCTACGAACGATCTGTCAAATACGTCTACTACATCGGAAGACAGTTGGCACAACTGTTGGTTGGCCTCCATCAAGGCGGAATTTCACCCAAAAACATTCACTGCATTGGCCACAGCTTGGGCAGCCAAATGTTAGGCCACGTTGGAGAACAATTCTTTGAAGTGACAGGCCAGAAAATTTCAAGAATAACAGCTTTGGACCCAGCAGGGCCTTGCTTCTCGAACAGTTTGATTCAAGAACAGATCAGGTCTGGTGTTGCAGAGTACGTGGAAGTATACCACTGTAATGCGGGCGGATTGGGCACGACCAGCGTGTTGGGTGACGTCGATTTCTTCGTGAACAAAGGCGAGTCACAGCCGAAATGTGGGACTTCCCTTATCCCAGGAATAATTGACTCGTCATTATCCGCTAAATGTAACCACAAGACTTGTGTGACGATGTGGACAGCGTCCGTGGCGCATCCGGACTGGTACAAAGCGTACAAATGTGACAAATACAAGCACTTCAAAGGTGGGATGTGTTCTCTGAACGATAGAACTATTGCCGGTTTCTGGAATCCTGGTAACGCTACCGGAGTGTTTTACTTTTCTACTGAAGGGTACGATTTTAGTTAACTATGTAGATTTTTTTCTGTTGCTAATGTTTGTATTGTTGTGGTTTTATAGTCACCCAAAAGTCTGCTTCTATGTTTTTTCCGCAAAGCATAACTTTAAGGTCATGACGGGCTTGTAAAAAATGTACTGCTTGTAGGAAATGTAATGTATATCCCATCAAAAACATAAATGTGAAAATGGGAGCCAAATTCCATAAATATGGTTGTCGACTTCGCCGACAAAAGAATTGAAATCTAAATGGGTGCCAAGTTCTGTAGATAATCCTGAAATTTATTTATAAGAACATGCAACTTTCTAAAATAAAATTAAAACACAAATTCTTGTTTTTTCTGCTATAACAATGTTTGCTATTTAAAAATATTACTTCTTAAATTTGAACAGTCGAATTATTTACACAAAGCACTTAGGATAAATTGAAGCTCAAGATTTGACTTGGCTAGTTTTTAAATACAAGTTATCTTATATTTGGCTAATCAATTTATCATCTTTATATTTGTCTACAGTGTCGCGGTGCAAAAGAACTAAAACAAACAGGGTAACTTTTTATGCTGGTGTGCATTACAGCTACGTCTTACACTCGCGCCACGTCATTGTGCTGTAATTTTACTTTTTTAGTGTGCGTGCATTAAGCGGCTAACAGTTGGACGCTATTTTTTTATCGAGTTTACAGCTTTGACTGTCTACCTAGGCATATTTAATTATTATTATTTAATTTTAAGTAGGCACTCAACATCAAATAAGTAATTCATGATGTGCTTACCTGTAAGAAATTTGTACACTAGTCTATAAGTTTATTGCATGTATCTCATATCTTTGTATCGGTGTACTTAATTGTTGGTGAGCCAAATAAATAAAGTAAAATATTCATATCTTTGTTCTTTATGTTATGCGCAAGTTACTGTTTCTTATTGTAACAGTTTACAGCTTTGACTGTCTACCTAGGCGTATTTATATATTTGTTCTTTATGTTATGCGCAAGTTACTGTTTCTTATTGTAACTGTAAGGTCAAAATATCTTCTTTCTCTAAAATTTCAGCTTGCTGGTAAAAACTAGCCAAGTCAAATCTTGAGCTTCAATTTATCCTAAGTGCTTTGTGTAAATAATTCAACTGTTCAAATTTAAGAAATAATATTTTTAAATAGCAAACATTGTTATAGCAGAAAAAACAAGAATTTGTGTTTTAATTTTATTTTAGAAAGTTGCATGTTCTTATAAATAAATTTCAGGATTATCTACAGAACTTGGCACCCATTTAGATTTCAATTCTTTTGTCGGCGAAGTCGACAACCATATTTATGGAATTTGGCTCCCATTTTCACATTTATGTTTTTGATGGGATATCATTACTTTTTGTAAAGAAATTATTATTATTCGTCAATCAAACGTGATCTATTAAATTCTTTTTGTAAATATGCGTAGCAATATTGTGTAAGAATGTAGGTATTTCTTTCGTAACAATTGTTACAATTTTCCGCAATGATGTCAGATCGCTGAGCCGGCGCGGCAAGTATTATTATTAAAAAAAACGTGTACAGTCGGGGAGCCTTATGTCGTATGGTATTTTACTGTGGGGTCGGGCTGCTGACATTGAATCCATCTTTATTTTGCAAAAGAGAGCTATCAGAGCCATTTATAATCTACGTCGCCGCGAATCTCTCAGGAAACATTTTAAAAGGATTAATATTATGACGGTACCTTGCCAATTCATTTATGAAAATATTATGTATGTAAGGAAAAATCCACATCTCTTTAATAAAATAAGTGATAGACATAATTTACAACACAATACCTTGTGACATTTTGCAATTAAATGAAAGAAAATTTAAAACTCATATTAAAAATACACTTTGTAAACAAGCATATTACAAATTAGAGGATTATATCCAAGATAAGAGTGCTTGGAAACATGCTGGTCCTGCTCCATAGGACAATTTAGAATCAAGACAAAATCAAACTGTTTGCTAATTTAATTGTAAAATTTATTACATTGTGTTTTATGACATTGATTTTACATTCTGTGATTACTTCCTCACACACTGACTTATTAATTGTAAAATTTTAGGAAAATCGTCTACTTTTACAATGTTTGTAAATATGTGAGCACCATGTATCTATCACATATTAAATTATCTGTCGTTGTTTCATTTTTAATTCTTTTTACCTATTGTGGTATAGTAATTTTATTCTAGATGCACCGTCTTCACATATAATTATTATTTAACAAATGTACGTACATATACAAACAATTGTAAAACATTTTAAAAGAGTAACGGTGGAGTTTCTTGCCCATTCTTCTCCATACGAAAACTACCTTTTGGAAGGGGCGAATAGAATCAATTTTATTATTTTGTAATTTTTGACTTTCAAAAGTGCCATACATGGGCCTATTTGAAATTAATGATTTGACTTTGACTTTGACCCCGTCAGGAACAAAGTTCCTTCTCACGTATGATTTAATTATTTAATTTTTGCAGCCGCCCCCTTTTTTTTTTAAGTATCTTCTCCCGCTCTGGGCGGAGCGGGAGGGCGTATCAGACTCTTACTGACTAAAACCCACCCGTGTTCCTTCGGTTGCCCTGTTGCCGGGGGCCACGATGTCCCTATCGGTTTTCTGCGAACCCCCGGCAGGCATTGGCCCTAGCGGATCCCGTCATTTCTGCTGACATCTCTTTGAGGCGCGCGTGGAACACAACGCGCCGTCGACCCGGGCTTGGTCCTTATCGGACGGCGAGCTACCCATTGCTCACCGTTCGCAAGCCCGCGCCTACGGTGGCCGGAAATCGGCTCGCGATTCCCGCCCCGGGCGTCTCCTCCTGCAGCGGTTAGGCGCGTGAGGGTGCGAACTTTGCCTCTACCTCACGCGTTCCGCCTCCTCCTTCGCGAGCATTACCGCTTCGCAGAAGGAGGTGACGGCCTGCCATTTCCTCTCGCTCCGTACCATGGCCTGAACCAGGGCCGGACGCGAGAGATCACCGCCGCAGTTGCAGCCGCCCCTTGGATTTACATTTTGGCCTCACTATGGACTTAACTATTCGTAAGTTTATATAAAAAATTAAACGACAATAGTCCCTAAAACAATAGTCATACGATCTATCAATTCAAAAACGTCTCAAGCATAGTACCAACCTACCAACTACCTTGAAC